>OZ001250.1:11317881-13717881 GCA_963924025.1 Ischnus inquisitorius
ACGTTGTTGCGTTGCACTTATTGCCCGCATTATTGCCTGCTGCAATTAATCGCCAAAAAGGACTGGACCCATGGAAACCGAGTATTGCTGAGTCACAAGACGGTTTCATTCTTCACGCGAAAGTGAGTAGAAGTTAATATTAAAAATGCATATTTCGATTGGGTCTAAGTTTTTTTTTTATGTTAACGATGGAACGATTTACAGTCGGCTGCAGCGATGCAAAGTCGACTCCAAGAAAAGAAGAAACGGTACGAGAGTTTGAAACGGCCAATTCAACCCTGCGTCGTTATCGTTGGAGAGTCGTTATTCGAGGCCAAAGACTTTTACGTGGTTTTTGAGACGATCACCTATAAGATGGACACCGCGCTTTCCGCTGTAGATACTTGTTTCAAGCTTATCCACGCTCTGAACTTGATCTATCCAATTGAGTCGAAAAACGTGTGGTTGTTCTTGGAAAGACATTTCTATGGATTTTCTACGAAGCCAACATTGCCGTGCTGCGTGTCGGCGCTAATCAGCGAACTTTAAAATGGTTTGCGTACGTTTAGCGCGTATTCTTCTTTTCGTCCTTTCGACTCGTCAAAAATTTGTTCGAAATATATTAGAGGTTGTCGTAGCTTTCCGAGAGCGAGACTAAGTTTCAAGGTAGAGTAAGAGTAGTAAGGAGAAAAGCAACGATACATGGTTTTTTTCTTCCGCGATTATCTAGCAGCTGAGACTCAGAGTACTCAACGGTTCGATTAAAATATGCGAGATGTTGTTTATATTTATCGTAGCGAGGTCAATTTCGTTCTATTCGGTAAAGGAATAAACAAATAAAATGTATTTATGTGCATATTGCGAGCACAATGTCCATTACAATTCACCGGACGAATTATTTTCTCATATACATATCGAACATCCTGATTTAATAATATATACCTGTGGACAAACGGGATGCGGTAGAGTATTTCAACGTTTACACTCATTCAAGCGACATATTGTACACGATCACTCGGATTTCGGCCACAATGAGCCACCTGAGGTAATACTAGACCCGGAAAACGTAGAGCAACATAATGAACATATGGTTGTAGAGACATATCAGGAAGATCCTCGAAATGAACCGATTCATGAAATTAGTAACGCCGATTACTTAAAAAAATTAGCACAGCAATATATAGCAAAATTATACGCAAATAAAAGTATTTCTCGCACAGCTATTCAAGAAATTATTACAAGCACTGAAGAGTTGCTTTCTAACATCGGCGGTATATTAGAAAGTGATGTATCTGCAAGCGATGATACACGTGAAAACTTCGAAAATGTTACAAACTTTTTAGGTCAGCCATTCTTCGAGAATGCTACAGAGTATAAACGAATGAAATTTTTGAAAGGGGCAGGATTTTTTATTGCTCCGGAAAAAATCTTCGTGCGACAAAGAGTCGATGATAAAACGATCGACGGTAGGGTTGTAAGAGTTCCTGTAGAGGTCACGTTATCGTTCGTACCCTTGCGAAAACTTTTCACAACAATTTTCAGTTTACCGAACATTCTTCAAACTGCAGAGACATACTTGAACGATCAAAATTCCAACACTGTCGTCGATGATATCGCTCACAGCTCTTTTTGGAATGATAAGAAGCGTACATTTTTTCAAGGGAAATTCGTGATTCCGTTGTATGTCTATTATGACGAATATGAGTGCAATAATCCCCTCGGTTCGCACGCCGGAATTCATAAAATGGGCGCCGTGTATGTGAGCCTTCGTTGTTTCCCAGTAGAATTTCAGTCGCGATTAGCTAACATTTTCTTGGCTTTACTCGTTCATTATGACGATTTTGCTTCAGAAGGAAGCAAAATTTTCCGAATATTAGTTTCCGAGTTAACTTTTTTGGAGATGGAAGGGATAACGATTGATCGAGGAAACGGAATGTCCCAAAAGATTTATTTTTCCCTTGCAATGATTTTAGGCGATAATGCGGGTTTAAATGCAATTCTGGGGTATGTTGGTTGCTCCGGTAACTTTTTTTGCCGTATGTGCAGAGGACATAAACGTGATTTGCTCCGAAGCGTCGAAGAAGTAGAAACACTCTTACGATCTCCCGAAAATTATAACGACGATCTCGTACTCAATGACTATCAATTGACCGGGTTAAAAGAAGACTCAATTTTTAACGAGATTCCGTCATTTCATGTCGCTAATAATGATGCAGTCGATCTTATGCATGACTTGCTCGAAGGAGTTTGCAACTATGATATGGCTCTTATAATCGATTACTATATCGGAGTAGAAATCGCAACTCTAGATTCTATAAATTCAGCTATTCAATCATTCGATTATGGATATATAGAATTTGGAAATAAACCACCCGTAATAACGAACGATATGTTGAAGAAAAAAAAATTGAACATAAAGGCGGCTGAGATGATGTGTCTAATTAGAAACTTTGGACTCATGTTGGGTGATCTAATTCCAGAAGGAGATTCTGTTTGGGAACTCTACAGTACTCTGTGTAATATTATGGACTTAGTAATGGCACCGTTCTATCAAGTAGGGACAGACGATCTTCTACGCGTTCTTGTACAGGAGCATCACGAACTGTATATACAAATATGTAAAAAAGTTCCAAGGTACGAGCGGAATACGTATTATTTGAAGCCTAAATTTCACTTTTTAGTGCATTATGCTCGAATTATGAATTCCCGTGGACCTCTGCGCAATTTCTGGTGCATGAGATTTGAAGGAAAACACGCTGAGGGCAAACAGACCGGTCGAATCTCGGCAAGTCGAGTAAATCTTCCGCAATCAATTGCGATCGACCATCAGATCCGTTTAGCCTACAGCTTATCGAATAATCTGAATCTAGAGAATATAGTCAAAAAAGGACCCCGCGTCACGATCGAAAGTTGCGCACCTGACGCAACATATATACAATATAAATGGATCTGTTGTAATGGCCATTTATACAAAGCAGGAAAATGTGTCGTACAGATTGCCGCTCATGATAATTTACCCCAATTCGGGTTAGTTGCTTCAGTTTTTCTCAGGCACGATGCAGTCATCTTTGCCTGCGACATTATTTCTACGATTAGTTTTGACGAACATCGTCATTCATACGTCGTTGAAATTCCACTCGGAAATCAACCTCGACAATATCATTATATTCATTTACGCAACCTTCCGAATTCGACGCCCCTTCACGTGCGAAAAGTTTCGAATATTTTTTTTCTCACTGTTCCATACGCTATGTAACAATTTATCTTTAATGTTATACGCTATGTAATGTTTTACGTTAACCATTGTGTGATAATAAAGAAATTGTAATAAACGAAGTATGGTTTTTTGTCTTATTTATTCGCGAAATTCTTTCGAAAAATCGTAAGTTGTCGTAGAATAAATAAAAAATCTATTCGACATAAATATCTATATATTAGACTTAAATAAACGTTTTGTTGGCAATTTATTAATAAGCTTGCTGCGGAATAAATAGAACATTTATTTGGCATGGATATTGGTTTATTTGATTCAAATAAACTTTTTAAATTCCAATAAATGCTCCAATTAAAGAAATTAATATATTAGACATTAATAAACAGTCTATTTGCATCTGACGCAAATATAAAAATTTCTTCGTCCCTAATAAAAATTATTTGATTAGAATAAACGTTTTTCTGGGTGTCCTTCCGCTATATCTTTAATCACGCGTTATCATTTCGCGCATTCGGAATTCATGAAGATTTTTTGCTTTCGAATATTCCAATATCGCAATCCCGACGTCACTGCACGATGGGAGGCTCCGGCGCTCGTCTCTTTCAGTTGTAATCTCGATCGAGGATCGCAAGTAATGAGCGACAGCGATGAAAAATGATTTTGCGAGACGAAAGTGGAAGAGACGAGATGAGCCCGGTGGATGTCCACCCGATGGCGCCAAGGGTGAGTGGTTCATTTTAATTAAACTCCATTGTGATTCGAAAATCCGACGTGCCGCGGTGATAGAGAAGCTACTCCCGCCGATTCCCGTTGGCATTTCACTCTTTAAACCTGCCTCATACTAATACACACTATCGCGAATACCCTCGTCTCGTGCCGTTTTCGCAGACACCCCGGAATACCAGAGCGACGTTTCGCGAATCTCCGAAGTCAGTCGCGAGCAATCCTTACCCATTCCTTCATACTCGATATCGACCGCCTCCTCGTTTTTCCGCTTCTACGCGAATAACGTATCTATAGCCGTCGAGAGATAGGAAAAATATCCGTTTCTGTGATGCACGGTTTCGCGAAAATGCTCGAAGATAAAACGCTTTGATTACGATAACTAGAAGTCGGAAACGTCTAGTACGGTATACAGAAGACAACGGAGGGAAAAATACTATAAATGCCACAAACATAATTACGAAAGAGATATGTACGAATGAAATCGAATGCAATACGGCCAACCTAGTTTGGATATGGACACATTAAATACCCCGAGTGCTGAATCATCGTTTCAGAAGAAGATTGCATACTTAACCGAAATTACATCCCCGGAAATAGAGCTGATGAAGAAAATGATGGAGTAGGATGAAGTAGGTCTTGAAAATCCCGCCGCAATACGAAATATTTTGCCGAGAACACGCTCCATACAACCCGTTTCAAAATCTACACTACAAAGAACAGGCTATTTTTTTGTGAAAAACTCTGCGATGGAATTCTATTAAGTCTTTCCCCGAATCCGAATATTTTTCACTCTTCTCTCGAGGTATTTAACATCTTTGCAGGACTGCAGTACTTTGCAGTACTTCAGAGAGCACTTCCCTTCAGAGAAAACATTCCTGTTTTGGAACAATTGACTGCTATCCAAGACCTCCGTATTACAGTAATCTACGAGTTTACGAAATGAGAACGCTCGGAAAGTAAACTAACTTACAACGAAACTGACCCCATTGGTTGAATTTGGAATCGGTCATAACCCGGCGATTACGCATTTCGTCGGGAAGCTTCGTTGGGGAAGTTCGTTCCATTTTCGCCGATGAACACGAGCCGACGGTTTCTATGGATTAGTTTTGCGACAGCTTGTATACATATATCGCTTGCGCTAGTAATGTAGGTGTACTTGGCAAATTGGGACTCTCTGCCCAGAGTCCCTGTCCCAAACGAGACTCTTCTCTGGCACTCGCCACTCCAATAAACAGGAATGTTAGTCGTAAAACGAGAAGGAATGATGCGACACAGACCCGTAGCGACGAACTCCAGTAATAAACCAGCCGAAAGCACTTCCGCTCTGCCGCTGAAACCTTATAGTTTAATCGCACTTCCCCTCGCCACCGCGTAATGCACCATCTCGGCTACGTTCATTAAATGTTCCGAATCTCCATCGCGAACATTCTGTAGTTCGCGAAAATCTATCGAGAAGTTAAGCGAGTCTGCAAACAAGATTATCATCGAAAATTTGTTACTCGTTACGTAACAGAAGATATTTTTTCACTATTTCTCTCGTGAATACTATTATCGTACGGGTATGATATCCGAAATGAAAATTATAATAGATGAGTATCGTTCCGCCCACGTTATTCGTGAAATCATTACACCGTTTGTAGTCGGCTGGTGAAGATGGTAACAAGGTGGTGATCGAATAGGGGCGGTCCCGTTGGGTCAGGGGCGATCTCTGATCACATAGATCCTCCCGGCTGTGTGTATCAAGATTGGCAAGTACTCGAGCAAAGCTTCCCAATTCAGCAAGCAGCCCTACTCCTCCTTCTCCAGCGATCAAAGCTCGCTTACGTTAACGTTCCTCAGGTTAGTAGGCGTCGATGGACGAGATTCGAGCACATCTCGTCCACCTATACATTGGGCTCATGGATCGATACTTCCAAAGGTCCTTCATCGATATCGCGCAGGTATCCAAAATGGCTTGGAGTTCAATCGATTAATTAGAAATTAGTGCCATATAGGCTCGAATTAATGCGTATAATGGTGAGACTGAAGCAGGAAGGGACAGAGAGAGAGAGAGAGTGAGTTGGAGAGGCTCTGGGTTGGTCGTTCGAAATTCGATGATATTCATTAGACCCGAGCGTACATTAGGATCAGTGCCCCTAATCCACGCCCGTGGCGTAGCCCATGTACTGCCTACGTTTATGGCATGCATATAGTATATCACGATTTAGGTTGAATTCGGTGCACTCGCCGGGTGCAGGAGGTATGCAGGACTCTCGGGGTCGTCGGTTAGCAGTAATGGAAAGCTTCTGGGTCCAGTATCCAGTATCCACCACTCCTCCCTCACCCCTCTCCCCTCTTACTGTTACTCGGCTCGCACTGACTCTCCATCTCGCTATTCCAAGCAGCCACTTTGAATTCCGTTCCGTATACCAGAATTCTATCCCCATTACCAATTGGATTGTATTCAACGTTTAGCAACGGTTAATACACCTTCGTTTATAGAAGATTGCGGCCCACTGGATTATAGATGCAAACCGATATTGGGTCGAAATACGGTAAAATTTGATAGCGCAACCGACGAGACTACCAGTGGTCCTCCGAGAAAAATATCTCAGTTACGTTCCTGTGTTCAATTGATGTTATTACATTTTTCGACTAATCCTCGCTCTTTTTTGCTTCATCGCGTTATTGTTGTTTTTAACGTTCTCGCCGTTGTTCCGTAAATTACGAAATTTATGGCATGACGCCCCTTTAGCGGTAGTTTACCGAAGCAGACGTTGAAGAATATCAGAAGCTTGGCTCTTGGAGCTACCACTCAAGTCGGCTGTGAATGCGAAATTCTGTAACCTCTCGGCGTCTCGGTAACGACGAGATTCATTATGATTTCCGTCGGAGGCTGTTCCACGAGGTGGACGATCCTTCCGGCCCCGTTTCTCACTCTTATCCCCGTCCATGCTCGTACCCACCGCCAGCGCCAGCAACCAGGATGAACATCAGCGATGCCGCTCACGCCAGATACCGGTCTTACCTAGCTGGTATTACTCTATCTCGCTTCCTCGTGTTATCCTCGTCTTCTCTCCAAACTCTCATCCTCCCCTTTCCACCCTTAACACGATTATCCTCGGGGAATTGACGAGGGTTAACGCCCACCTCGGTGAGACCTCGGAACGTCTTTTTATTTATCAAATAACGTCGACCGCCGGTAGAAACGCCTTGTCGCGAACTGCCAATTAGCGGATAGTGCTGGAAAGACACGTGCGCATCGATTACGCTCAAAGCGAGTCGAATCCAACGGACTAGTATCAATCCGATTAATCAAGCTTTTCCGGCTACGCCGTCACAAGGAGTTTACAAATACTCTAAACTCTCGCGAAGCTTCTCGGGCGATGTCTCGGGCGTATGATGTATCTATCAATTCTTATCAATTCCATTCAATGGCATAGAAATTAAATGATTCGAAAACGGAAATCCTGCTTATTCTCCGCAAGATCTCGTCTCGTTGCAGCCATTCAATATCGTGAACTCGAGGAGATTTCCAAAGGTTCGAATTACTCGGTTCCCTCGGGGAAATAGGGATCGCGTAACGGAGAGAGGGCGCAGTTATCGACGAAAATAAATTATCCGACCGGCAATTAATCACTGTCGACGACTTTCCCTTCCCGGGACAAACAACCGGCAGGGGAAAAAAAGTATCGACAGGTTGCGGGGAATTTCTGTCGTCCGAATAGCTCGAGCCGGAATACAAAGGTTCCTCGGGATAAAACAAAAAAAAAGTGCGGAACACAATCCCGGAGTTCCGTGAAAATCGAGGGAGGACATTTTCATGGCAGTGAACACTGCGAACCATATTCGGAGGTCTGCTTGAACATTTTAGACCGTGATTCGTTGTTTTCGCATCGTTTTTTATTACTAATCAGACATTCTTATTTTTCAAATTTAATTTGAGTCTAATTTTCGCCCTGTGAGGCAAAAGAGCCAGGATGTTTCTGGGCATTCCGAGATTGAACCCTTTAAATTTAAAAGCGGTGAACCACCGCGTTTCCGTTAGGATATATGCATTTTTTCCACTATACTCACATTGGTCATGAACCGAAAGTACCTTTCGACGTTTCGTTTAAACGTTAACAAAGCGATAGAGCAATCTCTCTCGCACAGCGACGATGAGAGGCTCACTCGGCCCCCTTTTGTTTCGCGCAAAGTGTCTGACGCTTGAATGATAGGTTCCCTTTAATAGCTCGATTCAAGCTCGACGCTCATAGCGGGGTACACGCTATCGTAGACCTAACTAAACGTCAACGTGCCCCTTTCTGCCTCGTGACGCGTTTGCAATTTTCTTGTGTCACGCTTCGTTGGTTCGCTCTCTGTGATATTATCATTAAGCCCACAGCTATTGAAACTCCGGACGGGAGAGATCGAAGAATATATGACATCGCTGATTCGCGCTGCAGGTTTCAAACTCTACCGCGCTACGTTTCGAAAATTCGTTCCCTTCTCTCAATTTCGCTATCTCCGCTCTTTCGAGCTGCTATATGCTATCATTTAAACTGTTTCCCTATTTCGTTTTTTTTTTGTTTCGGCACCGTAGAAAACACGGAAAGGCAAACGTGCCCGGTGACAGCCGTTTCGATCGTTAGTGGGATGATAAGCGTTTGAAAAGTCAGTCGATGGCTTAATTGCAATTTATTTGGCAGGCCGTCAGAAAATTCCACCGAAGTGTGCATAGACCGAGGGGCTGTATTGGCAGGGCGTTCTGTATCGTCGCGTTGTATTGGCGAGCGAGCGAGCCGGAGTTACGGGAATCATTCCTTCGTGTGTCGGCATTCGCTATCGCACACATTGGCGCTTTCATCCTGAGTGGATTCTCTTGTAGTATCCTGTGGCACTCTTGGCCGATGATTGCACACCGGTACGATCGATTCTCGCACACACGCCGCCGCGGCAGTCAACCCCTTCGCTAACCCCACGGAAACTTTCCCATTTCCCGGCAACCCTCTCTCGACTCATTGATCAAACATTATCTGTTTATCCCCACTTCGTGATCCGTGAGAGACTCCGGGGTCCGGGGCTCATCTGCCTCAACCCGTTCGTAACGATGCGGCTGTGCGCGTTTGCTTTTTGCTTTCTCTCGCGCGCCCGAGCCCCTTTCTCTGTCCTCTTCGGCGAGCACACGGCCGAGCCAGATATCGCGCGGCAAGTTCGATCTATCGCCGTTTTCGCACGTCGTTTTCTCTCGATGTATCGATCGCGCCTTTATCCCCGACCATTGTGAATCGATTCGATTCTCACGTTCGATATCGCGATGCGTGGCAACGGCATACGATCCATTCCAACTATGTTGCATTCGAGTGGGAGAGGGTTATCGCGATAATTACAGTATCCAGCTATGCTAGTATACTAAAGTCTATTTCATACCTCTGTATACCGTTTCGTGTATACGTATTCCCGGCGAGATGGATTCGATGAGATTCGTGATTAATTGCGAGCACTCGAGGCGTCTATGTACTCGCAGGAGCTCCGGCTCTATGGAGCTCCGGGAATAGGAGACTGTTCGACAGATGAGAGGATATAAAAATAAATAAAAAATCGTTGTAGCGCTTGATAACAGTCGGGCTTTTTTTTATTATTTTTATTAAAATGATATCGTCCGGATAAAAAAAAATGAAGAGGCCGACGAGCTTTTTCGAGAGCATACGAGGCAAAGGATGAGGGGAATTTCCCATCCACGAGAGCCAGATTCGATGAGATCTCCAGAACGCTGGAATTGAGCGAATAAAGTTGACGAATGTCGTGAAAAAAAGTACGATAAGCGCACTCGAACGAGGCGGAATAGGGCTGTTGAGAGAATAGTATTGCTCATAGTTTTTATAGTTCGAAATATAACTAAACATGCCTTTCTTCTCACTTCACCGACGTTTCGATGAAAATCAATGGATTAAATGTAAAAAAGCACGAAAGGATGAATCCTACAAGACCTCGTTAAAAGTATAAATAGGCACAGTAAAACGTTCGAAAGTTCTGAAATGTTTAACTGCGCACAACAATATTTGATTTCTCGATTTCGAAAATTCATTAGATTTTTGAGAATGTTTCGCTTGTTGATCTCAGTTTAAAATCATATTAATTTGATAAAATCAATTTCTGTTTTACACACAATCGACTCGGAACGTTTTTTCTCAATCCCTCTTGGATGTTTATGTCTTTTTTACGGTCATTAAAAAAATCCTTCGACGAGTTTCGCGATAGGCGCATCAGTGTCAGGTAGAGCTTTAAATTTTCATTGATGCTCTTCCCATGATGTCCTCAAAGTATCGATAACGCGCCTTCGATAGATCGACAATGATGTGCACCCCGATGAGGTTTCTTACGTGTACGTACCGTCGAGAATAACGATCGTTGCAACGAGCCGATCGTTGCAGCCCAACGATGGATTTTGCATGCTCGCAACAGTGCGCGTTTTACTGTAATGCCGCGCGATAATGGACGTTCCGGCGCAACGTAATGGCTGGCATGCAACATTCCGAGGCCTTATCTTGTTGCCATTTAGGAGAGATTTCTGGCTTACGTCTAACGTCGACCGTGCTCACTGGCAACATCGTCTGATCGAACTGTCGTTAAAAAAAATCGTATTCCCTCGGCTTAGAGAGCTCCAAACGGCCGACAAACAAATCCAATTTGGCTCTCACGGACAATAAAAAATAAACGACTGCGAACAGGAAACGTTAAATGCGCAGCCACGTTCGTTTTCGCACAATAAAAAAAGTATAGAGCGCGAGATATCGATGTATCGAAATATTTCATGTCGATTTGTCCATCGGAAAAAAAAAAATTAATCTCCCTTATGTGCATATACACATTTATACGGGATAGAATATATTTCTCATATTATTTTTCACGATATCTCCGGACTCGGGCGCGGATAGATTTTTCAGTCTCGAATCCTCACATCGAGTGTTCAACGCCGCCGTATCCACTTCGCGTCACGTTTTCCTGGACGAACATCTGCGATTTTATCGCGCTCGCGCATATACGAGAGCGATAAACCTCGTTCTCGCGCTTTCGCAGTCGTTGTTGACAAATATACACCGTATATACAGCGGCGCGAGAAATATTCGCACATACGCGCGAACACTATAGTCCCGTAGGTGCAGTTCTCTCCGCATGCACTCGTGACAACTTTTCATCCCCCGTCTCTTCCAACCACGACTTCTCGCGAGCAACAAACTTCTCTTCGAGATTCTCGAGCTTACCGTTTTCCACAATCTTTCCGAGATTCGGTTATAAATATGTAAATTCCGTCGTAGCGTAACGTTCACAAAACGCTAGAAAAAACACAAACAAATTAAAAAAAAAAGCGAAATAAAGGAGGAAAGTGATGTTCGCAAAAGTATGCAGAAGGATAATCCAGTAAATTTTTTTCCGTTAGATAATACTGCGAAGATATGAACCCTGTCTAGACGTCTATCCACCCGGGATGGTAGCAAATGTATGAATCCCGAGAGCGACCAAAGTTCCGTCTGTGATGCTAATAATAAGTATAACGATTTCATGAGATCTCTCCTCGTTGACCTCGATGTGCTTTCGACACGACCCTCCCAAAACTCGTATAATTCTTCTCGTCCGAAACGAGAGTTACCGATATTCGACAGCTTCGGAGTACGTCAATCACATTTTTTTAAATAACTTTTTCCGAGGAATGAAGGCTTCTGTGATTAAGACAATTTTTCGCAAATTCGATCGATTTTTCGGCGATGAAAAACAATCGTTTTTCGCATTTCGTCTTATGCGACCTATTTTCTTTTTATCGAATTCCGATAAATTTTCTCGGAGGACGACGAATTATTCGGAACGATATAGATATATACAAATGGATATTCCGCGAAGTTGAAAATATTTTCGTATGGGAAACTTGTATGTATACGCCGCTCTCGTAACCTGTGACCGTCACTCGTTTGCTCTTTTGATACATTATTCATGCGTGATGGTTCAGACTCGGAGTCCTTTCCCGCCGTCAACTCTCCCGATATCGTTCGTGTGCACGCTTCATCTGCAAGTGTAAAGGGCATCATCGCATTATGCATCCACGCTCGTTCGCTGAACTCGCTGGATATACTCCTATACGTTCATATATGCGCGCGAGCGCACGTATACGTTCGTCCTGCACGTTCGCATGTATCACGATGTATACATTCTGTATTTACAGTTGCAGAGCTGGCGAGTTCTTGGTATCCCTTCGCAATGATAATGTATTTTAGCAACGATACAAGTTGGTCCATCTATATTACACCGAGTTCGCAAATATTACAACGACGAGTGGGTCAATGTGTGTGGCGTGAATTACAGTCGTGTTATCCGCTACACACGTAAATCATTCTCTCCCGTTCTGTCAACTGGATGTCTACATATGTCGCTCCATAAGTTGTCTTCGCTGCAGCCCCGACGGGTTTTTTCCATTGCAACAACACGAAAAAAATTATACTCGAATAAACGCCGCGTTTGTGTATTTGAAGCTAAAATTTTAGTGTTCGAGAACTTACTCACGAGGAGAACGTCACGTCGGCGTCGAGAAGGGTTATAGCGATTGCGCTTAATAATAGAATTGACCCCGAATAACAGCGAATTATCGAGAGCCTCCAAGCTCTCTCGGGTTCTTT
The DNA here is from genome assembly GCA_963924025.1 of Ischnus inquisitorius. NCBI lineage: Eukaryota > Metazoa > Arthropoda > Insecta > Hymenoptera > Ichneumonidae > Ischnus > Ischnus inquisitorius. The sequence continues at coordinate 11,330,431 of OZ001250.1, forward strand.
AAAGTGCTGCTGACTGCAACATTATTAGAATCGCCATTTCGCTATTCGGCGGATGCTGCAAGTGCACAGAAGTGGGCATATACGGAGATACATGAGGGTGCCTCGTCGTGTCTCCTGCATCGTACCAAAAATTTCTACCGTAATGTCAACCGAGCTCTGTCGCCGTTTTTGTCGAATATCGTATTTTTCCCGATAACTTTCATCGCGCCTATCCCGTATATAGAAGTCACTCCGGATCGGTCCGGCATGTATGCGCCGAAAGAAGAAAGACGGGTAACGAGGTCGAGTGTTAATAGAAGGCTAGCTACAGGCGACTAATGGTGTGCATATCGCTCTGGCCTTTCGCCTCCGTTATAAAAATGTACCTGCCACTTATTTCTTTGACGACTCTCTTCCCTCTCGGAGATTTCTCTTTTTTTTCCCACTCGGCAGTCCCGGTGATAGAGCGTCGGAAGAAATTTTCACGCGAGCTTCTGTCCAATAGCTCCTGCGCGTTACAAGGGTAACTAAAGAATTCACGTAAACGTGTAATTAGACGAGAGAGGGTTGCGAAATTGCGTGAATGTAATTAACGAATTCAAAGAATTTTCATGGTTCCCATATATTTCACCCCGCCGTGGGGTATTTGCGTTTACATAAGGGCGGAGGGCGAAAGTAGAGAGCGAGGACGAGACTGAAAGTGCAAGAAAGGGTTTCGGGCTGTCGCCGTATACACCTCGTTGTTGTCCTCTCGAGTTTCATGCCCTTCTTGTTGGTTAAAGCGAAATACGTGCTATCCCGAGAGTTTCGAGATAACTTAACCACTGCAGAAAATACCAACTCGCGCGAGCGGCATGAGAGATTGGCATGCGCGTGAGAATAAAGCGAAATTCGTACGAACGTAAATAATACAAATTTCGAATTTGCCACTTTTTACTCGTTTTTCAATCGAGCATTTTTTTCGCGTGCCTACCGACACTTGTTTTTCGATCGCTCCAGTTAAATAAATTTTACTAATTAATATTAACAACAATAATCCCGAACAGGCATCCTCGTTATAATCTACTTTATCGGGCTTTTGATGCGTCGAAAAACGTAACGAAGGCTTTTGAGTGAAGAATAAAAAAATACCTAGCGTAGTCGATTCACGGCGTAAAGTATTAGGTGGATGAGAATTTTTTAATAATCTCCCAGACAGCGCGACGCTAATGAGGTTTACCTAGGAGATTGCAATAATGAGAGCATCGTGCTCTAGCTCCGATGAATGCAGCGCCGCGAACGTTACGGCGGGGTGTAATTTTTTAAAACCATCCACTTTTCGCGGAAAACCTGCGTAATTTTTCTCTCCGTGTAAACAGAAATTTATTATCATCATTTTTTTAACTCCGGAAGAGCTAACGACTACGTTATATTTTATGACCGCAACAATTCTGAAGTGTTGAGACGCATCGATGAAATTATCCGTAATAGTAAAACGATGCGCACTGTACGAACTACAACGGGATGCACTAATTCTATTGGTTTCCACGGTATCGGCAGCGTTACTATTATTTTGCTCGAATCGCGGTTTCGGCTGAACGCTTGGCAATCCCGGATATGCATGAATTAATTAGTCAATCGCGTCGTTATTCTACAATAAACTCGGCTAATACTAACGATAAGCTCGTCGATAATTGAATATGATTTTTGGTGAAGCTCCACACGCATGGAAAATCACGGGATTAATACACCTCAATGGCACGCGAGCATTCAGTCAATAAAGCCATTATCACCTATTCCCGACGAAGACTTCGATCCACGACAATTATAAATTAATTGTTTTTCATTGACACGCTTTGAAATCGTTGAATCAATTTTTCGTTTCAATGTCTCCATCGACGCATCGTAAAATTGTGAGAACAATGTTTGGATTGAATTTTTACATTAAAACGTAATGTAATTGTGAAAACAATATAAATTTTTTTCATAAATTAAAAGCAACTAATTTGGTAGTTACTACTTGCTCACGGAGATTGATTGACACGATGACCGGTGGAAAAAATGTCTTGGTTCCACATCTAGAAATCTTATCGTTTCGGCTCCAAATGTCCCCGACCCTACATTGCACCCCAATGGTTATGCAGGAATTTCGTTTTTGTGGGAAGCAACGAGAGTGGTTCGGCGAACGACGGAAGCACGGGAGCGTTGCCGGAATTCGTGCTTCATCGATCTTATTCATACGCTTCGACGGATCGACCCTAATTTAGGTCCAGTGCACAGCTTCCGGTTGGAGGCGCGATCGCGTGAGTGATGAAGCCGCCAACGTGCGACGTTTACTCACCATCTAACTGATCGATCATTCATCCGAGAGGATGCTTCCAATCCATATTTCGATAATCGTGCTGAAAAAGAGAATCTTCAAAAAAAGGATGATCCAAAAGTACATTGTACATGGAATTTAGGGGTGTGATGAAAAAAAAAAGGTATCATAAGCTTTTTTTCTCAACTAACGTCAATTTCAGTGTTTTTCGCGTACAAGTTAATCTCAATTACGAGATTTAGTTAGAATTACAATCTGCCGGTAGATAGGCACGCATTGGGTCGACGACCATTGGCATTAATAGTCGAGCATCGGTTGGCCGAACACAACTAAAGTTAGGCGTACGCTTGTCGAAATGGCGTTTCACATAGAAATCAGCATCCCCCAAGCATTAAGGCTGGTTTAGTCCGGCAGCGTTTGCATGCATAATCGAATCGCGGTGGCGTAAAATCCGTACACGGATTTTACTCCGCTACATCTCGTGTACTTAAAACCGGTGAAGCTTTAGTTTTACGCGGGCATTAGCAAAACTCCGAGAGGCGGAGTAAAAGAGGGGCGAGAGAAAGAGAGAGACGAAGGATTGGCTGACACGACTAAGCTGGACGAAACACTGCAAACTTGATTAAGTCTCCGATATAAATTCAGCAATGTAAATTGGCGTAACACGAGAAGATGGGAGCTGGGAAGACGACCATTTGTGTGCGCCTCGTTGGATTATCTATACTATATACATATATACGACCAGATTCAATTTACTATGTTATTTTGTTAACAAACAAAAATCCAGCGATTCGCCCTCGGATCTGTAGTTTTTTTTATGCCACTTTTTATTTATTTTTTTTTCATCGTACTTCGACAGCCGTTTATTTCAACCGCGATATTGCGCTCGGCGAGCGCCGGGGATTCTATGTTCAGTCAGCGCTGGGGGAAAGAACGCTATTAAACTCGTTAAAACTTTCGTTATGCCACGGATTTGAAATTAACGTGGAACGCGGGCGCTTGGGGAACCGGGGAGGCCCGGAAACCGCTCCGGCAGTTCGCCGCACCATGCTTTCCTCTCGAGCCGTCACTACCGACATCCCTATGTACATTTCATGTATAGAAAACTCCGTCATAGACGGTATATAGAATAGACATAAACATCGCAGTGGTGCGTGCAGTTTACAATGGAAAAAAGAAACCAAGGAGCAATATTGTACATCACAGTCGTAACGATGCTTCTCATCTCATCAAACTTTTCAACTCACTTCTTCACCCTTCTTTCAATTTTCCTTTTTTTCCGTTTTTCTTGCAGTCAAAGCGGAGAGCTCTCGCTGCGAAGAAGCCGTAAAGTAATCGTAACCGTTTGAATCGAATGCGTTGATTGCCTTCGTCTTTCATTCGGAGCTTCGCAATAGTCGCTCCTATCGCGTTAAGTGTGCATCAATATTGCACAGTGGAAATATGCGCGAAAGGTTCGTTCAATATGGGTTTTCTTTTCCACGATTTTTCCACAAAACATGGCTGCTGAAAATAACAGACTTTTGTGTTGAACTTGAGATCATTGAGATTCATGCTATCGAGAATGGAACCCATAAAGATTTATATGTTATACAACTGGCGTTGAGTGCGCGTTGTGCAATAATTCATATATATCAAGGTCACACGTGAGTAAGGATGACTGGGAAACTCGTATATAGGGCAATGGATTAAGGAAGTCATGACCGTGTGGCACGAATGGAATTCGTAGTGTAGATACACACATACGTATCCAGGGTAAACAGACCAGTGAATGGACACTTTCCATAAGGGCGGGTGCATAAAAAACTTCCACTCGCTGGGTTCTTTCGTCTGCTTAACTGTCCATTCACTAGTCGGTTCAGCTTAACTGAGGGCCGAAATCCGGGCCATAACTTCAACCCTCGGTTCACGCCCAGCGTTTCGCAGGTTCGCGACTTGCCGGGCTGCAGCGAACGTCGTCCAATTAGTCGCTGGTCTGTGACCGAGCTCAACCCCGGGTACTGCGTCGAGTCCGCATACCCGGAAATTACAATGGAACACGGTGCCGGACATAGCACAACGAGAAAGAACTGAAGGAAAGCCTCGCTAGAGTTTTCGGGCTCCCTTTCTTTTATTTTCCGATTTTAGCCAGGCTGTAACAACGTTGAAACTGAAAATTCACTAATGACGTAATGGAAGCAGATTCTTCGCGCGCGCAGTTGTGGTAACCATTCTAATGCGTCAACTGACCATCCGTTCCATTTATCTGTTGCAGAATCTGAAGAATCAAATCATGACGACGAATCTTTGGGTCGAACAGGTGAGTGAAATTGCTCTGTTTGTAAATTTCTGTAGCAAACAAAACCCGCCACCTCGAAGTGTTCTCATATATTTCTCTGGGCGAAAAATCAATTCTCACAGGATTAACCATACGGTTACCACATCTTTCACTTTTCCACCGATATGGGACAAAAAAGTTACACTCAATGAGGAGTAAAGATCGATTTTCTTCAATATATGTAAAGTTATTTTTCCGTTGAATTAAACCGATAGCGGACGAATTTCACGGCCTGTAGGCGACAGGGTCGCCGTTCGGGGTGCCAGTTTAGCGTGTCAGATAACGCTTGAACGGAAGGATGAAAAGAGAGGGCTTGGAGAGGGGGAGAGAGAGAGGGGGGGGGGGGGGGGAGAAGTCAAATTGTTGTTACCGGAGGGTTGGATGTTATTCCGACGGGGAGGCTCTCTCCGAGTGCCCGAGTACAATGGGCATTGTAGCGCCCCATTATGTCGGACCTTACTCGTTAAGTGCAACTGCAGATTGCATTGCAGAGTAAATGCACTCGCGTGCAGGTACTCGCCGAGTTATATACCGAGTTACCTCTCTGTCTTGCTTCTTTTTTCTGTCGTTTTTTTTTAACGAGATGTGTAAAGGAAGAAACGAGTGAAAGCGAGACGGAGCATAAAGAGACCGGCAAGGAGATATAGGCTGTGTGCGCGACGCCGCAGTTAAAAGCGCGAAGGGGGTCTGGTACGGGCGGTACGAACAAGCCCAAGACCGACCTGCCTACTCCTGCTACAACGATAATTGAAGTATAATTAGTCGAGACCAATTAACGTACAGCGATACGGATTTAAATCAACAAGAAATTGCAACTGAATCTAGCAATGCGCTTTGCGTTAACTCAATCTTATCATTCAATCCAAAAAACTTTCATTTGAAATGCGCACCTTTGCTTTGCATTCAATTTATTCGCTCGAATCGGACCTCTGAATCCATCGAAAATCCTTCAGATCATTGAAAATACAGGCAGATCTTTGCACTGAAACAGATTATTCCTTGAACGCTGTGTTCGACAACTTCACGACAGTGTAACTCTAGTTAGTTGATGTGGACGACAGATTTCACAGCGGATCTATTTACACGGGAAATTCGCGCTTCAACGTGGGGTTTGGCTCAGTAGCCCTTGTACGGTGTACTCAACTAGAATCTCGGGCAATAAACCCTCGTACATCTCGTCAAGTGCATTTTTAGTGACGTTGCGATTCTAGAATCTGTCTTCGCACATATGTTAGCGATTTAGGATCGATTGCGCAGTTTGGCAATGTTATTCGCCAGCGGTCCTCCCTATTCAACATCCATCCACATCCGCAATACGGTTTCATTGCGGACCGTGTTTCGGGCATTCCGACCACGTGTCTCGCAACATCACGTCATCCCTCAATGTCCGACCCACCCCTTCAGTCTTGGACATTCTTGTCGTTCTGTCTTACACCATCTCGCTTCGACTTGTAGCTAGATCACCATACTATTCCCCAGTTTCCTGTGTTCCGCTGGTTCTCTCGGTTAGTTCCCTCGACGCGCTTTGTTACTTCGTGCGTTCGCCAGCGTTTCGCAAGCAAGGAGACGCCAAACTGCACGGTCTGTAGCTCTTGGCTTGTATGGACGCCACCGACACCGAGTAATGACGAGGAAGGGGTGCAAGAGTCGGACGACGACAAGGGTGTGTCGGCTTGTACTCGCTGCCGAGGCTTCCATTTTACTCAACGGTCAGCATCGAGTTGCTCTGCACGACTTGACTCTTGCACTTCCGGGTGTCGGCAATAACTACGTTCATACAGGCTGAATCAAAACTTCTGTCAAATGCGTTGATTCATTGTTCATGCTCGCAATTCAACGAATAGCCTCTTTGAAAGGTTTTGTTTCCGTTATCATAGTTTTCGAAGGACGGACTGGTTAACTTCAGTCAGTGAAGTTTCAACGACTTGGGCGCCATTTGTCAAGCGACTTCATTGACTACACTCGAACTGTTCGTAACTTCAAAGATATGGATTAAATTAAATTTTCCGACGGAAAAGTTTGCTCGATTTTCAACAACGGATGCAATTAAACGAATCTGACGACTCACCGAGGACCAAGAATCTCACAAATACGATAACTATTGAAATGATTGTGGATGAGATGGAAAATACCGAAATTCAATTACTTCTGGATGAACAAAAACTTTGTTAGCAATAAGAAAACTATTCGACGTTCTCGAAAACGACGTCGAGTGAATGTTGTTTCTGAGTTCTCTGATTACAAAGGATGTAACCAGTTGATTGAATAAGCTGCTCGCAGTGTGGGGTTATCACTGGATTTGATGCAGCCTGTATGCACTATCCGCACATGGGTATACCTTTGAATAGTATACGTTAGGTGGTGTCGAACGTTTCCACCCTCTCTTCGTTTAACCCAATCTCCACCGATTGGAAATCGATCGAGACGTAACGGCAGAGCCAGTAGCCGCATCGGCAGGTAGACACGTACACACGTGCAGTCCAACTAGTGTATAACCCTGAGAATAATCGAGTGACCAAGATGCTGATCGAAACTAGCCTCCAACTGTTGTACTACCTGCGGTATACATTTCCACTGTCACTATCAACTTGCCAGCTGTAGTAGAACAGTTTTGACCTCGAGAATGGAGTTAGCGGTCTTATGTTTCCATAAATGAGTAAACCCAACCCAGCGAACTCCTAATAGTCCGTTTCCCGTTCGCATATTCCAATCAGTCTTTCGACTAAATTGTTGGTGGAGCAAATTGATATGTCGTTGGGTTTTCGGAACTGAATTGTCAATGTTTTGAACCTTTTTTGATCCAGACTATGCGTGGTTCTTTTCCTATTCAAACTAACACTCACTGTCGAGAGTTTGCTGATTCCAAATTGGATCAATCGTATCGTTGAACTGTTAACAAAGGATCCGCTGTTTTATTTACCAATTAAGATCAAGTTTAGACAAGGACAAGTTGACCGACTTTTTTGGGGTTGCGCAGTACATCGGTTAGTCTATACTTACATTGTTTACGACCTCAGGACGGATTTGCGAAATACTCCCTCAAAGGAGACTTTCTGTCTCCTTTCAGGTTAATTTTTTTGCTCCTCTCTCGCTACGAGTCGACCCCAGAGTCGGATCTATTCGTTTTCCTATCGACCGATTTTTTTTTATTTCTGGCATTGGGGAGTTCACTCGCCGACTCGATTCTCTCACTCCATCGCACGTTCGTTCCGCTCCTCGTGCTCTCTATGTCTCTGTCAACTATACGAACATCACGGAGCAGTCGAAGTTCGGGAGTCGCGGTTAGTCGATATTGAGTAACGGAGTTAGCATGCTGACGACACGTGTCACTGGGACTGAGTGATAACCTCCAAACTCTCGTTACTCGAGAGGCAGGCCTCTCCTCGCTATAGTGTGCGGTCTCGTTCTCTCGTCGTCCGTATCTGGACGAGCCACACGACACTAACATCGCCGAAGCTTCGCCGCTGTATGAGCATCACGTATAACGGAATAGCACAACTTTATTTCGGCATGTGACATTTGCAATACCTTTATTATATGGATATTCATCGATCCCACAGCCGCACACCATTTTCTATCAGATGGCTAAGTATATATTTAGCAACACCAAAATACTTGGATATCAATAAATATATATTTCAATCTACGTGCAACTTACATATTGCCGTATCGACTAGACTATAAAAATCCCGAAAAAAGAAATGGTTTAATTCTGACGAATTTCTGCAACGACGAAGGGCTACGTGCGACATAATTGTTGGTTTTTCGCATTCAACTTTTAATCGACGCCAGCGATAGATCATGTTCTATATCGTACTCGTGGCAGATGGAGAACAGAGGTAACGCGGATACAATGTACGAAGGAATGTAGGAAGCGCGGTGGTATTAGCGGAGAAACTCTTGATATCAAAGTATATCAACGTTGACCCGATTGCACAGTTTCCGGAATGGGCGGGGTAGCGGATTAAAGTTTTCCGGTCTCGTTCACTCGGCCATAACCGGCTGCGAAGGAGGCGAGAGCGTCGAGATCGCTGAGTTCTTGGCTCTCGCTATGCAAAAGGGGAATGAAGCAACTCCCGTTTGCGCGGTCGTCCCCGCCGACACGAGACAGACAGAGATACTATCGGCGTCCAAGCAGTACGAAGTTAACTGGATTCTCTGAGGACATCGAGGGAGAAAAGCTCCGTCTATATACACCGGCCAATGTCACCCAGCGCCTTCGTCCTCGGGTGATCCTTTACCCCCCGCAACCTCTTCTCCCTTCTCTCCTCCTTTGCTCCTTCGGTTATCTCGCGCTACGCTCTGTGTGTCCTACGCTCGCCCGGCAAAATTCACCCGACAAACACATAAATTTTGCAACTTCATTTCTGTAACTCCGCTTTCTCGTTTGCTCTCTCGTAATACAACGCAGATGGGGAATACAGAAGGTTGGAAAAATATAGGGCACAAAAAGAAACTTGAAACACAACGAAGATGTTCCTTCGACGAAGTCGAGGACAAACAAGATCTTACATCGGCGGCCAAGCATCTTTATTACGTGCATCAACGACGGGCCAAATAGAAAAACTTTTAACAAATTGTTCCGCAACGCAGTTACGCCTTGTTATGATTTTCACGATAACGCGACGCGTGTGGAACACAATTGTTCGCAATTTACATTCCCCGTATCACTGCGGCTTGCTAAGAGTATTGCGGGCATGCAAAAAATTCACGTTTCGGAATATTATACATGGTTTAAATTGAAAAACAGTGTTGGACGACAATGAAAAGCCGAATGTAGTATAGCTAATCTCGGGTAATTAATCCGCTCGGGGCTTATCGTGAATCCCGCAAGCAGAGATTCAGAAACAACGATTCGCAATTGCGATCGGTGTGAGAACGAAAGTTCACGGGAACTTGAAGAGCTTCGCGTGTGCGCCTCGGGAGAGTCAACAACCTCGCAAGTTCACGTTCCGCAAGCTCATTCAGCCGTGTCTTTCCACGAACGTATCTCGCGATATATGCCTTCCGTTCTCTCGTTACGCAAGGGAACGTATACCCGGTGTACCAGAGATATACGCTGAAATACACGCGCATTTTCTCAAGCGACTCTTTTACCCCTATTGCTTCCCATTCTGAGCTTTTTTTTTCTCCTACACTCGCTGACCTCTCTACCAACTCGAACATCGTACTCTCTACAGTTCACCGAACTCACGTATAGACGGTGGGACACCGTCTATATCTCGACGACGCAGATTCCTACACGCGCGTCCTAGAACGTAGCGAGCGCCGAGGACAATTTTCCACTTCGATATTTTTTTCCTCGTTTTCCGACTTGTGTTTACCCTCTCTGACTTTTCAGCTTTCAGTTTTAGTACTCCTATCGTACATGTTAACTCCGCGTAACTGCATGTACGTAACGTTCCGCTTATGCTCCAGTCGGTAGGCATCCGTAGCGTTTAAGGGACTGTATACTCGACTTCCGTATAAAAACTTTTATGATACAGTGGAACTTCGGTAAGGGCATTCTTCGCTACTGCCCGATTTCGTCGAAATAAACTCCCGTGTCGTCCGCAGAATGATCTTTCGAATTGGTTCCTCTTTTTGCAGCCGTGTCAACTCGTGTGGCTCCTAAATCCCAAATAGACTTAGATAACCGCACGCTTTCCGATAAAGTAACTTTTTTTTAGGAAACAATGATTCGTGAATTTTTCTGAATAAGTACGGGGTTCTTTCGTGTATTCATAACATTCTTTGGCTTTTCAAGATTCATAAAAACCTTTAAGAAATATTGTGGGCGCAGAAAAATTCACGGATCAATTCCTAATAAAAAAAAGTCAGGTTATCGAAGTGAATATCTTTTTCAAAAAAATTTTTAACAACTTTTTGGAGTCTTTATCGAGAACCATATTACTTTTTTTACCACCTTCTATATGTTTAATTTTATTATGGTTTCATTTCGTTGTGGAGTGTTCGACTGTCTCTCTGAACCTCACGTTCGGTAGTTATTACCGAAAATTGCATTAATCGAGTTTGCACTGTAGGATGCACGTATCTTCTAACGCTTTGTCGTCCGCACATATGTAACCCCCAAACGGTAACATTCGTTACGGCGCTCATTCCATTAATCTTGTCACGGAAAACGTGCACCAACGGGGTTTCCACTGTAGCGTACGTGTCTCTCGTATGTGGATGCGATGCAGTCTCGAGTTACACGTTCCCGTTCGTGAAACACCCGACGCTCGAACGAATAGACGACTACACGGGCTGCTGAGCTTCTGTCGATGGTGCGCATTCGGCGAGGGGGCCACAAATTTATTCTCTCGCACCTTTGGTAACGCGAGAAAGTAGCGCGAGCGATGCGACACGAAAGTGTATAGTCCACAGAAACGATTCGCTTTACTCGCACGAATCGCTTTGCACCCCGAGACTTTTTCCCCGTAAGCGCGATTCCCCTTGAAAAGAATTCTCTCGGATAGAACGACGTACCCGAAGAGCCGCCCGTGTCTTCTATCTATTGTGTATACTCCAATGGGTTCTAACGTTTCGATGAATCTCGATTGGATCAAGGACGAAAGGAAATTCGAACGTTCGAAATGGACGAAAACAAAAATTCGCCGATTACTTTTTCTCCTTAGCTTTTCTTGGAAATTGCTTTGCGTTTTTCGTCTCCTCTACTCCGAATATTTTTCGTTAAAACGTTCGGGGTTTCATGAACCGTTGATCGTTTTATCTGGATAGCGTGGGCGGTGTTGGTTTTGCGGATATTCCGTCGGTGATCCGTCGAGGAAATGAAAATCTGTGCGAAACTGCCGATTTTATCATCGCATGTTGACCCTCGAATTATCTGCAGTTTTCGCAGCTTGATGGAAAAAAATATTTCTACTTTTATGTGATCATACTGCATCGTCACGGATCGTTACATATTTTTTATATCTTTCCATTTTCTCTGTATTGGCTGTTTCAAGTCATGGTACGACTACAAGCTGCGCTGGGAGCCCAAGGAATACGGGGGTGTGCAGATGCTGCACGTACCTTCAGATCACATCTGGCGACCGGACATAGTGTTGTACAACAAGTGAGTTCCAGATTTTTTATCATCAACAAAAAAAATAAAAATGGCGTTCCTAAGTATTAAATATGTCGATTGGCGTAGTGGCAAAGCATGCTGTCAACGGAGGCGTAACAAATCGGACACTCCTTTGCAAGATTTGAACTTGAGAAAAAATTGCAATGAAATAATTAAAAAAAAAAAATTCCATTGATCGGAACTTTGGACTCTTGTTACTTATCATAATTTTTATTATTATAAAATCATATTTCTCGCGCAAATGAGTGTCTGTAATCATAAAACGCGGCTGAGAAAACCGTCTATTTGTATTCGTATTTATTGAGTATTCATTTAGAAAAAATGTTCGAAGCGCGTTTCTCGATTTATCGTTACTTATCAACAAGAGTTTGAGCCCCTCGAGCGTGCGCGCAACTCTTGTGACAACGAAGAAAAAAAACCAGAAAAATTCGAAACTGATATTTCGATTTGCGCGTATACGGTACACATAGATTATGAATTCATATCGCATGAAAAATGGGCGCTGCGGCGAGTATTATATATCTCCGATTTAATGCTAAGCGTTATGCAATTTTATCGAATGATAAATCATTGATGAAGAAAATAGTTGTGGTGCCGGGAAATTAAAGATAAAATCCAATCGAGCCGAGCGCTGAAGCTAGTTTGCAGATATTTCACGGACTGTGGACTAGATTCTTGAATAATTTGTCTCACGGTCGATCCACGAAGCGAGCGCACCGTGCATCGATCCAGCATCCGCGTTTCCCAAGTTCCCCCTATTTGTTATATTTCATTCAAACAGAATAATTTGGAGCATCATCGTGCGAGTTCACTTGGAACATAACGACAGTTTACTCGAGTGAACCAGAACGACCACTGATTGCTCGATTCTGGTGACGAGGGTCACGGAACTGTAGGAGCCCTGTTTGTGTCCAGCAGCAGGATTCCCTGCAGCCGTTGCCGTTGTGTACGATTTTCGCGTTTGGCGCGATCAATCGTATGAGAAATTCCATCGGTTTCCCGCATACACAGGCCCACTCTTTCATGCGTCACCTATACATATGTAAACACGAAGAGTGGTGACGCGCTTGTATATATACACACCTAGCGCGAAGCGTTGGTTTGCACATCGTTTGGGTGATCGCCGATGCCTTGCCCGGTCCAGGCCCCGTCATCGCGCCCCCGTGTGTTGTTTACACGACTGCGTTGTGCTTCCATCGATTGCAAACAAGCGAGCTCTTATTACGCGCCGAGGGTGTGCGGTGTGCGGCGAACGGGTTGGTCACGAACGCTCTGGTCACCGTCAACTATCCCAATATGTTTGCACATTGTACCAACAACTGGTACGTACTCCGTAGCCGGCGCAAGTCCGGAGCGCCCAGGCTTGATTGGAGAATCGTTACTATCCGCTACATTGTTCTCGACGCAGCTAATCGATTTTCTAGATTATACTATATTTATTCGGACATCAGAGTACACATCCAAGATTTGCATGGAAATTCCAAATCTCCAATAAACCGCACGGCGTCGGAAGACGCCCCCGACCGAACAGTTTTCAATGAGCGGGATGAGATGAAGAACGGTTGGACGATTGTGATGGTAAAAAAAATGCATCATCTTACTCCACTCCTACCCTGAGTCACTCAAAATCCTGTGTCTTTCTGCGTTGCATCGTGTGTATGGTCTTCACGAGGGGTGCACTTATTTTCGAAGAGCGTGTCGGATGAAACGTTACGCATCTCGGACAATCAAACAACGTTTCTGTGCGCGCCCGCCGATTTACCGGTGATCTCTTTGTCTCGAGTTTCCTTTCCTCATCGTCGCAGCCGCTTTTCTCTACCATTACTCCGCTCTCCCCCCTGCGGGAAGACGAAACCCAACGAGATCTTCCTCACTTTCTCTCGTTTCCTCGTTCTACATCCTAGCGTTTCGGAAGCTTCACTTCAGTCTCGTGGATCCGCGGGGTTGCGATATATAACATATATATGTATATATACGTATATACGTGTACGACTGAGAAAGAGAACCCTCAACTCGTCGCGTTCAACCCCAAGCTGGCAGCGACTTCCGTCGCCACGCTAACTTGATTTCTCGAGGTTCCATTAGTTTCCTCGCTTTTGTTTCTCCTCCTAGCCGCACTCTCGGGTCTCGTCCGAGCTTAGCGACGATTCTGCGAAAACCTCCCGATTTCTCCATCTCTTCGTTTCTCGACTCTTGTTTTTTCTTCTTCTTCTTCTTCCACTTCTTCCTTTTTTTTGTAACATCCGGCGGAGTACAAAAGCGGGCAGCGTTTCAACCGAACGTCATCGTCGCCTCCGACACCGCCGTGTCTTTACACTTGGGATTGATAGCCTTCACGGAAAAATTGTTCGTTCGTTTCGCGGCCTCTCGCGTGTACGAGATGAAAAGAAATCGGAGAAAAACTCTTGCGGCCTCATCTCAGTCGATTAAGCGATGCTCAATCATCGTTCATCTTCCCTGGGTACTCGGTAAAGGGGAAGGGAACAAAAGAATCTCGCAGATTGAGATTCTAGTTCGATGATCGAACAATCATCATTTTCACTTATTTGTTCTGACGATTCACTGTTTACCCGGACCATTGTTATTTCTCATCGTGACGCGCGTGTTTCGCGAGATATATTGCCTTTTTCGATATTTTTTTTTCATCAAATCGGATAATTCGAATCATCGTTATTTCGAAAAATACAGATAAAATACAGAAATACAAAACGTGCATTTTGTGAAAAAAAAAGGAGAGATTGAGAATCAGTATGGATCCGCAGTAATTAATTCCGTGAAAAAACAGTTTTGCTTATTTTTTTATTTTCAATAAGACCCTACAAAATGTTCATTCCAATCTTTCGTTTTTTCATCGGCGCGATCACGAATTCATGCACAATGAAAGTCAATGTTGTCCGCTCGTCGACAACGCTGAAACTCGTATTTCGGTCTTCGAGCAAACTCGATGCGACATGGAGATCCTTGATTAATAAATCATACGATTAACAGACAAACAAATAGAACGAGACGGTTTGAGTGCGAGCGGCGAGTAATCATCGATTCAATTTAATTAACGCAAACGAGAGCGAAACGTTCGTGTACGTACGCGACCCACCCTGGCGTACACGAATTTGTGCATGCACGTTTGTATTTCGCGTGTATCGGATACTCGTACGTTTGCAATCGATGTGATTAACGTACACTAAACGAGTTCGGCGGCAGCTTTACAATCATCGCGCAGGGAAAGCGATGCCGAATAAGCGTTTGAGAAAAATAAATAAGAGACTTTGCAAAAGTTCTCGTTTACCGATCGAAAAACCCTGCAGTCCTCTAGCGCAGAATTTTCTTTTCTACACCACCGTTCGCCGGAAATGAACATCGAGGGAGTCGCTTGATCGAATTCTTCGATATACTTCGACTGTAGCTTTTACCTCTCGATTTTCAAAATTCATTAATGCTGAGCCGTTAAAATCTTCAATCTGCGTAATCTCGTCACGAAAAAAAAAAAAACTTTTCATCAAACCCAGCAGCAATCGAACAATTTATATTGAGAAACTCCCGCATTGTTCGAAAACGAATGCCTCGGCGTCGTTCAACGCTTTGTTCGTCTCGGACGAAACTCGACATCATCGATTCCCTTTATTGTCGCGGAACATTAAATACCGCTGTTGAGTCCCGCCCAGACCCGTACAGCCAGGTAATCCTCTGTCCATGATACAAAGATGTAAAATCGAAGATTATCGTCGAGCGATAAGGGAAAATCCCTCGAGACTATTATATTCCGTGATCGGCAAGGGTGAGCGCAAGAAGATTTTATAGCTATGCATTCTTCGGATCCGTAGACTCTTTGTCGGTATAGGAACGTTATAGTACAGGGGTTATAGTCATGCGCCGATGGTTATGTGTGCGGCGGAATAAAGACGTCTCCGGTATTATTGGAATTCTCAGATTCCGCGCGATCACGAGGGATAGAGCTAGAGAAAGGGGTAGAGAGATGAGCCTCGGTTCGCTATCCATCGGAATATTTCCTATAGCTATGTATGGCACTTATACGTACAGGAATATTCGCCACCGCCGTATTCGATTCGGCGTTAAAGCGTTACCCGGAACTCGTGTACATAACCGAAGCGAGTGAGCTACCTCTGGCACAACGTAGCTGGTGGACCGCTCGATTTAATGTGCACTATATACATTTAATATACCTGTGTGTCTACACGAGAAGTCTGACTCAGCCGAAATACATTTGCCCACGTGCGCACACGTTGGGTATGTGCGTATTTGGTTTGGTTCGCGCAGCTCGGTCGAAGGGTTGATGGCGACCGTGGAACGGGAAGGAGTGAGTTGTACAGAAGCCCTGGCATTGAATAGTGGCGCCGGTATTTTCCATCGGACAATACGCCATGGAGGATCTGCGATATTACGCGCAATCAGGCTTTCCCGAGCGCCAAACTCGTCGGGTTTAACGTCTAAATTTAGGTTTCCATCTCTGTGATTCATTCACTTTCAATACACAGCACACCTCAATATCATTCCCGAACAAACAGCTGCTGCACCGTACTCGAATGGATTTACGCAGCACGGAAAATCGAAATGATAACGCGCCGAGTGCACTCTCGATTTACGAGGGTTACACCTGTTCGCTGCTAACACTCGGACGGCACAGCGATTGGCACTTTAAAAATAAATGAAAAATTGCAAATAATGTGATTTTATTCGGAATGTCGTACCGACGAAATTGGAATCATGTTCTATGGAGATGGAACAAATAGTCATTGTCGCCGGTATTTCTAGTATTCTTGAAACTCGTAACTAAAATTTTCAAAAAATGTTACAACTGTACCCATACGTTAAAATTCAATGTAAAAGGATTCGGCTCCGTGGCATTGATATCATGCGGCGCGAAGAATGGACAATTTATTTCAGCCAACCGGTTTACATTCTGTCATTGAAATCCTACTCCGTGATGTTTCATATACTCACACTAACCAATTGAAAGCTGTTGGCGCGTCAGAAATTATCATGCAGAGCGCATATGGCGCGTCCCGTTTCGAGTTTAACCCGATCGATAAGAATTCGTCGAGACGCAGTATGAAATTCCATTTGTGAATTCATTCTCGGGAGGGGATCCCCGCGTGCGTGTAATCCTTTTCCCCGGAATGTCAGATATCACGTGTCTCCTCCGTTTCCACGCTTCTGACGACTTATACTCGAATTCCCTGGGCGTCCCCGTGTGCGCCATCGTATCCTTTTATGCGTTGAACATGCAGTGCAACATCCGCGCCGCATTCAACGCCCGTAGAGCGAACGAGCCTTTACGAATAACCAAGTTACTTTGTCATTCCCAAAAGGCATAACGTAACATGGCCGTCGTGACGGCGGAAGAGAGACGAAGAGGGAGTTGGCGAGGATGCGCCACGTTCGTAACACTAATATGAATTATAGTACAACGTTGTAACCCATGGAGTAGGGTATGATACGACCGGATGGAAGATTTATGCTCCATGTTTATCCGCGACCCTGGCGACCGAGACGACATAACAGGCTCTGGCTTTCAGCCATAGACCTGTCGTCGGTAATGGCGGTGAAGTAACTTTGCCTACGAGACGCGTACACGTATAAACGCAGATACATATCGTTCGCATGCAACCAGCTATATTTGCGTAACTCATGCCGAGTCCGAGAGGCGCGAACCACCAAAGTTCTCGTGATATGGATCGCGCGCGCTTGTACAGAACGCGGATATACGAATTTCACTCGACCGGATATATTATCCACCGAAGAAACCATCTTAGTGGTGATAAAAATGTGCACATATTATATCTATACATCGGTGAAAATATGTCCCGAACGTTTGAATAAAGCTTCCGAAGCTGTTCTCCAGTTTCCCGGTTCGGAAACTGTACACCCGTGGCATGAGAACACTTTGCCGAATGCTACGCAAGCGTATTGCATATAAACTTGTGCATCGATGGAAACATTCGAATTTTCTCGAGCTGCATGTAGACCGAATACCAATACTCCGGGATGTAAAGTATACATGTATAGATTTATCCGTGGAAAGGTGAAAGGGTGGGAATGTGGAAGCTCGCGAACAACGACAGATGTACCCAGGATTTCGCTAGAGACAATCGAGTCTCCGGCGAGGCATTGCAATGCAAAACGGGTAGCGCACTACCGTATTCAGTCACTTCTCCCAGTTCCGCGAAATCCGATCTCGATGGTATCCCTCAATCACGGAATTACTCTCCGGGGAGGATTGAAGGGGTGGTTCGGGGGAGGCAAGCAGGCCTGCGGGGGTGAGAGAGCCCATTAATATACCGTGAGATCCTTGCGTACCGAACGTGAGTGTTGAGCCGCTCGACATTCTCAGAGTTCAAACGTAGTTCCAGCCTCCACAGAACTCCGGTACTTGAACCCTCATGTGCTCAAAACTTCGAGAATTATTATCACATTGCTCCTACTAAGTGTTTCGTTCGACTGTACCTCTGAGGCTTGGAAATGGAATGTACTTGTGAAATTTAAGATAGTGTATTTTTTGTGTGATCCCGCAATCGCAGGATTATTCTCAATGTAAGTTTGGAGACTGAAACGTGAAAATACTGGATTTTTTCAATATTTTCATGCTAATTACTGTTTTGTCAGCTGTCAATTAGCATCGATACGTAAATTAGTCGATTCGGTCGTGATCCAAAGCACGGAAGCTCGCGGTTTCACGCTGCAAATGTACTAATTTACATTTTCATTAGCGTATTTCCATAATTGAGTGGCAACAGGCACGATTCGTGGACGTTGTAGCAAAAACGTCACGGTGTACTTGCCAGATATTACGAGCTTACCCGAATTATTGTTTCATTATATTTTTTAATGAAAATAGTAACTGCGTCAATCTATGTTAACATAACGAACGGCTACTGCCATAAATTATGGTCTTAGCGAGAAAAAAACTTACGATATACCTGCTGAGCTTGCAGACTTTCATTGAATGCTTTTTTTAAAATAAGAGTCACATTGATCTAACTGTATTTTTATTGAAATCGCGGCGCTTCAATGTTTCCAATTACTATTTTAATTATGTCAATTGAATGACTCGGTGGACGAGTGGAACGAAGGGGAAGCGAGGGTTCAGCCCTCGGCGAGGAAATGGAAACGAGCGCTCCTGAGGAAAGACCGAAATCGTGATGCGTCTACGAGGGTATGAGATTTCCAAGCCTCTTTTATTTTTATCCCCGTCCTCCTCATTTCCCTCGAAATGGAGTTTCCTCGTCGTATTCGCCCGGCGTCTCAGCGGGGAAACTGCGTCGGTCTCGTACGACTGGCACTCGTTGAATTAGCGTTTGTTAGACCATCGGAAACTTCCTGCATGCATTTACTTAGATGAAAATTTCACCCCTCTCGAGTTTGTTAGTGAAGCACACGGGGACTACGATTATTCTACTGCTTATATATACGTATACTATATATATAGTTAGGGTGGTGCGGGCCACTTCTACATAGTCGATTAAGCGGCTTCGAGAGCCGTTTACCTCGAAGCCGGAGCGTCTCTCGAGATGCGGTGACGACGACAATTAAGCCGGTTCATTAGATTCTTGGGCCAATCGCGAGAGGCTCAACCGCGTCTCCTCGAACGAGTTGAAGTCCTTCGAATAATTTTCTAATTAATCGCTCACTCGATATTAACGATCCTCAAAAATCCTGCCGTTCGTCGCGAAACCTGTCGACTTCAAGATTGCGAGACGTCTCAATAAGATTCAAGTTACTAAGTAATAATAAAGGTGGAAATATCTTCAATGTCCTTCACCCTAAGAGGACAGGCGTTTTTCCATTTCTGCTCAATTTCCGCCAGAATTAAATTTGCTTCTTAGGTGCAAATTGATATTTCTCTGAGGGATCCTTGCGTTCGTACGGCGAAAAAAAAACCTCTCAGAGATCCATTGAAAGACTGCACAATTTTCTTTGCCAAGTTGGATTGACTGCGAACCTTTTTGCGTCCCAGGATAAGGCATGAACTTCATCAAGAAATTCGTAAGCACATGCCGGAAAAAAAAGTGACATCATTTCGCATAGTTGCCGGAGCACAATATCTTTGAATTTCCGGCGAGATCCGCCCAAGCTATCTGCACTTCCGTCCGAAGCGAATTCTTGCCCTTCGCCACTATATATTCATGAGCTGACATAGTCGAGACTTTCGAAAAATCCTTTCCGCCTGTTCTTGCGTAGACCGCATCACGAACGAGTAGACTTTTCAAGCGTTTACAATCTGGCTTTTCGCGTTACCAGCTCTCGCGCTGTATCGCGTATGCGCAGCGAGTCGTTAGCCCGCTGTGTCTCCCGGAAAGCCCATTGACGCTGAAAAGCTCTGTGGTGTGCCCGTCGCACTTATCCACCCGTTTGCCATACACCTGTATTCCCGGCATCCGTACAAGCACGCACAACTTGCCGTCGGAGTTGCTGCTTACAATGCCGGAACTTTCCGTCGTGCTTCGCCTACGCGTCGCTCGTTTCGTAATCCAAGCAGTACCCGATGGTTAGAACGACGTTCGAATCCCAAGAAACGGTCTCAAATATAAGTTTCTGTTGTCTTCTCTTTTGGTTTATAATGTTACAAACACTCGCAAGCCAAACATCTCCTCTCAAAGTCTGTCGCACAGATTGTTCGACAACGGCGCGCTTATCGCCCACTTCGGAATTTCAGCTAATGGAAGGAGTATATTAAACATCTCCGGGAATTGAGATTCGGGCCCGATTCGTGCGAACGAAACTTTCGCAAACTCGCTGAAGACGAAGACGAGAAACTACGTGAAACAAGGGGAAACAAAGAGTTGAAGAGAATCCTATTTAAAAGGAAGCTGCAAATGAATCTCACGCTGTTTTATTGTTCTAGCAATAGCGGTGAATCCTTTCGGGAACTTTCGTGGTTATTTTTTCGCTTCGCAGTGAATGAAGCTTTGTGAGAAATCTGGGGAAAAAATGGGAAAGCTGGGGGGAATTCGCATTACTGGCACGTGCTTTTTCAAATTCGCCTATTGGTACATACGTGCATCTGTTTTTGATATCGCTGTTAGGGGCAAAATAAACAATTAAAGTACCGCTTAACTAACACCGTCTCTGGAGGCGGATAATCGAAAGCCAAAAAAATCAACACCCAAAAGCGCCGTCACGATGGCATCAATCTTTTCCATACTATTCTCGACGCATGGAAATTCCCTTATTGCTTTTCCATCACCTGGCGCTGTGCAACGTTGAACATAAAAGCGCTGTCCACTCGGGCTCTCGGCCGTAGCACTTCGAACGAGCTGTGGCAGTATACAAAAAAATGAAAAAAAAAAAAAAAAGGCTAGAGCAAAAGCGAGTAGATCGAGGTACAACAAATACATTGGGCGAAAGGTAGAGGAAAGTGAATAGGCGAAACCCTCATAAAACATTCGTGTTACACTTTTTCTTGCAAACCCTCACCCACGCTGTTGTCCATGTTGTTCAGCCTGCGTCCGATGTCCTCCGCATGTCCGTTCAAACCCTGGGGAAAAATCCTGATTCCGCTATTCCCATCAACGTTTTTTCTCGTATCCTTTTTTTTGTTTGCCTTCCCAGTTGACAAACCATTCGCTTGTCGAACAAGCCCTGAGCTACCTATCGTTGTTTCGTTTTCATTCTGCCATTGTAGGCTTTGTGTTTCAGTTTGGGTGATTCTTGAACGAGAATTCCCTTCGATCGGTTACTCTAAGCTGCAGTAAGTCTTCGCGATTTTTCCAAGCTCGACCGCTCGCTGCTCTTCGAAAAGAAAATCAGTAAATTTTCGAGTGTCCATAGTTACCGTTGCGATTACCGGCCCGAAGAATTTCAGCCCGTTCGGGGAAAAGTGGTTTACGAAAAGTGTCTGAAAGATTGAAGAGTCCGGGAGAAAGGGCATGATGTGCAAGCCCGCAGCTTCGAGAATGGCTCGTTCACATCGAAGTGCGGTGAATTCGCCTGCCTAAGCCCTTTTTTTTCCGAGAGTACGACCGGGTTGGTCGGAGGTTGAGGAAAGAGAGTAGCGAGAAAGAAGACCTTCGAGCCGCGGACAAAGCCGCGTCTTCGGTGCTGTCTTTCGTCAAAGAAGCGAAAATTCGTTGGTTATGTGTTGGTGTATAATAAGCCCCGCATTGAACGAATGTCATTCAAGCCCTCGCACACGTACGTACTGTGTACTCTCTTTCGAGCAGTTGAAAAATATGTCGCCTTAGTGTTGAAGTCCATTGTGCTGGTTCCTGGAGTGTGCTCTCTGCTAAATCAGCCGCTCTTCCACCGCCCCGACATTTTTTATTCTTCTCCTTCTTCGCGTTCTCTTTCGCATCTTCGTCTCACTTCAGCGTTCTTTCACTCAGCAAAGTTCTCGAACACAAACGCACGGTTGGGTCGCAATGCACGGAGCGAAGGGTGTATCAGAAAGGCCGCGCGGTCACCAACACCGTCAAAAGGGAGCGCTCGACCCTCCGAAAGAGACGGGGTCCCTCATAACCTTGGCTTCACAATCAGCAGTGAAGTAGATGCTGCTGGTGTGCTGTTACCGTGGATCCCGTCGTACTGAGACATGCTAACGAGATAACCTTTCCTACCGTACCACTCGTTGCGAAGCCCTGCCGCATAAAAGACCCTACAACGCGAGGGCACCGAAGACAGGATGTGGAAAAGATACATTTGTGTTGAAGTCATTTTCCGCACTCATTTTTTTTATTCCTCGGGGAGAAGGAGAATCTCGTGCCCCAGTGAATCGGCTCCGTGTTTGTTATCGAACAAACGAAGCTCGGAAAAAGGAGGACCATTCGTTCGGGATTGAATAGAACGTTGGAATAGTGGCCCAAGCATTCGCATCTAGCTGTGTGTCGCTGGCAGTTGGTATTCTCTACAGGCGCTAAGCGAATTTCCGGGTAAACTTAACCCCTTGGACTCCTCTCGCGGAATAATTGATGGATTTTGCGGTCGGCGAACCTCCGCTGTTCGGCTGTGCATTGGGTCGCGCGATTTCGTCGGCTATTACGCCTACTGCATGAGACAGTGTAACATTTCGGCGATCCGTACACATGAAAAAAACCGCAATGGGAAATTAAGATGAAAAAAGAGAATTTCGATGTGGCTAAACGTGAATATAGCGTATCGGGAGCAAAAATAGAGCCTCAATGATATATAAATATATATTGGGATTTCGAGATATTTTACTGGATGATTTTTTATTTTGGGATTTTCCAATGCCGGTTGGGTAAAGATTAGAGGGGTTTGACTCTCTTTCATTCCCTTCATTGTGCATTACTTAAGAAGAAAGGGGGAGGTTGGGGAGTTATGGTGTGAAGGAAAGAGAGTCTCAAAGCGAATCAATGAAAGGCCACGAAGCTCCTGTCACGTATCTTTGGAAGTGAATGAAGTTGCCCGGCATGGACCGCAGAAACGTCCGACCGAATCGAGTGGCTTCGAGTCTGACCCAACATGTACGTAACTACTTGCTATCGCGAGAAAATTGATCGCCTTCTCGCGCTCGGGCTTCGTATTACTCTCCTTTCCGCCGGTTTTTTTCTCTTCTTTTCTCCGTCGATTTCCCGGCACGGGTAGTTAAGAGAAGAAGCTCTGTGTGCCTCCTGACGCTATCTTGGCTCTTTCGACCGAGCCTTCTGTTCGCTTCTTACTTCTCTACCCACCTGTCAAGGAAATAAATAGGCTTTGGTCGGTAAGGCTCGAAACGGCCCTCTCTCGTGCAAAGCGCGAAATAGACGAGCTCGAAGGAACTATCGCCCACCGCGCGCACAAGAGCAAATCGAAGCTGTCTCTAGTGGCCAATGAGGTTTTTCACGATATACCCGAAGTGATTTCTATACATTTCGACTTTATTGAATTCGCTTCGTTCGAAAATAGTCATACCGTTATCTCGGATAATCCTTCGGATGAATTTTGTATTCCATTTTGAAGTATTCTTCGATACTTTGGATACACTTGCGAATGCAATAAACAAAAGGCAAAATGCACAAGAATCAATAAATAACAAACGGGTCACGTGTTACGACTGTTAGTTTCTTTGGTTTCGTTTATTTTTTTGTAGGCTTTTTTGTAAGATATTCTTATCGTAATAGTACGTCGAGCAATGTCACTAAAAAATTTTTCGCGTTACCGGTTGAAAACAAGTTATTATTAAAAAGCCCCACGTGCGCATTTCAATGACGAATCGTCTGTCGACCCGTGCTCGCTCGGCCGTGTCACCGCAGCCGCTTTTATCTCGAATTTATCTCACTAATTGCGTTCACGCTTTACTTGAGCTGTGAATTTTTCGAAACCGAAATTTTAATTACGGTGAATATTAACGAGCGTAATGGGGGCTTCAAAGGGTTTTCAATTTACGGTTGCAAAGAAAATGTTTGGTGTATTAAATCGCTGTCGACAGCGATTTTTTTTTTTTGTTTTTTTCATTTAATCTACTGTCCAAGTGGCACAAATTGGTTGATTTTTCCAGGCTCGAACTCTCATCCTTTTGACAAATATTCGATACGGCAGTCATGCTAACTACCAGTCATTCCTCTGACAGTTCGGGGCGAGAATTTCATCGCTACATTCGTCGTTATGTTTTTCAAGGATCCACTTGGCAGTGGAGAATCCACAATCCGTCTTGATTCGACTCCAGTTCTCTCCGCAACCACGAGAGAAACAATGGATCCAATTAGAGCATGCCGATGAATCGGCCAATAATGAATCACCGCAGTGGAATATATCCTCTCGTTCTCTCTCTCTCGCTCTTTCTATATATACAACTTTGCCCACTATGGTTCTCGGTGCAGGCACTAGTGTTTCTCGGATTTCTCCACTTAAACTACCGCTCTTCAATCCTACGCTCAAGCGACTCCACAAGAGACTCTGTTCGCCAAAGCCGCGAGAGCCAACGATATTCGGTCCACTCTGCGATAACGAGAGCGTATGGGTGTCTCCTCGTCCCCGCCCGCGCAGCTACGGCATAGAAGAATAAGTGGAGTAAAAATCTGGAGAGAGCGAGGAACGTTCGGACCTTTCTTGATTCACCTCTCGCTGTAGCGAAGTATCTTTAGAAAATTAGGGGCGCTGTTTAACTCTACGAGTAGCAGGAAACTCCAGAGGATCCAGAGGATCCAGAGCAACGGGCAAGATTTCAGGAAAAGCGTCTACCCCGAACCCCCTTCCACCCCCTCGCAAATTCGATTTCGGCGGAAACTCGTTTTCTCGACTGCAACCATCCTTCCGGTCTTCTAAGGACACTCCGACGAGGATACTACGCCGTCAAAGTTAGCGCGCCTCAACATACATGATACCGTATACACAGGATATAAACGATGTTGCCAACGTCGAAATAACGCGGTCGTTGAAAAGACAATATTCTTTGTCGCGATAAATTGGAGCAAATGTTTTTCGGTGAAAATATTCCAAGATTTTTTTTCTCGACGGAAAATGCGATTATCATCGAGTTTTCGGTCGTATTTTTTTTTTTTTTCATCCATTTTTCGAATTATATGATCAATTACATTTTTTTATCATCATCAAATCGAATGCGACAACTTTTTCTTCGCTCTCAGTTTTTCAAGAATTGCTATCCACGAACATCCGAATTTAACATTCCACTGGGTCGACGATTTGATCAAAAGATTCTCGAGCGAAGTGAGGTAAAATTGTAATAACCATCCGGTATCATTAACTCGAAGGCTATCGTGTAAATTACCATTCGAGTGGAATCCTTCCGGCCACTTACTCCGAGTGAAACTATCAAAAGAAATTTCCATTCCAAAAGTAAAAAAAATCCAAGACCTCTTCCACTCCTTTTCCGTTCTCTCTATTGTTCACTTTGTTTCTCGCGTCGTAGCCTCGCACCTCCGTGGCGTAAACTGAAGGTGAAAACTTTTCCCCGCGTTGCGAGAAAACGAGAACGACCAAGACTCCTTGAGAGATAATAAAAACAAAACAAAAGAGCATGAGAGTGAAGATTCGAGGTTGTTTTCCTCTCTCAATTTTCTCAAATACAAGCGAATATTTAAGGGGGAACAGACAGAAAGATTGGCCAATTTTTCAACAATTTCATTTCACCCCCACATTTTATTTGGCTATATTTATTTATCCATTTTTATGTTCTCCGTATCTGTCTTCACTCACGGCAACGTCCCTCGTGGTTTTTTTTTTTTTGGGATAGGGATAGCTATTACTCAGAAGGCTCGAGTTTCAGGTATACGCCGTAGTCGTAATGCTCCGCGGAAGATAGACAGCCGCCGAGAGAGCGTTTCGGAGATAAAACAAAACGAAAAAAAAAGAAAAGAAATGGAGGGAACGTCGAGTGTTGGCAAGCTGAGACAGGAGGCTGGCGAAGGGGTTCTTGCGCCGAGCATTAAGTGAAATTGAAGTTCGACCTCGGCGAGGGGAAGCCTCGAAAACGTGCCGGTTTCGTTCCTCCCCCGTCTCTGATGAAAACCGCTCGATGGAGTGGGGGGTATCTCGAGCTTGAAACTCGGGTGGAAGCGCAATCGTTTCGTTTTCTCTTTTAATCTCGATGTGCTCGATTCGCTGAAGAAGCGGAAACAAGCGCGCGAGATATACGAGAATTTTCTCCATCGTTTCGTACGAACCGAGGAGCTTCGTCGGTCCACGAATTCTTACACTCCGCGCTATTCACCAATCCGGACCGTGGCTGACGCTATCTCGGTTTCTTGCGACTCTTGGCTGTTTATCTCGGCACCAATGAAACTCGCATTATACTGGGGTTTCGCAAAAACAAGGCGTATCTTGGTTCCAAGCATTCTTTTTAATACCATCTAACGGCAATTCATTTTTTTTCTTTTTAGGCGTTTTAATTTTTTTCATTTATTTACTCGATGATAGGACATCGTGGCGACGAAGAATATTCCATTCCGACGATTCAATTGGTTTTACAACTAGAACTAGGATGTAACGAATCGAACGGATAACTCATATGATTTTTCTGAGCGCTCTAGAGTAGTTTGATCGATAAGAAAAAAGGCGAATCAATGAAACGAGGAGACTAAAGTATGAAAGTGCAGCGGTTGAGAGTGAAGAGCCGAAGTACGCGGATAGATAAGTGGCCGAAGGTAGTGAAGAACGGAAAACGTTTCCGAATGGAGAATGTCGAAAGAGTGGCCGAGCATTAGCCGAGGGAAAAGGTTGATGAGATAGGGAAGAGAAGAGAAGAAAAGGATAGCGAAGGAAAGGGAAAGCAAGGACCGAACTCTCTGGGTGGTTATCGACGAGATCCACTAAATAAATTGCGATACCCTCACGGATAAAAGTTTTCTATTGGCCCAGGATGATTTATCGTTCGTTCGCCTCCGGTGCCTTTCCTCGCCTCTCTCGCGTCCTTTATACCCTTTTTTTCCGTACCGTTTCAACCGTCTCAGTTGATTCCGCGAGTGGAGGGAGAGGCTGGTCTTTGATGCCATGTCAGCGCGAAGGGATGAGGACTTCTCTGAGTGCTGCGGCGAATTGTGACGGCCGATATCTTTTCCTGAAATTTTCCTCTCCGAGATTTCGAAGTAGCAACGAATGTTTTACCTTCGCTTTGACGATGGCTTTATCGCGACGAGTGCTCACTCCGTATCTATGAGTCGTCGTTTTTCGAGACCAATTGACTGCACGAAGAGACGAATGTACTGAAAATAACTTTTGTCTCGAAAGAAAATTACTGGTACCATTCGTATGTACGGGACTCGAAAGGATCTTCGCCGTAAGGAGATTCTTTTTCGGCTCGAGTCCTTGATTATCAGAATAATTCTCTGTAAAGTGAAACTGTGAGCTAACGAGCTGCACAAGCCTTATTTCGGTCTCGATTGATCGCAGTGGTAATTAAATTTCATAGAATTTCTCCTTTCCACGGTGAATTGTGGATTCTAATAATCCGCACCTCCAGGTTCTCGTATATCGTTATAACGCCAGTCTGGTAGAGCCCCGCAGAATATATACTGTAACGCCCTCGAGCAATCGTCGTCGAAATCAATGGTAATTCGCGTACCGTCAGGATATTGCGATTTCACATTCGCGCGACTTCCCGTATATATATTCCAAGCATCGCCGACAACGTCGTCTCGAGTTTCGCTCGAAGAAACTCGGAATATGGAGTTGATCTCCATCTTCGTCTGCGCAGAGCCCACGTGTCTTATCCGGATGCCACGACGGGTCGTCGACTCCGAACGCGATACGAGTTGGCTGGCAAAAAACGAGGGTTTCGAAGACATCGAAACTGATAGACTCGATAAGAAAAAAATTGAATGAGGAACAAGTGAACAAAAGTTATGCTCGAGGCAATATTATTAATTCAGCAATTTTTCAAATAGTCGTGATTTTCGTAGTTTACGCAAATTTGTCGTTAATCAAATCATATGATTAAACAGCTGTCTAGCTTCGACCGATTTACCGATTTGTAAACTAGCTTCATGAGCACACTGCCGACTTGAGATTCCGGTACAAAAACGCATTCCTCATTCGCCCGTGGCCTATAGAAATAAATAAAACAAGACCACCGACCCATTCAGAACAGGATAGACGAGAGTAGCAGTCGAGTTTCTTTTCAATTGCTCGCACCTCAATCAACCGCGCGACGGCATACTTTCGTACATTCAGGTCATTAAAAGTCCTTCCTCTCTCGCCGATCGTATAATACCGGGCATTCTCCTTAAAGTTCTCCCAAGCATCTTGATAAATAGTTGTCGCGTGGATACGGGGCGGCGAGAGCCGCGTTTTCCTCTTACCTCACGTCGACATTAATCACGATAATTACTGACAAGTATATGATCCTCGACGTCCTTATATCCGGTCGTATGGCTGTTTCGTGCGTGTTACGAAC
Organism: Ischnus inquisitorius; assembly: GCA_963924025.1. Taxonomy (NCBI): domain Eukaryota; kingdom Metazoa; phylum Arthropoda; class Insecta; order Hymenoptera; family Ichneumonidae; genus Ischnus; species Ischnus inquisitorius. The sequence goes on from OZ001250.1 coordinate 11,358,899, forward strand.
TTTTAACGACTCGGCGAGGTCGCGGGGAGGGTTTGCACACGTGGTAACGAGTTTCTCTCTGATTCCCCGGCGCGCACATAGGTCGACATACATGTATTTTTTTTTCTCTGCATTCATGGGATGAAAAGTCGTTCACGTTGGTACAGAGGAGCCTCGACCCCTGTCCCCCTACCCTATTAACGCCGAGAGAGGCCTTTGAGAATGTACCGTCGGTCGGTGGAAAGTCGCAAGGAAACGCGCGTTCACCCACCAAGAATATCTGGGTTAATTAATTGCCGACCAGAGACACGAGAGAGAGCCGAGAAACCGGCGAGTGAGAGACAGTCCGTGAAAGTTATAAGGCATAGGAAAGGTCCGAATGGGGTAGATTCTCTTGGCTAGAGTCCATCAACTACCGCTCGCATCGAACAATGACTTGAAAGCCGGAAACGCGGGACTACGTCGATGGTTTAGTTATTACGAGGTTTCCGTCTTCGTCCCGTTGTCGCTTTCATTCGGACCGCGCGCACTCCGCGACGGAGCATAGTTGACGAACGGATTTCCGCTTAATTGAAAGTATTGTGGCATGTTTCCCTGCGGCGCGGATCGCGAGCCGAAGTGACTTAGAATCAAGGACTATCGCTCGATTTTTTCCGGCATCGTTACAAAGCTTCGGAAAGACCGGTTCAAAAGAACTCGGACTTGTTGTTTCCGACAGTGGCTCGATACTCGAGCGGTCGAGAAAGATAATTATTGGCGAACCGGACGGTCTATCCTCTTTCTTCTTTAATAAATCGATTCGCCGCAAAGAACTCGGCCAATGACTGAATAATGGCCAATGTACGAATCAACGAAAAGCTCTCCAGAAGGAATTTCCTTGACTCCCACTAGCGGCATTACTGGTAAAAGCACTTTGGATAAAAGACAGAAGAAAAAAAATATATATCTATACGGATATGTTTGTCTTGTGTATATATATATATATATATATGCCTGAATGGCATTGGTAAGGTCGGTAGAGAAGGATCATTACGAGATGAAGATCCATTTTCGAAATTGAGCCGAGAAGCCTGTGTCGCTTTTGCTTTTCGAAATAATGAGAGCGAGTGGATTGCGAAACGCGCCGAAAGCATCGCCGATTGGGAGTAGTGCATGATTGTCCTCGCGGTTAGAGGCTCGAATACTTTATGTGTCGTCGTGTCTCCGTGGCGAAAGATGCAAACAAGTTGGATTTCTTAAAAGATAGAAGTTTCGAACACTGTGAGCAATACTTCTTTCACACTTGTAGGGTAAAAGAAAACGTTGAACCTACAAGCTCGTCACCTTCCAGCGCGTAGTCAACTGTATTTTCAACATTTTGTTGCAACCTCGCAAGCCAAGAAACACGATCATAAAGTGGCCAATGCATGGCTATCGAATAATGGATTTTACTTCAAGAAGTTCCAGATAACAGAAAATCCAATCAATGAATTTACCGTTTGGTAACGTTTTATCCCGGTCTTTGTACCAAAGACTCGTACAATTCCGATAACTTTGGTAGAACGTTGGAAGGTACGAAGCCACGAATTCGCAGGCGAATGATGCGATGAGGGTTAAAACATTGTACCGGTTGGGATGGAAGTATGCAGTAACCTCATTCTCCGTAATCCAGAGAAAGGAAACCCCTCTCTTCCAATGCCCGAGGGTTGCTTGTTCTGTCGGTTCCGCTTTTACCCCTTCTGCGGTTTATAGTTACGAGTGTGTGCGGCCCATTCGTCCCGGGAATTGTGTGAGCTTCTCGCTACATGCACGAAGGTGGATCGGAGACCGGTCAGTTTGTTTGCGGTCCCAGGAGACACCGAGTACGTTTCTATCGCAACTGACGAAAGGCCCTCAGGCCATAACCACATCTGTCGATAGTTCTCCTTCGCTTCGCCAAATTAGACCTCCAAGGCTGTAGCTACAGGACTGTACGTTAAAGGGCGAAACACAAGAAACTTCATCAACGTTTTCCTGCAATGAAAACCTTCTGCGGCGAGTTAAGAAGGGATCGAGCTCCGGAAAACCTACTTTGGCAATATATTTCCACCAAAGATCGCCTATTCACAAGGCGCTTCGAAAAGTTTCTTTTGCTGTTTTCACAATTAAGGAACGTACTTGAGGACATGTTAAAATATGATGATCGGTAACAAATCGTCTTCTCCATATTACTTAGGGATGTTTAGAAAAAATGCAAAAGAAGGTTTCTCTGTAAATTGGCTACGAAAAAACGTAATCTCTAAAAAAAAAATCAAAGCTGCCGAGTCATCATTGTAACGTCTCTCGACGCGCATCTACTACGACCTGAAAGCAGTTCTTTGGCCTCGTGTAGTCCTTGAATTCATGAGATATTGTTATGTTCAAATTGTAAAGGAATGAGCTTTCTCCAGATCCCCGAGGGTGGAGCGTCTGTGAGAATAAAAGCGTACGTTCCTCCATTATGTAACAGAAGCTTCCATATCTCATCCCGGTGTTTCTCGGTAGTTCGCAACAGGAGCATCAAGTGTTTGGCCCAAAGTAGATGCACTTCGCCTTCGGATAATGGAGAAAAATATAGACTCCTGTTTCGTCGTTGCTTCCTCACTCGCTCCGTCCATACACACTTCGCGATGCTTGCACCATCGTACTCGCGAGTACAGCAATACTGTTCCCACTAACCTATCGGTTCAACGAGGCGTACACTACGTAGACACGACGTTTGAAAAGCCTTGCATCCCTCTGAGGGATGCACAACGGGCTTGTGCCGTTTGGCACAACCCCGTGCCAAACGGCAGCAATGTACTCCGGTGCAGCGAGAAGATCGTATGCAGATATCTTTTCCTCTTTATTCGCCCGAAGCTTTTACGATAGCGAGACTTCTCCCTTGTGCTTATGCGCTGCGTATTGGATTTTGTCTTGAAGAAACATTGAACTCAAACATCATTCGATCGGGCCAGCGTCGGTCGTTGAAAATTTCACGATATCTTCACTGTGGCTCGTATTTTTTATTTTTATTTTTCAATTCTACCTAATATCGCGAAAAACACAAAACTCGGGCTTTTGGTATTGAATCGTAAGTACAAAGTAAGCTCGACCGCCGCAGCGCCCAGAACCACTAATGTGCTCGCTCGCAGCGCGGACGGGAACTTCGAGGTGACACTGGCCACGAAGGCCACGATCTACAGCCAGGGCTTGGTCGAATGGAAACCACCGGCGATATATAAGTCATCGTGTGAAATCGACGTCGAGTACTTCCCATTCGACGAGCAGACCTGCGTACTCAAGTTCGGTTCGTGGACCTATGACGGCTTCAAGGTAAATGAGCATGGTAGCCGATAAGTTCATATCGCCGCTAATGAGTTTAGTTCGCGACAATATTTCTGTGTTGTCGATTGAAGGAGGCGATTAAGGAAGAAAAAAAACATTATCCAATCTCGCGTTAAGTCGACTGGGCGATCGCTTAACGAGGGAATCGGATGACGCGCGTTCACTATATCATGTAAAATAGGTATAATATTTTTGTATTATTGTGTGATCGTTATGATATGAAAAAAAAGGCTTCAGCCGATTGTTCTCGATTCTCGACGAGCTCCGCACGGTTATTAGTGATTAATCAATTTTTGTCGAATAATTCTTACGCGACGATGGAGTTGCGAGAATAAAATGGGTTTAAGCGAACTTCCTAGACGACAATAAGTCGCAACGCGGTACTCGACGAACGTCACGAGAGTCGAGAGGATCGGTATTGAAGCGCGCCCGAAGGGGGTTGCTGCGCCTTCGACCAGACGCCGAATCGCGTTGAATTCTTTCCCCTTAGCTCCGCCACTTCGGAATCCTTGCTTCCTCATCTCTCGTATCTCTCGCTTCTCCATCCTGTTACCCGGTCTCCGTTGGTCGTGATATTTCGAAGGTCGAGAAGTAACTCAAAGAGGCAGAGGTGAGAGCGAGACGAAGAAAGGGATGAGGGAAGCATGGAGACCGGTTGAGAGTCCTCGAAGCGGCCCTCTTACGCTCGAAGGACGAAAAAAGTGACGCTCGAACGAGGTCGAAACGGAACGGTCGAGAGATTTCGACGAATCGACGACGAAAAATCCCCAGTGAGAGAAAAATCTTCGTTGTCGTGGACGAAAAGGCAGCAATTCCCCCTGTTTTCCGCCCTTCCATCCCTCTGTCCTTCCCCACGATTCCTCGTGTTACCTCTTCACCCCTCGGAATTCGTTTCGGAAAACGAACCGAGATCACGCTTCGGGTATGTTTCTTCGGTGATTGCAGCGCCGACGGAAACTACGAGGTGACGCTGATGACCAAGGCGACGGTGTACTATTCGGGAATGGTCGTCTGGCAACCACCGGCCGTTTATAAATCCTCCTGCTCCATCGACGTTGAGTTCTTTCCCTACGACGTACAGACCTGTGTTTTGAAGTTAGGCTCGTGGACCTATGACGGTTTCAAGGTGCCAACCAGCTAACAAAAAAAATCTAATTAACGAAAAAAACAAAACCATCGACAAAGATCGATCGGATTTTTCGTTGAATATTGGTCATGAATACATAATTTGATTGATATACATAATGCATATGAATATTTATATTTTGGCGAATATTATTTGATTGACTGAATTTTGAGTCCTTAGGAATGCCATTCGTGACCGCCGTTAAAAAAAAAAGCTCGTGCGATGCGCTGTTGGACGTCACCTGATTTATTGTTCTATAACGATACTATATATATATGAATAATAGGCATATAACATATAACTATATGCTGACCTATACCTTCCGAATCTCGTTATTGTATATTATTACATTACAGTTGCGTGGGTCCATTGTTTTATTGGGATTTTTTCATTTTTTTTTTTCATCGTTCACGTAACGTACAAATATTAAATTATTCAAATTACGTAATGAACTGACTATACCAATTGATTGATTGATAATATACATTACACGATTTGACGATTTCCGAGATTGAAATCGATGATGCTGGATATATATATATATATATATATCGTGATTTCTTATTCTGTTCATGTAGCTGTTTTATGAAAAAAAATTATAATAATGAGAGACAAAGAATTGTTGAATATATAGGGCGTCACTGCGTCTCGTAACACGTGGGAAAGGTATAAAATCGAGCGAATCTGAGTTTAATGTGTTTTCTTTTTTTTTTTTTTCAATAATTTATTCATTGAATTGTCAGAGAGGAGACGCGTCGGAGGCAAGAAGAAATACGCGGGAGGGAAAGGCGATGGGAGAATCCACAGAACCGATCGAAATCCCATTTCGTTTACGTATTAAATGTTGATATCATTTACTGAGGCGAGCTTGACAGGGTTGATCGCCCTCAAAACAAGAAAATCTCAATTTATTTTCAATAAGCAATTAATTCTGTCTCATAGTAACCGAACATGAGAAAAAAAAAGTTCAGCTGCGCATAGAATAAAATCAAAATATTTGAATAAATGATTGGTCAAATGAATTTGTCTCTTTAAGTTTTGAGGGTGTTTCGACTCTCTGGAAGTGTAACCTCCGTCATAGACTGACCTTTGGTAATAATAATGAGTTCTCTATTATACAGCAATGAATATATATCGCGAGGAGTCTCGTAACGTTAATGACGATCGGTTAGTCTCGCAGAGCTGCATATAACAACTTGTACCCTCGATCACAAAATGAGCAAGCTCCCAAGGTTATTAAGATAGTAATGGCGCCGAGCCGACGATAATAAGGTGACCCTATTAAAGTCGCCGCTGGTGGAGCGGCGAGTGCGCGCCCTAACGCGTATCCGGGCGATACACATACCCGGCCGTTGAATGTACCGAGGAGCCATCACGGCCGTTATTGTTCCCAGTGCGACTCGAGAGAGTGCTCGAAACGCGGACCACCGCGGGACTTCCGTCCCCGGCTACATTTGCATTTCGCAAATTCCCTCCGGGCTCGTGACTAGCCTACGCCCTCGCGTACCACGTTCGAGAATCCAATCCGCGTCGTCCCCTCGACCGAGAACACCCAAGCTCGATGCTATCGTTGTTTCTCGTTTTTTTCCATCCCGCCAACCGAGACCGGAATACAAAGTCTACAATCTCGTCCGTGTGAGCGAATTATCTAACTGAATAAAAAAGAAAACACTTGCCGAGAACGTAGTTGGCATTTTTCGGAAAATCGGGGAGATCCTTCGCGTCGAAAACAAAATTGGGCTCACATTTTTTTTCCCCCTCTCGAGTAAATGTAACTCCAATACGCTAATGCATCGAGCCGAGAGACCGGAATAACGAAGTCTGACTAAAATTTCAATGGAACGAAATTCCTTGTAAAACTCGCGCAGACTTCGCTCACTGACAAGAAATTCGGCAGTCGAATAAATTCTTTTTTCTATGTTCACGTATCGAAGTTTCGTTCGGGAGATACAAATATCACAATTGATATTAGAATTTTTTTTCTTCTTTTCAAATTGAGCTTCGGCGTCCCTCGTGCAATATTTTGCGAAATTCGATATGCTCTACTTCGATAATCCCGAAATTCTATCGCCCGAAATTTCTCGAGCGGCCCTTCATCGGCCAGTTAGACGCCGTTTATAATACGAGCTTTTTCCCCCCTGAATTCGACGAGTCTAAACGGCGGGCTTGATATCCCGTTTACTTTGTGCATTCTAAGTCTTTGATTCTCCATCGCTCAACCCCTTGAATAATTCTCTCGTTGAATGTTCTCTATGAGCCCGCAAAGGGATCGAAGGTCAAACGCGAGGTTATTATTATAGTTCCGCGAGCGTGGATCCAAAGATCTAAATTCACAAAGGACGGGAGGATACGTCTTGGAGTTACGCGAATTCTATATCAGAGAAGCCCTCGGCCGCCGGGAGCTTCTGCGTCGTAAATGGATAAAATCCCAAAGTGCCGAGGGTAGCGATAAATCCACATACGTATATACATATATACATTGAGAGATATATATCGACGTATATACGTAGAAAGAGAATCGAAAAAATGGAAAAAGGAATATGTTATCTACATCACTGGCGAAAGTGAAAAAAAATGTTGAAAGAGAAGAAAAAGTGAGACGGAACTTTCGATAGATTCGCCCTCTCGAAGGGACGAACGAGCGAAAAAAGAAAAAAAAAGATGGTAAAGGAATAAAAAAGAAAGATATTGTCGATGAAAGGTTTGTTCACCGACGGTATAACTCGACTACACTTTTCCACAGTTCGCTTTGGTCAGAGATGTACACCTATATCTTCGTTGCCTCGAATGAGTTTTTTTTTCTTCTTCTCCCATTTGCTATCCTATCTCAACATCGCCGCTACTCTATATCTGTAGATCTTTTATGGATCATTTTTTTCTCTCCTTCCTCTCGTCCCGTAGTCGATGAGCGTATACCGGAAAAATCGTTGGGCTACGGTTATTCGAGTTTCTGAAATTATATCCAGTCGAACGTGTTCCTCGCATTTTTTTCTCCCTCTTTTTCAATCCTCGAGTGGGCTGAAAAAGAAACCTTTTTTTTCATTGACGGCTCGAGAGACACGAGAAATTTGCAATACATAGGAAGAGGATAGAAACGAAAGAGTGGAAGAGGAAGGAGGAATAAGGGTAAAGAGAAGAATATTCAGGGGAAGGTTGAAGTGTGACAGAGTACGTGAGTCAGGTTAGGAGCGGAAAGGAAAGGGTCGAAGAAGAGAGGATGAGAGACCGAGAAGCTCTCGCGTCCCCACGGCGCGCGGGCTCTAATGGAATATTGCGGTTGCGGATGGGTATTGGATATCTCTGGGTCCCGTGCTATTCCGCAATATGCATACCAATGTCACTCGTGCTGCCTCTTCCGTGTCCTAAAGCTATATATCCCTCTGCATTACCGTATATCTGTATACGTACATATATATCTATATTATTAAGTACATATATAGATATACATGTGCGTAGTGCGTTCACGGATATACCTTCTAGGGCATGTATGATATGTATTGCACGAGATTCTCCCCATTGACCGCGAATGCGATAGCCGACGGTCCACCGGCCGAAGAGAATCGTGCGCATTTTGAATCACAGATTGAATTCTCGATTAGCAGCTAGCGTTCTATTTGCACCATAACGATTGTCCGCCTCGAATACACACCCGAATTCCTCTCGATTATCCGGAATACTGTATGCGATTACAATTTTTTGAGACAATGTAGTTTGTTTCTCGGGACATTTCGTAAGAATAAAAATTGGAATATTTTAATTCTTCAAAACCAGTTGATTTGTATAATGAGAGGATAAGGTAATTTTCCAACAAGCGTGCAATTCAATGGGTAAAAGTAATGTTTTAGTGCCAATTGTTTCCAAAGTGATAGAATTATCTAACTATCACAGTATCGCGTTTCCCCGCTCATCATGGGCGTAATTGTGCTCACCGTAGCCGATAATAACAGTCCGGGTTTCAGTTCGAATGTTATTTAGGAATTCATAGGCGTAATTTGGCCGGCTCAATCGCGGCTATCCCTTTCGCTCCCCGTAAACGCGCGCGCGCGAACAATTACCGAATATCGTGGATTAAAATTTTCGATTAACGTCGACGTGTACCCTCGGCTCCTCCCGAAACCGCGCGATAGTCATCGGCGCTCGAGTAATGCATCGAGTTGGATGCTCGGTCCATGGTGAAACTCGCGAGAGAAATCCCATCGGTCCGGACAGTTTGTGCGTTACCCCCGGGTATCGCTGATTAAACATCGAGCTATCACGTCGTTAACATAGCCTCGTTCGAGCCCGCCATAACAGCGTGCACGCAGATTCGACATATCTCGGCAACGTGGTCTCTATGGATGCGCATAGTGTACAGTATGCGCGTTCCAGCTACGAGCAAAGTTGAAGAACGATAATCTCATTTGAGGTCGCGCGACCGTAGGCGCGTTCGCTTCGAAACGAAATTGAATGGAATGCCCCGATCTCTTTGTTTCGAACGGATCGGCCGCTCGCGATGTGTAACTACATTCAGCGACCGAATGAGAACATCAAACTGCTGAATTTTGCGCGACGAGCTAGAAGAATATCGAACATCGTATGAAACTCGGAATACATGCAAAATAGACATACAATTGTATTATTCCAATCGAATTGTACAGTTCGTATGGAAGAATTGCTTTTTCATATTCTACACGTATTAGTTATCAAATTGTTTGATTATTATTATTATGTATATATTTCCGTTATCTCGGTAGATCATTAGTACAAAAATGAACGGCTTAAAGCGATGACCCTGAGAACGCGGGACAATATACAGAAACAATTATGATTTTCGATTTGGCGTATTGCTGCTGCTACATATATGACCGCTCGCTACGCAAATCGTTTAGCGGCGTCGAGCTGTGAAAGAGAGAATATCAGTTTCGATCTTTCACTGCAATTCCCGATTATACAAATATTTTCGACATCGGAGTTCTTCCGTTTTTTTATTTTTTCGATCCCGGATTCAACAATTTTACATCAAATTGGCATTTCTCTGTCCTCGACAATCGGGGAATCCTGTATAATCTTCTTTTCGCAAATAAAATTGATTAAAAAAGAACAAAGCGAATATAACGCGCATTGCGAATCGTAAAACGAAATACGAAAGCTCATGGATACATGACAGTACAAATTAAAAGACAAAACGTTATATTTACGTTTCACATGAGTCACTCTAATAGCAGGTGGGTCCCGGTTGCCTCGTTCATCGTGATCGAACCGAATTGATAATCGTCAATATTAATTAACACCTTCAGTGTTTATTTGTATAAAAAATCGATTCGTTTTTTTGTTCATACAAAATTAGCCACGCTAGGTGGGTTCAAAGGATTCTTTAACAAGCTCGGAATGCCGAAAAATATCGCCCATTTTTGGTCAAATTTCCGGCATTTAACCGCGAAATTCAGCAAAATCCGTTTACAACCCTGCTACTCTGGCGACGATTTTAAAAAACCCAACACGTACCCCGAGAGCAGTCCGTTGCAAATAAAGCGAAAAAAAGATCACCAAAAAATTAAAAAATCCGTCAACCGCATAAGTTTTAAATAAAAAATGCCTCTGTCAGATATTCACCGGAGTTAAAAACTTTGTCTACGGGCGAAAAAAAATGATAAATCCTGTACCCCGCGCCAGGAGGACAGTTTTTTTAATCAACATACATGTATGTAATACGTGAAGAGCCCCGCTTTAAATTTATCAATTTTTTCTCCACCTCCCCCTTTAATGCGCGCTTAGACCCCAAAAAATATTGCTTCACAAAATGGTTCCATAAGACAAAAAAAATTAGTGCAAAGAAAGCAAATTATGGGGGTCAGTACAGGGGATGCGACGTGTGACACTTTAGTCGGCGTGTCTCACGAAACATAAAAAAAGAAAATTAACAGTCACAAGTACGTACGAGTGTGCGGCTGAAAGTTCTCCAGGGCTTTTCCTCTCGGCAACATTAATCCCCAGTGGCGAAATATGAAAGCCTCTTACCGTATGAAATACAAGAGTTATATCGTGCGGAGATACGGAAGAAACAGTTGCCCGGCTGTCTTGTCAACGAGAGGATGAGTAATTGCCATCTCTTCGCGGTTCACTCATTCTGGCCAGGTGCTCAACCGTGCCGCGGCGATATATACCTTTGGTGATGAAACAAGAGAGTCTCTCTTACATTTCAAACTTCAGCGCTGTTCAGTCAAAGGGACTCGACACGACGGTCCGTGGGAGTCAGCCGGCCCGAGTCGTCGGGAGTAAGTCGAGTACCTTTTGCAAGTTCATTAGACGAGAAAGCACGGTATTTCCGCGCATACCGAAGGATCTTCACTCGAAGTATCCTTTATCTTCAAAGGGAATCGAAGCCGTTAAAGTAACAACTCGACGTATGTCCAAGTTACGGAGCATTTATCAAATCCTATCCGTTCACAGAACCGATATATCGTTGTTTCGAAACTTTTGGAATTGTCCAGCTGGTCGCGCGGAAGTCTTCTCGTTAATCACACCCGTTGAACAGTCGGGCCCGCGGTCCTGGACTTCGGTTCTCACTTCTGCAACTGAAGCCAATTCGAGTAGACCGGAACGCTTGACGAAATTTGATATCAGAGCCGAGAGGGATCAAGTTTTAGGAAACAGAAAAAAACATAAATTTGCGGGTCTGCAATTGGGGAGACACCGATAGACTTCCCGGAGTGCGTAGCTGAACGGGCAGTTCCGGTGTCCTTGTGTAATCGGAACGAAGGGCAAGTGTCGAGTGTCGAGTGTAGCGTTTCCATGCAGAAAGGTATAAAACACCGAGCTTTTTTGCTGCCCTAAGGCGTCGTGTGAGCCTCCTCGTGACCCGGTCAGAGCGTGACACAAGAAGACCACTCAACGAGTCACCGACTCCATGTCACCTGACGTCTCTCTCTCGTTCTTTCTGGTTAAAGCGGCGCAAACTTTGGGGAAAAAATGCCTTAGAAGGGCATACAAAATGAGCCCTAAAGTTTCTTTTTTTCTGGAAGGAGATGCCATTTTTAAACAAAGTCTACTAAAAATACCCTTTGCCCTCGAGGACCCACGGTTTATCACAAGGTAAACGCGACGAAATTCGGAATGCGATAATTCACGAGAATGGGACTCATAATGCCGTGATATTAATAGCACGCTGAGTGGACACAGTAGAGTCGGGTAGCGAGCATTCCGCGAAGATTCTAAATTCCGCAAAGTAATTAATCTCTCCCCGCTTGCGTGGCTTTTGCACCGTGAAAGCAGTTCAGCGTTTGCGCGAGCCTGAAATTTTTGAATGAACGTTAAGACGTCTCGGTGTAACTTTGAAAAACGTTAGAGTCGAAGCTGCTCGTTTGAACTTTAGCCAGGATTGGGTGACGTCTCATTAAAAATTGGCCTCTAACTCTGTCGACTGCGCAATCGTTTGGACTTATCGTGTCTGAGTCGATAGCTGAGATCGTTCTCTCCCACATGTTAATACAAAAATGGTGGCAAATCGCGATTATTATGAGTTTTTTTTTTTCATCATTAAATCATCATTAGGCGAGTTATAAATTACACTATTCTCGTAGTAAGTAGGTACAATGATTAATTTGTCATTATGACTCAATCTACAGGCCATTAATTTTGTATATACGATAACAGTCGCAAACATAAAAGAAACTCCTCAATCAGAAAACTCTCAGAACCTCAAACGCACATAACTCTCTCGCTCCTTTCTCTCTCTCTCTTTCTCTCTCTCTCTCTCTCTCTCTATCTCTGTCTGTATTAAAAAATTAACTCTCTTCCATACAAAACCGAAAGAAAAGTTGACGAAAAACAAGAGAAGTTTTACCAGTAATTGGCGATCCGCCTCCTGCACACCCTACGCCACGACTATTACGACTATTACGTGTTATACTTGAGATGATTCGAAGAAAAAAAAAAAAAAACGCACACATTTTATACCTTTTCCATGGGGGTGACTCGACCCTACCACGGTCGCGTCGAGTCGTTTATGTCCGCTGTGTTCGCTTTTCAACTTTAATTTTCATATTAAAACCATATTTACGTTCACGGTGTTGAGTTTATATTTGGGAATGCGTTTTGCTGCACTGTTTCACACGACACAAACATCAAACACATAACTACACGAAACTGGAAAAAAAACCTGGCACTCGACAAGTACCAACACTGATCCTTGCACAGGTTTTTTTTTAACAAACACGTAACACGACATGTATGTATTTACATTGATATATATATATATAAATGGATTGAAATTTATTGGATTGTATATCGTGTTTTATAGTGAACGTGATGCGATAGTTAAAACGCAGACAGAGTGGCTCGATGTTGTGACGCATTTTTTTTCATTAAAAACAAAATAAATTATGTATAGAAGCGCATATTTACTAATACGAAAAATCATATTGCAAATCAATTGATAACAATGTTGCTCGCCTACGCTCGCAAGGCTTTTCCGTCTAGACAAGCGGATGTTGTAAGATTTATCTCAAACAACGTTCGATCGCGAGCGAGAGAAAGAGAGAATGAAAAATGGAAGAAAAAAATATGCGATATTGAGAAAAAAAACGTGTAAAAATTTCGCGCAACTTGTTCGAGGCATTCGTTATTAGTTCCGAGGCGTCGGCTTGAAAACTCTATGCTGAGAAACGAGATATTCCGAAGAACATCCATCGATCAGGAGCTCAGCCATAGAGCTGCTGCTGCAAGCTTTCGCCCTCGGCATGCCTCCGACCGCGAGAGTCTCAGAAGAGCAAGACCGAGTAGCGAAAGTTCTCGGCAAAGCCCCAGCCGCCAAGTGGTTAAGGAACGCTGTGGTCAGACCAGACTCTCCTCTGTGCTATACATATCGCTCGCGTAATCCGTCGAGCGATTCAAATTAAATACCGTGGAAAGTGTGCTTAACGGTATTCGAGTAAGAGAAATCAAATCCGACCACCAGCGTAACGCAACCTTGCACTGCGATCGATCAAAATAGAATCCCAGAGAAGTCGGGATCCGTTGAAGAAATTAAAACTAACCATAATAAAAATGTATACCGCCTGCTCTGGCTGTGCATGTGTTTTATATCAATGTGCCTCTTTGTGTTTGAGATTCGACGCAGCGAAAGTTGAGTTTGTTCTTCGTTTGATTTAGTTTATTTTCCTTTTTTCTTATTTTGATCGATCGCCAGGCTATATTTTTCGTGAATAAAAAAAAAGGCAACAAATGTATCGGTAGGTAAGTGACATGTATTTCAGGCTTTTTGATTGACGCGAAAGCTGCACTATTGAACGGTCGAGCGGATGGTTGCTATTGATCACATATCATTACACTGACACGACTCATCCGTTATAGCAGTAATGACGCGATCATAGCGTGACGCGCTCTAGACACGTGTTATCGAGATTTAATGTCTCGCCGATAACATTCTGCAAAATTGTCCATCGCTCGTCATCAAAATTTACGAGGCAACGGATCAATTAATTTTTTTTTTTCGTTCTCTCTCACGATCTCGCAATTGTTCTCTTATTTTTGCAATCAAAACAATCGGCTTACCGAATAACGCAGAGAGCATAGAATTATTGGGAGATTTGTGCTTTTACAGCATTTATGCATTATCAGGAGCTTAGCTTTGAGAAAGATGCTAGAGATGAACTTTTAAATTCACCGTAAAAAAGAAAACGAGTATGCTAGAAACGTGCTGAAAGTTTAAATCGGGGATATTTTTTTGTGGATTAAGGTTAAGTCTTATTTTCTTACATTTAAACTGAAAAACGAAAAGTCAAAACCATCTTTTTCGCGCGTTTATATTTAACGTAGTTCCTTACCCTGGAAGATTCGTTCTCCCGTGTTTCCTCACTTCGACGATGACAATGCCGACTGGCACTTTTCCGGAAGAGACTCGAAGCGGGTAAAATGTAACGGAGTCGTGTAATAAAAAAATATATATATGTACGTATATATAACGTGTACATAACGTATATTACGGTACGGTTGAGCTATGGAGAAAAGTATCCGAGTGCAACGGAGCCGAAGCTTAGAATGATGGATGGTCCACAGGAGCTTTTCGTATCAAGTCTCCTCGTGCCTTGGAGGTTTTTCACTAGTCGTGCTTTCTTCCGGATAGTACCATATAAATGCACATCTGCATTAAGCCTGCTCTTCTCAGTCGTTCATTTTTTTGTTTCTTTAAATCTCTCCTTTCGAGAGTTACATTTGTAAAATTCTCGGCTCGGTTCGCCTTGTAATCCTCGCTCGACGGAACGTTTAAATAACTAGGTCGACTCTTGGCGCGAGACGCGAAAACCTTTTTCTTCGAATAATCCTTTTGTAATAATATTCGTATATAAAAATTCCGAGATTAAATTCTAATAGGGTTAGGGCTCGGAAAAAAAGCCCGAAACCATATCTAGTAGACTACTGATGTCTTATCTCGACATTTATATCGTCATTCCCATCGAAATCAACTCGGAAAATCATTTAAAAATATCGGTAAAGATAATTTCACTGAATTAAGCACTTTGGAATGGAAAAAGTAATAATGTCTCATATTTGCTTCCGGCATTTCTGTATGAAAAAAAATATGAAATAATTATTAAACTTGATACTAAGAACATATGAACACAATTTCTATCGCTTCACAATATCGATTTACTTGTAAAACAATTCAGTGCATGGATTTTCCCATTTGCTTTCGCCGATTCGTTTCTTTTTTTTATTCAAATTCTACGAGGCATACAATCATTTTCGGCCTCAATTTCATCTAGATTCGTTCCTCGAAATAGTAAGCAACGTTGCGGAAGACTGGATGAAAAACTCGGAAGAGAAAGAAGTTGGTCGGTTTGAGGAGAAGGCGCAAGGGCGATTTAAAAAAGAATATAGGGTGCGACGAAGAAGTGGTCTTAAAAAAAAAAGGCGAGTGAAGGGTTCTGGCGGTGGTGTAACTGTACGGTCGGCGGGGTTGAAGCAGTGACGTTAAAAGTGTATAAGTGTTTCCGGGTAGCCCGAGGCGAGCGGATAAGGCACAAGCTTAACGTTACCTAGGCGGTTTTCATATCTTTCTCTCTTCTTCTCCTTCTTTTTTTTCGTACCTCAGACTTTCCCGGTTTTTCCAAAGCGTCGCGCCTCGCTGAGCCAGGATCCGGTTGCGAAGGGCTTCAACCACGTCTCGTTAAAGCACCGTTTTTTTTGTCTCTCTCTCTCTTTCACTCACTCCGCATTCTTCCCTTCGTCTGGGCAATGCTTCTTCTCCATCGTTGCGCTTTTATAGCTGAAGCTTCTGCGTGGCACACCATTGCGAATGGTTACCGCACAGCCGACCGTTTGTTGCCCGTTTAAACGTCTCTGGATTTAGCTAAGCGTCACATCTGGCTTGTCGGAATAACGGAGAAACGAAAGTTCCACGCCCTCCTGGTGACTTGGCGTTGTTGCTGCCAGCGGATGAAACGCTCGGCCCGTAACGACCGCGGTCTGTCAGATAGAGCTTGCGACTCCCTCATCCCAGGGCGAATTCTTTTGTCGAATCCGACGATAATACACAAAGGACAATGACGGGTTTCAGTAACGTTCGCGATAACGAAGGTGAGAGAGTGCGGACCGAGGGTTGGGTCGATCGTGCGTCTCAAACGGCGATGAAGGCTGAAACCGTTATCAACGAGAACGTCTATCGTTTCGTTTTCCAGTTGGTCGATACGAGATACTTCTGGAAGCTTCTTTTCACGTTTTTCTTCTGCTTCGTTCTCAGACCTCCCCCATCGTAGTTTAGCCCTCATGGAACCCTTATCTACACGACTGAAAGAACCCGCGGGTAGCGAGCCAAAAGCATTTAGCTAACCGACGTTTCGCCTTCGTCCCAAAGCCACTAGATGTGTTTCTCAGTCCTCTAGTGTCGTAGAGACGAGAGCGACGAAGCAACGAACGAAAAGATCCTGCATACTTCGGGAAAGAATACCCTACAACGTGCATAACGCCAGAGTCGTTTGTTCGCTATGAGTGGACACGAAGGGCGAACCTAAAACACTTTTAGTATTCCCATTACAGATTATCGTTGAACGTTGCCTCTGGGGATGATGGCAAACCTTTCTCGAGGACTATTTCGGTGATGTTATACTATACGGACTCGGTACTAGAACACGTAGGTCCATGCATAGCATACGTGGAACGAATGCGCTGTGGAAGCTTTATGAAAGTACAACTCTCAAATCCCCCTTCGAAAGCTTGCCATCCCATCCTCCGGACTGACTACCACCACCACCACCACGCCAATACTAGCGCGCTACCACCGATGGCATGCATGCCTATCTAAATTCTCCGCAATTTCGCAACGAGGGTTTCATCCCGACAGAGCAAGCGGTAGGGGCGGTTGTGGAGGACTTCGCGATCTAATCTGATTCGTACACGCGGGTCGCGAGGCGCCCTCACGAGTTCGCCGAACCCGAACTCAGCGGCACAATTGAGGAAACCAGCAGCACCGCCAACCAGATAGACAGAAATCTCGTCTCGGTCGTTCTCTCTCTTACCGCACATACACACACACATTCTCGTTACTTCACTAATTCAAAGTTTAACTGAGAAAGTATAGGTCGACATGGATTGCACCACTAGGCATCTGCTATAGACTATTGTAGTTCGCTGAATCGGTGAAACATTTTCACACCAGAAGAGACCCACGTCCTTCCGTTGTTCTGTGTTCCGTCGAATTACCGTCAATTGTCAAGTTTTCCAGGATATGTTTTGTCGCTTGTAATTTTAGGACGATTGCCAAATGTTGTGTGACAATTTGAAAATTGTTTCCGCGTTTATGGTACGAAACCAATCTTGATCGTTTGAACGTACTAAATGGAATCGTCATCAGACATTGTTAGTGCCGAATGCAACCAAGCGGCGACTTGATTGTTCGTTCTCTCCGAGTCAAAGATCGTTTTCCGGAACAGTTAACTCCATGGAAAACCAATAATCCGGCTAAGATCCGTTCCAAATTCAGTCTAGGGTCGAAAAACCTTGAATGCGCTTTATCTCGCCGCATCGTCTACAGACTGGTAGTTGCCGGCTAGATTTCGCGTCGATTAAACGACCGAAATCTAGTACTCGATGCAGTTGAAGCGGAAGACAAAATTCCTGCAATTCATGGCAATCCGTGCCCAAGTTCCAGCAAGAAGTGTACCCAGCACGATAGCATGTTTACCACCCTAACTGTCTCATTCACAAGAGAGATTGCGATACCGCTATTATAGCCACGGGCATGAATCGCTCGCTCTTCCACCGACGACGAGTAAAACACGACCTTTTTCCAAAGGGTTGGTTGTCCTCGCGACCCTATAAACTATTTCTCCCCGATGCCGATGCTGTGCAGCTGTACTGGCTGGGAAGGTAAAAGTGGGTCGCGTCGATAGCGCGAGCAGCGAAGAACAGCGTAGTGAACACACCGATCGGTCCCGATGCTATTTCAACGCGTTGAATTCATTAGCTCGATTTATCGCCTACATCTGGATCCTCCCTCCATACTTTTCCACCGAGCCCCCCTCCCGAATCCCGTGTATATCTCTAACTGTGCTATTTCAAGCTGGCCCGAGGACTTGCACCAACTTTCCAGGTCGGTATTGTGCCCTCCAATCCTATCGGGAAAATATATAAACGACCCACACTGATGCGCCGGGAGGCAGAAACGCGCGATCGAATGTACACAGACAGATTCACCGAATACATAACCCACAGTGAGTTACGTTTCACCAGTTCAACTTGCACTTTGTTCTCAAAATACAACCGACAATTTTCATTCTCGCGTAGATACAACCTCGTACTACGATACGGATCTCCGAATTAACGACTTCCGACTGGAATACAAGAAAACCATGGCTAAAGCTAAAAAAAGAAATCGACACATTAGAAGCTCCTCGTCCCTCACTCGACTGCCAATCTCGATTCCGCACGTATTTCTGTTTGTCCTTTTTTTTCGTTCTCGTTTCTCGGTAACGTGTTCGGGAGAAGTGCCAGGTGGGAGTTGGGTTGGCTCGAGGAAATAAGTGGCCCGAACACCCAAAGCTCGACGATCTCTGTGTCGATGTGTCTTTCGAGCTGTGTTTTTCCTTTTTTTTTAGTTTCCTGCCAATTTTAGCTCCATTATATATAGAATGTACATACACACTGATGTACGGTAGTTCCGCCTGCAGTGCGGGATCGCTGGTCAACTGCCGAACCGTTGTTGCTCAGCCGTTTCGTTGCTCTTTCGAACGGTTTCGCCATCGATACCGTGGTTGTTCTCGTTCGGCTGGGAAACACAGTATACTGCAGGTCTATCCTGTGCGAGAGGTTGTTTAGCCGTGTACATGCGTACACTATATCTGTATATATATATCTGTACGATATATAATATATATGGAAAAGTACACAGGGGAACGCTTTCGTGTCAGGCCACAGTTTCCAACAAACTTCCGGCTTTTCGAAAGCGAACTGGACCCACGAGCGCTGTACTGATCCGACCCGACAAACACGCATTTTCCGAAAACCTTTTCCAAACCGCATCTGCACGCGCACTTTATCTCCACCACTTTATCCCGTGTGTATACGTGTGTGTACTGGGCTATCCGATAACTGCCGTCTTTCAACTTTCCAAGCTCACTTGCCACTCTCGAGACACGATACTTTTCAGTGCTTTTGGACTTTTTGCCCTTTTGTCCCTTTCCTTCGACGCGCCTTATTCTGGTCATCGTGTTGCTTTCCGAAGAATGATGAAACTCTTGGGACACACAACAACGACATTTTATGTCCGCGAAACAGAGAGAAAAGTTCGAAGCGATGGTTTTTTGAAAATATATCGATTTTCCGAAGGAAACGTATAGCATTCAATAGCATTCACAGAATTGACGCGCATGAGCATTGCACATTCGAACTGTTCGAAGTGGGAAAAATGTATAACAGATTGTTTGGTTCGGAACATTTCAAAAAATCCTTCGAAACGACTTGAAAATACAAAGGTCCTTTGTAGTGCTTTTCTCGCGTTTCGCGTCGGTTTGTAATAAAGCGAAAAAAAAGGTTCTGCAACTGTTCCGAATGGTCTTTGATTTCCCGGTATTGCGTCGAAAAACAAACATAGGTATCCCTATTTGAGACTATCAAAAAATCGTTACTGCCCTTGAAATTGTTAAATACAATTTTCTACCTTGTGCCATTGTATTTTTTCTCCATATATCGATATTTTCCGCTCTATTAATGGCCAATATGGAATTTTCTAATGCATCTTTTTTGCGACACCGAGAAATCGAATTAATAAAAATAAATAAACAGTATCAATAACAAGCTGAAAAGCAAAATCCAATCCCTCCAACTTGTTGAAACGCGGGACAAATCGCCGGATCAATTTTTAGCGAAAAGTGTGTGCGAATTCGGAGAAAAAAAGAAGAAAAAAAGTTGATGATGCAGCGCTCGACGGACGTATGTGTGTCGATACGAGTTCAAAGTTATCCGCAACGCTGTATCGGAGCCATCGGAGCCGATGGAGATCAAACGTTTGCGAACGGTGAAGTGGAGGCAAGTGCGGGGAACTAAAAAAAAGTACCGAAGCGCGATAACGCGAGTGAGCTTTCACGTTTCGATGAAAGAACGCTCGATGCACTTGATCCGCACTTCGACAGAGAGCTTTGCATACCTATAGGCACGGAAACTAAAAAATCGTCGAATAAATTGACGTCGTAGCGCAGCTGCGAAAACCACGGATTTTTTTTTATTCTTATTTTCGTTTTTCAACCGGCTATCGAAACATTTAAGAGGGATGATTGACAAAGTGACTACACATTTCTGCTATTGAATGACATGGAATTTCTTTTTTTTACCGAACCGAGTTTTATATCGTTTCAATATAAAAATTTTCGGTCGGAATTGAGAAAAGGTTGCTTGCTTTTTTTTTCAATTGCATAGAACCGTGTCTCGTGCGGGTCCCTTAGAGATGACAGGACTATTCGATATATAACTGCTCGAAGGCCACGACTAGTATAGAAACAGTCTTCGACTCTGAAAGAAGCGAGTAAGAAAGCCGCTCGAGTAAAGTGAGTGAAGAAATAGGAAATGTCGAGGAAAACTGAACGGCTGAAAAACTAGAGGTGGTATTCACATATATACTCGCCGAATATATATGTATATATATATATATATAGAAAGGAGAAGATAGAGTCGGTGGACTTGAGGATGAGATGCTCCGTCCTGAGGGTCCCATGGGTTAGGCTGTCGCATGAACTCGTTGAGTCGAAGAACTGCAAGAAATCGGTAAAAATAGAAACGACGATATTCGACAGTGCGAACGGGACGAAGAGTCGAAACGACCGAGTTCTGTAAGCGGCAGATAGGACATATGAATTACGAGTTTTTCTTTTCACTTCGAATTTTCGCCGCGAATGCAGTAAAACTCTTTCGGAAAAACGACGATGAATCGTCGAAATCTTGAGGATTTCACGTCGCGAGTGTCGGCGAGGGTTAGCGATTTTCTTTGAAGAGAACGGAAATGCTTTCTCGTTTGTTGCCCGGCCCTGTCGAGCGTTTCGCCGAGCAGTTTCAATTCCGTTTCGCGTCCCGAGCGACGTCTCGTTTGCGGTATAGTTTCACTCAGATCGAACCGGAAAAATCGTTCGGGCGTTCGCGAACGAGACCCAGAGGCGCGACTGTGATAAAATATAAAAAAGGTGGGAAAAATTGGTGCGAAAAACCCTCTCGTCGATGAGTCGGTCTTTACGAAGGTTTTCTCGTTTTAACGAGAGGTTCGAATCCGAGGCGAGTCGCGGATATATATATTCGGGGCGATCGACGGACAGACAAGAGAGGTTGAGGAAATACTCCAAGATAAAGTTTTCTCGATCGTTCCACGATGTTAAACTATCCTTTCTTCTCTCTGTGTGTATACCTATACGTAGCACTTTCCTTCTTGCCTGAAAGTCTCTCGATTTCTATCCATCTACGGACTTCTCTATATAGTTTTCCACCTCGTAATCGACCATCGTCTCGCTTTGCCGCAAGTTATCGAATTTCTCTTCTTTTATACATCCGTCCGGCCGAACGAACGCGAGGGCAGCGTTCCCGGATTCTTCTCTTTTTTTTTCCTTTTGGTTCCTTTATTTCAGCCGAGCGAGAAAAAACGTCGAGCGCATCATGAAACTTTATAGCTTCTCATCGACGACTCAAAGACGGCGCAAACGAATACTTTGATATGGCTTTGAAATAACCCTTCAATGAGCCTATGTTCATACTATTCTACAAAAAAATAATAATAATACGTTCAAAGAACATTTGCTTGTAAACACAAACCGTCCGAACTATACGCAATTTTCTGTAACGAACTCACTTTTTACCGAGCGGACAGATCGACATTTTTCGTGTGTGCGCGTGTACGCTATCTACGAGGGCCGTTTAGAAGAGAAAATACGGAAGGTATAAATTGTTTATAGCAAAGCCCCTACGCGAGTGAACGCAAACTTCATTTTCCAATTGGACAAGGTACAGCGAAAATATGATTCGGTTAAGGGAGGAAGAATATGACAAATCGTTGTGGGAGTTGGTCAGAGATACGTCCGCGTATTTCCTTTTGTCGTTCGACCGCACCCGGCGATATCCACAGATGTACGCGAAAAGCCGATGAATCGTTTCGTTTTATAACCGATATTACATACCTTTATATATAGGTACAGTACACGCAATCCGAACGGTATAACACAAACCGTACGTATTGTCGAAGCTAAATCGAATCTCTACCCTTTATGCCCGATGCCCTCCTTCCGTTCGACGAATTTTATTATTATCGATTGTCTGATCACCGAGGAAACGACCGCTGCAACCAGCGGCGAGTTATCTACTCGGGTATAAACCAATTTCGCGAATTTTCGCTCGATCTCGAATTCATCGAGGATAATGCATGCAGTCCCTTATTAGGAAGCACGAAATTTCTTATCGAAGTTGAATTAGTTTCTTCGTCTTTCTCTTCCTATCACGGAGAAAATACATGTTCCCGAATAATCTGTTTACTCGCGCTTCCCGAGTGTTGTCTTCGAATTAATTTGCATTTTTTTCCGACCAACGCGATACATCAATATTTAAGCCGATTCCACGTGGAAACAATGAAATATTGTTTCCCGCGAAGTGGTCATCGATTTTTTTTTCGCCCGAATGACTGCATCGGTTTTCATTCGTTCGTAAATTCGAGGCAAGCGCGTGATCGACATTGATTTTTCTCGAAACACGAGGATTTCGAGCCGCGGCTGATCTCGACCAGAACGACGCCGTTCATCTCGGCTGGCTCGGAGCCCACGAAACGGCACAAACTCCGGATTCCCCGAAAGAGTTGGCTTGCCACTGTCTAGACTACGGGACTCTCGACAGTTAGAGAGAGAATGCATTCGTAATGATGTACACGCGTGGCGCCCATTGTACCGAGTTAAATTGCAGTTTGCAGCGAATACAAGTAGCGCATCCTACGTATAATGCTGAACAACTGGAATTGTACCTACGACCGTCGTGTTTGCCACTTGAAATTCTCAAATGTGCGGGTGCTCGTTGATTCTTCGTTGGTCGTATATTACGAACCGTATATCATTTTCTCGTGACTCTCCTATCGTTGTGTGCGCACTCGTTGGTATTATGTTGGTATAATTAAACTCGGTTCGTTTCGCGCTATCCAAAAGGGTATCGAATAGACCTTTGTTGTTTATCGAAAATTTGATTCCAATCGCATTAACACACGCGTATTAATGAACAATGAGTATTACCAGTCTCGGGAACTATTCGGGAAATTGTCGCATGAAGAAAATTCTCATCATTATATTATTATATCAAATTTTATTATAATAATAATTATTATATTAACATTAATATTATTTATCGTATTTTTAGGAGCGACCAGGGTAATTCGGCGTATTCAACAACTTTTCATTATACTTTCTTTCTCTCTATTTTTCATAACGGCGTTAACGATAATGAGACACTTTTTCCGATGGCCCACATCAATACGTGACCTTTATCTGCCGATGAAAAAAACCCTCGAAGCCTCCGATCATATTTTCGTTAATCCCCGAACCCACGCAACTGGCTCATTAGCGTGTCGAGTCGCCCCGGTCACCTTCACGTACACTTCGTAAATCGAGGCTTCGCGAAAACATACGTAGGTTTTTTTTTTTTTCTATCCGGCATGTATAGCCACTCTCCACCGACGCGAAAGTATTAGTTCCGCTTCCAGTAATCCGACGATGATTGCCGCCATGGAATGGAAAGCTGTAGCCACCGCCCCGTCCTCCGGATAGGAATTATTCGCGTACACGAACTACAGGATTTCCAGGGTTAGGAGAGCTGTTTGTGTACGTGCATCCTCCGGGGCAATGTGTCTCCGTTTTCTTTCTTTTTGTTTATCGTTCTACAAATCACCTCACCCCGTTCCCCCTCCCCGGGCTTTTAAAGCCGCGAGATTGTCCAAAGTGCACGGGCAGCCGAGGGAAGCTTCGCATCAATAGCGCGACCCACTTTCCGCGCCGAAATTAGAATCAAAATATAAATCACGAAATGCAACGCTGAAAAAAAAAGCGGTTAAAAAAAAACAAGAAGTAACGGTCGTGTGTCTGGCACTCTGCGTCGATGTATCTTTCGCGAGAAAGGTTTTTCGCCGATCGTGAAAATTAAAAAAATAAAGTCCAGCGCGAATCAACAAGCCCGTGAATCAACATCGTAACGATATGCATTTCGCGGCGATCGATTCGCTCGAAACCGTTGGAACTTCATTAATCAACGCTGAACAACGAAAGCCCGCTCGGTCGGCGCATGATACGTCGCAATTGCGCCGACGTTAAATAACAAAGCCTAATTAAGATTCCACGCGAGTCGCGCGCTCGGCGACCAGTCGGCCAGTAATAACAATTCGAGTGGCCGACGCGGCTCGTGCAGAAACCGCGAACCGCTTATATTCGCTTGAGGCCGTTAATCGCTTAACTTCGCCGATGCTTTTCGTGCTACACACGATCCTTCGGTGCCCGCTTCCGTGCATTCCGCAAGCAGCCCCTAGCTTTGTTAACTAGCACCGCGCGAAACTTCTTTATTCCGTCAATTTCGTCGACAAAAATGAAAAATGGTATTGTCTCGTTTTAATATTTTTCCAATTTTGTCACGGACAAAGAAAATTCGAAACTCTCGAACTTGATTTCGTTATTTTTTGCGCGCGTTGACGACAAGTTTTTTTGCATTCCACACATGTGCGGGAGGTTTTATATACCGATCGGCAATAACACCGTCGTACAAACTCGATTGCGACTCGTCCCCGACGGAGCAGCTGTTACCGCAAAATCCCCTCGGCCAAGACTGAGAACTACGAAATTGGCCAAAAACTCCGGAAACCGAGACTCATCCCCAAAGCCGCACATACCTGTTGAGTGGACTCTCGGGGCTTGTAAACTGTTACATTCAGCGTGGAAAAGGCCGCTACTGCATTCGGTGGTTTTCGCGGTTGAAAGGAGCTCGATTAATTTTTATTCGACGAGAGAAAAAAGACGGACGGACACGGTTGTCGGTGACCGGGGCTTCTCGACCCAAGACCCTCAAAACACTAAAGTTTTTTTTTTTCTTCTATAGACAGATTGAAACAATCGACGGGATTGCGAAAGGAAAAATTAATGCGTCCCAGAGGGACATGAAAAAAAAAAAAAGTATAATCGAAAAATCGTCGATGCGTCGAGCTCGAACGTTTCCTACAATTGTTGACACGGATGAACGATTCGAGATTAAATAATTCAGCTCATCCGTCGGCTTTCACCTTTTCACGACGAGAGTTTATTAAACGTCATAATTGCCGCCCCATAAACCGTCCGCGAATATTTCAAATCGTAATAAATCACTCGAAAATCGGTGGCATCGACGCGCGGCACCGGATACAATTTAATTGTATCCCCGGTATCGTTGAGCGCTTTTGAAAATCGTCGATAGCGTGGAAAAAACGATTGCATCGCGCAGAGACGGCCGCACACGCTCGCGCTATTAAGTTGACCCGAAGCAAAAAAAATATTGTATTCATTCTAAATTGGATACCGCGCTGGCGGGCGGGACAGCGGCTATCAATTTCGGGAGACGTAATAAAACATACAAAAACAGCCCCTGACGGCGAATCGCCGCGCGCGTAGGTGCAGGCTACAATTCGATTTCGAGGCGAAAAAACCCGCGTCCCTCCGGTATCTAGTTCGTTTTTTGAAAAACGTATTTATGATCACCAATTTATTTCCGGAACGTTGATCGATCGGCGGTAGAACGTTCGGTGTTTGAAGAATCATGCGTCGCGTCGGTCTCGATGCACGAGAAAGTCTGAAAACTTGATTGAGAAAAATTTCGGAACATCGGAACGATAGTGCGAAAACTCGATTTACGACGGAAAAGGGAAGATTCGTCGAGAAGGTACTAGCGTAGAGGATACCCGAGCTCGAGGGCGAGAGCTCACACGAGAATCTGACGTGGTTCGTGAGATGTTGAGCGAAATAGAAAATTCGAGCAAGCACGGTTGGGTCTCGGAAGAGAAACGCCAGCGTGTTCACTCGCGTACGTCGTCGTGAACTCTGCACGTAGAACAGCGCGCGGAATACGGCTGCAATATTGAAGCACGCGGGGAGTCGTCTCATACTTCCTCTTCAGTCGTCGGCTCCGTCTCGAAACAACGCTCTCGACGACAAGCTTTTCCCTTCTCTACATACGTTCGCTCGCTGAGATGCCGTTCTTCAGCCGGCTGTTGAGAAAGATAATCGAATTCGACGTTGTTCAATCGCGCAACGGTGAGACGTTCCCCTCTCGTCGCTGCGTCGCGAACGAAATATCCGTAGTATCTCGAAATTGAATCGAGTAGCGCTTCTCGTATCGGAATGTAGCGTCGTTTCGGATCGTGTGATTTTGTTATTCTTCCGGAAGAGGATATCCTTATCAAGTGTCTTTGGAAAAAAAAAGAATCTCTGATTCTTAAAGTTGAATGAATGCACATCAGATTTGAAGAAAGAACCGATGAAATCACGGAGGAAGATTCGTGTTCGCAACAATTATTTATTCGGACGATTTCGCATTGTTTTTTAAGCAGAGCAAAACGAGCACGCGTGCAAGATGGCCTCGTGGGGCAGTATGGACAGAAAGTAATAGAAAGAAAAATGAATAAATCAAATTGGAATAACATTTTTGAATAAAATATTATTTATTTTTAACAATCAGGAAACTTTCAAAATACAGCAGTGCAGACAGAACGAAAGAATCCTCTCTCCTTCTTCCACTTTGAATTCAATACACTTTCGTTAGCGTCGATAAAATCTCCGAGATCCAGCGAAATCGTAACGTCGTCGAAGGCGCGTAGGAACGAAAATACAATTTTCCCTACAAATATAGCTGTCGGACAATCCCCATTTCCCGCAATCGTAATAACAAATCAGTGAAATTGAGCGCGATTAGCGAAACTGATTGATGTAGCCGCGAGATTGGGCGTCAGTCGTTCGCAGCTAAACTCCCGATCCGATTATTTCATCATGGCACATAGTATCACATAGGGATGTGTAGGGAGAGATGTATATATGTATACATGTATATATGCATATACCTACGATATAGGGTATACCCCGACGTTCGAATAATACGCATTGTTACAAAGGGCGTGTGGGTGTGTCATTCAGTTCTCTCGTTCTATTCAGACTCCGGTGGATCGGAACATCCGTCAATTTCGATTATATTTGGTCGGGTTATCCGTCGCCATTGCTCCGGACCTGCCACGAATAATTTCGTTCGTACAACCCGTTGATGCCAAAAGTTACGTTCGCACTCAGTCACGACTATAAAGCCGCACGATGCTACGTGACCGAGTGCACATATCTCTCTGCATATATATAATATATGCAGTTATATATATATATGAAATAGTTCACTCTTTATACACACTATATGTATATGGATTGCATTCGACGATCGAACGAGCCCTGTTCGACAACTCTAGATACGTTTCATGCCTTGTGTGTTTACAGCCGTACATAGCCGGATGAATATATATATATCGATATCACATTATTATATATATTATTTTATTTTTCGTGTGAATTTAGCGCCATGCTTCAAAAAAAAAAAAAAAAAAATGAGACTGTATGAACAACTACGTTGTGCCTGCGGAAGCTGTGTGGACATCTCTGTGCCTTATAATAAAACGCCTGTATCGATGTTTGTGTTTAAATGATTATTATTAATTGAAAGCGATTTGTCGGATTATGATGAATTTAATTATTATTATGATGACAATGCGAGCGTATTGGACATTAATTGTTTTGACGCATTATAGAGAGACATGAAACCAAAAGCATATAGTGGAATCGCATCAGACATTTATGCGTATTATTATTGTATTTGGTTATCATTATCGTTATTTATTATTGAATAGTTGAACAATTTACGGAAAAAAAGAGAATCGCTGATGAAAAGGGAATAAAAAATTCGTTCTACTCGCCGTTATCCGATCTCGGCGGGGAGAACGATTTTTTTTCTGTTCTCTCACGACGGCGATTCTTTGCGGCATCGAGTTTTATTAATCGTAATCGCGCTATCGTGTAACGCAGGTCGACCTCAGACACATGGATGAGAAATCGGGCAGCAACATTGTCGACGTTGGCGTCGATCTATCCGAGTTCTACATGTCCGTGGAATGGGACATACTCGAAGTACCTGCCGTTAGGTGAGTGCCTTTTTTTTTTTCAGTCTCCAGCAATTTTTCTCACGACCCTTTGCCGCTCGACCCTTTTAACTTTCTCATATACGCGCTGTCGAGCGAAAAGCGCTTTTGCACGTTCGGAAAATATGAAAAGCGAAGCTCCTAGAGCGTCTGTTACAGAAGAAGAGTTTTTCATTTTACGAAACGACCTCGACCGAAAATCGACGCTCTTCGGCGTACGAGATTTTTTTTTGCTTGTTCGTCGCCTCACGTGTTTTCAAAGAGATGCTTTTTTTTTATCGATAAAACGTAAAATGTTTATATTTGTAATGACAATATATGATAAAAAAAATAATCAGCGGAATGTTCATCGTACGGTATTCAGCGCGTATGTCGGGCTTTCGAGGTCTCATCGGGTTGTCCAGCGTACTGGCGTGTGACAGTGCAATTGGGAAAAAGTCGATTCTATCCTGTCGATATTTGCGCGGATCGTGATACCCGACGATTTCGCGCACCGCCGTTCGTTCGATTCCGAAACGTCGCGTCCGAAGTCCGGAAGAAGTATAAAGCGTGGAAAAAAGATTGCAAATGTACTTTTCTTTTTTTGGCGTTCCGAATGGCGGATGGAAATCTTTTGAATCTCGTTATTACGCGCCCGAGAAAACCGATAGCGATCGGAGACTGCAAAAATATATTCACCGATAAGTTCGAGGGATTACTATTTTTAAAAACGTGCTTGTACGGTTGAGAGTTGTTGATCGCAATAAACAAGCGACTCGACGGTGCCGTAAGTGCATTTAAATTTTCTGATCGATTCGTGCGATTTATCTCAGCGCCGGAAAGTCGGGTGTTGCATTAACAGTCGGGCAGGTCGTACAATTTTTAATCCGGGCTTTCGGGCTCGTGTTTCGTTACAACCTTTTAACTTCGTTTCGTTATTCACGAAACCCTCTTAAATTCTCCCTTGCAAACGAATCTCGGAGCACAACGGACAAGCGGACAAGTTACGGGCTCGGTAACAGTGAATGAACTCTTATAAGTCTTGACCTTAATATTCATCATTGTAACTCTTCATCTCATTGGATTTTCCACTTTGCATCGGATTTTCCACTTTACAGAGTTGAGGCAGACTTATCTTTTCATTCGCAGACAAGAGTGCAATTTCAGAGGGAATTTCGAGTATTCGTCAATGAGATAAAAATAATCTGGAAAATATCCATCGTGCATAGAAGTCGCTAAGAACATTGATCGTTCATAATAAAAGTTCAAAAAAGCTTTTAATCAATCGGTTGAAAAAAATCGTGTTTTGGTGGAAGTATTAAAAATTCACTCAGCCGACATTTTGAGATCGGAATGCATCGACGAATCCTCCTTGAATCACCATTGCTGATCAATCGAAAATTTGTTACAGAAATGAAAAATTTTACACGTGCTGCGACGAGCCCTATCTCGACATAACGTTCAACATAACGATGCGAAGAAAGACACTATTTTACACCGTCAACATCATCATTCCATGCATGGGAATATCGTTTCTCACTGTACTGACGTTCTATCTACCAAGCGACAGCGGCGAGAAGGTAAGTTACATTTACAATCTTCGTTACATAATATAAATACTAAGGAAACATTTTCATTCACGGAACCCCGAAGTCCTTTGAATGTGCTCTCTCCGACAAAACGCGCTGACGACGGCGAAGCCAGCGGAGTTTGCAACTTCTTAATCGCAAGCCTCGACTACCCCAGCGCGATAGGAAGGACGAGCCGAAGCGGGCATATGCTGACGCGAAATGTCTCAAAGAGAAAATATTTTCTCCCATTAAACGTACTACCGAAACATCCGTCCAATATCAATCTCAGCATAACTCAATCATCGATCCGGAACTCACAAAGAGCAACGAATTTCCTAACTAATTAACCAAAAGAGATACGAAGCTCGGAATTTCCAAGAAAATCATCAATTTCAAAGTTCTATAACCATAATTTCTTTCGTACAAGAAATTAACCCTTCCAAAGATTACTCTCTCGACTGAATCTTCGGCTCGCTTCTCGAGTTGCCAAATTAGAATTATGAACTTCGAAGGCTAAATATGAGTTTCATGAAATTTTTTTCATCAATTTTTTTACCCTACAGTGCTCTTTTGAAGGTAATGTCATATTTTATGGCATAGACAAGTTATTTCAGCTATGCAAAACGCGTCAAAGGCGCTCGAGCCCTCGATGCGATCGAAATTTCAATATTTTGCACCCGACTCGATCCCCCTTAACTCTCTCCCGAGACACATATGCACGGAACGTTGCGGTCGGCGAATAAAAAAATGGTAAGCTATTTTTTTTTTTTCACCGCGCCCGTATTCGATCCGTTATGCGCGACGGTGGCGAGCCCGAGATATCGATAGCAACGAACGTAGCCGCGATAGCGCGTCGCCTGCGGCGCGGCGAGTTGGACGTTGTAAATTTTATTGCGGTTCTCGTACGCTCGTACAATGATGAGCCATGAACGAAGAGCACACGCACACAGGCGCGATTTCACCTGACTTTTTGGGATTCTCGCGAAGGGCGAAGCTTTCGGGCTTCGTATCGCACACGCCCGGGGCTTTTGCCGCGGTTGAACGAAGAACCAAAGGCTACACAAGTATGTGGATTACCGTGTACGTTCGGCATACACACATGCGTATATACAGGAAACATGGGCTTCACCAACGCGATGGCCAATTCTCCGCGTTAGCTAATACGTTTACGTCACTTCGGCGGTAGGCTAAGCGAGTCAGGTGCCTCGTTAACTCTTGAAACCACCGGTACATTTATGTCGGCGGAGCGCAGCATCTCTCCCTCTCTCGGTGTGGCAACCACGGGCAAGGCTCCCGCTTCTCTTTACTCTAGACTCTCTCCGGTGGGGTTTCTCACTTCGTATATCACATTCTCGCTCGCTCACCCGCGAGCCACTCCGCGCGATATCCAACCCTCAAGTGTATACCGTTTCTATTACCGCGCGAATGGAGAAACTATTAAACTCTAGCGTTTTCCCCGCCACACAGCACGGATGAATTCGACTCGCATCCCGCGTAATTTCGTTTGCGAAAAATTATCCCAACTATAACTTTCGTTCTCTCGCGAATGGAGAATAAATTTCGCTTCCGCGACGCTCGATGCAACTCCGAATTTTTTTTTCATAATTTCTTCATTAAATTTCATCGCGAACGAATAAATAATCGAAACAAGAATAGATTAAAAAAAAGATGCGAAAAAAAAGTCTTAATGAACTTGTGGAATTAGTAGCCGATCGTTTTTTTTCATTCAACACCCATAAATTAACAGCTATAGTGCAGATTTTTCTCTTCGTAATAAATTAACAAAAATCGATAATTCGATCAGTATCATTTTTTCATAGTAACTTTTGGGAAATTCAACTCCCCGGTTGATAACTCTGTGTTTCTATCCGTTACTGCAATCGCGGATGGCGCACTCGGCCTCAATCGAACTTTATAACTGATAATTACGAAGGAGAAAATGATTACACTGATAACTTCGATTTCGCGCAGTTGTATCAAAGTGTGCGCTTTCCCATCTCCTCGTATTTTTTTTTTTTTTCGGCAACGGCATGCCGAGTAAAATTTAATTGCTATCGGTAATCGATAACGAAGCTGCTCTCCGTCGTCGAAAGGTGATATCAAACTTTGTACATTGGTCGGTTCCGTTGGGCCGTCGGTGAAAGCTCGGAGAGAGTACCCGATGTTCCGTGTCCGTTGGGGAGTATAGTGGCCGGAGTGTGTACGACGCTTGAAAAACTATGAGAGCGGAGAGAGAGAAAGAGAGAATTGGTTACCTTTCGCGTACGTCTGTGGTGCTCGTTATTCTCCTCTTATCTGGCCTGAGGGTATTGTACGGGGTCTCTCTACCGTTCACCGTCTCTTGTGTGTCGGCTCGAACTATTTTTCATTTTCACTCAAGCCGCTTTGCCCTCCTATCACCTTTCGGTGGAAAGCCCCGCGGGCTCTCTAGAACATCCGCACCCATTCGCTTGACTCTCGATCCACAGTCGCGCTCGCCCGAGCCCTAGCACGTAAAGTATATTCTCGACGGCGCTTTGCCACGAGTTCTCTGACGTTCGTGCGGCGCGTTTCCACAGACCCTTCGATACGGATAAATATGAGAACCTTTATAAAGAAAAAAAAATAGCACGCCTACTTAAGAAAGAAAAAAAATAGTCAAAACTAAGAGGAAAACTTTGTTATAATATTGTTATAAAAACAATGGGTTCTTGACGAAATATTACTGTACTTTTTGAATTTTTTTTCAATGATTACCATTTTTTGAATTAGGTAGTGATTGACACTAAATAAAGGGTCGGCTAAGCAAATCCAGATAACAGATGAGAAAAATTGCACATCAAAAATACAATGCCGCGTATACACCCTTATAAAAATACACTCTTCTACAGAATACATATCTTACATGAGAGTATGTGGCACTCTCGTGATAGGGTGATATATCCTTGGCAGGGAACGATAATGGCGTGTCTCGAGTCGTTTTACATATTAAACGGTGTGGAATACGATATCCTGATTTTCAGTATTCGATACAGAGAGAATCGTGGGAAAGTCTCGAGACGCCCCTCACGCTTCTCGTTCCAGATCAAATTTCCAATCCGAACCCCCGGGCACTTTTCTTATTTTTCTTTTTATCTTCGCCCATCGTCGTGCTCGAGCCTTTTCGCTCGCAAGTCACGTCGCGGAAGAATACTTTTTACCGTGGCTTCGGGGGTGCGCGTCCGCGAAAAGGGGTTTGTCTTGGTAGAACGATTTTTCAACAAACAAGTCCGTCCCGTACGTACACATGACCACTGCGACGGTGAGGACGGTGTGTAAAAGTATTTTTTTCTTTTTTTTTCTTTGCGAAAAAAGTGTGACCGAGGTCGTCGAGTCAACGAACCGTCGAAGGTCTCCGGAGGGATCGTTCCACGTCACTCCCGAGACCGCCCTTGGAATCGATAAGTAATATCCAAGCGTCATCTTTTCACCGACCGTATACAGTCCGAAAGTTACCGCCGGTCGCGCGGTTCCGCCTCGGGCTCAAGAAGTTTCTCGATAAGCTTAGATGAATTTTTCATCTCGTCGCCGGAGTCATAATTCGACCGGGAAACGGCTCGGGGGAAGAGAGCGTTGCGAATTTTTCGTCGGTGTCCAACTTTCCGGCGGTTGACTCCCGTCCAAGTGGCTTTTCTCGGTTCGGGATACGATGCAACGATGTGCAGCGAGGCATTTTATGCTCGAACATTAAAGCGCCGCGGAGGGCTCAAATGGTCCATGATTTTTTTTTCCCCCAACAAGCCAGCACAATATCGAGCATCAGCAATAAATCACTCCGCAGTAGCGAAAAAAAAAAAAAAAAACTATGCGTCCGAACTATGAGAAGTTTAAAACAAAAACTGTACTAGAAAAAAAATAGAAAAAAATATCGTCGCATCTCATGAACAATATATTTCCGGTTGACTCTCGATCGTTTCGCGGATAAAATTCATTACACCGATCCGCGGGTGCCCCGTACGGGAGCGAGACGTCCGGGGGCGGGGAAGCGGATAAATTTAATATGCTGATTCACGCCGCGTTCATCAATATTCAAATCTCGTGCGCCGCCTCCCGGCGTTCAGTGAAACACACAATATCAATTTTACATAGCCTCTCACGTTTATCATTGGATTTGCAAATTTTGCTACTCTTCTGTATTCTATTCAACCTAAAAACAGTACGTTTCGCCAATGGTACATTTTATTCATATATTTTTCTTTCCTCCGTCAGTTACCCCCGCTTCCACTATTTTTGTGTGCCTAAACAATAAATACGTCTCTTGACATTTGCATGAATGTATAGAATATAGCTTCTATTTAGATACGATATTGTTTTGAGTACGACGAACTGAAACCCTGAAATGCAGATCCATCGAATATGCGCTACAGAACGCTTTAACAAAATTCACCGAAAATTTAATGTACATTGAAAGCTTTACTTTCAACACCGCGAAAGTTGTATGCATGAACCGTGCAATAAATAATAAACAAACAGTGCGTTGAAATTTTGAGCACGTTTTGGCAATGCAATGAAAAATGTTATAAGCCAATTTCCTTTTATCTTATGTAGTTACTGTTAAAAAATATGCATATCACGTGCGCTTATGAAAAATTGACAAGCATGGTAGAGTATTTCAATTCAATGTGAATCCAACTTATTGAGGACTGCAGTCAATACTGGCCTTTCAATATTTTTTTTTCAAATTTGCGATGAAAGTGATTGAAGTTCAATAATCGACTCTACTCTCACCGTAAAAGTATATTCGATTTTTTATCACTATCGTATATTATATGTATAACTTTTTTGCCGGTGTAGTGATCTCGACAAGTAACTCTTTTATTTTTTGGTTTTTTTTAATCCACTGCTTTCGAGTTCCGAGCGAGCGAAGATCAGCCAATGAGCAGTCTCGAACGTTCGGCGCTCCATCCGGAAAGCGATCCGATTGGCTGAACCCGAACGATTCGCAGCTCAAGAGCTGCGCACTCTGATTAATTATGTTAAAGGAAAACTTCGTCCCGTTTCATGCCGCGAATACGACTCTACTAATTTCCGTTTAAACTCAGAGCTTCTCTGTTTTCGAAACTTCGCAGTTCGTCGCGGCCAAGCGTCGGGTCTCGTTTCTCCGAGGTACCTGAGAACTGCGCGGTCTGACCGCCAACGGTAACCATTTCTCCTTTCGATGCTCGTTCTTCCGTGAAGTTTAGCGTGGTAAAGAGGGCTTCGTGACTCGTGACCCTCAGACAAGAGTCTCTGGCCACGGTATGGTTCACGTTCTATTTAGCTATTGAGCTCCCTTGAGCGCTGGGCTTCTCGTCGCGGATAGTTCGCCGAGAAGCCAGTCGTGTTGGCCACAAGGAAATATTGACCCATCCCTCATCGATCCGCCGAGAGGCGTCGAGACATTTCGCGTTAGGGTGTAAGACGCGCGAACAGCGTTCTCCGATGCAAAACGCTTCCCCCACATCCTTCGTCGGGGACTATAGCTCTCGTTCCCCGTCTTTAATGTGATCAATATCGCTGCGTCGCGGACGCGATTAATAATGGCAAAATTTCCAGTCTGCATCCGCTCTGGCGAGGACAATTAGACACGATTGATCTATGCAGTGTCAGCAATGCAGAAATACCATCAAAATTATGCCATTCACACTCAAGAAGAAAAATATAGACAGCATATAGAGATAAACAGATTTTCTTTGAACTGCGAATCCATTGTCGCATCGCGAGAAAAATGCTCTCAAAATATTGCTGAGAACTGAATGGAGTTGTTCGCAACGCTGGCCAAATAAACCAATCATTCGGATCTGAGAATGTTTGTTTGTCTGCTTTGATGTATCGTGGCTAATTTGTCGAGTCCTTTTTTGTTTATACGTCTCTGAACATGATTTAACAAAGGTTCCATTCCGGAAGAATTTCCAATTAAGAACGATGCGAAACACGCCAGTCCGTTTCTTGGCAGTCGGCTCTGTTAATCCGAGATCTGATAACGAGATCTTGCCATCTTAGTATAAAATAATGAAGGGAGCATGTACTTTCATCCACTTTGTTCGTCGTCTACGTGAGGCGTCGAAGAACCCGACTGCTATGTGGATTCGTCCCAAGAGATACAGAAGAGCAGCAGCAGCAGGAGAAGCAGCAGACACTCGAGTGGAAAGGGAACTATATAAGGATCATCCGAGTTTCCGAGTGCGCGCGTCGTTCAGCTCGATTGAAAAATTCTCAGCTCTCACGACCGGCGCGTCACTCCCTCAAGGGAAACTATTCTAAAAGATAAGATCATCTTGTCGCTCTGCTCTCCCCGGTAGTTCACTTAATCTCCCATATACCCCTCGAAATTCATTGGAAAAAAAATTCATAATTCAAACGAACCCGCCGAAAATAGGTCAAACGGTCTGGTGGATCGACGAGATCTGATTAATTTAATTATCCAACGGCTACATTCGATTCTTGAATAATTCGCGTTGTCCGCTCGCGTTTCAAATAATTCGGAGGCCTCCAAAGCGAGAACTCGTACTTGACGATTTTTGGTGCGAAAAAGCCAAAATCTTAGGAAGCGATGATAAAATCTTTCTGAAAATTATAATCGCCTATGGTTATGAAGAATTTGTCGTTAAATTTTCATCTCATCGGGGAGTACCATTGGAATTTACGAGAACAACGGTGCACGGAATGGTTACGTTCACTGTGAGGATACGCGGACGCGAGTTATTCCACGCCCCTCCGGTAACTTGCCGGGCGCGCCGCGCTCGGGCAATGAACCATCGAGTTTAACGAGTCCGGCGCGTTAAACTTACCCGCGGGTCCCCCGCCGCACGGTAGCTCGAAACGATACTGCTCGAATCACTGTTGCTGAGTTCGCGTGTGACGAATCGTAATGCAAAAAAAAAAAAAAGTTTGTGTAACACAGGAACCATCGAGGACACTTTGGATCGGAAGCAGGAAAACAGGAAGCATTTTGTTTCGTTACGCGTTATACAGAAACTATGAGCATAAAACTCTCGATTCCATTCGACGAATCGATTTCACATAAATTCCTCCTCGCTGTTTCTGCTCTACGGTTAATACAATTTTCGAAGCATCCGGGCGTTCGGGCGATTTTACACTTCGATCGCTCTTAATGTTCTTCTGCTGATTTTATTTCCATACCATTAACGAAAAGATAACAACAAGAAAAGTCGACGACGAATAGACATTGTTTATCGCATGAAAGTTCTCGGCTATTCCGTGTTAAGAAAAAATTGCTCCGAAACGTAATACCGCCTCTCCGGGGCTTCGGCTTTCTTCTTGACGAAATCCCAGACGACTTATCCGCTTTCGCGGGATCTCGGCGCTTCGAAAATACAGTTTCTGTTTTTTTTCCCCTTCTCTTCCTCCTCGCAGTTTCATTCAATTTCGCCCTCACTCATTATCACTTAGCGGATGGGTATAATGGTGAACCGGTAGAAACTAGATGGAGAAATAGGATCACGCGGGATTACCGGGTGTAATTGCATCTCTCACGGGGATTAGAATCCGCGTCAGAGCACGTGCGAAATTATTGCTCGCCTCGACAACGTCGTAACTATCGTCATCGTTGCCTACAGACGGGGACAATTCATTTTTTTCTTCCGCCGTCGAGGAGGATTTTTCCTCTTTCGTTTTTTTTTTTTTCGCGAGAACAATAAAGACTAGTCGTCGGAGTTACCGCTCCCTCAGCGACGTTCACTTTCAGCGGAAGCTCTCGTTGTTAGCGAGATTCCCGTCGTTCGCCAATAATAAGCGTCGAGATACAGCTTCATTTTCCCGCTTTTTTTTCACCTCAGGATGTTTTTTCATCACCGGAATAACAATGAAAGATGAGTTTTGCCATTAGCGATTTCGAGCGAGAGAATCGAACAAATTCAGGAACGAGTAAGGGGAATTGATGAGCGAAGAGGATTAAAAAATAATCGATCAAGTTTTCGCGCTTATCGGTGTCTTTCGTATCGTCTCTCGCAGAATCCACATGGCTACTTTACCTATTCCCGTGGATTACTTATTTGTACTATTTTTATTTATTTCTCTTCGATCGACACGCTTTTCTCATTCGAGCGAATTTCCGCGCGTTGTCCCTCTTCCACGCGCTCGAAACTACCTATTTGTCTCGTTTATCAAAATGAATGGATTTGCCCACCCTTCGTGAAAATTTACGTCAGCTACCGGAGCTCTCACGCAACCCTGTGGGACTCTCTCTTCCCGCTGCGCTATTCTTTCTTCTCCTCGTTCTCCGTTATTCTCTCATTTTCTCGGCAACTCCCTTTCGCTTCGCGTACGTTTTTTTTTTTTTTCTTTTTTTCTTTCACTATTTTCCTACATCCTTCTTGGGAGACAACGCCGCGAACCGTTCCCTCGCCGCTGTACACTCTTGGTTTTCCGTCTTATTTTCCTTTTCTCCCGTTTCTTCCGTTTCTCATCCTGGCAATAAATACGAATTTTCTTTGGTTAGTCGCGTGCGACAGGACCGCATGCCGCGAGCCAGCCCTTAAATCCACGAATCGATCTTATCTCGCGACAACATCGGGATCAAGGAAACAAATTGTGCGAACGCGTGTGCGACGTTGCGACAGAGAAATGAAAAATCTCGGTAAAGCTCGAACGAAAGATGAGCGATATCGTCGATCAGGGGGGAAAAAAATATAGTCCGAACGTAACGACGGCGATGTATTAACTGTATTGACCCTTCAAGGCGCGACGGTGTATTTTTAGAATCTTTTCCTATTACGATTCTCTTTTTTTCTGAGGTTAAAAAAATTAATAAACCCCCAGCTCGCTCAGACATTGATTTTTTCATTTTTCGAAATTACGAATATCATAAGAGGCTAAAAAATATAATTAACTCGACAAACTTGCTGAAAAAAGAAGAATACTTTTTAATGAGAGTCGTGCTTCAAGCTTGAAAATAATTAGTGAAACGGTGAGTTTTATGCATAAAACTAAATGCATCCTCCCGACTGAACTTTCAACGAGGTCAAAGTCATTAAAGACTCTTCAAAGAGTGTGTTCTCTGTTTATATACAGCAAGCACTTCTTATATTCACCATTTTTCCCATTAGCCTCGACTTCGAAATCAGCCAAGTTTTATGGCTACTTCGCAGCGCCGTATCTTCCGCGACACAATTTCTCGCCGGTCTGGAAGACTACCCTGCCAGACGTCTTCATTTATCCCTAACACCCCTAAGTTGAACAGATTTATGCCTTTCCGAAGTTGAAACGCGTATACCACTTACTACGGCGACAACTGAGACATATATCTTTATCGTTACAGGTAACACTCTCGATCTCAATTCTCATCAGTCTCCACGTGTTCTTTCTTCTCGTCGTCGAGATTATACCACCGACATCGCTGGTCGTGCCGTTGCTTGGAAAGTATCTCATATTCGCCATGATCCTCGTCTCCATAAGGTAAGTCAACATTTTCTATATTATAGTACATCGAACCTCATTACAAAAAGAAAAAAATATTCCCGAGTCATCGAGACTTTGCGAGAGGAGGGGTCGGAATGTTTTTTTCTCTGCACTCGAGTCGCTCTCTCTTGGGCATATAGAGTTCTCGAACTACCGGAGTTGTTCGAGAGCTTCCAACACGGAATCGCGTGATTTACGATCGAAACTCGGCGAGTACCGCAGATATCGCCTCACGCGTTCTCAGGGGACTCCGCTTGTACATACCCTGCCTCTGACCCTCTCCCCCTTCGCCGACTTCATCCATCGCAATTCGTGCTTCTTTTTCCCATCACGTGCCCCACAAGCCCCCGTTAGACTCGTCGGTAACGCTTCCTCGTTACTGTCTCATATGGGACAGAAACTAGCGCCGTTACTTCTCGAGTGTCTCCCCCGCCCCCCCAGGTTACGACTCAACTGTAGCGAAACACGCGAGTGAAAAGTCTCGGTATAACAATGATAATAGAAAAAAAGTGAACAATGATAAACGAAAGGTTTTCCGAGATTCCGAGTCGCGGGTCGAGGTGAAACTAGCGAGGCGACACACGTCTCCGCTTGCTTTCCGCTTTTTTAAAATTCTCCCGAGAGCTTCTCGACGCCGAGGAACTACGGTATTCTCTGTGTCGCCCGGTCGTCGCGTCCTCGATCCATAAGACTGCTCGCCAAAGTGTCTCTCCGGGAAGTGACGATTGCCGATTCAGGCTTAGGGGTAAGCCGGCAACAGACGAGCAGGCCTGGCACAGGCGACGCTTGAGACGCGCTAGACGTGAGGTGAACGCTCAGTTTGCTCCGCGTGTACGACCTCGTCGTTGTCGTCGAGCTTGCGTAGGGATATTGTCGTCCTGTACTCGACGACATTGAAGAGAAATAGCCTCGGTGATCTTCCGCTATAGCTGGTGAATGATCGTCTATACGCCGGTCGAAGGACTGTGGAGGTGGCAGATCGATAGATACAGTAACGGCGACGCTTCCTATGTACCCCGAAACACGATGAGGCTGAGGCGAAGTGTGGGGAATAGGCCGGGACGCGGGGCGAGGAGGTTCATACAGTTTCGAGATGCAATCGCGAAGCAACGGAATCTGAATTGCATTTGAGATGCGGTGGCACTTGCTTCTGGATAGAGCCGTTATTATGGAACTGCCTATAAAGGTGTACATATACATGTACATTGCCTTCGTCTATCCCTCGCATGGCTCTTCGAGCTCATGGTAACCTTCGCTGTGTCTACATAAACTGTGATTTTCTCTGTTCCCCATCTCTCTCCTTTATCTGCTCCGCCGAGGCTCCGCTATATCACGTTTAGCAACTCTGTAAATCTTGTTTCCGCGCTCCCTATGTATTGCCGTTTCGCGTCGTCTATACATATTATATACGGCGCAGTTGTATGATGTGCTAATTTCATACCGCCACAACGTTGCATAGTTGTTTAATTGGAAGACTGTAGATTTTACTCTAACTGTTGTTGGTGTATGCAAATCGCGGATCGCTCGCGGACCAGGAAATGGACGCTGTTCAAACAATTTTGAAATTGGTATACGCCAAACTGGAGCGTGGAGCGTTACCGTTACACTGAATTTTCAACTGGCAACATTAACCGATCAATCATTTCGGAGTCCTCGATACTGTTTTGAAAACCTGATGTTGTCACCGGATAGCCGAGCCCAACGGGATCTGACAACATTGATGTTGCACAATAATAATTCCAAGAAATTGTTAATATTTTCACACTTATTGCACTACACTATATTAGACTTAAAATGTTTTTAAGTATTTGAAAATTCTCAGATGTCGATTAAAGATTTTCTCCAGAAAAGGATTATCGAAAATTGTCTCTAAATTTCGCTGCTCGCTGAAAAATGAACGATACACTCTCCTGAACGAATGTGCCTTTCGACATAGATTAAGGGACTTGTTTGATCTGCTTGCGAAAAAAGTACTGCGTCATCTCAGATCGATTTTATTGCCTGCTCCGGAAACCTACAGCAAGGACTACTGCGTCGAGTGGTCTCTGTATGCATATGTTTCTATTCGGCAATATGGTTTAGATTTGCATGTAGCAACGGAACTTCATCGATGCACACTTGCCCGCCTCGAAATCTCTTCTGCCATATTCGTTCTCGTTTATCCGAGTGCTAAGCTATCCTAGGAGTTCTAGCAATTCCAGATCCGTCGGAAATTCCATCGTTCTGGCGTGATAGCCGAGACGAAGAAGTCAGTATCGACTTACCCCTGGACGACACTCTCAACGTGTTTTTGTTATTCCTTCGTGTATCACGAACGCAGTGATATATGGAGCGGCACTGTAGGTAACACGAGATCAAGAGTGAGTGGCGAGACAGACCATTCCGCGCGCGTGTCCTGCAAAGGAAGATCAACTCTCCCCCGCGGCTATTCACGGATATTGGTACTGAGCGTTATGCGAGATTCGACATCGATAAGTTCTCGAGCTCTTTGTTTTCCGTCTTGAATGGAACGACAAAAACGAGAACTGTAGATAAGCGGGAACATCCTTCTATGTCCGATGGGCCATCGGGGAATTGCGAAGATGACCATTTTTTTGTTTTGCTTTTTTCTTGCTTTTCTTCGTTGCTTTTTTACTCCTATCCGTAAGGTGGCCTCGTTTTCTCGTTTCGGTAGCATCGTCATCATTTCTGATGCCTTTCGCATCGTCGATTTTGCTCTCGCCCTTCGTGAATCGCTCGTTCTCGTTGTGCTCGACGTTGCGTCCTTGATGAGACGCTCGATATCCGGGAAGGTTGGGGCGCGATTCTCTCGCACACGGTGTCGTACCACTCGCGCTATGTTAGGCGCGTTTTCAGACAAAGCCTTATTGTTTGTGGGATCTGGGTTATCACGCAAATGGACCATACGTACCTCCTTATTGGGAGCCGCATCATATATCTATGCGCATTCGTGTATACTGGCCTCGCGAGACTTCCGCGCTGTTTTCTTCGCATTCGTTAGCGCGTAGGAAAATAAGTACTAAAGCGATTCGATTGCATGCGATTCGTTCCAATTGTCACTGAAGAACTATCTGAATTTCCATTTAATTCTGTCGATTTTATAGAACGAACTTTTCTATACCGAAAGTCGTCCGATCGTATTTGTCGGCTGGCAAGCATCGAAAGTGCGCTCTTCCGATTTTAGTCACGAGGCATCGTTATCCGCATCCGATGTCACCGAATTGCTTTTCATACGTTCAACCCTTTCACGTATATCCTCGGGGCTTCCGGGTCTGTACCGTGTCATGCTTCGCGAAGCGCAAAGCCAAAGTCATATGTAGTCAAGTCTAATAATCGAGCCGGTAAGCCAAAGGCAAGCAGGAAACTAATCCTCGAACTTCCACCAAAGCCAATAAGTCCGGGTCGTGTTTAACTTGCTTCCTGTTTCGTGCTGTCGGGGGGGCACTGCTGGATGTTCCGTGGCGGTGACTCTTTTGCGAATCTCGGTTTATTCGTCACGCACGAAATCGTTTGGTCAAACGATGCGGAGCACGAAATTCATTCGTTAGATTTAGCGATAACAAATGATCAAGGATTATCGATGAAAACACGGTATTTCGTACGAGAACACTGTAGCGGATCGGGGAAACGCTCGCGGAATGTCCGCGTACGATGGACCAACCACTTGGTCCGTTGAGAAATGAAACTGCCTCGGAAATGCGAACGAGAAAGCATTCGGAGTCGTTAATAACACGCCGGGGCTTTGTGCTACCGTGAGATTTCGTCTTTTTTTTTCTTCTTCTTTTTCTATCCGTACCCGGTTTACGACTGTCCGACCTACCGCTGGCTGCCACTGTCGCCGCAGCTTTTGCAATCTTGGTTTTGCGCCCGCGTGCATGATATGAACGCCTTTTCGCGGCTAGAAAAGACCACCACCGTGAACCCCTCGCTGTATAAAGCCGCGGGAGGATAGTTGGAGCCGGGCCAGGAATGTGCGCTACATGGGAATTCACCTCGCGTTCGCCGATTCGACTCTCCTCTTTTCGACCTTCCTCTTCCGGTACGTAAAGCTTCTAATATCTTTTGCCTCGCCGTCCGACCCTTACTTTTTCGTTGCTGCAAACGTGGTTCGTCGCTTCCCTTCCCAC
Organism: Ischnus inquisitorius; assembly: GCA_963924025.1. Lineage (NCBI taxonomy): Eukaryota > Metazoa > Arthropoda > Insecta > Hymenoptera > Ichneumonidae > Ischnus > Ischnus inquisitorius. The sequence continues at coordinate 11,402,087 of OZ001250.1, forward strand.
TCTCCAATGTCACCGACAGCCGCCTTCGAAACTACCAATTTATCGGGACGAATGAATCCCCAAACTGCGATGATAAATTTTCGCGGTCTTCGAAGAAACGAGAAGCTGGCGCATCTGAATACAAACACAAAGAAAATCGAGAGAAACATTTTATTGGTATGTTCGATACCGAGAAATTGCGCGGTTAGGAAAGTGCACGTTCTATTGCCGTTGTGTATAGTGTCAGCAGTTATCGAAGCATTTAACTCAAACTGTACAATACATTCTTGCCAGATTTCCGCATGGTTTACTTGAAGGTCTGGAATCGAAACAAGAGAAGCTTCGGGGTCGTATTAATGTTTCGACCATGCGTCCATCCATTTATCTGTTTCTTCATGGCTAGCAGTTCTTCAAGCGTATCGTTTCAACTGTACAATAAATGTCCTCTGAAATTCCGAATGGTCCATTTAAAGACCTAGAATCGAAATAGAGTCTTTGGAGTCACATTAAATTTTCATCCATGTGTCTCGCCGCACATCCGTTCGTCAGTTGCTCCACAAACGTCGCATTGTCCTGAATTATTATTTCTGTGCTACTTAATCCTTGAAAGCTCTCTTCTCGTTGAAATCCGTTTCCTCTGTATCGAATAATCTCGGGACATTCTTCGACCCCGTTAGTCGTGTGGCGATAAAAGGCGAGAAAGAAAAGAGCTAACAGAGAGCGAGATTGAAAGAGTGTCCGATGTTGCAAATGCTTCTATTAATATTAAACGTCCGGAAGAAGCGAGAGAACGACGATGCCGTATTGGCCTCGCCCGGAGGGTGCCGCGTTTGAAAGAGCCCGCTTTCCGTTCGCCAGCTGAGCAAGAGCCGGTGATGCGAACCTTGCGCCGGGGCGGTTCCAGTGCCCTGAAAAGAAAACCCCTTCGCACACACGCGGGCCAATGACCCCTTCGTCGTGCTTGCAAGTGGGTACGAACCGAGTTGTGCACACAAGCACGGAGAAGCAACGGGACGACGATACGGACCAGCATATTCGAGAGGATTCTGCAAGTCACGGGGATGCGAAATTCACATAGTCGAGGTGTATGAATAGAAATCCTTGCAGAATTAATGTACCGAAATGTCGTCGACCTCCTGACCTCCACGTGTTATCGCGGTTCACGAAATGCTGCACAACCCGAAAATTAGCTGCGAGAAATACCGGACCGTTAATCGATTTCACAGAGCCAAAAATAGAGAGTAGTCTTTACACACGCAGCAGCAATTTAACGCGAATGTACACAAAACCGCGAGATCCTAAACTACATTAATAAAATGGTGCGGCAAAGGCGACCAAAAGATTGATGATCAAATATTACGATGGCGCAGTGGCCGATTTAACAAGGTTTTCGCTTCCCTCGCTGCGGCTTCGCAACGACCTTGAATATTTTTAAATTTTCTAGACTTCAATTTTGATGGAAATCGTCCGCAGGATTTCCCATTTCATTCTCTTTCTCAAATGTTTGTTGGTTTTTTATGTCTACGGTACAATTTCGATGTCCGTTTTTACTTTTTCATTTGATAAGTTCTTTTACTCTCTTTATTCCATAAGTGTTATTCCCTCATTGTTATTAGTGTTCTGCAACTGGAGACAATGAGAAAACAAAAATGCTCTCGATCGAGAATTAAAAAATGGAAAAATAATAAGCACATTCGTGCCACAGTCAAGGAAAGGAAAAAATTGAGGCTTAAACTAATTAAAGACCATCCCTGATAAAAACTAGCAGCAATCATATACAGCTCGTCCACGTCGTCGCATAATGAAGAATAACATGGAAAATATGGAGCATTGAATTCATAATTCGTGAAAAAAAATGCGAAACAAGATGTATAACGGGTGGATGAAGCCTGGAAGTTTTATTGAAATGGGAGAATTATTCATACAATTTGTCGAGTGAAAAAAAAGTAGCGGATAATTTTTAACTGTGCAAGATTAAAAGTAAAGTTCTCGTTCCATCGGGTGCGTTGAGTTTCGTCGTATCTGTGAATAGACAAAGTGGTGCGCCGAGAAGAGAACGGCGAAGAGGGTGTACGAATGTGTATAAGCGTGTGGAGGACGTGAGATGCGCTATCGCTTTAATACGAGGGGTAGGCTAGCTTAAATATGGCGGTTTCCTGACTGGAGACGGTTAGATTGGAAATTCCAAGCTCCGGGGGTGTCGGTGGAAGTGCCAGGAGACTCCAACTTCTCGTTGCAGACCGTGCGCCGTGCCGGTTAGCTCTTACTCCCTCGTCCTCATCCTCGCCCAAGCCTCTCTCTACCTCTACGGAGAGTAGAATCCAATTTAAACCCGGCACGATACTCGAATTGCGATCCTCGCACAGGCCTAGGCTTTGTATTTAAAGCGATTATTATTTCGCTACGAGCCTTGCGTTTTACGCTATCATCGCCTAATCACAAATTTATTACTCCCTCGTCCCGTATCTTATCAACCTGATCTCTCGCGGTATCGAGTCAATTATCTTTCATCAAAAAATCTATTATCAAATCCGGCAACGATACATTTGAGAATTTTAAAAGACTCGTTTGAAATTTCGCCGCGATATCAATTTTAATTAAGAGATGAAAATTTGTTGGGTATTTCGTATTTTTGGAGTAGTTGGTTGGAGAATTAATAGGTATTTTGCACAAGCAAATTCTTTTCTCGTGAAGTAGTTGCCTGAAAAAATTATTAGTTGTTCCAACTCACTTTGCGTTTTTAGTATATATGAATAATTTGAATATTTCGCGTATATCTATATCGGTATCTCATCTAAAGTTTGAGCTTTAATTTGACGTTTAATTTTAACCAATTAAACTCGTGACTATAAATTCAACTCCTTATTGCATGCAGGCTTCTTTCGGATGCATTGTTAATCTTTTCTCGCGGTCATAGAAAGAATACAACGAAACTAAAGATAAGTCTTTTATCATAACTTTAATTTAACTTCATTGCTCGTTAGCTGTTTTGATCGATTTTATAACCCGTTCCGGTAAACTAGATTCAACATTCAACCGCGTCGCTGGTAGTAAATTGTCCTCGTTGCGTGACTTCCGTATCACGATTCACCGGCGAGAAGTAGTATAAACTGTGATGCGCGAAACGGTGTGTTCCTGAGTCATTAGAGGGGCCGGAAGCCCCGTTGAAGGCGAGAGAAATCTAGACCGGTGAACGTGAGCGCATAAGAGGTGACGACGAGCCACCCCATGAACCATCAGCAGCAGCAGCTAACGCGCTATATATATGCGTCGCTTCGGTTTAAGGCAGCGGATAGCCTCGTGTCGAGGGAGACGAAGAGGTTGCCCCGGCCCCTCCCCCCGGCTCTCTCACCCCTTTCGCCCCACTGTTGCCGCTTTCACCTTGGCGAAATTTCTATTCGCTGAGAAATTGAAGGAGCCCGCGCGATGTCGAGGCCGGAAGTGAGGCCTTAATGAATTCTCGCTCGCGCATAAATATTTAGCGCGGAGCACCCGCTGATTTACTTTACGTCGCAACCGCGAGGCTCTTTCCACGTCCCCGGAGAGGCCAACCTCTCTCTTTCTCCCTGTTAGCCTCAACTATCTTGGAGCAATGCCTGAGCACACATTTGCCAGAGAATAAAACATACAATACAGATCTATACAGCGGCGGCGCTAACGTGCCAGCGAAATATCTCACGTACCAAGACCGCTCGATTCATACGAAATATCGAGCATCGGGAAATTGCATTGTAATTTTTCATAACGATGACAATAAACTCAAGACCGCCGAAAAAAACGATCTATTCGCGATCAATAATGCAAAATCGCAACGTTGGTATCGCGCGGGACAAATTTTTAAATTGTTCCGACGGAATCTCATTCATTTATCAAACAAGAGAGCATCCCCGTGAATTTTATTTTTAGCCCTGTGATTAATGAAATTTTTTTGCAACGCCGGACAAGGTTTACAAGGCAAAGAAGAAAATAAAGTAAATGAATTGGAACGACACTCGGTAAAGAGAAAAAAAAAGAATTCTCTCCAGAGAGTCTCTTACACTGTTCTTTTCCGGAATAATTATACTCAGTTCAGCTTTATTTCTCGAATAACTCGAGTGCGCGTATGTAAAAAAGAATTTTCCCGTCGGCAACGCTTGCCGGAAGGGAGGATTGGGGGCGAGAGGGGTGCGACGAAGAACAGTTCATACAACGAGAAATCCATAGCTAGCAGCCACTGGAACTTCCGGCGTCGTTCCCGTCATCGCCCACCCGCGTGCACTGTACCACTCTCTCGTAATTCATGCATAAATTACCTTTGCATACACTGTGTGTGTGTGTGTGTGTGTGTGTGTGTGTGTGTGTGTGTGTGTGTGTGAGAGGGAGGAGGAGAGAGAGATTTTGCGTTTCGACCGACGCCACGCAGACTATAGAATTTTATTGTAGCGTCCGAAGCGAAGCGGCCATCGGGTCCAAGGGCAATTCGGTGGATACTCTCGTGGGAACTTTAATTACATTTCCATGGTTACTCTGCGTACACGCGCGCGGTACACTATATTTCGACGCGGAGTTTTTTTTCTTTTTATTCTTTACGGTAATAATGTAATTTGCTGGGTTCTACGTGGTAAAATTTGCGAACACACGCTGTCATGCGAATAGTCATTTCGATCTATCGTTCACGAGTTAGCGGACACAATCGGTCGCGAATACTTTTCGTTCGGCGATCATGCGATTACGATCACGTACTTTTGGGGAAATGCGACAATCGTGTCGGTTTTTTTTTTTTTTTTGAACTTCATTAACTTTCACAATTGATTTCTCTGGTTCACGTATTCATGATGCAAAAAAAATCGCTATGTCACTATCTGTTCGATTGGAAAATGCGATTCAAGAACGAAGCGCATGGCGTAAAGCGAATGAAAATGAAAAAAGCGAAAAAAAATAGTGCAAATAAATGAAATTCGAGATTTTGGTCTTTCATACACCGAGTCTTTTGGGAAAGAGGAGTGTGTCGTACTTGCGGCCCTGCGGAATTTTAGGGGGAAGGAGTATGATTTTTTTTACGAGATTAGTCGACTGACCTAATCAAATCGGTATTGTGAGTTCTCATCGGATGGCATTCGCTCTCGGGCCCGGTACAATTTGTTGTTCAGCTTTATCGTTGCGTTCGCCACTATAAATCGGCGACGTTGGTAACGGAGTGAAGAGATTGTTTTTCGATCTCGCCGGCTGTAGGGAAGAAAAGTTGTCAACAGCGTTCCCTATTTCAATCTAATTTAGTCCCTTCCAACGTGTATCCTACGAGATAGTTGGACCGAAACAGATCCCGTGGGACTTTGCAGGCTCACTTGACACGTGACTTACGCGAGTATAGTTATACTCGATGCGATGGATATCGAGGCCAGGATCGAGGCTTATCCGGGATTGCGGTCGAGCTAACGCCGAATCGTGTCGCGAAGACGTTCAGCCAACCTTATCCTGTGTGCACCTATCGCTGTCTCGTATATACATTTTTTTTCCTCAGAACACTCGAAGCGCTCGAAGCATCTTTTACGGCTCTACTTACAGCTTCTTTTATTGCTGTAGTAGCGATACCGCGAGGCACGTTCGGCTTCTCGTTCTACTCTCGTTGAGATGTGTCGCGTATATAAATAAATGACTTTACCTACTTGATGACCACATTCGGTCGCGAATGGAGGACGCGCGAAGAATAGAACCTCAACGACGTTCAAAGTTGTATATATATACATTTTTTTTTTTCACTTTATTCGGCCATCCGACGAAACCCTGAGATTTCGGAGTCACAATGACGTGAAAGAAGAAGGCTCTAACGAAGAAAAAATAATAAATATTATATCGACATTTCGCGAGCGGGTAGATCCGGAAACCATAAATTCACGCTTCGCGCTAGTTCTGTTGCCTAAACTTTTTCTCTTTCGCAAAACTGGAGCACACGATCAGTGAAGTCGTACGAGAGAGGCTGCGAGAAAAAAAAGGCGATAAGGAAACTTTTCTCGAACATTCGCGCGCGCAGGGGAGATGATTTCCCGAATTCTTCTTTCCGCTGCTCGTCCTTTGTCCGCTGCGAGCACAGCTGAAAGAAAAAAAGGAAAAAAAAAAGAGAGTGAACCTACAAAGCATCTACCACAATGGAGTCCGGTATTCGAAGTCAAAGCACGAATGGTCCATTGGTGCATGCTCGCCGCTCGAGCGGAATAATTTCACGATCGCGTGTGGAAAATCGGCATCGTTTTGACTTGCACACGTGTGATATTCCGACAGGACCGCTGGCCGCGTTATTATTCATTCGGCGGTTGAGTTCCTTTAATTCAATCAACCGGGTCAGCGAAAATATTGACGCTCAGCCTTTTGTCAAAAATCAACCGCGTACATTACTTTTTTTCTTTTTACAATATGTTCATTGTCAATAATTTTCTTTCGTCCATATCAAAAAAAAATATTACGTGAAATAATTTTTTTTTTACTCTTTTTGTGCCTAAAAGCACATTTTTGAGTTCGCGAACTTACGAGTTCTATGACTTGTATAAAAAGGGATAAAGACAGTCCCTTAATTTCAGATCAAGACATTGATTCCAATTGCGGTCTGGCAATCGCTGACGGTGCATACGAATTTGAAGTCTCAATCTCGAAACTCTATCGTCTGATAATGTATTTCGATCTGGCTAATAACTGCGCCGGAATGTCGAAAGCGTTTCGCGCTTACCTCGGCAGAGCAAATATTTCACTTTGCTTGAAGTAGCGTGTCAAAGTTTCGGTTTGCCGTGTCAAACGGGTCGGGCAAATATTCATTTAATACACGTCTACGGGGGGTAACGCCGACTGCGAATACCGCGAATGAGGCGGACGTACAGTGAATTACTGGTTACGAGCTTTTATGTATTTTCACTAATTTTTCAGTTTCGAAAAATGATTATAATTTAATAAAAGCATAGTATATACTGATGATTGACAAAATAAGATAAATACTAATAACAGTAATTTGTTTATTTGGTCCATAATACAGTACACAAATAACGGCGATTAAATAAACAAATACATTGATGTGTATAGAAGATATAGATATTATATAGGTATAGAAACTGTATAAATTTTAGATTTCAAAAAACGATTTAATATACGCATATATTTTGCGCGACAATGTTTTTCACGTGAAAGCGACGTCAGTCATCTCGAGCTCTTCCCCGAAGTTCCAGAAATCCTCGAAACCTTTCTTCCTCTCGTGAACAAGCTTCCGTTGAAACATCCCAACCCCGGGTTCATGCAGAATTCATTCGAGTGGACAGTGATGTCGTTACGGTTCTTAAGTAAATTCTCCTGGCACGATCGTAGAGTGGTGGTACACTTTCGTTCTCCACTCGAACGTGTCAACGCGAAAGCTTAGATATACATTACGTCTCCCCGTCAGCAGCGAGGGCTTCTCTCAACACTTTCCGTCGTTGACGTGCCCGCTCGATCGTCGAGGCACTCCATTAAAAGTTCCATCGTTCAGCCTCTCAAACTCGTCCCTCTTTCTCTCGCGTGCGCTGCGGAAACACCTCCACTCCGTTTTCCATCCCTCCCCGTCGCTACACGAGCCGCAAGCCTCTGGCTACATCGTCGCTTCCGTTTCGCGAACTTCCGTTGACGCGCCGGTGCTACGGTTGTACGCGTTGAATCGTCGAGTAACAATATCCGCACTCGCGCAAGAAAAAGAAAAAATGAACCGAACAGACACAGCCGGATCCTTCATTACGGTCCAAGTTCCCAGCTCGATCGACTCCGAGATCGAAAATTCTGGCCCGAAATTTCGACTCCAGAGAAAACTGGTTCGGGAAGTATAAAAGAAACACTTGTTCGTAAAGTGAAATATACAAATAAGAACAAAGAGCCAGAAACCAAGTTTGGGCATCGGCGTATGTTGCACAGTTGAATACGATATAGATAAGGTAGAATACAGAGCAAAAATGAGAAAATCAAAGTAAAAGCGAGCGGGCGGGAAAAGATTGGTGGGTAAGCCAAGCAAAGACCAGAGAGAGGTTTCTCCTCCGTCGTTTCATTCAACCACCGCCATTCGTGGACGTAAAAACGAATGGCCCCGTGCAAACGAGTGCGACAGAAGAGAAGAAACTCTAAAAAGAAAAATCGGCGAACTCTTCGTCGACGGTCAGCTGGCAAAACGCGTTCGGTGTTGTTGCAGACTGGACTGGAGCTACCGAGAGACACTCGGTCACGAAAGAACCGTTTCAGAAATAACGTTGGTTGTGAAAAATAGAATCGCCGTGTATAGTCTTATGTTGGCGAGCAGCGGGCGACGATGGATTTTTTTCCAAGACGAGCTTATCTTTTCGGAAGTTCGTTTCCGATTTGCCGCGAACGGACAGTCCGGGATGAAGAAAAACAGAGACTTTCGGACCGAGCTTTTGGTGAACTTGCGGACCAGCAGATCCCATCTTGCGTGTAGCTTTTACCGCTGAGAATTTTTTGTCTTAAGATGAGAATTCCTAGAATTCATTTTGTACGACTTGAAGACGTTGGCTCGACGATTGTTGCTTTTTCTTGCTCCATCGAAAAGGAAATATTGTCTTGTGAAATATTTCTTTGGGAAGTTGGTCCGATATTTTATATCTCCATGAGTTTACTTCTACAAAAAAACATTGTGGATTGTAAATTATCACATCGCTCTCTTGTCAATTTCTTCGTGAGTAAAAAAAATGATGAGGCTCCCAGGTGAAGATGTACGATTTCCGGACTTTTTTTTTCAAGCCCGGAGATTGGAATTAATTCGGAACGGCGTCAAAGGGAAGGTGAAAATTTTCCGTCGAATCGAATAGATCGAGCTACAGGAATCGGTGAGACTTATCAAGACAGAAGATTGCCTTATCGGCGGACCTCGTCGACGAGTTAGTTCGGGAAGACGTGTATATATACCCTTCCTTTCCGTAGATCACGGCCAATTGAGATAGAAAGAGGCAGAGATTCGATGCGCCCAGTTGAGAAGACGAGCATTGGTTGTAATGAGGGAAGTTTCCAGCGAGAGCGAGCCCGGAGCAACGACGGATTTGCAAGTTGATCGGGATTTAACTTCCAAATGACTCTCGCGCCGGTACACCTCGTCACGCTGACTCGCTCCCTTACCCTTTTGCTTTTCGACACCACCGTGACTTCTTTTTCTCATTTCATCCCTTCCACACCCCTCTCGCGTTAATTTCATTCGAGATTTCCTTGCAAGGTATCGAAGACTATGCGCGGAGACGGAAGAGATGTGTTATCTCGGTTCGACACAGCGAAAGGTATGAAATAGAGAAAAAAAAATAGAACGAAATTGTTTGAATGGGAATCAGATTTTCTCAGGCGAGTGCCGTTTCGTGACATTTTTACACACCACCGAATCGACCGATAAATCCATCGGATACGAACAAGGGCGGAATAGAAGAATGGCTATATTTTCGTCGACTCGAGAGTGCAGTACCTACTTCGAGATTTTGAATATCTCGTATGAATAAAATCCTAGAGGGCATATTCGATCTACGAGGCTCGAGAACACACACACACTCGAGAATTTCTTGCGGATCGAGTGTTCTTGCCTTCGTTTTTTTCTTTTCTTCTTTTTTTTCATTCTTTTCCCCCGCTCCGTTGCGGCGCTTTCTGTGCGCGATCTCAACGCCGAAGCTTTTGAATTTATAGCTTTTACGTGAACCACGGGAAATAGTGCACGGTAGAAAATTCTCCGGGGCGATGCCCTGGAGAATCACAGAGTTTCACCGTCGAGAGGAGTCACGGCCATCGTTCTTTCGCCACTCTCTTATCATCCTCGTCCCTTAAGTCCTCACCCGGGGGGCCTCCTCGAAACGTTTCAACGATGAAACCTTCTGCGACACGTCCATCGTGCACGCGCGATTGTAGACTCGTCTTCCATCCTTGATATTCGTGACTCATGGCCGCGAGAGTCGAGTTGAATAAAAGAATCGTGAAACAAGAAAGAATGAGAGTTCCAGCGAAATATATACCTGGCAACGCTCACCGCGACGGCTTCCACCATCTCGCCCACCTTGCCACGAACTTCTCACAAGTATTGATAAGGGAACCAGAAAAGTTTGAACGAGTTATCGAGAAGCCGAAAGTTAGTGGCACATCGTCTCGGTTTATATAGTTCCCATGGGATCCTCGACGTAGAATCGCACATTAAAGACGTCGAAAGATGCCGAAGAAATTTCGAACGGGCTATTCGTCAAATTGACCGATGGTCTATGTATAATTCATAAAAAAAAGTCATGAAAACACCAAAACCGGAGGTCTGGTTTTCAAGAATCCCTGAAGTTTTCTTTTTCTATTAAAAAAACAACCGCGATCGATTATTCGATGTTTTTTGCTTCTCACTTGAGTTCTCAGTTTGGGCAATATTTTATTCGAAAATCCGGGTCAGAGAGAAAAATGCATTTTTTACAAAATAAATCATTCTCGAAATGTTAGAAAGGGTTTCGAGTCATCGACGTCGCTAGAACCAACTCTGCAGCAACTACATTGCAAACATTTTTTTACCCGTTTGGATGGAAACAATTAAACTTATTCCGAATGAAATTCGGAGTTATAGCGGCGTGACAAATTCTTGCAATTACACGATGATTGACGATCCTCTGCGATTGCACCGCTGTGCGAACGCCTTCAACATCATTACGAAGCGTGTCACGAGTTGACCCAAATGATAGCTGAGAAGTGGAACGAAACGGGAAAGAAAGCAGTTCCGTCATCGGAAGCTGAAGGGGAGGGCTTTTTTTTCCATTCGGATATCCGACGAGGCAATCGAAAAGCCTAGAGAATCGAGTGAGAATGAGGATGTGTTCGCAATTTCCGTGAAGCCCGACGTTGTTTCTCACCGTTGGGATGATGCGGGTGTACGTGAAACGGACATGCCTGGGGAAAACTCGTTGTTCTTCGTTTGAGCTGTGTTCTTGACGGCTGACTGTTATTTTAACCGGCAGGCCCAGGCTCATTTTTATGCATAGGCCAGACACGCGTCTCCACACTCATCGTCGTGTGCCTGCCGCACGCTCTGGCTATTTTTTAATTATAAAACCTAGGAAAATTCTAATCGTCCGAGCGAAGAGAATACGCGCAAAGCGAGCAACGACAATGAAAGACTCAACACCAATTGAACGAGGCTATAAATACATTCGATCGATCGCCTGGAAATCTTTTAAGCGCAATGCAATCGTTTGGCATCCGTCACTTTGCATCCGATAAAAAAAACAATCGCATATCTCATTATTCGTAACCTTTGCGTCCACTTCCGTATAGTTTCCAAAAATTGTATTTCCACAATGGTAATTTCAATTTATAAAATGTCAACGAATAATGCCAAGGAACTTAATAACTTTGATAAAAGACACCACTTGTCAGACCTGCGTCGCCGAGAGAATTTTTAACTTCTTCTTAAAAAAAAAAAAAAAAACACCAAAGTCTTCAGAGAATCCAACCCGCCTTTGAGTTTTTTTCTGCATCGTTTCGTTGTCCCCCGGAGACGCGAAAGTTTAGCGAAGAACACAAAAATTGTGTGGTCCGCGTAGAAAAGCTTCGGGCAACTTCGACGTGGCTGGTTTGCGAGAGTCATGGCAGAGCGGGGGCGTTTGGATAAAAAGAGGTGCGGGCTCGAAGGATCTAGGACCCTCGGGCCAGCTAGTCGTGGCAACGAAGGTAGTAGGAGGATGCTGGATGCCGTGTGACACATTAATCAGAGGCGGCATCGACCCGACGCCCCTTCCGTCTCTCGGCATACCGACCGGTATGCCCGGAGACCGAGCGAGCTATACACAGTAAAGACTCCCGCGCGCGCTATGTCTCTCTGCGCGCGCGTTTTCCACCCTCTGAGAGCGCGAAAATGCCGCGGCGTTCACCACTCCCACCCCTTTCGCTCGCTGGTACGCGTGGTTCACACCGTGAGCCACTCTGTGTGTGTGTGTGTGTGTTTGTGTGTGTCGCTGCTTCCATCGCAAATGCGATCCTCCTTCCTTCGAGAATTGGGCCAACGGTTGGCGCACCGACCAACACACACAGGAATATCGTGCAGAGAAGAGCTCATGGTTTAGTGGGCGGGTTGGGATGTTCCACGTTCGTCCACAACCCGGCAAGGACTTTTCCTCCGCGATATACGGCGAAACTTCTTTTCTCCGTCTCTTTCGCTCTGGGTGCACTTTCTCGTCCGCGTGGGAGCGACTATTCTTCATCGTCGCCACGTGAATGGCATTGTTGCCTGTTATTTTCGACTTTTCTCTCTCCGCGCATCGGACGAAATCGATGTAACCCGAGCATTCTCCGAACGGAATACGAAAAAGTAACCGGTCGCGAAGGAAGCAGAAACTGCTGCGTTGAGTCTCGAGAGAGAGAGAGAGAGAGAAAGGCGGGGAAGGTCGGAACGATAAATAAACGTTGAGGCCTTTGACGCTTTGGACGGGGCAGAGTTTCCCCTCGATGTACTTAGGAACTGCACAATTTTCCTCGATATCCAACTCCGCTCCGAAAACTTTGGTCTCCAAATTTTATGCATTTTTTAAGCTCGAGCGATTTTTTTCTTTTTCGGAGTTAAAGTCACAGAGTCACCGAGTGGAATACGATGAAAAAGTAGAGACGATTTAGAAAGCTCTGCGGTCTCGCGTCTCTCGGGCTCTTGCAACTGGCGCCCCGGCGTGTGATGCTCCGTGATTTCGTTCCCGACGCTAAAATAATCGCCGTTATAAATGACCCGGAAGAATTTGCATCTCTCGCAACGCCCACCGCAGATGATTTGCGATTCGTGTATGGGTCTGTCCGTGTGCGCGTCGATGGATGTGCGGCTCGTAAGACATTGCGATTTATCATGCAATTCATGAGGATGATTTATCGAATTCGGACAACCGTAGACGCGCGCTTACCGCGATCGTTTATCGATTTAACGCATTCCACTTTTGTTTCTGTCTGTTTCATTTAGCATATGCGTCACCGTCGTCGTTCTCAACGTGCACTTTCGCTCGCCTCAGACTCACAAAATGGCACCTTGGGTCAAAAGGGTCTTCATACACATTCTGCCGAGACTTTTAGTCATGCGGAGGCCTCAATACAAGTTCGAGACTAATCGGTAAGTCGCTCAAGCAATTCTCGTCGATCATACAAGAAATAATAAGAAAATATTTTATCTTTTATTTTGTATTTTATGTGAATAGAAATTATTGATTTGATTGTTACAATTCGTTTAATTAGTTACACATCGGGCCGAGTGCTCATGAGAACTGTAAGGGGTAAAGAGAAAACGTGCTACTACCCTTATCATCCATCGAACCAGGATGACAACGAGGAACATCTCACACCAAAGAGGTTTCACAGTCGAGTACCATCGAAAGAGGATCTCTCGCCTTCGAGGTAATGATCTCGCGCGTTCTCTCTTTCATTATACTATCCCCCCTTTCGATCTTTGCCTTTTCGTTGCGACTTCTCGTCTCTCATCAGCTCTACTACTTACTTCGTATCAAAGAAGAACTTTGCTCCGCGGCGCAAAGAACTCTATATCAATTAGCCGTCTAATTGCACCTCTCTGATCAATCGACCGGCTCTAAAATCCTCCCTTTTCTTCTCTTACGTGTGTATTTTCTTGTCTTTTGTCACTGCAGTCTAACGGACGGTGCGAGATTCGGGGGAAGTTGTCTCATACACGGACCACCCTTGCCACCGCTGCCACTTCATCCGGACTGCGACGATCTCACCGGCGCATCCGCGATAGAAGAAGTCAAGAGTCCGGTTCTTCGCACTCCGCCGGCCTTCTCGCACTCGAACTGCCCACCGGAAGTTCACAGATCCTGCATATGCGTGAGATTCATTGCCGAGCACACAAAGATGCTCGAGGATTCTACTAAAGTAAGCCTCTTCCGCTCTTTTCTTTCTTCAACTTACTCGGACATTTCGGTTCAATGTAAAGTCTCGGTTTCGAGAAGTATCTGAATCGATGATTAATTTTTACGTTTTTTTTTTCTTCAGGTAAAAGAGGATTGGAAATACGTTGCGATGGTACTGGACAGGTTATTTCTATGGATATTTACATTAGCGGTGCTTGTAGGAACGGCGGGTATAATACTTCAAGCGCCGACACTGTACGACGACAGAGTTCCTATCGACAAGAAGTTCAGTGAATTCGCGACCACTACGGTTGTTCGATGTCCGCCCCAGTAGTCTCCGCCCGAGCCCTGCACCGTAGAGAAAGACTAACCCTAGGAATCCTTCCCTAGGCCTGTCTCCCTCCCCTTGCCCACCCTCTCCGAGTCAGTGAGCATGATAAGAAAACATCCTTATCCACGAGCGAAATTACGGTAAAAGGGCTCCGAATTGTGTGACACAATTCGAACCAAAAACAAAAGAAAAAAATCATTAAACAAGAAGGAAAAAAGATCTCGAGAAGAGATATCTCCACCATGACACAGAGCATGGTAGAAGAAATGAAATAACGCTTATTTTTTCAATCGATCGAATCGATTGATGTTCAAGCGATATGTTTATTTCACCGAATATGGCGATTTTTTTTCCCTTTTTTGTAATCGCGCGTTAAATTGTACGAAAGGACGACGAGAAAGTGATGAGAACATTTTTGAATAATTCCACATTGAAAGGTGTACCTACATAGTCTGTGCTCAAGTACTCGTAACGAAGCTGCCACTACTTAAATTCGGTAACTTATTAACACATACAGCAACTAATTAACGGTACTGTAAAATAATTTATTCGCAAGAGAAGAAGAAGAAAAAATGAAGAAGGATACCCCAAGGGAAACGGTTGAGTGTCGACGACTGATGGAAGATTTTTTGAGGAATTTGATAGATTCAATGTCAAACCCCAAAATTTGCGGACATCGAGCGCTCGCCGATCCACGATAGACGAATATAAAATAGTTATTTTCATGGCAAGGTCGTAGAAAGGCAGTTCAGGACGTCCCTTTCTACGCTTTTGCCATTCTCACAATTTTTTATAACAAATTCAAGTAAATCAGGCTTTCTGTGTTTGGGAAGTGTGCGCAGTGGGTCTTTTTCGCAACAGTGGGAGAAGAAGTAGTAGTAGTAGTTGCTTTCTGATTAGCTCTGGTAAGCGCACCGAAGTGCCGTCACCATACGGCCATTTCAGGGCGAGAAAGTAGTTTTCTGCGAAACGTCTGCGCTCACTTCGCAGGCACGGAAAGTGGGATTTTATGTGCATGTGTTATAAAATAGTACATTACGATGCGAGCGTGGAAAAACGTTTTATCGCGATTGTCAGAATTGCAGGAGCTGAGAGAAAGGTTTTCCGTCGAGCATCGTATGAAATTTTGTTTGACAAGGTGCGAAAATGACGTTTGAGGCACGCGAAGCGTGCGCGAAACCGCGTTTCTCACACCGAGTGAAATACATATATATATATATATTATACATAAAAATACATATAATAAATTATATACGTATGTTTTATATACCCGGTACCCGCCACAAAAAAAAGGATATACATAATATAAATATTAGTTATCACAGAGTAGATTAATAACGATAACTATATTATTATAATTATATAGATAATATTAATAATTGTTCCACACATGGGTTAGATCTAATCACGTGACCTTAAGAAATCTATATATATATATATTTAAATAATTATAAGAATTTCATTTGCACATCTTAGGGACGCAATCGTTTCGTACACGTAAAATTTATGCTGATGAACATGGGCGTTCGGAGAGCTGGTCTTTCGAATTTGTCCTGCTTGCATCGACAGAGGTAAACGAAGCCTCTTCGCAACTTTAACGTATATATCATAATATATATACTTCTATTTCTTCGTATTCTTATTCTTCTTGTCGCAACTCGATTTGATAAACTTGTCAATGACGGGTTCACTGCCACACGAGACAATATTAGTTTAACGAAAACCATTCGTATTCATTCACAGATTGCCCACGATGGATTTAATTCGAATTCGAATGTTTGCTTCGCAGAATTTTCTTCTCTGCATCAGTTTTTCTATTTGCTGGTTTGGAGCGTTAAGATTTTGGAAAAAAAAAAGGAAAATCTTTACGAGCCAAAATCTTCCGAGTCGTTAATGTTAAATCAGCGAAGTTCATTTTTCTAAATGAGAAAAAATAAGGATATGCTTAATGTAACATAGTTTGCTGTTACTACCTTGAATAAATGATCAGATTTAATTTAATTTGATAATTTTTTTTCTACACCTTTGTCTACAGCAGTGAGCCTATCGAGAATCGTGAATATCCGATGAAATCTTGAACAATCGAATGCGATGAATATATTAAACGGAATCAGATAAAATATTTGTAAATATATATATACATAAAAAGTGCTTTGAAAAAAGGAGAGCGAGACCGATGAATGTATAGTGAGAGAGAGAGAGAGAGCTGTGAGACGAATTCGAAGGACCTCTCGATGTTCTAACACTAATTTGCCTGAGGTCGATGTATTTTGTAAAAAAAACAAAACCAAAAACAAAAAAAAATAACAAACAAATTGACGACAAAATTCCCGATGTCGGGTTATATAAATAACGTTAAGCGACGGTAGGATAAGGTGAAGTAAAGCATACGAATTCTAAAGCTGATAGTTGTAGGAAGTTGAACAAACGACAAATGTTGTTCAATTACTGTAGTCCGTAGTCGATGTCACTGTCAGTCGTCTACGTTAATATTTTTCTAGCTAGACAAAAAAGAAACACATACACAAATACGTGCACACAGATTGCGCGATAATTACTGATTATTCTGCTCCGACATAACTTGCCATAAATTCATGCTTTATCGAATATTATTTAACCCTTCGAAACGCAAAGTTTTTTCCTCTATAAAAATGAATAACTATCCATTTCCTCAGTTAAAAAAAATGCACCAGATATTCTGTATTTTTATTTTCCAATAATAATAATAACAAAATCGAGACACTCGACTCTATTCTCGATTTTTAAATATCGTGTAAAAATTGCTAATATCATTGACGCCGGAATAATCGACTAACAATCGTTCAAAGCTGTACACGTATTTTTTTTAATCGACGGAGCACGACGATCGTATTTGAGCCGCGAAGTTAATTTTGTGACGCACGAAACAGATAATTCAAAGACAATATAGTTGGATTTACAATCCCAATGATATTGCGAGAAGCATTAGAACCGCGAACACTGCTATTTCGAGTAAATGTCGAAAGAACGAAACGAGATATTTTAGACCAGTGCCTTTACGCTCAGCAAGGCGTCAGCGAGAGGATCATTTTGTCGCCGGTACTTCTTACGAAACACCTCCTTGAGCCCCCTCGTTTGTTTCGTTCGGACCAAAATGAAATCTTCGAAATAATTCAGTCGTGCTCCGATTCGAATTTCTCAATAAATTTACGGAGTTAATCTACATCTGCCGAAACGGACACATACACGCGCGCACACAAATACGGACGTGATTAAAAACGTACGGGCAAGAGAGAAATCGTGTATGATAGTCGTGACGTAGCTGTGAATAGAGACGCGATCGATAATAATGCGATGGGTTGTAAATAATATAGTTAACGTATTAATATTATAATATAAATTAAACATCTAGGAATAATATTGTGAAGATCCTCTCGTCACCAACTGCCAATGAAAAGAAAAAAGACAAACGAAAAAACCAACAACTAAAACACATCCATGAGAACCGAGGCCATTCCGTAGCGAAAAAGTGTTAGAGTCATTGATCGTTATTTTATGCTGTCGGACGGCAAGGAAAAAAAAACCCAGCCTCCGATTCGAAGCGGTTTTTATAGCGCAATAAATACACTCCGTGGACGAAAAGAAAACAAAAACACGTATATCCGAATGGCCGACGATAAGAGACCGAATTTTTTTGGTAACGTGCCTTTGGTGCATGTGCGACAGTACGAAATAAGCATGCGAACGGCACACACACACACGGATTGCTACGATTGTCCAAAAACAAATATTTCGTTTTTTTCTTCCCGGCTTCGTATATACTTCTAATATCCTCGAAGACAACGCATTAGTGATAATCCTCGCGATAAACCGACGAAAAATAAATAAATTTTGCATCCGATAACAGCAAGAAAAAACAAACAATTGAAAATACATTTAAAAAAAGAACGCACATCGTTTTTGTATAACTTAGCGCACACGTAAGAATGAAAGAAATAACAACAACAAAAGAAGACGATCGTCGAAGATCAAGCGGTTCGTTGTTTCGCATCGACGATAACCTGAAGTACGGGCACCTGAAGAAAATTTAATGCACTAGTCGATAGTGACTTATCGTGAATTATTTGTTTAAGCTGTAAATAAATTGTATATAACGTGGAAACAGATATCAGAAAGATGGAAACAAATTGATGAAAGAAGAAGCAAAAAGTCGGAGGAAGTTTGTTGTTGGAATTTTGTACAGTTGTATTCGAGAACACCTTGTCCGTGAAATACAAAAGAGCCCAAGGAAATTCGAGAATTCCTTTGTTTAATTAGGGGAAAAAATGGAGAAAAAAAACCAGTTAATCGCTAAAATTTCCGTTGTGTTTATAGCGATTTAACTGTATTGGGCTCACTGATTAGTTGAAAAAATTGTCCTACTCTCATGTCGATATTGTTATAGATTTTTTTTCTTTCTATTATGCATTCGTTCTTCCGATGGGCATCCCCATCCAAAAGTAGCTATTAATTGAGTGTCCAATAGTAGTGACGAAACGCACAGAGAATAAACAACGTTGTTTTCCCCCCCCCGTTGATACGACGCCATACACTCCCCTCGATATCGGCGATTGGGATTCGCTCTCGAAGCGACACTAATCCGATTATCATAAATATACTTTAGAGAGTGACATTAGCAAAGTTGGTCCATAATTATTCGCGAACTTTATTCGCGAACTGACGATAACTAAGAGATTATGGAAGAGAAGGGGCTCCCTTTCTTAAAAATCACCTCCCGAACGTTTAATAAATAGCTTGTCATCGTTAAGTGACGTAAGTCCAAAGCCACTTTGAAGTTTAGCGAAACAAGTAGTTTATTTAACAAAATAAAATGGTATTGATAACGATAATAATAATGAATAATAATACTAATATTAATATTAATAATAATAATAATAATAATAATAATAATAATAGATGTATCATTTTGAGATGATCGAGGGAAGAAGAAATTAATGAAGTTAACGAATACTTAAATAAGTAATGAATATTATTAACGTTAGGTACAGTTATTATGTATATCGTAAAAATTTGTTAAATATGTACTATTATAAACAAATTGTCGTTCTAATGGAATAATGACGAGATAAAGACGAGATTACTTGTTGCTTGGTTTTTGTAATAATGCTTGAAGAAAAAAGCATATGAAGAATAAAACTTGTTGTCGTAGAGAACTACCTTTTTTTCGTTAAAAAATGAATCGCGACGCATTCGTGACGGTAAGAATTGTGTCAATGTGTTTGAATCTCGAGAACATTGATCCGATAACGTAGCCTCATTATTACGTTTCTTCGATACGTTTGATTCATCATTTCAATTTTCTTACGGGAACGGAAACTATTAAATAACTTCTACGCATGAAAAACGCAGTAAAAACGGCGCGTAAGGATCTCGAATTGCCTTAATGTTACATTGTTATAACTATAAATAGATTGTGTTTCTATTTTTGTATTTGAATTGGATGGTTCAATTCGTCTCTCGAAAAAAACAATATCGCGATATCGATAATCCATTGAAATCGTACATTCGGTAGCGACAGCCTAACGTAACTTACCGCGCATGCGCACCGCCGACGAAATTCACGGTCACGGTTCGATGAGGCGAAAATTCTTTGCAGTCGCCTTCATATTTTCACGTTCAACTCCACTCGAGAATCAACGGATTTGTATTTGAGATCGCGGCGCGATGTTTTTTTCGAAAAACTCGACGCGAACAACGAGCTCCCAACGACGATACAACACGGTGCCCCCACCGCGTCCAACTGACCAGCTGATCCGATCACGCGGGCCCAGAGGAGGAACGACGAGACGCCGCGACTACCCACAATGCTGCGCGCGCTCGTCAGCCGGTCAGTACACGCCATGGCGTCGAGCGGGCCCCAACGTTTACTCGTCGCGGCGGTACTTTGTTTCGAGTTTCGTTATCGTGATAAGCGTTTCAATTGTTTTAATTCTATTCGTCCCGGGGTTAAGTATCAAGCGAAACGAGTGCGTTGTAGCCAGTACATTCTAGAATGTTGTTCTGTTGACAATGGTTTGCCGAAAGTCGTCGAGCGATGTCTGCAAGAATGAGACCGATGCGTTGGCTTTAGCTTCCAGCAGTGCAGTGGCATAACCAACTTTCTTCAGGCTCTCGTAATTCTTTTCTCGAAAGATCTGAAACTGAAATGATTTTTCGTTTAATTGAATCCTCCCGCGTCGAGAGTAAGTGTGAAAAAGAAACGTGGGCACTCACGTCCTCTATGTCGTTCGCGGTGGTGAATGCAGTCGACGCGGCATCAAGAAAGGCGCTCACGACATTGCACGACTTGGGATACCTGAGGTAAAAATGTTGAAGTAATTTTTTTATGTCAAGCAGAAAATCATTCGCTCGTCGGAAAAAAAAATTGTATAAAATTGACTGGAACAACCTCGTTGTAATATTCCTCCAATTACCCTCGACGAACTGTAGCGCGGTCTGCGACGCGGCCGGATAATGCGAAAAATATTCGAGTATAACGAGAGCGTCGCTTTCCGCGAAGCTCGTGCTGTAAACTATCTCGTTGAGAACCCTGAAGCAGAACGTAAACATCGCGCCGTTATTTCGATTGTTTCTTCTTCCCATTTTCGCATTTCACCTTCTTTCTCTCGTTTTCGCGACCGGAAATTGCGATCGATCTCCGATATCG
Source organism: Ischnus inquisitorius (assembly GCA_963924025.1). Classification (NCBI taxonomy): domain Eukaryota; kingdom Metazoa; phylum Arthropoda; class Insecta; order Hymenoptera; family Ichneumonidae; genus Ischnus; species Ischnus inquisitorius. The sequence continues at coordinate 11,422,917 of OZ001250.1, forward strand.
GGGCGCTAGAGGAAAAGAGGCGACTCTGAGCCTCGGTGTGTTGTTGAAGAAGAATTTTTTTTAAACTCACGCCTGGAGCATCGACGGAACTTGGAAGCACGCCAACGACGATAGGAGCGAATCTCTTTCTTCTCTGTTCGTTACGTTTGTAAACTTTTTCTGCCACCATCGCCAGCCGAGCTCGTGTTCCAGTTTCGCGAATGCGCACAAAAGATTCTTGTGAAGGTAAGACGGCACGCTTGAAAAAGAAAACCGTGATTTATTTCGGGCGTTGATTCTTCGTTAGGCTTATCGCGAGTACAAACGCCGTTGATGAGCGATAAATAAAAAAGTTCTCTTACGCTTTCTTTATCGGCAAGCCCGTCGAGGTCTCGAAACCTGAGTAAGTATTCTTGGCCCATGCGAGATAATCGGGATGATCGAAGATACAGGCCAATCGATGAGAAATCATTGTCAAACGCGTACCCTCGGCGATTTTCGATCCCACTTGATTGTAGAGATCCGACAGGAACTTCAGCATGAATTCCTTGAATAGATATACGGAATGCCATTAAACTTTAATTTAAAGTCTATTAACATTGAAATAAACATCTCTGTTGGGTCTCAATTATTACAAAGCAGCCTGGAAGATCCAAGATACTTTATTCTATAGCCTGCTATTTTCGTTTATCAAAGAAACACAGTGTTAAAAAATCGAAATTCACTCAAAACACTACACTTTCAAAAATGCAAGTTTTCCTTGAATCAACTCAGGTCAACTTGGCCCTTGTGTGATGCTTCAGGATTAATTCACAGGTTCGTATTATGTGTTATTATTAATTTTTTGCTAATTACTTGGTAATTGACGTAAACGGGACTGTCGTAGAGTGCAAGATTCAGCTTGAGCGCGTGATGCAGAAGGTACGTCCAGGGCTCTGGATCTTTCTCGTTTTCCGGCAGATAACCGATAACATCGAAAACCGTCGAATAAGGTACGAGTCCGACGAAGCCGAGACTGAAGACATCGTCGACCAGTGCGGCCCTCGTTTCCGGTGAGAATACCTCGTGATTCTCGCGAAGCTCTCGAGCCAGTAACTTCCAATTTTCTTCGTCATAATTGACCCTGAAATAGCCTGCGATTCGTCGACGTTACGTTTGTATTAATTTAGCAACGAAACACAACTTTATCGTCGGCTCGGCGTAGAATATGGCCTACCGGACTTCGATGGATTGAAGACAACCCACGATTTGTTCGAAATATCTATATGAATCGAAGCTTCCGCCTTGGTCCATTCCCGAGAAATTTGAGTACCGTTCGTAATCCAAGTAAGTGGAATGTTCCAAAATTGTTGAGTCGCAGATGATGATTTGTCGTAACTGAAACGTGCCTGGAAACGTAAAACAATAAAAGTCAATTCATATTAAATGAACAAAAATACGTAGATAATCAATGATTATCGAATTATTATTACTGACTCTTTATTAAATAATAATTGATATAAAAAATCGAGTTTCTTTAATGAAGAAATATTCATCCTGTGACGATCAATCAGTAGAATCACTGGTAGAATCAGTAGTTCATCGAAAAAGAAAACGTTCATTCGTCTCTGCATCGAATAGAAGATGGATAGAGTTACATGTGATTCGCGTCGATGTAACGAATGTTGCAGCTCATGCGTCTGAACTGTACAGATAACATCTGTGAGATTCGAGTCTCGCCGGATTACGAATATCCGCATCTCTAGGCAAGGTACGAGTTATCCACTCGCGATGTCGCTCACGTGCGATCTCGGGCACGGAACGTAAAGTCTTATCGCTTATCGCGAATGGCGCACGGGCCCAAGGGCATCCGCAACATCTGCATGTATGCATAAAGTCGGTTCGATAGGCGAACTGCAATAAAATTTAAAGGTACCTGATGAACCACCGCCGATCTAGTCTCGTAATTTCTTGTAACGGTGACGACCGGATAGCCACTTTCCATCGTCCAAAGTTTCATTACTTCGTCAAGATTCGGCACATCGGTGGGATGTTCGTTCTCCTTCGAGCTCGTCATATCTTTCCAGAAAGAATCTCCGTCGGCATTGCCACCGGCCCTGACACCAAAACAATTATCTCACAATCTCACAAACTCGCAACGAAGCGTCGTAGTGAATAAACGATCAAAAAAATGAAAACAAATAAATCTTGCAGAGAAAACGTATTTCTCGAGGTTTCGATTTGATACCCACCACCTTGAAACGAAAGATCTGTATCCGGCGCGAAATTCCGTTTGATTTTGCACACCATGCAACATGCGAATGAGACATGCACCTACGGGCAAGCGATTTGTATTTTTTAATCGAATAACAATTAACCTCGTGATTATTGATTCATTTGCGTGTGTCAATCAAAATAAAATCGTGAAAATAGATGCAGCAATTTTTTTTTTCTTAGGATTTCTTTAGAAACTCTATCGATAGCGAATCAATAAAAATCATTGAGATTTCGCAGATTTTTTTTGTCTAATTACATCAACTATTGTTTTTATTTTACAGCTTCACATCGATCAGTTGTTACTTCCATCAAGAAGAAGATTATCTGCAAGGTTTTTCGTTACATACCTATGGCGTAGGCCTCATTTGCATGATACGTGCTCGAATGCGAAGGGCTGAGCATCGATTGAAGGGATCTTGAGACGCTGTATCCGTCAGCCTCCAAAGCACTGGGTTGAACATCCATTACGAAAGTCGAGTGATTGAAGACCGGATTCAACTGAGAAAAGATCAAATAAACATGTTAAAAAAATCGTTGCAAGTTTTCTGCGATGTATTGAAGACAGGCTTCGAGTATTGCTCGCCTCTTCCATGAGATGATGTTGGAGATACAGCAGTGAACTCATGACTATCCAAACGTCGGACGAATTACGGGCGTTTACAAGCCCGCCGAGCCATTGTCGGCCAATCAACGTTATGATTTTCATGTAAGCGTGCTCTTGGGTCACTCCGGGCGAATCGTCGTCGACACCGTAGAACGAGTCCCTATCGATAGACAAATATTATGGTAATAATACAAAAAAACGAATCTAAGAATCTTTTGTCTGTTAAGAAATCGTGAGGCACTCACTGGATCGTTATGAGACCAGGATATGAGGAACCGTGATCGACATCGCTCAGTCCGAGTACGTTCAACTTTGGAACAGGAATATCAACTTCGAATAGATCGAGAAAGCCGCGAATCACGATTTCAAATATATCCATGATATGCTTTCCAGCACCGGATTTCATAGATTCGGACCAAAAGTGAACGTGCGTATTGTTTATGGATCGTTTGCCCAAAGTTCCAAGATTTCCAGTCGCTATCACGGCAAGGTTTCGAGGTGAAATCGGTGGCGTCTCTTCGAACGTGTCGAGAACCCAATCGTCCGATCTTGTGTAAAACAGCAAATATTAATCCATCGTGACTCGTTAAGAAAATGCTATTATCGCAATCGGTAACTCACGACAGGTCTGTAGTTTCGATCGGCATATTCGAGTAAATATTCACGCTTCTTGGACGCGGCACGGTAAGCGTAAAACGAGCCTTCATTCTCACATCGTCGAAAACGGGAAAGAAGTTGCGTATGCTTGACCGTTTTATTTCGATATCCGGGAGCCACCTTAACGCGGATTAAAAAATATATATTTCTTCGTCATTCGTTCCGTACCATTGGAGATATTGTCGCGAAAAGCAGGTTCTTACTTCTCGCTTTTATTCGGAAACGCAACAGCGTAACCGTCCGAGGGAACTTCGTAATCGATTTCCAATGAATACTCTCGAGCCTCGATAGGCGTAGCTGGATAGAGAACGATAAATCCGCCCTCGTCGTCGTACTCGCTCTTACTTATATCAATCTCCGTGCTTTCCTCCTCCTTGGCAATTCCGGAAATCGGAGATTCTTCCGAATCCGGCGTCAAGGAGTTAGTTTTTTTCGGATACGGCAGATCCCCCTCGGCAAGTGCTTTGTTCGTATCGTCAGAAACGGACGATTTCACTTTGTCGTCGGATGCTTCCGGTAGAGATTTCACAACCTGCCCATTGTCGTCAATGTTTGTCGAGTTCGACGTTGAATCCTCTGTTCCGTCTTCGTAGACTAACGTATCATTTTCCACGAGCGAAGTTTTCAAATTGCTGTGATCAACTGAAACTTCCGACGCCGAAGTTATCGTCGGAACTTCAACTGTGACGGCGCCGTTAACGATAAGTTCATTACCATTTTGTACAATGTTAATGAGAATCGATTGAAGTATGCATTTTTCCATACAATCGGCTCGAAAGTTAATTTGTCATAGATTGAACTAATGTTTCATCCGCACACTGAGAAGTTGAAGGCGCACTTGATATTGAAAGTAGAAGCATTTGTCTACAAGTTTCAAGTTCTATTAATGAACATCTTCAGAATAGGACTTCACGTGGCAAATCCCTTCAAATTCCCAGTATGATGGCGGAAAGCGTCTCATTTATTTTTTTGAATACCGTTAGCAAGTTCCAAACGCACTATAGAATTACCATTTGTCATTATTAACATACCGTTGTTTGTTCCAGTCTCTTCGCGGGGATTTCTTCGTCGTCTCGAAGTCGAATTGGTCGATTTGTCGGCAACCAAAGTGACGAGCTTGGTTCTCGTCACTTTCATCCTTCTGCCATTCAAAACGATCGTTTCGAGGCTCGCGCTGCCATTGTATCGAAATTCAACGACGACGCGACCCCGAAGTCTCGTGATCGGCTCGCCGCCCATGGGCGTCCCGTTTTCCCCGATGGGCGAAAGCTCGACGCGATATCGCGAAGGGCGAATCGTTTCGGCGAGCGAAAACTTGGACGACACAACATCGTCGCAGGCAACGTCGCTCTCCAGCAAGGCCAGCGTGTCGTGATGCTGCGTGATCAAACGCATAATGATTGACAATGATTGAACGTTCGATCGGGCTAACGTTTGATCATCATATAGTATACATGCACTATAGATTTTATAAATAACAGGCGATCCAACGGTTACCGCAAAACGCTCAATTAAATCTCTACCGCGAGCTACGTGCGTGTGACGCGGATTTATTGCTGTCGGTACGAATTTTTTTTCGATTACGTCATCGCTGGTATTACGATCAATTAGCGGTCACGATAAAACATGCATCGAGGTCGTTAATGTCCGGAATTGAGGAGAGCCCGAAAGTTCGAGATTTTCGTACCTTTTCCTTCGGGATCGAGCCGATGTAAGCACCGACGAATCCAGTCGCTATTACGATCAAAACTACCGCGCACACGACCAAAGCGGTCTTTCTGTTCGTCATGAAAAATCCACCTTTTCTCTCGTACTCAATGTCGTTGAGGCCGAGATCGCTTGTCATGAACTCCGATCTGCTGTTCGAATATTGTGCCATGTTGGAGGCTGAAAGAAATCAAATTTACATTTGATATATATAATTTAAGAAATAAGCTTTCATTAAAACTAATCATCAACAGGAAACGATCGTGGGTTAAAGTTATACAAACTAATTGAATTAAACTTTTTAATGAGCTTCGTACCAATTTCGAAGAATAATCTTTTTTTTTCATTTCAACGAGACGAACTCACAATTATTCAAAACAGACTCCGCACTTATGTAAAGAAAACGCGGAACGGAGATCCTGTTGGCAATTTTCTACGAAAGAATACCGTCCAATAGCAATGAGCATAGACTATATCTACTCTCGTTAAGGTCGAAACTATAAAAAAAATGTTTTCATTCGGAGTTCTCGAAGAGTCCAAGAGTGCGACAAGCCTCTCGCAGAAATGTGTGATAGGCATATTGTTTTCGGAACGACCGTACGATAATGACCGTGCTCGCGTAATATAACGCACACTCGCGTTACTCGCGCCGCGAAAGGCCGTCTTAATCACGTTCGAACAATCAAATATCTCGGATACTCGGACGTGACGAGGATCGTGCGAAAATTCCATTGTTCCCGAGCATCCGCGACTCGCGTCTTAATTACCGCGTCCAGGAGAGTTGAAGATACAAATGATCCAGCGTTAAAATTCGCTTCTTTTCAATTGTAACACTACGTTATCGGCTCGCCCTTTAATCGCGAAATATACTCCAGAGTGCCCACGTCGATTAGCGAACGAAACCTCGATTTTTACTCCGATTCATGGAAGTAAAACAATCAGGAAGTCGAAACTAGACCACGTTGCTCTTAATTGCTTAACGGCTAGTTGAAAACAAAAGTCGATAGAAATTGTTTGTTAATATTGCTTCTTTTTCTTTACAGGACTTTTCGACATTGACGAAAAAAAAAATCTTCAACGGAACGGCTGAAATAATTTTCTTGTCGTTACGATTCTTGAGAAGATCATCAAAATCCGGAAACGGTCCCAACGACGGCATCATCGTGTGGCATCAATCAGCGTTACGGAAGTTATCAAAACCTCCGCATCACTCGTCACTCCCGACTTACGCCTGTTACGGTGATAAATACACGAGCTAGTCGCCTTGCACGAGTCGATTCTAAAATCGTTAAGGCGAATTCTACACGGAACGGGAAAAAAACACACAGTCAAGGCTCTTCGTGCCGTGGCAACTTGCGCTTTAGCATAAACACACGCGCAATCATTTTTCACTGGTGATAAACGTCGGCGACTAAACACGTTCAACGCGAGAGGCTCGTTCAGCGTTTCCCGACGTTGAGTAAAAAATTGGCTACAAAAGAAAAAGAAACAAAAAGAGAAACGCCAGTCGTCGCGTTATTTTTCCCAACACGATTTATATTGTAGAACTCAATTGAATCCGGAAGACAAGCAAAAGATTTACAAGGAATGTGTTTGATTACTGCACAGTACGACGTCGACAAAGGAGACTGAATATATCCATATCGTCCCCTAAGCTTATAACACCAGTTCGATCGAACTCTTTCCAATTCATCGAACCCCTTTTGATGCCGGTGACGCAGCCTCTCGCGTGGGCGAAGTTTAATCTCGCATCGCGAAACGACGCATCCTGCGACAATCGATTCTAACGAATAATCTCGCTCGATCGTTATGACGTCACAGTTGGATCGGTGAAAAGATCTGATCCGTGGGAGCTTCCGTTTCATACGCGAACTTCGGATCGCTCGACTCTAACGATGAAATATCCGTGCTCTCGACGTTTCATTTGCGAACCAATGGATAATTAAGAATGAAGATTTGAAGAGATTGAACATTTTTCTATAAAGTAATTATTTTCACATCGATCGATCAATCGATTCTGAATAGTTTATATAATTTGTTATTTTTTTATTTATTTCTTTTGAATTTGAGAATTGATCGGTATTTTTTTTTCTTTTTTTAGGTTTAATGAATGAATCGAACTCACAGTGCCTCCTCCCGAAGGACTCCCATGTCTGCATCGATCCGCGCCTCATCATTCGCGAACCCTCGAGGTATCTTGGTCGACCGGCGAGAGAACCCGAAAAAACTAGTGTACGCGCACAGCCGTTGGGTTTGTCGTTGAAATTTTCAATGTCCGGAAACGTTAAAGCGAACGGCACACGACTACGAGGCTCGTCGATTGAGTTCCTTCCAGGTCGAGCGCAATTAGTACTTCTACCTGTGTCAGTCAGTGTGCGAACGCTATTCTCTTGACGATCGTTGATCCCCACCATTCCACGAGTTCTCCGCGTGGTGCCAATGATTGCCCAGCTGCTATATCACTTGCTCGCTCGTTTTATTTCGCTCGTGTTACTCGCCCTTGTTGTGTACTCTTGCCCACTCGAGCCGATAGCGCGACACAGAAAAAACAAAAAAGCATGAAATTATTCGTAAGACTTGTGAGGAAAAAAAGAAAACAAAGCCAATACGCCCTAACGCAAAACTCAAAAGTTTATAAATTAAATAAGCAATCGGTGTATAGGAAAGTTTTAAATTTTTTCGAATTCACAAGATCGAACAAAATGAAAAAAAAATGTTACCATCGTCTTTCGCTGGTGAATCATTAATTTACTACAGATTTCGCCCGGGTATTCCTATTGTTATTAACTCTCACTTGGCTACCGAGAGTACCGATAGCCGTGGCCGCCATCAAAATGCAATCACGAAGTCTTTAACGCGCCGACCCTAATCCGCCGTGACCCAACTGCCGCCGATAGCCGACATTTAATCGTTATAAGTGCAACGATCGACGCGAGTAACGCGGAGCTCTAGCGTCGATCGAGGTCAGAGCGTTAACCGAATGGAAGAAAAAAAAAATGTTATTTGATTTTTCCAGACCGTCGAAATGTACAAATAGATTCTGAATATGAATTGGAAGCTCTTAACGACCAAGAGGTAATCGCTCAAGGCGCAACCGAAGCTGAAACGAATGGGACGCTTCGAGCGCGTTTATCTAACGCTTTTTCGAATATTGAGCAATTTTTCTACGCAGTACTGCTCATCCGTGAGTCTCGATAACAAAATCATTACCTAGTACACGTTTGTACGGCGTAGTCATAAAAACAGAAAATATTTTTTCCAATAGTGAAAAAAAAGTGCCTAAAATTTCTGCTAATCATTTTCATTTTCCGCAGTGAGCTCCGACGCTGCATACAGTATCCGACGTATGACTAGACAATTTTTACTGACACAATGACCCAGTTCCGCGTCGGTACGTCTGAATTGCGTACTATCTACAGTCGTGTGGGAAAAAAAAAGAGAAAAAAGAATAACACGATTTAACGAGGCTGAAGGTTGAGCGGACATTGAGACTGGTCGGGATGAATGGTCCATAGCCCAGGAATACGAGGGCATGTGCAGCGGCATAAAAGCGTTATATCAGCGGAGAAGAACTACGCCACCGCGGTACATTGGGTTCGTCTGGTACGCGTGTACACATGCGTTAGTGCGACGCGCGAGGGCACCGGGCAATTTTAAATCGTCACGAGAAATCCAACGCCCGCTTAGGCACCGAGAAGAGACGAGAGCAGGTAACTATCGCAGCTTCCGCTTGAGCACTGAAAGGATGCGTTACGTACGTTGACGGTATATCCAAGATAGTAGCGGGATAAAACGAACCGATAGCGCATTATAAACGACAACGTTACATGTCACACCACCCATTGAAGCCTCGACTATTCTATCTGCCCCTGGCGATTGGCCATTGACGTCGATGTCGTTCTCTTCTTCGTCTCGCATCCGTCGTAAACCAAACCGTCGCAGATTAACCGCTTCTACGGCTCTACACAGGCTTTATTGTGTGACGCGCAAATCGGAGAATTGGATAATGATGTCGCCCACCCTCCCACACCCCTCGCTGCAAAACCGAGGGACCATCGACGGCGCACCGTTTCTACTAAGTGGTTAAGAGCGAATCCGTGCCACGACTTTCGACGAGGAACCCCCCTCTCTCCCTCTCTCTCTCTCTCTCTCTCTCTCTCTCTCTCTCTCTCTCTCTCCGGGAGAGCTCATCTTATTCCTTATTCATTTTTCTTTTCTTCATTGTGCTCTATCAAATTTTTTATCATTCCAGGCCCAATGAAGCCGGACGAAGGCAAAGGGAGACCAACGTGTGATCGTGTTGCATTATTCTTTCGGGAACGTGGCGATGTAACAAGCTTGTTCCGACAGTAGACCGAGAACTACGTTCGATCGCGGTCGTTTCAGTCGCACCGAACGTTTCGTAAGGTGTGAAGGAAATCGTACGGGACGACATCCAAGGACGCTCGGACAATTCGTTCAACGGAATTTTCAACGAAACACTCCGATCGCCAAAATTGAACTCTGTTTTTTTTCTGTGGCGAATCTCATTTGCTTAATTCATACTGGACGTTTTTGGGGAAAATCGTTCAAGATGAGGCACTCAGCCTCCCAATGGTTGTTCGTGGTTTGCATTTTCGCTGGAGTTTTGTTGTTAACGGAGCTCGTCGATGCCAGTGCATGCAAAATCTGTGTAAGTTTCAAGTTTCGATTTTTTTGTATTTCCGAATTGTTTACTCACCGCGATACAAAAATAACACAATTACTCCAATTTGTAGAAAAACTGAAAAATAAAGACCGAAAAATCATAATTAATCATTCGCAATTAATTATTTGTAGGAGGAGGCAAACAGATCGAAGCGCAGTATCGATTTGAACGACGTTCTGAAGGTTCCGACGTACAGACTACCCGGTGATCTGCGACCGATTAGTTACGATTTGGAAATAAAACCCGATATCGAAAACGCGCAATTCGAGGGTCAGGTCAACATAACAGCGAAATGGATCACGGATGGTTCAACGATCAAGCTCAATGTTCACGACATATTCATCCGCGACATACAGATACGTCTGCTCGGAGTCGAGGATGCGTGAGTGAGAGTTCTTAATCGTTACAATCGATTTATCTCGGTTGCGAATTATCGAGTACCGCGCGGATGGGGATGAAAGTCGCTGAACTTTTGAAATTTCGATTCCAAGGGTTGCCGTGGTCGACGTAGCGGCCGGGGAAATGAATCTTCAAAAGTCCGAGTACGCCATATCACTGGCGCAGTTCATGAGACAGAACGATAGCTGCCTGGTGCACATAAAGTATACCGGCAAAATTACGACGAACGATACGGCGGGATTCTTCAAAAAAGAGTACATGGCATCGACCGGCCAACGGCAGTAAGTGATTATTCATCATCTATAAAAAAAAAGTGGAATGTGTTGAAAAACGGTGGAATTCATGAAAAATAAAAATCTTTGTCTCAGTTCCTTCGTTGCCACACAACCGAGGCCGCAAAATGCGAGACGTTGGTTCCCCTGTCTGGACGAGCCGGAATACAAAGCGAATTTCGAGCTCAGAGTTGCTCGGCCGAAGAACATGATGGCAAGATCCAACACACCCATAAAGATGAGCGTCGAAATGTTAGTAAATATACCAGCCGCTTTAACAGAGCTTTATAAGTCCATAGATTGCTTCGAATATTTCTTTTTCTTTTGTCAGATATCAGAAATTTCTATATCGTTACCCAAATTTTTTATAGGCCCGGTGATCCGGAATATGTGATTGATCATTTCGAGAAGACCCCGGAAATGTCGACTTATCAGCTGGCGTTAATGGTTTCCGAGTTCGACAGCATAGCGCCGACAATTCCTGTCGACGAGATGGAAGGTAGAAAACTGGAGATACGAGTGTGGGGTCGCAAGGAATATCTGGATTCTCTGGCTCACGTGCCAAACAAAATTGTTCGCATCGTGAATTATCTCCAAAATTATTTCAACAAATCGATCGGTCTACCGAAACTCGATATCGTCGCTATGCCGATGTACACCGCGAGCAAAGCCTCGGACAGTTGGGGTCTCATGTTCTTCAGGTAAATCGTCGAGAAGAACAATCGTTAATTTATTTTAGTACCCGAGAACTGCGGGTTTTGAATTGCGTTTGATTTTGAAGAGAAAGCGAACTGAGCAGTTCTCTCGTTTGGAACACAGCCTACGAATTGATTTATCAATGGATAGGACAGCGTATCACACCGTTCAGATGGAGCGACGTCCAAGTCAACAAGGCTCTCAATTCATTTTTGGCTTCAAAGACTACCGTGGAGGTGAGCAATTTTTCCTCGTCGAAAAATTCATCACGCTTCAGAAAATTCATCATTAAAATGTCTTCTATTTTCAATAGTCTGAATGCAGAATTTCTGTCGCTAAAGCAAATGATGTATTTAACAGAAAATGAAAGTGTCTTTGCCTTTTTTGAGACATTCTTGTGTTCCCGATACAGATCGAACCCGACGAGATGGAAGGAAAATGGCCCATGACGATGCTGTACTCGCTTTACTACGAATTCGGAAAAACTTTTCCATTCTCCAGAGTCGCTGGCATCAGGGACGAAGCCACTTCCGCTAAGAGTAATTTGTATTTTTCATTTTTTGTTCTTATCGGCAACGATTAGACTCGTTAGTTAAAACTTGCAAATTTCAGCTGAACTCGTCTTCCGTATGTTCAACTACACACTCGGCGAGGAATACTTCCGGCGAGGTATACAGAAGTTTGTTGACGTTAAAACAAAGTAAGCATAATGGCAATGAATGTTGATAGCAAAAGAATGAGATAGCAGAGATAGCAAAAGAATGAGAATGAGAAACATGAAACATTTTTTTGTGAAACTCTCAGAAAATCGGATGATCAGGAGCCGATGAGCGTAAGAAGTTTCTACGCTCACGATGTCTTTCAGTGTATCGACGACGTCGTGAACGAGACCTCTATCAAAAGCACTCTTCCGGCCGGTCTCACGATCAATAGTATCGCGGCACCTTGGATAAACCGGGACAGAGTTCCATTGGTCGAGGTTATCAGAGATTACGAAAGCGGAAACGTCACATTCACGCAGGTAAATCGTTTTCGCATTATGAGAAAAATATCTATTGTTGCTCGACGAAGACAAACGACGCAAGTAAGCACGGCATGCTCGTACGATGACGATGCGATCATCCAAGAATCGCCCTCTGCGCCACTATCACTGAATTATCGTATTCCCCAAGAGGTCAGGATGGTAGCATGGTTTCGATTGTTTTCTTTTATTCGCAGACCGTTTATCTGAGAGAAGCAGCCCCGCCGTCCAACGAAAAGATGTCCTATCAGTGGGACATACCGCTCGTTATGTTGATTCTAAACGAAACCGACACGAAGGAGCCCAAAATTCAGATGGTCTACGGTAACTGGATGACGAAAGCTGGATCGCCCACCAAAACGATAAAGGACATTGCCGAAAAAGACAAATTCATAATTGTTAATCCCGAAGAGATAGGTGAGACTTAGAGCAACAGGAATATGTTTATTCACAATTTTTTCCAATTATGTAAAACAATATTTCGTTCTTTTTTTCGTACAGGTATGTTCCCGGTAAAATACGACAGCGATAACTGGAATATGCTCAGCGAGTTTCTTCAGGGTCCCCATCGCGAGATTATACCCGTATTGACGAGAGCAAAATTGGTTCACGACTCGTGGAATCTCGCTTACGCGGGTAATCTCTGTTTCCGGTTTGCGCTGAACATGACATTGTTCCTGAAGAACGAGAGGAGTCACGTAGTGTGGGAGCCGGTATTCACGATGATCGATCACGTCGGACGAAGAATCGAGGGCTCGGAAGTTTATCCGAAATTCGAGGCTAGTTAAATTCAAATAAATTCTCGCTCGAACCCAGCGCAACTGCCGTGTCAAAACGACTAATGGCCATCGTTTCAAACTACAGACTTACATCTCGAGTTTGCTGAAGCCACTTTACACCGAACTCGGCGAGACAGCAGAGTCCGGTGAACCCTTGTGGAAGGTTCACATGCGGGGTCTCGTGAAGAATTTCTTGTGCCGAGCAGGTTACGAGCCGTGCGTTACCGAGGCTCGGGAACAGTACAAGAAGTGGATGACCGACGAAGAACCCGACAAGGGAAATCCGTAAGATCCTCGCTTCTACACAACTTCGAAGAAATCAACGATTGAAAAGAGAAACCAACTTTCCCATCAATTAACCAATCGACTCGCTTCTCTTAGGGTCGCAAATGAATTTATCTGCCCGGTGTTCCGGTGGGGCACTCAGGAAGAATGGGAGTTCGGTCTTCAGAGGGTAATAAACTTTCCGCGTAATGCTCTCGAGAGGAAGCCAAGCGAGAGAACGTATCTTCTGAAGACGCTGGCCGGTTGTCCGAAGGACAAATCCAAGATCGAAAGGTGATACAGAAGGTTGCCTTCGACTCCTCATCCCCGAACTGTCGAATAGTTTATTTACGCCTCGTTGTGTTTCAGGCTCTTGAACGTAACGATCCTTGAACATTGCGCAAACTTCACGGATTCGGATATACATCTGATCTACAGTATGTTGACCGGCGACGCGGTAGGCCACTCGACATTGTTTGATTTTCTAAAGGATCACTGGGACCTCGTTAAGTCGCAATTCGAAAACAAGAAGCATCTCTGGAACGGCATCGTCACCTCGGCGATATCGTCGTTCACTACTGCAGAAGGATTCACCAAGGTGTCGGAACTGTACGTGCAACGAAAAGGCGAATCCGAAACCGAGGACGCCGTTTTCGAAAAAGCGCTGACCAACATCAAGAAGGAAGTGCAATGGAATCTCGAGCATTTTCCGGTCATCAATAGCTGGCTCGATCTTCATCTAAAACCGGAAGACTTGGCGAGTACCGAAAGCAGCGTCACCGACGGCCGGTAATTACGGCGTCGTCTCGATCGTAATGATTGCAATATGGGTGGATACTGTGAATAAATACTCTACAGAATTCGCAATAAACGCAAGATAACGCGTCAGTTAGACACGATACAACAATGTTCGTATATACGACTGTTTCCATTATTAGTATTCTTATGTAATGCAACACGATTCGTTTTTATCTATTTTCGTCGATTTTCATGACCGAAATGTGTCGTTTGTTGAAAAGTTGTATCATTATTATTCGTAAGAGAGTTGTAAAATAAAACCTAATTTGTAGGTAAAATATTCGCAAATGATCGAATTTATTATGTAACAATAACACTCGTAACAATTAAATATTTTCACCGATATCTCGTTATTGTTTTTTATCGATCCCAGCGCTCCAGGACATCTTCGCTACATAATTTTATCAATTGTGTTCGATGGCTCAGCGCCGGGTTTAGTAAAAAACCGATGTATAGCTTTTTTTATGTCCAACAGACAATGTTGTTTATTCAATAAATACTCTCACAACTCGAACATATGATTGATATAATAATTATCTTTGTATGCACAATGTGTTTTTTTCACAACCCTTGTTCGGTGATGTTCGAAATTAAATTTCGTCTCATCACTTTTGCAGAAATATGTCGATGAATTCCGACCGTCAGTTGGCACGTTTAAACGCATTTTTATTACAGTACGATATCATCGAATGTTAAACTGGTAAGGCTGAGAAGTCGGTGCACTTGAACATGATATTAAGGTACTAGTTAGTCCTATACGCGTAAAACACGGGTTCGCAGAAGTTCCATTTGAAACGAATATAAGATACGAAAATGTAGATAACTATAGGAAGATATTTTTTCATAAAAGCGGAAGACTCTATTGTTATATCGAAATAAATATTCCTATGTATTGGGGAATATTTCATCTTTCAAATATATATCTTTGTTTAACAGTTGTATAGTTTTGATATAGTTTTCATAATGTTTTTTCTCGTATAGTTCGGTATACAATAGCGAGTTGATCGCACAACGCATCAAAAATACTTGTATATTAATAGGTATGCCCGAATACAAATCTTGTATATCTTGAACATGGTTTTTTCTTTGTTCTTTACTGCATATAGAGTACCTAAACATTATCATATCACACTTATCACGGAAAGACATATGTGATCTTGCATTTCGAATAACTCGTGCATGTTTGTAATATATATGTATCTAATAATTGTGAAATATCATACTGTTGCGCAAACAGCGCAAAAGAAAATATCAAATATCGACGTACACAAGTAATACAATCGGCATTAATATTCGTGATGAAAAACGGCAAAGATAACGTATTCGAAGACCTTGGACTGGAAAGACCTAGAAAGTGCGTTAACTACAATTACCGATGTAACAATCAACGAAAGTTAAAACTACGCGCGAACGATTGGCGAACAATGAGATTACGAATTTCAGATCTTTCGAACGACGAATGGTTCGTCCAATGGAAGACATCGAGAGTGCGCTTTTTTTTAAATGCGAAATGGATGCGTGCGTTTTTTTGTAATGTGAAATGTGGCCCGTGTATATTTTTTCTATTTTCTTTCATATAAAAAACATGGCAGCATTTTATTGTGTATTGGCTGATCGTGGCAACGGGAGAGGCATATTTGTTAATCGTTCACTCTTCGCGAGTGTACATTTTTTCGGCGCAATGCCGGAACCGTCGGCATACATTTTTTTTTATGTAGATATCGCGCGCGCCGCGAATTTGATTGAGGATATCTTTAAAGTCGACCGCGAACTCGACAGATTTGTTAAATTTTTTAACTCGCCGAGAAAGATTCTATTCCGGTATTTCGGCGTTTTCAACGCGTAGAACTTTTATCTTACTTTCGTGATTGGTTTCTCTTTTGTTTTTGCTTTTTTCCTTTGGGTGTGTAGGATGCGACGTAGGAGGCCGGTTATTTCCGATTCTCACTACGCGAAGTGACAACGTCAGCAATAGCACGATCTCTTTGGCGGCGGCGCGTCCGGCTCGTGACATCTCAATACTCTCTGATGCGGCAGCAGCGACGTATCGACCGTTGCTTCCATTCTGCGCATCACGCGGTCCAGAAGTACCTCGACCGCGCGCGCTATGTTTTCACCGGTCGCCGCGCTAGTCTCCAAGTATACCAAGCTAGAGTAAACGGAACATTTCAATAAATCGATAGCAAACCCACTGTACAAACATCGATAAATATACCGTTATTACTATCATAACACTTACCCGTATTTCTCGGCAAGTTCCCGTGCTTTTTGCTCGCTTACGACTCGACGATTTTCAAGGTCGCACTTGTTGCCGCAGAGTATTATGTCAGGATCCTCGCAGTATGCATGAGTCTGCGAAATAATTCATCGGCATATCGATCAAAATATTTTTGGTAGTTATAACATTTTTTTCGCGTATTGTTTTTTTCCTTTTTTTTCCGAGTCATAATTTCGCCAAATTTGACCTGAATATATCGAATATTTTTTACAGTTTTTTTTACCATCGTTGCCTATATTTTACTATTTTTTAATTTTGAGGAAAAATGTATTACGGTGATCGACCATGTATGAGTTAAAAATGTGTGAGCTATCTCGGCTTGGAATACACATTACAATGCGGGTTAGCGTATATAGATAAGCAATAGAGGTCAGTAGAGACAACAGGATACTTGTGTGAATGAGGAATTAAGTGGGAAGTTGATTGTGAGCGAATCGGCTGTCTTTTCTATGCCGTAGTAAAACAGCTAAAATAAACGCTAAACGAACTTTGACATAAAAAAAAACCTATCCAATATTTCCGTTTACCTTTAGTTGATCAAGCCAGTTTCTAACTTCCAGGAACGAGTGTTCGTTCGTCAAGTCAAAGAGCAGAAGAAACCCCATGGAATCTCGATAAAATGCAGTTGTTAAACTTCTAAACCTGCGTATTAATTAAATATAACATTTCGCCGTTAGTACAAAGCTCCACGGGGACGAAATTACATTCGAAGAACGAATGTGAGACACATGTTAATAAATTAAGTGTATCCGACACCGGGATGGAATGGCTCAAAAGGAATTTACTATTTGATTGTATTACCTCTCCTGACCAGCTGTGTCCCAAAGCTGCAGATGTACTCTCTGACTCCTTCCGTTCGTTGTCTGATAAATCTTTAATTAACAATACAAATTTTGGCACGGTGCTCGGAATTTCCATTCGAATGAATTCTTTACGAAAAAAATACATTTTTTCATCAATACTATTTTCTGATTAGTTTAATTTACGTGACCAATTACTAGAGTATTCATTTTCTTTTTTTTTCCGTAAAGATCATGTTTTCGTCGATAAAATATTCTCACCACTCGCTTCTCCCGAAAGTCGATACCCACGGTGGAAATGAAACGCGAATTGAACGTACCATCTGTATACTGATACAGAAAGCTCGTTTTACCGACTCCGGAGTCGCCGAGAGCGAGAAACTTTATCAAATAATCGTAATCCATAGCCGCTCCAGCAGCCAATGATTCACGGTTATACAGATTCAATTTGTACACTCGCGAAACGGAAACTCAACGTCGAGGAACTTGTTTCGCGAAAAAAGATTTGCACGAATATTGCTTCGCGACTTTTTGGGACGAAAAGAAAAACGTGACAGATTACGAAAATAGCCGCGTTGTGCAATCGTAAATAGAGCGGATCGATCGATTCGAGCAGACGAAACAGTCGCAACAATACGCGGTGTGTGCATGTGCCAATGACTACATCGACACCTGTTGCGGTTTGTGCGTTTCGAATGATAGCGCCGCGAGCGAAGCACCGCGTCAGTTGAAACAATGCGATCGACAGTCACTACGAGCGAGCGCGCGATACGAGACGAACGAGTTGAATGAAACTATCGCGGAACTATTTGTACATGTGTTCCTTGACAGAATCTAATGAAGTACAGCAGACGAATGGACTACGATGACAGACGGTTGACAGGTGAGCACAAAAATGGCGACAGTTGGAACGGGCAATAAATTCAGTACGGCCAATCGTCGAGAAAAACAACATTTGTTTTTTTAACACGTCGAACAGCTCGTCCGTTTACGAAAAACGATGATTCGCGAAATACTGATATTGTAAATAACAATGCATATTTCTCGTTTGATCGAAGAATCTAATAGTATTCGCGAGTAGGTTTCGTTCGACTTTCGTTAAACTACCCGTAGTGCATTCGGGGTGCGCATGACGCCTCAGTACGTTGGCAGCAATGCCACGGAGCGCGTCTATTTTTTATCGCTCGTGTATTTTAACATCAAACGCCGATAGCATTGTTACGGGAATCGCGCGATGGACGTGCACATAGACGTTGAGTATTGGTAAACGAAATATATTAATGTCAGACGTTGATTCATTGATTCGATTTATTATCGTCATGGAATTCGCTTCCGGGTGACCTAACCTCATCCGACGATAACAAATCATATCGGAACTGTTTTCTTTTCTCATCACTCATACAAAACACGAACGCGATGTTTTTCAGCGGTACCTGCGGGCACAGGAAGCAATTTTTGGAAATGGCCGAACTGATTAAAACTAAAGTGCCCACCGCGAATATTCGCGGCGCCGCCGGACGACAAGGTAATCCAACGGTGAAATTCATCGGTCGACAAAATCATGGAACGTTCGTGTAATTACAATTTTCAGCATCTTTCGAAATAGAAGTCAACGGTGAGTTAGTTTATTCCAAACTGCGAACAATGGCCTTTCCGAATTTCGCTGCGGTGTCGCATCTCGCCGAGGAGGTGCGAGACGGGAAGCCGATAAGAAAAATAGAAAAACAGCAAGCCGTTGATTGCGCGATCGTTTGAAAATGTCTCTAGCGCCGCCAGGTACAGTAACGAAAGGTTCTTCGTTTATTCAATTTTTTTCGTCACATATCAATAATAAATTTGACATTAATACTTTCCAGTTGTAAATACAAAATAAATGTTTCATGCCACTTTTCATGGTTGTCGTATTTTTCAATCTTTTAGGTCATTAAAAAAATATATATATATATATTTTGTCAGATCGATTTGAATGGTTGATAAAGTTTTAGAGAGCAACATTTTTTTCGTCAGAATTCTGGTGTTTCGCGAATTTTCAGACGCAGATAATTGGATCGCCGATTTTTATTATTGCAGGATCGCTTCTTCGTCTACTGAGATAAACGCCGAATTGCAGCTTGCCGCGAAATTCTTCGGCGAGCAAACGAAGAGGCTCGACTGTCTTTTTTCCCGTTGTTTGATCTATGCAAACCATTTGGCATCTGGTGCAAGATCCGTCTACCTGTTAGAGAAAAGAGTGACGCAGAGATGCATTAAGCAGGATTAGCGCATATTTTCCCTCGAGTATTGGCTTCGCGGCCATGGAATTCTCAATCTAGTCGCTGATAGCATTTAGTTGCCGGTAATGTAAAAAATAATCTCTCAAACATTCTACTCTCAAAATATCGACATAACGTGAGAATCTGCGTTCGCACTTTTTAAATATGTCTCAAAAAAAATTTTATTATCATAATCGAATCCATCATTTTGGTACTGAAATTTCAGTCCTGGCTATAGTTTTTGCAATGAGTAATAAATAAGTAAAGACCTGTCTTGGAAAAAAAATATCAGCACCCGACGATTAAGACTTTTTTTTACCTGAGACAAACGTTAAACTTTCCTTGCATTGCACATTTTGGTGATGAGAAGTACAAGTTGATATCGCGAGCGGACGCGGATTGCTACGATCGATTTGAAAAAAAAATTCTATGCCGATACATTCGCAACTTTGGCTATCGGAGATCGAGTAATTTCGATTGGCACGAATAACGAGTCATACGAACCTCGAATATGTGTTTTCCAATTTGAATTCTCGACCAATTGGTCTCTTCGAACGCGGCGCTACCGCTGAGAACCAAGTTTCCACGAAATCTGTACAAAATCGTATCGCGCGGACAATCCGAATCCTCGGGTAGTCTTTCCATTATCCATTTTATGCTCGATTCGTTGACGAGCAAATATTGTCCTTGACTCGAGAAGGATAACTCAGGTTTGCTGATATCTGCAAAAAAAAAATTGCTCTATAATCTCGAAGATAATCGAAACCTTGAACTAACTTATCTTCACACTGGAACTAATCATGACCGTGAAGTTTAACCAAATACCTTTCGTAACATTTTTTTTATTATTCTGACGAATGAGCCGGAGATTTGGTCGTCCGAGTGCGAGACTCAGCCACTCGGAAATTTCGGCACCGCAGTCGATACCCTCGACTCTGTGTCCGCATACTCGGCTTCGACACAATTCTCCTTTTAATGTCTCCTCGGTAGTGAAATCCAAGCGCACTTGCGCCGTCGGCATTCCTAAAGTTTACGCATACCGGAATAATGTGATCTTTTACCCAACGCGCGAAGCATTCTTCTAACCACCATCGTTCTTTACCTGGATAGCTCAGCACGAGAACATTCTTCTCTCTACATATCTTTGGCGTGAGCAAACAAAGATTAACCAGTTGTTTTTGCGACAAGCAAATGCCCGCCGATGTAACAATCATCCACTCTCTGTCGTACTGAAGACCTCTGTTGCCCAAAAGCCACGAATCCGTTATCTCGTATGCGGCGCATGACTTTATGGGATATATGAACAATCTTTTTAGTCTCAGATTCTCACGATTTTTCGCAATCACTCGTATCATCTCTCCGCATCTCTCGATCTCGTGGTCGCAGTTTTGCTTCGATTCTTCGCCGTTCAGCGAGTTCTCGTTCGTCACAAATTCATCGTGACTAACGATCTCGTTGCTAACGCCAATTCGAGCTCCATAATCGTAGAATTTTTTCTTCTGGTTGGCTTTGAGTTTGATGAACCAGCCCGGAACTCTGACGATCTCGGGACCGTCGAGAAAACACTTTTTTATCATGCAAAGCACAGCCTCGACGTTCTCGCGGCTCGACATGTATCCGAACGAGATCCTCACGGCTCCCGTTGGCTTTCCGTCGATCAAATCGCGCGCACCGCCGCACGTGTAGCCGGCTTCGTAATTTTGCATAACGTCGCGATTCGTCAGGCCCAAGTGACGCTGGCATGTTCCGGGATTGCAGAAGCATCCGGTTCGCAGGTGTATCTTGAAAAGCGCCGCCATATGAACGACCTCCGTGTAACCCACGTAATCGCCCGTCGATCTCAACAAATTGAACGTGACGATACCGCCTTGCAAATTTCGATCGTCGTAATCCGTGTCGCCGTAGATCCTCGCGACGGGCTTGTCGTTACGATGGTGTAACTTCATTAGGGAATGGTGCAAGTATCTCGCCAATGAGAAAACGTGCCTGGATATCTTTTCCAAAGGCACCACAGCCAATGCGTCCAAGCCATGCTGAAGAGATATTATCGATAGAAATGGTAGAGTTCCATCCTCGAATCTGCAAAAGTATCGTTCGGGGTAAATATTTTCTCTTAAAAAAAATATATATAATTTTCGTTATATAAAAAATATAAACGAACCTCTCGTGAAAAACGTCGCGTTTAACGTGAAAATTCTTCAGACTCATCGCCAAATTGACCGTTCCGCCGCCGTAGTAAACTTTATCGAGTACATTGGCACTAGATTTTTTCACTAACAGCGCACCGACTCCGGTTGGATAACCGAATATTTTGTAGAACGATAGGCAAACGAAATCGGGTTTTACCGTCGAAAGATCGAGCTCGTTCGTCGGTACGTAACTAGCCGCGTCCAGGAGAACGTACCAATTTCCTGTATCTTCGCCAGCGACTTTTTTCAGAATTCCATTCTGCGCGCTTCTTACCCAACCCAGAGGATACTTCAGACCCGAGAAATTGCATTGGGCGGAATAAACGAACAGGGAATTTGTACTCGTGTTTTTCGCCGATGCAATTTCCGTCTCAGGATTTGACGAAAAAGTATCGAAGGCTTTCTCGTGTTCGAGGCACGAAATTTTCGCGCCTTTTTGCGCGACGACGTCGCGCATACCGAGAACGGATGTGTGATTGTCCTGCATGTACACGAAGCTTCCCGGGTTCGCACCCGCGTGTTCCTGGAATTTGAACGTTTCAGCGACAATCTTCAAGGCCGCCGTAGCGCCCGACGTGAACACGAGACTGTACTCGTCCGAAGATGCATGAAAATGATCCAATATCCTGTTCCACGGAATTGATACAAATTAATCCGTTTCTATGATCCCGATCGTCCGATCTCTCCAATAAACGCTCACCTGTAGCGCGTCCTCTCGATGATCTCCTGAGTCAAAGTTCCAGCTACTCCAGCGGAATGAGGATTAGCGTACAAGGACGTGTGCAGGTCGTTGCTCGACTTTTTTATTTGCGTATCCGAGTACAAGGTAGCACCGGCATGATCCATATAATGTTCGCCTGCAATGCAAGTACTCGATATGTAGAAAAATCAGCGTCTTGATTTTATTTGAAAAAAAAAAAAAACAAGAAATATATTATTTTTCTTAGGTTTTTTCTATTGACTGCGTTTCATACTAAAGTTTACATAACACTTTACATTGATTGTAGCACTGTAAATTAATATACACGATAAATTATCACAAAAATAGATTCGAGTTAAAAAATGAAAACATCGTCGTTATCTCACCGCGCAAACGAGAGAATTCTTTTTCGATGCAACGAAACGTTTTATCATCGTAGATCGGTGTGTACAATCGATCGCTCGGATATTCCATCTCGACTGTAGTTATCGTACTGTTTCTCTCCGGTGCCGCTTATTCCTCCGTCGGAGAGCGCATTTGCCCGCGATTGTGCAATTATCGTTAACTAGAATGTTTCTTAATACAGAGAAAAACAGTTGCCTGTCATTGCGTTTACGCAACGATACTTGAATTTTCGAACGGAATAATACGTCGGGAGAGCTGAATCACGTAACGACACTGCTGTTGACTCCGAGACATAATGAGAGACTGAAGGATTCGCCGTCTGTAGGAGGATTAATCGCCGCAAAAGGAATGCGGACGATCTGCAGACTATACGTAGAAAAATAAAGAATAATGAATTCTCGCAGGCTATTGGTGGGAATGTAGCCATAAAATGTCGCAGTTTAGGGTTATCGAAGTTTGAGATAATGACGATAACGCTACGTACCCGTTTTAGACTAAAAATCTGAACGCCTGATAACGCGACAACGCGACGGCGAGAACAGTTTTCTTCTCAGCGATTCAGACGAATCGAGAGACCAATAGAGATGGCGCCATTGTCTCGATCGCAGATATTATCGTCTCGGAATGGAGCGGTAACACGGCGGTACAGAGGGTAAATGACGAATGAGAAATGTCGAATTCTGGAGCCACAGGTTAAGTTTCACTCGTAACGGAATAATTTGATAAGGTACGGTGGTTATTATCGATCCGTCGAATTATTTCGCTTATGATTGTCCTGTTGGGTAGTAGGTATCATCGGGACGAGGTGGCCGAGTGGTTAAGGCGTTGGACTGCTAATCCAATGTGCTCTGCACGCGTGGGTTCGAATCCCATCCTCGTCGACGTCTATTTTTTATTTCTTCTTTTAACAACCCATCGATAGAGAAATTATTTCTAAATCATTGAATCATCGAAGCTAATGATTCGATCGTAAAATACTCCACGGGAATGACGTTTAGAACTCTTGGGCCAAGTCTTTTTAACATGGTTGGTCGTTGATTCGTTCAGCAGTTCGTTCGTCAAATTTTCGATGCCGAAAAAAGTACAAAGCACTATGAGATTTTGTGCAAAAAAACATCCAACTGCATAGTGGTTAATCTCCGACAAATGTGAAATAATTTTGCGAACTTTGAAATAATTTTTGAACTGGAAAAAATTCTCTATCGTATTCAAGGTTCTTCGATTGCAGCGAAGATTCTTTCCTTGTCTGTAAAATTATTAACATTTTTTTCGATTAATAATTTTTCAGTGAACATGTTGAATGTTATTCCCATTTGCCTATTCAAAAATCATAACCATGTGTATGAATTTTCAAAAATGAAAGTTTAGCAAAAAGGCAGCAATGCGTTGAGAAAATTGACGGAATTTAAAAAGACATAAATTAACCGAGATCGATCATTCTAAGCGGATTACGGTTTCGCGGCTGATCAAACTTCATTTACGTGACGTCGAGCTGCGATTTAGGCTTTTGTTTTGACGCCTCGTAGCCCGTGACGTTTCGCTTCGCCGATCAATCAACTGGTCGTGACGATAAAATCATCGATTTACGTGACGACGTCGACTCTAGCTAGGCAAAAAAATTCTTGTCATGGCCGCCAAGAGAGTGTTCACCGACGAGAATAGAACGGAAGAGATCAGCGATCGAAACTTCGACCATTACGCGGGAGATCGTGTACACCCAAGGTTAGCAGCCAAGAAAACGTTTTTCGATTTGCATCGTCATCGTCGACTGAACGGTGCTGAAGCTTCCGAGAGCGAGACGAATTTCCATCCGAGAATCCAGTGGTCAGCCGGTACCACGACTATCGGCAGTGGATACCGGATCGAAACCCACGACGATTCCGTGACGCGCGACATTATGAAACCCGTTCTCCGGCGCGAATCCTCGAGACCCGATGAAGCGTCGATTTTCGCAGTCTCCAGGCGAAATTTACCACCTTTGCCCGATGCATGGGGATCCATGGATGCTCAACCGACGCAACCCGAAGAAATACAACATCTGCTGATACTCTCGCCGGTTATTCGAAGAACGAACATTTCCGAGAAGACCATCAAACCGAAGAGGAAATTTATTAAGAATATTCTAAAATGTACCAATGCAGCTTTGTCGAATACGAGCCTCGAATCGACGAGAGCGCTTGAAGGTAGCTTATGCAAATTGCGGAATAAATTCTGAGAGGTCGAGTTATAATTATTCTTGCTTTCCAGACGAAGTTCAGACTGTGAAACCAGAAGAAGAATTCAAACTGTTGAACGAACGTTATGTTCGAGAAGGAATTATTCCCGTGGAGAGTCTGACCAAAAAAAGTATTCATATCTTGGGGTCGACCAGTCGGGGGATGAGTTCTGACACTCAAAAGGGCAAAAGACCCAGTGTGAAAGGATCTGTGCATGTACGTGCCAGTGACGAAAGAAAAACGACTCCGCAACATTTTTTCGATCACGAACGTGGAATTGGTTCTCAGAGTACCGTTGAGAAAGATCGAAAATCTTCGATTCTAACGTCGATGAACGAAAAACACGTTACGATACATACCGAGGAAGTGCAGTACCGGAGTCCCGATCATTCGAGTACTTCGCCACTACCGGCGCGAAGAAGTTGCGAGCCGTTGGACGTGAAAAGTTTACGAAAATTGCGCGAATCTGAACCCGAGCCAGGCACTTCGGGTGTCGGTCGACGCGACCTGGAATATTCGCAGGAAAGCATCGTCGAGAACTTCGACACCGTTTTTTTGACGAAAACGCCAAAAATGTCTACAGACGATGACCGAGGTGAAGACGACTCGGAAGATTCGGCGGAGGAGGCTATTAAAAGCGATGTCTGTAACATAGACACGTTCAAGATAGACAAACCATTTTCGGATTTTTCACTGAAGAAGATCATCAATGGAGAAAAGGGTCTGTTGAGACAGTACTCGGCCGAGACTATCGTCGAGACACCAACAGGAAACCCTGACCTGGCGCAACCTAGCACCAGCAATGGAGCTCACGCAATAGAGATCTGTAGACAGAAGGTCAGTCGTACCGAAAGTGTCGAGCAGCCTGAGAAAAATACTCGAGAACAAAGCTTCTTCCAGTCTGCTGTGTCTCGTTTGAGAAAAGCATCGCTTTCAGATAACACAGCGGCAAGTTCGCAAAGTTCACTGGATGTGATCGAGGAAAATTTGATACCAAGAAACAGTGCGAAAGTGCACCACGAGCAAAGTGAAATTCGTAGGCTCGGTTGGAGTTTGTTATATGCGTTTATACGGTAAGTTGGCGGTATAAGTTCAAATTTTGCTGGTATTTTATTAGGCTATAATCGGGACGATTTCGGCGACGAAAATATGGTAATTCATTACTATGATCGTAATTTAGGAATCTTGTCGGCGCTATTACTGGACAAGATGATTAATCCGACGATCGATGGTATTTGGACAATCTATCCGTCGGCTTCATTATCCGGATGTGCCGAGATATCATTCGTTACCGTGCCTGTAATGGTAAAAAAATAGTCTGTGATTCGATATCATCGACGTCTTCGAGACTGCGTCGCCAAGAGATTTCGATGATGTAGTTCACGCCTCCCGCGGTCGGCAGAGAAATATGCCAAGTGTGTATTCAGAAGTCGACGAAACAGGTGTTGGCGGTATCGTGTCGGATTTTTCGCAAAGCTGTGACGCTCGAAACAAGCCTCCGTTTTTCCCGGTACAAGATGACAGTGTTGAGTTTCTGACGGTACAAAGTAACAAGTTAGTCGATCAAATCACTTGACACGTCGTTAGCACCGTTCTTTCGGAAATCCTTACATGCAAGTTTCAATCTTTGTTATCGTCTCGTTCAATCACGACTTTTATAGCTGGCAGACATAATTGCAAGATCCCCTGCTTTTGAGGCCTAGAAAACTTCAGGCCGTTGATGAAGTGTTCATTAACTTTTGGATTCTTCGGTACGCCACTCGTGTTTTTGCTGGCACATCTTCTCAATTTCCACGAATCGCATAGTCAAATCTGAGAGGTTCGGACGGTTTTTTTCATTTCTTATCGGGAGCGCAATGATGAGATTGCATTACATCTGTGTAAACCGGAGATGAAAGCGCATTTTGACCGACTGTCCAAATAAAAATGACTAAAGACAAACAAGTGCGGCTTCGATGTGTGGATATCGCGGTGCAAAAAAAATATCCACCCATTCTTGGTGAGGCCCCGGGGGGATTCGAACCCCCGATCTCCTGTTTACTAGACAGGCGCTTTAACCAACTAAGCCACGGCGCCTTGTGTGAAGTAGACGATGTATAGGTGGAATTCAGTCCTGTGAGTATTTTCCATAGAATTCCATAAATATTCTAATGATTGTTGACTAAACAATTGCCCGAAAACTTTTGAGTGTTATTGCAAAAATAATCGCACCTGATGCAGTACGGCACGTTGAAATCTCTTCCCCCATTTATCGTTGTATTCATCCAGAATATCAATACATTCAGTATATTTATATCAACATTTTTATCGAAAGATAAATTCACAACGTATAAAGTATTCCACACTGCAAGTAAATTCAATAGTGATGAATTTCCTCGTAGATTATCTGACAGATGAAACAGAACGCTCTGTTTTATCTTCAAAATGATGTGCTGGGAATCATCCAGATGTAGCTG
This sequence comes from Ischnus inquisitorius, assembly GCA_963924025.1. Lineage (NCBI taxonomy): Eukaryota > Metazoa > Arthropoda > Insecta > Hymenoptera > Ichneumonidae > Ischnus > Ischnus inquisitorius. Next base: position 11,450,332 of record OZ001250.1, read on the forward strand.
AAGTCGAACGGTGAGGGGCGCTTTGCGTGTATTCCGAACAGTGTGGGAGATATTTTTGCCGTAAGGTCTCGTCGAATCCCGAATCTTCGGAGGCAATTGAAATATGTTTCAGTGATATCATCTGAAACTGTAGGCCGTGAACCAATTCCAAATTTGGATAAATTCGTTATAAAACTGCCATGTTCTGCAAAGAGGGGTTTCACGTGGTTTTAATGGTATGCCTTCGTGTAACGTAGCAGTTAGTACTTTCGCTCATAATTCACTTCTTGACTCCTGATAAAAACATAATGTTTCTACACAATAAAGTTGATGATTTCGGGAGATTGGAGCCAAAATTTGAAAAAATATATTTGACCCCGACGTGATTTGAACACGCAACCTTCTGATCTGGAGTCAGACGCGCTACCGTTGCGCCACGGAGTCTTAGATGTTAAGTAGTCCGAAATAGCGGGTCATAGCGTACCGCAAAAATCGATAATCCACTTAGAAAGTGAACGTTCAAAATTCAGTCTTACAAGACAATTGACAAGTTCACATTAAGATACGTCCCTCATATTCGTACCGCGACATTGATTATGAATATATATCCCCAAAATATTAGTCAAAAGTTCTTAATAATGCAGAATCCGAGGTCCAATACTTAATTTGTGAGTTCCAATACTGAGTAAAGTTTATGACTATTTTTTTCTAGAACTCTGTACGTGGTAACATCAACTTACATTTTTCAAGTTAATACAAAAATCCTGCAATTTTCAACATAGAGTCCATAATTGTTCACATCCGATAGTTTCTTACAATTAACATTGTTTGTGTTGTCCATAATTTTCTTAATCTGAGAAGCACGTCTATGCGGTGATACCTTAAACCTTTCCGTCATTGTAACTGTGACAGCTACGCGGTGCGTGCTCACATCCCGCATACAAGCTCTAAGGTATCAGGAGCTCATGGCACGTTCGGAACGATGCTCTCTCCCTACGGTGCACAGAATTTCGCGCGGGTTGTCTCACTAAGCCCCTCCTGATACCAGGAGTCCATAATTTGTCGAATAGATACTTCCAGCGAGGTATTACGATATTCTGTCATACCTTGACTTTCGCCCGTGAGGAATTTTTTCAACAGGAACGCATGTAGCCAACAGTAATACCGTGACGCCACCGATAGAAGCGCTAGTGTCAACGTACCATAAGTAGTGGATTACAAGGTAGCCCTCAAGGAGTCCCCCATCGCGTCATTTCTTACAACCGAATTTTAGGGGAAAGCGTAATAGCCATCGAAGTCGTATGATACACTCGTTCATATATTGTTTCAGCATATTTTACGTAGGTCTCGAGTATTCGTTGTAAAATTGATTCTTGCTTTGAACGTATCCTCAGTTCCACAACACGTAAGACATGCGTATTGGACAGTAAATTTGGGGAAAACGGTGTCACTGTCCCGTGATGCGCTTGTACGTCTCCGAGAACAAGCTACCATCGAGGAAATTATACATTGATGAGCCCGGTAATGCGAGAAACCGCCCATTCTGGGACGATCCAAGAGCGATTGGCCCCTAGAATTGCCAAAATTTCTTAGCGGCCCAGAGGCAATGAACCAATGAACGATGGAAAGGGTCAACCCAAGACCAATGAGGCGTTTAGACGTCACAAAGGTGCTGAGGGCCCACGCGGCTGTTCCTCAAAATTGTGTCTTTCCGATCCACGGATAACATGAGGGCGATGGAGGTATAACTCACGCGCGATAACTTCTTACTCGTCATCATGCTCGCCTACTGCCAGGATGGTTAAATTGTTGATTATGTCCATTCCGACTTCTAACTTCGGATTACGGCACGACGTAAATGGCGTCACAGATTATAAGGGAATCCGTCGAGCGGCTTTTTCGGCTTCTCTTTTATTCGTCTCTTTCGTCCGGAACTCGTAACCGTCGTAGAGTAAGGCCGAAAGCCTGTACATGCAGATGGACCCCGTTAGAATATAAGACCACGACGTTCTCTGTAGATACATTCACTTCACCAAATCTTTCAAGACGGTTATCTAATGTTCAACATATTAGATACAAATCTTGGAACGATGATTGCAGACTTTTCTGTGTTTATTACAAAATGTACGATTTTTTTTTTTTTTTTCACTTTTATTTTGCTGTCAGTGAATGGATTTAATTTTAGCAATATTCAATGACGAATTATTGATCAATGATGATGTCAAAGCTTACGCAATATTTGACTTTCATTAGATAATATCGCAAAGATATTCCAGTCGATTAAGATTTGAATGTTATTGCAAAATTGATTGACAATAAATAAAATTAAAGAAAATTGGCCGTTGCCGGGGCGATCTACCCGTTGTGTGACAAGCCCCGATGACTGTACCGTGTCCAATGACTTCAAACACAGACGTCTAGCTGTTCAATGATTAAGAGTCAAAATCATTTAGACTCAATCAGTTGGTGCATAGTATCAGGGAAGTAGAAAGTTGTCAGAGTTAAAGCCAAGGAGTTCGGAAATAAGGTGGCTAGTTTGGGAAAGTTTGTTGGACGTGAGAAGTTAAATTTCCAATGGCGATCGAGCATTTTTTTTCATTAATACTGATTCTACAATGGATGACAATAAATACGGATTATCGTGACACCTCATTATTCATAAGGAATAAAATGCAAAAAAGTGATTGCTAATTCAATGGACACTGTCTCCGACATAGTAAAATTTCAAATCATGTTAACTATCTTTTTCGGTTTGTGTCAGTCGCTTCGTAACATTTTTCATGCTCAGTGCATTGGTTGAGTTATTACAATACAGAGAATATTCGGAATAAACGGATAGTTCGACCCATCGAGTATCGAACGCTCGCCAGCACACAGCAAGCATCCGTTCACTTTCATGTTTTCCTGGTACGAGGAGGGGCTAAACGAGACAACCCGCGCGAATGTCGCTCAACTGTACGAGAGAGGAGAAAGATTTTACTTTCTGCTACCCTGATCATTCACGGTTCGTATGCGGGATGTGAGCACGCACCGCGCGACATTGGTCAAAGAGTTATAATATACAACTGAATATACCGATTTAAAAATTACTTTAAAGGATTTTTATAATCGGTTGACATGAATTGACATAATGCGATGACTTTGTGCTATTAGGGCATCGACAAAAAAACCCTGAGTAACCCAAATTGAGTACTTTTTTTAATATTGGTTCGAATACAATATAGAAGCTAATAAGTCGAACAACATTCAATGAACTTTGCCATTTGATAATCCTCTCCATCAAATAGCATAATTAATAGTCATCGGTATACGCACAAGTTTCAAATACACGAATCGCTATTCGTTTCCTTTGGTTTCAATAGTTAATAACAATTAGTCCATTCGCTTGAGTCTGGGCCAAGCCTAAATGAATGTTTTATCATTCGAGAGGAAAGCCACCAAACGTGGTAATAACAGGCAAGATAAAAAAATGTCATTGACCCCGACGTGATTTGAACACGCAACCTTCTGATCTGGAGTCAGACGCGCTACCGTTGCGCCACGGAGTCTCATGGTGACTGCTACAAAAACGGATGTAATAATAATAGAATTTCAATGTTATATTGCTCAAAGTACAACATTGCGTCGTATACGAATATAACAATGTCCAGAAACAATCATGCATAAAAAAACACAGAATTCATAGGACTGCAGAATACATCAATAACGTGATGTAGTCTATTGATGGTATTGAATAAGTTCTGTAAAAATCACGATGATGACCGGTGCATATATGTTTCTATCCGTATGAATGTTGCTATGGTCTTTTTTGTCTACATCATACGTCGATTTCCTATAATTCGAAGAATCCCTTACCGGCATGCCCCGTCAGGGGCGTGGTCCAGGGTGGCATCTTCCGAATGAAACTTCTATCAGGGTAACACGCAACTCTGGAGTCGATCCAGGTTACCATTATTATTATTTGCTCAACTTTCCCCTTCGTGGTAATTTCATAGTCGTTCGATAATTGGCCCTCCACCGTGAAATGGGTAGGATTGGCGAGCCCCCGACAACAACAAGAGCAACAGGATTTCATCCGGTTTGAAGAGCTCTACGCTCGGCAGTCCTGATCCTGCAGGCATTCCTTTGTCACTACCTATTTACCCGTGAGGACCCGCATTCCGCTTTGCGGACTTGGAGTGTTCGGTACGATGCTTATATACTAATATTACGTGTACAGTGCGGTATTCGTAGTATAGAATTTTCGAACCGTTAATCTTTTTACGCTATTAAGCAAATTAGTATATATATGCCATTATAGTGATAACTGCCAAAATTCGATCATTCTGTCTTTTGAACTCACATAACTCCACTGCATGATGCATTTGATATAGTTAAAGGAGCGTTGCGGCAAAAAATTTGTTTGTTTTTAGAATGAATCTGACGCGATCATAACATTTCACAAAAGTAAACGAGTACTTCTAAACTTGATCCGCCAAGGGCATAATGACTAAGATAGTCGATGTTATGAAAATATGGTCAACCAAACCCAGTGGCATAGCCAAATCCAGTGTCGAATCTTCGATTTCGGTTAGATACCACTGGACTTTCCCGTGTAACTACCTGATTCTGTTCATTTATACCCGGTATACGAACAGGGCCTGCAAGGGAAAGTTGACAAAGGTGCAACGCTACGAGCAATTATCCGTGTTACGATTCATACGACGCATGTGGCACATGATTCGTGCTACTTCCGTCCGATGGATGCAATCCTGTTAGGTGTGAGCCACGGCACCGCGTGCCGACGTAACCCGTTGAATCTTCGGGAGAATCGTTACCACAGATTTACGGTAAATTCACGCAGGAGAGTTGACCTATTTTAATGCCAGCCATCGAAACCCGAATCAGACAAACGTGAATTCAGAGTACAAAAAATTGGCAGCGGTGGGATTCGAACCCACGCCTCCGAAGAGACTGGTGCCTTAAACCAGCGCCTTAGACCGCTCGGCCACGCTACCTCTGTTTTGGACCATTCTCATAGACTGGACTGAAAAAACAAAGCATCCGGAAAAGTAATAGTTAATTAAGACAAGTACTTTTTGAAATAGAAATATTGAAACAATCTGCCGTAGGAAATAACTATTCATTCATTCAACAAATCGTTGTTGCTTAAATCTCATTATCTAGTCATCTTTGTGTAAAGGCATTAAATTCGGAAGTGTATTATATACAAAAAACTGGCAGCGGTGGGATCCAAACTTACGCCTCCGAAGAGACTGGTGTCTTGACGCAGCTGTAGCGCTGCGTTGTGGATCTTCACGTGGTCTTTTTTGATGCTCACGATGGTTTTCTGCACGGGGCAACCGCGATACGATGCTGAGTGTCCAGTTTCACCGCAATTGGCACAGGTGAACGTTGCTTCTCCGTCTTCTTTCTGGATAGGGCATTTTCCCGGGTCGTGACATTGCGCACATTTTACGCAGCGGAAAGCCAGCGCACAGTTTTTTCACGGCCGAATCTTTGGCATCTTCCACATCGGAAGAGGACTGGATTACGTAGGTATTACCAACCAATTTTCCGATACGCAAGAGTGCGGACTTTGAACAATTCCCTTGCTATACTGCTGTTGGTAATCTGGACAAGGTGATGATATTTGCTCGGATCGTTGCGGTCGAAATTGGATTGGATAACGTCGATAATAGTGATGTTAGGAAGAGTCAGGTCCAATAGCTCCTGTTCAATCTCCACGGGGTCGAAGTCGCCTCAAACCCCCTTTATGAGGATCGATTTCGGGTTATTCTCTTTTGGTGTGAAGGTATCGTGAATTGTTCGTCTTGAGACCTACAATAATATTCTCGTACTGCGTGATTGTGCTTACGTAAATAACGCGTTCATTCGATGTTTCTTCGCGGATTGTAACGTCTGCCTTTGGAATATTATATCTTCCTGAGAGATTGATTAAGTCAATCATTTTTGCGTCAGTTGTAAAGATGGGTGAAGGTCTCTCGCGTTTTTTTGTTTTTGAATTATCAACGCTTTTGGTGTGTACATTTCTGGCGGAGGCGGCTTCGAGATCCATATCATTGTTGTCAGCGAGTGGCTGGTATTGGTTGTCGTCGGTCAGTAAAATGTCACTGGGTGGCGCTCTGCTCCTTCTCTTCATTGGCTTTTTCGGGAACTCCCACTCTGCGGTCGGCAACTGCGACCCGCTCGCGGCTTGCGACGTCTCGCCGTCCGATGTTGCTAGCTCAGGTTTCCTTTTACGGCCTTTGGCGACGTTCGGTGGTATTTTATTGTTAATAACCTTAGCGCTACTATCTTTGCGTAGATTTTTATATCGTCCATCCATGTCCATCGAGTGAAGCCTCGGAAAGCTTCGATCTCGTGGCGGTCAGATTAAGTCAATATCATTAGCTTGTCACTGCAATCGCGCGGGAGTGAAGGTTTGTTGCGACTGGGTCCGGCCATGTTGCTTGTCGTAACGCGGACGTACTCCGGCGTATTTCTTACTTTTAATCTCACTATTAATTGAATTTCTTGATTCCGTGTTCGCACGATATATAAGGGCTCTTGAAGCCACAGCGATGATCGTGTTTGGTAGACACCTAATGTTTGATATTTAAAGATAATTCAGACTGATGTGGAAAAAAGACGATGCTAGGCGCGCAACGATGCGTACGCTCCTGCTGCCAGCAGCAGACTCTGTGCCTCAAAACAGCATCTCAGTCCGCTCGGCCACGGTACCTGTGTTTTGGACCGAACTCGTAGACTGCACTGATGAAACAAAGCACCCGGCAAACTAATAGTTCATAAAATAACTACTTTTTGAACTAGAAATATTTAAAAAATCTGCCGTAGGAAGTAACTATCCATTCTTTGAACAGATCATTGTTTCTTAAACCTCATTATCCATTAATCTTTGTGTAAAGGCATTGAATTCGAAAGTTTATTTAAGAACATATATATTATCAGAAAACCGCTGGGTACATAAAAAAACTGGCAGCGGTGGGATTCGAACCCACGCCTCCGAAGAGACTGGTGCCTTAAACCAGCGCCTTAGACCGCTCGGCCACGCTACCTTCGTTTCAGTGTATTTTTTCCGCCTAGAGCGCTGCATTGCGACCCCTTATCCACGAAAAATCAATTATAAAAAAATGCTATGCCAGTAGAAAAAAAAATTGGCAGCGGTGGGATTCGAACCCACGCCTCCGAAGAGACTGGTGCCTTAAACCAGCGCCTTAGACCGCTCGGCCACGCTACCTTCGTTTCAGTGTATTTTTCCCGCCTAGAGCGCTGCATTGCGACCCCTTATCCACGAAAAATCAATTATAAAAAAATGCTATGCCAGTAGAAAACAAAATTGGCAGCGGTGGGATTCGAACCCACGCCTCCGAAGAGACTGGTGCCTTAAACCAGTTTGTTTGTTGTTTTTGTATGAGTTTTATTGTTTACGTATGTACATTATGGAGATGAAGCTACAATAAACTAAGAAAGAAAAGCTTATCGTTAATAACATGTAATAATGATTGGCGCAAATTTGGCCACTAGTGCAGCACTCAATTACGTACTATGTTAGTTGTTTGGATGTAATGGTGTAACGATATTTTTTAACTGTGACAGGTTCGCTTGAACCAGACCGTATGCGCTACTGGTAACGCTGAGAGGCATGGGAAAAAAACGAGAACTCTCGTAAGAAAAAAAAACCCGCCTAACTAAAAAAAAATACCAGCTCCTTAATATTAGTGGACTACGTACATATTTACAGAACTTACAGCTAGTGTGTCGCGCAGCCGCTCGATTTAGGCGCTCGTCGCGCTATAAGGGCAATCAGTCTGCCTCTGGTCTCATTCGCCTTCGCCTCATTAGTTCGGATCTTCTGATCGACAGATCGCGTAAATGCTTAGCCAGAAGTATTTCTCAAAGTTAAGTCTATGGAAATCGACTAGGTCAGATAGGGAGACATCCATTGCCCCGGTAAAATTATCGTTATCGTTAATGATGTTGTTAATTGTTAACGTAATTCGCTTGTTGGCTTTGTTACGCTTCCAGTGATATAGTATCGGGACGTTATGAGCATTCTGAATTAATCCGCGGCTGTCGCAATAGAGGAAGCCTTGTGGGGCAATATATCCTGTTCTTAATTGTCGTTCTGACTCTATTGTTGGCTGGTTACTAATATTTTGTAAAACTGCGTTATTGACTCGGTGTAAGTTACTGAAGTAGTCTCTGGTTAGTTTTATAGTAAAATTATCAATTCTCGGGATGTTTGCAATATTGTATAAAGTTCTGTTGCTGACGTAGTGCCGGAAATCAGAGTGCGCCGATCTGTATGTGCGCAAGCATACACGAAGACATTTCCGTTCGAAGGCCCTCATCTTTTTGACTACCGAGTTTCCGGTGTTCCACCAAGTGGGTGCTGCGTACGATAGAACAGGCCGAACTATGAGCATATATAGAATTGTCTTGGACCTACCGGTGAGATGTCTGCTGTAAAAAACTCTACTATTGGCCTGAAACGCCTTTTTTGCTTTTTCCAGCATTGTGTCTGGATGAACGTTACAACGAAGCAAGTAGTCAATATGGTATCCTAAATATTTCACAGTGTTCCTATGTGGAATATTAACTTTATTATTCGATCCCGGGACTGTGGTTTGTATTTGGAAATCGCGGTAACCAATTCTTTTTGTGGAGTTTATTTGTCGGATCGGTTTTCTAAAAAGAATTGTTTCACACTTCGCGGGGTTCAGACGCAAGTTCCACGTTATATAATACTGGTTCACATTTTCGACGATGTTTTCCAGAGTTTCCCTGACTGTACTAGCTCGATTGGATGACGTATATAAAATAATATCATCTGCAAAGGCAATTGCCTTCGCAGCGTCTACATTATTGATATCAAAAAGTCTTAATATGTCGCAGGTAAATATATTAAAGAGGATAGGCGAGTTGACCGTCCCCTGTTGCAGCCCTTCCTCTATCCGGAAACTTTCAGATGAGAAGGATGACCCGTCCCACGTAACGAACGACTTGTTGTTGATCATATCCCACACATTCCATAACAGCCAGTCAGGAAATTCTTTCTTTTTCAATTTAAATAATAACCCGTTCAACCAAACGGAGTCGAAGGCTTTTTCGAGGTCCAGCAGTGCCGCACCCACAAATTGGCTTTTCCCCACCAAGCCCATCAAGTCGGACAGGAGCTTGTGGATTGCATGCGTGGTAGAATGTTTATTCTTAAAACCGAACTGCATGTCGGGTATTATTGATTTAGCGTCACAGTGGGAGGTAATTTTGTTGTTGATGACCGCTTCGAGGCATTTGCTTAGCGCCGGCGTAAGGCTGATAGGCCTGTAGCTTGAAGGGTCGTGTGGGTCTTTGCCCTTTTTTAAGATGGGTAAGACTTTAGCTTTTTTCCAATTGACCGGGAAATAATAATGATTCAGTGAGTTGTTAAATAAGATCGTATATGCTTTTATGGCTTTATCGGGCAAGTTTTTGAGAACCAAGGGGGAAATATTGTCTAGACCGCTGGATGTTTTATTAGGTAAACGTTTGAAAATTTTCCTAAGAGATTCGGTATTACAAAATGGATTATTATTCGGATCATCAATATGGGGGCAAGAGGCTTTGTTATTTGCCGAGAAAGTCGTAAAAGTATGTTTGTTTTGTCTGTTATTTATAAATTGTTCCTTTATTTGCAGAGCAATTCTATCCACGAGCTCCTTTATCCTCGTTCCTTCATTGAGGTATCTTGGTGAATTTACCGATTCGCAAAAAGCGCCTATTATATTTAGTTTGTCTGCAGTTGTCGTGAGAACGTATTTGTTGCCGCGTTTGATGGATTCAGTAACGTCACATGTGCTTCTGTTGATAATGGGTAAGTTATTCTGGTCTATGTGCATTTCTTCTATTTTTAATGATTGTTTTGGACGGAGGAGTCTATTAATTATTGGAAAGAATTTATGAGATTTTCGGTAGTCTATTTTTTTAAATTGTTTTTCCCAAAATTTTTCGGTGACTCGACGTAGCTCTTCTTGAATAGCTGCTCTCGTATTTTTCAGTGCCATTTTTGTGTTTTTTGTCAAATGAGATCTCGCAGCCGGATCGGATAGATGCAGGACATGTAGTAAAGAGACCAGATAGGACTTATGTTTTTGTAGTCTGTTGATAGCTGGGTTAACAAATCTATATATGTCATAATTAATTTTGCATTTTGGCACTGATGTGTTAATTGTATCCGAGATAACAGTGTACTAATGGTTTCGAGATAAGCATAGATTTCTGTAATGTCTAAATTGCGAGTCTCCGGGATATTGATATTTAGTCCCTCATCAATTCTCTTTCTGAAACGTTTCCAGTTAGTTGCTTTAAAATTGAGACGACCCGGCGCCTCAGCATGATCGCCCAGACCCACGCTATCGTCTTCAAACTTAATCGCAAACGAAATCGCCGCGTGATCACTGTCATATGGCAGAACGGAAGCTTTATTATTAGTACAGTCAGGAAAAACTAGACGCGAGTCGGCCAGGCAAATATCTAAGTACGTACGCGCTGGTTTATACGTTGGTTGAGCCGGTGTGATGATGTTTAGCTTATACTCAATACCTTGCGCTGCTTCCCACTGCGCTATATATCTTCCTCGTTGGTTATTGGCTCTATCACCCCAAGATTTGCGTCGCGTATTGAGATCTCCAGCGATAATGTAATACGTATCATCTCTATCTAATTTCAATTTTATAAACAAATGGTCGAGTTCCTCAATGAATAGTCTTCGATTATCATTTGTGGCATAAGCGCTTAAAATGACTAGTTTTTTATTATTCGCGGTTTTTATGCTAATAATCGTGAACTCTAGAATCTCGTTTACAGAAGAGGACGGATTTTCTATTATTTCGTACGGAATTTCTTTTTTTATTGCGATTGCTGTGCCACCTCCGCCACGAGAGTGTGGGCGGTCAGTTCTGATTAAATTGTATTCGTTTATTTGAATTTTATACCTAGGATTAAGTTTAGTTTCTGAAATAAGTATGATGTCATGCTCATATTTAGCTGCAAAGTTACATAGTTCTAGTCGTCTGTAGTTTGCAATTATAGAGTTCACGTTTATCGCGGCTATTCGTAGTTCGTTTCGATGACTATTCGTATAGTTCATTATTGAGTATAAATTGAGCTCAGGAGGAATTCAATTCTCTCCGTGTTCTTCGCGACTTGCTCCGAGATGTGCTTAAGCTGGCTCGATACAATTTGGGTTATTTCTTTTTTGAGATCGCTAAGCCAGTCAGGGGCTTATCCGTACGTAAAATCTTCACGCGGATTATACTCGTAATGGGTCGGTTGTGAAAAGGATACCTGCGGGGCTTGCGCGTGCTGGCTATTGGCGAGTGCAGTGGCGTCTACTCGGTTCGGTCGTGGTGTTGGAATCTTCGGCGTTGCGGCTTGCGCGTACGAGACGTTTTCTCTTGTAGTTGCTGCTATGCGGTTGACTCTATTATATGCCGAAATCTTGCGACTCTTCGCATGCTCTTTCTTGACGTTTATCACGGCTTTTAGAAAAGGGCAACCATGATACGACGCAGGATGTCCGGACTCTCCACAGTTGGCACATTTCAGCGCTGCTTTGTCGTCCTCTCGCTGGATCAAACATTTTCCTGGCTCGTGTGATTGTGCGCATTTAACACAGCGGTAGTTGAGGGCACAGTTCTTGCTCGCATGGCCGATTCTTTGGCATCGTCTACACTGGAAGAGAATTGGCTTTCGCAGATGTTCCCAGCGGATCTTTTGATATGCAAGAGAGCGCACTTTAAACAGCTCTCTAGTTGCACTGTTGTTGGTGATCTGAACGAGGAGGTGGAATTTTCTCGGGTCGTTGCGGTCGAAGGAGAATTTTGTCACGTCGATAATTTCGACGTTAGCCAGTTGTAACTCGGTTAATTCCTGTTTTATTTCGGCGGGCTCGAAATTTCCTCTAATGCCCTTAAGCAGGAACGACTTCGGTTTAGAGTCCTTCGGTGTGAATGTGTAAAAGTGTGCCTTGATTTTTTTAAGCTCCTGCGACGATACACTGAAATTGGGAATTGTTATTTGCGTAGATGACATGCTCGTTGTTGGTTTTTTCTCGGATCGTGACCCCGGCCTTTGGAATCTTAAGATCTTGAGTAAGCTTAATTAATTTGTTCATATCCGAGTCCATCGTGAAGATGGGCGGCGGTCTTTCGCGTTTATTCGCTTGCGGTGTTTCGACGGCGATCACGTGGTCTTCTTCGTCCGAGGAAGCATCGTGTTCCATGTCTTCGTTGTCCGCGATCGGATGGTATCTATTTACGTCGATAGGTGGCGCGCCGCTATTCTTCGACAGATCGTGTTGTCTTTTCTTTACTGGGTTTCTCGGAAGTTCCCACTCGTTCGTCTGGCCCTGCGGCGTTGAGTCTCGTTGCGACACCTCGCCGTCCGATGGCGCCACTTCGGATTTCCTTTTTCGCCCGCTAGCGATGTTCGGCGATACTTTCTTATCATACTTTTTAGCATTACCTTCGTTGCACATTTTCTTGTACATTCGGTCTAGATCCATTGAATTCAGCCTTGGGAAGCTTGAGTCCCGGGGTGGGCGGCTTTTGCTAGAATTTCTCTCTTGACGAGAAAAACGCGCGGGAATGAAGGGTTTCTGCGGTTGAGATTCCGCCATGTTACCTGTCACGACGCGCGGGATAGCCCCGGCGTCAATTTTTTCTTCAAGATTATTGATAATTAGCTCGGTTAACTTCTTGTTCACTAATGATGAGGGGGCTGTAACAGCCCCAAAGATCTTCGCGTGTGGATGACACTCAAAATTATTTATACGATTCAGACTGCTGATGGAAAAGAAAACAAAAACAAGCAAGCACAGCGAGGGACGACGTGCACTCGTTCGCTGCCAGCAGCAGACTCCCCGTGCCTTAAACCAGCGCCTTAGACCGCTCGGCCACGCTACCTTCGTTTCAGTGTATTTTTCCCGCCTAGAGCGCTGCATTGCGAGCCCTTATCCACGAAAAATCTATTCTAAAAAGTTTCTGTGCTAGTAGAAAAAAACAATTGGCAGCGGTGGGATTCGAACCCACGCCTCCGAAGAGACTGGTGCCTTAAACCAGCGCCTTAGACCGCTCGGCCACGCTACCCTGCGTTCTATTATATTTTCACGCTGCACTGCACTCAATTGCGTTGTCCGACATGGGAAAACTAATCGCAATGAGGTATCTGTTAAAGAAAACTACAAAAGATCGGTAGCGGCGGGATTCGAACCCACGCCTCCGTGGAGACTGTTGCCCTTGCACCAGCGCCTTAGACCGCTCGGCCACGCTACCCTCTTTAAATAAGACCCCCTTATCGTGGTTTCTCAATGGTAGTTGTTACAAACATTGAAATAACTGATGTGATGACAGATTATTTTGAAGTGATCTCTACAACTCGTACCTTATGCAACAGTAGCTTATCATACGATGCGCGTCGTCAAATCGGAAGTACTCGGATGCATCCGTTTTTAACCGGATGACGTTGTAGCGATAGTTATCTTCCGACTTATGAATCAACAGGCGCAAATATGACGTATATCGTAAGTGTTATTACATATCGCGCCAGTACAGTGGCTGAAAATAACGCGGGTTATTGCGGCTTTTGCGAAACATCGCCGGCGTTTTTAGATCCTCAACCGTGAAGTTAGGTATCTCCAATTACCACGTTGAAAATTTTGCATTAGCGTTCGGGGATGAGAATGTGGTGAGTAAGCGATCCATATATAGAAACGCCCACGAGTTCACCAATACGAGGGGGATTCGTGACACGGATATATACGCAGCACGAGTCGCGAGAGCACACTTTTTGTGCTTGCGTTAACCTCGTATAATCTACAACGAGAGAAGTCGATTCTCCGCGTTTATTCTTCATCCTTTATCGAGAAAAGGCAATTGATCATCGACGATGCCGGGACGTCCACTTTGGCAGGTGAGCAATCGTGGTGATCATTACAGCAGTTAATTAGGAAGATTCGGTCCTGAAAATCTTTTTCTCCATCGAGTCACACTAAATGAAATTTATCGGATAGTCTGCAAAATTTGTCTTCTCGTCGTTGCCGCCTAACAATTTAACGCCTGTGCTTTCGGCCGCGATCAGCTGTGTTTGACAGTGAACTGACTGAAGTGTCGTGCTGTGTGCAAAATGTTTCCACTATGTTCGCGATCCGATATTCTAGTCGTCGTGTATTCAGCGGCGCATTGCCATTCATTCAAGTCGAACTGTCTTTCGTAGCATAGTGTGTCACGCAGCGCACCATTTCGAAGAAGCGCGAGGTTTCCGCGCACCCGGCGTCTAATCGTTCTTGGCTGCTAACAGAACTGTTGCCGCGCTAAGTTGCGTCTGCAGCTCATTTATCTCATTGCAAATTGCACTTTGAACGTCAAAACTTTATACTAATTGGAATGACAGAAAATTAATGAATGTGAGGTTCGCAGCTCCTGTGCGAATCAAGGTCAAAAGTAATCAAAAGATATCACATATTCAATTTTTGGTAAGCCAATGTTGACGAAATGCCGTTTTTCGATACCCCATCGTTCAGTAATTATGAGATTTTTCTTTTTCTTCGTTCTTCGTGAAATGTATAACGTGGCCTCGAAATCATAAAACGCAAAAGTCTATTTTGAGTTTCCATGAGTCAGGCATCCTTCGTCACGCGTTAACACAAGATTTTACGTTGAAGCTGGTACCCTAAATCTGGAAGCATTCCAGTCTGACTCACATCGTCACTCAATCAATCAATTCATCGTGGAATGCCGTAAAGATGTCGATATTTATAGATTTATTTATTTTTGGTAAAATAAACAATACCACGAATCAACGAGAATTGCATGTGCGTTAGACTACGTCACTGCCTTTGCGGACTTTTCTAACTTAATGCGAAGCCGTGACGCGATCCAGCGTGCGGCAAACTACGAGCCGCAATCATCCAGGAATAACTCTTGCCGACTACGTAAACGTGCCAAGGAAAGCAGAACTTAATTTAATTTTATCGTCCCCCGAATCATCGTCAACAAGACAGTTTCGTGTTTGTGTCAGCATCGAAACATTAGTTGTTCAATGACATTTCATTGATAAAGATGAACCCAAGTAGACGCCGAGAAGTATTGCTAGATTTATAGATACATCATGAAGAAATCACATTTTTTTGGAAAACAAGCCTTTACCTCGTTCAATATCGAGCTTACACATGAGAGGATTAAAAGGTTCAAAGTCAAAGTATCTTTCTGCTCTTTCCCGAGTTTTCCGAGAATCCCAAACGGAGAAAATGCTGCCACTATTTGCAGAGATTCCTTCGACGAAGAGAAGTCATTTTCATAGAGTTGACTAAGGAACGTCTTTTTTTCATCAAACGATGAAGAAAAAACGTTAGAATTTCTCATTTGGACATACCATTCGCGATATTAAATACTGACAGTTTGAAAAAAAAAATCCCTTTCAAGCAATTACATTGGGTAGGGGGAGCTCCGAGTCATTCGTTGGATTCTATGCTTGGGCGCAGTCCCTCGCACCGAGGTACTTGGCACAGATTCAAGTCTTCCAAGTGGTCTGTCGCTTTTTTGCATTCCCGAGACGATGTCATACGCCCTTGTGTCACTCAGCGGGATCATTGAAGCGGTGACGCTAAATCCAGAGGACGGAATATTTTGTTGTTCAAAAGTTGTTGATCGTTGATTGACACGAAGAGACGAGCTATTGTTGGCACGCCGGTGTTTCGCCGCGGTCGACGTATTATCTTAGTCTCGTTTTTCTATTTTTTAAAAAATATTTATCACAGACGTCTTTCGATCTATAACTAAATAAGTCCATAACTAAGGTCATGCGACGATAAAGCTATTAAATTTACGGGTTCTACCCGTTGCGTAGTCAAAATAACAGATACATCTGATGAATTCGAGTGTCAGTGACTCAAATTCTGCGCAATGAGTTTAGAGGTGTATTGGCCAAAAAACTCAACGTAGACCTTTGTTTTTCCAACATTCTACTATTTTCTTAGGCGCCGTTAGCCTTGAAGTCAAACCATTAAAAAAGCAACGAATACTTCTGTTCCAGCGAAAAAAGTATCAGAAATCCAGAACTATGTATTAAAAAATATCAGCGTTGCTTTTATTTATTCGTAACAAATTTGAGACCTTTCGCGTTATGATCCACAAGCAGTTTGCCGTGAACGAATAATAAGACGATCATTTTAAATCGGCATCAATTTTAAATATCGCTTTCTCAACAATTTCGCTTGCTGGAAAAACGAGATTATGTTATGTACGTGTGGTATTTCGAATTAATGTGTATAGTTTATATCTATGCATTATTTATTTTAATGTTAATCAATGAACTTGCTTAAATTATTGGCAACGTGTGCCCGAAGTATGTGTGCGTGTGCGTGTGTGTGTTTGTGTTTGTGTTTGTGTATGTGTATGTGTGTGTTATGTGCGTGTATTTGTCTAAATGTTTTGTGCAGTGTCAATGTCTCGTGTGTTTTCCTCGAGCGCTTGTGTTCGTGGCTGTGTTCACGCGATGAGGAGTCAGTTGATCGAATGAAACGTGTGCGTGAAAGTGTAATAGTATTCGTGTAATCCGAATAAAAGGATTGCGATTAAGATCTTGAAGCTCAAATCCCCATGGAGCTTGATGAGAAAAATCGTGACGCATCCGATCGCGTTCTTTTGATAAACGAAGAGTTGATGATGTTGGACTTAATTAAATAACGTAGTATTAGCGGAAGATAAGAGTGAATATTTCTTGAACCGAAGATTTTTCACATGTGTCGTGTGTTTCCGAAACCACCATGTCCGGACTGGCTGGCGCCCTTGTTGTATCCCATTTGAAGATTGAGGTGACCTTCGCTGGCGCGAAGTTGATCGTCGGTGAAGGTTCTCTCGTTCTTGTCGGCCATCTTCGGTCCTAGACTCGGGCCAGTGAACTCCGGATGCTTCTGCGTCTGTTTTAAACATTCAATCAATCGTCCATCATCGCAGATACTTAATTCGTGAACTTCTCAAACTGGCCATAACCAGATGAAGAATATTTCTCTTCTAACTCGTGTAGATGAAGGTACTTACGATTCGCCCAAGAGCGTAAAGGCACAGAGTGACTTGGGGAATATTACGCCTCTCGAAGAGATCGGCCGTTTGGAAAATCTCCTCCTGGGGCACTCCGTAGTTCTTGATCGCTGCTTGGAATCTGCGAATCAAAGAATTTAATTTAATAGTCGTAAAATCGACACGACAATTTATTAAATAGACGTTCTAAAGTAGATTTTAGCGTTACCTCTGAACGTTCTCCATAAGTTGGAAATTGGTTCCTTTCGTCTGGATCTTCTTTACAGATCCAGGGGCCAGTTTGTTCGCAAGTTGGCAAAGAATAACTCCATCCTTGAGAATGTCCTCGTAGTTGCCGGGCGGCAATTTTTCGCCGAGCACAGCCTCGATCCAGGCGAGGACTTCGGCTTCCTGTTCCTTGTTGCGAGCCTGACGAACAAACGTATAATGAAGAAAATTCGTGATTCTTCATTGCATTGTCAATCTTTTCTCTCTTAATTTAATTGTGGAACGTTACGGTATCGTACAGTAACTCCACAATTCTCTTTCGCGCAAAGATTTAAAACAGCCGGGACGAAAATAGAACCGGGGAGTTGGGTTTCAGCGGCATAAAACCACATCGAAAATAAATAATGTCCGTTGGATACAGAAGCTTTTATATCCAGACTGCAGGTGTTGGCTATTTCCTGTCTCGTCATATCCCCACCTACTCGACCACGAATCTCTTCCACATAAAAGCGGCGCCATTAAATATAAACTCGCCGTTCCCCTTCATCGATAATCTTGGGCGACTCTCGGATGAATTTGTCTACGTAGTAACGCAAGGTATACCTATACGCTCTCTTGATCTCGTACTCCGCCGTAACAAATTAAACGCGATCTGTGTAGACCAATTTTGTGATAGCCGAAATCTCTAAACGTTTCCTGCCAGCGTTCTGGCTCGTCGACTGACGTAAGAGGGATCTGGCACCTATCGGGCCTAGCGATAAATAAGTATTTATAACGCACACGGAGACCGATCGTTTTTACCGAGACGCTGCAGGAACTTTATATTTACAAGTGATCTATGCCTCACGAAACTTCTGTCTTCCATCGGCTCCTGACACTCTATACCCCCAAACGTCATCCATATGTTCGGTTTATTCCCGAGTATTTTCGGGTAGAAAATATTTTTCATTTTTACTTTTGAGAAATAGTTCAAGCGTATGGAGAGCGGATGCTCGTTATATAGTGGAGCTCCTTTAGCTGGATATATTCTCGCTATTGCGCGCATCGCCGGAAGGCGTGGTTCGTAAATCTTGCATAACGATCCAGTAGATTTGACGCTAAATTAGCCGAATTCAGCAT
This sequence comes from Ischnus inquisitorius, assembly GCA_963924025.1. Classification (NCBI taxonomy): domain Eukaryota; kingdom Metazoa; phylum Arthropoda; class Insecta; order Hymenoptera; family Ichneumonidae; genus Ischnus; species Ischnus inquisitorius. The sequence continues at coordinate 11,468,718 of OZ001250.1, forward strand.
TCATGCATTAACTTCGCTTTCTTGGCTCTCGTGGCGAATTTGTCAAGACGCACGAGTTCGGAATCAGGGTCGAAATTACACAGAAGAGCTTTTTGCACCCGTGTCACTCGTCTCGACGTTACGACGGAACGTCACGAGTTGCGCGATTGTTGTCGAGGTTCCGCTTGGAAAATCCCAACAGCGCAATTTTAGTAGTGGAAGAAAATCGCAGTTTCCGTTGTAAAATTTTCCTCGGTATATCCGCTTGTCTAATGTTGTCGATGCTGTTATTTTTTTTTGCTTTTTCTCCGGATTTCTAAATGCACCGGATGCGAAGGAGCGCCGAGCTTTCAGGCTTTGAACGGCAAAACTATCGTAAACAGTCGCGCAAGCGTTGAAATAGTTTGGATAAACATTTCTATCTAACCCGACGTCGACAACTGTTTTCGAGCTCCCGCTGCTCGAGACACGTTTCACAAGAGCTCATTATCGGCGTTTCCTATTTGACGTTGTTTGAGTGCTTTTGAATTTACGAGCGCGCGAGTGAAGCTGAATGAAACACGGACCGTCGTTCGTTTCGCGGTGGGATCGAGAGTACGAAATTAGAAAATGTATAACACGTTTCGCCGTCTTGCGGTAAGATCAACAAATTCGCCTTGCAAATTATATTCGGCATATACAAAAAAGAATTAACAATCGTGGATGAATGGGAACATATCGGAAAAATAAAAGCTGGCTCAGTTTCGAGAAGCATCAACGCAAATGTATATTTTTTTAACTTAATTTTCACGTGAATGCACAAGTCAACGTACCGGCATTTTATCGTTGTTTTTTTTCCTGATGACTTTCGAACGAGATTATGTGGGAATCGAGATTATCGGATGATATTGTGAGTGACGTTTCGATGCGAGACGTGTGTTGCCCGGCAGAGTAGAAACTAAGTTGGAAGCTGAGCGTTCCGACGCTATATGGCGTCATCCCCTCCGCTTTTCCATCCTACTGATCTTCAGGCAACGTAAAGCTCTTGGCACTTGGCCCATTGGGTATTCCCACACCCCCGCAAGCTTCTCTTGGTCCTGAAACTCGGTAAGGCTTTGACGTTAAACCGACAACAACGAACAACTATAATTGTTACTGGGAGAGGTATAGCTTGAATCGAGATACTAGACACGGACAATTCAACGTTGTTCTTCTTTCGAAAACGAAAGTAAATCGCGAAAAATTTATTGCCCATTTCGTACATTTTTTGAATTCATAAAATAAAAATTTTTGAACATATTTTCCACTCGGTAATACGGTGTATAAATTATTCAACGACCGACGAAAATTTTGGCAATTGTTTACCTACGTTGCAAATTATTCGCGAGTTAATATCCTCGTTTATTCAGTTCAAATTTAAACGTTTGTTATTCAATCAAAACGTGATGTACGTTTTACATTTAATCAGATTCGCTAAAACCTAAACTATTACAATTATAATGTTATGTCATTGTGGTGAAATTATTACAAAAAATTGTCATCCATTTCGGAATAATGTATATGCCGAATCCCCGTGTTGAAAATATTTCAGCAAAATAGTATTTTGCAAATTTCAATATCTTCGGCAGTAAACATATTTTTTAATAAGTAGCGTTGCAAAAATTCCACGATGGCATTTTTTCTCTCAGCCAATCAGTTGAATTATTGAACTATTTCTGCCTTTAGAAGAATACATTTCGTTTTCAGGTATTTTTCTAAATTTAACACTTCTTCGAAATGCCTTTAAAGACGTTATGAAAATTGTGAGCCTGCAGTTCAAATTCGAGTAACGTACCAAATACTCCGAGACATACTCGCGGAGCTAAGCTGCGCAGGTTCAACAACCCATCAGACACGGATCGCAATTAGACAGCAATTCGGGTCATTCATACGAGATTTCATGTTAATTTTCTCTCGGCAAAGCGGTGCCCATCGCGCACCGTGGACCGGTAACACGAAACCTCGGTTTATCCATCGTTCAGTGACGAAATCGTGGAAAATCGTTTTTAGACGCTAAAGATTCAATATTTATAAACCGAAATCCCGGAAGGTATAAGTATCGATAGCGAAACAGCTGTGTAACTCATCGCGAATGACAAAAAATAAGTGGGTGTATATTTTGCAAGACTCAATCAGAGGCCAAAGCGCGTCGTCGCGTGGGGTAACCCAGCCCCGGTGTTTCGTGAAAACGCCTATAACTTAGCGTCGTAATTTCTGGAAGCTGGCCACATCGATGCCCTGAGGACATCGCCGCGTTTAGATTTCGTCAATCGACACGGGCATCCAAGTTTGTTGTATCGTATAATAACATCACACAACCGAACGACATTTGCGAGCGTCGCCAGATTTTGTTGAAAATCTAGAACGAAACAGAATTTACTTCATTTTCTTTCCAAACATTCGACGCGGATTATTTTTTTAATTTTTCGCGTCTCCCCCAAATCCACAAAGTCTTCCAGAGCGTTGCGTACCGTCTGGCCCCGGACTCCGATGGCTGTTCGCGGAGGGTACACGAAGCGGCTCGGCGCTCCTTGTAGTTCAGCCGGTCGACGAGGTGTGGCGTTTTCGGGCTGAGTTTCTCGCAAACGAAAGATATCAATGATGGCGATATAAGCAGGAACAAAAAGTTGTATCGTTAGCTTTGCGCAGTGGCGATATCGTAACCAATGAGGTTCTACCGAGGTGCGATTATTGCTAGTTGAAAACTTTTACCAATACCCCGCCAAGACGATGTGAAATACCATCGGCTACGGCAATTTTTGAAAGTTTCTGCGGAAACTGATAAATATATTAAAAACATAAATCTAATCTATTAATTAGAAAATAACCCATTCGGGTAATAGGGAAGGTCATTATCCTCATTCAATAATGATTGAAGCTTTGGATAACCTCCTTTATGAAAGCGATAACTCAATTTATATCGAAAAAGGGAACAGTTTTTTTTACAAATATGCTCCAGACTTATTCAGCAAAGTCAAGATAAATCACAGAATATTCCGGAAGTTCCATAATCATGTGCTTTCATGCCGCATTAATTTTCTCGCTGCTAGAAATTATCATTATATGGTACACGAATCTAATCGTTTGTAAACGCAGTTTCCCTCGCCGTTCATGAATGTCGTTTTTCCAGGCAAGATCTGTGCAACGTCGATGAAACTACGTGATCGATGATGTTCCTTAACGATTAGCATCTAAGAAATCGTTTTTTTTTTCAGGTTGCCGGAAAGCGTGAGACCGACAAAGAGGAGGAAGCTCAAAAATGGATCGAGACCGTCGTCGGCGAAAGGTTCCCCGCAGGTGAGCTCGAACAATTATTTGCTAGTGGAAAAAAAAATAGAAAATATATTTATTCGAGAGTCGACGGCGTTGCGACCGGATAGAAATCAGGAGACTATGAGATACGCGCGGGCGAGCCTCGACGAGTCGGCGATGTAAGCGATATAGTGCGATACGAAATGATATCTATCCGTATATATTCGACGAGCAGAGGGGCCGCTCGTATCGATTGCCTTTCGCGCCCCTGGTGCTTCGTCTCTGCCACCCCAAATTTTTATCAACCGCCCCGTCGTACCGAAAAAACAATCGAAGCCAGCATATTCGGTATGAGTTCCTGTTATTCGGAGGCGTTACGAGACTGAAAGCCGAGAGCTTAAATAATCAGCGAAAGAAAAGAAGCGCGTCGTTCATCGTCCCAGACACGAAAGAATAAGACTGCGAGCTTTTCGTTGTCAAGGCAGCAATACAAGGCTAAGAAAAGCCCTCGGGTTGCGGATTTTGTTTAGGAATCTATCTCGAACGTGTCGATACGTCTCTCGTTGTACACGTATATATTTCATATTCATCTGAGTTATAACAGCGTGATAGAAAGCGACTATCGATGGCTGCAAGCTTCGAACGCAACGAACTTCCGCAACCCCCGCGATTTGCCTCGCGCACCGATGATATCCATGAATTCCTGTTAATCGGAGGTGGCGAGAGTCTGGAAGCGTTATCTCCACCCCCGAGTGTACTCGGTTTCGTTCGTGGCCACCGATCGATGGCCTTGTCGCACGGGGTGGCTCTAACCATTCGTTTCGCTCGGTAACTACGTTACTATGATTGCCGGGTAGAATTTTCGGGACGCGTGACGTTGTTAAAGGTTAAACTCGTTGGATAGGTCAGTATTTCGTCGAATCGATATAGGTATAGGTATTATAGATAGCAAAGAATCGTTCACGGAAAACAGTTCAATTTCAAAAAGCTCAAAACGCAGCAAGTCCCGAAATCATAGCGAAATTAAATGTAAATCATCACAAATTTCGTACCATTCTCGTTAAATGAGCAACCTCAAAATTATGCAATTTTGTCGAATTTTAAAGCTTTTAGACCCATTTAAAAAATGTCACGTTTAAAACGTTTGAAAATAATAAAATAAAATTGTACTTAATTTTCAATTAGCCTATCTTTTATTTTTGCATAACTGGTTTTTTTCAATTCAATCACGTGAAAGGAGTCAGTAAAACTATCATTAACATTGTTAATCAAATTTGACAATCGATCGTAAATGGAAATTATTTTCGAGACTGGCAGCGATCGCGAGCTACGCGCGTGTATTATTATGTTTCCTTAGTTTTTTCTTTCAATATTGTATGTTACATTTTATGTATCAAACTGTCAAAATCTGTCAAGGAACTGTCAAAAAACATGACTGAAACCGCTCATCAAACGACCGTAGCTTCAAGCTTGTTCTGCAGTCAATCAGGCAATGAATAATGCGACAACAACGTTGTTGAAAAATCCTAGATTGCTTTTATGACGATCCCCGCCATTTGACGACAGATCCCCTGTCGGTGTGTGGGTGTACCCGAGGCAAACCGCACGCTCGATCGTTAGGGGTAGTTTCGACCCTCCTGTTTGTTATGCTAGCCTAGCAAAGCGCGCGCTTCGTTACGTCACAGCGAGAGCCACCCTCAGGACGCGAGTGCGGCAGCAACAGCTGCACAGGGGGTTGCCGTTTCCTCGACGCGTCTCATGTGCCCCTGATTCGCCAAACACGCCAGGCGTCGACGCCAATTCGTAATTTAAAACACCGGCAATATTCGTACGCCACCCAGTGACGTACAACAACTCGTTCGTTCAATCTCCCCGACGAAAATATATTTTCATAACTCGGTCGCGCACGTGTTCGCTAATGAGAAAACGTAACCAAGAACCCGCCTTTGTGCCCTCGACGCGTCTCATCATTCTAAATATAAATCGTCGAGCGTACTCGATTAATCCTAAATAGAATTTCGCGGAAAATTTTATTTCAAGACAACAAGCCTTGTTCATTAAAAAGTTGTCCATTTTTTTCATTTATTCGAAAAGTAATTTGAAAAATTCAAGATATTGCTTCCAAAATCCCAATTGCAGGACTCGAAAGCTTAAATTCGATAAATTGAATACACGAGATGGATGACCTTGGAAATGAAACTAACTAAAAATATTCTGAAAAAAAAGAGTTTGAGCGAATTCGTCAGGTTGGTCGATTGGATCACAATTTCAAGAATCTATGGAGCTCCTCCACCATCGACTGTCATCCTGGTTGCACGGAGGACGCGATGGAGGTGGCCAAACGCGGAAACCACCCCCACTCGCTCAGCGTCCAGTGTCGTTGCCATGAAATCCCCTCTTCGGAAGCCGACGACACTGGCGATGGAGCAAAACTGCTCTCCCACGCGCACCGACGTAACCTTCTAGGTGGGCAGTCTTTGCTGTTCTCCACGTCATGGCGAAAACTGTTAATAACAGTCTGACGTTCAAAGGTTCCGGAAACACTTGTCGTATGAGCCGTACGCAGAATACCTTGCCGTTGAATGTAAGGCCGTTAAACTGCGTATTCGCGATCTAGCGTTATTTCAGAGCTATTTACATCCCGTTTCCTCAGTTCAAGAGCAAGATCCTCGACATTCGCGGGCGATTCTATATTCAGATTTGAATGTACTGACGATTATTGCTCAATTTTTTTTCCATGTTTATGCATCATATGCATAAACACATTTTCTCGCATCTTCAATTCTCATCAGGAAGCTTCCATTCTTGCATAAAAAAAACAACGGTGACAAAAACTGATAGATCAATCCATTTCATCTTGAAACGTAGTTGTCGCAGATTGGTATATTTTTTCGGTGCCGCCATTAAAATGCAAGCATTCTTTTTGCAGTGCAGAACTATCTGCAATGCTTGAGAGTATTTTTCGAGAGATAGAACTAGAAAGTGGTAGGGCTAGAGTTGCCGCGACATTAGCGACGCAATGTCGGAGGGGGATGGAAGGAAAAACGGGGCAAATGGTCTGCACTATTTCTGGTGGCCTGGTGTCGTCGCTAGGATTTATCTTGGCAACTTGTCTAGGTACCGTCTAGCACAAGCGCTAGTTGAGTCTAACGTAGCTTCCGCTCGAGTCCGCCACTTGTTACGCTTGTGAAGCTCGATGCCTCGCGCACTGTCGTATACACGTATATACATGCATGCAGTACGAGTGGTGACGATGCGCTTGGCCGGTACGATATGTGCCACGCCGATCTTCCTCCGTTGCCGGATGCGAGCCGGATATCCTCGGCTTTTGATGTTACTGGCTGATCGAAAATTAAACGGTTCAACGCGAGCGTTTGAAGCACGGATTTCATTAATTCTCTTACCGCATTTCGCGCACCGACGACACTAGCGGGACAAGGGGGTCAGACAGTGTCGACCTATTCCACAGAAATGTTATCCTGATCGTCAACCGATCGACGTTCGATGGTATTTAAAAATTTCCACTCGTACCCTATACCAACCTCCAGGATGTAAGCCTGATCCTAGAAGCTCGCGAGGCATGCCGGGCACGATTCACGAACGACGGTGCGAGAATCGCAAACAGGAAGGACCTTGTTCTTCCTGCTCACGACGGATCTGACTTCATTCCGTATTCGTGTGCATATACCAAAAATAATATTGAAAAAAAAAAATGTATCCATCCACTTGTTGACCTGGGTTTGTTGAAAGAAGAATTGAAGAATCCAATAGTCCTGATTGGAAGTTTCGATCATTTTTTAGTTATCATAATTCATCAACGAAACCTCATTTTAGTATGAATTTTTTTTGGGTTGACACGCATTGCCTGAGTTTATTGAATCTACACTAATTCGGAAAAACGTCACATTTGACCACATTAAAAATCATTGATGATTGATTGATTTAAGTGATGGCGAGTCGAAGCGTTTCAGTTTTGGACAGCATTGTCATGTCACGGTCAGGCTTTCGTTTCCCTGAGCCAAACTCGGCGCCTCGCCGTAGACTGCGTCTAGACGTTATCGATTTACCGTCACCCGTTCATCATCTTACGCCGTAGGGACGCTAGAGTACCAGGGCGACATACCAGACAATTTCGTCGAGCTAGGCGCTTGACTCTCCGCGCATTAGCACCGTGCTATATACTTAGCACTTGTGACGCGCTTGTTGCTGCCTCGTTACTTTTCTTTTCACCCAGCACCGTCTATAGCATCAGCGTTGAAGTGTTCACGCTCTAAGTTCCTCGTACAAGTTTGACCGACCACGTCGATATTGCGTCGCGAATGTCGCCTTCGAGAGTCTCCGCGTCGTCTGTCCATGATTTTGTATGTGTACATCGATGGCCTTCCCGGGTTTAAAAGTCGACATGTCAGTCATCCGTCCGTCACGACGGCGCAAGGCGTCCAGGGGCACCAGGGAATCAGCAGACGTTTGAGGGATTTATAGGGTCTTTCCCGCCGACGTTGATGTCTAAACCGTTTTCAGCCATTGCCTCTCGGGCATGACAAAAGCCTACCCCGCAACGCCTATCCCCTACTCTCGATTCTCGCAGTCCAGAATCCTACGATTCGCGCTCTCCATTTTTCATCCAGATATCCGATCGAAAGATCCGAGAGTTCGATGGAATGTCCAAGCGAAATAGATCTAATCGAATTGCCGACGAGCCAACGTTATTGGATCAATTATCGTTCCATCTCAAAGCACTACGAGATACCAAAACCATCCTACGAACGATACTAATACAAGGCTCGACGGACTTCAGCTTTCGACAGCTTTCGTCGCTTTCACTCCGTTCGACCATTGTGACAGCCGTTCGTCAAATGACGTCACCGAGGCCCAAACATACTAGGGTAGTAACGCCACGAAGCGGATAGATTTACGAGCCGTGGGCGCGAAATGTGCCGGCGTCACGGCGAGTTTGCTCTTCCATTTCTCCGGGGTTCCTGGGCTGTGCCAGAGACAAACGCGAAACGCGGTTGAATGGTGAACGACCGGGGTTATTCACATGCCGACCTCCACTCTTGTTCAATGGAGCTTCTCGGGCCAATCATTGGTTCGATGGCTAACAACTGTAGGCATGAGTGGTAGGCCTCGCAACGAGCGGTATACCAACGTTACATCCTGCTATTCTCTTCGCTCGGTCTTCATCGGGAACCACCATTCCTCCGATGGATTGAAGGATATCCGCCATTCGCGATTGGGAGGTCGATTGAAGGTATGCGGCGAACGAACGGCAACGTATCGGGCGTCTACTCAGACACTCGGTATTTCGTGAAGAGAGAACTCGCGCGCCAATTGACGCAACCGAGAGCTTTCCATTCGATGATCGAAGCGAATGGGAGATCTTCCTTTGTGTCCCAAGACGCCACACGTCCGTCAAAGCTCCGTCAATGACGTCATTTTGAGACGAGCCTATCAGGGTTACAGCCCCGCTGTAGATTTACGAGCTTGAGCAACAAGTTGCCGGGAGAAAGAATCGCGCGCATGCTCGAAATTGTACACATGACATTGGCTCAGGCCACAGCGAATCGCGTAGAACCAGCTCGAATAACATCCAAGTTGGTGGATACTTGATTCGGTTAGAAATATGCGTTAATACTTTTTTAAATGGTGCCTAAAAACCTTCTCAATCATTCTTGTGCCCGTATCGATGTTGCAAACCATTGAATTTAATGCAGCGTGAAATTATTTAACATTTGCACGGTAAATTAAAGTACAATGTTGCCTACAAATATGGTCGTCAAATTTAAATCATTAATTTAAATTGCGCTTCATCTTTTTTTGAAATCTTGCACACCGTCTATACCTAAAACCTAATGCCGGTGGGAATCTTCTCATTTTGAGATGAACATTTTCTGCCGTTTACATTTTTGTCGAAATCGGTACAGTCGTTAAGATTTTACGCGATTTTTTAATTTATCGAAAATGTCTGTTTACACGATAACACGTGCAATTGTTCGATATCTGGCTAAAAATGTCTTGACAAATGGACTATTTCTATCCGATAATCAGTATAAAACTTGACCAAAGTTGATCGGGACCTTTCCATTTTACAAGACCGAATGTTTTTCCATTGCAAGAAAAAATTGAAATTTTACCTCCGATAATTTTTTTTTCTTCGGTTCTATTTACGTCACATTTATAAATAGATTGAGGTATAAATGATTATTTAAAGCGGGTTTAAACAACCTTTTCTAACTGTGATTTTGACGTCGTTTACAAAGTTTTAGCTATGAAGTAGCGAAAATTGTTGAAAAACTTTCTGCAAAAATTCAAAAACCCGACTCCGGTTGAAGCTTCCTCTACGGCTTGATTGTGCGTTAAAATGCCGAAAAGCGCGCCGGCGAATGGACCACGTGGGGTGTATAGAAGTGCGGATCAATACTGCAGAAGCGAGGATTCGCTCCACGCGCGATTCTCCTTGTTTCACGCGGACCTGTTGCTTCATCGCCAAAGTCGTAAATTCGCGCCCAGGATGTTGTCCTGATGGAAACCGTGTCTTTGACGTCTTTATGACGTGAGCCTGACATTTAATCGATGAAGGAATACGCGCATGCTCATTCGCTTCTTTGACGCGCAACCGAGACGTTCTCGAGTTCTCCCAAAACTTTCACCGACTCACAAACACGCGTAAGCGTTCAGACGAAAAAGAGAAACCGAAAAAAAACGAAAAAACCAGTGAAATTGGTGCACGTACAGCCGTAAAGCAAGATTATAATTCGTTTAAAATGTTTTCCTCTCGATTTGTCGACGAGCAATAATCACCTATCAGGGTATAATGTTATTTATAATATAATTAATCATCGGATCCCATTACGTTGAAGGAGGATTATCGTGTGTGAGATATCGCAACAACGCCGAGCATTTTCACAGCGGGATTTAAAGTTGCGCAGTATCTGAAAACTATCAGGCCAGCATCACACGAACGCGACTCTCCGCCGCGATTCTCAATTCTCGTTTCCGAACCAGCGGGTCACCGAATCCAGTTGCGATTCCGTAATGCTCCCATGCGAGCCTGCTATGCGTGTACACGCATACCCTCGTGCGAGAGTCAATCGAGAGTTAAGCTGTCGAAGGGAATCCTATCGATTTTCTGTCACCTCCTCTCGTTTACGGCATCTCAACGGGTTTCGTGCCTACCAGGATTTCATCAATGCGACACTGATCCGTTTGTTTAGATGCTCCGGCACGGTTTATTATTCGTCGAGGCTCGACGGTCTTTCCAGAATGCTCACTCCATCGGCGACGAAGCCTCGAATTATTTTTGCCGTCGCAATTTTAATTCCATTTTTATATTACTTGCGAAACGATTAACCCTTTGGAAGAGATTCTGCGCGAAGCTCTTAATGACAACTTATATAATAATACGGAAATGTCGAAATAGTTTTTTTTTTAATTTAATTTTCATCTCGGTACGATGAAAACAGGAATCGAAATAAAGAAAAAAAAAGACGATTTCCGTAAAAATAATGAGAAGAAAGAAGATCAGGTCCCGTTCGTCGACGCGGTATATGCGCCTGGTAACGAGACCAAACGTTATACCAGATTGGGACGAAATACGCGATGCACTTCGAGTATTTGCGATCGTGAGGATTTGACTTCGTCGTCTCATGCGTTCCTGTTATTTGGGGCGACTGGGGGAGTCCCCAGGGATAAAACTACGTCCCTTTAGAGAGCCAATTTCGTGCACGCGTGCACTCGGCAGGCGGGCTTGTGTATTACTCGAAGCTCACGGTATCGCATTGAGCCTTTTCGGTTCGTGAAATATCGCAAACTTGCATTCGTTCAGAGAGCCACACGCCGCGAATATATTCCTGATACCTGCTCGTCGCGCGACCGGAAATCGACGTCCTAAACCATAATGAAATCCTGATAGTAGCCACCGGGCGTCTCTCGCTGAGTGCGAAGAATCAACGGAATTTCCGTTATCTCGGGCTTGTCGAAAAATAAATGTTTGTCATCAAATTGTCCGGGGATCGAACGAGATTTCGTGACGTCCCTCTTGAACTGCTGAGAGTCGTTCCGATAGCTTCAATATGCATCGAACGCTGTGGGTTCGCGAATCGAGAAACGAAAACGAAGACGAAAGATATGAACGACGAACGAGAGGAAGGGAGTCGAAGAAAATTAAAAACACGAACGAAACTGCATCTCGAACGCATAGCGATCGACTGTCGATGGCTCGTCAATCGAGAACGCCGAAGGTCGACCAGTTTTGTATTAGGCAAGCAGATTCGGGGGTAGGCTTTCAGTCATGAACGAACGAGAAAGCGACGAGACCGCCGAGGGGCAAAACTCGGAAATTCGCAGGCGCGCGCGCGCATTCGGATTCTGTACGGAAACTCGGGAACCACGTGACGCGACGTCCTTGCAGGATCAGGCTAGTAGTTTTGCGTAAAGCTGAAAAATCGCCACCGTTGCCAAAATTATCGAGTATTAGCCACGAGTTTTAGTATCGACAGGAAATTTTAATGACCTCGCCTTGGAAAGTATCATTTGTCTCAAGTAAAAATCATTTTATTTTGAATGTTTTTTTATCAGACAATTTTTCATTCCGGAAAATGAATTAATCTTGTCTCGTCTTTATTGCAGCGTGCGATAAATTGCAAAGAAAGGCTGATGAAATAAAAATGATTGAACGATAAGTCGATAAGTTAGTTATGCAATATGTCCTGGACGTATTCGAATCATGAAAAATAATCATTCCACCTTATCAGTGCGCGTAGGTGTCATCACGATTGACTTCCTGCTAAAATCTATACTCCTGTTAAACATTAACGACAAGGTTGCTCCGTTCGAAAAGTCGCCTGCGTTATCGTCGCGCAACTAAAACTCTTCTCTAGTCAATTTTTCAGCTATTCGTGAATATTGCGTGGCTCAACAATTATTTAAGATTTTGTATATGTTTGATTTACGAAATATATAAAAACAATATTCCTGAAATCGTCTAACATTCTACCGTCCAAATTAATTTTATAGTTACTTCTATAGTTAATACGAGAGTATTTCTTTAATCGAGAAATTTCACGATTCACGAATTTTCAAAAATTATCTTTTTTTGTTAACTCTATAGTTACGGTTCTTTTAAGTCGTGCAATCCCAAGAATTATTATTTTCTTTTGAATTCCACGAAATATACAATCAATATCAATACAACAATATCATGCATTCGTGTGTATAGCGCGAAGGGAAACGACGTGCCAGTGCGAATGCGTGTGCAACTCTGTATAGGGAAGACCATCAAATATACTTTGGCGCCGAGCATGCTCCCTTAGTAGCTGCGCAACTTTCATATTCATAGACGCTGCATATATTTCCATCCCCATTATAATACAAATGCCATGGCTGCGCGAAATGACGAGAGCCGCGTATACCGCATAACAACCTTCTCCATCTCCACTGTGTACCTATTCCGTTATGCTGCTGCATGTGTACTATACCGTGTGGCATTCACCACTATATAATGCCGTTCTCCCGGACATGACCGCCTGGTTCCTCGGAATCAAGTATCCATCGGCCATCGCGCCTCGATATGTTTCAATACGGTACAGCGGTCACGAGACCGTAGAGAAAATGCGAACCCCGAGATTCTAGTCGATGAAAACTATAGCGAAATTACAATAGCACGATCTTTCGTCGACGATAGAAACTCTAAAAAATCACGTTGGTTTTTCTGATTCAAGTAATTATTTCTTAAACTTAAGCACGCTAATTTTCATATAGCGCATATTATACTATCATTCGTTCTCGAAACGTTCCATTTGTAATTGTCCCACTTTTTCGGTTTTTTTCTGTTAAAAGAAAGTCATCGCCACGATCAGAAATTGGCTATAATTTCATCATTGCAACATTACTTAGTCAATTAGTCCGTTCGGTACAGAATATCATGCTTTCGTTGGCACGTTAACTGGCTAACATAATTTTTCAAACAGACGAATGGAAGATAAACAAAATGATATATAAAACTCGGGTAGACATTAAATACTCAATTTATACAGAATTTCTTTCACTCTTTACCGAAACTAATTTCTCGCGATTACATTATTATTGGTTTTGGAGCAAAGTCTTTCGTAAGTGAAAACATCGTCAGGAAAAAAAGAATATTTCATTCCTCATTTCCTTTCGATAATTAGTGTTTAGAATTTCTCTCCATTTATTCCGAATAATCAACTGAAGCTTCTTATCGCTCGAAAAAAAAAAAATACAAATTTCAATCATGATCCGCATTGCCCCATCGACCGTGAATTCGCGCGCGAGCGCAAAAGGCGTGCGGGGGCGTTGCCTCGTTTCGTTGCATCGGAGCATCAGGAGCAGCCGCTTTCGTCGATATATGTTCGATACACATTGATATATACCGTTGGTTGACGAAAGAGAAATAAAAATGAGAGAGAGAGAGAAAAAAAAGCGACACTCGTGTGTCGACGGTCGGAGTTGACTGCCGCCGAGACCGATCAGAGCTCCACCGTCGAACTGCACTCCTGACTCTTCGAGATGCGTTCCGTCTTTCGAATGGCGGTCGACGGAGCGAAAAAACTTAGGACCCCGAGTCTCAAGAAGCGTCGTCTCTCGCCTGAGCCATCGTTTCGCTGTGTATAAACGTACGCGATGCCGAACGGTGAAAAATGTCGTCGAAGACGAAGACGACTCGAAGCGGTCGCGGATAACTTCGGTCAGCCGCGTGAGATTGGAAAAAAATGGCATACCCCCTTGGCGAGCCTCTTGGCATAATGGGACACCATGAACGAGCGTTGGTCGCGAATCTTCCGTACGTTGTACTCTCTCGCGCCGCACACTCGAGTCACTTTATTATTTCCCGCGATTTTTTTTTCGCGCGCTATTGTGCACAGACATAACGACGCATGTTCGGGGAGCGGATGGAAAAAGAGCAAACACGTAACATCCCTCGGGAGAGTAACAATCGACCTACACGAGGGAGTGTAGAGCGCGCGGGGAGACGGAACGAATGGCGCGTGGGTGGCGACCAATAGGCGTCGAGTTCGGTGATCAACGATGTCGTTGCACACCCGCGCGACTATGGCGAGTACACATGTCGCGTGTGTACTTGTATATGTAGAACACGCATGTATATACATAGATACAATTTCCTCTTCCTGTTCCCTACTACTCCGAAATCCCTGTTGCTGAAAACTCCGTGGCATTCGTCTATACGCGCGACCGCGATAAAAAAAATATATACATCTTCGTATTTCGATGCGATTCATGCGGTCCTGATGCGAACGTGCCCGACTGCATTCTTTCGGGATAAATTGGACGAATGCGAAACCACACGAATGTGTGATGCGCAGTGGAAAAAATTATCGTAACAAAATATCGATGAATCGGTAAAAATTGCGGTTTGATTTAACATCAATTTTTCAAGGTCTCTCGAAATAACGATGATATTTAAGGAAATGGGTCGATGATTTAATATTCACAGGTGTGAAATACGAGGATGCCTTAAGGGACGGTGTATTGCTGTGCAAATTGATGAACAAACTCCAACCCGGTCTGATCGAGAAGATCAACACATCCGGTGGCGATTACAAGATGATGGACAATCTTAATCAGTGAGTTTTTCAAAATTTATTTATTATGTTAACAGTGTAATCAACGTATCGTTGATTTACGAGAAATGTCGAACTAATTTTTATTTATCAATCAGCAAATTTTTATGAACGTTTTGCTTCGAAAAATCATTTTATTATCGAATTTTCATCGTAAAGAAAATAGCGATGAAAATATCGAGCATCGACGCATGAGCATACGTAACGCTACTAACTGCTGGCACGCTTACGACTGCGTCGATGCCAACGCATGTACGAGGAAAACCGCGCGAAAACCGAGCCCGTAGTCGAGACTCTTGTCGCCTCGTGTTCTCCTGTTCCTCTGTCGACTTTACGCAATCGACAGTGTTTTGCGTCGAAGCCTTTGTCGACTCCAAAGTATCGACGACACCGATCAACATCGCCAAACTCAGACTATCGTTCGATCGAGACTGCAGGCACTCTCTGCGGCGCTTACATTCGATTTCACTGTGAGACGCGATTATCGGGAATCTCGCAGGGAGAGCGCGTTTCGAGATGTATCGAGTATCGTCGAAACACGCGGGGACTGGCGAGCGCGCCATATTCGTAACCGCACGGGAGCGAGCGCGCGGGCAATCAGGCGCGCTCGATACCTCCTACGGCTTCGTGATCACCGGATCCGAGAACACGAGCAAAGTCTGAGGTCGGGACCATCGCTTATTTATTGCGAGCGAGACGCTCCCGCGAGAAAGCTGCGCGCGACCGATGATCGAACCCTGAATTTCGCAGGTTTCAAATATTTTGGAGAAAAAATTCCATCGAAACTCTCAGTCATTATTATACAATATGGAAAACGTAGATTCTTTCTTCTTACATTCATATTGTCTGCGTTAATTGGTGATCGGAGAAAGTAATTGATACATTTTTTATTAACCTCTCAACGGTGGTAGAAAAATTAATTTACATGAAAAGAAAATCAGGTTCTGTTCAATAGTTATGGAGACATTGCCTGATTATTCTTTTCATTTTTGTACGATCATTTATCCAACTCAAGCATAAAAATTGCTGACTACAATAAATTTTTTTCTTTTTTTGCATCAAATCCGTAAATCAAAATTATTTGCTATCTGATGATTAAATCATGATTGTTGATCATTTTTTCAATATGATCATTTGGATTAGCCATCGAAAAGTGAAAAGTCATTCTCGTGAAAAATCTTGTCTCCATCTTTTCGTAACATGGCAACTAATGCACGACGTTTGTGTACACGAAAGTCAACAGGTGAGGCTCGAAACGCCTTTAACGCATTGCTGCCATCCTGATGAGATATTTGCATGTGAGGAGGTGGCTCGATAGCGCGTTCCGGCTTAAAAAAAGAATAATAAATTCTTCCGAATTTTATAAGTGCGGGGAGAAAATTCTTAAAAATCGAAACGGCGAATCTCACGATAATGACTATTTTCTAGGAAATTTTTGTTCCTAGCAACACTTTTCGTACAAGTGTATTTTGTTTTTCATGCAACAATGAAAACTTTTATTTCTCGTGCAGTCCGTGTTGCCGGTCGTTGTTTCTTCGATCCGCGAGATCGTGCGCCATTGGGCGCGTTTCCTCTGGTCGGGACAGCCGCGGTAGAGAAAAAAAAGAGCGAATACTCATGTTTTCTGAGGGGCATGCGTGCACCGTGAGAGCGTCATGCGCGTACACGATTTTCTTTGACATTCGGCCGACTCCGGCGCGGTGTTAAAAACACTATTACTCGAGTAGTGGGGCGCATGATGCGCAGCGCGGCCACTCCGCATTACTCCCTTTCTACGCGAGTAGCATGAAACCCGAGCAAGTATAAGTTTCTCGTCGTACGTGTCCCCGGAGGCTTCTCTCGGCACCTGCATGTGCTCGAGACTCTCTCCCGCGCGCGGGCTCTCGCACCGAATATATATTATACATATATATATGGCACGACGCCTGGCGGACGACGACGCGTGGATTAGCGACACGAGAGACCGACTCGTTTCATGCTCCTCTGGTAGAATGGGGAATCGTAAGTACTGGCCTGCCTCACGGTTCGACGATCAACTTATGTACCGAAAACGCGTCACTCGCGTATACGAGTTTCTCGTAAGCCCGAATACTGTTATCTCTTTCGTCAAAAACAAACTGCGCATTCCAGATTCGTCACTTTTCTCCTTCTACGCGATTATGAGTTTAATTAATTTTTTTCCTTTTTCTTCACTGCAACCACTTTTTTGATACTCGTTTTCCACATTTTATAAAAACGATCCAGTCGTCTTTAAAAAACTGGATAAAAAACTGGATCCTCTTAAAACCGACGATGTTTCCATATTTTTTTAGATATAGCCCCATTAAAAAATGCAATATTTATTTCTTTTTTGATAAAATGGAAAACTAGTTGCTGAAGAACATATGATAAACAATTAAAATCCGCAATATTCAATTGAAGATAGAATGCGATTTGAGTTCAAATCCTCACATATTGTAATTGGCACAAGGCTATCGGATGCTAAAATTGCGAAATGGTTTTTTTTTTTCTATTCATCATTTGCTACTCCGTGAGAGTCGCAAATCGTTCGAACATTCTGCCGCGTTGCCAGGAATCGACCGACCGAGTCTTCGAGAGTCACACATGTGCCCGCGGGGAAATTGCGATGTTGGTTAAGTGCTCATATGCGGCAGACGCGCCGGGAATCAGGAAGTCATCCGGCCGAGAAGGGCAGCCCGCATTCCTGTACGTACAAAAGAGGAACTACACAACGACGGTATAGCGATCGCTTCTCCGTCGCGGTCGTTTGGGACTCTCGCGCCGTTTGCCTATCGAAACCCTCGTTTTTTTCTCTCTCTCTCTCGCTTCTCTCCTAACAACGTCTGTTCTCCTGATCGTTGGGGACACGGGACCCGTCATTTCTGCGAAAGGCATACACGACGTCAAGGTGGGTTAGGAAGTGGGCAAGCTCTCGCTCGGCACACAGGCCACCCAACGGAATCGCGTCTCAACATCTACCGGGAGGCCGAAGAGCTCAACGCTCGAGTTAATTAGCGCCTCCGCGATAATTAGCGTTCAGACAATAGAAGCGCGTCACTAACTCAAAGCTCGTCTCAGGCGAGCAGAGATACGTAAGAGCTCGGTAGAACCGGAGACCGCGTGGTTTTGCCCCTCTTTTGTTTCTATGACGTTATCCGCCTTTTCCCCGGAGCTTCCACCATCGTCGATACACGCCGAGGGCTAAGAAACGCCTTTTTTTCGACCCTCTCGCTTTCCGACGATTCTGCTGCGCGATCCTTTCAATGAACGAGTCGTCGGCTCCATTCAGCGAACCTGGATTTTCGTTTGACCCTGATATCAATGTGTGTTGTGTGACTTTGAGAAAAAAATTAATCCACTAAGAACCTGATACACTAAAAGAACACTTGAACGTCGCAAAAAAAAAGTAATCGATGAAAAGGTAATTTCTGTAAATAATATACTAATCTCGATATTTCGTCCACCTCGACAATCCGTATGCGTAAATTTTCTCTGTTCGTATCAGATTTCAGAAAGCTTGCGTTAAGTACGGCGTGCCCGACGTCGATCTCTTCCAAGCCGTCGATCTCATGGAGCGCAAGAACATTGCCCAAGTGACGAACACGATTTTCGCAATTGGACGAGCAGTGAGTTTCATCAATTTGATAATGCGAACTATTTGGTCTATCGATAAATATTTTTGGTATTAAACGAAAAATGTGGCTATTCGCAGACCTACAGACATCCGGAGTGGCGTGGACCGTGTCTTGGGCCGAAACCCGCGGAGGAGAACAAGCGTGCCTTCACCGAGGAACAATTGAGAGCCGGTGAAGGTCTCATCGGCCTTCAAGCCGGTACGAACAAGGGCGCGACTCAGGCCGGTCAGAGCTTCGGCGCTACGAGGAAAATCCTTCTCGGAAAATGAGCTCGAAGTTAAATGAAGAAATCTATTTTTTCGCCTCACTTTTTTTTCCTAGGATTACAATTATTTGTAAGTCTCAAGAATGAATGTTCAGGTGGTTCACCCAATTATATTTCTCTTCGTTGTGTTGAATAAAAATTTTCTTCTCCGACGGATGACTCGTTCAAGCGCTTATTGTTTTGTTAATTTTCGGAAATAACACATCTGAATACACGCGGATTTTCTTAGAACAGCATTTACCGTTGCTTATTTGTCAAACGCCAAGCCTTCGATCCTTCGATCTGTAGGTTCATCGAGCTTTAAAATGAAAATTAATTTTTTTTCGACTATCGAATGGGCTGAAGATAATGAAATAAGCTCCACAGCGCCGTCCGCGTGGCGGGCTCGAGATGAATCGATGTAAGATGCGAATACATAAATGCCTCACTATAAGTAGTCAATGGTCGATGGGCATGCGCGGCAAACACACCGAGAACGCAAGTTCGTTGCACAAACCCATACTTGTATCGCTTGAGGGGTATCTCGGAGTGTTTCCGTACAGTGGGAGCCCCACATTGCAAGAAGTCTCGTCCGTGACATTGATGAACAGTGGGCGTGAAGTGTACGTACACGCAGTACACGCATTCCTTCGGCGGGTTCCTACACCGTGGAACACCCCGAGGATCAGGCAATCAGCATCCTGTTGTCGAGCATACTGCGGTCTCGATTTCATCAAAATCTCCCGAGCGGCTCCTCTGTTGCATCCTGATACCGAGTCTCATCACTAGCAATGCAAATTGTACTCCTACAAGCACCAAATCGCTTCTTAACAACAAAATTCGAGAGTATCTCTCAGCATCCACTATCCGCGCCACATCAATACTGGCTCGTTATTGCCGCTGTTGGAAATACAATTCATTAGCCTCTTCAGCGTCTACTTATTAACTTCACCAATTTATTATATCGGATGAAAATAACCGAAAAAATGCAACGAAAATATTAGTCCGCTTTTCTTTCACTACAATGATAGGTTAAAAAACGCGGAATATTATGAAAAACCACGTATAAAAAGCGAAAGGGCGTAAAAAGCGACCATCATGAAATCATCGCACGGTGAAAAATTTTCCGTATACACAGGTTCGTGATATTTTCATTGGTAATTATTTTCTTTAAGTTGGCGATTTCACAACAATATTAACAAGGAAAAAGTTATGAACTTTTGCGGACAAAAAAAAGGTCTAAAGTACAGAACTTTTCTACCGTGTATGGCAGACAATTTATACAATAAGTATAAAATTTACCAGCCCGGTTTCTTGCTGCGATAATAATAATAATGAATATTCAATTTATTGATTTATTAATTTGTTATTATTATTATTATTATTATTATTATTATTAACGTAGTTATAAAACTATTTTTGGTCGAAAAGCATGGAGGTATTAGTTGCGATGGTAGGTAACTGGAAAACGGAGTGATGTATGCAAAACGACGGATAAGCTTGGAACGTGCGGGTGGAAGTGAGCCGCTCAGGTTCAGCGGAGACCGTGTGGGCAATGACATATGGCTTGCGACCGTGGGGCAGGCCAGTTCTTGGGGACCCCCTGTAACGGGAAAACAGCCAAGCGAGAAAGTAAGACGCGGCGAACGCGGTAGCGCGAGTTTATCCGTGACTCCTTCTACTTCATGGATGCCTTATGAAAGGGGAGCGCTGCGGAGTGGCCGCTCCGCGCATCAATGCGCCCCACTATTCTCCAAACGCTCGCCAATATCTTTGACGATTTGACAAGACCGCGGGGGTATTTGTATTTTTAGTTAGGTTGAGTTATTACCGCGATACATGCGATGCGTGAATTAATTCTAATTTACGCGCATGAGGATCACTGAGAAATTTTCAAATTTTGAAATAGAAAAAAAAAGTCGGCCGATGCGATTGTTGGCGATTTTTCAAAGTGTCGCTCGCTCTAGAAGCAACTCGAAATAGATCAAAAGTCAAAAGTGTTACATTTTCGCAGCGGAAACACGCGATACAAGGGGGCGGTCATGAATGACTCTAATTAATGACTACAGGGACTCGCGACTCGACGCCCACGCGCAAATAATTTAAGATGCAAAGTGCACGCTAAATGTATTCTGACCCCTTCATGGAAAATAAATTGTACGCTCGCTTTAGATGTTTCCATACACATTTCATTTATTTTTTCTCTCTCATTGCAATGACATAATGAATGGGAGAGATTTTTTCATTTTTTTTATTATGTTTTTTGAAAATACGTAAACGGTTTTTTAAAATTATTTTTTTCCGGATATTTTGTGACCGGTCGATTTTTGAAAATCCGGGAATAGTCTTTTTTGATAATTCGATCTGAAAGCCATTGCTCATTTTTTTTTCTCAACAGTATGTTGTGATTTCCCTCTCGCCGTTCGTACGTCGGAACTACAAATGCGAACTCGAGTACGCAGTACCGTTGTATGCGAGTGAAACTAACAATAACTACGTGTATACGAGTACGATGAGCAAAATAAGTTCCTGACGTTTCTGTGAGCCTATTCGGCGGGAGTTCATTGGTACGTTTGCACGGTGCTCCGTGCTGTAGCACCGAGCCCGATTGAACCCGAGTGACCCACAAAGTCGTTTCCTCCATCGCCATGCATCCTTGCCGGCGTATCCGTCGCGCGAGGCCAGTTCGTTCCTTCGACTTCATGATATCCTGATCGTTTGTCGACTCTACTTGATCGACAAAAGTGTTTTGCGACGAATGGTTAAGAAGCCCCCCTCGCGTGTAGACACGAGTCCGAAGAAAGAATCGAAGCGCAATAGGAGAAGCTAGCGGCACAACCTTGTAGAGCGGCGTTTCCGCGCGATCGTCGATACGACACCGAGCGCCAAAAGTCGATGTCCGTATCTTCATCCACAATTCACCAACTCGCTCACATCGATTCCTGTTAACGGGGTAGGGAATTCTGAGCTTCGATCTCGATTACTCGCACTCTTCGTTCGCCTCTGACCGTCTCTCGAGAGTACCGTTTGCAACTAATCGATACTATTCGAGATACCCGATGGTGAGAATATCGTTTCGCGAGTTTATTGCCAATAGGGAGCGCGTTGGTTTGTTTGCTCTAGCTCCATTTGCAGCGGCCAGATATACCTACTGCAGTGGATATACCTTTCGGAGCACCGCCAACGTGCGGCAGAGTCGGTGTTCATTCTCCATGAGGCTGTTGCTACGAATGATAAGATTCAACTTGTATTATGAAAAATTATTTAAAAAATATATATTTTTTTTACAGCATTACTAAAGATCCGATGAAATAGATCGATCAATTTAATTTTTCTTTTTTTTTTCAATAAATCAATTGAGAAATATACACTATCCGGCACATTATTTCTTTTTGTTGGATTCTTTGCGCTGGTTGTACGAAGGTATAAGCATAAAAAATCGAAAAATACTTCAGGTACAAGTTGACAAATTGTGCAACTCTTAGAACTGATAGCGTTCGGCGCGGTCGGCCAAGTATCGTTGCGTTCGCGCGGTGGGAAACCGTAGGTCGGTTACTTACCCCGAATTTTCGGTGTAGACAACCGCAGCAAACGGAAAAGACGCGCTATTGTCCAGACTTTGCTCATGAATAAAAAAAATTGGCTCAAAAATTCATTGAAATATAATATGTTTAACATGTGATAATTTAGTTACATTTTTTTCAATACCGAAAGAATTTTGGGCTTGTTTTATATCCCATTTGAATCAACACATCTTTACTTTCGAAAGACTATTATTTATAATTGATTCCTATTATCGTATTCGAAGATATTCCACAGAACTGAGTGCTTTATCTATAAATGTTCAACTTTGCAGATACAGCCTCGCGAAAATTCTTCTCGTCGCGGATGTGCTCCGGGAAGAGGATCCTGAATTCACCGCTCGAAGGGCTCGATCGCACCGCAGTTGAAATGTAAGAAAAAGTATTATTTCTTTTTTCACTTTCTACGATAGCCCTTTATAACCTTTATATCGGACATTTATGGCCGGGTGGGTCGCTCGCAATATGATTTCGTACGGGAAAATCTTGGTGCTCTCTCGATCGGTCGCATACATCATGCACGATTTATACATGCGTGCCCGTTTCTCGCGAGATTTTAAGTTCGGTCTTGGCCAAAATCCTGAACCCTTCAATCATCATTGGTCGCATCTGGGACTCCGACTCAAGTGTATGACATTTGTCGTATACATCATGCCCGAGTTATATCAGTGTGTTTCTCGCGAGAGTTTAAGTTTGATCTTGGCCAAAACCCTGGACCCTCCAATCATCATTGGTCGCATCTGGGACACCGTCTCAACTCCGAATCCGACTGTCTTCTCTGCGCTGCTTCGCGCGAATCTAATTTACTGTAGCGATTCGAACAGATGGGCGTGCTCGGGCTTATGCGTAAAATATCGTTTATCCCACCCTTGGGATATCGGCTTTTCGCTTTATTTTTGACAAGACAAAGGCTTGCTTTGACGAATAAATTCACGAAGAACCGCACAGTTTTCCGACAATATTGATGGGATTGGCATTCGTACGAGCCAAGATCACCGTTAGGTATACTCACAATGATCTGATATCGGCTGTTGAGAAACGGGTGGGCGTATTCCACGCAAATTCAATATGCGAAACGAAGTGAAATTCATTTTCAATGTAACCAATCGCCCCGATGCGCTGATTAGAAACAACAGCGCGTTTGCGCGCGGTATATTTTTTTAGCGTCGTCTTCGTACCGGGAATCTATCCCCGAGATGAAATTGATGCGAATAGTTGAGTAAAAATTTCAAATTCCGATTTTTATCGACAAATCATTTTTTTCATACATCGTTGCATTCCTTGACCAATAGTTACATTCGAAGAAAATAATACCACTGAAATAAAAATCTTGAAAAAAAATCAAACAACTTGAAAGTGCAGAGAACAGTCAAAGAAATAATTGTTTGACGCGGAACTTTTTTTCTTCTGAACACACGTAAATTCTTTTAGATTTTTTTTCTTATTGCCGAAATCGTGTTCTTTATCGATAAAAAGTCTGACTGATACTCTCGCGAAAAACCATTAAATATTTTTGAAAAACGAGATTTTTTGAAATTGGAAAACATTGGAAAAATTGTCTACGTTCAGAAAAAATGAACCTACCGGCTTATGCGAGAAAAAAATTTGGATGCAGGATGATTTGTTACGTAACAATTTTGCAATTAATAAAAACGGGTGTATTCTTAGCGCCATCGCCGCCCTTTAGGGCAAATAAGCCTTGATAAATGAACTCTCGCAATCGCTAATTTTCCTTCTTCAGCTGCGCACAAACTGTTAACAGGCCAGCACCGCAAACTGCCCCTGTCCGATGACTGCATGATGCATCGTAAAAAATGTACTGTTACTATAAGGTCTGAAAGTAGGATGCGATAAATCGAGTTGGCGTCGAGTATTACTGGAGTTGAGTGAGGGGAAAGTTAATATTTGTAACTTAATACATTCATTTTCCCCCTTGTACACAACCCTTACCGGGCCGAGGGACCGTGGATCAAAAAGAACGAAGGTGTGGTTACCATGGAGGCTTTCTTGAGCGATGGGAGTCGTTACACGGATTTTGCCACCGCCGACTTTCTCCTAATACTCCTTCTTCGTCTCCCTAGCGCCTCACAATGTCACAAAGTGGAATGTAGGGCGCGTCGTTAGTTAGAAAAGAAAATTACGTCACCGGATTCAACGTTGCACGGTGAATCTCCACCGTCGCCCTCCCCGCTCGACCCGCGTGTAGGAGTAGAGCGGTATTTGTCACAGCTAGACTGTCATGCCTTGAAAGACGGGAAGGGTACAAAGAAAATTCTCCCCCCGCTCCGGTGAGTTGCTAGAAGAATTCTTGTTTGAGAAAAAAAAAGCAAAGAATTATCTTAGGGGTTGGAGCGGTCACATTCCGCAGTGACGTTTCTTCGAAGACTGTGAAGAATTCGATAAGCGCGAAGGCGCAATATAGGCGCGCTCTGGCTACTCGTCATTTGCATGGAGAATCTGCGATCGTCTCGGCTTTCCGCTTTGAGAATTCCTCAAAAGAAACCGAAAAGTCTTCGATGAAAAGAACAAAAAAAGAATGTCAAAGTCCCCTTCCAAAAGGTGTATAATGTAGTCCTTGAGCTCCGACGCATGAACCCTCTATAGTATATATCGAATTTGCCGGGAAAAGTATTAAGGTCAAGAGTCCGAGATAAAAACGGAGGCAAAGCTTTGAAAAAAAAATAAAAAATAAGGGCTCGCGTTAGAAAAACTTGGTGAGTTTCTCTCCAACATTTTTCTTTTCTGTTGCCGAGAAAATAATTCTTTATAATAGGTCGGTTCATCGTTGCGTCTGCGTTTTACACCGATCGGTTCTCTTCACTTTCTATAAAAAATTTCTTTCACCCTTATTGAGGCACGAAACTTTATTATGGAGTCACTAATTACGATAGCGCGATAGAAATTTTTTCAATCAGGGGAGACGAAAGGCAAAGCCTGTTCGATAATTGCTTCGACGAGAAGGCTCGATTTTTATTTTTTTTGGTTTCTTCTTCAATGGGATTATGTACCTAATTAATATCGCAAATTTGGCCTTCATTTCAATCGGCACTCAACGAAGAAATAAAAATTGCCTGATCAACTCAATAAATTGTTGGGCGTATCGATAACATATTTCAAATAAACTTCGAACTGTCGGGAATCGGGAAATATTTACCCGATAATACAAATCGCGAGCATCGAATCGGAAATATTTTTTTTCTCCTGCTTCTTCTGCGTTACTCGCGTTCAGAGAAACGCCGTCTCATGCTCTCCGAAGACGGCGGTGGATTCTTGCTCAACTAGGCTGTTTGGTAGTTGTGCGAATGAGGTACCTGTGAGAGAAACTTACCTTCTTGATCTTTCAGAACTTTTTTTTTCGTTGAAAATAACGTGCACTTTCAATCGTGTTGGGAAAAAAAATTAAGAGGAACTCATCAAGTATTCTTTTTTATGTTCCTCGCGTTAATTAACCTCGTGAGGTGGCATTGACGCCATGTGGCGTGGAACGCCGAAGGTTTCGGGGAGTTATTCAAATGTGCGAGTTAATGAAAAGAAAAATCTTTGTGCCTTTCGCAAAGATATCGTACCAAAGAACACACTTGAGGAAAAAGAAAATGGTACGAACGTTAACGTTTTCGAGTGGAAACGTAAATCTTCAAAGTATAAGAAAACATAGTCGAGAAGAACTGAGAGAAGAAAGGAAGAAAAAAAAAAGAAGAATTGAGCGTCACTCGACGCTGAGGAGACAAAGCGAAGAGAGTACAATTCCCCGCGTAATCTTGTTCGAGATTAATGTCAATTCGCGAGGGTATAATCCGTACCCCTGCGAAATATCATGGCTTCACTCGCGTTCAAGCTTCTTTGCGATACGTTTCATCTTATCGCGTACGAAACTAAAGCCTCGAACCGTCCTTTGCGCGACTAGACGACGAGACTGTATAATGTTCAAAGACGGGAGACTCCAATAACGAAATAATATGCCCTTGGGAGAATCGATGCCCCGATTAATGAAATTCCGGTCGATGAACAAACGTTTGTAAAAGATTCGGTGTTGGTTTACAGATTACTGCAATCTACAATAATAATACCGGAGTTTTGTTGAAAATTCAACGTAGCAAGTCCGCAACAATCCGAGCGAATTTAGGATGTAAGAAGAATTTCGAACGCTCCACACTGAGATCAAAATCTAAAAAAATCAGGCATAGACAAGGCGCAGTAACGATTGATCGGCATATGAAGGCATATACATTTTTTCAAAACGTCTAATTTTTTGAAATTAATTTTCTTCATTCCTTTTGTCGAAAAAAAAACGTGGTTTTAAGAAATTGAACAAAATTTAGACGAAAATGTATACGTTTTTAGCAGAATGCAGCACCTTACGAATGCCTCATTTCTTTCAGATTTTCATCCCATCGAGAAGTGTTTGAAATTCTCTTTGAATCCCACATTCGATTGGACTGTGCAGGACCTTAACACACATACTGTGAGTACGTTAGAAACTCTCTGAATCGATACTAGTTTGTTATTCTGGACTCATCCAATTTGGATGCAGGAACGTCGAGATTTCCACATGCATTACATCCCTCTTGAAATTCCAGTCTCAACCTCCAATATGTAATAGAGTACGATACCAAATCGAAAGAGCAGACATTATGCGTCCATACAAGGGTACCACGTCGCGCGAGATATATGCGAGAAGTTTGTACACGTTGCTTAGCATACTCACGATGATTGGTATTTCAGCGTAACATTCGAGCTCTTTGTGGTATTTAATGATCCGATAGCCCAACGATATTTACACTAAAGATCTCGTTATTTTAGCGTCAAAATGAACCGACACGCTCGAATACACAAGGAATCCGCTTTGCTTCGTTATATCGCGAACATACGTTGGTGCCGTGGGTGGAATGGATAAATAACACTGCGTCTGCACAGTACAGCTTACGTGACCTGGTGGGAAAATTCGGTTTTTAAAGTAACAATCGATAAAGTCGTCTAGGCTTGTAAAAACTGGGTAAATCCAGGATTACTTCACGAAGCGTCTATGGGCCGAAAGCTTTCAAATTCAAAAGTTGAAAAAGCGTTTTTAACGAAAATTGAAGTATAGTAAGAAATGTGGATGAAACTAGACTGCGGGTTTTTCGACTATATCTTTAAAGACCCAGTGCACGGACCCAGCGATCTGTCGGTCGATTAATGGCCCTATTTCCCTCTGTTTTCAGTTCAAGGTTGTTTGGCCTATAAATTCAGAAAATTTCGACCCTTTCGCTTCGAGTCGATTATGGGAATAATGGAGTAGGCTTGCCTAGCTGTTTACCCTTTAATGGGCGGTCGTGTAGTACGTAAGTGTACCGTAGGGTTTCTCGAAACTATTCGGTGTAGTACAATGTGTCGGCTTCGACGAAATAATGCATCCAGATATACGAGTGATATTTTGCCCCTAAATAATTCTCGAGGGCTCGAAAATACGAGGCGAGGAACTGGAGGAAATTAATGCCCAAATTAAAGGGTTAAGGTGATGTAAAACACCTTTCCGCTTTGATGAACCTTATCTCGAAAACATAAACATTCGGGTATAAAGAAATAGCGTTTAACTGGAAACTTTTTTTTTTGTTTCAACAACTATTTCATTATCGTAACTGACGGAATTTGAGCATTTTTGCATTTCGAAGAAAACATTACTCGAACTATTATGAAATTTGTAGGATATTTCAACAAAGATTTTAACAATACAGAATCATTGGTTCGATCAACAGAAAAACCATGAAAAGCCGCCGTTAAAATGAAATAAATGGTAGAATGGTGAAAATTAAATAAGAAAAAAAGAATGTTTAATATAATTTTTTTACAAAAATGCTCGTTTTGCTCAATTAGTTCAAGTCCGAGAGTTCGCGATTGCGTGATGCTGCGATTGTTCTTATCGTGCTTGCTCCGATACTTGCGACACCAATTTTCATGCCAGCGTTTAAGTGTTTTGGAGCGAGACGTCGTACGGTGGCGTTACCGCTTTAATTGCTGCTTTGGTGTTCGTCTGAACACCTACCGAAGAGGTCTTCCCTCGCAAGATCTTGATAAATTGATGTATGATTAATTGGGGGCGTAGGAGAAATCTTCACGTGGGTCCAGGGGGAGTCTCGCCACGTTCGAGATTCGAGGTTCTTAAGGAAAGACCCTTAATCTAGTAACCATGATCTTTGGAGGGGGGGAAACGGTGTCTTTTCGTGCAGAAAATAGAGACCCGGCAATAGGTAATTTTTCATTTCTCGAAATTGGATTCATTCCGGTTGTCATATCCGACTGAACTGTTTTACATCACCTTAACGATCGAACGACGAATTAATGTACGACGATCGCGCTCTCAAAAAATCAGAATAAAAAATTATTCATTCCAAACTGCGGTGCATAATGATCGCTTATTCGAGAATTGGGTGCAAACAAGCTCGTGCTTTTGCGTCAAGTTCAGTGAGTTTCATGATTGCATTAGGAGTTCGCCCTTTAATCCCAGCAGACCCATTAATTCGACCAGGAGAGTCTCTCGCACTCGCGTCGTCGTTTCATCGAGTTTCATACAATTTCATTCATTCACATAAATTTAACCGTCGACAAGACATTCGCCGTCTCATTCCTTCTCGGCGATTAGTAGCGCATCGCCTTAAAAAAAACCCCGACAAATCCTTCAATTTCGGAGTATGCATTGTGTACTTAATACCGTTGATTAATTCCGCAACTTGCGCAATTCACGCCTTGCTGGATTAACGTACCTCCTTGTCCTTTCATCCTTCGGCTTTGCGTCCTGTTAACACAAGCCTCGCGCCAGTTTTTCACCGGTTAAGTGCCGGAAGTTCAGCGAGGGCAGGAATCACGTTTTTCCTTGCGATACAGCTGCAGCCGGCACCTCGACGGTTCATCATTCGACAAGCTTCCCCACTCCCTTCGTTATTATTATTTTGTTTGTTTTATTTATGTTTTCAATTAATTTTTAGATTCATTCATCCCTATTTCGTAGATCGGTGCGACCCACCCAAGTGCATTCGCGAGCAATAGGCTAAAAACTGACGAGTCAATATAATTGTCATTCGCACGAATATTGTGTAGAAAAATTAATTGGAAAAGTGGAAAAAAAAAAATACAATAAATACAGGAGTGAGAAATGCTCTCGTGTACGCCAGTAATAGGAAGAGCCGAGTAGACGACGAATTGTTTGTACGACGAAATCACACGGTAGTCGTTGATGCCGAATCTATCGGGCAAACGGTGAATTCAAACACCAACTATAACTAGCATTCCGGTGTCAATATTGTCGCCCGATAAAATTGTTCCACACCGCATCCCGCATCGATCGATGAGTTAGTGAAGAGAAAAAAGAAACATCGCCTGCGCGTTTCCGTTTTCTTTTTTTCGGAATTTCTATTCGAGAATCTTCGCTACGTCGATATAATAAAAATTCTTCGCCACTGTCGCAACTACATTTTCTTTTCCTAGTGGCTTCGGGCCTCAAAGTCCAGTGCCACTCTCTCATTCGCCGCAACTTATATCAACTAAAATCCGATATTGTTGATACAGAGCATTTTGATCTCCCCTTCCCACCCCTTCAGGACTGCATTATTTTAAGCCCCTCTAATAGGGACTTGAAATATTCCCATTCCTTGGAAAGTTCTCGACCTTCTCGATTCTCGTACACGATGGCGGTTGCGAAAACGGCAAAATATGTTTATAGCTTTCTAGTAGAGCAAAAGAGTAAAAAAAAAAAAAGAGCTATACAAGCGAATTAAAACAGATATACGAGACCAAATTCGCAGTATTCTCTCATTGGAACATCAACCGAGTGGAGAAAAAATCTTATTGGATGAGGAGTTTTTTGAGGCCCCGCAAAAAGCCGCGAGTCAGAACAATTATGCTGGCAATAAAAAATAAATATTACAATTTCTTTTTTATGCTCGCTACGAAATTGAGATAAAATTCTTAATTGAATTTAACCGCGCTGCGCGTGCACGAAAATGTATGCATGAAAGCTAGTAGAATTCACTCGAATTACCGCGCGGATGCCGTGATTACATTTCATAGCGGAACTTGGTCGGTGGTTGGACGGACACGTGGCCGCGAGTAAATTGTGAGTTGTATTCAGAAACCGGAGAAGCGCATGGAAGCTTCTCGGGGCCACGACATCCGATGAATACGAGCGCAGTTGATTTTACCGACGTGGTGAAGAGAAGTGAATGATGGGTCAGAAACGACACACACACGGAATATTAAAACATAGCATTTGCATCGAACATATTCTTAATACAGTCATTTACATATATACGTGTATATATATTTGTGTACAATATTCGTGAATATACAGCTCATTAACATTTTTTTTTAATACAGTTAACACAGATATCAATCACTGCGTTTCAATGTGGTCAATGATCCTCCAAAAATCCGATAATCTAACGTCACGGGTTTCTAATTTCAACAATATTTTCCACACAATGGAGCGACATTTATTTGATTCTTTGAATCGTCGTTGCTGCAAAACAAGGATAATAAACTGGATCGAGAAAATAAGATTGAGTGCCTGCCACTAATCGTAAAAGCAGAGATCAACGATAGTTACTTTATCGTTTTAATTCATTTGGTTATTTATCTCTTTCTCGTTGTACTCCACTCGTTGTACTCTTGAAATTTGTACATTTGATCAGTAAAAAAAAAAGATCTTCGTTAGTTTACTCGCGTGCGCGTTGGGGCGACGTAACGTTTCGTTGCCGACGCGACGGACTTCGCCCATAAAAGTTTTCGATAGAGGACGAACGCAAAAAATTAGATAAAAATAAGATAAAAAAAAGTGTGCTGAAAAGAACTGCGTCTCGTAGGATTATAGAAAACTTTTTTCATTTGCCGAGTCGCGCCATATGTCGTCGCATCGTGTACGTGCCGTTGCGTCAGAGACAGAATAAGGTTTTGTACAAAGTTAGTACCTCCAAACTGCCCACGCAAATATCGCATACAATTATCAGAATAAAAAATACATTTCCTCTCGAGCAGAACGTTCATATTTTTTGTTGATAACTCAACACATTTTTGTTTTAATGCGGAACGGACCTTCTCGCTAGTCAATCGATCGACAAATGCGACAGGAATTTCGATCAAATAATAACGAATGTGGGACGAAATTTGTTTTTTCTGCGAACCAAGTTTCATCAGTTTCTCATTTTTTAGTTCCGAACGAAAACAATACATGCCGGAGATGAAACGCGAAAACACACAGTAGAATGTAACGCGATACAATCTCTTCAATTGCTTACTACCTATCAAGTGTTTTTTTCTCCTTTCTAATTCGCAATTTCTGCCAAATAGAACTCAACATTCTCTGATTACATAAAAATGACAATTCGCATAAAAAATATATCAACATACTTATATATTCACTTTGATTTTTTTCCCCTTCGATATTTCAAAGATGCATATATTTACAAACGATAATTTCTTTTCTTCTTCGACCTCGTGGCTGAAAGACTTTAAGGTCTTGGCCAGCGACTTCTTCACATTGTCCCCAAGCGGAGAATAATTCGTCATTCGTCCAGTAACTTTGTTCTTCGTGCGTTGCACGTATTGTCGATTCATGAACTTGAGATACGTTCTAACGAATCGTTGTTGAGTTGTTTTTTGTTCTCGGAAAATAACAGGCTTTTCTTCGTTCAAGTTATTTCGATCTTGCGGCCAAGGGACATGTTCAAATGATCGCAGTATTGTTCCTCGGATGAATTTTCTCGCATATGGAACGCGAGTTCATTCGAAATGCTTGACTGTCGGCGGCGCTGTGGCGCCATCGTATCGACGTCGATTTCAGCCGTCCTGAAAAACAAAGTTGCACAATGCTTCGATAACGAATTATTTATTTTTAATCACCTAGTAAATTTATTCCTCAACGAAAACAGATCGGTATTCCACATGTGTTGATTCACGATGATCTGCGATCCGTTCTTCTGATTTTGGAGCAATGTGATTTAGTGGTTTTGTGCTATAGCGACACTTGAGAAGCTCTATTTGAGGACGGTATATATGGCTTTTTTTTCTATTTACTATGTAAACGGATGTGCGACACGCCCTTTACTTCATATGCAGTAAATATGTGCTATTCGCTCGAAGACACCCGCGGGAATTGATACACCAGTCGTATGACGATGATTTTTATCTCGGCTCTCGTAAATTTCTCGCGAACACGCGCTCACTCACCCCATAGGAGAAATATGTTTTTTTTTTTTTTGCTTTTTTTATTTCAACTCTCAAACTCGACTCGGGTTTCGTCGAGGCATAACTTTTTTCGCGAAACGTTCGATTGGCGAAGCGCCAGGCGAAAAGTTTCAAAGTGGCAGTACAGTTTTTAATGTCGGAAAAAAAACTGCGAATCCACGGATCATCGTGAATCCGCCGGTTCAAACTTTCGTATAATTCACTAACTTTTTCTTTTTTTGTGGATCTCGATAGCGATTACAGACAACGATAAATCACTATCGCTCTCGACCGTTGGAACAAATTGATAATAGCCGAAGGATTAATTCATTTTGACGTTTCTCGCATTTTCGAAGAATTCGCGGTTCCTACGTAACTTTACGGTCGTTCGCACAATATAACCCTTCGACGTCTTAATGAAAATAAATGCGCGCGTAGTATAATATTATCTTTGGTATCGAGACTTTTAGCGAAATGAGAAAAGTTTGATGAGTCGGCTAGTTCGCGTTCGTTTAGAATGCCAGCTGTTCCTTATCAGCAATAGGAGCCACTGCGCATCTTACCGCGAGATTGAAAAAACTAAAAGTGGAACTTTCGAGGATTATCGAGACGCGAGGAAGAATCAATATTAGAAAAAATGTAAAAAATAAAAAAATTTATATATTTTCTTGTTGAAGATGAATTTTCGAAGGCCCCAAAGAAGCGAAGGCGAAATTAACATAGCAAAAAATTTGAAAACGAAGATGTGTGTACATGTTAATTTTAAAATTCTGAAAAGAAAGAGGATTTTTTTAGTTTTTCGACAGGACGAGCTTCGTTTATCTAATTTGATTTTCTCAGGCATCTTTGGCGAGGGGATTGATTAAAAAAATTCCTTAGAAATTCGACGGCTACCTCGCGCGAGAAAATAGGGGTTAAACGAACGAACGACGAGAAAAGTCTTTCTGTTTCTGCTTTCCTTGATACGATGCGAAATTCGTATGACCGTCCGAGATAGAGAATTCGATAGCGCTCACGGTCCGGATGAGATGTAATGCTCGTTTACAACAGGCTCTGTGTGAAATGATACCGTTGAAATTTCAACGCAACAGTCAATTCGGTTTAACGAAAAAAGTCATATTTCAAAGCAACGCTTGGAACAGAAATTTGATTAGTGATTTTTCGCTGCGATTGCAGAACCATAAAATAGAATAATATTATAAACAAGTAAATAATCAAGGATCGAACTCTCAACGTCCTCAACTAATAGTTTTAATTCGCAAAAAAACAGTGAATTCGTAACAATCGATAATTTACTGAACTAAAATTTACCCAAAGATGTCTTATCAATAAGCCGCAAATTCTAAAAATTAAACCCCATTTTGTCTGTGTTTACGAAAAAACTGCGAATTCGCGAATTTTGTTTTGTGAACTGCCCGACCGATTGAACGGTGTAACGGATGTCTGTAAAAGCTTAGGTACATTCGAGCGTTGAAAAATCGATACAGAAAAAAAATAGTTGAAACGCGACTCTCAACGAACTTTAAAAGTTCGACTGCCGAATAAGAAGAAAAAAAAAAGAACGAGCGAAAACCGATAATTGCCTGTTTTTTTTTGGTCCACCGAGCATTGAAAGCTCGTCAATTAAGGCGGAAGAAAAAAAACATGAAAACATATTTTCGAATTCGCAGAAGAGCAGAGTGAAACATTGATCAAAAACGTGAAATGGCCCGAGAACTAATTTTGTCCCGGGAACCGACTTACCTGAATGTGAGCGTACGATATCCGAGCGTCGAACGTCTGCCATCTCTTGCATCTGACAACTCCTCGCGTTCGTTCGACCTAGCATGCAGCAGCAGATGACTTGCTGAAAGTATACTCGAAACCTGCGAAAATATTCACAAAGATGGTAGGTCGGTTACGAGATAGCGAATGTCTTCTCTACTTTAACTTCCTCAGCTTTGCGCGTTTTGGATATAAAAAAAAACCTCGATTTTTTCCTGGGCGAAAGAGAAAAAAAAAATTGATAGACAATTGACGAGTGGTTACTGGCGGCTGAAGTCTACTGAAACGTGCCACGCTTCGCAATGGACTCCCATTGTGACCTATTGACTTTTACCGCTTTCGTGTTACGGCCAACCCTCTACGCGATTGTTTCACTTTGAATCCCAACGGCACGTGTGAAATACATCAATGGTAACATGAATCATTTTAATGAATAAAAAGTTATCTTGTGTGGCTCTGAAAAAAAGAAGCAACCAAAAACTTTCTTTCAGATCCCGAGAGAATGGGATAAAATGTAATAAAAAGAGAAATGAAAAAAAAAAGTTTTTCGTGAAAACATTGCGGCGAAAAGGGCATTTAATTTTTTTTCCTTGGTCTATTAGATTTGCTCGCGACGCAGCCTCTCATTGAAAGAATCTAGTTTGCCGTCGAATTATGATAGGCCATTCCTTGGAATTTGGGAGAAAAATCGAGATCCGTGTGCAGGCAGAAGGGATATGGTTTGAGTACGTGAGGCAGGAATCCATTCCATTCGGCTACAGTTTTCTAGCATGAAAGGAAGTTAAAACAAGTTAGCCCTCGGCGTTCGTCTATCGATCTTCCCGCGCTCCCTTAGGGCGAGTTGGTGTGATTTTTCGGCGCAGGTCGACGGCACTACGTTCGTGCGTTAAAATGCTCCCGAGCGAAATGAGAGAGCGCTCGAACGCAATTTTACGGAGGGATAGGTTGGTAGGGTAAACCCACCAGTGAATGGACGGTTAGCCAGACGAAAGAAACCAGCGAAAGGATGTTTCTTATATACGCGCTCTTATGGAAAGTGTCCGTTCACTGGCTCCGTCCATACACTGGCTTACTCGCCCTACACACGGCAAGGATGGCTGACTAGATGCGACTACTGACGAAACGTACTGATTTCTTCTGGGACTTCTAGAATCCGTCTGGGAGTTTCGAATGACGCTTCGAGTAACTTCTGTCAAAACCGATATCGTACTAAATTAAATGATTATAAAAAATGCCAAACCATCGAGCAGGTGTGATGTAACTTTGCATACGATACGTTGTATTGCATAAAAAAAATGTGAGGAACAAAAACATTCCGATCCTTTTTTTGCCTCAGTTACTTAACAGTGCAGGCGCGTTTCAGAACGTGTTGGATATAGGAAAGACCGAAAAAACGCGAACAAACGTTATCTTTTATTTCGACTCGGCTGAAGTTTCTCATGAATATTTTTCGCCTTCAGTCGCTACCGCGGCTCAATCAGAGAACGTATAAATTGACGACGATGTAAACATCGAAAATGTGATATACTTTATCGACTGATTTTCTGAAGTCGGATTCAGACGAGTAGAATAGCAAACAAGCTGTGTACAAATTTTCCAAAATTTTCCAAAAATGAATTGATAAATATTAAAAACTGATGCACCGTATATTCAAAATGGCTAACAATACTTTGAACTCAATTATTTACTTCGACTTTGATACACTTGAAAATGAAAAATCGACAATTATCGTCTGATAATCTTTAATACAAATGCTCTAAACTACGAATTTCCGAAATATGCTTACAATTACAGAAATATATTGCAGGAACAAATTATATTGCGCAGGCGCGTCGAACGGAAACCCTTTGATGTTTAATTCACCGAACACGATGTTGTTTACCCTGTTACTTTAATGGACTTCGTCGCGTCGGGTTTCGAGGCACTTACAATTCCGACCCTTCGAACGTATTCCCTTTAAGGCTGAAGCAATTCACTACAAAGTTTCGTCACGCCCGAAAACCTCTCTTTCTACGTATACACCGTTATCGTTTTTATATATATATATTTTCTCCCAACGACGGCTCTTATTCATCACATCTCCGACACGGTTTCACGCTGAAAGTTCTCGATTCTCTTTTTTCATTTATTCTCTGCACCAGCGCGAATGATTAACTATTTGCGAATAAATTTTCTCCCAAGCGTGTGCCGATGACGTCTTAAAATTACGCCACGGCGGAACGTTGAGCAACGATTCAATGCGAAGACGTAACTGGTGGGCGCGATAGTACTTCAGGAATTCGTCGAACCGCGAACGCAGCGAACGAGGTTGCTTTGACGAAAACTGAAACGATAGGAATATCCGTCCTGGAGAAGCCTCGCGATAGGGTTCGTCGAAGTGACGGAAGTAACTGGTTTCCTGAACGAGACGCAACTTTCTCATGCGACAGTAACGTCGGCAACTCGATAAACCGCACGGAAAAACGATGATACCAATATTTTGGAATATATTATCGTGCTGCGAGGTACAGTGGAGCTTTACGGGGTAGAACTGCCGAAAATGAGGTGTGCAGGTGTGAGATACCTTTCGACGCTCCACATTTTACAATGTCGTCAAATCGCGGTGAGGTTTATAGTTGTCGATATCAAAATTTCGTGAAATTCGTTCTCCCGGAACCCGGAAGACCGATGAAACCAAGGAAATTGTCTTCTATTGAAGATTATCATTATTATGGTTCGGTATAGGAAGCAAAGGCATGGGAATGACTGGAAACTTCCCAAGTATATAACAAAGTGGTAGCGGCCACACAGTCTCAGAAACAGACGCGAATTCGACGTGACAACTCCAAACTCTTGGACAATGATAGAATACTTCTCGCGAAAATCGACGATGGCCACTGTGCAACCTGCTGGTCTAGACGCTAGTCTATTCGCGCTTTGTCTTCGCGTTGCACTCACGTAACCGGAGGGGCTCTTGTGATTCAATTAAGGCAAGGACATCTTCGCGAACGAAATTTTCAAACGCTCTTAATGCGTGCGAGTGAAATTATGAAACGTAAGACAATTGAACAGGAAAATAAAAAAATAAAAAAAGTGGGCAATAAAACTCACCTCGTGTTCATCCAGTAGTAGATAATGGGATTAACCATGGCGTTGGACATGGCGAGCCAGTAAAAGCTCAGATAAACGTGCTGCACGTAAGCGGTTCCCGTAAAGTGTCGATGGTGATAGAGGAAAATGAAGAATCCGTGATACGGTAACCAGCATACCGCAAATATTGTCACCACTATGATAAACATTTTTACAACCTGCGAGATTGAAAGAGAGAACAACATGGAAAATAGGTCAAGTATAGAGGATGCTTCATAAATAGGATTGGACGGGATAGAGTATCCTTTTCAAATATGTCGCACGAATTTTTCACGCGAACTCGCCGATATCGGAGAGTCTTTTTTTCTCCAATTCTCGGTCGAAGATCCGACATTGTAGTTTTCGATTTTTTTTTATTCATATTTTAAAGGAACCGTTTCAAATGCAATTGATCGCTGCATCTCTGTGTAACATATTTAGCAAGGCGTATCGTGTCGATACCCCGCTGGGGAACTTCATCAAGTGTTTAATGGGATTTCGCTCGAGACGAGAAGTACCAAATACCCCCAGCTTCGCCGTGTATCAAGAGTCTCACTCCGAACTTAACCGGAAGTTCGAGTACCCATGATATCAACATATAATCGATAACCAGCAATAGCGACGCAATAGCACCCCCGCTTAATAGGCAGATTATCCGCAAAAGCCTTCAAGCCGTATTAGAGTTAATCTGAAGGTTGATAGAAATAAACAATTAAACTGGATATAAAGCTGCTCCTTAAACGTGTTCAGAATGATACAATAGATCTAGAAATCAGATTAAAAAGATCTGGTGTACCAAAAAGGACGCAAACACGATAACAGTCGCGAATTTTGAGAGATCCAGCTTTGCGCGATCCAAAATTGCTCGAATAACTTTCCTGGGAAGGAGCTTTGCAAACGACGATAAGAACGGAGGGAGGAGGCGATGTGCAAATTAAATTTGCATGCTTTTTTTTACTGATTTGCGTATCACATTTCCATACTTGATAAAGCGACGTGAAAAACATTATTTCGACCTTAAGCCGCGCGAACCTTGACCTGTGGAAAATTCGAAGAATGATCAATTACCTTGCGCTTCGACTTCATCGACTCTTTCTGATGCTGCGTGTGCTCCCCAATGGATTTCGATCCCCACAATTTTCGGCCCATGAGAGAGTAGCAAACCGCCATCACTGTCATGGGTATGAGATACGTTACCCCTAGGAATACTAAGTTATATCTGCGAATAGAAAAAAAAAGGAAAGGTGTGAGAGGCCTGGATACCGATAATATCGGAAATAAATTTCGTACTCAGTGCGACATATAAATCCGTGTGCGTTATCGACGAACGCGCATTCTATCGCATACAATAACCGAATTTCATTGATAATACGGGTCACAAAATTAATCAAGACCGAATCGAATTTTTGGATTAACTCGTTTCACGCAGACATACACACATCGTTATTTCGTTGAATAATTCAATATAGAAAATTATTCAAACGTCGAGAGACAAAAAAAATATCAAATATCGGAAATGTTCAAATTTTGAAAAAAACTAACACAAGCGATGTTCGAAATTTACGGAAAAAAAGTGATAAAAGAATCGCATTAAAAAATGTTTTATTGCAATGCAGTGATACAAACTGAATGCAAGAGGGTGAATGTTTATTGATGAATGCGCGTCTACAAAGTCCTTTTCTTCCACGAGACCCTGCATGTACATGCACATGATTCCATGAGCGCCTTACGGAATCAAAGGAGACCGGGTAATATCGCTTTCCTTCAGACTTGAAACGTGTTTTTGTGAAATGCCGCGACGGCATTGTGCGGAACGTCAAAGGGATGAAATTTTTCGCAGACTCCACGTGCCATACATCGGTAAGATTTTTTCCGTAACGTCGCCGTTCACAATGATTTCTCGATAGTACCATTTTATAGACCAGCGCGTTTCTTTTGTTCGTCACAAAAAAACGTAATGCTAACGCAACCGAAATATATCACCGACAGTTCAAATTTATCTCTCGCACACTTTTGGAAACCAGAGATTTATTTCGTCGCGACGAAAACGAATGTCTTCGATCCCGGTAGCTCGCCAGCGTTACATCATCGAGCCAAAAAAATGCTCGACTATATTGTTTCCTTTTTTTCTTTCGAACAAATCCATTAGACAATTGTTTTTGTTCGCGCGATATTATGAAAAATATTTTGTATCGAAATTTCGCGGGAATTCGTGTCTCGCAATAATATAGAAGAATCTCAATGCCTCGCTTGTTGGAGCGGAAAGCTCGTTATAGTCGATTAAACTTTCATGGATTAGTGAGACGTTGATAATCTTTTGTTGCATTAATTTATTTTTAGTCACAGAGTGCCTTCAATTTATTATTGGAATGTCGTGCGAGCGCCCGACATCGCGCTCGAAACATCGAATTTACCGCGCGGACTAGCATCGTTGTTAAGATTAATTACGTTTGAAAGCGAGAGTACCTTGAAAACGTATACGAGAATTGTATTCGTAGAATTTTTTGATTGAATTGAATTCAATTGAATTTGTAGAAAATCGGCAAATAAGCACGGAAGAAGATTAGTGCGTTTTTTTTTCTTCGTTTGCTTTGCAAATCACATGTAGAATTATTATCCCGACATCGCGATATCTTGGAGTGGGCTCGCGGAGGTCTATCTAGATTACTTCACATTTCGAGCAACATATTGAACGCGACTGTATCTAATTAGGTCGAAGTACTTTTATAGCTCCCAATGGTATGCGGCATTTTGCAGCGGTATGTCGTGCACTTAATGGCGCACCTGTACTAATTTCGTTTCAGAGTTTCCTCAACCGCGACTGATTGCAACGCTACTTTTTATCTCGATATCATGCCCACGCAAAAAAAAAAAAAGTGAAAAAAAAAGCGAGGCGAAAAAAAATCATATATTTATAGGAGAGCATCGACCTGCGGGGAGGTTTGACAAACAACTTTCGCACGGAAACCGTCGGCGCGAAAAATAAATGTAACAGAAACATATTTCATTCGAATATTCAATGAGCTCGAGGCGCGACAGTGACTGACGAGTCATCTGAAACTTTGAACGTAACAAAATTTTCGGAAACGCCAATCTATATTATCGCTCGGAATCGAAGGATATTGAATTATGCAACTATACGTCTATCCGACTGTAATACTCACATGTACTCGGTCCTGCTGTTAAGATAATCACCGTCCGGCCACAGGAGATAACAAACGATTCGAGATTTTCCGTTCGAGTATCTGCGAGAAAACGTAAAATCGTCCATTATCGGTCATATTGGTTTCAGAGCCTTGTAGGGCAACTCGGAATAATCTATTTTTAGACAAGGCTTAAGGGAGGTTTCGGGGGGGGTTAACATTTCTAACGAATGTTAGTTGCGACGTCGGTGAGGTCTTTTTATAATAAACAATCAAGGGGAGCGCCACAGCCCTGCGAAGCTCTAGTATATCAATGATTCCAATAATTTGTGTGTTCTGGATGTGTAAAATGATCGTATATAAACGATTCATGTTGCATAGAGTATTGCGCGCGTGGAACCGTCATTAACTACCCTCGGGCTCTGCATCGATTTCGAAACAACCCACTGTCCAGGTTTCAACTTTCAAGTACCCCATTTGTGCGGTAACGTTCGTAGAACTCGTTCAGTGCTCGAAGCAATTTAGCCACGAACAAAGCTTATACGGAACTGTGACAAGTATAAACCCCAGCGATGAAGTGAAACGAGGCAACATTAGTACGAATATCAATAACAGTGATCAATAGGATAGATTAACAAGAACAATTTCACTCGAACGCTTGTGGATCTGTCCATTTTTCCATAACTCAAACTTTCGCGAAGCTGCACAAACTTTTCTCGTTAGCGGATTCGCTTTTGTTTTCGCAAATTTTATATTCCCGCGGGCTCTTCCATTACCAATTAGAAAGTATACTCGACAAACTTTACGAGTCAGCGGAACGCACAGCCCATTAATCCCGGCTCGATTAATCGATTATTTACAAATTCGCCTCATTGATATCAATATTGCCGTGGCTATCATTAATGCATTGATTTATTGCCATACTTACAAATATTATTATTAAGAAAAGTATTTTTTTTCTTGTTGATACTTGGAAATGTTTTATGGGCACCTCTGTAAAAGGACTTTTAAAGCTACGAAAACATCCGCACATCATTTCACAGTCGCAAGAATTCAATCTCGTTTACCGGCATAATTCGAAATAACTATTATGCAAAGCATCGTCGTAAAGAATTATCTTCCGTTTCCTCGTCGAGTTTCGCTCTAGCCGCCTCGACGTAATGAGTTTCCGTGCATAGAGTTTGAACGAATATTTTTCGATACATATTTATGTATTGTGCGTGATTTATTCGAGCCCATTGCGCGTTGCATGTTCGAACAATTCGTCATGTAACAAACAAACCTCGGACGACACGTATCAAAGTACGCGTTGCGCCGAATTTTCATTGAGAGGGCATTTACCTTCTGGTCATAGTCGTCGAGTAAAGGAGACACGGCATAGCCAGCACGGCCGATGCTAACCAGATTAAGACTAGTGCGACTATGGTTCTTCTCCGTGACATGTGATGCTTGAGCGGACGCATAATTGCCATGTACCTGCAACAAAAATATTTT
This sequence comes from Ischnus inquisitorius, assembly GCA_963924025.1. Taxonomy (NCBI): domain Eukaryota; kingdom Metazoa; phylum Arthropoda; class Insecta; order Hymenoptera; family Ichneumonidae; genus Ischnus; species Ischnus inquisitorius. Next base: position 11,510,730 of record OZ001250.1, read on the forward strand.
CACATTCGTCTCTCGTTCGGTAGTCGCGCACAATTGTTTGGCCGAAAGGATAATTAACATCGGCCTCACGTAGGACCCGCGCGCTAACGAACTCGATGAACTATCCAGTTGGAAATTTATCGTGACGAGGAGAGAAAATAAATAAAAATAAAAACGTGACGGCGTAGAGGTCCGGGGGTCGCGAACATGCGCGGCAATGAAGCTTCAGTTCTCCGGTATCGAAAATATCCGTCTCTCGACGACGTGTCGCGCATTCGGCGCGCGTTGCCGATAACGAGGGATGCGAGATCCAAATTTGCAAATTTTCGCTCGCGGTGTGTAACGAATCATTAGCGAAGCAAATGTAACGATGCACTGGAATCATTGATGGCACGTTCCTTGTCTCGTTAAAGACGGCGGACAGAGGCGCGCGCGGATGCGGGAGGGAATTTCCATTGGGGTGAGAACGATCGGACTAATGCTCAATCGATATTGCCGTGGGCGCGTCGGGAATCGCGTTAGAGTTAAATCCGAATGCCCCATTTGATGTCAATTAACGAGAAGAGGATTCGCATGTTCTAATGCTCAGAGACGGTTCACGGATATCTCGCAATCCAATAATACAGTTAGCATTTTATGTAGAATTAAAGACATATATCACAAAAGATAGCGCACAATCTTCGATGTATAGAAAGTACTATTTCGTAAAATGCTTCCAAAAATCCGATTATTCACCTGATTTTAGTTCTCTATTAAAAATAGCAATGACCGTTCGTCGGAGAATCACTGTGTCGAATCGTGTCAAGTATTTTTCAAGCGTTTCCGAGAATTCATCGAACAACACATCGCTCATATTTATGAAACGCATCACTTCCGTCTCGCCCTGGCGGACGAGTTACAGTTACAGAAAAGGACACAGGAATTTTATTCGTACAGGTCTTGAATCTCTTGAAACCGATACATTTTTTTTTCGTATAATTGCGCGTGAATAGTTGCAAGCTTCCGTACTTAGCAGCTCAGCATGAATTCGCATTTATCGAATGCATTCCATGCGATACTACTAGAAAATTCTATCACTCGTATTTGCTCACGAAGAAGTTCAATACTAAATGGCACATCGCTCATATTTATGAAACGCATCCCTTCCGTCTCGCCCTGGCGGACGAGTTACAGTTACAGAAAAGGACACAGGAATTTTATTCGTAAAGGTCTTGAATTTCTTCAAACCGGTACATTTTTTTTCTTATGATTGCGCGTGAATAGTTGCAAGCTTCCATGCTTAGCAGCTCAGCATAAATTCGCATGTATCGAATGCATTGCAAGCGATACTACTAGAAAATTCTTTCACTCGTATTTGCTCACGAAGAAGTTCAATACCAAATGCGAGTATCGAGTAATCCAACAGAGCGTTATTCATTCCACGATACGACGACGATCCGTATTTCAGATGTAAACACAATATCGAACGGAAAATCCAATCGAAGTACCCATCATATTTATGAAATGTCGATGAAATCATTGTATTCAATGATTGTTCAAAAAAGCCACCAAGATAAATTTCGTATGGACCTCGAACCTTTGTAGCTTGAAGAAGAATTTTCTGCATATCAAAAAGCGTCTCTTGACTTCGCAATTCGACGTGACAGATTGTACGGTTCTTCGCACGATACATCATAATAATAATTCAGAAAATAAGAAAAGGACGAAAAGGAGAAGTGACAACTTTTGTCGTATAATTTCATGAGATATGCCTTCCGTCTACCTTCGGAAATAAACCGGTATTGTAAGGTTATGCATTAATGCTCGGGAACAAAACCATTGCGAGAGTAGCTTTGAATATTTTTTCATTTTTTCTGATGTACATATTTTTTTTGTCCCTCGCGACGCGGACTTAAGAGAACCTTACAATACGGAGCCACAGAAAGGAGAAACGAAAGAAACAGGGAAATGTCGGAAGTGAAAGAAATATGATTTATAGGTTCTTAGTAATGTCCGACTGACAAAGTCCATGATACATTCGTCACTCCACCGATGGACGAATGGATTGTAATCGTGCGAGTACTATTTGCGAAACTGGATTACACCACTATTCACCAGATAAACTCGGATAAGAACGTAGAACGACTAGAACGTGGCACCGAGCTTAACGCTGGTTATCTTCGTAAAACCCGCTGGAGCGCTCGCCACTAATGTGCTCTCTGACCATCGATTCTTGTAGCGTTATCGCGCACACTCTAATCGCGCGAAATACTGTCCAGCGATTGTTGCGCGATTTTTAAAAATACCTTTCGCATTGTTTAATACACCGACAGTTCGTCGATTCTGTGAAAGTATTTTAAGCTGGAGGAGCATAAACCGGATAAAAATGGAGAACGCCAAAGATAACAACGCATCGACAAATCCGACCGGACCATATTCGGACCTCAACCCGATTTTTTTCAAACACTCAATTTGCAAACGACATTATGCACGCAGGGTGATATAAAAAAGAAAAAAGACACGGTGTCGAGAGGAAACGCAATTGTTAATTTCGCGAAAAATACGAACTCGAGTACGACCGAACGCGAAAGTTAAAAACATAGAACCGCGGCTGGACAGCGACGGCGTTAGCCGGCGGTGAATCGCCTCTCGTGAGAATCGCGTAATTAAAAGTTTCGAAATTCTTCGATAGCGTGGATGTTCATTTCCCGAGACGCAAAAATGTTATCTCATGTCTCTTGGCAAGTATCCGGAACGCGTGCATACGTGTCGTCGTTGAATATTCGGGTAATGGTCAAAACGACATCGTCTTTTGTGACACAAAAGCTTGTAAATCGGAAATATTAGCTTCCATTCTCGAAAGTCATTCCAACAAACGCGCGAGGAAGAAAATAGATCTGGCGATCGATAAATAATAAATTATTGCAATAGGGATGATAAACGATCTTCAAAGATTGCCCACTGCGGAGGGAACTTCGCTCTCGTGGCTCCCGCATGAATTATCAAGGATGTACTTTACGGTTTCTGCAATATGCAACGCGACCACCGGCGAGCGACAAATCTTTCACGTTGGTTAGCTTTTCCGTGCAGCCAATGCCATCGGTATTCATTCGGGGACATAGCAATAAATTATTTGGTCGCGGCGATCCTGGCGAGAGGTGCGGTCAAGCGGACCGCGAGAGAAGCACTACCGAAGAATCTTGTAAGCGGGGCGTTCCGCCGCGTTTAGTAATGCCTGCATGGATAAACTCAGCTCATGCGGGAATTTTTTCGAGCCGCTTCTCGAAACTTTTATCACAAGGCTTTCGCCGAGAAAAAGAAGTCGCGACGAGATTTAAAATTTTACTCGCTTCACTGTCGGTGATGTCGTATAATGAATAAAAAAAATACGACAGTACACTTACGAATACGAAAGTATTAAAGTTCGAACGTGCTCTTTCTGTTTCTCACTCTCGTTCTTCTAAGATGAAAAAAAATGAGAACGAAGAAGAAATGTATAATGTCCTGAATCATCCAGCCAGCAGACGCGACATTTGACGCGTTGGCCCGGCTGAATTTAAATTTCTATCGATCGCCTTCGGGTTCAAAGGCGAGCCAATATATTCCGTGAAAATCCGCGTGAGCCGTCTTAGAACGATCCTTAGAGTAAACATGACCCTTAAGAGTCACGTACGCCATGATAAGAGAGTAAATATTGTGGAAGCAGTGGCCGCTTGACCTTAGCCTTAGCCTTAATCTCTTATACGCTTGGAAGCATATCATTACAAAATTATAAGCGCAAGAACGAGATTTGTTATTGTTGTTTTTTTACATATGAATATTCATTTGAGTATCAATTAACTTGTAATAGACAGATGCGCCTTCATTTTCTTCATAGGCCAACTCAATTGTTCTTTTATTTTCTCAACAGTAACGAAAATATGACATTACGTAAAAAATGGGGAACGTGTTTTTTTACTACAGAACTTCAGAGCCTCGCATTGCCGTTGTGAGCTCAAGTACGTGAAGGAGAAAAATTAATATTATAAGCTTTTCAGGTGGGCAAATGAAAGCGGATGAAAAAATTGCGGGCAAGCTTTGCCTGTTTTCTGCCGCAATGTGTCTCTGCGGTCCCATAATAAATTGGAAAGGGAGCGGAAAAAGTGAAGTTCTCCGGGAATTCCACACTTTTTCGTATCTAACTCCATCTGCTAAAATGTAACTTTTATGTTGAATGTCCCGGTACACATATTTATATATATATGTATATATGCATATGTATATATTGTCTGTGTCCTGCCTGAAGGCAATGCTGAGGACCTGCGAACTCGGTTTATTTTCATTCACTACAAAATGTAGACTCGATGGGCAGGGTCTGATTTTCGACACCCTTCTCCTCAATTGCCTTCACAGAGCGATAAGAGCCGAAAACGTCGAGGGGGGTTGACTGCGAGTGTCTTGAATAGCGCTGCTGACGAAGCTGCCGAAATAAGCTCCGATCAAAGGGATAACTTTTATTTTCCCTTCGCTCTCTTCGTGCTGATGTAATACGCTCGACAAAAGTATGAATAAGTCTTGTGGATCAAATAAAAGTTTATATGTACTTAACATTTTTTTTCGAACTCTATCGTCGAATACTGTTTCCACGAGAACTTCTTCTTTGTGCAATATCATCTCTGATATTTCGGATCGAATCGAAAGAGTGAAAGAAAAGAAAAATACCGCCGGTGGTTGAAGCGAGAACGTTGAGAAGCCCTCGAAGGGAACTATAATTTACGTAATATCACCTGTTCGATACGTTGCCTTGTCACGGGACCACAGAGTAGAGAGACAGGAAGACGTGTTTGACATTAGAATCAAGAGAAACGACGAACGCTATTTTCCATGAATATTAAGACCTTCCGGTTACCACGTCGTGCGTTTGACGCTTGAGTTATTGCGGGTCTGAAAACAATGCTGTGGAAATGCAATGTTTCGGTGTACGTTTCGCGAAAGGAAACCTGCTTAATGATTCGGAGAAACGCATGTTTGCGAGAATAATGATAATATTAATGTACGGATATACACCGAAATAATTTTCCTGCGCCGAAATATGTATATTTCTCAGAATGACGCAGGTTCGATTGGTCCTTTCAACTTTTTTTCGCCTAGCCATGACTGTCGCGCGAAACGCTCGTAATGAATATTTAGCGATCTAAATTTGAGCACAGTTGAAAATAATACTTTTGCTAAAAAAGATTATAAGCCTCTTCGGCTATCCTTTGTGTGCGAAAGCCAACATTATCTCGGAGCTTTCGAGGATTAGAAGTATTAAAAAAAAATTATTTTCAAACACAATGTGTCTCGAAATTTAAGTACAATGAATCTCTTTACAATGTCGCTTCCCACGCATCGTCGGAGATACGCGGCATTATTCACGTGCAGAAAATTGAAAGCCTCCTGCTTCGTAATCTCGCACGGCGACCAACACATTTTTCGATCAATTTTTCTACACTCTGCTCGAACGTATTGCTATTTGAATTATGGAACATTCAAATAGCAAAATATCATGAAGGAAAAACATTTCGGAAGAATTTCCGGCTGAAAGAAAATGCAGCGAAGTGGATACAATCATCTCTCGTTTCCGCCATCGCGTTCGGGAAAATCCATTTTCACCCGATCCATGTATACATTATTTTTCTCTTTGGCAAACCAACTACATAAACAAGAAATAATACCTGCTTCGATGCCTGAAGTACGCGAAACGGTAGATTGGAATAGGGAGCGATGGAGAAAAATATAAACAAAACGCCGAGGAACGCTAGAAAAGAGTTTCCTCTCTATTTAGGTATGAAGTGCGTCACGATCCAGAAGGCAACCGAGCTCAATAAATATATCTACCAGCGCACTTCCGTTTTTTTTTGCTTTCACTCGTGTACAAATACGAATTAGTGATTCCGATAAAACATCGAAAGGTAATAATTTACGAGAACTCGACACTCTAGATGTTTGTTCTCGCGCTCGGTAATTTCAGTGTGGAAAAAAGCAAAGGCACGTATCATCAAAGAATGATTAACTCTCTCTCTACCGTGGAATAATCAATATTTAATGTTCCTTCAGTTTTGTGTCGCATTTGATCGCGTGAGTGTGATCAAAGGATTATCACCGAATAAGCCGAATTTCACATTATACGTTTCATATTTTCCACCGAATTTTGTTAACCTTCCATTATATTCATTTGTAATATCGTTATCAACAGAGTAAAGCTCCGACCGTGTTTGCCATCTGCATCAAGCTCGGTGGAAGTAAAATCGCGTGAGGTCAAATAATTATCCACGACTCTCGCCCTACGAGTAACTCAATATTTAATGTCCCTTCTGTTCCGTGTCGTATTTACTCGCACGATTAAAGAATTATTAGTGATATATTTTTAGTATAACATTTTTTTTTATTCGCAGCTATTCAATTATGCATACCGGCCTGTTTACCGTGTTACCACGAACGGAAAATGAGATAATAAGGTATAAATAAATATTTACTCGGTTTGATCCTTCGCATTTCGATAATAAAATCGAAGGACTACGGAAAATTGGTGAAACGTATGGAACTGTAATGCGGATTGCGTCACCCGACCTCTTCCAGTGAACTCCAATAACGATACACAGGCCAACATCAATGGAGTTCGTGCAGTTGCGTCGAAGCGCACCGAGAATTTCTAGGGAATTTGATTGCTATCTACATTTTTACCCGTTATTACGAAGGACTATGATCACACATCGTGATCCACTGCTTTTCCATTATCGGTGAAAAATAGCGTGTCACTACGCGAGAGTGATTGTTTCGCCTCTTTCTATACCCATTTTTTTTCAGGGCCTTTTTTTATGCAATCTAATGTCGCATTCGATGATGTAAAGATTTTTGCACTGCAGATCAGATTCCGATAGCGACGACGCCGCATAGCTGCGAGGAGAAATTATTCAAATGAATTTTTAGATTTCCAAATAGAAATCATATCTATTAGGAAATGAGCTTTCTAACTCAAGAACGTGGGCCAAGTTGGTAAATTAGGAGGAGCCCGAGTATAAATATTTGCGGATGTGCTTCGGGTGTGGGAAAAGCTATTTACCATCTGTCTTAGAATACTCACTGGAACGTTAAGGACATCATGCTGAAGGCCGGGTCAAAAGGGCAGTGCAAATGGGACTACGTCGTTAGACGAAAGGTCTTGGTTGAACTTGGCCTATTGATAGCTAATGGTTACTTGCTCTCGCGCAATTTAATCTCTTAAGGTGCGGTATCACTTACTCAATCGGAAATACATTTTGTAAAGCAGACTGTCGTGTACTAGGTTTAGTAATTACAAAGTACATGACATTTTTTTTTTCGGTCCGAAATTTCTCTGGTATCGACTAAAATAAGGTGTAAAGATATGTAAACAGACAGAGAAAACGCGATATGTGTAATTACTCGATGTCTTTAGTTCGAGTGTGCTGCCTACAGGATACGAAGAAAAATCTCAATGCCGTTTCAAACCGTTGGAACTTTTTGACGCAAACGATAACGTACGGTTCAAGCCAATCTGGCTCGAGCGATGGAAGTACTCGCAAAATTACATTCTGTGTACAACAGTGCAAGTTAGCTATTCCACTCTGACAATGAAGATTAATAGCAAAGCGAAGTTTTGTCGAGTTGCCGTTTCTCTACGTAGAATTCTTTCTTGCATACTCACCGGCAACATAAATCACACAACTGTTCTATTGTGTCCGACAAGTAAAAAAGTTGGAACTTCGAGCGACGAAACTTGATACACGCTGAGAAAAATTGCAACATTTTTTTTTTTTTCGTGTTTTCTTTTCACTTTCGAAAATTTATCCTTAGCTCGGGATTGAAGATTGTTTCGATAGCCGAGACGCCGAAGGATCGTGTCCACCCTCCGGCGGGTTTAAGTGGATCAACCTTGATGGAAGACGATATTATTCACGAAGGGTCCTCGGAGACTCCATCCACCTCGCGAGTATAAGAGTAATACCCCGACTACACTTTTGTGTCTCACAGCCACTCCGAATCAAACGTCTTCGAATGAACAAACAATTAGAAGATGATGACAGTAGAATTAAGTCGTCTACCTGCCCGAATATTAATCGGCATTAAACACGAAGTCGAGAAATTCGAGGGGATTTCGCTGAGCTTTCGTCGATCGATATTCAACTGAACTGGCGAGGCCAGCTTTTTCATACCGGCGGCGACCCCCGTTTCGCGAACCTTGGTAACGCACAATTTGAATACAATCATCGAGCCTGATGTGAAAATCTTTTCAGCCCTCGTGATATTTTTTTCCTCGCAACACCCTTGTTTGAACGTTTTTTTATTTATCACGTTAAAAAATCTTGTTGAATTGTAGAATCACCGGGAGAATTTGAAAATGCGAATGAAGCTATTCTTCTTTTCCGATGTAGTTTAGGCCGAGGAAAAAAATTCAGGCAAAAATATAACTTCCTGTTGACTATTATCGCGAGCTACGAAACTTGCAAATGCGTTATAACGAAGAGGAAGGAGAGGCGGTGGAAGTAAATTATTGGCGCTCGACTTCGGCAACTTTCGTTGGAAAGTCCGCCTGGCCAGAGCTTTAAGCTCCTATTTTATTCATAACACGATTGTTAAAACTTTGTTTAAAAAGTTTTGATTGGTAGTCGGGTAATACGAAGTAATATGTGATCTAACTACCGAGCGGCAGTGAAAATTCTACGATACAAGCTATTCCCGGTCGAATAAATACATTACTGCGAACTGCGGATGCGCTTCCCAATATTGCGGTCGTGTCCACGTGCTTCGAAATTTCCACAAAAAAAATATGTATTGCAATGCAGAAAAATGATGACCTTTCTGTGTAATCAAAATTTGGCAAATTTTTAACGAATGTCAAGATACACTCTTCTTGACTCGACAGCGAGCAAGTTTCTTCCGCCTCGGACGGTGATAAAAAAACAAAAGATTTTCGGTTGATACGAACATTTCAATAAGCGTGTCAGGATTTTGTTGTCCTACAAAATTCGCCGTAGTTTTGCCGGACTTGGGGCGAGCTTCGTGATGTGATCGATCGGGCAAACATCGAAATTCACGCGGATAAGCCCCAATCGGATTAACCGCAGACAGATCGTATCCTCTTCGGTAAACGGTGTCCAAATGGACGAAATTGTTTACCGAGTGAGCAAACGAATCGATTGCATCAATTTCCGTCGGACGGTTCGTGATCTTTCGTGGATTCCGATCTTTCGGCTCTCGTAGAATTGCACGTAATGACTTGCAAGGCGACCTCGGTGTCCTCGTAACGAGAGTAACTTATGCGAGCGTGTTCTTCCCTGGAAAATCATCAAAGAGATAGCTCGAGAGCCTGAGGTCATTTATTTTCCGGTACGGCTACACCGAAACAGGTATCGGAGCTCTTTCGCTGGCTCCCGCATGTCGATGTCTCGACGAAGCACCTTACGAAACTTTCCGCGACGCTTCAAGCTTATTAGCGATATCACCACTGAAGAAAAGTACGGTATCGATGTCGTGCATGCGTTCGACGATCAAAGAACCGCATTTGATTATGTCTCGAGTTTCGCATTCGCGTGCGCGCGGTACACAGCATGCTGGCGAGCCTTTGAGCTTTTCCGAGAAAGAACTTTCTTGAATAAAATTGGAGCTTCGAGAGGAATAATGATGTCTACAAAACGGATTACTTTGATCTGGCAAAACGTTGAATGTTGCAGAAGCGGATTGCGGACTCGTTGCAGGCCGAATCTGTTGCAGTGGACGGAGCTGAAGGAGCGGTCGGAGCGGAAACGATTTCGTTCGGTGGACTAATGAAGAGCTCAGCGTAGGCTCGTTAATTGGACTGGGTTAGTGACTGAGAGCGATCGCTGGGATAAGAGAGTCCGGAACTTAAGTGAACAAACTAGTCAGTAGAGAGTAAGGGAGTCTTGTGTGGTATTAAACTGAACGCATGAAGTGGAAATGAGGTTTGCCATGAAAGCAAGTAGGTCTTGTTTGTAGCGGCCAAGCCCAGTTTGTAATACAAAGGGATCTCGGGTATCCGTATTGACCGTAAAGAACAAATGGCTTCCCGAGAGAAAACCTCATTAACAGGGCGTATCGTTACATGGCCAGCCGAAAGTGAGATTCAGAAAGAATATCGGATATTCCAATGAGATCCGAATTTAAAGAAAAAAAGAAAAGCTTCGTTGCCGGATTTTTTTATACATTTTTTTTTTTAGACGATTTGTTAATTATTTTTATGAACTATTGTTATGAATAATCAATGTAATCGGCAACGTTTCGTATAGTTGACAAATATTTCGGATTTGCATCGCGGGTATCTAAAATTCTCTCCGAATCTCACTTTCGGCTGTTAATAATACGTCGTCTTTAAATTCGAAGATGAAAACTTAAATGACCGATTAACGTTAAAAAGAATATTTATTGTATTGTCAGAGGAAAGCGGGCCAACGTTGGAAGCGAAGGACGCGGTATAGGTAGGAATAAATCTTATCATAGTTTCGCGAACTACAATCGCTACGAGCGCGATACAGCCCATTTGTATGACTTGTATCTCGGCGAGCAATCTTGAACCGTGTTTCATGCATTGAGCCCCACCTGCGGCTGCGGTGTTCGAAACAGTGTTAACCAACCTTGTTAGTAAACTGTCTGATTAATACCCGGGTTTGTCGGTCCAACCTGTGTAACATTGCGCGTTTCGGTATCACTGTTTAAAAAACAATGGAAGCTTTCATGCATAAAAAGTATGCATTCGAAAATGCGGTATTGACTACAGTTCTTAATATACTCTCATTAAAACTATAAAATATATGTACAGTTATTCTAATCTACTCATTAATGAGTTTTCCACTATAATTCTACATTGAACATTCGGCTAATTTTTTTTTACCGTCGAATTATGAATAAATTCGCTTTGGAAATAACGCACTTTGTAATTAATGTTTTTCAATAAATCTAATTGTCAATGGAAAAATTCGTAATCGGTATAGCCAGGTACGCTGTTCTAATTTGGACAGCGTGGCTAAAAGCTTCCTTTGTAGTGGTTACAAAAGAGGGTGAGCTATTTGCGCGACGGGGAATTCGATTGTCGTTGAACATTGGAAAATTGGAAACACGGGAAATTCGGTTAGAGCCCTTCAACTTTTTAATTTTAACGCTCTGCCCGTTATCGCTCATTAAATTAGTTCCTTTCTTTGTTGATTATACGAAAAATGCGAATCCACTCAAAAACTGATATGTCTCCTTGTTGTTATCTGTATATAACGCTGTACATTTTTTTAATTAAAAAAAAATTGCGTTCATGACGGCAGACGGAAAGAGAGACAGTTTTTTGATATTTAGTTTAAATACGCTGCATGCTCGCATGCAACAAACTTTTCGGTAGCTGCGCATAAACACGGATAAATAGTTTGAAAATTCATCATTGATGCAATTTTCGCATGCCCCGGAGGGACGCCACGGCTCATTGTAATTTAGTCTCGGCACGAGCAGAGCTTATGACTTTCTGATTGATAAACAAAAGATGCGAAGATAATGAGAGCCGAGGTCTGACGCTCGCCGTTACATTGTTTGCGAGAATCACGAAACGCTACAAGCCTTTCATGAATGCAACCCACTGTCAAAAAGTTCGACCCATCACAAATTTCTAGCAACTATCCAATGACTTATGGTTATTATTGGAGTATTCATGTTCTGCAACGCGATCTGTAAGCATCGGGTTGCAGTTCACCCGCAATAAATGCAAATATTTGTTGACCGTAAATAACTGTTGTTTTTACTTTTTACGTACGGAAGTCGCGAATATACACCAGCACTTTATACCAGTCGTTTACCTTGAAATGGTCCGGTTAACAAGAAAATTGTGTGAAAAAATTCTGGAAAAAATCGTGGAGTTTTCCTGAAGTCTAAATTCCTGCAGATTCGAAGAGTTTTTAAAAAAATATCTTTTAGGTTTATTGTCGCGAGAAAAATAAACCTGACCTGAATAAATACTCTCTATTTTGAAATATGAAAATAAAAATAAATTCATATAAATTTCAGATTTAAATTTAAAATATAAATATACTTAGTATTATAGAAAATTTTTTCCAAAACGTCTGTCGAAACATAGAAACACATTGTGAGCATAAAAAACATATGAACGGGATGGTGATTTCCTGGTTTTTTGTCGCGCATGAAAGTAATGAAATTGTGATTAAGTGTTCGTTGAAGCTGCAGTTACGCTCGACGCAGCGCGATTCGTAATATCGACATTCACTTCGCAGCGCCCATAAAAAAGCACTGTGAGTTTGTAACGTCGCTTGAAAAACACGAGAACATTCGAAAAACTGGACAGCCGAAATTTCTTGAGTCGACAGTCAAACTGGCGGTCTAATTTTTCAAGCGTGAAAAGCCGTGAAAAGCCGTTCGGAAACTCGCGAAATGGGAGCCGTTCATCAGCGAGTGAGAAGCGCACCGCGAGCAGTAACATCCTGTTTCCTCTCGCGGCAAATCGTTTTTACGATAAAAACCACCTGGGATGTATGTTACTGCAGTGGGATAACGACGTGGCAACACGACATCACCGGGCAAATGACACGCGGTTCGTTTTTGGCTCATTTTTTTCTTTTTGTCAAGGTTTTTTTCGCTTATGTCTCCGAAACAGGGAAAAATACTTCATCCTCGTAATTTTGCCAACTACGATTCTCACGGATGAACTGAGAAGTAAAGTTTTTTTTTTTTCTTTTTTTTCGAATTCTCTGTGCAATGGCAAGGCGCATAATGGTGCACTTGCCACGGAGTTTCGCGCGAATGGCGAGCGCCGGAAGTTTGAAACGCACAATGGCGCAACTCTTGGCCTTTTGTTCTCGGAAGCTTCTGCTCGTCTAGGCGACTAATTGTTTCGCGGAAAAAGTCAACGATAATATATATCGCGCACCGTTGCGATAATCTCGCGATGAAGAAACGACGGTGCGGTGGATCCACGGGAACTCTCAGTTATATCGTCAGAAAGGAAGGAATCCCGGTTTTTTTCTTCTCAAGTTTGCCGTACACAATGGGCGATATGCGCCGAGGCTACGGCGAAGCGTACGAAACAACGAGGAAGATCACTCCTCAGCGCGGTCGAAAAGTTTTTCCAGTGCGGGAGACTTTTCAGCAATATATATAATTTTTCGTTTCAGTTGAAAGCACGTCAATGCCGACGAAATTTGTGCGGATGATTTTTGTTTGAATTATGCATCCATCATCGACCACGATTATAATACTTAGTTACAAAAAAAAAAAAAAAGGAAAACTTTTCGCGTTCCGAATAAACTTGAACGAATTAGAATAATACAAGTGTATCGTAAGAACTGACCTGTCGAACGATATAACGACGAGCGTGAAAACGCTCGAGGCCACCGTCACGTTGGCGACGAAGTTGTTGACTGTACAGTATGCAGAACCGAAAGGCCAGTCGGAGTCGAGCATAAAGATGAAATTGAAGACGCAGTTGAGCAACGACATCATCAAATCGGCCACCGACAGGTTCACCAGCAAGTAATTCGTCACCGTGCGCATTCGTCGGTGGGCTGAAAATAAAAATTCAATTAACAGATTTCTTCAACAGTTTCTTTTTTAATTATATACGAAGATTGAACTGATTTCAGGAAGCGCAATATCACGAGCGCCTTTTATCGAAAATGGTGCTTTATCTGGATATAATAAAATAGTTCGGTAAAATGTTCTTTACCGTACAAATATTTGAAGTGATTACATTGTCGATTGCAAATATGACATTTTGCGAACATCGTAAAATTCCCCCGTGAAATTCTGTTAAGTAATTTCCAGATCTTTCGTGAAACGCTTTACTTTCTTCTGTTTACAGTCGGGAGTTAGGAGTAAATTTATTCGAATCTCTTTCTCCCGATGAAAGAAAGAAGCAGACAACAAATCTACGGCGCCGGATTATGTATAGCAGTGGATTGTTTGAGGTCCATAAAAAGAAACGTTCATTGACCGTTTCACTCAATCCATTTTACTGGGGAAGCCGTTACAAATGTTGGAAGAAAACTTTCATACATCCTGCCCGGAACCGATGGGCCACGCTCTCGAGAGCAAATAATCCTGCAATCGACTCCGGGATTCTCGTACGAAACGGCATATCCATCCCGTCCCAATTTACGGACGAGCCGTCGGATACGACCCTCCGGGAAAATCCTACATGTGTACGAGATGAAAAAAACAGCAGATGGTCGAGCGCGGCAAAGATTTGCCATTCCGAATTCACTGTGCGTGCGGCGATCGATGGAGCAGGGTGCATGACTGCTAGGAAAAAGGATTCGCGAGAGTCGGGCGAGAAAAAAAAATAAAAAAAAAGGGGCAAAAAAGGTAAAATAAAGAGACTGGCAGAATGACGCCACCGAATGTTGAATGGGGATTCCCGAGCTGAATGAAACCACTGGGGATTGATGGTCAGTTAAACCCGATGGTATTTCGTCGATCTCAACCGACAGTCCTCACCGCAAATCACAAAATAGATTCTTTACCGATTCAATTTGACAAATACTTCTCTGAAATTGACCATTCGCTGTGACCTTTCTTTTTTGACCCACGATAAGTCCCTTCTAATTATAAACTAAATAGGTGTTGTGTTGTTTTTCAATTCGTTATTTCTCTGATAATGTTCTATGATACATGTTTGTCTCCGATTTCGACGCGACACGTGTGATTGACCAATGACGATCGCTATTCTACAGAACCGTATTTGTTCGTTATCTCAGAGGATCATCGTCGAGTCCTTCCGCATAATCTCGGCTCGAATGCCGAGGGCTTCCGGATTCTAATAGCATCATTCCAACGAATTTCTCAGTTCTACCGACAGTCGCTTCCTACGAGTTTATCGTTCTCTTGCCTTGTCGAAGATTGATGGACCAACTGAGATGAAATCGAAAAACTCTGTGTCTACCTCTCCGTTACGGCACAGATAGATATTCCAGAGGCTTGAACGGTAGCCGAAACCTCGATAAGCGTCGACTACGGAGTCGTTAGCAGCTCAATGTTTCACCGTCTGTTGCAAAGTGATCTTGCTTGTCGGAAATCCTCGTAGGCGGATAGACAAGTTTCAAGGATAGCGCGTTGTTCCACTCCCGGTCAAAGGTGACATTCAAAAGGAATTTCAAATACTTATCAGTGAGACAAAAATCCCAAAAATGTTGAGCGTTTAGAAAATGCCAAGAATATTGATTTTTCGTAATAGCAATTCAAATTAGAAGAAGTTCCAAAAAAATGTACATGCATTCAGAAAAACTATCGAGTATGTACCGCTGATAAAAAAGTGAGCTTGCGGGATTAATTAAACACTTATTTTTCATTTATACCTTTTTTGGACTACTTAATCAGTCGCAAGGGAAAGCGAGAACTGTCGGCCGTAATGAACACAGTTGGCGAAAATGATTGGTATAATCAGCCATTGTCATTGCGCAATACGGAAGGGCCCTTTGTTAGACTCCCCAGACACAGAGTCATTCTGAACCCTGCAGATCCCGACGCGGATCAATTTGCCGTAAAACAATAGCACCCAGCGAATAGTACAGTGCACGGAAGCGATCCGGTTGCTACGAACTCGTGTACAGTAAAACACCTCAATTGTCCGCAACGTCCAATCCACCGTCTCCAATCGCAGATTATCTCTCTAGTACTTTTTTTTTCTCTATTACCTCATTACTCCCTTAAATGGATTTTTAGAGAAGTACATATTAGTTAATCGGACCATTTGGAAGTTACTTAGACGCGTTCGTTCTAGGATATTCGAAGAGTTTCACTGTATAGCGCTGGTACCGATGCCAGTGCACCTACATATCTAGTCAGCAAATTGGTACATTGGGTTCACGAAGCCATGTAGTGATGCCAATTTCCACGGGATGCGACCGCGCCTTCTCGTATTTCACGCACGTTTCGCGACGGAGTCACGTGGAACAACTATCGGGTCTAGACTCGACTAACAGCCAATGGCTCGCTATAGAAACTGGTAAAAACACTTTTGGTATCTCGCACGAAAATACGATGTACCGCAAGACGGCCAAGCTTCCATCAACTTTTTCTTTCCTCCGAACGTCAAATTTATCGAATTGACGGAAACACTTCGAAACATCGTCTCTTAAGAGGATGTTCAAACGGTCCCTTCGTTCTTTCGCAATCTTCGCGTCCATCGCTGACGCGAACGATTGTCGCGCGAGCTTTAGCTTCCCTCTCAACGGTGGATATTTCGCGTTGGGCGAATGACAAAGCTCCGTGCTTGCTCAGCCCACATAGATCGAGTTACTTCGACGATCGCGAACTATCAAAGACTTCCGCGTATCCAAGTCACAATGATAAGAAAACGTAGCTGAAGCCAACGCCCCTCCCAATAAGTAAAGTCATGTTAAGTCAAGACAACGATGGGACCGCATGGACGAATCGCTATTGGCTTTATATCGTATTTTCTTGTTTAATCAAAATTTATTATTAAAACATCTTGTTTTGTTGATTTATTCTTTAATCGACCAAGATTCTCATTTCCTAATAGGAATGATAAAAATTTCATTCCAGAACATCGGTTAAATAAAGAATGCGATACGCGCGCAATGCGTTACATTCTTTGCAGCCGAAAGGTCGGAGGTCGAAGATAGAACTGATTTTTCTCTCTCCGGAATAAATACCGAAAGCCTATAACAATATAGTACAATATCTACATAGACAATATTTTTCATCTTTGAAGGAAAACATTTTTATTGTTGCGGCTTACATGAAAAATATTGATGACTACCTCGCCGTATTGATTCCATTCTTTTTTTCGTTAACATTTAACAGAGCCCAGCTCCCTGTTTGTAGCAAAATACGTTTATTATTTTTGATTCTTGGCCAACAAAAACCTATCTTTGCTCTCAAATGTAACCCCATGTTTTAGAAAATGTGGCAGCGCGTCCGGTCTTTGTTGATTGCAATTAAAAAATACAAGAAGGTTGAACACCCGCGTAGATTATGCTAAAAATTGGACCGAAGAAGAAAAAACAACCCCTCAACATGCGGTATAAATTTCTGTTTGATATCTTTAGAACATTCCAAACACATTGACATGAAAATCGCGAGTAGAAATCTTTTGAAGGAGGCGAAAAACCACTTGTTAGTGTAAACAGTAACATCAATATTAACTGCAAATATAGAAATCTATTGGCGTATTATCGAAATTGTCATTGAATGGTCAATTCAGCGTGAAACTCGATCAGTTCGTAACTGACATTTATGGCCTGATAAATCACGACACCGGCGTTTCGAGTGAATTGTTTGGGAGAAGTCAATCTCGCCGCTCACTGTTGGAATACGCGACGCTCGAACGCACCGCCCGAAACCCCCGGGATTCGCACGTGCGATGCAAATTCGTCGATGCGAAAAATTTATACGACAAACGAAAACAGAACCGGACGGAAATAGGGGATGCTCATTCCGCGTAATATATATTATTTTTTGATTGTGTTCCCGCTATCGTATAAATCATACCGAAGAATTGCTTTTCATCGGGCCTTTGAATCCACCTCTGACCCCCGCGCGTAAACGTGGGCGGATGAAGATATGACAAATTTGACCATTCCCGAAATAAATGTGGCCGACTTCAAGCTATATCCACTCATCACGCTCGACATCACTCGTGAATCATTCATCATATTTTCCTTGATTCGCGGACGATACGTACTATATTGAATATAATAAATTGTCGCGTGCCAAACGTGCATAGTTTATAATAATTAATTATCGTTTTTTAAATAATCAATTACTCGTTAGGTTGCATATCAAAGTGAAAAACTTGCACTAAAACGGTACAAAATAATGAATTGTCGTTCAAACAACGATACACTATTTTTTAAATGCATATTAAATTATCTGTAAACGAATGACTTTTAACTGAACTCTTCGAGTTCTTATAAAGTTTTTTTTATCATTTCGCAATTCAACACCGTTGGATCGAGTGCGTTATTATGATTTTATCAAGAATACACACTCGGATGACGAGAAAAGCTACGCAAAATTGATTTTCTGTCTCAGTTATTTTTCTCGCTACTTGTATGGATTTATGATACCTACTTTATGCGAATCGTTGCGTTCTGTGATAAATAGAACGATTTCCTAGAATGGAGGAAAGTACGCAGCTTATTGTGGATATACATACTCGATGCATTATGTACCGAGAATCGAAGGCACCTCGCGGCTCGAGTTGAAGCGCCGAGGAAATAAATAATATCGCGAGTTCGATGAAACGGGAAGCGACGGGAGCACATAACTTATTGTAAAGCTATATATTTCCGTTCAACACGGCTTCACTGCCGCGCCTCTTTCTCGCTGGCTTTCTGGCTTTTCGCGGATGCTCCTCGCAAGCGTTATTATCTTTCATTTCTACAACCAATCATGCGAGACGCAACAACAAAGGCATTTCTTTCGAATAAAATATCTATCAATTCAGACGAAATCGTATTCTATCGTTGTTACGAGACTTCATTGACAACCGATTGATCGAATAAACGTGTAAAAGGGCCAATTTATTTTTATGGCCCTTTTCGTCGAACACTTTTTAAATGAAAGGCATTCAGTTGAAAAGCTCAGCGGACGTTGATGAGGCAAATTTAACATAATAATTCATGTCGATATTATTAATATAGTAAATTCATAAAATGTTGAGAGAATCTTATAAACTGTAACACGATTATTACGATCGTAACATTTCGGGTCAGTCGATTTGATCAATTCGATTGTAATAATCAAATTGCGAAGTGAAGTGTGCATTACTGCCATGTGAAATGTGCATTAAAGCCAACATTATGCATGCGAACCCCGTTGGCCAGATAACTACATAATAACGGCGGAAGCTCCAGCACGTGGTACCGATTTGCATGACGTGCTGGCTAAGTGATTTTCAATATCCATGTTCCATTCATTATTTCTACATCAAGCATAGTTATTGAATCAAACGTAGAGGAATACAACGACGCATCGCATCCTCTTTGAAAATGAAAATTATGTGGAGCCTCCGACTTCATTTCGCATGGATTGCGATTATAATTTTTTATCATTGTCTTTACTAATTTGTTTCAAACACATAGAAAAAAAAATGGTTGAAACAAGCAAATCGGCGCTTGCGGGCGGTGAAACAAAAATGTTGTTAATTAAAAGAAATACTCGGTTGATTATACTAACTGTTAATTAAATTGACTATTTCTTTCCTTGCGACAACAATTATTTTTACGATGAATCGTACATTTGTTTCGCCACCCTCAAGCGCCGATTTTGGCGGTTTAACCGAATTTCTTTCTCAGTGCAGATATATGAAAGTCGAATTAAAAAAAAAAGAAAGCATTTTATCGCATAGTCATGAATATAATTGATCCGATAATGTTTCATAGGTGCAGGCTCATTACATCGCCGCGATAATGGCTCGAAACATTTATTAGCAGCCGGTTGGATTCCAAGAATTAACAACAGTTTCAATAACACGGTAATACAGAGGCGCGGCGCATCGATACTATTGGCGAATGTTGATGGAATTAAGCGCATAGTTCATTTGTGATCGATTTATAATTCACCGGAACCGCAAACTCAGGCCAGATACCGGTTTATTTCGTTGTGCATCGTTGTCATAATGTAATTGAATGATTTTCAAAGACATTAACCACAATCGATAACAGAATCAAATGCGGTCGTCTCTGTTTACGGATGATCTGCTATATACGTATTAATATACAATTCGTTCGAACGGAGCTGATTTTCTGATAAATTCGATCTCGGCGAACCGATAAAAGAGATTGGCAAACATTCTTTATTTATTTGTCGGCGCTGACTACATACGCGAAATTCTTCGTAGATATGAAAGTCCGAAGAATCGGAAGCGCAAGGCAAATATGTATCTCCGCGTCATCCGGTGGATGGACTTGGAGCGCATGAGTGATTGTGTAAAGATTGGAAAAAAAGACCGCTACTTGAGAAAAATGAAATGTACGGATTGTGTGCAATATCGAGAAATCTTCAGACAAATGTTCTCCGACAAGTAGCGGTTCACCCCGCCCCCTTCACCTGTCTTCTCTTAAAGTACACAATATCGTTGAGTGAAAAACAAGTGCAGAAATGTTTACCTTATAAAAAAAAAATTCAGAATGTCAATAGTGTCGAAAATGTACGAAATTTGTATATAACACTCTTCCTTCGAGAAAAAACACAAAGGACACTACTTCAGCGTTAATTTATATTCGAAATAATAATTACGTTCTGCAAAAGCGATAGAAGAATACTTTTGATCTTTGCGCGCATTCCAAGCGACGAGAAAGCTCAAAGGCAACGACATAACGTTTTGAAATTTCAGGATTTTCTTTTTTCTTTTCCGCGAACGGTTGCAAGGAGGTAGAAGCTATTAGTAGCCATACACCTCGATTGAGGAGCACAGGAATGTGTAATATAATCATCGTTATACGTAATATCCGACGAGCGAGAGACATGGAATGCTGAAAGCGCGCAGATGGCTCAGCTGCGAAATTGAATCTGCAATTTGCCCGGTAACGGACGAAATAATGGAGAATTGTGAAAAATTAGAGGTGCACCTATGGTACTGATGAAAAAAAGCTTGATCGCCCACTATGGAAAAGCGGGCATTCAAGATGATACCTGAAAAACCGGCAAGAATTTATCTACGAGACATACTACGAAAAATTGCATTCTTGTCCTCGTAACTGATACGTTACTATCAAAGTGAGTAGAATATTAAAATTCATATATTTATTTTTTCATTCATATTAGATCGCCTAATCACTGTCACATTAACAAGACTAATGTACTTCTAAAGAAACCAAACATTCGTTTGTGACGTTTTTGCGAAACTGCGTATTTTTTCTGTACAATTTCAAAACAATTTTTTATTCAAGTAACTCGGCGTTGAATTCGAGTTCGCCGTCGGTAGTGTTAAAACTCTGCGCCGATGTGCAAAATTAATGTTTGGGCTTGTTTATTGTTTCTTTGTTTCGAGCGAAGAAAATAATTCCTCATACCGGTTTTTCCTGTTCTTGATCATTTAATTTTTTCGTACTCAATAAAGCGCCTGACTCGTCGATGCCAGAGAGGCTCGCTGTCGACAGCGCAAATGGACCATTGTGTTAATACTACCGAAGCGCTTAATCTCTTCGCCACGATCTCGCGCAAGCCTTGCACTTAATTACGAAAATTGATCGAGGGCGAACGATCATGAGCCGGTAGGGTTATTGCCGGGTTGCATATTAATTCAAGGTCACGCGTAATTCCCATAATCCTACGACTCTGGCCAGCCGCCGAACGAATTTATCGTCGCGCTACTCCTGGGTTGAAACAGCGAGAAACAAGAGGGTCAACTTACACGACTTCGTTGTTTGCTACGGCCGTTCGAAATAACGATCCCATTGAAGTTTCACAAAAAACACGGCACTGCACAGTTACCGGGCCGGTGAGCCTAGATAAAATATTACACTCTTCAAGCACATAAGAAAATGTGTTTATCGCGAAATTAACATAGAAATCTCGTGTCTTGGAAACATAAGAAAACGATAGCAGTGTGTATGACCAGTTTTTTAGTAACAGGGAAAAAACACTTTGAGATTCATGAATGAATACTTTCCTCGTTATTTAACACATCTCGTTATTATCCGAGCTACGTTAACGACAAGAGACCTTCGCGACAAAGTCCCCGCGTCGAAATAGTTTGATCTCGCTCTCGAGAACTCGAAAGCTGTTGGAAGTTTCATACTCGCTTTATTCACGAAAAGACGATTCGTATCACGGAATCGTATCACTCCGATAGACGCGATGTTTTTGTTTTTTTCACGGTAAAATTCGGCGCAGAGTTTTGATCGACCTTGACCGGGAAACGTTTCTCGTAGTCTTACTACCGATCCGCCGACGCTACGAAACCCTCGGCTCGAATGGCAATCGATGCGACACCGAGCGTCAAGACCCACTGTTCTTTCCCATAATTCCTCGCGCGTGTCGCAGCCGACCGAAAACTCGTGAGTCCCCCTCCCATCTGCTTGCCAGTTTCGCGGTGACGCGTCCTCGCGCTACAGGTCTTCGTAATTTTCACGGTCAAAAGCAAAACGAATTGCCGAGATAATTCTCTCGGTGTCTCGTGTATTTATTTTCTCGCGTCTCGCTGTCGAAGGGGCCGCCGCGTCACGTGACCTACCGAGCAGAATTCGTTAACGTAATTTTCCAATTCCTCGATGTTATTCTCAACGAGACTCGGAAGACGCGTCCCCGTCCGATCCGTTCGCGTTAGAATGATTTCGTCTTCGATCAATTGTTAAAGATAATTTGGTGTGTCGGGTAATTCGGGTGTGTTGTTTTTACTCGAAGTGACGAGGTGTTTTGAGAAATCTAACCTGCAAGCGGTGTGCAGTGTATACGAAACAACTATTCACGCAGTGCATCGTACGAACGGTTACAATGGGGTTATGGCGCAGTTCATCGAGAACTTCGAGGCGGTGAGTGAAACCAAAAAATTGATTTATGCACGATACATACGACCTCGTAACCCCGGGTCTGAATTACATTCCGCGAAAATACGAGAGAAGAATGTTTTTCCCATTCGGTTCCCTCTCGCGATATATTAGCTAGGCTTTCGGTATTTCAGCACTGCTCTCGGCCGTGTACCCGACGATCGGCTGGCGCGCCGCGCCTCCAAATCCCTTATTTTCACTTCCCCCAATAAATCACGATACGCTTGCAGCATTCTCCGCATTCGTTCTCATACTTCTTTCTCTACGCCGAATACTCCTGGCCTTGAGAATCCCGTGGCGTTGTTCTTTCTTCGCCCTTTGACGCGTTAATATATAAGTTAACTGGCCGCACTCACAATACTCGTACACAAAGAGCCCACGGTCGGAGTCATTATAGAACCTTTAAGACGTCGGCATAGCAACGTTTCAAAGGCTGTACAGAGAAGATTTTTGAAAAAGTGTATCGTTCAGCTTCGCAGTCTTCTTTATTGGAAGATTTTGAAAGAACAATATCGTTTACGACAAATCCTCGTCGTCGCAAACGAGAAAAAAAGAGCTTCACCGCGCGAGTGCTCGAAAGTCAAGGTCAAACACGGCGAGCCGCAGGACGTTACGCAAAGATACACATTGAAACTCTCGGAAAGTAAAGTTTCGAACGTGACGCGAAATCTACGGGCGGGCAAGGTGATACAGTCAAAAGTTCGACACGAAAAAAAACATGCTAAAAATAGCCCGCTGCCGATCTAATCACGGCGCTCGACACTCCGTCTTAACTTCCGTTACTAACTTCGACGCGACACCACTGGCGAGAGATAAACTTTGAATCCTTCGCGTAATTTTCGTCTCTATCCTTCCGTTTATCCGTATTTTTTCTGTTCCTCGGTAATGACATTCTCGAACTCGTGTTCGGCGGGGAAATTTTATTAAGGTCCCGTAAATTGCAGTTAGGCTGAGAAAAGACTGTCCAATGTGTCTGCGGGGCGAGAAATGCTCTTCGAACCTGTCCATTGGAAGATTTTTAACTTCGGGTGAAAGTGCAATCGCGCGCCGAGCCCAACTCAGCGGGACTCGGCAACAAGTTTATGATTATTATTATTCCATTTTTTTAATATTCATTACACGACAAACAAAAGTATGAACAGAGGTTATTTTTCATTAGCCTCAGTATTACATTTTGCGCGTGAACTTTGTTTTCCCTCATGAGGACATAATGGAAAAGAAAAAACAGCTTTTTATTTTCTACTCGGCGTATCGCGCGCGACTGAGCACTGCGGGTTTTCTCGCCGAAAGCTTTGTTGACCGGCGCTGACGGGTAACACGCGTAACCGTGGGCTACGTAATGTTTCAAAATTATCCAAAAGCAACGTCAGCCTATTTTTTCCACTTTTTTCACGTACGTAATTTGCCGTACGCGAGAGACTTGTAGCGAGCAAGTTTCGGTCGCGCGCAGACGGTGTCAAAACGAGAACAAGGAAAGAGCGCGGGGAATGAGATAGCGCGAGAGAACATTGAATACGCCTCGAGTTGACCCTTGAGAGTTTCCACAAGCGTATATAATAAGCAGACTAAAGAACGCCGATCCCCAGGAACAGCGCTCGTTCGGAATTCTCGTTGCAACGCGGAATTACGTTCCTGTGTTCCCGGAGTTCACACGGGGGCGAAATTCTCCTCGCGAGGAATATCAGTGTCGGTTCAAGTTTCCCCTTTCATTCGCGGGATAACAACCCACTTCTCGGTGAATATTTTCGTACATTGTTGACCGAACTTATCGCTTGCCGCATGCATTATTATTTGCGATCGCATCAATGGAAGCTACGAGATAAAAAAAAGCTACGTTATTTTGGGGGCTTATATGTTTGTGGAGCAAATATTGTACTTTGCCACCGAAAAGCGACCGTCTGTCGCCTGAAGTGCACTTAGCACTCTTTGGAAGAAAGCAATTTGTTTTTTATACGTTCGGCTTTGCGTACACTTTCGGATATACCTTGGGACGTCAATCAGCCTTCGCAAGCTCGCGTTCCGCTCGCGGCGAGAAAGTGCACTCGTAACGAGTTAAAGTGTTTTTATTCGAGAATATTGACGGGGAATAACAGATTTCATTAAGTCTCAGGAAAAGCTTATGGTGCTTAAGCTTAAAAATGTATTGCAATTAATTCAACATAATCTCAGAGACAATTTTTTTTTTCAATTCGATCGCCGGGATGACTCATTTATTATTTACTTGCAACTTTAATTTTTTGCGGATGTAGCCAAAAAATATTTCAATATGCAGGAATGAGTCGCAAACCATTTGGAGTGTTAACATTATTAGAATAACTCATTTCTTTAATATCAACAATGAAGTCGATTAATATTTTTTAAATTTTTCATGTATAAAATCATTTATTCGCCGAGGTCTGATGTGTCTCCCCATATTCAGTCATCACCGATTGCATTTCATATCCTCGCGCGACTCTCGCCCGCAACAAAGTCCAAAGTGCTTAAGCGCACTAACGGGCGTGAACGAAGCTCGTCGTGCTGTTCCGCTGCGAATAATAATGCAAAGTTATTTGGAATCTTGGCTTCCCCGAAGACCGTCATCACTACCCATCAGACTTTAATAGACCGAATACACGCGCTTCATGTTCAACCCCTGAGAGGTTTCGCGAAGTTGCCCCAAAATATCGCATCTCGTTAGCCGGCGTATTCGCTCCGAGCATGCATTTTGCATACCCAAACTTTTGATAGCCATATTTGAAGGGTTATCCTCCAGGGGGGGAGGGGGGTATTTCAGGACGTTCAATTTCGTGATGAATGTAATCAACGCGCTGGTTGCATCGCGACCAGCGCAACCTGCGTTCATGCTCCAGTATAGTCGATAACGCTCGCGAAAGGAGAAATGCAATTTCTTTTTATTCGTTCCTCGTGTCACGCGCTAGGCTATTTCAATCGAATATGGTAGATGCAATCAAACAAAATATCCCTCGTCAACATTGAATTGCTCCGTAATTTCCTGATCCGGTGCCCCACTGTTGTCTCCTGTAATCTACCCTGCGGGCGCTGGGTCTTCTGAAAAAAAGTCCGTATTGCGCAATCCGATGGATAAATCCGCGTGATTTGCTCTTCGATTCCTATCGGTCGCTCGCGGTGCTCTCTCCGGTGCAATGCAATTATTTGTCGGAGTAAAGTGCATCGGCTATATCAAACTAAACCTTCCTTAACATCCGAATTGAACGAGCGAAACGAAATTGCGAATTTCTCAAAACAAATAAAGTCAATTGGTATTTTAGTGAAATATGCATTCGAAATAAATTGCCTATAAAATGTACGCGAATCGTTGATCACACATTTGGAATAGATCCGGCAGGCGGATCCACAGAACTCGGTTCGTTTCCTCTCCTGGGTAACCGGAGCTTTTTCCGCATCTGAAATAACTGCACCTATAAGCGAGAAAAACAGAAAATTATGCTGTTTCCGGTACTGCTTCGCAATGAGTGATCGTTATGGAACGTTATGTTGCGATCCACGAAGTTACATACGTTACGTACGTATGCAGAAGCGCAGAAGTAGAAGCAAGTACGCCGAAGCGACGATTCAAAACTATCAGGAAGTTTTGTTATATCTCTCAATTGCGGCGCGTTTCGAGCTGGATGGCTCTTCCATCGCAATTACACTTGGCAAAATTGTCGACAAGTTTAGCACCGATAAAACTGCCCTTTCAACGAGAAGAATTATGCCGAGCGCTCTTGGCGAAGCGGCAAAGTTTTCAACGCATTACTTTCATTCTAGTTTCAATGTTTCCTCATCCCGTTTCCGCTGAATGTGCGCATATGTGTTAGTCGCATGAGTCGCCGTTCTCGTTCCAGAATAGGTGCTCGCGGCCTTGCCCAGGGGTGTGTATTCATTTTATTACGTGGTAAACCCGGAAGTTTCATTCGATGATATATTATTCATCGAGCTCTCCACGAAAGTGGAAATTATTATTTTTTCCACGCAAATCTTATCAATCTTTGGACCGTCGACCATAATGGATTTTAATCGCACTGCCAGCTTGGTAAGCGATTAATATATTTACTACGACCAACTGGGGTGTTTGCGAACATGATTGATGACCATAGGAAGGACGAAAAGTATTACGATGAATCTCACATCTTGAGAACTGATACTATTCTGACGAACAAAATTCGTAGATCGAGTAGATTCGGCGTGAATTTGTATGAATATTTATACACATGAAACACTTGACCGTCCATCGTTGTTCCGCTGTTGCAGAAACAGGGTTCAATGTCGTGACAAAACCTGTTCGTCTAGAATTCGTGATAATTTTCCGCTCCGCTTGCTCTTTCGTTGAAAAATTCATCAAATCGTTTGGCTCTGTTGCAGTCTCGATAAAAATGTAAATTTTGTTTTTCGCGCTTTCACCATCGCTTCAAGAATTTGCGAAACATTCGCTCGCGGCAACACACAAAAGACGTTTACGAAACAAAAATTGTGTATAGCGATAAATAACATTGAGATTTTTGTGTTCGTACGGTCGGAAAGTACAGTGGTTGCGGGGATCGGGGCGAACGAATTGATTGACGATACTTTGGGGACGTCTAGACCGTTATTTAAAGCTTTCCAATGGAAGCTGCAACATTACAATGCTATTTTTAGCCTCTCGGCCACGCGGTTCTTTTTTTCTTTTTAGTGAAATATCGTCTTTAATATTTCGAGCCAGTGCTACGGCGGTCCGGGTCTCAATGACGACAGTTCAGCGATAAATCGTGTCTGTGCATATAAGCCAAAAAGCTTCCCGCGGGATTATCGTGCCGCTGTCCCTCGTTAACCTTCCTTTAACGAAACGCGGTTCGAATTCGTCGCTGAAAAATCTCTTGCGTTATTTCATACT
This sequence comes from Ischnus inquisitorius, assembly GCA_963924025.1. Taxonomy (NCBI): domain Eukaryota; kingdom Metazoa; phylum Arthropoda; class Insecta; order Hymenoptera; family Ichneumonidae; genus Ischnus; species Ischnus inquisitorius. The sequence continues at coordinate 11,538,057 of OZ001250.1, forward strand.
GATAAATCACCCATCTCTTGACCCCTCCCGTGTATATTCGTTTATGAGCTATTTCTCGGTACTTCACGACTCATTATTAACGGAATTCCGCGAAAAGCTCGGATCATTTACAGCGCTCGGCTACGAGACGACTGGGCGAAGTAAAAGCGGCGAACTTGTTGAGCCCCTCTGTATCTTTCATCGAGAAACGAATGTCGATACATTTACAAATGCTCGCACATGCGCGCATATAACAAACTTTCTGGACGTTACGATGTTTACGGAATATTGGAATAATTTTTTTTCGTCGTGTTTGTAGATCGAATTTAAGGGTCATTGGCTTTTGTGAGCATACATATACCTCTGTCGCAATTAAACTTTGTCGCAGTTAAACTCATACAGAGGGGTGAAGCCATTTATTCGAGTAATTCCAAGTTCAACGTGTAAAACGCGATCGTTATTTCGATCGTTGAAGCTCGCAAAACTATACAACCTTTTTTTTCAATCAATTATCGAGTCGCCGGCTGAAGGAAGTAGCTGCATTGTTCCCTGCAGGTATTCATCGCGACACTCTGCGACAAAAAGCCCTCGGGGGATTGCTAAAACGCAGTTTACGAGTTCCGGAACCCTCGGGAGAAATAAATAGAGAATCGACACGAGAATTCGATTTTATAGCAGAATAAAATATCTTACGAGACACTAGTACCTAATAAGGGTGAGTGAAATCAGGAACATAAAGTCTTGCGAAGTGCAGAACAAAGTAGTTCCTCCGGTGCGATACATCGAAATGGGGGTATAAGAAGAATTTCGAATACTTTGCAATGGGATAAAAATCTGAAAAAAAAAATCGAGTATAGAGTAGGTGCTGTAACGATTCATTAACAAAGTAATATTATCAACATTTTATGAACAAATTAATGAAATAATAAATTGTTCAACAAATTACCCAGCAACCTAACTTACATTTTGATGAAAAAGATTCGCCGTTCTCGAATCCGTATGCATTTTTTCGGAATTCTGTCTAATTTTTTGAAATGACGATTTCACGTTCATTTTGTGTTCAAAAAACGCAATGAAATAAAAGTTAGGTTGCAGGGTAATTTGTTAAACGATTAATTTATTCACTAACCTGTAAATAAAATTTCGATGTTATTACCAAGCAAAATCAATTTTTGCAGCACCTTCCATATGTCTGATTTTTTAAAGATTTTTATCCCATTGAAAAGTGTTTGAACTGTACCCTGAACTGGTCCGACGGTACCGAACTTACTACCTTAAAGATATGCTCGTCTAGGCGACAGTGTCACGAAGGTTAAAAGGTTGAATCTACCTCTGTACCATTTTTTTTTCCTTTTTTTATACCGTTCGGCATCGTTTTAGCCGTTTTATCTGTTACTCGCTTCAACTTTTTTTTTTTGTACCTGCCGTGGGACTAGTAAACGAACGAATTTGTCCCTCGGTTATTTTCTTTTCTCCTTCGGTAAATAGCGCGGCTGCTGGAGTGCTTCCGTTTGCTCGGCTTGGACGAGCGACAATACCGTTCGACTCGGCCGTTCGACTCTCACGCGAAGAAACACAATGCGATATCGTAGGATACGTGCGACACGCTCTACCTTCCACGGAGGGAACATCAGCGACGGGAATTCGATGAGTGGACACGTACAGGATACGACGAGATATCGGCGAGCACTTACAATCGGAATGTAGACTTACTCGAGCGAGTCATCCGTTCATTCTCACTATTTAATTCCATTACGATCGCTCCATTACCCCGTATATTCGATCCATTGTTCTTCATTATTCCCCAGTACTATTCTAGAGTTTTTACGCGATAAATCGGTGAAATCGGCGTCGAATACAATTATGCGATTTATATATTTCTTATTATTCTTCATCAATATTAACCATTATCTTTATTAACTTTTTCATTTCAAAATACATATAATCTTTATATACAGACAGATATGAAAATTGTGCGAATTAGATCGGCACATTCCTTGCACTTCACAAATTTTAGCTACCTCGTAAAGGATGCTTCGTGATTTTCATTATTTTTTCATCAGATTGAACGCGTTAAAGACGTTTCCATTGAAATGTAGGGAAAAAAATAATGAAAACAAAATTTCCTCTACGGGGAACCGAAATTGTATATTTCTTTATATGAGTAATTATGATTGAAACAAATTGATTCGATTTGGCTAGTTATTGATCTTTATTATTTTATAAGTATTGTGGAAAATAATGGAATTTGCCCCTCGTGCCGTGAGTTCTGAATGACGGTGATTGGTTATTGGAGTTCGATATATAATTCATCCGCGACGATAACAGCGGAAAGAAAGAAAGCGCGATATCAGGGCATTGTTTAGTTGCAATGTGCGACGAATCGATCATCTCCATCGCCCGGCTTCGTTAATCCGTACATCGGCAATACACTTCGCACTCGTTTTTTAAAAATCGCAATACGCGGGTTTGACCGCTTTGATAGATAAAAATCCTCTCTCTTTCAACGTCGCATCAATTCCGTGATGAATGCATCCATAACAAAGTTCGTTGAGTCTCTTTGAAATACGTAATGGGTTTCGCCGTTCGCGATCGTGGTGAGTAAATTACATTTCGAGCGGAGGAAGCGAGTTATGTCAAAAGCGTTTCACGCGCTTCGTCACTTTGTTCACCTCTTCATCGACAAATTAAGAAGCACCGAATCATTTAATTACGAATTTCCTTTCCTCTGTAATTACGTCCTGTGCTGATGACAGATAAGTAATTCCAATGAACATATTTAAGGAGGATGTATCGTTACATTGTCAGCGAAAAGTAAAATTCAGAGAGAATTTCAGAGACTCTCCAGTTGGATAAAAGTGTCCAATACGTGTCTATCCACGCGCTCCAAATAAAAAGATTCGGAAATGAGAATGGATTGAAAAAAAAAGTGTATTCCGAAAAATTAACGAGTGCATTTCTGTTTAAAAAAAGTTGGGTAGTGATTCGTCAAGCAAATTTTTCGCCACAGATTTACGAATAAATTTCATTCGGTTATCGATTTTCTCATGCGAATGATAGGAAATTAATTGGCGGTTCTGGGAAGACTAAAGTTTGCAGTTTTTTGCTAAGCGTGGGCTGAAGAAGTGAAATTATTTGATGGCATCAGATTCGATGCTTGGCTCTCTAATAATTCGAAGCTATTAGTCATTCCGCTAAATACCTGTTCAATCGACGGATTTTGTGGGGTAAATTCGATGCCAATCACTGACACGTTATATTCTTAATCAACGCTTTCACTCGTTCGCGACTCGACCCGACCCGAATCGATGATATGTTAAAACGCCTATAGACGAATATTTGATATTCACACTATTACTGTTCGATCAACACAAACCTTTACCAGTTAAACTTTACTACTCACTAACGTACAATGTTCGGTGCATAGATCGACAGAAAAGGTTTCAAATGCGGGAAAATATTAAATTTAACTCGTTTATTGAATCTCATTTTTTATTCATCTCATCGTGGAACAAAGTTCGGGATAGATTTTTTAACTCTGAGATTTTATCTGAACTTAACAAGCAATCTGGAAGAGAAAAGTGGTCGAGAAATTAATTTATTTTTGTGCTCCAATCTCAGAATATTATTAATTGTAATGTTGACCCGCGTGACGTTAGAAAGTTTAGAGATTGCCAGTGTTTGACCCGACAAAATGTTCACTTATAAAACCGTGAAATGTCCACGAACACGCGAGTTGCGAAACTTCTGCACCGGGAAACCGGTGCGACGTAAACGTCCTTTTACCGCGACGAATAATTAGAAAATTGATTGAATCGCAGCGAAAACCGCAGTGACGTTCACAAAGTTTAAACACGTTATGATCGCTTCTGCAATCAAGCAACGCTCGATTTACGTTCGAAAAATACGTAGAGGGGCAGAGTAATTTGCAATAACATTCATCGCGCGCGGAAAATTATACAGGCGAATTGTCCTGCGAATCTGTTGTTAACCATTTGAAACAGCCTTCGACTGTTTTTCAGTTTAATGAATTCGTTCTCAGCAATAAGGTCCACACTTCGCAATCAAGAATAATGTATATTGCAATGTTTGTTTTATTCGCAAAGATATGAATTATAAAATGATAATAACGCCGTGCACAGTACGGAGATCCGTGCCGTGGTTAACCCATACGTTTAGTTGCTCTAATAACAATAACAATTTTAATCCTTTTTTTCTACATGAATACACACATTATTCAGTGACCCCAAATATTATGAAATTCCATAAAGAAAAACAATATCCAAGGCTGCGATCGCGAGACTGACCGAACCTCCAGTGTTTATTAGTCGCGGACGTAAGTGGTCACTCACGTGTACTTGACACGAGACACGCACAACGGTATCCCTTAGGCCGCGGCGGTTTCCACGCTCTTCGGCGAAGTCGAGTGCCCTTACGATATAACAGCCCGACCCTCTTTCCTCATTTTTCTGCAATTCCGACCCTTCGTCGGCTCCCCTAGCCGATGTAATCCCGGAATATAAATTTCTTCCCCGCTAATTGTAAGTAAACGAATCGCCGAAACGAAAAAAGGAACCATGACAACTCGAAGGTCAATCGACGAAAGTTAAGATACTTGCGTCACGCGATCGCTATTGAATTAAATAGATTCGGATTTTCCTTATTCGAATTGACGTTCATTTCGGCGAGGGGACAGACTGCGACCCTTCGTTTGTCAGGGACATTCCAAACTTAATTAAGGTGACGATCTCACTTGTTCATTATGGCAATTACATTATTAACATTATTCGGTTGACCGCATGTTTCTACACCTACGTGCATTGTTTACCGTATATATATCGATATATTTCCATGCCGGCGAAACCACTATGGTGCGGTTTACTTTGTGAAAGTGCGAGAACGCCCAATAATAATAAGCAATTACCCGCTCGACGGAAACTCGAATAATCAACGATGACTCCGGTGGGATGAATGGTTCCATCGCCGAAGACAGAGCGACCGATAATCGCAACGAATTTCATAATGGCGCAACCGTACAAATGTACATATTGATGCGCTCGCTAATTGAATGGTCGCTGCCGAACTACCCTGTGTTTGTGCTGCTTCCGAGTGAATTCTTCGCGATAATAGGCTCGTCAGATGCAAGAACATCGGTGTAATTCCATAGAATCCAATGCATTTTTCATCAAGCATATAATAATGATTCATAATAAAAATGTCGACTCTGTTTTATTTTTCGATACCCATAAAAAAATTGCTAAGGAAACTGAAATCCGGTTTTTTTAAATAATAAAAATAATCATGTTGTTTGAAAGACTAATTCTTCAAAATGAAAAGCAAATTAATTGATAAATTAAACTTCAATGTGTATCGATGAAATAAACAAAAAATGTATCGATATCTAGTATTAATACCTAAATAGTTTCGAAGAATCTACCGAAAAATATATAAGTACCGAATAAATCGCTCTTACAACACGACATAAAATACATTTACAAAAAACTAATATTCGATCACTCATTATCATGCGACAATTGATTACGACAGAAATTCGCATTTCAATGAATAACAGTGCGGAGATTTTACGTTCGTTTTCATGTACCAATTAACTTTTAATTAATAATTAATTTTTCGTTGATTATCCAATAACAACAAGTTTGCTTATTAGCCGTTCTTTCCATTCCAGCGAGAAGTCACTGAATTATTCGCGGCGATTAATATTACGTATTGATTACACTCATTTTCAGGGTTGCTAATGAAATTAATAGAATCCGACTTTACGGTCGTTAAAAGTTCAATCCTTTTTTTAGAGCTTCTACTAATTTTTTTATGTATCCGCGATGAAACGTAGTTAAGGATGTTGTACGTACCGAGAACAATCCACATGACGATGATATTACCGCCGGTAGCGATGAGCAATATCACCGCAAAGATCATTGACCACGAGAGTTTTTGCCACCATGGCAGATCAAACGGGCGTTGTTGACCGGTGAAGAGGCATTCTTTGAGTACCTTCCGCAATGCCACGCGTTCCGTCGATCGCGCCAATACATCACCGAGAACATTCAACAACTCGCTGCGATTGTGTTCGAGCATAAGCGTTATATCCTGTCCGAGAATCGACGCACTACAATTGTACAAACGAACCAAATTGACTTCATTCATTTTTAAAACTTTTATTATTTATATTATTCTCTAACTTTTATTATATCGCGAATCGTGAGAAATTTTTCACATTAAGATGCATTTATTAAGTTTTTTTTTCTATTTATCTTGTCAATTTTTAACACCGGCTTAACATCGAAATTTTAAGCTGAAACTTCAACTGCGCTCTTTGAAAGATCAATTTTTTAAATACATTTATTACTATTTACACCTATACGGATCTGCCCTTCGCAAACATGCGTTCAAGTTGTCGTCGTTGCCTTTATCTTCTCTTCAACGTTGCAATATTGTCTCGTCAAGTTGTCGCGAGAGACGAAAGTTTTTGAAAAGCTAAACTCGAGCCGGTTCGCGAGATCGCGAAATTGCTTAGTTTTGGGAAACTTGTTATTGAGTGCAGGTACTGTCGTGCCCGGAGAGCCTCGTAACTCCGAGGTTTTCGGATGTACGTTTCATGTCATCTGCAACGAGAAAACTCCGAACTATCGCTTAATATTCCATTCGAAAGTTTGCACATTGCGTGCACTCGAGGCTACGAAGGAAACTATAGTTGACTGCTAACTTCACGTAGGAATGCACCTCGTACATTCTTCGCAACTCGCGACTGGAGGCTGGTGTATCGATGTTAACGAATATGTCGCCGAGCTCAAAGTTTCGAATTTGATATCCGATATATTCCGAGTATTGTCACAAACGTGTCATCGCCGTCGCGCACGGCATTCCGGGCACTTGTGGAATATGCTCGAGCATTTATTTCCCACACTTCGCGAATCTCCATGCGCTTAATGAACATAGTTTCTTCCTTGATATTAGTTCGCTCGAGATGCTCGAAACGCGAAAGCATATTTTTCCATTAACACGACGCTGCCTCGGCTGCTTTAGCATTTTTCTCGACGTTATACCTCTTAAACTTAACGAGTTTTAAATCTCTCCGGCAATTAAGAACTCGAGCTTCATTTCCTTCCTTGAGAAATTCGCTCTTGTTATTCTGTTTTTTTTAAACTGTATCGCATCCAACGCATCTTATGCACGGAGCTTATTAGCATCGTTACTCTCGTACGAAAAACTTTTTTCGTCTCGAAAAAAAAAAGATTTTCTCTCCTTTTAACGAAGACACATAGCGGGTTTCAGTTCGCAGCGCCTCGAATATTTTGCGCCCCGATTATGCTTTTTTTTTTAGTCAACTCGACGGTTTTTTCTTTTTCCAACTTTCTTGTTTAAATTCATTTTTTTCTTGAGTCGAACTTACAAACGAGAAGCTTCCGAATTGAGTTACGAGGCACTGTCGTGTACACACTGGGCTATGTAAATCATCTTCGAATCGGGGAGAAGTTTGGGCCTGGATCGGCTCGAGCTCGCGTCTCCCAAGCGGAACAACAAGTGTTCGCGGGCGACGGTATACTGATTCGGAAACTCGGGCTTTTCTGGCACCTTACCCAAGGAACTTTGATAGCCACACTGGGCTTCGAAAGCACGTTCATTCAAGGATGCGTGCGCATCGGACTACCGATGTTTCCCACCCCGTGTCCTGTAGCATTTATCTATACACACATACCCTCACAGCGGATACCGGATTCACCCGCCGTGAGTGCAGGTGTCGACTACCAGAACCGCACGTTCATGTGCGAGCGCGTGTACTCTCAACCCCGCACACCCCGAGCCACATGCGTCGCACACGCGAACACTTTTTTTTCGATTCATGCTCGTTATCTATTTTCGTATGCAACGGAGAAATTTCCACCCTCGAAACGTCGCCTTTGGTTTTCGTACTCATTAAAACCCTCGACGCATAAGCGAAACGTGACAAAATTTATCGAACTTATTCACGCTCCCTTTGTCGCGCTGTTACATCACACGACTGTACACGATGTTCAACATCGCGAATTTATCCTTATTAAAGCTCGTTAGACGATATTTTTTTCTTCGATCGCTGAAAAAAGTGTTTATTTCCATGCAACAAATGGGTGAATATGGCGCGATAAATATTTACTTATTGATACCGAATATCAGTTGAGTTGATTAAGGATCGTTGATTACTAACCGATGGCAAAGAAAAAGATCAAATTCGAGAGCGGAAATTGTCTACAGAATAATAGCCCTCGCGGAAGTCGCACGTTATGTTGGTCATTTTGTACATACAAGTTCATCAATAGGTTTCTTCTGCTCCCTTTTTTTTTCGAACTCGTTTTCTTTCGCGATTTCATTGGAATCTGGTACTCGAAATTGTATTATATTCATTGTTATTAAAAGGACCAGTTTTTTTAACGAATAACTAATACAATTTACATTTTATATTTCTTCTCTTATGTCTAACATAAATGTTGTTCGCGCATTGCTGGGAACTGCGGCCCGCTAAGTTTCATCGTTTTCAAACCGTCCAAGGATTGTTGCCGCGCGAACAGTCAAACAAAACTTTTGCAGTGAAATCGTTCGCGGTCGACGCACAAACTTTTTTCATTCGTCTGGATTGAACTTTTCTTCTGAAAGTGGCGACTAAATTTCTAGTCTCGGCTTTTCATTATACGAGAGCATAACGCGTGATTATATAGCTGGGATAAATTGTCCGAGGGCAAACAAAGAAGATATTTTTTGCACCCAAGAACGGTGATTGGACGACGAAATATCGGAATTGCCGAAATCGCTGATTGAAAGGTGCGTGGCTGCAGGGCGCGAACTAGACGAATGATGAAACTACACTGAATGGATTCTATGTAATTTTCATCCACGCACAGACCTTCATTAATCGACGTCAAAGGGACAACGTTGTAGAGAACCAATTTCCGAATGACGAAGGATTACAGCATTTTCGCTCTGTTTCACTCAGCCGACGTCTTTAGTTAGTTATAAATAAACAACACAACTTATCTGGAAGCATTCCCGTGGGCACTAATAATTTCGTCTTCATAAGGATAATTTTAGGGCCTGGATCGAACTAATTAAAAGTTCCTCGATTAATTATAGCTTCATCTTGTTTGGATTTCGATTTTCTAACTCCGTCACACGAAACGCGAATTTCACTTATCGAATATTCGCCGAAGCAGATACGAACTTACGGTGCGATAGTCAAACAAACCCTCTGCCAGGATAATCCGCAATCGGAACGAATGAAACGCTGCGAAGGCACATATTGACTGAAATTTACATAATTAACTCAATTAATCAACCGAAAGTAATGCGATACGAAAAGAATGAACAAATAAGAGAGTCGCGAAGCAACGTAAAGAGAAGATGAAGAAAATGAACGAATTTTCGAGTGAAAAAATGTGCGGGGGCGAACGAAGAATGGAAAGACTTCTCGCGCGGTCGGCAAGGAAAGAAGAGCGGTACAAAGAAAACGTTAACCATAGCGCACAAAGGCAAAGTGTGAATTGGATTTGATTGTGGGAAGAGTGCGACGTTACGTTTCAGCGTCTTGCCAAACATGCCTGGAACAGTCGCTCCTTGTGCGAAGACTGTTAGGGCTATACTCGAGCGGCCGAATGCAATTTTCACCTTAGCCAAACAGAACGACTGGGATGACGGACGTTTTTTACTACGTTCCCTCGCTCAGCCACGAGTATAATAAAGGTCACCCACAAAGTGTTATTCCATTCGGTAGATCCGAGTTTGAGTTCCGACCGACAATAATCGAAGTCTAGCGTTATCTAAATGTTGATATTTCGATGGACAAAAATACCAGTGACCCGCGTCAACCGGCGAGGGCGGCAAAATTTTTATAGGATATAGAGATAATTAATGAATGCTAGAGGCGAGTCTTGGTCCTTTAATCGATACCGAACAACGAGTTATGTAACTTCTTTTTTTCCATATCAAGATAATACACAAATTTTTGTTCACAAACACTTTAAAATTGATTTACGCAATTTGGCCAGAAATTCACGTTTCGAAATACGGAATTAATCCTCGAAGTTCCCGTATTTTCGATTGATTTAGCGTGATTATTGATTTATTCGTGATGGATTCATGTGCTATGCAAAATATCTAGTATTGTTGTGCGGCCCAAATGCGCGACAGAGGGTACAGGGGCGTTAATGAATGAATTATCCGATAGGCGTTAATACGCTGGATTATGTTCCTTTATGGTGTTTGCAGTGTGCGGTATTGATTATATGTTCGAGCGAGGATATGTAGCACGATTTGCACCTTCGTAACCCCGTGCCCTCACTTCCCCTATGGCCTTTGTGCCGTGCCGACTATACAATGGCAGAATGTAACGCGGATCGTCCAAACACAAAATTGTGTATTCGAGATACCTGTATCTGCCGATGCTGGTATGCCGAGTGGGTCCCCTTTGATTGAAGATCATACAACCTGAAGCATTCATATTCCGAAATGTGGATCAATTCAAGTGGACATTCTAGTTCTATTAAACTAGTCGCGAACCCCCTCTCGATCGGTGAAATCGAAAGTTTATCGGAGCGCCGTATGAACGCTTCCGTGAGTTTCATCGTCAAAGGATTTGAAATCACATAACCGAAACGAACGAGAAAGATCAGCAACGCAGGATTAAAGAGACTTTGAGCGAATACCCCAAACCGAACGTTTCATTCCAGAACGTTTAACATTCAGGACGCAAGTTCCTGCGACTTTGAAGCTCGATGCATTAATATATTCGCTCGGCTCCTCATTGTCAGCGACGGACCGCAACAATTTTACTAGAGAAAAGCTTCAAGATTTTACGGCGCATGTTACTCTTGAGATAATTTATGAGAAATTAATTATGTACCTTATTTTCGATGGTACGAACCGTAGACGGAAGACAAATGCCCACCTGCGATTTCTGTCTCATTAACACAAAAGGGATTTGATTTTTACGAATGAGCTGTGTAAAGCTCACGTGCGTAATTAAACATTAAATAGTGCGCTATATATAAATGCATGTAATTGTCTTTATATAAAAATATTGCCGACGAGAACTACGTGAAAGATATATCAGAATTAATATTTAGTTATATCCGCGTTCAGTCACCGCATTAATACGGGTAAACATCGCTCTAATTCTCGACTATTCTCGAAGGTCGGGGATTGTCGAGGCGAGCCCGGAATCGCCGGAACTTCGACTTCGACAGTTTCCCTGCGGTCTACCGTCGGGCGAGCATTGCAGAGATCTGTCATGCGATCAATTTAACGTTGCGAGACGACGATATTCCTCTTTTCCCCCGCATTCAATGAGATTTTCTTTTCAAATGCAATATTCAGAAATCCATTTATTTTCAACGAGAAAACGCGTGAATTGTTTCCGCGACAAATGAAACAAACGTTTCGTTTCCCGTGAACAGCTGACAGTGAGGTTAGGATAACCCAATTTTACCCCGATCGTTGCGAAAAGCCCGAAAGCATTTTAGCTCGCAGTCTATTCATATCTTGCGGCCGAGGTAGAATTTTTTTTTTTCCCAATATCCCCCCCCCCCTGTCACGTCTCGAGTGTACTTGGAAACGACACGAGGTCTTCATGGTCTCACGCATAATTATCGCGATAGCGACGTTATCGTTTTTTTAGCGTTAACAACACGGATCAACGATGGTAAGTGAAAATTGCGACGAAAAACAAGAATTTCGATTTCCGGTGTTTCGTGAATTAAAAGTTCGACGCTCGAGCACGTTTCGTCGGCTCGGTTGTCGGTGAAATAACCGCGTGAACGGAGGATGCAATTCGATTGTTGTGCATTTTCAGGCCCTTCTCGGGGCGCAGCTCGTCATTACCTTGGTTATGGTGAGCTTTATACAAAAATTGAGCCCTCATTTCTCCTTCGCACGATGGATTCTCTGCTCGACTGGGTAAGTACACTTTTTACTTTTGTTTTCATCGAGATTAGAAATTATTTGTTTTTTTTTTTGCAGATTATCTCGATACTTGTATCCGACGGATCAGCAGCTAAGAACGCTGGCCGGTGTGCCGAGGGAGAAGCCCAAAAAGGGCAAACACTCGGAGAACGGAAGAGCGGGCGACACGTTTCATGTACCGAGAAATTTGGACGTTACGCTGGAGAGCGCAGAAGTAACGGCGTTGGACGTAGTGCACTTGAAATTTTATTCCGAATATCAGTGGCTGTTGGATTTTTCCATTTACGCTGGAGTGGTCTACGTCTTGACGGAGGTAACTGACAAGTTGCTTTCTCAGGCATTTTTGCCAAACGATAATTTTGAATTAAAAAAAAAAAAAAAAACACTTCACGGACATTTTTCTGATTTTAAAATCTCTGTAAACAGATCTTCAATAATTTCTATCCTATCGAGGACGAGATCAATCTCAGTATACTTTGGTGCTCTTTGGTTCTGGGATTCGCGCTGTATCCTTTATTCCTTCGATTGACCATCGGCGTTTCACTGGTTCGATCTGCGATGTTGTATCCTTAACGATTCGACAGTAAGATGTTGATCACTCTTTGGGCGCAGTATTTTAGAGGAGAGGAAAGCGTCGGAGAAAGATCGACTTGCATCGTGACGGGATTCGCTTATCTTCTGGTAGCCATGATAGTTCTCATCGTCGATGATAGCACGCTCGAAATCGGATTGGACAAAGCTTACACGAGTTTCAATCACAGCGCTTCTATGTTTCTTGGTAATCAAGGCCTCTCCTCTACGTAAGTGCCGGCCGCGATTCTTCGTCGCTATTCGTAATCCTTCGAATCGGCTTTCCGACGTTCGTTTGATTTTTTGTTTCCTTCTTAAGCGAAAGGGTATTTTCTTTTCTTTCTGAAAAATGTAGTTGTGATTCGGCACATTAATGTGTAGCGAAAGAACAAAAAGGAAATTTTTTACTTTATGTCCAATTATCGTCGTGGAATCAACAATAACGTAGGCATTTTTTGGCAGCCAAATATGCCTTGATGGATCTGAATTTTTGCAATTTTAATCCTCAATTAATCTTGTCTACAATTATGTAGACTTGAAAATTATTCTTTCATAAATTACGCATGTTATTATTTAATTATGCGAACTCGTATGCAATTTTTTTTCGAGTTTGCGAAAACAAAAGATGACGATTGAATTTTTTCGCAGAGGCCCGGCGTCGAAAATAGTATTGAAATTTTTCCTCGCCCTATGGTGCGGCCTGCTCGGTTCGCTCTTCACTTTTCCGGGTCTGCGCTTGGCGAAAATGCACTGGGACGCGATAAGGTAACGCCGTAAATATTATTTTTAAAACGGATCGCTCGACATTTAATTGAAAAATAAAAATTGTGTCTTTTTTCAGATACTACAAGGATCGAAAGCTATTCACACTGTTGGCAAACATAAGTTTCGCTTTGCCGCTGTTTCTCGTGTGTTTGTGGATCAAGCCTATCAGCAGAGATTATCTTACCGTTCGAATATTCTCTGGTATGACCGAACCGATGTGAGTAATCAATTTCGTTTGTTTTTAATTTGAATAAATATCTATTACTCGCGAAAAGATCTACAATTCTCTATTAACTTTAATGTTGCATTTTTCAGCATGTCTCCAGCTGCATTCGAGAGTCTGAGACTCTTGGCTGTCGTTGTAACGATATTGCTCAAATTGTCACTGATGCCAATTTATTTGCAATCGTATCTCAATCTCGCTGAACAGAGATTGAAAGTGCAGAAAAAAGAGGCCGGCAGAATTACGAACGTCGAGTTGCAGAAAAAGGTTCTCGAACTATGCTCCAATAGTCTGTTAATCTTTTTCATCGCGAAACGCTTCTAACGCTCTAACCATGCGTTACAATTTGAAAAATGTTTACAGATTGCCGCGGTCTTTTATTATCTGTGCGTCGTAACGCTGCAATTCGTCGCGCCACTAATGATCTGCCTATTCTTCACACTTATGTACAAAACTCTCGGTGAGTAAACAAGATCTGTTTTTTAATCCTATTGAAATTCCCGAGGAAGCGATATTTTTATAGCGTTAAATAATGATTGAAAATAAGAGTACCGTACAAATTTTTATTTCACTAGCGCGAGAAATCGCATTTCTCTCACGCGCAGCGAAGCGAAGTGAAATGAAGCGTTTGACGATTCGAATATTTTATTCTTTCTCGTCAGTAATGTAAATGTCATTTAATGTCATGGTTTCGCAGGCGGATATACGTGGAGCGGTGTTTTCGCGGACACGGAAACGTGCTCGGCGAGTCAAGTGCCATCGATCGTTGAATCGAAAAACGCCTCGGATACCATCGACAAGACAGTTGCTCAAACGGCTCAAGAATTTCAATTGGCTCTCAGCTCGTTGAAAGACATATTTACGACCGAAGTGTTTCGCGGTTTGCTCGGCCTGGCAACGTGGTGGAGTTGCTTTACACTCTTCGCTACGAACGCTATGGGCATGTTGTATCAGTCGTACTTCGGCCAAGCATAAAAATCTCAATCCCCCTCGCCTTGCGACAAAATCGATATCATAAAAATAAAAAAAGTTCGCACGCGATCTGTGCCCAAAGCTCGCACAAGCCGTTCCAAGTTCGTCCGGTCTCACGGACTTTCAAATTCGTGCAAATCTATATTCATATTTATAATGCTAAAGAAGTAAAAGAAAAAGCAAGGAAAGAGCGAACCGAAATTCTCAACAAAAAAAACAAATTCTACAATTTCGTGGAACTATATTTGTGACCTTTTCGTACATGAATATAGGGTTAGCTTTAAAGCGTTAACATCTCAAAGTTCGACCTCGAAGTATCGACGGGTCACAAACGTACTGACTGATTATACATACTAGCATACATCTATATAAATCTATATATATATACAAATAATATTTATTCCTACCTCTGAAGTCAAATGACAGAGACGATAAACAGGTGCATACGAAAAAACAACAAAACAAAATACGTTTGATCCCCTATATTCCTCTATATTGCATTGAAGCGAGCAGAGAATGATCAATTTCACTCAAATTATCAACAGTTAAAAAAATTCATCCAAGACCGAAATCATTCATTTTTTTTTTGGATAAATCAAAGCAATAGTGTTTATTTTACTGATACGTCGAAATTACGTTGTTCTGTCAAAGCTCAAGAAATGTTTCGGAAAAAATATCGCTGCCGATACAAAATCTGAACGAAAAGAGCTTATTAAATCTTAACATAGGCCGGACGGATTCGAGAAGCCGGTATCGAGAATGAATTAGAAAAGTGTTGCCAAAATTCGATCGGACGCTTAGTTTTCAAAAACCATTGAGTTTTTGTTTTTGGCCTTTTCGGCATTTTGGCATAGATTTGCACGGTAGCATCTCGACTCTTTGAATATGTTTTTTTTTAAGTACTTGGCGTCGAGACGCTATCGTATCACTCGATTAAGATCATTCGCTGATCGAACCCGTTGTTGTTCCCCTCTTCATCCTCAGATCTCATCAATAGCCTCTGGTTGCAATGTCGTAAATGTTTCTATTGTCTCCTCTAACTCCGGTTGATAGAACTGCATGAGAATAATGAGGTACGTGGTGATGACACCGATGAACTGCGAAAGAATTTTAATGCAAAGCGTTATCATTATTTATTACTACGAAGCTGTATGACGTTTTTTGCGACGTTTTAATAAAACGACGAAAATAAAACTAAATCCGAGCGTTTAATTTTTTTTCAGTCTTTACGCGTCGGAGACTTACGCTGCGAAGGAGCTCGTTGTTCATGTCGAAAAATTCGCAAGCCGTGAAAGCGACGTTGCACTGTTGTAGCTGAGCCGAAAAATCGTTTATCTCGTGTCTGAGAGAAATCTCCGAATCGTAAGAGATCCGGGCTACGTCGACCGCGTACAAGTCGCACAGAGCGCGAGCTTTTCTCACCCGGCTGTAATGAAAAAAGAAGAGGAAGATTGATTGACGGTAGTGAAAAAAAATTTTAATACCTCATCCTCGTCGTGGCTTTACGCTCGGCTTACTTCAGAACTACGTCGTGAACTAGCACACCGGTCTTCGAGGATTCCTTGCAAGCTTTGGTGCACACGCAGCACGTGAGACCGAACTGCGCTAAGTAAGTTATCCATATAACGTTGTTGATCAACATAAATGCGTATCTCCTCTCGACAACGCCCATGTAGATTCTGAACAGTGTCGCGACAACCATCGTAAAGGAGTTCACGGAACTGAGAAGCAGATGAATACCGTGAATGCCGTTTAAGAATCTGACGAGCTCGCTGACGGCTGAAAACGAAGATGAATTACCATTCGTCATGGCGAGTTTCGACAATATCGTTTCCTTAAAAATGTTATATTCATTTGTTTTTTTTTCTGTTCGTTATTCATTTATAAATATATGTTTTGCAACACTTAAGTTTGGACAATCATCACATTTTGAGACAAACATTTTTTAACCAGCGATTGCTTCCAGTAAGATGTAATTTTTTTCATATCAATGACAAAAAATTCATTGAAACGTTGTTATTTTATTACTCGTAATACATTTTTATTTATTGATATTTACAACTAGAAAGTGTTCATTTGAATTTTCAAAGCATTTCAACAATAAATTGTCGAGATTCGTTACGTACCGTGATGCAGTTCTCTGGCCCTTCGAATTTCGAGAATGATTAACGCCGAAGTAAAATTTTCGTCGATTCTCAGTATCGCGCGATTGACTGCCTTGAATCTTCGATATATGGCGAATACGATGAGATCGAAGCCGAAGTTAACGGTCAGCGATTGAGCGATGGTGTAATAGAGCAATAGATCAGAGGCGAAAATGTCTTCGGGGCGAATGTAGTAGTAATAAACCGCGTGGGAGATGAGTGACAATGGTCCGAGCACGAGCGTTATCGACAGTGTCAGATATTGAAGGATCTTGAACGAACGATCGCCGTGATCCAGCGAGAATCGTCGCATCTTTCGGTCGATAATCGATATGCGCTCCATTAGTTCCGGCCACTTGCCGTAATGATGAATTCCATGATAAACGTAGTAGTACGACGATATGTAGCACGCCGCTTTGTTCGAGTAGTACATTATCTTGAACGTGTCGCTCTTGAATATACTGCCGAATGTGAAAAAATCGATGGCACCGTAGGCGACGATAACCGAACACACGACGAAATGAATCAGGCGTAAAAAATTCGTTGCCGCTTTCGGGCAGTTCAACGGCCGTGGCACGCCGACCCCGAGAATCCAACAGACGAGGGTCGTCGGTCGAAGAATCTCTTCCACCGACTGGTTCTTTTCACCCTTATCAATTTTCACCCTAATCGCCTCCTCCATGTCTTGTGATCTCGTCGTTCGCGACTCGTGAAATTTCTCGTCGAAGGTCGATGCTTCTTGGTTTTTTTTTTCTGTCTGCCGTATCTTTTACAATGGCATTTATCAACGTACCTCGAATTCGACACTTGTCGGATTGGAATTTTCTCATTCGTTTGCGAACTGCATAGTCACGCAATTTTGTTTCTTATTAGAAGAAGGCTTCTTCTTCTAGTTCTTTTTAAATACTTTTCGGCACGGCGCTCTCGCGCATACAATCCGTTTATAAGCGATTGTCGTTTGGGATTGATGCATTTTTATTCTTTGCTTCGGCGTTGATAACGACGCGTCGATCATCGTTAGCTTTAGGGACACTGATGTAAATTTGAAGATTTTCTTTTTTTTTTTATGACACTGCTTGAAGTTTGAGTTCGAATCTCGGGTCCCTTCGGGGAAAGAGACTGATGCGTCTGAAGACTAAACCGTGGTCGGTGAACTTGGCTGAGGAGCGCACTGCTCGTTGCTCATTTCTCAGACGATAGTTCGGGCTGAAAAAATGTACGCTCACGTGCCTTATCGTCGTGAATTATTCAAACGGAGGCACTACAATCCTTGCCACTTTACTCGTGTCCCTTCAGCGATAACGACTATTTCGTGATAGCATCTTTTCGTACTTACGTGCGGGTCGCTGCGATAGGTCGGAGCGGAGCGACGAATTATTCATTTAATTAGCGGACGGTGCGTTCATCTCGACCCTCGCTTTGGAGATACGAAGATTTCTATCGTTGAGCTCTTCATTTTTAAACGGTTGCTTTACCCTTTTAACGATAGAGAATTAACTTTATGCTTAATACAAATTCTCAAACGCTTCTCAAAAAAATTGTATTGACCACTTTACATCAAATCTTTTATTACACGATTCTACTGCGCTGGATAATAAGAAAATGTTACAATTCTTACTTCCTCATTATTCAAAATTAATTCATCTTCATAAACATAGCTTTTTTACGCGTATGTTGCTGATTCATTATTCGAAGGGATGGACCTTGTGACTTTATAAAATATCATCAGCCCAATTTATTTTTTTTACAATTAACAATGTTTTGATCGACTTTAGACTGAAGTTACTATTGTTTTCGTTCTCGGAGGAAACAATACACGAATCATGCGCTTTAACATTTTTTAGAGATATTTGGAAGTATCTAAAAAGAATTCGAAATAAGTATCGTTCGAGCGATTTCAGTGTTCTTCAGAATCTTCGGTGCTCGACTTTCGTGGTTTATTACGATAGGTAACTTCCGCAATAAGCGATCCGGTTTATTTTCAACTTTCCCGGGTCATATTTAAATTTTTTAATGGCAATTCCGCTCACGCTCTCGGCTTATATTTTTTTACCCGAATTTGTAGCTTGTTACGCGATTATCGCGATCGCGTGACGAGGTCTCGTTCGCAGGCATGTCGCGTGATGAAGAAATCAGGTGCTGGAATCTAAAGTATGCGTTGGCAATTTATGTGAAATTGTCGTTTCGCCTTGGGGTGCGTATGAGATACGGCCTGTTCGAGCGCGCGTCCCTTAATGTCCAAACACATTTCATTACTCCGGTAACAAGTCAATCTTCTCACGACGCAGGCCACTTGAACGATGGCTTGAAAAAAAATACATGCATTGGAAGTATGGAAATGGCAAGGAAAGGATGAATAAGGATTTATCGTATAAAATAAATAAACCGTTCGATCATATTTTCAACGTAATTTCTTGATATCTGAGTGATACTTTTTTCGCAGAATGTGATACAGGTATTATAAGTTTCCGAGCGGCACGTTGAGATGCCGGTTAATAACTGGATATAATCGGCAGTTGTTCGATGGAATTCTTTCTTTTTATTTATTTACTTTTTTCTTCTTCTAAATTTTATAGCTCGACACATTGACAGCGACAGTGTGTATTTTTTTTTTCATTCTTCGACAGAGAAACAACGTTTTTTCATCGTCGATACGAACGTACTTCGTAATTTGAAAAAAAAAAAAAAGAAAAAAAATGTCAATTCAACTAATACATGCAATTGCTTCGACAACGTGGCTTATCGTTCGTACGATATTCATTTTCAATAATTATCCCAAAGTTACGCAATATTTACCATTAAAAATGACAATAAGTCGGATATGATTTGGGGGTCTAATGATTAAAAATACTAAATATATTCGCAAATACGTGTATACAATTCGTTAGGCTCTCGTTTTGTTTTTTTTTTCTGTAAAGAATAAACAAATATGCGCTTTATATCGTTTATATTTTTAAAAAGTTCAATGTATCGTCAGTCGAAATAATTATTTTTTTTTTACGAAAAAAAAAAAAAAAATCGATTAATTGTATACTGGCTCTCGGTCCTTCAGCATCGGAGTATATCGAAATTCCTCATCAATATCCAACAGCTAACTACAGTAAAACTTATTACGTACTTGTATCATATAATGTTTATATATATATATATATATATCAATTAAAATCCCTCAAACTCGATGTAAATAATACTAATAATTACATTCAACAAGTGTAGAATCGATAATATAATGGATACGTATCTATATATAATATATATAAATACGTATTCACTTGGGCGTATGGAAGCTGAAGTGAAACGAGGTGCTCGAGTTTGCGCTACCGAATTCGACATTCGCACATTTTTCTTTTTCTATTTTTTCATTATTTACTAATATTTTCTTCGCGCGACTCGAGCACGAGGAATCCTTCGTGCGACCATCGTCAGCAGCATCGGTAAGAAAATTTGCCAAGGGCACACACACGTTGAATGAACGACGATGCATTGAATCTCTTCTGTCCTCCCGTTACATTATAATGCAATCGCGACGATTATTATTATTTTCATGAATTTTTTCATTGCTCTCGACAGACACGCTGTCTTCATTCTCTTTTCTCTATTCTCTCTGTCTCGAATGCGCTCGCGCGAATTTATATAAGTTTATCATATATTTTATGTATAGTTGCGCGAATTTTTGTCGACGCGACAGCGGCATGTTGGATGAATTTTTATGCACAGTTAAAGGCGTGTGTTTGACATCATTTTTTATTTATTTTTTCATACTCTTCATTTTATCTAGAAATATTCTAGACTGCGCGCATGAGCTCCAATCGGCCCACTTTTTATTCCAATTCTTTGGTCGGGGAGTATCGCTATGTGATTTTTTCTTCATATTATGGTGTAGGCGGTAGACGCAATGTAACCCGCTGGATATAATTCGGACAGGGATAAATACGATCTGATCAAGTCGTTATTTTGAGCTGCCACATATTATATTTCTTCTATGACCGACGCTTGCGTCGATCGGGCTCTGTTGTGTATTGTAAACGAAAACGAAAATTCGTCGCCCGGAATAATCACGTTGCTTTGTTCTTGTGGAAAAAAAATCACTTGAGAGCATGAATTTGTGGATGTTACTATCATTCTTTACTATGCCGTTGTTCCCCGTCGATGAAACAGGAAATCACTTATTTTCACCTTATGATTCTGATACTTCGGTTGTAGCTCAAAGTATTAGGTGAAAACGAAATCGATGGGGTTGATTTGGCAAGCTTCATTCTTGAATAATTTCATTTTTACGCTTTCGCCAGAAGCTGAGAGATTCATAGCGATCGATATCTGTTTTACCGACGAATGAGCGCAACGTTACTTGGAATGTTTCGCGCGCTGGGAAGACCAGGGTCTTTGTGCATTTCGAGATCCACAAGATCGACGCAACGAGATTTTGATCACCGACGAATAAGCGATACACGAAGGGGACGTAATAATTTTCAACGATCGGGTTATGACTCGAAAATGTCGATGGAACTCGAGCAATTCGTCGACAATTCTTTGGCGAAGGCTGATGTGCAGGCTGAAGGAGCGGTAAAGGCCGTCTCGTTCGAAATCGATGTTTTCTTGATCGAGGTCGTTGAACTCTCGTTCGACACGGACGATCTCTTCATCGAGGTCGTTGAACCCTCGTTCGACATCGTTGTCCTCTTCGACGTTTCGTTCGAGGCTGAGATTCTCTTCGGCGTGCCGAAAGCCGTCTCCGCGTTTGTCACCGAACTTCTCTTTGGCATCGTCGAGGTCTCGTTCGCCGTCGAGGTTCTCTTCGGCATCGTTGAGGCATCGTACGACGGCGAAGTTTCTTTCGACAGTGATGTCGAGGCCAGCGATCTCAGCGGATCCGTCGCCGCGGACGTTGTCGCCACCTGCTAATTAAATGTAGAGAATAAACATTTTCTTTCTTTCGATAATATCTTCGGTTCCCTGATGTGCTCGGCTCCGAGCTCGCGGTTCGTCGAAAAAGGGAGTTCAATAATATGCCGATCTTTTTATGACCAAGTGTAATCAATTTTTCGTTATGAAATTACAATAGCAGTCCGAAGTGAAATTGGAACTGAAATTAAATCAAAATTGAATATTGTTTCACGTCCCAAAGTCCTAGGATCGATTCTGTATTTCCTTTTTTCTAAACTGGAGGAGGGTTGTGAAAATTAGATACCTCGTTGTAGAATACCTCTTTTCCTTCTTCGACTGCTGGCAGTAGTTCGTCGGTCGAGTGCGGCGTCCTCGGGCTCGGTGTCGGTGCGACGATTTGCTGAGCTATCTCTTGCTGTTCCTTCGATCTCGCCAGTCGCAATTCCTGAAGGGCCTGCCTCTGCTCCTTGTCGTTTCTCTCGCGCTCGAGTCTTCGCGCGCTGTAGCTCCTCGCCGACGATGTCGAGCTGTGAACCGATGCCAAACTCGGACGTCGCGAACCTGCCGAGAGAAAGTGCATCTGCTATCGTCAACGGTCCTCGCTCTGTCGTAGACGATATAAGTGAAAAATAAATCTGGTATCGATATTAATGTATTAGGCAGATATAGTATTTGCTCCGAACCAGGACAATTCATGCGCGCTGTGATCATATTTCGGCTATTGCGACTTCCCCATCTCTAATCTCTAACTATTCTATCACTTTTCGTTCGAGTAAAGAAAAGAAAAAGAAAAGAAAGAAACGAAAAAAAGAAAATCAGCAGAAATGAAAAAAAGGTATCAGCAGAAAAAGAACGTGAACTAATTCTATAACCGGCTTGAGAACAACGAGGGTTATCGATGTCGAGAACTCGAATAACAAGATAAGCGTGTAACGGGATGAAGCTCTAACACATCGCTCAGATTAATTCATGCTCTACGCTCAGGGTTGATAAGTATACAATAGGCGTGATGCATGAGCCTCAGGGTCTAGGATTTGACGGAACGTTGAACACGATATTCACAATTGATACTCGATCATTATTCCAAGAATTGTTATACGAATTCAAATTATTTTCAAACGTTAATAAAAAATATTCATTAATTTTTATCATTATGTGATTATAAATTTTGGTCGGTTCATTTGATTTATCATGCGGCATAGTAAAAAAATGTTGTCAATCGCGAATCGAACGTAAAACAACAATTAATGACAATGGAAAACAATTAAATCGCATACTCATTACCAGCGGAATATTTGTAAGAAAAATCTATATGCGTTCGCTAGAAATTAATTTTATCGATGCTACAGTATCAAGGATTATCGAAGCTTTTAACTACTCTCCGAAAGCCGATGCTAAGTAGCGAAAGCACTTTGTGAACGTGCGATTTCTCGAGTGCAGCGAGTTAGCTATATTGTGCGTCGTTATTATACGAAACGCCAACGCGCGTCTTACCAAAAATTATAGTGTTCTGATACATACATTACACATTATATATAATTGCATATATGCGATGCTCGATGTATGAGCAACGAGATATACATTGTACATTAATTATCGGGCCGCTGCCATCTTGCTGTCTCGTAGTGTTAAACAACAATAAATTTCGTTTGCGGTTTTCATAAGAGTTGGGTTGTATGTAAGTAAGTAAGTATACAGTAAATTACGAGACGGTCGCGTGGAATGGTGGAACAACTGCGAATACCGAGCAAATTAATTACTGTGTGCATTTTTACATCTTCACTTTCCAAAATATATTCTTTCAAATATTTTGGGCCTTCAGGACGAAGTGATAACTAAAAGGTCACGATAGTTACAAAAAATCAATGAGAAGTTTGAGGATTTTTTTAATCTACGTAATGATCGTGGATTCGAGAATTTCTACGGAAGGGAATTAATAACAAAACTTCTTTTTGTGCCAAAAGAATATTCTTTGAGATTGTTGTTTGAAAAAAAATGGTATATTGCGGATATGAGGACCGAGCATTTTCGGACAGAAGGCTAAAAGGTATCGGAATCGTCTGGCATCGATGATGTAATAAAAATCCCATTTTTCCGAGTGTATCCCGCGTGCCAAGACGAGATTTTGGCGCAAAGCCAGGGTATTCGGATAGTGGCTGGCTGGCTGTTGGATAATACAGAATTGTCTCGTTCATCCTCCGTCGCTATGTTAGGCGAGAAATATACGCCGGGCCGAGGCAATAGGCGTAGTAGTAGTAACGTAACGTGGGAAGTTCTATCGATACGGCGTGTATTGTGTCCTCGTAACCGCAGGAATGGCACGACGTGCCCCGTGCACGCTTATCGTCGCGCGAGCTCGCTCGTGCGAAGTAAAGTAGAACAACCGGTGTGTGTTACGGGGGTCCCACTGGCTTGGGAAGCCGCCACGAGGGATGAACCGCACCGGATCGATATCGCACGAGAGAGGGCATCGTTTCGACTGCTCCCTACATAGCTCTATATGCAATCCGCATATTCCTCTCAGTGGGTTTACGCGCTTACACGAATTACCGGCGATGAATCATCGCATACCGCTGTTCGCACTGCTCCGGTTTGCGAGCCGTGATCCCGAACAGACACGAATCGTCAAAACTACCGCCTAATGGCACGAGGTATTCGAGCGAGGAGTTTCGAACGAATCCCGAAGGAAATGGTTAAAAAAAAAGTTTTTTGTTTTTCAAATCTCTTTAAACGAAAAGAAGAGACTTATCGGGATAATATTTTCATTCAAAACATTGTTAAAAATTATCTCAAAACTTATAAGTGAATTATGTCCGTAAAATAAACTTAATGAAAAGTTGACATGGTTTATCAAAGTCTTTGTCGTAAGTCGGAGCGTAATTAAATTTTTCAATCACTAACGAGAGTATCCGAGCGATAGAATGTGTGTGCGTTTACGTATTAGCGATTCGACGTTATCATATACCGCGTCGTAGATGCGGGAATCGTCACATTTCGGCGACAAAAACAAACACGGATAACATCGACCAATCATAGATAATAAGGAGTCCATAACATCGACAGCATAACAAACACGAGACACAACACGAAGGACATTGTCAAGAGCACCTGGCACGAGTAATAATTATAATTAATTACGAACAAAAGGCGAGACGGTGTGAAAGTGGAAAGAAAGAGTGAAATAATAAAATGAAAAACCTAGAAATTAATCATAGTTCAGGATACCTTTCGAGAATACACACAAAGTGAACAAACAATAAGAGTCGACAGTGATAGATAATAACAACAATAAATCGTTAAAAACCGAAGCCTCCTCTATGAGGAAGAAAAACATAAAATCATAGACGTCTCATGTTTCGAATCGAAAAATTTCGTTCTCTTTCTTTTGACTCTGTCGTTTCAATATCTTTGGAGATGAAAAATATCTAGGAAATAGTCAGTGAGAGGCGTCAGTGAGATTGAGATTGGTCGTCTACCGAGGCCGTCGGAAGATCCTTCAGCGACGTCGCTAAGGGTACGTCGATGCTTGTTTCCACCTTTTGTTGCTGCCTGGAGGTGACACGATATAAGCAAGATGGCCGCGGCACGTGCCGCACCTGCACGTGAAGCTGGAACGAGGGGTCCACGACTTCCGCCGCTGCTGGGCCGTCGACTGAAGGCGGCACAGCTCAGAGGTCCGCCGCTTTCGCTTCTCTGGCTCGATCGCGATGACGGTCTACCACCGTGGAGGGTCAATGGGATGCCTGTAAGTCGAAATTTACGAACCAGGCCCCTCGATAATAGATTCACAAAAACAAATTTATCGAAATTTTTCTTTCATTAAAAAAAAAGAAAAAGATAGAAAAGAGATGAAAGATATTTACAGAAAGGAAACGGATAAAACGATAGAATGCACATGCAACGCACACGTGCATAATGTAACGATATCGCATGTAGAACACTGTGTGAATTCTTTTTTCTTCATCTATCACGCTTCAAAGAGTAGAACCGAGAGTCTTGTAGAGATCACGGTCCTTGCTTGAACTACTTTGACCGCAAGCCTCGAAGGTTTTACCGGTTCAAGCTCACAGGCTCTCCCGGTGTTTTATCACGCGCTGCATTTTTGTATCTATGTGGTTGACGAAATAAAAACGCGCTTGGGTGTAACTAATGAGAATAAACGATAACAAGAATAATAGCAAGACAGTGAGGAAGAGAACTGGTTTTGAAATCTCGCGACAATTCCCAGTGTTCTCGACACGTCCAAGGAGGTGTGCGTATCGCGGAGAACGCGAGCTAGTCGCATGAATACCGGTACTCGTTAGTCTCGACGATCTATTATACGCCGATGTATGTCGATCCGATACCTCGATAATGTTCGCGATCTTGAAATATCGTTGCAACCTTCGCCGTTGACTACAATCGTTTATGCTCCAATACGCAATACGTAACACGTACATATACAAACGCGAAAGAGATCAAGGCAATGAGATGGATCTATTGTTTTTGCATTTTTTTTTTGTCAATCAAAATTTCGTCAAATTCAACCTGGTTCTGTATTTTTCCAATTTCAGCGATATCGATCGCGGAAACTTTCGCTTCATAAGAAAATAGTTAGCATTGGATGATCTTACATCGGGATTTGTAAGAATTTAAAGGCATCATCAGAATTAAAAAAAAATTTAAATTGTCTACAAGCTTCAATTTTTATGAATAATTACTATTCATATTTTACCTACTTTACATACTTTAAAAACCTCTTCAAAACTTTGAGTAGGGTATATCGTTGCACACGCAGCCATAAGTGAGGTTCATAAATGTATAGAACCATATAAAAGATGCTGGAAATGTTACACTGCATAATAAAAAGGTTATCAATGAAATCGAAAAAAATTCTAGTGGATCAGCCAGCAGCTTAAATGTTTTTTAAACAGAAATTAATTCGTACATTTTTCTAACTACATACAAATTTTTGATACAGTATTTCCAATATTCGATGAACTTTTTTTCTTGTGGAAAAAAGTTATGGATTTTAAAAACATTTATTAAAACAAACCTACGCATTACAGACAAGAATCTTTCAGGTAATTTGTAGAACATATTTGTCGATACTGATTAAACGTATTTCAACAAACGGGGCAATTTCGAAACGATTCCATTTCATTCACAAGAATAACCAAACGAACTTCACCAAAATAAAAGGTGCGAATGTATCGACGGAAGGTCTGAGTGTGAATTCTGGTGCAAGCTTAACAGATAAAACGAGCAAAAAAATCTTGAAAATCCGTTACCGTTAACAAATCACATTTTACCTCGTTCAAAAATACTCAACTAGTTACGAGTAGGGTCGAATAAAAGTTCATAAAAAATGGATGTAATTGATTTTTTTTAACTCCAGCAAAAGAACTCCGGAACAAAGGCCAAAGGGCGACTACAATCCTAAAAGTGACCTTTGGTCTTCGACAACCGAAAAATCCACAAATAATTCCGCAAAAGCGTTCGCGTTGCCTCGTCATCCGCGTATCGGGAAGCTCGAATGTTTCGATGCATAAACGAGAGTCTCGCGAACGTTACGTCGATTTCACGCTGACGCGTTGTTCATTTATGGCTATTGCGTATGTGAGCTCGAACGCTTCGCCGTAGATACGCGGCAGAGCGAAACGTTCTGTACCGAGAAGTGTCGTTGATAGAGTTCTTTCAGAGTGCTGT
This sequence comes from Ischnus inquisitorius, assembly GCA_963924025.1. NCBI lineage: Eukaryota > Metazoa > Arthropoda > Insecta > Hymenoptera > Ichneumonidae > Ischnus > Ischnus inquisitorius. Next base: position 11,565,228 of record OZ001250.1, read on the forward strand.
GTATATGGAAACATATGTACATCTATAAATATATACATAAACTAAACACACGGAATTGGCGGGGCCCGTTGGGTTGAGGTATTAAACAAACGTATGCGCAATGGCTTGCGGCAATAGTTCGAGCTAGCTGGTAGTAACAGAGAGGAGCCTGTCCCGTGCAAACTCTCGAGTCCTCCGATACGGACAAAGCCGACTCGCTCGGGCACACACACTCCACGCCGATCTCTCGCATTTATTACGTACATCAGGTGCCGACACGTGAGAACTTTTGTCGTATTCGATGGTACATTAGCCGTGGAATACGGCGTACCGCGGCGTTGAATACGCGTGTACGAGTGTTACATATGTATTTATAAGCAATGGTACGAATGTATGCCACTAGAATTAATAATAGTAATGTGAATGTGTGGTTAATACATACACTCACCTGTGTCACTGGAAAATAGCATTGGGGGTGCGTGATTGGCGTTGGCGTAATGACGGGGCCTCGTGTATCTCGCGCGACTGAATAACTTTAGAACGAAACATATTAATCCCGTGAATACCGCTAGGCCTGACGCTATTCCGAGGAGGGTAGGCGTGTCTGTGATCAGTATCAAGTCTGCGAAAACAATCGACGCAATCGAGTATGAGCATCGACGGGTTAACTTTTGATTTAACGACCGTTCGGCACGAAAAAATTGTCCCACAATGAAACTCGTCGATCGCATTGTCGATCATTAATTTGCATTGGTCGAGGATTTGATTTATGACGTTTCGATATGTGGAGCAATGTTTTTATGCCATTAGTGATCAGTTTGTACTTCGGAATGAGTGGAATTATTTTGCTAATTAATTGATGGATTATTTATATTCGTACCAATTGATTAATAGAATATTTCTCAATTTCATTCAAATTCGATTTGCGAAGTAGAACATTTGTCAAAAATCAGTGCGCATTATTACGAATTTTTTTTGTACTTATAATTTTCATTACCTTCGGCGCAGAAGACCTTTTTGCTTGGTCTCGACAGGGCGACCTTGTGATACCCAATATCGCAGTCGCAGAGTGCATTGTGCTGCACTTGAGCGCAGGTCGAGTGTTGATCCACGAAAGTGCACGACGCTTTGTAGAAGCACTGCTCGCCGAGTTTCTTGGCTGCGATTCAAGCGAGTCGTTAGGAACAAAGGGGCATAAAGATGAATGAATGAAAGGGAAAAAGGAATGTCGTAATTGGGGAAGTGAGTTAGAACAATACGTACGTTTGGCACACCCCTTCGTGAGTCCGAGACGAACGGGATAGAGTTTTTCGCATTCGCAGAGGCCGGTGACGCTGTCGCAGAGTACGTGTTGCAAATCGGGATGACACGTGTCCTCGCAGGGCTTTCCCAGAAATCGTCCCTTCTCTGCGATAAATCAATAAAAAAAAAAAAAAAGTAATGCAAAAAATCCATAGTCGTATCGGGGACAGAGCCGAGAATGTACCCATCGACTGTGCTCCGTTGTCGTGTTTACCACGAGCCATAATTGACTTTACGTAACGCGAAATCAAACTATCGCGGTATAACGGCACATAATACACATATAGACCTGCCAGTCGATATACCAAACGATTTCCCAACACTCAATCTCGCTCGTGCAACCATCGGTCCCGAGATCCGTTCGAGAGTTCGAAATTGTGTAAATAAAAAAGAAAAGAAACACAATATTGCTATTGGATCATAAGTACGCGTGTGCGGCTCGTACGCAAACGGGAGTTCAGCTATTGCCAATGGTAGTCAGAGAGAAGGATAACGTACAAGGGCCAAGGACGATTACGTTAATCGCAGCCACGATCTAATTCGCTTCTCGGGCAATCGCAATCTGGTATAATCGTTCGTTGAATATCATGCTCGGTTTAAAACTAAATGCTAATTTTCAACCGGCACGCTCGGGGCCGCGAAGTTCTTTGCGCTCGGCCGATCGAACAACCGGGCCGTCGGTGTATCGTCGGCTAATGCAAATATGACGACGGGCACAATTTTCGCTCGATTATCGAAAGCACACAGTCATCGATGCGCCATAAAGAATCCCTTCGGCGCTGAATGCCGGTTATACATGTTCGGTGTAAACGGCAAAGAATCGTTGAATGCATTTCAATGAGATTCGGAAATCCTCGAGACCTTTGGATGAATAATATATCTGCGTGTACAGATGCATACACGTTTTGTAGACTCGAGGATGCGCGTGAGAGCTCGAGAGGACGGAAAGTGTTTGCGCTTGAAAGCTGCTTATTCTCGCGACTGTGAGGCACGATGGCGCACAGTTACTTGTTAACGCCAACAGCAGCGTCGAGAGAGAAACGGAGCGGTCTGAGAGAGTCTGCAGCATCCATTTAAAATCAATACAACCGAGACCGAGACGGAGTGCAGGCGTGCATAAATATTTAGACACTTTGCCTTGTTTTACGGACGAATACACGAATCATCGAGAGAGACATATAATGCAATTTGTAACAAACATTTTTTTTTTTCGATGAGTTTGATAATGTGTGTTAATCTATCGTTTCTAACGCAACTGAGAGACTCGTTGGCATTTTTTAGGAAATATGAAAATAGTAGAATTTAGTACTTTCAAAATTAATAACGTGGTTGAAATATTAAATGGAGTATGAAAATTGCTAAAACCAATGGACTTTTATGCGACACCAAGAATTACTTTCCACAGGCGCGACAAAGGAAAAAAAGTTCATTGAACTAAAGTCCAACTATTGCGCGAACATATAAATGTCAGATTATCATACTTTGTAAATTGTAAGCGTTGAAATACAGTTGAATGCGAAGTGCAAAGAATAACGAACGAATAAGAGTGTCTCTCCGTTTCGCCCTCGAACGAGAAAGTGCTCCGAATGCGATTTTTAATGCAGTCCAAACTCGGTATAATGGCGTGACGGAAGTCACGGGCAGACGAAAGTTTTCCCGGCACCTTGCCAAGCTTCTATAACGTATACGGCTATTACACCGGGTCGATAACGTAAGGAGTTACAGCGTCTGGTAAGCCGAATAGCAGTTTCCGCACGCGGATCGAAATTGGAAGGAGCGAAGAAAAAAAAATTGGCAAAAGCCTTCGGCCCGATTTTTTGAAGAGGTCACGGATTAGGGGAAAGGTTAATCTTCAGTGCTAATAGTTATAAACTGCGAGATATGAAAAGGGAAGCGAGCCAAAGCGTGCGAGACGTCGAGGGTCTCTTTGCGAATGGCCGCACTTAGCCGCTAGATGGCTAACTGCTTCGGCGTTTCTCGCACGCGAATCTTTCGACGCTGTTGTTTAATAAGTCCAGGCTACTTAGAGCCCTTTGAAGTGTATCCAAATGGCGAACTTCAACTCGCGAAAAATGGATTATAAGATGTTCCAGTTACGATTAACAAAACGATACAAAATTTGATTTGATAATGCGGTTTCTTTTTTCATTTTTACCAATAAATACCAGAGGACTCGCTTTTCGTAAAGACTTAATATAGCGCAGATGCTTCAAAGAATTGAACAAGTGTATGTCTATATACACAACTGAAGCGAAACTCATTTACAAGGACATTCAAGGGGATGGAACGTTGAGGTCGTTACGAAGAGAGGCGTCTTTCTCGCGAAGCGCTTGACGACGACGGAGTTTCCGTCGAGACTTGGATTTTATCCTAACCGAAGGATAAAATCGTAGTAGACCATAGCGCAGTTAACGCCGTGCGGTGCGTACTGTGAAAAATTAATCTTCAAAAATCTTCGAAACAGGATGTGAAAACCGCGATCGCCCAGGCGTCATCGATTTCTACTTGCTGCGACTATGTAAAGCAACGCGATTAAGAAAAAATAAAAGAGAAAGCTCTATACGGTAGCATTAATTAGACGAAGAATATCACCGGTCGATCTAGTACGGACTCACAACGAGCTCTCGAGTGTTATATAATTACAGATGGGTTTGATATGAAAACAGCAAGCACACGAGTACAATCGTGCGTTCTACACGTAATTTGGAATTTGAACTTCTGAAACTTCATGACTTCGAAATCTTTTCTCTCCTCGTTTTTCAACGGCTATCGCGCTCTCGTATCGCGTCTCCTTTGTTTGATTCGCTAAAAAACTTTGTTCTTATTTCCTAGTCGTTTGATTTGTGCTCCAAGAGGCGTTGTTTAAGCAAGTCCTGCTTATCAACTTATAAAATCTCTTAAAACGTCTAGAAAAAAAATGAAACAAATAAACATTAATATTAAACATATATTTCCTATTCTATTTCGAACGAAAATTGAAATTCAAAAGAATGGAAAGTACTTTAAAAAATGTGTAACATTCATTTCTTTCGTGCGACTCGGGACTGCCGAGTCCGTCGTCCGGGTCGGGTCATTCACACCGGCGATGTATGATTACGATTACCTTCGTGCAAGCTCGAGTATCGCTGACGACAAAAAAGATTGAAATAACAATTAATTGCATAATCGGGGATGGAGATGAAAAATGAATCGGTCATAAAGATGCCAACAGCACCGACGAGCCCTTCGAGGGTATTGTGTGAACGCAGACGCGCATTAAGCGGAGAAATATGACAAATAATAATAATAAATTTATCGCACAATTAAGAGACGAAGAAAATTGCGTCGGGGGCGAGAGAGCATCTCGACTCTTCGAGAAAATGTTGTGCAATATAGTGAATGCGTAGTACCACCGGCGTTACACACCCTGGTGAGTCCTTTAGCCCTCGGGTGAGCCTCGAGCGCGCACGAGGGCGCGCGTGGGTTTGACCTACATTCTGCGACTACTCAATTTCAATTTTTTCCTCTACACACATCACACGCATCGCCGAACTCACGCATCTACCGTACTGCACATGGCGAAGCGATGAATTTAAATTCGTTGTCCGATGATACATATATTCTAAAGTTTCACGAATCGACCTAGAATCGGTTCATGCGATGACATCGCGAAAGTCAAATTTTTTGCACCAATAAAATTATTCATTTTAGCGCACCCCATCGATCGATGCTGAAACTTCGATAAATATCGCCAACCTTGTTAAAAGCGATGCAATTTTATCACGGAACAATTAGCAAAGGTTAAAAGCCTAAAGTAGCCATCGGCTCTTTCAAAAATGATGAAATTCATCTTCAATTATTTTGATATTCTACTTCGATCTGGTTCGACCCATCCGAATGGAAGTTTTTCTCAAAGTCCTGCAGTTAATGAAAAGTCGCTATTGGCAATCCCTGTAGTAAACGATTCGAACGAAAATACCGGGGCGTAAATTAACAAAACAAGCTCGATAAACCGTCTGGAACATCGACCTTTAATTTCTTTCGTAACGCGCGTCTTCGATCTTCCAACCCCGACAAAGTAACTCCAAAGCTTCGTCACGTTGCACCTCAAAACAATTGACGAGAAACCACCAAAAATATCTTTCTATTTTCGTCGGCTATCTAAAATCCGTGCGCGAGACGTAAAAGCTTCAGCCCCGGCGCTGTTCTCGCAGGGGTGAAAGTTCGCGACAGGATAACGACGTCACTGCGAGTTCAACGTTTCCGTCTACGGCGGCACCTTGAAGTTCGTTTAGCTAAGTCTTTTGCCGTACCTGTGATATTGGTATCCGGATAATCCTCGTCCTCGTCGTACGACAATTCACCATTGGCATCTTCGTAAACAGCATCGTTGCCACCGGCGAGAGCGACGGCTGATGGAACTTCGTCATCGTCGTCACGACGGGATGGATAGTCGTCACGTAGTTTGGTTAGCCAGGACGATTGGGCGTCACCTGGTATCGAATCCTTGACAGTCGTCAGTTCGACTTTAGCGTCGCTCGTCACCGTGATAACCGGTCGTATAAGTATAACGAAACAAGTCAACCAGCAGCAACAGCAGCAGGTCAGTCTCAGGGCGAAGGGAAGTGCGCTCATCGCCCCCGCGGCGCGAGTCTACCCCCGAAACCGACCATCGGCGGCGCATCGACATCTCTTCTCTCCCTCTACACCGCCTCGTCTTCTTCCGAACGCCATCGCGCACACCCCGCACAACGCCCTATATAATAAAGTCGCGCACCGACACAGTACCGTTGATCGTAGCGCCACGCGATAGTCCGCTGAAACTCGCGTTACGTTCCACGGCCGGGGGGTAGCTACGCGGAGAGGTGGAATTTTTTTCGCGAAAAGATCGGACCAGAAAGCACTACCAGCAAACTCCAGAACCAACGGAGTACAGAAGCTGAAGCAGCGACAGCAGCACCGCCAAGATTCACGATAACCGTTACCAACATCCACCCCGTTCACGGATCTACCAATACAAGCGCGAACCCGGGAGGGTGAACGAGATTGCGCGCCGAAGCCGGCGAGAGTAAGTGTATTGCACTACCACCACCGCCCCTAGCCGGCTTGTTCGGACTCTCGACGCTTCCTGCTAGCCCCCCTTAGACTCCCAATGCGCATACCCCGTAAGCTCAGCGCCACCGAGCGGGACGGCCTACAAACCGTGTGAAAAACTTATGTTTATCACAAGCGATGAGATATACCGGAATAGCTGCCCGGTGGCCATCACCCGCACGAGTTACATACCACCCTCCGGACGCTCGACGAGAATCCGCGAATTCGAGGCTTCACTGGGATCCGAGTTCGGGGTCTTGGTTGTGTGGTCTTGTTTTTTTTTTTCGCTTTGAGGAAGGAAAATCGATCGGGAGGCAGACTCTATCTACGATTGGCTGTTTCGTTCGGGGTATTTTGAGAACGATCACATTCTCTATATACCGAGGGTGGTTGATAACATCGCGGTTTCCGATCATTTCTTCCCTTTCGTACTTTCATATCGGCCCGTTATTTTTCATCGCAACATCTCGCTGAGCATTATCGAAAACAAGATCGAAGAGTCTTGATAAGATTATCACTCTAATTGTCACACGTCGAAAGTTGTTCTTGTGAGCGAAAACGATAAAAGAAAACGAAGGTGAAGTCACATAAGTCTTAGCATCGGTTTATTTCATGCCTATAAAAAATGGGATAGTTAAATGACCTTCCCAAAAAAGGGCATTAAAAAAATCATTTCACGAAACCATTAGACTGTGAAATAATAAGATATTCTAATGACTACACGACAATGATTGTCTCAACGTCAATACGATTGGGGTTCTTCCCGGGGCACGCATCTCTGGCGTCCTTTGACGCTGCGATCCTTTGTGTAACCGGGTTTACAGAGGCACAAGTTTGGCCCGGAACAAACGCCATTGGGACATCCACCGGGACAGCTCGGGATGCAAATGCTTGGATTTACGAGATCTGGTGTGTAGCCGTTGTTGCACGTGCAACGGTTCCATCCTGTACATTGGCCGTTCATACAGGGTCGATCGCACTGACCAGTCGGTTGTCCTCCTTGTTGTCCTCCCCACTGACCTCCCGTCGGAGTGCCCTGTTGTCCTCCCCACTGACCTCCTGTCGGGGTGCCCTGTTGTCCTCCCCACTGACCTCCCGTCGGAGTGCCCTGTTGCCCTCCCCACTGACCTCCCGTCGTAGTACCCTGTTGTCCTCCCCACTGACCTCCCGTCGGAGTACCTTGTTGTCCGCCCCACTGACCGCCCGTCGGAGTACTCTGTTGTCCGCCCCATTGACCGCCCGTTGGAGTACCCTGTTGCCCACCCCATTGACCGCCCGTTTGAGTACCCTGTTGCCCACCCCATTGACCGCCCGTTGGAGTACCCTGTTGCCCACCCCATTGACCGCCCGTTTGAGTACCCTGTTGTCCACCCCATTGACCGCCCGTTGGAGGAGTACCCTGTTGTCCACCCCATTGACCACCCGTTGGAGGAGTACCCTGTTGTCCACCCCATTGACCGCCCGTTGAAGGAGTACCTTGTTGTCCTCCCCATTGACCTCCTGTCTGAGTGCGATTATGTCCTCCCCACTCAGACCCTGTTTGACTACCCGACTGACCACCGGAATGAGGAACCGACGATCCACCGGAATAAATGTTGATGCATCTACGCCCTTCCCGGTCCAAAGTTAATCCCGCATCGCAGCCGCAACGATTAGGCGCTATGCATCTTCCATTCTCCGGACAAGCTGTCTGACACGTGGGTTTGCAAGTACGTGGGTTGCTGGTCGAGTAGTCAGTCTCATAACCGGACCGGCAAAGACAGAATCCTGGGGAAAGACAGTCGCCACTCGTACCGCAGCCCTTCGGTTCGCAATCGGGCGAACAGGTTTCGGTGTCACCAGGTGGATTTAGATAGCTGAATTAATAGAGAGCGTAAAGAGAATTAACGACTAGTCTAGAACATATCACTTGGAATTTTTCAACCTTGTCATCAAACTAATTGAATAAAGTTCTAAGCATCAAAAAATGAATTACCCGCTGTAACAGGTGCACACTCCGGGCGAAGTGCATTCTCCATGCGGACAACCGCCCTCGCACACGGGTACGCATTTGTTGTTATCATCTCGAACGTAACCGCGTTTGCAACTGCAGACCTGATAGTCGACGCACTCGCCGTTTTCGCAACCCCCCGTGCATATCGGTTGGCACCCGCCATTGTGGTCATCCCTCCAACCGTATTTGCAAACGCACATATCGGGAGCATAGCAATATTTGTTCGTCTGACATGGCGTTCGGCACTGTGGCTTGCAGACTCCGCCTTCCGGATAGTAACCGGGCTCGCACGTGCATATTCCACCGATTTGGCAAACGCCACCGACACAACCGCCCTCGCAGTGCACGACGCACTTGCCGGTCGTAGCGTCCCTGGTAAATCCTTCGCAACAGTCCAGTATCGTCACCCAACCGCTCGCGCTGTGCTGAGTCTGATAGACATACGATTAGTCACATTGAATCCAATAAAAATCGGGAGAATTTTCTTCAACAGCCTTTGCAATTTTACTCACTGTTTTCACACCGGTGTTCACCACATGAATGTGTCCAGTTGTATTATGTTCCACGGCCTCGGTATATCTATGATGTCGATTTTGGAGAAAAAAAATACATTTTTTAAGAATAAAGTCAATTGCAAAAGTGCGCGAAAGTTTTGCGATCGTTAGGTACGTTATAGAGGCGTTTGCCTTGAATATCAAGTTGTCCCGAAGAGACATAAAAATGGATTATCCTCAAGCCTCCGCTGTTTCAATCGATACCGATACGATTGCAAAGATATCGGTGAACAAAGTCGGTGGAGTTAAAATTTTGTTTTTTAATTACGGATTCTCCCTTGACATTTGTATTTATTTTGTCACCAATAATTTGTTTTCAGCAAGATAATAAACCGCACGTCGAATCCGCTTGCAAGAGAGCTGTTCGTTGAGTTACTTTTATTGTTATCGATTGAATTTTAATGCATCATACGCCTACAGGCGGAAGGCTTGATTTATTTATTTCTGCATCAACGATATCGAGAACGTTGTCCGATGAAAGGTCGAGGTCACCGAATGAACGGGTCTCCGGCACTATCGGTTCAATCTTCATGTTTCACTCTCTCTCACACTCTCTCGGCCATATCTCGTTAGGTCAAGTGTATGCATGTATCTCGACACTTTTACGACACATAAAGACATTTCATGGAGTTTGGCGTTCGAGTTATCGAGTTTATTCGCGAACCGGCAGTTGTATAAATCTATTTTACTAGCTCTTCATCGATTATAATAAAAAATAACAAGTGACCTTGAATCACCACACCGCAGTACTCGATTAGAATATCCCGACAATTCGCTTATTCGCAAGGATTCCTATGCACATGAATTCCCTTCAGTCGTTTTTGTCGAATTTATATAATTTATAGTTTGCCAGTTTCATGAAAATTATTCAAAACATGAATACTAATAAAGAATAAATCAAAATTTTATGAGAATAAAATTCATTTTTTCGAAATTACATTCGCAAATCTTTTTATACAGCGAGCCCCCGGCGATCATTAGCGAATATCAAATATTGAAAAGTTCGTTACCATTATCCTTTTCTTAATGGTTATTTACTCACGGTAGTCTTTTGTAGCAAAGGCCGGTCTCATTAGCGGGACGTGAGGTGCGTTGCTGCTGATAACGGCCTCCTTTGACGCCCTCGTATTGTGCCTCGGCCAGAGTTATACCCGCGGCAACGAAGAGCAGAGCTCCGTAAAGTAGTACACGTCTCTCCATGTTTAGATCGAGAATGCTTAATGGACAATGAAATGAAATAATATAACGACGAAGATGCTAGGAGTTCGATTTGAGAAGAGGAGGAAGCGCACAAACGATTGGTCGTTCATACGCATCGGCTTCGATAAACAACTCTTATAACATGAGCTCATCTCGACAAAGGTCGTATTATCGAGCCGCGCTTTTTTTGCTCCACTGTCTAACATCGTGCCAAGTGACATTCTTCTGGTATTTGTAAGCAAAACAACGTCGTCATTATCAAAAACGTGTTGGAATTATTATTTTTTTTTATAATCTCTTGGCCGAGTTTTCAGTATTTCGATGATAACATACGCGCATACCGAATATTCCAGTGACCAAATTACGGAGTTCGCAGAATTATTTTTGTCGACGACCCCATTGCATTGATTGCCCCGAGGGCATCGATGTAACAACATTACAGGATAACGACATGAGAATACGATTGCTTAACTGAATTCCGAGATTTACCATTTTTTTCTCCTCTTCGTACGTTTTACTTTATTTATCTGTTTATTGTTGACGGGAATTTCGTGAGCATAAATTGGGTCGATTCGTTCATTCTTCGGTGAATTATATCACAATAATACCACAATATTTTCGTTTCTCTCTCAGCTTCTCTAATGCACGAATATCTAAAATTAAGAAAAAAACCTTTTCACAAAACCACCCAATATAAAAATGCATCAGTTTTTTTTTCAATTTCCTTCGAGTCGACAGAGGAGCAAAAAAGTAAATAAACAAAAAAGAATACTATAAACATTCGTTTATTCGATCTCAATATGCAAAATTTATAAAACAAGATAAATTACATAAATTCGTGAGAATTAAGTTGTATTTTTGGTATTACGTATAAAATTTTCTTAAATCACGAGTCCCTTTTCGTGGCAAAAGTCGTGCTTGACTGCAATGGAATTTCGTCGTAAACGTGTTCGCCCTCGACGTCGAGTACAGCGTGACGAAAAGTGCTCGGTGGCCGGTCGTAGTGAGCTTCCAGGAGTTCTGAAACACGTGCCATGTCGTTCCGTGATATACATGTATGTAACGTGTGTTTATCGAAGCGTGCACAGTGATTATTACGTGCCAAGGAAAGGACGGAGCATCGAATTCGAGATCGGTGGTGCACGTTAGCTTGTTAGATTAACAGGCGATTCGCGTCGAAGTGGCAAACTTCCAAATGGAGAAGGAGAGAAATGGGAGCAAGATTCCGGAGGCGGGAGGATCCGTTAACATTCACGAGTCTTAAACTTGGCACCTTCCTTATTTCCCGACTTTCGTGAAAGCACACGCTGAGACACCGGCCGGTGCGTCGATTCGTATCTATTCAGGAGGCTGAATAAACGATTCCGAACGATTGCCGCACGCGGGAAAGTCCCTACGATTCAGTAGCAAGGTTTTTTTTTTTTACGAGCAGGAAGAGAGCGTTAAACTGTGTCGAGACATGAAATCTCTTATTCCAACGTGCACATCCCAATCGAGATCATCTCTTCAAACCTTTCACTGATCTCACGAATATATAGCTCAGTCAAAAGTTTAAAATACTCTTCTGTACAATCAAATTTGAAAAAAAAAATTATAATCAAACGGAAATAAATAATAGTGATAATAAATAATATATATAATTCAATAATTTGGATTTCTTTTATCGACCGCAGTCAAAAATGCAAGAAACCGTCATATACCTCTTTTAATTTGAAGTTTTACCAATAATTATTCATTTAGGCGCCACACCGGATGAAACGAAAAGTATAGCGAAATTTTATTGCAGAACACATACCATCAAATATATAAAAAATGGTTAAATACACATATTTATTATTAAAAAAATCCCAATTTTCATAGAATCTAATATATTCTCCGCGTAAACTTTTATTCCATGTTGTAAAATCGCCAGAAAGAACTGTGATCAAGGCAAAGATCGAGAGATCTGCGCATGTTATAATAACCGGTAATCGTATTGATGTGCAACGAAGAAGGAAGGTGCACAAGCTAGACAGGATGCGGCGGTGCATGTGTATCGAGATAGATACGAACCGATTCAACGGTGTGACGAACGCCCGTGTTATCTTGCGTAACGTTAAGCCCGGCGTATAAAAGAAACACGATCGTAACAGCGGCATGGGATTCGTGGGAATTAAATACTGCAGAACGGGGAACGTATTCGTCCGGGAGTTCAATGAGAAAACAGCTGCGCAGTCGTGCAGCGAAAGCCATCGAACGCAGTGTCGATGCAACAACCAGAGCGGAGGTGCAGTACGACGAAGTGGAGGAAGACGTTCTACACGTCGTTTGGAGCCACGAGGAGCAAAGCGATAGATAAGACAGATCGTCGAGTTCGGCGAAAGGAAGAACATTTACCCATGCATAAATTATTTAATTCTTTTCTTCTTCACGATTCGATTTTGTGTCCCGTTGATAAAACGCCGATAAGAGGTTTTATTAACGCGTCAATATAGTGGTTTATCGTCGACAGTTTTGCCGTTACTCTCGCGATTGCATGAGCGGTTTTCCCACATGGAATATTATTGTATTCCATATTTTTTTATATTGCGTTAGGGGTTTTTCCAGATGGAATATAATGTTCCAATCGCGAGAGTAACAGTAAAACTGTCGACGATACATCGACGGGTCAATAAAACGTCTTATCGGTGTTTTATCAACAACTTTTAAGATAGTATTTCTGAAAAGTCCGAATTGAGCCAATGAATTCCAATGAATTCTCGCATTATTTTGCGGCGCGGGGCCGTGAAACGGCAGTCTTGCGATTAAATAATTTAATTTTCCGAAATTCTTGAAAAATCGTTTTTCTTTCTTTTTCAAGAATATATCAGTTGCCATAATGCGCTTAGATTCGATTTTTTCGTTACCTTGAATATTGCTGAAGAGTCGAATATTCGCAAAATCGTTCGAGTAGCTTGACTCTTGTTTCTTCAAAGTGTCGGTGCACGACGACGGCGGTCTCGGTCTCGGCAGAGTCTGATGCTCCGGCACGATGCATCTCGGGGTTTCTGAAAAATTGCACAATCGTTGAAAATTATCGGGGTTTCGACATTCCGTTATCTCGATACGCGGAAATTGTTCGATAGAGAATGTGACCGATTCGAAAATGTCATCTATCGTACGTTTCAAAGAGCGCAGCGCATATAAATGCGATACATTATCGAGGCGAGTTCGTCGCTCGTCGGAACGCAAAATCGCCCGAGGGAGCGAAAGATCATGTGCTCGAGCGCGAATGCCGCAAACGTACACACGCGCACGCATGGCCGAATACACAGAACAACGACAACCGGAAGGGCGCAATCTACCAATCATTCGTAACCATTTGTACTTATTTTTTCCGCCGCAATGCGCCTCCAAACGCAATTACGATTCGTTTGCCGGGATCGCAATTGTAACGACATGTATCAACTATGTTGTACAGCGACATTAGAGATGCTCGTATGTATAAAGCGGCGCGTTCCCTGCGGTCAAACCGACAGGAATAATGCGAGGGCTTATATATTGTTGCCAATGGAACGATTTAAATCGAATCGCACTACGCAGTCATTCTCTATACAGTTCTACAATTGTTTGACGCAGAATTTATATATGCACATCAACGATAAACATTCCTCGATCGATCGATGTTCGATGCAATTTTTTAAAATTCTTCGGAAAGAAAATTGTAACAATAAAAGCAGATCCGATACAGTCCGACTAAACGCAGTATTTAAGGAGAATCCCGAGAATTCTTCAAGTGGGTTAAAAATTGGAAAAAAATCAGCCATAGGAAAGGTGCGGAAACGAATGAGTTTACATAATAATGCCAAAATGCTAATCATGCAAATTACCCGGCAACTTCACCTTTTTTTTTAAATAAAAATGACTCGTTAATTTTTCTGAATACCTATAAGTTTTTTCAGGATTTCGTTCCATTTTTTGGATTTCCGTTTTCACCTATCATTTTGTCTAAAGAAACGCCATTCCAAAAAATCAGACAAAACTTCGACAAAATTCATACCTATGCAGAAGAATTAAAAAATCTTCTTCAATTAAAATAAAAGTTAGGTCGCGGTAGAATTTTCTAACTTGTAATACTACGGGGTAATACTGCCTTGAGAAAGTTAAGTTTCGTTAAGTCAAGCTTTATTTTCGGCAATAAAATAGAAATTACTATCAATGTGGACGGAGTGCTGCAGCCGAATAATAATATATGTTTGAAATAGACCACGATTTATAGAACTTGAAGTGAATAAAGCGCATAACGAAATGTGCATATCAGTTTCAATGTAATCGAGTAGTTCAATCGAGAGATATCACTTTACGACGATTTGCAATGTAAACCCAACCACCATTACTCTATTTACCGCGATTAGATCCCCTTTGTCTTCGCAGCAACACATCGCGCATGCACGGATGAACGCACACAAGGCGAATAACTACGACTGCGTAAGTTCTGAAATTCCCCGGTGAGTTTCGAAACCGCGGGGAAGTTAATCCGTATCATAACCGCACGATTTCCATACGCATTAAGCGTGCAACGACTCTAACGCACGATAGTTGGAAGTCGGCTGTACACGAGCTACGCCGCGCCGCGACACGTGATGGCTATGCGGATTTACCAATACGAGGCAAGAGTAAACAGGCAGTCGGTGCGTGGATATTATTTCGTCCTACCGCGCATCAGTTGATATTCAATTAGCGATGATTAATACATAGTAGCGCGGTTTACGTACCGTATTCGCAAGGGATTATGCCACTGTTGCAGCCAATCGACGAAATTCTACCGTTGTTTCCCTTTTCCCCGGCGCCGCCGCCGCGTCGTATCGTACCGGTCGTCGCGGCGTCGCGCTTCTCCGCTGCGTCGTATATCGACAAACGTATCGTCTCGAACAGTCTCGAACGTATGTGAAGTACCGCAAGAACCGCGAGAGTCGTCAGACCGAGAGATATTATTGAACCGACGACAATCAGTGCCGCGACGTCCAGGGGCATTGGAACAGCGTGCGACGGTATCTTTCCTGCGGATTTTAGTTTTTTCAAACATGACGATTTTATAAAATGTCAATCGATAGTAAATATGAACTATACGTTTTTTTTTATTTGTATTATATTTAGGATAATAAATAAGATTGAAAAGCTTTTTCTATTCTTAAGTTTACCTGAGCCCAAAGGCGTCATTATCATAGGTCCATCGTGACCAGGCGAACCATTGCCGGAAACGTGAACTACAGCGACTATCGGGCCCGGGGTCGACGGCTTTTTGACCCTTGGCACTTTCGTGTCGATTCTCTCGACTCTCTGTTGCCCATTGTAATTACCGTTCTTATTCGTGACGGTGCTCGTTACGATTGAACTCGTCTCGATCGTACTGATCTCAAGCACTGCCGGATTCGGCGATATCCCACTTAAACTTTCCTCGATACTCGCGGAGGATCCTCCGAGTTTTTCATTATTTTCTGGAAATTTCATTAAACATTTTGCCGCCTATAACAATTAAATAACGATTCCCGGGAATTTTCAAGTCGAATCATTGATATTTTATTATTTTATGAAGAAAAAAGAAAAAATTCTACAAAGCAAATAAATAATTTCTCAAGATTAAGCATATCGATTTTTCTTCTCAATTTTGTCAAAGTAATTAAAACCATTTGACTGAATAAGCGAAGATAATTTTGACCGCAAAAGCTTCGATTAGTTACTGTATGGATCGGCAATTTTTCGCAAGAATAAGTTAAATCCCTTTCATTGGAGAAACGAGGTGGAAAAGGTTAACCGCGAAAACATCGGTAAAAAATCGATTAGCAATTGCATAGATCGATCGATTTTTTCTTCTCGATTAGTTCCACTCACCAATTTCTCGCTCGGCAGGCCTTGGCGATCTCGTGGTGACACGATCGCCCTCAGGATCGAGATCGTCGTCGTCCTCAGATTCGCGATCGGTATCGACATTTTCGTAATCGAAGTTCGATGTTGAACTCTCGATTCGTTCGCCGATCGTCGATTTCATCGAGGGCGATGGAAAGAAGGCAATAGTTGCGGTGGAGCTTGTACCGTCGTTGGATTTTTTGCCATCGCTCGAATTATCTTCCTCCGCGATAAACGGTACGACGATTTGCTCGGAATCGATGCAGATACCGGTCTCGTGATGACAGATCGACGATAATTTTCGTGTCTCTAATGGCGTAACGCTTTTGTTGCCCTCCTTTTCGTCGTTACAAGCGCAAGGTAACGCGCAATCCAAGCCCCACATGCCTTTCGGGCATTTTTCTTTGCAGCTTCGAAAGAAAAAAAAAATATAATAAAAACACGTATAACTCTGCGCGAAGGAATTAATTGGATGGTTTTAATTTTTTGTGTGATAAATAAATTTTACCCGGATCCGCGCCATCCCGGTGGACAGTGGCACTTTCCGTCTACGGGATTGCAGACCTCCACGGGCTGGCAATTGCATATTCGGGAGCATCGAACGCCCCACGTTCCAGCCGGACATTCTGCGCGAAAAATAAAAATAATGTTGAATGCCAAACGACTGTCGTCTGCACTCAATTAAATTTTTAAAGCTACAACATTCTTGAGTCTATTTTTTGCCCAATAAATTCGCGCGGGCGAATTAATTATGCCAGTCGAAACGATCAATGAAACTTTTGTTTTTAAATCGTTTCGCGTTTCCTCTCGTCCTCGACAAATTCGCAAGACGTCTGTTCGATAATCTGTCGATGTAAAAGAGGAAAAAAAACGGCCCAAACGAAGTTCGCGGAACGGAGTATCTCGGAATAAATTATCGAGAATTGGGGCGGTTCTATTAAAATCCGTCCGTTCGATATACACATTCGGCCGTGAGAATTTCGATCGTAAACTATCACTGCGGCACAGTGGCCATGTGTGTGTTACCGAGTCTCCATTGTAGACCCGACACTCAGACGAGCTTGAGAACTCTTCGTCATTCGGAGAACGACGACGATGCGAGGTTTACTCACTACGACTATGATGCTGTTACAACTACCGATGGGCAAAAGGGAGTGAGTATAGAAAGTGAGCTCGAACGATCGAAGGACGCGCGATCCGCTATGCAGCTCGCGGCGAAAAGCCAATTTGCTTTGAATTATTGCTGCTATCCCAATGCCCCGCCGGTCGATGGTCGCTCCGGGAGAACCGGCGACCGGACAATATCGCTCCACCGATGCCCCCGTCTCTCGTGAGCTCCGATCATTCGGTCTTATCGCGAAACTACCTATTTTCTGCTTTTCCCTCGAATTAGACACGTCAACGAGTGATCGCAACGAAGGACCGCACGGGAAACTTCGAACCGACAACTTTTTCATTTAAAAAAAAAAAACATATCGGAGTGTCATTGTTTTTTTTCGTCTACCGATAACGGTCGAAAATAATTTATGTCCACCAATTATGAAGAATTTCTTAGTTTCAGGGAAAATTTCACAAAACATTTACCAAAAATTGTTTCTTTTTCTTGATGGCAATAATACTTTCAATTACTCGGAAACCTTCAGGATTTCTCGCAATTGAGACAGTGCGGCTATTGGTTTATCGTCGAGGTAACTTAACGGAAAAAGCGTCAACACGATCCTTTTCTTGGATGAGATTAAATACCGAGATTGGACAGTTGATTTTCCTTCCGGTATCTCGGGACGAGATCCGAGATGCCGTCGCGATGAAAATAACCTCCGAAGATATTCATTGGCTTCCGGTACTTCGAAACGCGTTATTTCTTTACTCGCCGGTATGCTTTTACATACGACGACAGTATATGCGACTTTTAACTCGTTACTTTCACGGTAAAACCACGTGTATGGGCTCGCGCGCACGAGAATCCAATTAATTACATTCGCAATGTCGACGATTACAAGCCGTGTAACTTTGCCGAGAGATCGGTGAGATATTATTATTCTTTTACGCAGTTCCGCACACAGTGGCAACGTATACTAGCTAAAAATAAAAGTAACATGCGTGCGTTATTATTAAATATCGAATAGTCTAGAAAGCGAGACATTATTCCTACACGATAATACCTATAATCAAATCCGACCAATAATCATGACACCCCTCGAGCATTTCCTACAAGAATCATTAAAATCATATCATAATTTTCAAACATCAAATTAATTGGTAAATATCATTCAAATCGAATACAATTTCAAAAATCATTTCGATCTCGTGGTAAAAAAACGAAATTACATTTCGGCAAAAACATTTGAAACGAGCAAAATTATTCTAATATACATATTGTTTCATTATTGTAATATTTTATTATTACTTTTATAATATTGTCTATAATTGATAATCAAATATTACGAAACGCAATTTAAAAAAATTCAATTTGTCGAAGTAAAATCCCGTGTGTTTATGAAACATTTATTAATTCGGCGAGGTTATTCAATTGAATGAAAGAGATATAGTACAAAAATATCATAACAAATGATGTATATCACTTTCCAGACCTATTAACGTCTTACGAGTGTACGGTAATTACCGGGAATATATTACACTCGGACCATCGGTGAGAGCACCGGTTATATATCTTTAATGCACAGTCGGCATATAATAATTCTCCTACCGGAATCATTCTCGTCCGTTACTTTCGCGAGTGTAATACAAGACGCGGAAAGTACGAGTGAGCCAAACGGGCAGTTTACGAGAGGGATATAGTATTCCCGTCGTGGGCGAGGCCGAACGAGCGGCTCCGCTCGGAGTCTCACAGTTTCGTTCGCCCTGCAACGACCGCTGCGGGTACACTGGACACACCGGCCGGCAAGGCCTCTCTCGAAAGTCCTTGCGAAAGTTTCGGAGTCATGCCACTTCCGGGCTTCCGCAACTTTCGAGGCGTTCGTACTGTCAACGTAAGGCAAAAGCCGTACCCAACTCCGCACGTAACCGCCGCCGCCTCTCTCGCAAAAACCACGTGTGCTTCATGCGTGCCTGGATACGACTTCCACATTACACTGCGTTATTGTATCTGTCCGCGAGTGCATGCGGCGACGATGACGTGGAAGAAATTCACTTGGGAGTGCCCTGGACTGCGCATACATTACACACGTTTATTCTCGATTCACCGATATCCGAGGCGTTACCTTGCCGCATTTGACCCGCTTAAAGAACAGTAGTGCACTCTCACCGCTTCCTTTGAAGTACCGGAACTCTTTAACGGCTCGGTGTGATATTGCAAAATTTTGTATAGCCTCCCAGACTCTTTGAAGAATTTTTTCAACATTTTTTTACTTTAATATTCCTTTCAAAGTTCGCGATCCTATTGATATTTTCGGCATTGACGGAATTTCGTCGCATTCTCAAGAAATTATTATTCTTTTACGGTAATTTCACGGTGATTACAAAAGAGCTTTGAAAAAGAAAAACATGCATCGTATACCAGAGAAAATAGGTCGTCGACGAAGCTGATTGTAACGCAACATAGTAATATAATTGAGACGCGGGGGAAAGGAATTGATGAAATGAAAAATCGTGTCGTGAGCTCACCGTAAGCACAGCCGTCTCCGCGATGACCGGGCTCGCAATCGCACGTGTTGGGAGCTACGCAACGACCGTACTCGCAGATTTCGCAGTGCGGCTCGCACACGCTGGTATTATCGTCTTTCCCTCTTGTCGTCTTGACGACGTATCCTTCGCAGCAGTCCATTAATTTTCTCTGTCTGGTCTCCGTCTAGACGGGAGAGAAAATGGAATTGAAGAAGTTGCGGAAAAAAAGGAAATAATCCTGAAAAATTCGAGATTATCTCGGCCGCGCGAGCTTTTGCAAGCAGATGAAAGTCTTCGGTGTTAGAAACCTGCCAAAAGATTCATTTAATTTTTTTAAGAATCCAACTTTTGACTTTAAAACGTCATTTACATTTTTGAATAATTGCATTTCTGATGTAAAGGTATTAACTTTTTTTTTTTATTGCAATAATTATCAAGTAGTCTGAAACTTGCAAGTAAATATTTGTACGTCTGCAAGCAAAATAGAGTAGAAACGGTTTCAGTGTCGTTGTTATCCTCGAGGTCCATAAACACACGAGTCTATCGGGGTTTATCTCGCCCGCGTGGCCTGTAAGTGCTCCGGGAACGCCTACGTAATACCATTATTCGTAATAATTTTGTCGAGGGATTGCTCCGGTCTATGCTCGTCGGTCCGTGCCAGAGGTCCAGACGGACATTACGACTAACCACACAGCAGCGAAAGAAGAAAATGTTTCTGTTTTCGCGAATGAGAGACTTTCCTTTCTCTCTCACCTTCGCTCGTACAGTTGCGCACTTGATGTTACCGTTCTTTATGTTTTTTTTTTTTTCTTTTTTTTAATACTATCTACACCTCGGCAGTTTGCCCTCGCCATTCGCGCCGTTTCCCGTATTCACGCGAGGCATTAATGCCGCCGCACGAGTACACGATTTTTCCATACTTCCCTGCGCGGTCTCCTCCCGAAGCCGCACATTTCCGTATCGGAGCTCAAACGTCCGCGGGCCTACATAATAACGCTACCGCGTTTAAGAATTTTTCGTTCAATGCTAATCGAAGCGTGCTAAAGCCTCATTTATGCATTAAATGCTTATCGCGATAATTATTTGCCCCTCGATAGTCGATAATTAGCGCTAAACTCTGCATCGGGATCATCCGGTTAACATGCTCGCCTTTATTAATTCGTTGTAAATTATCCGGCGGCGATTATAAGCGAGCCACGTAATCGCATGAGCGTTCCTGTGCATACTATTATTATGTACCTGCGCTCGCAGTGCTCTAATGATGTTCATATCGGTGCGCCCACAGTTGTTGCCGTTACTATGTACGAAACTACCACCCGCGATACACAAATTAAACGAGACTATCCGTACCGGCGAATGTGTACCGTCTACGGTTTAATCTATTCCATCTTCCGAACAGTTATTTAATTAGGTGCTCGGTTATTTACAACTCCTGCCGCGGACGCCGCGACGAGCCTCCACTCGCTTTCCCCGTAATGAGCGGTCATAAAGCGGTTCGAATCGCACGTACACAATACAGACGCGCGCGCGGCCCGGACCGACCGCGAGAACAAGCTACAACGGCGTAACCGGGCAACGGGCAATACACATGTACCAATCTTACACTCACGGAAGATTTTTCTTTTTTTTTTTTTCAACGATTACGATACTTGCAAAGTGACTGCGACGATGAGTCAAGCATTCTACGCGAGTGCAATCCCCGCGGACTGACGAGAACGATCGATCGAATGGCCCCCTTTCGTTTCGTCTATCGGTTCTGGAGTTTACAAAAAATTACTTCTGCGAACTTCCTTTCGTTCGTTAGTCGATTCGCCGGGAACATTGCGAAAAAGGATTCATAAAAGATCTCAGAAGTGAAGAACGAAAAGCGTTCCTGATGTAAAAAAAATGGTGTTCAAATTTATTTTCTTTTTCAGTTTTTTCTAATAACTTTTTTTGTTAAATGGTTCGGATTTAAATGGTTTTTAAATGGTTGTGTTTAAGAAAAAGTTAACCAAATCGTATCTTAATTATTCATGCGGTATTTATATGAAGTATTACTATTGATCGAGTTAATTCGAGAGTTAAATTCACGGGGATTATATTTTTCGATGAATTTAAAAAATGATTGATAGTTAGTGGAAAAATATACATTTTTTTTAATTCTACTAAATCACAATTTAAACATTTTTTTTTAATATGCAAATCTTCGGTTAGTTACCGCCTGTTGCATGTCAACGCAGCATTTCGTAATCATCGTAAGGGTTAAACATACGCAATTGCTTCCTTGTAAAATTATGCTACGTCTTTCTTTGTCGTGTGGTAATTTACGAGGATTGTTGCAGCGTGGCGTCAATCATACTTTGAATAGAATTGATATACGATTATTATACTCACTTTTATTCGCCAGCGTGCGCGCATCTCGATCCGCGATCTCGGACACCTCGGGGGTATTTGTAAGCACCAGGTTACCGTGTTAACGATCACAGGTTCCGTGTAACTCTCCCTGAACGTCACAGTGTAACTGAAATTTTCAGCAAACATTAATCAACATAGGCCAATTACTTATTGCTTCAACAATACAAGGGAACTAACGTAGAGCCAATTAGAATTTCTATCGTTTCATTATGCAGAGTTTACAAAAACCTGAAACCAGTATTTAAGAATCAAAACTTCACCAAAATTAAAGTAAATACATTCATTTATAAACAATAATAAAATAAAAATCAACATCGGACAATAATGAAATACTAAAAAAAATTGTAGCTGCGATCTCCTTTTTCTTGATCGCAAATTTCATCGAATTGCCTCAGAACAAAGAAAAATATGGTGAATGTTAATAATTTGAGTTTGTAGAGCGAAACAGTTTGGCCCGTGCCCCGTTAATGAATAAATTAAAGCGCTAACAATTACGTTTGCCGCCCGACGTCGAACTTTTCATTTCGGATTGAAAAAGATTTTAGAAAGCGAGATGAGGCGTAAGATATGTCCGACGAGATGATAATCTCTAACCGTCGAAGGATTCACGTGCGAAGGATAGAAAATTCGTGCAAGAAATTGACTCGGCAAAGTGGAACGAATCGACGAAACGATCGAGCTAACTGTATTCGTTCATACCGCTTCGAGCGATAATCCAGATGATTTTTTGTTATTTTTTTTTTCATCGCCATTACGCTTTAGTCGCGAACTTTTTTGCCTCGTTTTTCCAAGGCCGTCGGAAAATCACGGCGTCTCGAGATTCACGCCTTTCTGGCCACGAAGAATCTAGCGTGATCAAAAGAATTCAAGGCCGCGAATTGTCGGCGCGTGAAGTTATACCCATCGGGTACACAGAGATCGAAAGTCCCTCCGAGCAAAAACAGCCGCGTTGCTTCTCTCGCCGGTTATTTTTTTCGTGTGTCGGCCGCTGAGAAGCAGAAGGGCGAATGTTGGAACGTTTTTCATGTTAAACGGTGTGAATTAGGCCGGTTTGTTTCTCAGCGTTCGATATACGATTCGAAGAAGAGAGTCGCGTATGTCAGTGGGGTACGCTGATGTCGCAAATGCTTCCTGTGTTTAGAAACATTTAATCGCGCCTCAAGGCGGATAAGCTATGCGTGCATGCAACCCGCAGCTATTCGGTACACCGAACGAGGTTTTTTTTTCTTTTCTTTCTGTTTTTCTATTACCGAGAACCGCGCGGTAAGCATTTTTTAAATACGAAGCGTTTTTCAATCGTTAATTCCCACGGAAAAAACGAGCGAAGAAAGTGACCCAATTAAACGGCTGGAAAAGCCCGCATTTAATGAGTTGCAAAAAAGGGGTAAGCTTCTCTTAGGTGTACATAATGACCAAGCATTTTTTTTCATCGTGCAACAAATTCTTATCTTTCGTACGTGTCACCGTAATATGCACACATTTCATGATAATTATCGATTAATTGTTTTTCTTCAATTAATGAATTTATCATTTAAAAAAAAATGAATTTATTTTGTATTAAAAGTAGAGTCTTCTCAATCAGAATGTAGAAATATAGTGGAATAAAATTTGGAATCGTTTTAACGAACGACACGATTTTAAGTTATTCCCACATGTATAAGAATAATCCGTCGATGGAAGTATGACATTCTTTAAATAATACTATTTTTTTTTCAATAATTAGTTTTGTATAAAAATTAGAAATTCCCTTGAATCAGAGAAATTACGATCTACCGTTAATTTTATAGATGTTTTATCGATAATCGATTGACCGAAAAAACTATGAGAAAATATCGGCGTTTGGATGCGCCGCGAAACAATGCATCGCGCTTATATATGGAATTAACCGAGTCCACGAGCCGACGGTACAAATTCGTCCGTTTTAATACACAGCTAAGGTACTTGGACACAATGAGTCTATTATCATTCGAGTTGTCTAGACAAACTCAATACACTCGCACAGTAACGGGTTTGTTCCGTGAATCGAGTTAAGTAGGTACGATTACAGTGCGTGCGGGTTCAAGCATTCATATCCGTGGACCGAAGACCTATCCGAGCGAGGGTACCGGAGCAATTGACGACGCGGTAACAGGTGGACGATTACGTGGTTCGGTACGCGCTCGGTATATCTGTATACAAAGTCGAAGCGTCCGAGCGACGATGAATCACGGGAGCGCGGGAGATGCGATGAAACCATCGGAGGGGGCCCCGGCTCATCGGGCGATCATATACCAGTTATGATAACTGGGTTAACGCGAGCAGGAGAAGAAAAAAAAACCAAGTGTAATCCTGTTAGAGCGTTAGCGGCAATGGGTCGTCCCGGTCCACGTAGTTACTTAGTTACACGGAGTGAAATTAGCTTGCAGTAAAATTGAAAATAAGCCGTGAAACGAGAGGCGAGCGGCAGGTAGTAAAAGTAACGCGAAGTCCACGAGATTTACTCCCGTACAAGGCGCTGGGCAATGAAAAAGTTCTAGAACAAACACGAAACTGGAATAGTTCAGTCGGTCAAAGCCTGACTTATTATGCAACTTGGTTAAAATCTATTTTTATTACGAAAATGTATTTTTGTTTCTTTTACAATTCTTGCGAATCGAGACCTTCCACGTTTTCTGTGCCTCATATTTAACACAATTAAGGCAAAATAAATTATTATAAAGAAAATTAAAATTCAACTCAATTGAGAATAATTCCGTTTATAGGATTATTGATTATTATATTAACATGCATTAAATAAATGAATATTTCGCGATGTGCAATGAGAGGGTTTTTCATATTTAAAAAAATAGATAATTCGCTTTTTATGAATAAGAAAAAATAGAGTAGCGAAGATTTGCAAATCAAGAAATTTTAATAATTGATGACATTTTCGTGGCAGACACTCCAAAGAACTTTACTGCATGCCCATGCTCTCGGTACGTTATAACGTCGGGTGTGTCTATATAACAAAGCATAAAATAGCGAAAGTGTTAAATGTGCACAGCTCACTTTTCCACCCGGTGGCACACGTTGTCTCCGTTGAGCTCGATAGCGGACGACGTTACCATTACCAGGACAAGGACGAGGACGAGGTCGCGTTGCCTCAACCAGGATAAACCCATCTCGCGGCTTGCCGGCCAACGGCTTGATATTTTCCCTGAAAGCTGCGTTATAACGCTACGATGAAAACGCGTTACAGAGGTGCACATGTGCTTGTAATAACGAGGATGTGCAACGCGTAGCGTATCGAGGGTGCACACCTGTATCACGATTCAAAATTGAGCAATCTTCTTGCACCGGAATTGTTACTGCATTAGTCAATTGGTTTTTAAGACATTCTACCCGTTATTCAAATGATCATTTACGCAATCGGTGCAAATGTAGATTGCATGAAAAAATGTTTTTCGTAACCTTATATTACATTTTATTATAATTATATTACATTTTTTTCCAACGATGTTTGATAATTATAAACAATGATTTGATAACCAAGTTGAATGTATGAAAAATATTCGATAATTATTTAGCTACTGCGCACTTCATTCCCATGAATTTCTTACAGTTTATAGAGAAAAAAGGGTACACTGCGAAAAAAATTATATATTGATCATTTCCTCCACCTTGCCGGATTATGTTACGATTACTCGCGATAACTGCGATATCGGAAAATACACTGTAATAAGCGCGAATCACTAATGCATACTTTCACCCACAAACAAAAATGCAATATCGCACTTTTTTATCACTATAATCAACCTACGCGTGTACATTGAAAATCCTTTCGATTTGATGAGTATCTACCTGCCCAAGGCTCGCGTGTATTAAACGATAAAGTTGTCTAGGGACGTGGACGGCTCTAGGTCGCTGGATCGTTCGTTCGCCAGCGATATCGCCCGATAATCGCCGATCTAAACTAGGAATATCTACGTAACATTACACCGCACAGGCCCCCCCGAGTGAATTACCAATCGCGAGATCTTTTCGCGCCAAGGTGCGTTGCACTCGCCTCGGAGTTGACGCGGTTCGTTGTATGCGCGCATTACTCACTACAATGTGGTCGTATCCCACCGGTATATCTCTGAGCGTCGGCAATCCGCCGTAAAACCGAAGATAGAGATATAACGGTTGGTCAGGGTCTCGATCGGTCGCTATCAGACGGCGAGGCGCCCAGCCGTTTTTCTTCACCTTTGTGATTTATTATCTCTTCTCGCCACGCACGCGCCTTCGACATGCATGCAACACACGACCCGACTGCGAAGTAGTTATTTCTGTGGCGAAACAAACCTGATTTTTTCTTTCTTCTTTTTTTCGGCGGTCTTTTGGATGCGTTTCGGTTCGCGAAAAAAAAAATGCAATCCGCAGCACGTAGGAGGCCGGCGAAATGATTTATTCACGAGACGCGTTTCGAGATTTCGCGACGAATTATGATTAATTAATGCGACCGCCGATGATTTCGCTTCTTCGATCCGCCGCGACTGTCTCGATTTGTCTCTCGAGCCCCGTGTTGGCCAATGACGATCGCCGTCGAGTTTCACCGCGACGATGTTGGCGATGCGATAACTGCACGGCGAACGGTAACGGAGCCGACGAACGTCGAGAGATCGTTTTACTACTTATCGCTTCGGGCTATGGTTACACATTGGAAATGTTTTACAAAACACATCGAGAAGAGGGATATATGCGATGGTGATGTGTATATCGCGACTACCTGTACCGGGAATAACGTCGTTATAAAAATTGTGATATTAAACGCTGATAATTACGGCGCCGCTTATCCCGGAGGCTCGGGTATTATTCTCATGTGCATATTTACATGTTATGATGAAAATTATGAATTAATTTTATCGAATCGTTAAATTACGTCGCGAAGCTCGTTTCTTCGATTTTCTACTCATTGCTATTCGTTCGTCACGTTAACGATCGACGTGTTTACAAGAGTATTTAATTAATGATGCACAAACCATTCCTAATGCACGCGAACCACGTCAATCGTTTATTTACAATTTTTTAAAATTTAATTGGAGACAAATAGAGTTATCTCGAATATAGGTAGAATTTAAAAGTATTTGTAAAACAAACAAGAGCAATATTTTAAAAAATTACAAAGATGTCCATTTTTTAGTTTAATTAAATTCTTAATTTTATCCGTTATGCCAGATTCTCTCATTACGCGAAATGCCGAGAACAGTCGTTAAGGAACACGCGCGCATATAGTAAAAAATTGAACGAGCCTCGTGAGATAGAAACAAGCGTCGGCTCGGAGAATAATCGTACCTTCGGATAAAAGTCCGTGGATTTCTAAGGCATCAACAGCGAGCGCGTGACCATTTGATGACGCCAGCAGGACAGAGGCGGAATATACAAGACGATCGGGTAACTCACGAGAAAATTACGAAACGTTACACGTCGCGGTATTATAGAACGTTGCTGTTCCCGCATAGCTCACCCGCCACAATAATTCCTCTCGCACTGTATCCCGACTTTCCGGGCTTGGAAAACTCGTTCCCCTATCGAGTTTCGTGAGTACCAACGACGCGGTATTCGAGATGAAAAAAGTATTCCATCGAAATTGTCGACTCGATACTACACAAAAAGAACAAAGATTTATTAACTGCTCATTTATTTTTTTTCTCGAATGTTTTCGTCCGTTTCTATTTCTATTTAATTCGACCCCACGGAAACACTGATCGTCAATCTCGCGCAACTTTCTCGAGCGATTTATAAACTATTTATCGTCGTTACATCACTGCGATCCAGGGCTCCTCATCCGGATCCATTATCACCGTAACTGCACGATTTATTATTCCTCATTAAAGTCCAATGTAAAAATACCTTCAATTTTTTAAGATCAATTAGAATTAAAGTTGGAACTTTTTTTAATGATTTTTGGACACTTGATTCTTGTGGAAACTCAATTTTTTTCCACTCCAATTAAACGTAGGGGGTGGATTCGAGAAAAAAATCGCATATAGCGAGATGCGCGGTGAACTTGTCGACTGGCAACTGCGACAACGCCGTACCAACTCCCTTTTTTCGGCCGAACGAGTTACGAGTGATAGAACTATAGTATATCGGAGAGGTCCCCGTATAAAACCCGGCGAGCAATTGGACGCGTTGCTACACTCGGAATGCACTTGTGGCACAATGAACTCCGACCCTTTAGCCCTCCCCTCTTCGTCGTCCATTCATTCCGTTCTCGTCGGCTAGTTAAAGGGTGCTGCCGCTGGCCTGTGCGTGGGGAATACGATGACAACGATAATGACTCGTGAACGTGTGCGTGTGTCGTTCGTACACGCGGTTCCGTGTGTACGCGGGCTCGGAAGAGGAAAGACGACGAGCGACGACGTCGGGTCTTTGTGTAAGGGCTTGCAGACGAAATATTTTCTATGGCTTTATTTATCCTATCGCAACGACAGTGCTCGCATATTCATTTCAATGCATACAATCCAGCGCACTATTGTGTGGTCCAATTTTTTATCTCCACTGTGAATAAATTTGAAAAATAAATATTTACCGTAATCTAAAACTTCAATCATAACTTCAAAAATTAATTTCATGGAGCGTTAACATTTTTTTCATCACAAAAACGATTTTTGTTTCGTCGATGAAATCTAATTTTGTGATCTCTATACTTCGAGCCCGTTTGTCCAATCCATTATAATCGTGAATTTAAAAAATGTATAATGCAATCTAGAATTTCATTCGTAACTTTAAAAGTTAATTTCACGGACAGTTAATTTTTTTCATCATAGGAAGAATGTTTCGTTTGGCGTATAAGAGATCAAACCTAATTTAGTTGCACTTATACTCCGATTTCGTTTGCCCCAGTTAATCGACTTTTTCTCCACTATTCGTAATAACAACAATAACAATAACGTCACAGACAATTATTTCGCGTCAAGTTACTGTGACGCAAATGTCATGTGCCAGAGCCGACACTTAGTTTTTTTTCTTTTCATTGCGTAACGAGCTTTCGTTAAATTGCTCCTCGACGAGTTGTGGAATCTAAGATACGAGATGTATATTATAGTAAAGTAGTACAGTGGAGAGACGAGAGCGCTGGACGCGCTCGGTGGGACCGCGTTCGTTAATCGTAGAACCACATCTTTCATCCGGTCGACGAGCGGGAGACCCTATACTTAGGTTGCCTTCGGTATTACTATACAAAACTCATCGGTGGAGGCACACAGCAGGTTCATATACATAATGTTCACTGCTATACCTATAGCTTCGCGTTATTGTGCGGTGTATACCCGACGAAATCGATGATTACGTGGCGGAGGCAATCTCTTGAATAATATTGATTTCGATTTTAACCTTGGCAAACCGGCAACCTATCCCCGGCGGGACCCGATGCGTCTACGAAAATGAACGAAAGTCTGACCGAATCAACTTGTATCGTATTCTGACTCCAATTTATATTACATACATCGCTCTATTTACATTATTGCATAGTCGATATGCTCGTCGTGAAAGTCGATGATTTTTTATTACCCCAGTATGGAGCACTGATCGCGCAATCGTCCGAATAATCCTCAGTCTGCCGGAATCGCGATTCGAAGAAAATGATTAAATACGATTTTACGCGAAATTCGATAACCAGGCGACTTTCGCGCGATAATCGAGGATTCTAAATCGCGATATCGATCAGCAGCGAAGCATCTTTCGCGGCGATGAATTTCGAAGCGGATAATAGATTGCGACGATTAAAATCGGCTTTTGCATAAATTCGGTGAACTGGGTCACTTTCACACGAGTCTCGAGCGAATGAACGTTCAACGATGATGATTCGATTTTTTTTCTTTCTTGTTCTTATCGTTTTATGTTTTATCCTGTCGAGACAGAGGTGAGCACCGAGAATCTATGAATCGAAATTTCCCACGTGCCGAAAAGTACGCTCCGCGCCGTTTTGCACACCGCGATAATTCTCGAAGCGGCACGTCTAGCGAGCGATCGTGATTCTCTCACGGTCCTCGACACAGCAGCATCCCTCGCTGATGGCAGCCCCTCTCGCGACTCAACCATCGCCGAGAACCATCCGGCAGTGTCGGGTGGCTAATCGTTTTAACGATTCTTCGCTTCCCTCGCTCCGATTTTTCCTCGCTTGCCCGCCGATCTACGCGCTCGCTCCGCAATCATTTACCGAACGCTACTCGACTCGGGCCACGAGAGCACGTGCTTTTCTTGGGTCCAAAGTCAAGCCGGCATTTCGATTATCCGAACATCGTTTCGGTTCTATTTTTAATTCGACGAATGACTATCTATCGTGACTTCAGTGAGCGAATCTTTTCAACGTCACGAAAGAAATTTACTGAATACTTTGATGATTTTTTTTGACGTCACTTCCGGTTTGAGAATCTTGTTTCTTTCCGGAAGTGACTTTACAGTCTTAATTACGTTCTTTACCATTTTTTTTTCATAAGGCGTTCCAATCTCGTCAAAAGTCCAGCTCCGAGCCGAGTTGCCAGTGTTCAAAAATACCCTTCAAAAGATAATTCGACGAACATTAACAGACAGTAACTTCAAACACGTCAAATCGTATTACAACATTACATATTTATTCACGCAATCTTACAACGATGCTCACGCTCTTAAAATTCCAGAGCGAAAGGTTACAGAATTAAGGTTCACTCATTTCGTTCGTCAAAGTCACGCACAGTTGATCTTAGCCGTCGACGAACTTAGCGAGGAGACACCGTGACATTGTCACTCCTCCTTTACATTCTCGAAGAAGGTTGTCTTTTTGATATCTCATCTTAATCGACGTCGCAGACGCGTAATGTCGTGAAGAGAAAAAAGAACGAGGGAGAAGAAAAAAGAAAGACGAAACACGAGCACACACAGTGAATGGAAGTAACACGTCGCGTGTGAGAGGGCCTAAGCTATTAACAGTCTTAATTTTAACACTAGCACTAATTTCTCGACTCCGTGAAATACAGTCGTGGAAAGGAGAACGTTCGCCGTTGTGTGTAACGCAACAGCACCGGGATGACATTATCATTATATGATTCTAGGACGTGTGTGGCGTCATTGGTATGTACATAATGTAAAGTGGGAAAGCGGATAGGAAAAAGAAAAAGAAACCGTAAGAAGCGAACAAAGTGAGAGGATAAAGAAGGCAGAGAACGCGACTTATTGTCACCGCTCGCAAACTCCGCTCGACTTCGTTTCCTTGAAAATTTCTTCTCACCTCGCAGGTGCAGCGTCGACGACGCTTTTGCTCGAGTTCCCGGTGCACTTCCGCAAGGCCTCGGCTTGCACGCGCTTTTGTTATTGCACGTACGGTTTTTCGTCCGATAATATCGTCTTGTTAAAATTCACGATGCCGATAACCAATAAATACCCGGATACGGAGCAGTTTACATTGTGGGTGAGCTACCGAGCGATCGGGAGAACCCGAGAAGAGACTGCAACAATGCACGATAAAATACGAGTGCACAAAAGTGAAGGCTCTTACGAAGCTTGCGCAGTATTATTATTCTCTTGTATAATACCGTTTTTTTTTTCATTAATTCCATATCTTTCGTATTGTAACGAAATTACGTAAATCATTGTTGTGTTTCCTATCGAAGATTATATCAATTTTTCTCACGGTGGATAGGACACGAAAGAACGTATATCGATCTACGTGGCGGATGCAATGTGTCTCAATGGCATGAACAGACAGCGCACAGGAGTAGAATCAGCGGTGCGCGCCTCTTGCATATTCGAAAAAAAAAAGAGCCGACCGAGCGATCAATTAAAAAAAAAATACCATTACATAATTTATACCTGTCCTTCGGATCATTAGCGTCGACGTTGTATCTCGCGAGCCCACGGGCGAGATCCTCGTGAAAGGCGAGAGAACGAAAGGATCGCGCTGAGACGTAACCGGAGCATTTTGTTGCTTCTGTTGCCGTTGCAAGATTGGCTCGTGTGTATGTTCTGCGTTTGTGTGCGCGGTGTGCAGGGCTCGAACACGGAATCTTAAATCCCTTTCCCTATGTTTATCCTCCTCTCATCCTTGCAAATCTTTTACGTTCCTTCGCAGAGTTCGCGGAAGGTTGGCGAAGATAAAGGATCACGCCCATATTTTTCTACCTCTCTCGGCGGAAGATCCGGAGTGAAATTAACATAACGCGGCTATTCATGGTCTGATGCAATCTCTAAAAATACCTCCTGATCGATGAAAATGCTAATCATTGAAAAAAAAAATCAAGACTACAATATCTCGTACAAAAATAGAATCATAGATGATTATGAAAGATAGCAGATGAACGCGGACGTTTATCTGCGGATATAAAAAGTAAGAAAATAAAAATGGGATTTTTTTGTTTTCGCACTTGATTTTTGTAATTTTGCTAATTTTTCTCGTTTTTCGGCACTCATCGTTTTCGGTTAATATTACATAATATTGCAAAAAAAAACAGCTATCTGTATCTCTTTCTCGATTGGCCTCATTTCATATTCTCTCCGTATGTTCGGTTAACCGATGAGTTTTCTGTGATTTAGAAAGTTACATTTGATATTTATCGCGTCAACAAAAAAGAATAAATAAAATCGCGAACGTTCTAACGGCCGCGAAGCTCCTCGAATCGCCTTGGCATTTTCGCTTCGCTTCTGATGAGCGCGTTCTTTTTTTCGCATCTGCACGCGTGTGCGCGTGCGAGAGAAACATGCGCGCGAGGTGAAAAGAACAAAAAATGTGAAGGGAGGGAATGGAATCAGTCGCGTCTCAGGGATAAACCCGGCCATATCCATAAACGGTGAAAGCGATGCCGAGTTTCGCCTTCGCCCGTGGGGCGGCGGACGCATTGTTCACCACCGTCGTCCTCGTCGCCGTCGACGAGACGCGACGCGCTCGCGGAAAGAATCTCGACTTCCCGGTCTTCCGATTGCGCAAGCTGGACGGACCAGTTTTCGGGCAGTTTCGCCGTTATTCCCTCGCGAAGCGCTGTAACTCGTAGACGACACTTTCGCGATTTCTGTTCACGCGTCACAGAGATCGCAAATCATTAGTGTCCGAACGATTATATCCTTATTTCGTTAATTCGATGTTATATTTCAATCGGAACTTCGGACTCTCCCAAACCGAAAAAAAAAAAAAGAAGCAATGCCGACCACTTTCGTGGACTCAATTTTGGTTTCAAAAAATGTTTGATTAGTTCGGAATAATCGCAAAATCAGTATTTCCGAAAAATCCACAGAATTTTTTAAGATCATCTAGAACCAGGCAAAGATCAAATTGTATTGATCGATAAACCGAGAAGAAGAAAAAATCTACGGTATAAAACAACCATGAAACTTGACACGAGTCACAACATTTTCCAAGGCAATGTCACTCAAATACGATTTTTTTTCATCCTCGCCGCGAAGAGACCGCAAGTGCGTATTGCTCTCACTGAGAAAGCGAGAGTAACGCTACTCTCGACAAACGTTCGTGGCAATCGGGATATCGGATCTCGTTCGCGCCTTCTTTTTAGCATGAGCGACAGCGCGCACGCACTCGCGAGCTCTCCTCGGTAATCCGATGTCCATCCGTAGAAAGAGGATCACCGTCGGAGTAAGGGAGCGAAACCGAGCGCTACAGATATACGGAGAGTTACATACGCGGCCGGTACGAGCGTTCACTCTTTCCGCATTCCGTTCGCGACTTCGACGAGACACGATCGTCTTCCCGTTCGCCCCGCGAGCGTCATGACCGAGATATTGTACGATAGAGTTACCCGCGTAACGCACAACTATGCAAGCCGGTTAGGTATACGCGCTTCTGAAAGGGAAGGTAACAAACAGTGTGCGGCAGACAATGTACGACGAAACTCGCTCGCTTTGCAAACATTTTCTCGTCTAACCCGAGCGATCCTTTATACACGAATACCCGGAGAGCCTATTTGGCTATGCGTGACTTGCGGTCATTAAGACTGATTCGCTGGCATTAATATTGATGAGAAGCTCGCGATGTATTTCGCGCAGACATAGGACGCATGTGCATACACGTATATGTCCGAGGAGGACTGATCAAATTTGCAAAAAAAGAGGACATAATCGAGAGCGACGTAAAAAAAAAGTCAATCTATTTTATGTCGATGAGACGGATGTTTTTTGTCCCGAATATCGAGATTCCTCGAGCTGCTCACCTTGCGAGTATCTTTTATTAAATCTCATTCGCCGAATTCTTTCTCGAATTCAACGATCGTCGGAAAAGTGAAAGTATCTCAGACTATCTTTGCAGAACGAACTTTTTTCTCTTTAATCCTCTCAGCTTTGTTCGAATCGATTCCCTTTCTCGACCTTTAATTCGGTGCTTGATTATGTCGTCGATTGGAGTCCGAGGACAATAGTAAATTCGACTACTACCGTCCACCGAGTGAAAGTAACTCTGTAGAATTATGGCGAAACAACATTTTTTTCTCTATTGTCCTCCGGAGCTTTGGCGAAATCAACGTGTTCCTCAATCGTGTTCGATGATTCGTGCGATAGGGGTCTCGAAGAAGTTGAATAGAATCGATTCACCGTCGATCTGAGTGAAAGTATTTCGGGGGCATCTTTGTTTGAGTTTTTTTGTTCATTATAAAGCGAAACTGATCATTATGCATCCTGGAAGCTTTGTTGGAATCGTCGAAATATCGCCGTGGCCCGTTTAACCATTATCTTGCGCACGTGAGCCAACCGATCAAACTCGTACACTGTTCTTGCCTTCTGTATCCGTTCGCCTTTTGTTCCGTCTCGTTGCGACTCGTCCGTCCTTTTTATTCCGACGCTTTTTTTTCAGCGCGCGCAGAGGTCACAGCCCCACTCAATATTGATACGCTTTCGTCTGTTCCCGGTTGAGTTTCCATTGACACATATCGAGTGGTATACGATAGTAGATAGACCCTTGACTCTTCCGAAGCCTCTTGACACGCTCGACAACGAACAAAGACGTCGGGCGGCACCTTTCACAGGCTCAGATAGGACACAGCCGACAAGCGCCAAGAGGGATCGATAGTTCGTCTAGTGACTCGACGCACGTAGAAGAAACCGAGACGAGCTTGCGACGAGAATAAAACTCAAGAGGATTCCAATTTTCGCTGACATCATCGATGTCCCGTGCACGCTGCCAACGGAATTGTAGTAACCGCTTCCAAGCACCTGAAGACCCACCGTCTCGATGCTCCTTTTGCAGTAGTCACCGTCTGGAAGAGAGTAACAAAGAAAAAAAAGATTATAATATCGTCGATTACGCGAGCGCGAATCGGCGCCACGGTAATACACGCGCATATATAGCTTTGTGGTTCATACTCGCTGGGAACTTCGAGATCTAAAGTTGGGATACCGATACGTGGAACTGCCGAGGACGGATAACATTGTTGGTCTCGCGCCCGTTCTTGTGGGAGTCTATATAATTGCTTATTTCAACGATACGTGCACCCTACTGCACTACATAGTAGGATGTATGAGTACGAGAATCCAATTTGAGAGAAGAAAAGAATAGTAAAAGAACAAAAAAAAGAGAAGGAAAAATACAGGCGCTAGCGCATAGGTCGATTACATCGCAACGAATTGTTACGCCCGCATTGTAAGGGAAGTGTTGTTGTTGATCGCGAGAAATTGCGAATCGCCATGAGTACCTCGAATGGGATCGCATTACAAAGTGACTTTTGCGGCGATGTTTTTTCGTTCGCTGAACATAAACGGTTCCGTGATTGGCACACAAAAAAATGGCTGGGTCGCAGTCGTTGGCATAGTTCTCGTACGTTCTGTTTAATCTGCTTCACAGGGAAAAACACTCGCAGAATTGCCAATCACTGTGCGACGGATTGTCGTAACGCCCGCACGGTATATTCTATAAAGTCAGCAAGTTTGAAGAGAAATAGTTGCAAGCGAAATATAACTGTACACAGCGCCGTGTACAGTAGAGATAAGTGTGTCGTGGGACCAAAACAAAGAGCAACGAGGCATGGAAACGAGATCGCGACGACGATGTCAAGAGGGGTGAGGGCGCCGTCTACACGCGGGAGCCGTCGAACGTGTCTCACGACTCGGGACTAGACGCTCCTATTTGTGCGAACGCTACCCCGGGATTTATATTCTTTTGTTATACAAACCATGTCCTCTCGCTCTTTTTCCGCCCGTTCTAGACTCAAAGCTATACTCGACACGATTTTTAAATACATTTTCTCTTCCCTTGAAACATTGATAGAAGTGGCCGGCACTTCGGCTTGAAAATAAATTAAACGATATAAATTGCAAAACTTTTTGAACATTTAATTCAATTTACGTATCTTTTACCTATTTTCAACTACCTTCCAAGTCAACCTTTTCTTTTTAATTATGGCAATAAACAAAAAAAAAACGTAAATATCGCTTGTAATTACATAATTGGAAAAATCCATCGAAACCATCGTTTGTTCACACTCTCAAGCGATCTAATCCTCGTTGAGTAACTCAAGACTCGATGGCGCAAGCAAATCCCGCCGATGTAATTCAAATCTCCGACGATTTCGCGATGAATTTACTTTTATTACGCCGATTATCAGGATTCGTTTTCAAATCCGGTCTACGAACGCGAAGGTAGAGGCGACGTTAAGCTCGCGAAGGGGGCTCGGACTTTACCGTAGCGAGTTCTCGCTCACTGCACGGCCGTGCCTCCGCGAATAGATCCTGTGCGGAGGTTGAATCCGGCGGTCCCTTTCGCTCTCGTTCTCCACCCATTTCGTAATTTTTTCCCCCCTCGTTTGCCGGGCCCACAGTCGCCGCGAGAGCTAAGAGTCTCACTCTTGTCGGAGTGTCCCACGGAACTCGCGGCAGCGGGACGGACTTTACAATCGAGTGAGGGGCTCGACTATCGCCTTCCTTCTACCCCGGTGACAGCCAACAGCCTGCTCGGTCTCTAACTCTTGCCTTTATATACATATATATCGAGGCCTTTAGAAGAAGACGGACTCAACTTGCACCATTTAATGTGCGAAACGACACGAGATAGGCCCTTCTGTTTCTCAACATTATATTCTTATTTATATATCTATATCTCGTCGTACACTTGGCGGATGCGATAAAAAAAAAGAATGATAATCGGTTCGTATAGGGGCGTGCAAGCCAACCAATTCAGATTGTAAAATATGTTCTTGCTCGTGATTCTAAGCAGCAAACGTTTCCGCTCGAATTATATTCTCACCCGATCGTTTCCGTTACGCGACACGCGGAAACCCCCCCGGGGATATCTCTTGCATTATGAACCGATAATCAATGAAATTCTCGAGCGCCAATTTATCGTTCGACACGATTATACGTGTTGTAACACCGTTCGACGCGATGAAGTTGACCCAGTCTCACGGCGAAACGTTCCGCACGCTACGACGGAAATTCTTGCGGATTTTGCACAAACTAATTTGTCGATTTTGTTCCCAACGGACCTATTAGTTTGCGTGCTACAATCACGCGCGAGAAATGTTTTTACCGGAAACATTTGCATTATTGCACGTTTACTGCGTAATAACGCGAATTTTTTTAACAAGCAATTTGTTTTCGTGCCGAGAAGCAAATTTGAGTGTAAATTAATTTTTTTAATTATCCAATTTTTAATTGTTTTTCGTTATCTTTGACTCGAATCTCGTATGCAACTGTTTGAAAGTTCTACATTGTTGGTAATAATTGGTAAATTATATAATGATTTGAAAGAAAAGAGCGAATGATAATTTTAAGCAACTTCACCGAGTAATAAAAAATGCGAGACAGCCGGTGAGCGGAATAAGTGTCACGGGTGAAAATATGTTTTTTTATTTTCCATGCAATGCGGGGCAAGCGCATTAGGTATGCGCGAAGTAAACTCACCGTACGACCACCCAACGACCTCGCCGCTCCTAAGATTTTCCGATCTCAACCAGTCCTCGAGCGGCCTGAAGTATTCACGCAAAGCGTTGCCGTCCAGTCTGAATTCACCGATCGCTTCCTGCAGCGTCTCTTGCCACGGTCTCGAGGATCCTTTCTCCATCAATCTTCTGCACAAGTGAAAACACAGCGATGTATCGGTGGATAGAAGTTTTCCAAACGGCTCGAACGTGATCGCCGTGAAGGAAGGAAGGCGGAGGAGAAGGACGAAATGGATTTTGTCAACCGAGCCATTCGAGAAACCGATCGTTTGTGAAACTTTATATATTCAATGGATATAGTATAAAACTACTCCAGCGTGCTGCAGAGGGATCGGTGTCCGTGAACATGTATTCAGCAATATCGGACACTTTCTATAAATGCGGTTTCAAATAAAAATGTTCAACGGAGATAAGCAAATACCAATTTCCCGGCCCACGTTTTCCTATCGACAGTTCAACGACATAACTCGTATGATGGCCGTGACTACTTCTCGTTTCTCGGGCGAATGGCTCATGAAAGAATCTCGTTACTGTTAGCCGGTATTAATATTCAGTTTTTCGATATTATATTCTACTCTTCAAACTCTTGGACAAAATTAATTATCTATACCGATCTTGACCAAGCGGCCATTTTAGTTCGGATTTATTATTTTAATTCCACTCGTTACAAATCCCTTCA
The DNA here is from genome assembly GCA_963924025.1 of Ischnus inquisitorius. Classification (NCBI taxonomy): domain Eukaryota; kingdom Metazoa; phylum Arthropoda; class Insecta; order Hymenoptera; family Ichneumonidae; genus Ischnus; species Ischnus inquisitorius. Next base: position 11,603,742 of record OZ001250.1, read on the forward strand.
GCATGGTCAATCGCCGATAAACTGTTTGTCGCGCATTCCAATTTTGTTGAGAAATTGCGAGATAATGCATCGAAGAACCAGTTTTATTTGCGCACGACCATTCAACTTTTATTATATACCAAACTATCGACTGTCCATTTCAATATAGAAAATGAGTTGACCTCGATTTTGCCGTATTCTTTAATAACAATTATTTTTTATAATTAAAGTCATTTGAATTCGAAGAATTTTTTTGAAACTTTCTAATCGAAAATGGTATTCTCGAATGAACTGTTAGAAGAAAGTTAGCTTGCCGGTTGATTCTGAAAATCATTTTTCCAAAACTAATACGTTAAAAACTTTTTCCAATTATTATTATTATAAAAAAAAAAATTATCATATTGGGAACACTTCGAAGTTTACTCTGAATCTCACTTCTGGCCCAGAATGTAACGATAGACACTTCTTAAGACCCGTCAGACGAACTTGTCGCGTGTCATCGTGTCGATATTTTCGTGTCTGTTCGGATATAAATAGAGTTCTACATCGGGCATTCAGGTTCCAGAGTTGTTGGGAGTTTTACGGTACATGCGAGTTGTATATCCGTACGCGCGTGCCGGCTCGCGTTGATGCGGGCGTCGCGCGCGCCGATATATAGCCATCGGCGTTATTCTCGGCCTCTCGGCCACCGGCGTATATTACATCGTGACCCCTCTCGTGCACTTGAACTTTCGAAGGTCTCTAACATCATTATACGACTCGTGTGTTTACCGTCTACAACGATGCTCGCGGGTGTCGCTTTGTATTAGTATTCCCCATCGATAGTTTATTCATCGCGTACAACCGGCGGATAGGATAAAAATGAGAGTCTCGCACCGTTGGGTCGCGAGATTATTCGAACTGGCGAGACTTCCGAATCGTTTTAGCCTCGGGCTTCCGACCTGGACCTCTCGTCGGCGTGTCATCTCCCTCTCACGCGTATTAAACGTAATTCTATGCCATTAAGTCGACAGCGAGCCGACAGAAGGAACGAACGAGCCGTACCTGAAAATCTCTCAATTTCCAACCCGATCGGGAATTTCTCTTCTGGATAAATAACACAGCACGAGTTTAATGTAAAACATTCTCACACCGCACGTTCATCGGTGCATTACAGTGTGTACTTTAATTATAGAAACGCGTATATCGCGTTACGTCAGGGTTAGATGCAATTAAATGGACTTTCCTGCCGTAACCGGATGCATCAATATATCCAACGAGATGAAAAAACAAAAAATTCCGTACCGACGTCTCGGAGTTGTGTACATAAGACGCGAAAAAAGATAAAATATCATTTTTTCCTTGAAAAAAAAAAATTAATTAATTGCAGATAAAAGTTTTACGATAAATCTCTAACGCGTTTGAATTTATGGGATTATTAACAGAACGAGATATTCCAATGGAAAGTAAATATCCTTGTATTATTTTAATTCACTTGATCTACAGTTAAAAGTCGACAGACATAATCACTATTCGAAACAAATATCTATGTGAAATATTTGCAAATTCTTTTCAGTCCTTCGGAATGAACTGATCCGTCACTATAATTCTTTATTGTTTATTTATTCGCATTAGATTTCAAAAAGAAATTGTTCTCGTCCTCGGATCTCCGTCGACTAACGCAACGTAATTTCATAAGCGTTGTTTCTCCCGTGCGCAATTAGCTCAAGGCCGATGGTCCTCTTCGCATTCTATATTTCTCTCGCTCTTTCACTTTCGTTTGAGGAGAGTCCGACGCGCGGGCGACACTCGACTTAGTTAGTTGCAGACAAGAGAGTCACAGACAACGCACTGTCAATCGGTGTACCCGTCGCGTTTGGGAGGCCCCCACGAGCATGAATGGGCACTCGTTATAGGGTGTGTTGTACCGACTATGTATTTATTTGCATAACGACGGCGGATGACTCGAGCTCCCGCTGTCTTTCGTAAGCGATGCATGAAAAGTTTATTATGTATGTAAGACTCGTGTTCGACTGCGGCGCGGTGCACGTTATGTATTTATATGTAAGCTAAGTACCATCGGCTACGAGTATACGAAATTGCCGTATATCGGCGACTGTATCTCCGGCAGGCGACAGGAAAGTCAGTCCGGATATAACTCCGGAGTTATCTCGATAACGAGAAGCACTTTCGATTACCTCTTTTTTATATTTTATTTTAATGTATTTTTTCGGAACTTTCTTCCTATTCCCTCCTTCGCCTCGTGGCTTAATAACGCTTAATAAGTATTTCGTGCGCACCGTTCGCATTATGCGGTGTTGCACTTATATATATGTTTATTTCGTATGTACGCGAAATCTTGTGCGCCGTATCTCCGCGTGTTAAATGAAACGCGAAAGGTTCGAGAAATCGATCCGTGAGAAACATTCACCAAACGGGAGCGCAAGAACTTTTGGCATGCTTTCGCTTGTCCGCCAATTGATCGATCTCACAATTTCCGGTACGAGAGGGCCAAGAGGGCGAGGCAGGCCCGGGAGTTGGAGTCGCGACTTTCCTGTTCGGAGGTTAACGTGGTAACGGTTATTTCGTCACTCGGGCTTTACAAGGCTTGCCGCGCCGATTATCTGGCAGCTGATAAATCAATCTATACTCGTAGCGCTGAACAATTAAAAAAAAATCGCTCGTTTCCAAAATTGTGTACTATTTAATTTTTTCAGATTTAGTATTAATTACCAATACTGCTATCAGAAAACGTTTGCCGGCAGTGGCTTGACTAATCTTTCGTAGTTTTTGGAGTAATGAAGCTCATCACTGAGTTAAACATCCTGCATTAATTCGAGAGTAGGTCCGAAGCGGGAATCCGAGCCTGCTCGGCCGAGTTTGTATCATATTTGTAGCACTAGTACAATTGTTATAATGCCACTGTGCGAGGGTTTATCTAGATTGACTCCGGCGCACGAGTTTGCGCCATTAATCCGAATGTTTCACTCCACATCACCGAAATTTCCACCTTCTCGATGGGCTCACGCGGCGCTTAAATAGAATTTATATGCATGTTATCAGAATTGAGCGATTAGCGGATTAACAGATAGAAACACCCACATAACTTTCGTAATCGTCGTGAAACCGTTTCCAGTACAAACAACCAAGAAACGGCAAACGGTCTGGGAGTCTCCGTAACAACCGAGAGTTTACGATCGTCTTGTCTTCCATTTGCAGGAAGAGTGCAAGTAAGACCAGTACCGAGACTGCACAAGCGTACCTATTTTAACGGTTTATACACACTAGTTAAAAAAAACAACAACAAGCTACATGTATCTCCAACTCTATATATAAATCGCACGTAGTTCGCGTTACGTGCCCGGTTACGCGTTCGAGTCTCGAGCGTCTGTACAACTGCGGCTCGCGACAAGTCTGGGACGATTTTTACAACAAACTAAAGAAAGATTTTGTCCAAATTAAATTTTTCAGTTTTTTCGTTGCGCGGTGAGCTAAGAATTTCAACTAAGCCTATCGTGATGAGTTTACGTTTGGTGCTGAACTGACTGCCGAAGACTGTTTTAGGTTTTTCTTGTCTCACGTTTTTTTCATTCGAGACTCCGTGGAGCGAAGTAATTGAACGATAATGAAGAATACATAAACCAGTCGGGCGGGTGGTCTCGCTCGAGCGATAACAATCCACTTTGATGTGTATGCTCCAACCGTAGATTAACTTCCCCCAACGAAATGAGAAAGATTCTCTTGTGTTTTTGCTATAACTGTTTCGTGAAGCATCCTTTTGTTTCGCGGAATTAAAAGATACCAGACACGCGAGAATGAAGCGAAAGAACGAGCATCAAGTACCGTTGCTAATCGAAACTTCGACCCTCTGAAATAAACGACGTTATTTAAAAAAGAGTCCAAAAGTAGTAGCAATTGCACGATATAAAATAAATTACTTGTCTCGATATACTGGTTTTTTTCAAGGTATTCATGCCTTTGATAAAGAGAATAATTTAGAACCAAACGCAATATTCGTCATTGAACTGTACCAATTTCAAATGTATAATCTAAACTATCCACTCGACACCGAAACCAAAACAAATTTGTCGTTTACCCGATCGAGGTGTCGACAGTATCGGCTGCAGGACTTGCGATCCGCATGAGACTAAATGGAAATAGGAAAAAAAGTGACTTAGCAGCCGGAGAACTTGCAAATCGTTCGTGTGCGATGGAGCATGAACCGGCACGAGGAGGAGCAAGGGGATTCGGGCGGAGACACGCAGGACATTGGAAACTTGTGCTCTGCATGAAGCTTGCATACATGTAATGTACAGAGATATATGAATACATATACGAATGAAACCGAGGCTACGAGTTGATGCAGCGAGTATCGAGCTATAGTGCGAAACAGGGGGCAGCGGTAGCACATCGTGTATCAGTCACGAGAACGGTACCTGGCCTACTCGCGGGTCAAACTCTTGCCTTCGGTTACGGTGCAACGATCGCCCTACTAAATCGTAACGTCTACGTTTCACTGCACATGCACATCCGCGATTCGCATTGTACACGGGCAGGTACGTCGAGGCATGGATCGGATGAGTTTGCCGAGTGGTCGAAGCGTGCACGGGCCTTGCGTCTCTCTACGATCTCGGACGAATGCTGCGAGTATATATACGAGTAGCGCAAAAGTCCCGGGAACGACATGCGCCGCGACGAAAGGGGACAGCGGTTTGACGCACTGCGCGGATTATAACGGATCCCCCCGCATCATCTCGTTAGTGTATTAAATCACCTGGACTACGCGCGCTCTCGAGCGCACATTAAAGCGCTCTAATACTATGGATTATTCACTGATACGGGCAATGAACACCTTGCGAAAATTATGTACCGAGCACGCGGTAATCCGTTGCGCGGGTTTCTCAAAGGTGGGCCAATATGAGCTATTCATTAATCGAATCAAAAACCTGGGATTTAATGTATGTAGGTTTAACCTTTTTTTCGTATTTTTTTATGTTTCATAAAAAGAATGTTTTACATGGAAAAAAAATTAAGGAAAGTCTCGATAGGCATCGCGTCTCCGAAGCCGAAATAAATTTTTTATGATTCTCCATTTGCTGCGATTGACTCCCGCCAATTTTTCACAAGAAGCTTGAGGAAAGTTGAGAAATGAAACCATCGGAACTTTGAGAGTAAGGTAATTGGTCAATTATTTTTGTACCGTTTTTACTTCGACTAATTCGTGGAGATGTTAACAAATCGAGCATCGAAGCGCATTTAAATAGCAACAAGGATTTTCCATCTTGCCCCACGGTGCAACGTTGGCAACGATGATGTATGAATATCTTCGTGAATAAGGCACACGTGAGAGAAAAAGGGATACACACTCGTGTTGTGCGAAGTTGTGGGTTAGTGGAGTAAAGGATTACACACCGCGGGACTGTGCGATATAGTATTAGCTGCACTGAGGTACCAGCACGAACTCTACTGAACCAACTCCGTCTGCTTCGCCTCGCTGTCTGTGTTATTTAGTTTCGCTCTCGGTACCGATGGGAAACAATTTGCATGAGAGTCGTACACGAACATGCACCTCTATTAGGAATAAAAACGAAAGGTGATACAGCGCCGTATATATATGTTATACACGTATCTATATACATGCAACATTCATACATTATCCGGCGAAAGAGAGTAAGAACAATAGTTCTCGTAACGAAAAATTCAATTGTCTCGAGTCATTATAAGAAAGAGCGAAAAAAAAAAGAAAAAACCGGACAAGATGAAGTATAACAGCGCGAAATTCCGCGATGCGTCGAGCGTGCGTAATAATGAAATTCTAGGTGAAACAATAGATGAGGCAAAATATAATAAATATTCAGACGCGATAGGAAGGCATGCATAAAGCTATACGGGTGTATGCCGTGCGATGTGCGATGACATGATGAGAGATCGTTACGAGAGGCGTGGAGCGTTATGTATAACTTGCTTTCAATATACCTTGAGAAACATCGAAATATTAGTAACGGCTTTCGTCACGATGAGGAATCGTTATGCCACTCAATGTGAAACGTCGAATTTAACACACAATTATATGGTAGTTAATAAACGTATAAGTGTGCCAATTGCGAAGATATAACGATGCGTGACGCGCGCGGAGAAACATTTGAATTCGTAAATTGCGACGATCTATCACTTGTAAGTGTCGATTCGTTGGAATAGATTTGAAAAAATCGCCAATAATTCGTCCGCAATGTGGGACGAGTGGTGTTAGGTGCAAACACACAGAGTATAACAAGCACCAAATCTATTTCGCGAACTGGCCACCCTTGAATCTTAATGAGAAACAAAATGTCAAGACATTCGATTGGCACTGCCCTCTCTTCGAGACACCATGGAAATCTCGAGCTCTCGAAATAGTTCCGTAACTAATCGCGCGCGAGCGTCGGACGAGAGGAACCGGGCCTCCGTTGAACGGCATAAATTTCATCGGGATCATGGAATTTCAAGACGACATTAAGAGAGGACGATTTCGTCATTCGGTGATTTTTATGAACGTGCCGCCGGGAAACATCCGGCTTTTATTGACGAGGCACAAATATCTTTGGTCCTCAAAGTATTCCAATAAAAAAACAAATCTATCGACCGACGTAAATATCACAGCCTACTCAAGCTTTACTGTCGTCAATTTTTTATTGGAATTTTGAGAAAAGTTAAGAAATTTTTGGTTTCTAATAGATTCAAAAGAAAAATGTCAAGTGAACGGGAGAGAATTTTTCTCGAGGAGATTTCGCTGCTTTTTCGTTCGTTTGTACGTATCTTTCATTCAATTGCGATTTCCTCGTCGAGAGGCACGGTGATTAACGGAATAGACTGTCGGTCGGTCTAATTTCCCTCTCACCTGACGCGGTTACTTGTGACACACTGCTCCGCATTCTGGAACGGCAACCGGGCTGACTGATGCCACGTCGTGTGTTACACAGTCGTTTTTTCTCGTACGTGAATAACTACGCGCCGACAATGCACGAGACGAAACGTAAAGAGAATGAATAAAACGACACACATCCACGCGTACACACATATCATGACTTATGATGAAAAGGAAAAGGCACAATCGGCGGCTGACGTTGTATCAAGTATATTGCGCGACCGTTCTTCCATGCGGTACCATCGCCTTTCCAGAGCTCGCAACGCTCCATACGATACACGTAGTAAATATCGTAGTAACTAACGTCGTCATACCGACGGGCGCTCGGTAATTAACTAAAGTGTAGATTCTAATCCCGTTCCCGCTAACGATAGTTTCGCGTATCCGTCTGTCCGAGCGTGGCAAACGATCGGCAAATAATTCATGGGAGTGACGGACCCGGGAGCGACGATTATTCGTAAGAATTGCAGTCGAATATGAAGAATATATACTCACGCCAATACTCGGCCGGCTTCTGGACTTCTGTAGAAATCGCATCTGTGCAAAGGTCGTCGCGGATCGTTCGGGAATCTCTGGCCGGCGGCTTGACAAAGGCCGCGATACAATTGAAACTGGAGTACACCGGCTACGAAATTCCTGCAATTGAAAAAGAAAAAAAATCAATGTATCTCGTAACGTAGCAATTTCGTCCGGTCGATAGATCGATGTATGGGACATTCTGTCTCGAAGCTGCGATCCGAACGCTGCGATCCATTCCTACTTTCTTCATGCATATCCAACAAACGAGTTTTTGGATATACCATTTTTTTAAATATGTAGATCAAAATTTTACTGAATTTCGTATGCGACAAGAATATTCGTCGTTTTGCATTTCGAGATTCCATTGATTGAATATTAATACGAACGCCCAGTTCGCTGCAGAGAGACGAGAGAAAAAAAAAAGAGCAGAATTGTAATTTCTCATTCAGGCAAATGATGAACGATGGAGAAGAAGAATTCACGTGACAAGACTGAATCACAGCCTCTTTAATTCGGCGTTAAAGTGAAAGTAATTATAGAGTATCCGAGTTCGAACATTTCTCTCGCTCGCGACGCGTAGATCTTCGGGACTGGGAAATTCGTCTTCGTAGATCTCGTATCTTCTCGGATCTTATTCCGTTAAGTGGACGTTATAAATGTATATATATGTAGATAGACGACGATACGCGTCGGCCGAATATGTTGCGAGAAAAGTCGAAAATCAAAACGATACGGAGAGATGAGAGAGAAATAAACCCGGGACGATATAGGTTGTATTAAGTAGGTAAGTTTCTCCGCGTATCTCGTCGTCGGCGAAGCACTTCGTCCTTTACGTAATAAGGCCCGAGACCGAGCGATACGCACACCGCGGCGCGTCTCGCCTCGTGAATTACGACTCGGTCCTATCCTCGCCATCCGGCATGGATACGCCAGCAGCAGCAACGGCAGAAACGGCCACACATGATTTCCAATACATCGGTGAAATATTTTGATTTAAAGAAAAAAACAGAAATATAAAAAAATAAAAATGGAAAAGGAGAAGATTTTTTTGGTCGACACATCGATAGATTCTCAATATCGTTGTAGACGACAGGAGAAGTTTCGGCATTATGCACGAGATTTTCTAATGACTCGATCAAACCAATGAATTGTCGCGTGTTAATGACCGACGCGTGTGCGGTTTCGTGACTATCTAGGCCGGCTAAGTCGAAATTCAAGTTTTCTCACACACACAAGAATTCTCGCTCGTGCCGAAAGATTCGATTTCAGTGCGTTTTACGCGTGAACACGTATGCGTGTTGTACGCGGTGAATAGATTACGTTGAGAAGAAGGAAAAAAAAGGAACAGGGCACGAAATCGAGTCATAGAATCGTGACGAGTAGCCGCATGTCCCAAGGGGGAGTGGTGGCCGGTGGTTGGTCGTACTGGTCGGGGGCCCGGTGTGTCGGTGTGTCGGTCACAGAAAACCCAGCATCGGTGGTAACGAACAAAGAACGGCGGGGGTACTCGGGCGCCTGGGCCTTCTGCGAGGAAGGCGAAAGTGTGCCGTGTATATAAGGCCCCGAACGACCGGCAATCAGCATCCAGTTCACTCCTGGACGTACCCGGAACATCGCGAAAGCAAAAATGAGAAGCCTGGTACGTTTTGGCGAATTCGAACCTCACGAGGGTTATCACACAACCGCATCGGGCGTCGTCGTATCGTGAATCGCGAAAAACCCTTTAAAAAAAATAATAAATCGACGAAGAAAGACTTCCTCAAGAGTCATTCCGAAAAAAAAATTACGATTTTCTGACTTCAATCATGTGCTACGGATTTGCCGAGTTTGGTTTTTCGACTTTCGGTTCTGCGAGTTCTTCGAAGAAACAGAAAGAAAAAAGAATTCAACAAGTGTTACTACCGCGGATTTGCATCGTCGTTAAAAAAAATTGAGAGAATCGTGCTTTTTGATGCCCTTGCTCTGTACATTATCTTCACTCTTTCCCTTGTCTTTAACTATATTGTTCACGTCATCCCTTTGAGTAACTTTGCTTTTTTTTTCTAACTGTTTGTCTTATCGGTGTTTTTACAGTTGTACGTGGCGTTGGTGGCCTTTTTGGTCCACGCGGCGTTAGCCGGAGACAAGAAGTCGGCGGCCGGTGAGACGAAGGCCGAAGATTCGAGCTCGTCGAAGAAGCAGGAGAAGCGCGGAATCCTCGGATTGGGTTACGGTTACGGTTACGACGTCGGTGGTTACGACATCGGGGGAGGTTCGGCTCACGGACTCCACTCGGGCGGTGGTTACGACTTCGGTGGTTATTCCGATGGCGGATACGGCGGTGGTTACCACGGCGAGCATCACGTGAAGACCGTGACGGTTGTGAAGAACGTACCTGTGCCATATCCGGTTGAGAAGCACATACCGTATCCGGTCGAGAAGCACGTACCTTACCCGGTAAAGGTGCCGGTACCGCAACCGTACCCCGTCGAGAAGCAAGTACCTTATCCGGTTAAGGTTTACGTGAAGGTGCCAGTCCACGTGCCCCAGCCGTACCCAGTTGAGAAGAAGGTGCCGTATCCGGTTCACGTACCGGTTGACCGTCCTTATCCCGTCAAGGTCCTCGTGCCACAACCGTACCCGGTCGAGAAGCATGTGCCTTATCCCGTCAAGGTTCCCGTCCCACAGCCGTACCCCGTTGAGAAGCGCATACCCTATCCCGTCAAGGTACCCGTTCACGTTCCCCAGCCGTACCCCGTCGAGAAGCTCGTACCTTACCCAGTCAAGGTCAACGTTGACAGACCGTACCCCGTCCATGTGCCACAACCCTACCCAGTTCATGTCGAGAAACACGTTCCATACCCAGTCGACAGGCCTGTGCCCTACGCCGTCAAGGTCCCGGTAGACAGGCCCTACCCCGTCCATGTCGAGAAACACGTCCCCGTGCCCGTTAAGGTCCCGGTACCAGCACCCTACCCCGTCGAGAAGCACATCCCGTATCCGGTAGAAAAACCCGTGCCCTACCCCGTCAAGGTACCCGTCGACAGACCGTACCCCGTCCACGTTGAGAAGCACGTGCCCTACCCAGTCGAGAAGCCAGTACCCTACCCAGTCAAGGTACCCGTAGCTGTTCCCGTACACTACGAACATCATCAGGAACATCACGGTGGATACGAGTCTTACGGTGCACCCCACGGTTACGATAACCACTACGAGCACTCCGGCTACGAACATCATCACTAAAGAACGCTGGAGCCGATCAACGCGCTCGCTTGTTTCTTTTTCTTCCTTCAACAAGGATTCCGTCGATACGACGATGGATCTCAACACGGACATCAACACTGTCGATCGAGTTCGAATTCAGCGGGTAAAGAGAAGTAAGGAAAAAAGAAAACAAGAACAACGAATTAAAGTAGATGTAGAGAACCAACGGGTATAAAAAAAAACGCGCATTCACTTCGATGACCTGCGAATACTTTTATATATATGCATAATTATATATAGATGTGTTTCTTTGTTTAATTTAAATAACTGTATTGCTACAACAGTCCGGGACGCAGAGACGATCGAGGATCTTCCGACGATCGCGATCCTCTCTGCGAGCTGATCCAAAAAAAAAAGAATCTTGTACATCCGGAGAGGCATTTGGTATCGAGATTACGGACTCACGCAATGGGAACGCTTGGGTGAAGAGAAATGTTTGTTACTGTTTAAAAATATAGCTCCCACGTAATTATACACGGGTATAAATACGCGGGGTGCAGGCAATCAACGATTTAAAAAATCATAATACGATCGATCAAATGTACAGATATATATAATGTAGAATAATGTCAAGCGTTTATTGGTGGGTCCGCTTTTCGACGATATCTCATGCCAATTCGTCTTCCGTCCGTAGTGTGTTTTTTTTTAAATTAGTACGACGCCGTACAATGGGCTCATTTATATCGGCCTTTTCGCTCGACAGGCAAAGCGCACCATGTCGGTCTGTTGCTCCAGACTCTCAGCTCGAATGTTAAGATAATATTATTTTTATACGAGAAAAAAACAATAGGTACTCAACAGTAGACGCTCTTTTGTACCGATAGAAGCAAAGTAAATGTGTATTTTTGTATAATACAGTAAAAAACAATTTAAACATATAAATCGATTTTTATTTGTCAAAATTGGATCTGAATTCTATAAACCTTCTTTTCCCCATTTTTCGAAAACCAAATCCTTGGCACGATGTCAGGAACAATTTTCCGCAATCTTTTGTTCGAACCAGATTGGAAGGAACTTTTACTTGTCAATTCGAAACTTGCCACGGAAGTTTCATGATCATGAAACGTCGACAAGTAGGTCGTCATTGTTATGTGCGCGCACGGTTTACGAAAAAAAAAAAAAAAAAAAAAAAAAAAAAAACCAGAACATAAAAACATTCTCATTTGCACACAAACGATCTACGGGGCTTTCGATCATTTTTTTTTTTTTTTTCGTTATGTCGAGAAAACGACGCGTCTACGAACATGGGAGAAACTCTCGAAACGGGGAATCTGGTTCTTGCATTTGCGAATCTGTTTACTCTCGCTAAGTCAAGGAGAGGTAGCGGTAAATTATGCAACCGGGTAATCGTGCCGGGAGCGACGAACGCGGAGCCTGAAAGTAAGAGTCTGACGTGGGCGGCCGTTACTACTCTCCTCGCGCTCCGCGATCACATCGATGCGATTTCCAGTAGTGTAGGACGGAATAGACCAGACACGCATCGCAATCTTCCCACCTCCGTTTTCTCGCATACTATTTATTGCTCTCTCGTCTGCATTGAGACGCGACTGGATTGCCAATAAAATTTTTTACTAAGAGTGCGGATACCAGAAAAATAGAACTGAAATTCAAAGAAGGCTTTTGAAAAAAATTACTCGTTCCGAAATCAAAGAGTGCGAAAATCTCCTTCTGTCGATCATGGAAGAAATTCTAAAATTACGATGGATTGTAATTGCCGAGAATGATATATTTTTCTAAACTGCTGACTCGAGTTTTTGGGTAAAATGTTAATCGAAGACACTAAGTGGTGAATTCGAAATTAGTGCCTAAAGAACGAATAATGGAAAACCGTTGTACGTTATGCGATAAACTCACATTTCCTGTATTTTCAAGCATCTTCGCTTCCTGGTAGTGAATCGATGAAATTGCTTCTCGGGATCCGCGGGACAAAATAGACAAGATAGCGTACAAGTAGCGTAACATTGATTCGGATTTTTTTGATTATCGGTCATTAATAAACGTAAAAAATGTCCAATGAATGAAATAATTTTTTTTTCCTCAAATCGAAGTATGCCAAAAAATGCTTTGACCCACATATATCGCGACAAATGCAAATATATCAGCTATTTCCGCACGAATTTAAGAGTATCATTGATAATTACTAAACGAAAGGCAGTTTCGTACTTCGCAAAAAAAGAAAGGACACCATTGCAATTCAACAGTCCGATGAAAAATGGAACGCTTCGTCGTTGCTTCTTTCGTTTTATATAAGCTTACAAGCGTTACGCAAGCAACTCAAAACATGGAAGAAAAAGTCTTTGCCTTTTTCCTCGTTTCAGGTAAATTTGTCCGCCGTCGTCGAAAAAACGTGCGAACTTTACCGTGACTAACAAGGTAAAGAAGAAACGTTCGCCGCGGAACGGTGAGCATTGTGTGACACCGGCATAGACAACGATCGTGTTTTGCTGTTTATTTCTTGCTTCGGGAGCCTATTATTATCGTAAATAATAATGGCCATATTTGACATCTTCTTCTTGGAAATCGAGGCGTCTTAACGCTTTCGCGCGCCACTTCGATGGAGGGTATTTCGACAAAAATGAGTCCATAAAGAATATGTGCTGAAAGTTATTCGACCTATGTTGAAAAAAAAAAATGCCAACAATCAGGCGCATCCAAAAATGGTTCAATCATCGCAAGCTCAATTTCAGTGTATCTCGACTCGCATTCGTTTCTGTAACCGCAATTTCATTATCCGAGCCGCAACCGTTAAAGTCCATTCCACTGTGGAAATAGTCAGCGAGAGCCACGATCGAGACCGCGGGACTCGAACGAACTTTTTACCAGAAAGCAGTCGATATCGATGCCGACTCGCACGCCACTCGCTCGCGGTGTCTCACCGCGGCGCAAACGATTCTTTCAATACAAAGCAGTATTACCGTGAAGCGGTTAAAAAAATATCGATGCTCAGAAGCGAAAATGCAGTTTTTCATTTAATACTTCAACATCTTTGTCGTTAAAAATTAATCGGGATATTCAATGTCCCATCAGAACAGTTCGAAGCGCTATTTACAGACTACCAAGAAGTTTCGCGCTACCGTTTGTAAAATTGTAACCGTCATGTACGGTGTCGTAACGTATGAACGAGCAGCGAGACAAGAAACAATGAAGAGTCACAATATTGAAAGACGCTGACAACCGGGAGGATTATACTCGCGACAATATAACGGAGGCTGTCCAACGTTCTGTGAAGCAGGCAGTACACGTCGGTATGATGGGACGACTGTCATCCTCCGCTTTTATACCCGAGGCAAGGAACGAGCATCCTCCGATTCTCACTGCGAGGGGGGAAGGCAAAGAAGAGAGGCATCTGCGAACGTATGAGCTTCGTGTGTGCGATACTCGCATGCAATAACTTCATCGATCTCACTCGAGCGTGCGTTGCCTGTGCATACACTGCCGTATCTACTTATGTTCGCGAACCGTTGCGAACGATCCGTCGGCACGACGTACCGACACACGCGCGGAACGCACACGCGCTCTCGAGTTCCTATTAATTGATTGCGGTGTTGGTGAATCCTTTGTGTAGCCTTACTGCGATACAGTTAAATACATTCGAATGCTCGCCGCCCCCGAGCATAAAGCAAAACGGTGTGGCCAGTCCGTAAAGAGCGTTTAAAGCCTGGCGTGACAAGACTTATCGTGGATAGTTTATTCTCGCTTCGTAACACGCGCTGGAGAGCGATCGCGTGCCGGGCGTGAAAATCCCCTTGCGATCGCGGGCCTCGCTACACCGATCTACGGACCCGTCTTTCGCTTATCGCGCTGCCGCTCTATTAGATATGCGCATTGTTTTGGGATTCCGAGCTTGCACATCCTTGTGTCCACTATCGCCTATTGGAATCTTTCGTTACTGATGAAAACTTCTTCATGCTTATAATTATTTTCAAGCACGGCATGTTTTTCGTTTCTAGTATCCTTTTTTTTAATACAATGGAACCATTGTTAATTTTTTATACAAAAGAGATTGAGACATTAAGATGAAGTCCGGTGAAGAAAACGCGGCATTTGTTAGTGTAGAAATCGAGTAAATAAGAAAAATACACAGAATCGAGTCGAGCAAAGTTAACCACAATGTCGAGAGGCCCTCCCAGTAAAGAGGGCTCTCGGGAGAATTGGGGTTATTCATATATATATACATCGAGCGGTATATGAAAAACTTTTCTTAAATTGCTCTACACGCTCGTTTACTTGCGTGTGAGGATGTCGTGACTGGAACTTCAACTGCGTTGACACAGTTTACGCTTTTCGGTTATGATATGTGCATACAATTTTGCCGTAAACGGTTAGAGACGGTGGTTCATACGATAGTAAAAAAAAAAAAAAAAAAAACTCAGGCTCGTTTATACGCTCGAGCGAAATTAGAATTTGTGAAAGGACTCGACTCTGCCCGTGGATGCGGTCAGTCATATTAGTCGGAATGCCGTATACCGTTCGCGTCGAGATATGAGCGAGATATTATTCATATATCGCGCCCCACCTGGCACTTTTTGCATAAAAGATCGCCGGCGCTCATAATTGATCCGGGCTCGAACGAGATTAATGAATCTCCCGACCAATTAGGAAACTCCACGATGGCCGTTCGCGATTCCGCGCCGTGCGAGAAGGTGCGAATCTTGGTATTAACAAAAATTAACGATACGCGGACGGCCTCCTGTGATCTCGAGTTCTCGAGACGCCTCCATTGTTGTTGTTGTTAATGATACAACGAGCCGAAGCCGCGCGTGTTTCAGCGATGTTAACTCTTTCACTTTCGACGTTCCTCGACTTGCACGCCTTGGCGAACAGGGTCGTGGACCCTCGAGCTCAGAATCGCAAGATCTCGAAATCAAGAAAGCGAACCCTATCCCCCGCCAATTCCAAGTTTCACGTCGTTTCCCTCGCACCCGAAGAAATAGCCACTCGACACAGCTCTGTGCGCGTATCCCCCGAAACGCGACGGTGAAACACACCTTACGGGAGTGAGTGTATTATATAGAGGAAAAATCCACGGGTGGACAATGTCAGTTGGACGTCAGACGCAAGCTCAGCTGGAAGAGTATTATAATTTATTTATTTTTCCGAATTTTCGATAGTACGAAAAAACAAAAATTTGTGGTGCCGGAAATTATCATGTCGAGCGCGGTGAGTGTCGCAAAGCGGATGAAAATTTGATTAAAAAAATGGTGACCATTGCAGTGCAACCGAAAGAAGAATAAATAAAAATTACGGCATTCGTTTGCAGAATCATTTGATCGTTCTACTAGCGTTGTTCGCGAAAGTATCTACGACAATAGCAGGATGGCAGATGTATACTTGTAATTATGAGGGTTATCGGGATTTGCGGTGCGTGTACGGCAGACCGAGGATGCAGGACCGTTCGGGCTATCATACTATGGATCCAAACGATCTTGCGGATCCTAACGTTGGTATGTCCTGATTATGAGTGACGATGATTTGTCATTTGATTGCGATCTCTCTTCGTAGTTAAATAGCGACATATGAAAGTGAATTTCTAACTTCTCGCCATTAAATTTTTAGACACACCTTAGTCGGACGATAATTTTGTAACATCAATGTAAATCATGTCAATGTATATTGATGCAATATCATTCGAATTTTTGAAAAATCAGTGAATAATAAAAACATGATTAATTGTTGATCAACAAGTATTCTCTCGCCTTGCCTATTCTCCAGGAGTTCTCAGAGCCGAGGACATGCTCGAGTACCAGCGCGGCATAGAATCAATGGACTTGAGCGGCATGCACATTCAATCTAAAACCGACGACTCTCCGGAGGATTTGGAGACCGGAGCCGACGGGACTGGCGACGAGGGAGCGGAATCTCAAGTAATAGGCCATCACGTGCAGGAGGACGTGCAAAAGACTGTTACGATAGTAAAGAACGTCGCCGTACCCTATCCAGTCGAGAAGACCATTCGTTATCCGATCGTCAAGAAAATTCCATATCCCGTTAAAGTACCGGTTGTACAACCCTATCCGGTAGAGAAACAAGTACCCTATCCCGTGAAAGTGATGATCAAAGTACCGGTAAAGATTCCAAAACCGATACCCATCTACAAGGAGGTACCGTACGCCGTTGAAGTTCCCGTCGACAGACCTGTGCCCTACAACGTTTATGTACCGAAACCCTATCCAGTTGAGAGGAAAATTCACTACGAGGTTAAAGTACCGGTACCCGAGCCCTTCCCGATTGAGCGAAAAATACCGGTACCGGTGAAGGTTCACGAGCATATATTGCAACCTTTCCCGGTCGAAAAGCCGGTGCCCTATCCCGTGGAAGTGAAGGTCGACAGACCAGTAGCTGTCGAAGTACCCAAACCCTATCCAATTACCGTCGATAAACCGGTACCTTATCCAGTTTACAAAACGAGACCGGTGCGAGTGGAAGTCAAGGTCGATCGTCCGATACCCGTTGAAGTGGTCAAGCACGTTCCGTACCCGGTAAAAGTACCCGTTCCCCAACCGTACCCCGTTGAGAAGGAGGTACCTTTCCCGGTGGTAAAACGCGTGCCCTATCCCGTCGAAGTTCCCATCGAGAGACCCTATCCAGTACATGTGACCAAACACGTGCCCTTCACCGTTGAGAAGAAAGTACCCTATCCCGTTGAAGTACCCGTTCCCGTTCCCGTTGACGATCACGATCACGAACACGATCACGATACTCATTCCGACGACGAAGACATTCAAGGCGACGAACCGGAGAAGAAAATCGACAAAGTCGAAACAACGAGCGCGAACTCGGTTAAAAGTGAATCGGAAAGCAAAGACAAATTAGAAAAAAAATCTGAAAGCAAAACCAAGTAAGGTTGTGAGATTCCGAGTTACCAGAAGATTTTTGGGTCGATAGATATATTTTCATTTTTGTTGTTACTATCAGGCTTACTGAATGGGTAGAAAAAGTAAGGATTCTTTCAGCTGCAGAATCCGAAAGTACTTTCTTTGCCGTTTCCGTGTTAATGATGCATTGTTCGTGTACATTCTACATTAGTTAGTTAATTACTTTCGTAGCATTTTTATGTGTGTTATTTATAGTGCATGGAATATTCGCTCGTTAGCCGCCAGGTGTCAGGTACAATGCCGTTCGGTGCGAGCAAAGCCGACCCGGCATGTTTCGGCGCACATCGGGTTGCATTGCGTTGGGCGCAGTCCCACCGAGTGAAATGAAAGTGGCTCTCGCCTATGGGCTGTTAAAATCTATGACGAATATTCGCTTCGTACCAGCTACGCCAATGACCGTTCGCGACTGATGTTATATTTAAAAGTATTTTTTACTTTCTCATTTTATATTGTACTCAAGTACCAACTGCATAGACTCTAGTCAATACTCGAGAGAAAATGACAAATCACTACTGCTTCCATCGGAGAATTTCTTCGTTGCAAGATAACGTCGCACTTCAATCACGTGCGGATCGTTTCGTGGTATCGTGGCGCAAAAGAAATAAGAGAAAAAAACACTATGGAACGACGATTGTTGTTGGACGGCGGTCGCAGGGACCCTATGATTTTACGATCCCCCGAGAAAGTATCTGACTACTTTGCTACTGTCGTTACTTATAGTTATGTAGATATCCCAGGTACAATAAGTATTCTACGAAATATTTTCGTACGGCCCTAAAGTGCGCGGGCATTGAGTTTGAACGATGGGGCAAATAATCGACGAAATCAGACTCCATTTGTATTTGTATGTTGAATAAAATATTCTATGTAAATTCTTGAAAATTAGTCATTTTTTTTCTCCCATTGCGTTGTCTACTTCATACATTTTCCGAACCGACAATATTCAGTCAGACTTAATGTTTGACAATGCCGCATTCTACGATTTTCAAAGAATATTCGAGAAACAGGTGTTCGGGCGAGAAGCAGTTTTGTTTGAGCGAGTGGGCGAGAGAGGTATGTAGAAAATTGCCGGAGTGAACGCTCCGAGATACATTGATAATAATACAAACGCCGAGCAAGAAACAATGACGATCGTCCTACAGAAAAGATAATTGCACGGAGGCTTTAAAGCCTCCTGTTTTATATGGACCGGGGAAAGTCTGGTCTTCGGTATATAAATATCATGCTGGACACCTTTCCACCGGTATCCAGTTCAGAGTCGGACACCGTTTAACGAACCTTCGTACCAACGCTATTGTCATCGGCAGCATGGGAAAACTCACTCTGGTTTGTAGTTTCTTCAATTTTTTTGACCCCGTGACGAAATGTTTTGCTTTGAAATATCTTCTGCCTAATGTAGCGAGTGATTTATTGATCTATTTCGTTCGATTCGAAACAAGGGATGGAAAAGGGAGCTCAAATGATTTTGGTTAACATCGATTGTGTGCTTGACGCGGTATTAATTAAATGTAATCAAATTAAATCAACAATTTGAAGTTTCCTCAGTATTGACTCCATACAAAATTTCTCTATTAGGATGACTCTCAATCACAATCATAAAAACTCTTCAACGGATTACATTCAAGAGCTAGAAAATCATTTAACATTATTCAACGTTTCGATCGTGGAATTGTAGACTTTTCCATAAAAGATTCAACAGTTTCAATTTGCACAATCCGATGTGTCATACGAAGGTGATTCAATACCGTAATACGATTTTCTCGATACTCCATCCAGACTGGACATGCGTATTTTTGTATATATACAGGAGTTCCGAGTGATGGCGCTTGCCTTTCTCTGGTTGTGCGTATCGGAGACTGGTTGGGCGACTAAAAAGGAGGATCTCGAGCGAGCAGCCGAGTTGGCGGTCGAGCGTGCGGCTGAGCGGGCTGCGGAGAGGGCCGTGGAGAAGGCTCTGGAAAGTGGCAACTCGACGACCGAGACCGAGACGATACGAGAGTCATACTCTAGCGTGAGGAAGTCCGACAAGAGTCTAAAGCTTCCGGGTACTGGATACACGCCCGCTCAGCGTCACGAGTACGATAGGATTATGCAGGAGCGTGAGGCGGGCGAGAGAGCAGCGGCACTGCTGAAGCGTTCAGTGGACAACAGAAAACCCGATTCCAGCCAGCTATTGGAGGGGAATACTGACCAACGGAGTCAAAACCACTACAAGCATCAGCAGCAGCAACAGCAGCAGCCGCAGCAGCTGCAGAATTACAAGAACCTTCCAGAAGTCGCTTCCCCCAGGTCGGTGCCGTTCGACGTTACGAGGCAACTTCCGTTTCCGGTCACTGGCTACGAAACTTTCGACGCAACAGTTGCAAAAGACGACGAACGCCGGCAGCAACACCGGCAAAGGCTTCCGCCCGGTAGAGTCTACGACGTTCGAGACGGGGACCAATTTCCTTCATTGTACCCGGTCAAGGTCTTCGCCATCAAGACGACCAAGCCATATCCACTACAGCTGTTTCACGTTGTGCCGGTAACGGTCTCATCGGTTCCAATCCCAACCTACACTTCTCCCGAGACCTATCAACGTTCTGACGACAATCGACCGGCGCGGTTCGCCAACACCGGAGATTACGCTGTCGTCAATGATTACGGGAGGAGACCTGGTCAAGGCTGGAATGACCGATGACCCGATAACGGGAAATTTTCGTTTTTCGTAGGATTTTCAATCTTCACCAAAGTACTGCTAGTTATAGTTTATCGATAAAAATGAAAGCACCTGCCGGTCGCACAGATTTGTACCAAAAATTGGCTGGATTAAAAGAGACATTGAAAAAAAAAAATTGAAATTTGTTATCCTGACGGGCATCAGGAACTGTGCGCAACTTCGATAGTTCTTGAAAATAAATGAGTGCTCCATAAAACATCGTTAATTACTTGGCAGGGAATCGTCTCACATTTTCCTTTCACTTGCGAACGGTAACAGGTGCGTACGCGCAAAAAAAGTATTGAAAAAAAAAAGAGAAAAAACGAACTTAAAAGTAATTCTCCGTCCAGAAATTAGTCGACGATTCTAACATTGACGAAATCCGATACTTTCCGAATTTACAATCGAATCTGCTTAGGAAAAGTGCTCCAACGTGGGCCTAACGAGCCAAATGGAAAACATCATTTCCTCGATTATTTTCGTGTATTCATGTAACGGACGTGCATTGTGTTACTCAATGTACAATGTAGGAAGTCGACAGGTAGCCGCTATATCATTAGATTTAGTCGAAAGTAACGGATGGAAGCGCCGCGGGAATATCACGTCATCTGCGCGTTCATTTTAAATTACACTTTCACTGCTAGGACGGTATGTGTATTGTGGCTATATCTGTTTGGCGTGTAATGTGTATTCATACTAGAACCGAGAGCGGCATAACACGCTCCTATAATAATGCACGAATACTTCGCGGTGGATTTACCGTCGTCGCACCGTTTTTTTTCTCTTCTCCCTTCCATCTTTCTTCTCTTCCTCCTTCTGATCCCCTCCCACGAGTTCCTCGACGTATTATCCTTACGCGATGAACAATTTCACTGTACAAATCGTTGCGCAATAGTGCTCGGATTGTTCCTAATTTGTACCTTTCTCGCGATTACTTCGTGTCTATCGAAAGTAACGATAAGATTTACCGGTTTTGGTCACCGCCGGGAGGGGTTCTTGCACCGTGCAGAGCACTTCGGACTAACAAAAATCAAGTCTTCCGGCTAAGCCGTTTCGGCGACCGGATATGTGTCTGGTCAATCTGACTCTGTTATCTATCTTCCTTTCTCTTCCGCCTGAATGAAATTAGTGTACAACACCGGTTTTATGGCTTCGCCGTGGTTTAATTTTATAGCCTTGCGTGTTATTAACATTACGGTGATTGGAATACACGGCCATTAGTTTCTCAATGTGAAGGAAACAATGATGGGCTATAGAAAACATATGGGGGTTCTATAAAAATCGAATGTCTCATTGCCAGAATTTTTCATAGAAAAGATATGGTGCTCGTCCCTTATAGAGTTGGGTTACCAAAATGAACGATCCGGCTTGCCAGATAAATAATTTCACCATAGATCTGGTAACATTTGCTATAACTTTGCGAATAGAACCAGAAGTATAGTCAAATTTGCCACTCGACCATAATAGCGGCATTTCGCACCTCCGTTTTCTCCGGGCTCGAGTTATACCGAAACACAATTGGCCCATAGAGCGTATTCGTTCCGGGGCTACCAGAAATCGATTATTCAATTCCCGATCATTTGAGTAACCGAAAAAAGTATATTCCAGATTCTGAATAACCGACTTCTGCCATCACTGAAACCTTCTCTATTTTTTTGCAATAAAAAAATCCATTATGTAGCCACCGTGACTGGCTGAAGTAGTTTCGATGGAATATACACAAAGCTATACACACATAGAGTTTTCACACGTATTTATGTGTACCCATAGAAGAAATAACTGTAGATTGGTCCCCGATCCTCTCGGCAAGGCATAGGATAGACCCGCGTGCATTCGCACATGAACGGCAAACACATACGTGTGTACGCAAGTGTTTCACTTTCGACGGGTAACGGCTCCAAGAGGAACTCAACGTTGGCGGGGAAAGCGCACTCCCCGATGGTAGTATATATAAAGACTTCGGCCTCTTGGGGGGACCCATCCAGTAAACTTCTGGACATTCGCCAGTTGACGAGGGACTCGATACAATGCGGATTTCGGTAAGTCCGACGAAACTTACTTCTCCCCAAGTTTATCGAACTACAACCATTTTTTTTCAACGTACGAATCTTTGACGATGATTGCTTTCAGCTCTCGACGC
Organism: Ischnus inquisitorius; assembly: GCA_963924025.1. Lineage (NCBI taxonomy): Eukaryota > Metazoa > Arthropoda > Insecta > Hymenoptera > Ichneumonidae > Ischnus > Ischnus inquisitorius. Next base: position 11,626,079 of record OZ001250.1, read on the forward strand.
TCGTCGTGTCGGCCCTGCTGATAGGCTTGGCCCACAGCAAAGAAGAGGATATAAAGGAATCGAAGAGTGACGATAACAAGTCAGCCGAAAGTTCGTCGGGCGGCGAGAGTGCGGTGGCGGCGGGTGACGAGAAGAAGCAAGAGAAGCGGGGTCTGCACAGTTACGAGGGTGGTTACGGGGGCGGCGGCGGTGGTGGCGAAAGTGGCGGTGGACATGATTTCGGTGGATTTTACGCCGGAGGTCACGGATACGAGAGCGGTGGCTCGATCGGAGGAGAAGGAGGTGGGCACGAGGAGGGAAAAATCAAGCAGATAACGATAGTGAAGAACGTCAAGGTTCCGTATCCGGTCGAGAAGAAAGTACATTATCCCGTGGAGAAACATGTGCATTATCCTGTACACGTGAAGGTTCCGCAACCGTACCCAGTCGAGAAGAAGATACCTTATCCGGTGAAGGTTCTCGTGAAGGTACCAGTTCATATACCGGCGCCTTATCCGGTTGAGAAGAAAGTGCCCTATCCGGTCCATGTACCCGTCGAGCGACCTGTGCCGTACAAAGTTTACGTTCCCCAGCCCTATCCCGTCGAGAAGAAGATTCATTATCAAGTCAAAGTGCCAGTTCCCGCACCTTTCCCAGTTGAAAAACCCATTCCCTATCCAGTGAAGGTTCCGGTTCATGTGCCCGCGCCCTATCCCGTCGAAAAGCCAGTACCGTATCCAGTGAAGGTGCCGGTCGATCGTCCGTACCCCGTACACGTTGTCAAACCCTACCCGGTACCGGTCGAGAAACACGTGCCGTATCCAGTGGAAAAGCCAGTACCCTATCCGGTGAAGGTTCACGTCGACAGGCCCGTTCCCGTTCACGTCGAAAAACCCGTACCCGTGCCCGTAAAGGTACCGGTGCCTGCACCCTATCCAGTCGAAAAACACGTACCCTATCCCGTTGAGAAACCTGTACCCTACCCGGTCAAGGTTCCCGTCGAAAGACCCGTTCCCGTGCATGTAAGCAAGCCTGTCCCCTATCCCGTCGAGAAACACGTGCCCTATCCCGTCAAAGTTCCTGTACCCTATCCCGTTCATCACGAACATCACGAACACTCCTCCGGCGGAGGAGGCGGCGGTGATTACGGACACTCCGGTTTCGGAAGCAGCGGCGGGGAAAGCTACGGGGGCGGCGAAAGCTACGGAGGAGGCGATTACGGCGGTGGATACGAATCCGGTCACGAGGGTTATTAACGCTGAGGAAGGATCAATGGCCGATAACAGAATGATTGATACATATCAATGAATGTTATTCGCTAGATTTTTTTTTGGTAATTTCTACACGAGCCTCGTCACTCGGTAGGGATAAAACCAGAGATCGACAAATTCTAATTTTTCTCTTGCTTGAAATTAAAAAAAAATCTATCTGTAATCTGCAATTGAGAAATTAGATATTGCCGACTTCTGGGTATAATGAGTTTGCCGTTTTCTGTGATCCGTTAAATGGTCGGCGAAGTTACTTCGTATTCAACGAAACGAGACGTATCTCGTTTACATGAATTGAAAGATTCTTTTTCGGCGTAAAGCTAATTAGCTTTGCGAAAAAAAATTCTTTCAATTTTGTACAATTGTTTTCGACCCGTCTGTTGTTGACTACAATCGCGAATCGAGGTTAACAAACTCATGAACGGTGATATATGTCGACGATGGTAGAGCGCTCTTGCATTATGTACCTTTTCTTTATACCTATGTATACATGGTAGAATATAGTTTTTATCTACCCGTTGCCACGGTGAGACTGTTACCAATATTATCACAATGAAAAAAAAAGAGAAAATATTTGTGAAATGTACGATTTTTCTACGATGTTAACGACACAAATCAATGTGCTTTTTCTTGATGAATAAAACCAAAGAAAAAATACGAAACGACATTTGAACGATCGGTCTCCGAACCAGAATTTTCTTCCGATCCAACAACCTCATCGGGTTCGTATCGCCATGGGTCATTTCCCCCTAAAACTCTTCATTTATTCCAGAAGAGTCGGTGAGATCGAAAAGTAGTTACGATGCGCGAAGATTCTCGCGAGAAGACGCCAATGGCCAGGTTCGCGAATCAAGATTGATACGCGCTATGCGCGCAAGGCACTTAATTAGGATAAAGCAATTCCAAGGAATTTCCATGAAATTACATATACGAAAGAACGAGATAAGATTCGGATAACGAGCCTTTAAAATTGCCGAGTACTCACCTGATGTAGGGAACATTGGCAGGCACGTGATATTTCGCTCCCGGATCGAAATCGTCTTCGGATCGCAAAACCGGCGGCTTCGTTCCAGCGTAACGTTCCATCAATCGGTGCCAGTGACAATTGTACTCCTCGCGATTAACGAGACCTCGGAATACGTCCCATCGCCATCTGTCCACCGCGATGCTGAACGGCAGCAGAACGAGTTTTTCCATCGCCAGAGAAAATAGATAATTGATATCGGCCGCCGGCTCGTAGACGTACTTGTGCGCCAATCCAAGTGTCTCCAGATGCTTCGGTGTTCCTACGCTCAAAGCGACAGCCTCGCCAACTGCTTCGTGGAATCCTGGAAAATTGAACGATAAAATCTTCTCTTTAACTTTCGCACAAGGAAGTTGGCAGTTTGAGTAGAGATGTCTCGGAAGTAAGATATGTGAAAATTGAAGTTAAGGAAAGTTCGCGGATAACTATCCGAGTCTAGGAAGTCCGCTCTTACGGCATGCAGCTTGACAACGTTTGATACGCAATGGAAATAAATTGGCCAACGAAAAACAAAACCATTAAGACTCTATAATTAACCATTGGAATTTACTAGACTCGTTTTACGAAGGATAAATTATCTAATCAAGGGTCGCTTCTCAACAGATTATTCTTTTTTTCTCGGAAGTATTATCCTGGAAAATTACATCAAATAACACACATTATTCTCTATAAATTTATTAATTGTTCATAAATTTATGATGACGGTATTTACGTCTTTCAATCTCAGTTTTTCGTTTGACAACCATTTAGTCGGTATGATTGTAATTATTTAGTCTCGTTGATGTCGAGATATCAGATTGCGAGAACAAGCGGTACGCCTATGCGGTCCAAGATTTCCCCGGTTGGGGCCCCGTTTGCGTTTATTCGAAGGGAGCTCCGGTAGTTCCGGTGCGCGAGGACGACCGAGCGTATCGCAGTGCTCGCAACCGGTGAAAGTGCAATAATTGCGGTACGACGTAATAAAAAATATTCCACACATATGTATCGCGCAAAAGCGTTTCGTGCAACTCACGGGCGTATTAGCGAGCTCGATCGCAGATTAAATGGTGCTACTTTGCGCACAACTGTTATTTGCGAGCTTACCGATACCCATCTGCAACGAATGTATGTATGTATCGGTAACGTGGGGTATTGATTATTATGAATATTATGAATGTATTACGCGGTTCGACGACGAATAACCCAAGGCCCCTACTATCATCGGATCCCATCGCATTCGGTCAATACACTTCACGATGCAAATTGTTATTCCATCTCTGAAATCGTTTGGGACGAACCTTATCCGTAGTTTAGAAATTTATCTCGAGCGTGTCCGAGCGATTGCACGAGTTCGCTTTCGAGCCATTAAATGTAAAAGCGGGCAGTGCCTTCCGCATCGTAACGAGCAACGGTTTCTATCATCTTCTGCAGCATCTCATGGACCAGGGCAGATGTATCATTAGTCGCTACCCTTTAAGCTGATTTTTTTCCCTTTAACTTATTCAATGAATAAATGGATTTCATTTGAAATACCGTCTATAGATCTTCGATACTTGCACACGAATTTGTAAATATTTCGTTAAAGCAGTCTCAACTGGCGCAACAGACCTCGTTTTTTTTCTTCCTCGAGGATCATTAGTGTTTAATTTTTTGAATTTTAAATACCAAAAATGTGTCATTAAAAATAATGATATACATGGTAGAAGCTCTTTTAGAAGTTATTTTCCCAATAGATGACGTTTATAATTTGAGTATATGAACATTTGCGATAACCAGCAATTCATGCAACTGTTATTATTTGGCGCAAAACAAATTAAGTTATTCAATTTCCGCATATGAATTTTTCTTTTAAAGCCGATAATGTTCCAGCGAATATTCTAGGACGTTCTACGGGATTTGATTTCTTTACCTGGATTCGCTCCGTCGCGAAATTCTCGAGGCAGACCGCTGTACCGGAGAAAGTATTGTATGTGTGCCATTTCGTGATGTACGGTGATGAGATCCTTCATTGTGACCTTCGTGCACATCTTGATCCTTAAAAAGAGAAACGATCGATCAATCAGACTTCGAAATCTCGTGTACTTGAGGAAGCGAGTATAATTGTTTTGTCAACGTTCCAAGTGGTGTCTTTTTGTTCTCGCTACTAGATTTCTATTTATTCACCTGTAGTCGAGACGATTGCAAAAGTCCCAGGCGGATGCTTGGCAGATTAATGGACGATCGCCGGGATCTGCCAATACACTTCCTGCCCAGAACTCCGGAGGCATTGCACTCAGATTCAAAGAGAGATAAAACTCCTCCGCCACGCGAAACATGTCGATCGGTCTGTAACCCTGTATTCAAAAGAAACAAAAAGAAACACCCGGTTAGACTTGACGAGAATTAATATCCTATACACGACAACTGTTTGTGTCTGGTTTTCCCACGCAATATGATGGATTAGCGGTGAAGTCATGGGTCTCGTTCACGGATATAACACGAGTCGAATAATTACCGTGCGTTTCAAAGTTATTGATGAGCGACCGCGAGTGACAAATAATTGCTTTTAGCGGAAGAAAAAAATATGTTCCCGATACCTACAGTTGTTATTCAACATTTATAAATATATAATACTTTCGAGTTACGAACCGTTGAAATTCAACAAACGAGCACTTTCGATAGATGGCGCGCAAACAAATTTTTAACACGATAGCTCGTCCTAACGACCGCGATGATACGGCTACTTTTTGTTCGAGAATATCCAACGGATTTTGAGGATTGATCTACCTGAGCTTGCATTTCCTCCGTCACATCCATATAATATTTTCCGGGATACGGCGTCGCCAAGTCGATTAGGTTCGTCCACGATTGAGCCCATACGTTTCCTAAAAGAAGAAAAAACGACGATCGTTCGGTCATTTATCTTTTCTTCCGCAAAATTTCATCGTTCGTTCCCCGAAAGCTGAATTGACGAGCTCGTTTATCCCTCTCCCGGACGAGCAATATACCTAGTATGTGCGCCGGTAGCGGTGTGTGACCTCCAATTTTCTCCGGTCCATAAAGATCACGAAGCTTCTTTCTTATGTACGCGTGAAGCTCCTCGTAGAGCGGCCTTATGCTTTCCCAAACCCCATCGATCTCGTCCTGAAAGTTCTCGGTCTCGTATGGGAAGGTCCAATATTCCGCCGCGTCGGTGAAGTCTGAGAAAACGATAGTCCGTCAAAAACATATCCCTTAGTCATATCTTTTTTTAAATAAATTCTCCTAACAGCGCAACCTGAAGAATCGAAGATTCTCAACTAATTTTTCTTAGTCGTTCTCTTTCGATGTTTTTTCATATGTATTTATTTTTTAATCAAGAAAATTCATCGTTCAAAGATAAAATGGTCGATGCCTTTCACATACAATCGATTTTGTACGAAAAAAAAATCTCGATGTTTGTGAGCAATCGAATAAATTAGGAGCAGAAATGGAAAAAGTGAACCTACTGTTCAATCTCGCTGCCTCGTTGTTCAATTGAACGAGTTGTCCATACAAGTCTCGTATCTGTGAACCGCTACGCCTTCGCCATTCCACCCATACCCATTGAAGCTCATCCCAGTCTCGACTTCTCGCCATAATCTTCGAGACATCTGTTCGCAGCATTAAAATCACAATCATTAATATATTCTGTCTCGTTCTAATCTTTTTTCCCCGATTCATACAATTCACATGTCATCATGCCGGAAAGTGCCGAGACACTCGTCGAGCTCACGAACAATTTTCACTTTAATCGCGCAATTCTGCAGTCTCAGTGATATATAATATTTGAGAAGTGCTTCGTCGCTTTCACGGTAGACGGCTCGATACAGCATGCGCAGGCAAAACCAACCTCGCGGTTGTAGGAAATTACTTAGGTCTTCTGCGCAAAACGAGGGGAGATCATTGCGGTTTGTTTCATCGTTACACGCACCAACGATCGTTTCAGCGTTTTACCACGCAAGACATTCGACAAACCACAAACCCGCTTTGGGAATCAAGCCGAGCATCGGGCATTTTCCAACCAATTAGTAAAAAATAAATGCATAAATTTCGTTGATCTTACCGGGATAAAGACGAAGTCCACATCGGAAGGGATCGTTATAGGCGCATATAGTTGCTGAATTATATATGCTAAGCATGTCATTTATAATTCGATTGTACTGAAACAAGACAACGGGAGAAAGCAGATTAATTGACGATATAAGCGAAGCGCAGCTTCGTTGTATGTGTTCTCGGTGTACACGATCACTGCCGTCCGGCATGCATGTCTCGATGCACCCATGGTCAGTTGCGCTCGAGTGCACTCAAGATCGTAAACCTGCGCATACACCAGATGTGCTATAATCAGGGAAAAAAAAAAGTATCCTTTCCTTCGAGATGTAAGAGTTGCTTTCCCACTGGGAAGCATTTTCATTTGTGACGCTCGTGTGAAATCGACGTATAGGAAACCGAAAGTATTTCCTACACCTCGTTGATCGATGCTGCAATTATCGCTGATCGTCGCTCGGTGCGAACGGGTTAGGTGAATTGAAGATGGAAAAAAATTTTAAGAAAAAGATACGAGCAATCCACGTTCGACACGAATGACGCAAGCAAGTACGATGGATTAAGTAGGCGCTACCGAAGAACCTCGTTCATACTGATGACTTTCGTTCGTGCTCTTCATTTTTCTCGCCTCGTTGACAAATGAGCTATTCGTGACGGACACGATCAATAATCGCTCTCAGATTGACAGGATTTCTTTTTGCGTAGGTGTGCGCTTGACCTGTCCTCGCGCGAGGGACTTTTTTTCTACAGTTTTCATGAACTCACTTTACTCACTGGAACACGCGACCTTGTACTTATGATTTCGCTCGCGCACCGTGACTCTTATTCGGCGAAATAACACTTTGATTTTTATTCAGATGTAGGAGGGAGACGTACTCGAGACACTTGACCTTGCAACGTTGCAGGCTCGTGCCAAGAAATTAAATTGCCAAGAAATGTCGGCTTTTTTTTTCATCAGAGGATATGAATACGTCTCTCCGTGCCAAAGAGAAAAATTTCATTCGCAATAAAATATTAGAAATACAAGATTCGTGATAAAATTAGGTGATTTTTATTTTTCAATGTCTTCCATTACTTAGCTTTTCTTTTTCTGTGTAATTTTTTCATTGAGCATCGGTATAAATTTTGCCCAAGATTGATGTAAAAAATTACCTTAAATAACGGAATTTTGATAATATTTTGAAGGTTGAGAAATTTTAGAGAAAATTGAGAAAATAATTTTTTTCCAATGAATAAGAGATTTTGGGATAAAACGTCTAATCGAGTTTTATCGAGAATGTTCGCTAATGATACATTGGACTACTTGTAGCGCGAAATTGGATTAAATCAGTTCCTTTGATCTGGAATTCGATGAAATTCGCATCGCTATTCGGTCGAATTTCGAAACAATTCAGCGCTCATTAGACGACGAAATCGGATACGCGAAACTCACCCTATCGAGTTGATCCGGTGGCAGTGCAGCGGGACCAACAGTGGAGAGGTATCTCAAGCGTCGCGCCACATTCGGATCTCTGAAGCCAGACGCGTCCAATCTCGAGATCAATTGCCATGCTTGATTCTGGAAGTCCGCGTATTGTCGCTGAGCCTCGAGCTGAAACCATGAATATAAAAAATAATAAAAGAAAAAAAAAAGATATTAACGCAATCCCAAATTACCTGAGAATTAAATTTAAATGCTAGTACGCGTATTCAAGCCCATTTAAGATTGTGTCTATTGTAAGCTCTATTCATGAGTTTGACGTAATTTTCAACAAAGACTCCGAGAAACATGCATGTGTTCTCATCTTCCGAGTACCCTTTTGTTCCCATGAAATTTAACCGAAACCCATTACGACGTCTTTAATAAAACCATTGTGCAACTATTATATTAATTTTATTAACTAACGTTGTGTCATTGGGGCAACGAAAAGCGAATTTTTCCGCTCAACTTTGCCTTGCGATTCTCATGTGTGTATTTTCACTATTCCCGTTCTGTATGAGGAAAATATCTCTACCAGCGTTATCAAAGCGGATGGTGAACTAGTTCTACGATGACCGACAAGTGCATTGGGACACCCTCGCTTTAAACAGCTTTACCGTTACCGATAAGGGAAAACGTTCGAGTTTCCTACCGGTAACATGGAGCGCATATCGAGACCGAGAACTTGTTCAGCTGACTGCTTTCGATCGCCCTATGCTTTTCGAACATCGTACAACGTGTCTCGAGTTCTCCGGTCACGAATCATTCAATACTTATTAAACGATACCTCAATTATTTAACGTATGGATAACGAAAATTTTTTTTGAATCGTAATCTAGAATGTTTAAAAAGAAATTTACGCTCGGAGCTTTTCCAGGGAAAATGTAATTGAGATGGAAAAAAAAAAGAAAATGTGTGCGTAATCGTCGTGTAATAGCAATTATGATTGTTACAAGAACAGAGATTCTTTTTCAACGAACGCGGGATGGGAGGCGGCTCTTACAGGTTTATCTAGAAGTTGAGCTTAAGCTGGTCGTGTGCTGCGCGAGCCTCGAGGCGAATAAAGTGCCAGGGGCCTCCCTGCTGTTACTCAATTCTAATCGCAACTACTGCAGTCACAATGGCATCACCTGGGAACATTTCCCGTATGTAGGCATACATTAGCGAGCCACGCGGGTGAGCGCGTGCACGCCCTTTCTCGCGGGCCCCCCCGAGCGAAAAAAAGAGATACAAGAAAAAAAAAGACAGCCCGCTTGCCTGACGCTCTCGGACTCAGGGAAATTCTCGGTTCTCGTGTAAAACAGGCGGAACGGAGGAAGCGCGAGGAAAAGTACGAATCCGTGGCATCGGGTCTCACGAATCAAGGAGCCTCGCCGGCGAGAGATGAGGTCGAGGACTCTCCACGCGGAATTCTTTATAGACTTTTAGTTTTGCTTGTGTTACGATGAAAAGTCGAAAGAACCCGACAATTAGGCCATCACGATTCTATGAAAAATTATGAAAACTTATAAAATCCGTCTCAAAAAAATCACATGATCTAATTTTTTGAAACATAAAAAAAAAATGGTATAATCCAGGTTCTTTCATGTTTGGCAATTTTTTTTCGTCTCTACCGACATTGTAGCTCACATGAATCAATTGAGACATTAGGACTGTGGGCCATACTCTGATACAAACTTTTTTTCGGTCGCGTGTCAATATTAACCAGAAATGCTCGTAAATGACGCCCCTAGGGGATGAACAGTAACCCATCAAATAGATTGTGCCACTCTACGATGACGCGGCAGTCGCAACTATAGCCGCTGCCAAAACACGGTCGCCGACGCTTTTTTCTAATCCTGAATAAATACACGTTTTCCCATACAATCGCAAAGCAATAATACGGGCTGCGCGTGAAGTATTTGGAATTATCCTACGCGGGTCGATAAAACACCGAAAGTGAATTGCGTCAGAATTCAGCGAAAGTTGTCGCGTGCTTGAGATAAGTGCCCGTTAACGAGTGTCCCAAAAAAAAAAGAGCAATGACTGATGAGTAAGTCGTATCGACTGTGAAGAAACGGAAGGTCGTCTCACAGTCCAGTGAATACGAAAAGCGAGCTGGGCTACGCCGTTCTGCTCTTTAACGGTCTTATTAGCACAAATTTAAATACGCACCGCTTGCAACTGCGTGTACTCGTTGACGTTGGTCTCGTAGTTCCATTGGGCGGCAACGTTGTTGCTGCATCTCTCGGCACCGAGAAAATCCAACCTCGCCAAAACGTTTCGGTAGTCGAGGTTGTTCGGCCTTCGCGGGCCTTGCTGCGGATCGTATCCATCGTATCTGTCGTCGGGTTGACGATTGAAACCGTTCGTTCTATCGTCTCTCAACGGCGGCAGATCCAATTGGCAGGAGACGATGGACAGAAGAAGACAGAAGAAGAATCCTGTCAATACCTGCAATATAAATGAAATCATTGATTCAAAAACATTCTCAAAAATGTATAAATAAGAAACAATTCATCAGCAAAAAACAAATGTTTTATTGAAATCAACATTCTATTCATAATAAAATCAAGAAAATCATTTTTTTTCTAAATTCCATGAATGCGTTAAACGGCGAAATTAATTGATCAATGGATTTTAGAATGAATGAAGAAATTATTTGAAGGTCGCAAAAAAAAAGAAATGTTGCACAGATTTTAATACTGTATTAGGGTTTGATGGTCATTGGGCAATGTTCGCCAGTACAGCGTACTACACGACGTGGTACGATGTATGGCGTCGTTAATAATTAATCCTCTATCGTGCCGCCCCGTGGAACCACGAAAATATATTCAGGCGGCGGATCGATAGCTTCCACCCTCCAGTTCCCACCTACGGATGGCCGCGCCACCGATTAATTGCTTTCCGGAAACTCACGACCAGAACTACGGGGTGTCGCGAAGATTATCATTGCCTCCTTGATAGACCCATTATGTCATGCATTTAATTATTCGTGACAATTAAACTAATTGAAGAAAAAACGTTTCGTTTTGTCATGCGCCGCGACTTACAGAACATCTTCCACTCTGACCGACCACGACCACGAGAATCCGTCGATGCAGCACTTCCATAACTGATATCTCGTATCACGAATGAATCTGTAATCTTCACCCTCAAGAACCGAGTTCTCCGAGATCCGGAGAACCTTACTGATAACTCTGATGCACCGAACTTAAATTCACGTTTAACAAGATTGTTTCGTCTCCTCAACTTCGTTTCTTCCGATCAATCGACAAATTTTGCGCGCGTATCGTTTGTCCCGCCCGACTGACCCGATCGTTCCTTGGCTCGTTGCGTTACTAAAAGTGACATAGGCACAGCCGTATACATTTATCTCACTGCGTGCTACGAGTTCGAGCGACACGAGAGGTCATCAACGGTGTAACGTAGCGTCAGTGGAGGGGGAGGACGAGAGATACACCTGTCCTGGTGTGGAGGTTCGCAAACGCCCGCCAAAGAGACATATCTACCGTACAAAAGTCTATCCTACTGCTTGGAATACGAAGCTCATACTACGTCAACGACGATGATGGGGGGGTGTCGGCAAAGAACGAACGAGGCGTCGGCGAGGACGAACGGAACGAGTGAAGAGAAAAAAAAACACGAATAGACCGAACGGAGGGGAACTAGAGAAAAAAAACGTTGATAGGAAGGAAAAAACTACTGAAAAGAGGGAGAGGCGTTCGGCATTATTGTAAGCGAGCGCGACTCCGTAACTCCGAGTCTGCAGAAGAACAGGCTCGTGGAAACATGCGAAGAAACGGAGTAGAAGTATAGAGCGCGTCAGTGGAGGTGGAGGAGGTCACTTGCAACATCGTGACCAATTTTCCCACGTTGTCTCCGTTGCCGCTGTTTTATCCGCGCGAAACCAACGCTAACGCGATACATGCGCGCGTGACCTCTTCGTCATTCTTCTTCATTTTCGTCGCGTCCTCCATCGACGACGATGGTCTTCTTCGTCGGCGGGTTTCCCCCTCGAGTTGTGGAGTCGCGCGGAGTCGGGTAGACGAGACAACGAGACTCAATGAGGACCATTGTCTACTCTCCGGAGGCGCACGTGCCCCCCGCTCAACTCCACGTTCGTTTAATAAGGACGCGTATTGCTCACTGTTCGTGCATATTATTTATACACATGTACGTGTGCGAACAGTAGAATTTCAGCAATGGTTCGTCAACGCCAATAAATTTTACAAACTTTTCTTTCCTTTTTTTTTGTCGGTCGGCACATTTGAATTCGGCATTTGTGTTCGAATGCGGGAATATTTCGAGAAAAATGATCCCACTGTAGAGTCAAGACTTTTGTATAGTCTTCTGGGAGTTTTGAATGTTTCATCGTCTCATAGAAATTACGCATAGGTCACGCTTGCGTAGGGCAGGTATAAATCAACGTTGCGATCACGATGACTCCGAGATAAACAGATCGGAAGTGTTCTATTACATTGGAGACCGATGTACGTATTCGTAATACGCATGCCACGGCATGCGACTCGATGACTCGATGTCATTAGAAACACGACACATTTTTTTCGTGATTCATCGTTAACTGTAGAGTTGAGCGCGAATGATGAACGACGCTATATGTAGGCATAACTGATGGATATAGCACACGTAGCATTATCCACCGAAAGACTCAACGCTGTCGTTGGAACTACGCAATAATTATCATGCACTCGCTGGTTGAACTCTTCGCAATAAAAAGCTTCGACGATGCACTGTCCAACAGCGGGAAATATATCCGATGAAATCCTGAATGGAATATTAATCGAATGGAATGAAGGAACTAGAAGAGGCACTTCCAAGTATTCTTCTCAGATTCGAGTGGAGTACACTGTTATTTAATTATGACGACGACCCGACCGAAGAGACTATTATCCTGCACAGTGAACTTTCGTTCCGCGAAGTTCCATTCGGTTGAAAAATGTAATCACAGTCCGACACAGACGTAGTGAGATTGGCGAAATTTCAAAGGAACTATTTCCATTTTTGCTTTTTTTTTACTAATTCTTGTTGGAAGATAGTAAAACAGAATTTCGGTTACTGAGATCTCAGCAATCTCGAATACCGCGTTTCTGCAACTTATGTGCGTTGAGACCCAATCAGATATCGAATTGTTTGTAATTTTTAAGTTTCAGTCAATCCGCTGCGTAGGATTAAATTTCGCGTAAGTAATCCCTTCTGATCCCCTATCTCTTCTGAGCGAGCTGAATGGGCGAACAACACCGTGAGACAGTTAACAAATGTCGTTAAAAGATTCTTCACACGCGGCATTAATACTAATTACTCATTTTCATCGTACCTCATCGCGTCTACACTATAATGCACTCTCGCCTTGACCGTTCCACCGTTCATGCAAATATCAATGATTCACGTTATACTTGCCACGTGTCCGTTCGCACTGCTGTGAGAAAATTCTGGAGGGCGAACTGTATCCCGTATCTAGCAAACCTATCGAGAATCACCGCACCTCGTGAAACTCCTTCGGCCTCTTCCTGCTACCGTTTTGCATCGCCATAGAAAATCGTCGCAACTTCATTGTTCGCGTTACGACGAATCAATGAGTATCGCATTTCCATCTTGGTGGTGCTTCAAGAACGAGAGGAAAACACGTCGAAGCGCATTACTCGAGGGCGATCGAGCAGAAGTTCTGCAGAGAAGACAGAACCGCATATTTGCGCACCTTCCGTCGGCGCCTCGAGAATCTCTTGCGGCGAATAAACAACCGCGCCCACTAAAAAAAATCTACACCGAGGATAGTCCCACGATGATCTGGAACACAACACGCATAGCACTTTAGTAACTATTGCGACGATACATATAAGTATTTACCTACATTATTGCAAGCGAGTCTCTAGGCCAGCAGTCCTCCGAGATAGACCTTGAAGACTTTTGCCCGAGACGACGACCAAGACGACAACGACGATGCCTCTATCTCTTACGTGTCTTGCGCGGCGTAAATTGTCCGTCCACCCGCCGCGTGTGCTTACGCAACGACAGACGTGGATCGCCCTCCTGTAAACAGAGTACGAAATCACGAATGTAAAGTAAATTCGTTGGTACGAAACAAAGGAATCCATGGCAGAACGTCCTTCTTCCACTTATGACGTGATTGTCTTGGTGCAGACGTTTTTTTTTATTTCTCGGTTTTTTTAAACTCTTTGTCGGCTGGAAATAAAATGCGCAGTGAGTATACGTTAAAAAGACGACGGTCAGAGGGTTCTCCTGATTTATTAGGAGCGTGCGTGTAGTTATTATTGAAAAATTACAGCGAAAAGAAATAGTCGGAGGTTGGAAAAGGATAGCAGAGCGACGGTAGAAGTAGTCGCGGAGAGAAGCATGAATAGCCAACGTATCCGTGGGACTCATTCAACGATGAAACGATACCTCGGGCTAGCTACCTATATCGATCGAACTAGTTCATTGCGTGTTTCCCTAGCGTATTGTACGCTTGGTCGCCTCTGGTGACGTTGATAAACAGACGAAAAAACAAAACAATGTGCGAGGGAAAACCGCGCGCCGGCGACACGTAGCCTAAACAATGAGGCGTGACGTTACAATTAATATGTAGGTCTCGGTGACGAGACAAATGTATCGCCGAAGGAGGAACATTGGATGATGAGAAAAATAATTATGAACGTTCGAGATTGCGAGTAAAAAAATCTAGAAACGTACACTCATAAACATTGAATAATAAGACGAAAAATGAAAAATCAATCAATCCATTACTAGCCAATCGAAACAACTGATATTATAATAATAATTATTTAAATATTAAAAAGAGTAATTTACTAGCATTGACATTTTTTAAACGATTCTCAGTGAATGTTTCTTCAAATAATAATAATTATTGATTGCATTTAGATATTATGTGGAATAGTTGTATCGGCAGAAGAATGATATTGCGGTTGCAATCGCTAGGAAAAGCTTAATAAGATTGCATGACGTATCATGTGTGCATGACGAGTCATCGGGAATCAAAAATTTAAACATCGAGGCAAGTGATTTTTATCTCTCGAGATTACACCAACGGGTATTGGCTTGGTAATTAAAAGTTTTTCACAAGAGACTGTACACGTTCGTATCTTTAATAAAAATTTCCGGCTTCATTCGATAGCGCAGAAAATTGCAGAATTGCAATTGTACTTTCATAATGCCGTGCCAGGTAAGGACTGCGACGGGGAAAGGGAGGACTATAGAGACGAGACCATCCCATTGAGGGGCATCCTCCTGCGAAGAAAGATCTTGGGCGCTTCTATAGAATCGAAATGGCGAGAAGGGAAAAGCGCAGCGTAGTGAAACGCGGTATTCGTATAATAGCGCGAATTCGCATTGCGGACAATGCCAATCTCATCGGGAGATAACGAGTGCCGGTCCCACGAGAGATTGGCCGGGGTGGAGAACGCGGCCACAAATCTGCGGGGTTCAAGTACGCGTAAGGTGAGCATACTTACGGCTTGCTTCTCGTCTCTCCGCAACTTACACACGCCATTCCGCTTCTCGACGTAGGTATGTACCTCCTCCGATGTACGTCTCCTCTGTTGCTAATTTTGTTGCTGAAATAATAGAGACGTTAAAAAAAACATGGCGATCATAAACGAATAATGAATTATAATTAAAGTAGTTACGCCGTAAGCCAACTATGGCGATTGTATTCGCGCTGCATCCTTGAACGGACTTACATGCCCGAACTCGGTTGCAGTTACGCGAGCCACGCAAAGAGATCATCGCAACGTTTAAGCGTCGTAATTTTCTTTTTTTCGCTTTCGCGAATTTTTTTGTGAAGTTCGGAGCGGAGTGGAAAATAAGTTTGCTTCTTTTGATACGTCATTACTTCTGTATTGCCCATTTAGCTAGAAAATATCGCGAAAATACTCTTTGAAGAATTGTAAATCAACCTTGAAGTGTCGTTTTTCTTGATGATTCAAAGAGAACTGTTTGACGCACTTATACATCGTTCTTACCAGCAAAAGCAACGGTGACGTTCTTCACGTATTTTATTTATCTGATCCATTTTATCCAAAAGCACGCCAATAATTGTTAGTGACCGGCAAATTCTTTTTTTTTTTAATTTAATCATTCTCTCGGTCAATCACAGGGGAATAAATCGACAACACTATCAATTATTACCTTAGACTCCGTTCAGCCCGTCACACTTTAAGAAGGATAATTAGTCGACGATTAACGATGAATCGTGAGGGTGTGGACGTTCGTTTCATCGCAAATACTTCGCAGAATTTTCTGACTCAATCTTCATGCATAATCGACTCATCGTTCGTTAACAGGATCGTGTTCTATTATTATAATGTTAATACGATAGGCATTCCGTGGATCCCATTAAATATGCGCATGAATACCAATTGAAGATTATCCAAACAGGAGGGGATTCCGATAAAATAATAGTAACGTGTCAGTGAACAGAGAGCTCGAGATAAACCCAGCCTCTCCCTGGTGTTTGCTCTCGAGACTCGAGCGTTCTGGTAGTCATTGAATCCCGAGCGTGAGAAACAAAGATACGGCCTCGTACGCGCAATACTTATAATAGGTTAATGCGAAAATGACTCCACCGTCTTGAGTCTATCGGTAAGAAGGTAACATGCGGAAACACGTAGAATCCGTTAAGTAACATATTTAAGAATGGAGATTAAAAAAACGAAAGCAAAAGTTACTGTAACAATGCAGCAAAGGAAAGATCCTCTATCGATAGTGCTTCAAGGACCTTATGTTCGTTCTCACGTCACTTAAATCGAATAGCAACTGCAACGATAACGAAACGGCATTGCTTCTTTCTCATTTTTTTACGAATTGCTACTGAATAATTCTATAAGTTGACCATTCATTTCAAAATGATACTCTTTGGAGTCATCCATCTAGTTTGCTGTTTCTGCGGAATTTCCGCACTTCCGGTAGTTCGATTAATCGGCCGGTGAATCGTGAGGATGTCGTGGCTACGTAGATAAGATTCAAAGTGCCCGATGCAGTCATTACCGACGACGATGGCCACGAGAAACGCGGCGGATGGCCCGTTGGGCGACCTTGTCCACCAGTTACGTAAGCCAGAATATTATATCATATAGAATATCATTGCCAACATATGCAGTGCGTTCAACAAGGCGACCGATGGCTTCTGATTCTCCCGTTTTTTCCCCGATCTACGAAATGTTGCAACTTACAATTTTAATCTACACTTGCGGCTAAATATCGGTTGCGAGTCCATGAAGGCGTTATTAATGAAAAATAAACGCGCGAAGCGCCCGCTCGCAGCGTAACGTGCCGTGGATGTGTTATGTTACGACGATGAATCGCGATTAACGCTACCTCAGTCATACACTGAGTCATCGGTTGTCAAGATATTGTGTTTCTCGAGAAGCTGGTACAGCAGGTACCGCGCGGCACGAGGCTTCAACGCCGTAGAATGCAGATCTCGCGGTCCCTCGACGTGTAACCGGAGAGCCCAGAACATACAACCGTAGGCGAAGCGTGTCGCAGCCAATGGCCTTTGGGCGCAAGAAGTGTGAGAGGTCTGGAAAAAAAAATTCAGGAAAAAGTGGACATCCAGAAAGGGAAATTGTCGGATGCGGTACCAACGATTTCTTACGCGATTCGTCAATCGACCGTATCGATTCGGGTACGGTGGCCTAGACCGATTTAATATCGCTCAGGGTTACGATTTCGTATCAATGAGATCTCTTGAATTGAAAATGGCGCCAACAAAAACTGCTATTGAGGAATACCGACACACGAATACATTTTTTTAAAAGATCTATGAAAATTGAATTTCTGGCGTTGGATGTATAGACGTTGAGGAACGTTGTGACCAATGCATCTATTAGATTAACATAAACTATTGATAGTGCCAAATTTAGTGTTAAGAAAGCTATGTAATTTTTTTAATTCCTTTGCATGTATGAAGATCTGTTGAACAGTCAATCGTAAGATTGACTGTTTGTTGATTTTTTTTCCTGCCTACAATTCTCTCCTGAAAAGATGAGAACTCTGACGTACTGGATGGGCTTATTTGATAACAATTTCGAGAAGTAGGTCACGTTTCTCCCTCGAAATTGTATTTCGAGCTACAGTAAGATTGTGGAGCGATTCCACGATAGAGTTAAGCAGCTTGCCAAGGATTGCCAGCCGCCAAGTACCATCTGCTCGTGCGAAACAAGGCGAAACTCTAATTCGATTAATTAGGGCGTCGCTTTAATGTAAGGAGCGGAGAATGTTCTCCAGTGTGCTATTATCCTGCTTTCGCGAATAATAAAGTCTTCGACATCATAATTCCGGACGATTAACAGCTTGGCTGGGAATTTTTCAAAACTCGCAGTCCCCAGGTAGTCGTTTAACCCTTACGATTATTCGGTTATTACTTAGCTCGCTTGCCTCGAGAAGCGAAGCCACCTTGAACAATTCAAACTGCCGAATGACTCCGGCGCTGAAGCAAGTGAAGAAGTTTACCGGTATGTTTGTGTCAGCCAACCAAAGGGTGGGGTTTAATTACCTACTGGCTGGTGACCTGGTCACTGGGTCGTGGCTGTAATACAAACTCGCGCAAGCAATTACCACTGAAATTACATACGACGGAACTATATGTGCGCGTTAGCATGCATAATGAAATATTTCGGAGAGAAGTAACGAATTATTTAGTTCACGCTTTTGGAACCAAGGTCTCGCATAACTGATTTATGAAATTTTTCGCAGTTTTTGTAAAAAGACATTTAGCGATATTAGCAGTCAAATATTTAGTGCATTTACTTTTTTATTGAGATCCAATTGAATTGGAATCGGCGAGATTAAAGGCAATAAGACCTTAATTAAATTCTCAATAAAATATGGTTGAAAAATGCAAAAAAGAGAAATTTGTTGAGAACGGAAGTCTAAACAAATGCGATTTCAGTTTTGGAAGAACCAATCGCGTGTCCGCATGCCACGGGGTCTATTTGAAATGCTGATTTCGCCTGAGTCTACGTCGGCGTTTACTCAAAGCTCGGTTCTTCTTCTCAAGATCAATATTGCTCGCGTATAATATACAACCGCTATTCCGCACAGTCGAACATAGAATGAACCCTGTGTCATTAACGTGAAATTGCTATCAAGATACAGAGCGACGTTAACTAGTTTGCTTTCGTCTAATTGCAAAAAATTTGACTCTCCGAGACTTGATCCCGCGTCACTTCTAAATTATTACCATTTCCTGGAATGTATCTCTTTGTGAAGTCCGCAGGAATAAAAAAAAAAAAAGAAAAATAAAAACTTCGACGAGGTCTTACCTTTTAGAACGGAACAAACTGAGCAAAAAGAATTCCACATGGACGTCACTCACTCGACCGAGCGTCAAAGTAAAAGCCACTATTTACTTCGAGTTCTTCGAGTTTTTCGACGCACTCGCCGCGTAGAGCAGCGGCCCGAGAATTCATGGCCATCCTCGCGTCCCGGCACGTCGCGATTTCCAGCGCAGAATTTTTTGTTTTCTTCTTTCCGGCAACCTAAAAACGAGCAACAAACATGTAGGTATGGCGGCTTTGTGAAATCATGAAGACACGTTAACAAAAAATAGACACGATCGTGAATCGAGGCATTTGAATGGGCTGACGAATTCTCGAGGCCTATTCGAGCTTTCGATTCTTTTCTGTTTTCGCAGACCGGAAGTCTCGCAAAAAAAAATCAATGACATGACAGTGCTGAAAACGTTATTATTTCTACATTCATTCGCCGTCATTTCGATGGTAGTCGTGATAGATTCGCGGCATGACCACGCGAAGAGGAATAATATCGGGGCGAACTTTCTCGGAAGTGTGAAAAACGCGACGGTGCCATCGCGACGACGGGATAACGTTGCGCAGCACCGAAAGTCGCTACCGGAATCGAGCCTTCCGGAGCCCGATGTGGTTAGTTGCGTATTCTTTTAATTTAGTATAGTGCAAAAGATTCGTTTGACGAATTTACTTTTTCTTTCCAAAAATTTTCCGGAAAATCTCAACAGTTTTTGGCATTGGTGAATAATTTGAGTCTCGTCGAGTACAATCGTAACGCGATAGATCAATGGAACTTCGAGAGCAATATAACGGAGCCGACACGTCTGGCAGCGGTAAAAGTTTGTCACTTTGATAAATTTTCAACAGTCTCAAGAGTTTCCATTAATTATCGCTTAGCTAAAATCGTCTGAGCGTCTCGCAAGATTCCAGAGATCTGTCTGGCGAGCGGCGATGCAATACGATTGGCAAAAGTTCAACGAATCCACGGGTTGGAAGAGGCAGTTCGAGATGCTGGCTGTACTCGGTGTAGCGGCACTGTCTGATGACAAATTTCGAAGGGTAATCAATCGTTCGAAAATTAATCACTAAACACTGTCCCAAAAGTGTCCAAAATATTCCTCATTATCCCAACCTTGCCCGAAAAAAAATGTAAAAAAGCTCGACCGACTAATCAACGAGATGGAAACAATCTATGGTACAGCGACGATACTACCGTATAAAAAATCGCCAAAACCTCCGACGAAGAAGCACACACATAAGTCGATAAAGTCAAGAAAATCGCACACGAAATCGACTGTGCAAAGTAAAAAAATCGGTCGGAAAATTCTTGCCAAGACGAAAGACGAAAAGATAGATAGAGGGAGAAAATTCAAGAAGAAAATCGTAGAAAAACTCAGATTGGAACCAGGTGCATTTTGAGAAATGACGAAAATTACCCAGCGACACTGATTACAACTTATATGCGGGAGCATTGCGAAAATATACCTACTACCGAGGATTTATACAGAGCTACTCGAGATCATGGCCACATCCGAGGATCCGGAAGAGTTGCTTTACGTGTGGAAGTCTTGGCACGATGCCACGGGTAAGAGGATGCGGAAGAAATATGTCGAGTACGTCGGTCTGATGAAGGAGGTGGCTTTGTTGAACGGTAAGAGGTTCGATAAAACTTTGCCGCTGGTATTATTCGCTTGTATATCTGTATGTAGCGAACTTTCCGAGGACACCACGGCGGCGGTATCCCGAGAGGCGAGAATGGTTGATATCATCTTGTTCATCTTTGCAATTCTTTTCACATCCATTCGTGCCGCAATTCGTGGTTGAGCGAGAATCCAATGTACAACAAGAGCTTTTCATTTGAATGTAGGCTTCTCGACAGCAGGCAAGTATTGGACTAGCGCTTACGACGATGCAGATTTGGAAGGCACGATAGAACAACTTTGGAAGGAAGTCAAACCTCTGTATCTGCAGCTTCACGCTTACGTGAGAAATCGCGTTCGTGCCAAGTACGGAACGAAGAGAGTACCGAGGAGTAACAATTATATACCCGCTCACTTGTTAGGTATACTCGAGTATATGAGGGATTGATTACTGCTACTATTCTTATTCACACAGAGATGAAAGATCTTGTTTTTTTATAAACGACGAAACCCTCAATTAAATAGCAAAGATTATCGAAATAAAATTTAAATAAAATCGATTAAATATGCCATGTAAATGTAGAATGACGGTACGAATTTGTTCAACTGATTGGATTTAAATGAATACGATTTCTCTTCGCAATGAAAAAGACATAAAAGCTGAGCTTGAAAAAAACTCAAAAAACGAAGTCGAGGTTGATTTTGCCATTGTTATTCGTTCGTTGTAACGACGCTCGTAAAAACGTTTTGCAACAGGTGACATGTGGGCACAATCGTGGATCCACGTTCAGAGATTCGCTCTTCCCTATCCGGAGCTCAACGGAACCGATTTGACTGGGGCTCTCGAAAAAAAAGTAAATTATTATTATCGACTTTCTTCACCGGCTATAGAGGCGTTGCGCCTCTATAGTCGTAAATTATAAAAATTTCACCTGCACTGATCGATAAGCCAATCGAATAATTTAAACGAAACATTTTAATTTCTTTTCGCATTCGACGATGAGACGACGCAATACTTTCTCTCGCAGAAATACACGCCAATGAAGTTTTTCAAGCTAGCCGAGGATTTTTTTCACTCGATCGGATTTCCCTGGTTGCCGGAGACCTTCTGGAAGAATTCGATTCTCGAGCGTCCCGACGACGATCGCGAATTGGTCTGTCACGGTTCGGCTTGGGACATGTACGACGGCAAGGACTTCCGGTAACGAAATAGGCAATTGAAAATGCAGATCTAACAGCGTCGCGAGCGTTGAGCGATCGGTGGAATAAATTTGAGCGATAGCGAACGATGAACAAGTTGGGTGCATTAGGGTATAGCAAATGCGTACGCGTCGCAGGATCAAAATGTGCACGAGAGTCACGTACGAGGATCTCGTAATCGTTCATCACGAAATGGGTCACGTCCACTATTACATACAGTACAAAGATCAGCCTGTCGTGTTCCGAGAAGGCGCTAATCCCGGTAAGTGTCGGAAACGTTGCGGCTCTTTCAATTTAAGTGCGAAAGAATTTAATCTCAATAATGTAATGTGAAATAGAAAATTGAACAAGTCGCCAGACTTCGAAAGGAATTTAAAAACAATATTAAGACATTAATTTGTTATGCAAACAGGTTTCCACGAGGCAATCGGTGATACCATAGCACTGTCAGTGTCATCACCTCCTCACACGTCGCGTCTCGGCCTTACCGAGACCGACTCGTATGACACTCGCAGCGACATCAATTTCCTGTTTGTCATGGCCCTGCAAAAGGTTGCTTTTCTACCGTTCGCTTATTGCGTTGACAAATGGCGATGGATTGTCTTCGGCAATGAAACCGCGCCCGACAGCTACAACGGCCTTTGGTGGCAATTAAGGTCTCTCTTCCCCACCTATCCCAACCATCTCTTATTGTAATTTAGGACAAACAGCGGACAGGCACATCCTCTGTCCTTCAGAGTGATTAGCAGAAAAAAAACAGATCTACGAATTTGCAGGGCAAAAATACAGGGCATCGAGCCGCCACTCGATCGCGACAAAGACGACTTCGATCCCGGATCAAAGTACCACATCGCCGCGAGTGTTCCGTACATAAGGTACGATTTTCTAAAAATCTATGATCCTCGAATTTTTTCGTATTAACGCGGCGAAAGCTTTCAGGTACTTCGTCAGCTTTATAATACAATTTCAATTTCTGGAAGCTGCATGCCTCGCTTCGGGACGCTACGAGCCTGGCAACGTTCACAGACCTCTGTACAGATGTGATCTCTACGGCAGCAACGAGGGCGGTCTTGGATTAAGGTAATCCCGGTGGTGGAGCTAAGCTTAATCATAATCCTATCACCGGGCGAACCGATGTCTCCATAGAAAGCCTACAGTGATCGACCGACACACGCGCAGCGAATCGATCCAGCGAATGAACAGTCAAGGCCAACGATTGAACAATCGATTTTCAATCATCTTAAGAAGATTTAAAAAAACGCCGTGCAAGCTGATAAAACTGCACCGTCGCCGACGTTCAAAAGACACTTTTTTTTTGCCGGATTACTCAGTATAACTAAAGAAATGTGAGACTGTTAAGTCACTGACTTCACTTCGACCGTACATCCCTTCGACACGCTAACGATGTTCTCTTCGTTGATTTTTTCTGCCCTAGCCCGAGACTGAGCGGTGGCCGAACAAAAGATGATTCGACTGTGATATATCGACCCCTAAAATAGTCAACCGAGATTGTTTTTTTTTCTATAGACGAATGATGAAGCTCGGATCAAGTAAATCTTGGCCGGATACGATGGAAGGTTTCACGGGATCAAAAACCATGCAAACCAAAGGCCTTTTGGCCTACTTCCGACCTCTGTACCTCTGGCTGCGAGATGAAAATCAAAAGAACGGCGAACCGATAGGATTTTAAAGATTCCGAAGACGTGGGTAAGCTACCGAAGCGATTATGTCCGAACGATCGGACGTTGTTGATCCGTCGACTGCTTCTCATTCTCTGTGAAATCAGGTGAAAGCATTCCGGCTTCGCGACGCCGCTTCCATCTTTCGTTCGACATCGAAACACCCGCAGCGGAAACATGCGCAGTTCACCTGCTCGTACCTCCCGCCGTCGCTGCAAACGGTAACAGGCCAGGCAGAAAACATTGGTAGAAATCTACGTGGAAGCGCGCCGTTTAATCGATTCTTGGTAAGCTCTGCACTCGACAGGCAGATGTCGCTCTCCAGTGAAGTATCCTGCAACAAATAACAATATAATGAAAAGAATTCCAAGTCTGTTTAACTTGCTGCTCGCAGAGTCGACTCAGTTTCGTCACCCAGTCGTCACCGCTTTTGTAGCGGTAAGCGGCACTCGGTTCGCTTGGATCTAATGCATGCATTCCGCTCAGATGTTCGCCACTTTCACACGTATGGGACTCGTTGTTGATTCGACGGATCGAACTAGCTAAAAGAGTCACTCAATCGGCTAGTCTAACTAGGGTCATTGCGAATAAAGCCTATTTTTCTATTTGCCAATTGGAAAAGTAAGGCACACGCTTGGCAGCGAAATACTATATATCGTTTCATTGTTACTCCATCGGAGCTATGCATCTTGCGGAACATTGGACTCGGGGCACGAAGTTCTGCACGTCGCGACGCAAGTGGAAATAGACTGAAGAGCGAGCGAGTGCGCACCGTGCGGGTCGCTGGGGTCACGTAGTCACACGTAATTGTCAGAAACAATTCAATTGTTATAATATCCCATTGCCTCTGACCCTAATACTTGTAATACCAACGATAACCTGATCTACTGTCGGGATCCTATGAATAGAAGCACGGCAACGGAACGTCCTACGATAGAATACCATAAACTTTCTTTGCTTAGTCATGCCGGTCGTTCCTTTCAATGAACCACGATGTTGTTGTGCCCGGACAGAGAATTATGTTTATGTTATAATTATGTATGTCCGTCTCGTAATTCTCGTAACAAACACGTCTCATATCGGATGAACGGTTGTGCGCGAGGCGCGGGATAGTCGCTACGATTATCCAATAACAGGGATCAAAACATCGTTGGCTTGTGGGCGTCGTATGATCAACTCTCATGCCGAGTACGGAACGGGGTGTGAGCTGGCAGTTAAATTTTTATTGATAGACATGGAATTCAGGTTTGATGTTTGTTTTTTAATGTTTTTTTTACTCTTATTCGATTCCGCTAAGGCAACGGCCGGCCGGTTTTCGTTCGATCGTATCTGGTCGGAACTTGTGTTAGATCGTTCGGTCCGAGTTTTTCAGTCTGTGCTGCGTCTCGAGACCGGACATTCGACAGAAATTTCGAAACATAGTTGTCCCCTGTCGAAACTCGCCAACGATCGAGATTATCAGAGGCGAGAGACGAAAAACAAATATGCTCGTTGGATATATATCTATAGACGAAACGTTCCGCTACTGAATGATACTGACCACAAGGTGGAAATAATGGGACAGGGATAATCTCGGCGGGGGAAGGCAAATAGAAAAAAAACGTCGCACAGCGATGAAGCGTGCTCGAAGGTGACCGATATCAACCTTCGAAAAAAAAAACAGAAAAAAACGGCGAGAATGAACGAAATTGAAAAAACCGTAGCATTCCCACAGCCAATTAGGTTGATTTCAATGGATCGAAATCGCCTTCTGTAATTGGCTGATTAGTAATTTCCTCGATGCGTCATTACGCACGGGCGTAGACCGTGAACTGAATCTGTTTTCAAACGGAAGGAAGTGGAAAAAGTTTCGTTTAGATATAGAGGAACTGGTCCGAATATGGAACATGGTGCGACTATGGAACATTTTAATCTTTTACAACAATTTTTTTATTTCGTTTTTAATTATTGCGGAGACATATTTTAATTTCATTTTGCTAATGCTGTGTTCATTTAGTCCTAAACGATTTTTTAAAACTTCATAGCTGATCTTTGAAGTGTAGAACTTCGAACTTCGCATCAGAAAAATTGAGATTCTTGTCAAATGCGGTTCTTTTCGTGAAGAATTAGTCTGTCTATTCAACAATGGTATATTTTTTAAAGAATATAAAGAATACATTTTTTTAGCGAAAAAAAAAAAGAAATATTTATGTTTCATATTTCCACCTGTTCCTCTACATATAATACGATAATGCCTAAGTAGGCGAGCTACCGTCGACAGGTATAATAACGTTTTGCTCGATTTCACGACAGCCACAACGCAGAGATCGCGACCTTCCTCCAGCCATGCGTCGTCGACAGCGAGAAAATCGCTAATTGATTTTCGATACCCTAAGGCATGTACAATTTAATTGCCGTCGGATCTCGATAGTCAGCAGTGCAATGAATAGATCGTTTCATTGCTGGTGTGGGGCACTAAGGTACGTGGCTAGACCTATGTGTGCCTCGGTACCTTACCATTTCTACTCGCAACGGGTATCCGGGTTACAGTGCACTCGACAGCACAGTCACGTGAATTAACGGAGGAAACGAACCGATAGTCTCGCGAACGTTCGTGGCGGGGGAGCTTCGATTATAAATAGCTCATTACAGGTCTATGGATGTAACCCCACCCCGCGATGCAATTAAAACCATTATAATTCAGAAAATCGGCTCCAAGGGCGGAACCTATATATTACAGACTTGTGCTATATCAGTAAGGAACTTGAGAAATGAAATCTGGGTTATGCCCATCGAGTTATAGCAATTACAGGCTCGCCTTGGCTTCCATACACACAATTCAGAAAGTGAATAACAATTATTGTAACGCCGAGGACCTAACGAACGGATATCGAATGTGGTACATAACTGAAATACCCAAAGGTACTCGAGGGAATTAGCAACAAACAGGGGAATTATGCAGGATAATCTTACATTCGAGGCACGTGGACCGTTTTTCTGCCATAATTACAAACAAGATATGACTCGTAGTTGCTCGTTAGAATTCAAAAAATGTTCGAGAGGTCAAAAGACTTTCGCAAATACAACTTCACAGATAACAGTGTAAAGTCTAGTCATTCTCAGAGGTACTACATCTATGAATAACAAATAAAAGATATCTTAATTACATCTCTACAATGTTGCAGCCAAGTTAATCGTACTATCGTGATAAATTATTCCCACAGACAACGAACTGTTTCCTGTCTCTGTATTTTAATTGAAAACCCATCACATTTATCACATTTGTATGACGGCTTCTCGCCTCTGCCCGTTGCTCTCTCGATACTTTCACAGCTCTGTCCCTACAAACTTGTATACTTGCGAAACGAGTCGCGGAGATTAGAATCGGGATTAGAGGTTTTTCGGTTTGTAAAAGCCATAGTGTTTTGGACCCAGCTTGCGTTAAACTTGATCGATCAATCTTTCAGCGTGTTCTTTTTTTTCGCGAAACGTCTCTCTCGTTTTGAAAACGTTTGTCTTTCGCGAAACTTCCGGCGTATCAAGGGGAGCTATAGGAAGAATTCGGTGGTCATGCGTGACTGCGGTTCAGGGACGGTTACGCGTTCGGCCACTGTCCCGCGAGCCAAAGAGAATGGGGCCCGGGCTCCACGGACTCGCTTATTTATATATAGTTTATCGTGCCGGCTTGCCTGTAACCTGGGCTAGCCGTAGGGTGAAAGAGCTCACGGCTTCAAATACCAGTCCTGTTCCGAGGGCACGTCAAAGCTGACCAAAGATCAGCTGATCACACGACGGCCCACGAGGCTGACGTGTTACAATATACGCGTCTCAAGGTGATATTTCTATGTACAAAATAAACGAACGATTGGTAAGTGAAATATACCACGGTTACCGGTGGCATTGCGCGTGCACGCGTAACAACGAAATTCTGTGTTAAGATGCATTTAAACCGTAGAGCCCTGAACCAAATCGTTGATTGATTTCTTTGTTCGTTTTTTTTTCTTGCGTCGAGACATTTAACGACCCTTTGGCCTTCGAGGCTTGCCTTGGCTACGCGTCGGAAAAGGGCAAATCTCGAGCAATGAGTCAACAGTCAAACAAACAAGCAAGGGCTCAGGTTTCGACAGGGAGAATGGTCCCGAGAGACTACGAATCTCCTCTCGCGAATGAGGAATCGATCGAATAATGACAATGTCCCGCGTATTCGCTAGCGCAATCATACGAGTCACTCGAGATATTCCATAATACTTTTGAAATTTCCATTTACGAGAGTAATAACGTTAAACAGCGTTCATAACATCCGAGAATCCCGTTGACGGAACGACTGTTCTTTATTCAACGAAACCTTCGACGACGGCGATGGTCAACGCAGCTGTTATAATTGAAGGATAATTATCCGCGGCTTAACGACAGATTTTTACAATGTATAATTCTCGAAGACTAACAATCGTAAGATCGTTGATGAATAACTCGCCGATTGTGGTGGCCGAGAAATTTATGTGATACGATAGACATAATACACAAGGACGATTGCAGCTCGACATTGTAGATAATGTTAAAAACAATTCGAGACAAATCAAGAATTGATACAGAAAAAAATGTATTTTTTCTATTTTGTTTTGTAACTATTTTTCAAATAAAAATGAAAAAATCTCGTTTTACGCAATGGAAATGAATATATTTTTTTTAAATCAAAACTTAAATTTGCATCGACATTGAAAAAAATCTCTAACGGGTCCCTGAACGCTCTCGATTCACTTCAAGTTTGTGCTCGAGAGTTATTTCATCGGTTAACCGTCGAACCTCGGAGCTTCGTAAAAAAAACGCTAATAGCAACCGTTTAGCGTTTACGAAACTGCGACGGTGACCGCGTCTCGATCGCTACCGGTCGAGATCGGCCCGACCTCGTTACGATATTCGGATGCCGAATTTAGAAAATTAAGGCTAACCGGAGCGTTCAGGGTCCTCAGCCGTCGCCAGGGAGCAACCGGGCTCTTCGCTCGAGGTCGACGTACTTACTATTCAAGTTAATTTCAAAGCCTCGCTAGCCGATACGCTCGAAAAAACAATGTTTGGCATCAAAACGACGTGGAAATCAGGTCCGAGGAGCCACAGATTGAAGCCTCGCTGATTATGGGTTCGGTGAGACAATAAAAGAGGCTGCGTAATGGTGCAACGACGATTGTCGGCTATCGTAAGTCCACGTATAAACGTTGCGATTGAAGTTTCGGTCCTTTCTAACCGTAGTTCGTGGGTAATGTACAATGTAGTACGTTACCACACGAATTTCTACGGGATCTTTCATTCGGCAACCTTTCTGTAAAACTGCAATTGAAATATACTTTAAAAAAAATTAAAAGTCCTTACTGTTTTGCTATCTAAAAACACAAAATTGCACATTTCCTATCACAAAATTTAATTTTTAATCCACCCAATTAATTTGCAAATGCAAACCAAAACGGTTCGCCGCGAGAAATCTTAACATTTATCTGAGTGCGATAAAAATGTAGTGAAGATCATTACAACAATCACCCTGTAGTCACCTCGCTATAATAAATCTGCATGTGATATACGACTTTGATCCGAGCGCAGAAACACTAGCCGCGTTCTCGTCACGAATCCAATTAAAACGTTCGCATCGTTATTGTCGCGCACGGTCCACGGAGTATTGACAACAATAAAATCAACAAGTGTTGCATACGATGACAGAACAATATTGCACAAACGATCGCGGAAGCAAAAACGAAAGGCGCACGTTCGCTTCGACTTTGATAATTACTTTCACCAAGTGCAGGATATCGGTATCACTATAGCAACACAAAAGGAGCTACAGAAAACGTTAATTCCGAGCATGTTGCGACCCGACAAAACTGTGCCAGATGAAAAACCTATCTCTCGAATTATTCTATCCACGCAGTTAGTTTATTCGCAGTGAAAGTAAATCGCGTACGATAAGACAATAAATAACATTAATAATTAAACAATTATCCTATTCGTATTATGCAACGGATACGCTATCGGATATGCTGTTCATTTTACGCAGTAGATAGACAACGATAATTTTTTCTCCCATATAACAGCAATCGGAGATTGTTTAATCAAGTATTTCGAAGAATAAACATAATTGCTATTATAGTTAATAAAAAAAAGGAGTGTATAATCCAACGATTATTGAAACGAGCCTCCGACTCTGACGTAGCTCGCACGCTTGTTACGAAGACAATAATTCTGTATTGATTATTCCCACGTGCAAGTTTCCTTCGCGCATTAATGGATTGAACGGTATTTGAGGATAAAGCCAACGAATATCTTAACGGGGATGCATAGGGAACATTACCGTATTGCGTGTCGAATTATTATTCCTACCGCTTGCGACTCCGACGTGGCTCGTGCCGTTGTTACGAAGACAATTTAGTATTTATTATTCCCACGTGTCGTTTTTTTGTTTTTAATTGCGAATCGATTGAAATGAATAGATGGAAAAAAGACGAATGTTTCAACGGGGATGTATGGCAACTTTATGCAGTGTTACGTTTCGAATTATTATTCGTCCGGCTCGATTATCGATCTCGTGACTCTGTAACTTGACGTCATCGTAGTCTAATCCACGTCGCGAACGGAGACCGCGTACTACTACGAGGTATTACGGAGATCCGGATTCCAACCAGTATACTCGGATGCGGACGGCATTGAGAGGTATGTGCTTCAACGGGTACACGCGTGAAGAATCCATTACTCGCAACTTCGCACTGTGTATGTAACAAACATCGTGTGTCGGGCAGTGCGAGCTTGCTCGTTTATTCAGACGTTCGGATACGATATTGCGATAACGCGATTGTCACGGCTAATTAATTTACGGGCGCCGATACCGCGGTGCAATCACCTCTCTGATCTGTACCGATGATCATGATCAACTGTTGATAAACAAATGTGCTATTCCATATCAACGCTGTAACGTAAAATCGTCACTTGTTTCGGGGCCGTGGCTTTTATCCGATAAAACCTTTCACTTCCTCCTGAGAAATTCGCGCTATCGAAGTATTTGTTTTGCGTAATGTACTTTTTATTCAATATATATATATATTTTTTTTTCGAAACGTTTTAATCAGATTTAGAGTGAACGTGTCGAAACGTCAACGTCAAACTGCCGGTAACTAAAAAGGAGTTACAGTGAGATTAGCATTTTTTTTTGGACGTGATATCGACTAGAGATTACTCTAGTTAGAATATTGTTGAAACTGATACAACTACGATCTTCTAACCTTTTAACCCCTTCGATTGCTACGACGCAAATGAGAGAGTCAATAGGTCAAACGAACAATTTCCGATAAAATTGCAAACTTGACAAAATCGTTATCAATGTTTTCCTTTCTATCTCTTCGATTTTTTATGTTGAGATAAAGATTTCTTTTATTTTTATTATCTCATAATTATAATCAACGAAGTGGCTTTTAACTTCCAAGAAAGGTCTTTCCAGCGGCTCTTCAAGGGTTAAATTGCTCGCGCAATTAGAAACGATATTTCATCATTATCCGGGTGACACTTGATCCCAAATTAAGTTATATCGCATCTGAAACCCCAAATTAGATCTCGATTCGATAAAAACAATCAGGTAAAAAAAGTGCCAAAGGAAATCCGTCAATTATCGTCACATCCGTCTCGAAAGTAATTTTTCTTTTCCGTCAGATTCCCATCGTTCCATCTTCCCTCGCTTACGTTGAATCTCGGGAGCTCATTAACCCTAATGACTGGATAGGCGATATACAATTCGTAATAATAACCTCGAGCAAGGTCGCGCATCATCGCGAGAGACTTTCTTACGCGGTTCCGTAGTGCAATGTATGTAGTTTTACAGAAGTTCGTAATATCGAAGTCTGCATCGTACGTGCCTCGACGACTGAATATCCCCTTCCGCGCCGCGTTCCGCTCGCGTCTTCTTTCCGATATCTCTTTCCACTTTATATCGCTCGTCTGTATTAACCCTGAAGCCCGAGGGCAAGGGTTGCCTTGACCGCCGTCGACGGAGGGAGGTCCCCCCTGGGGGCTAATGATGATCGGAGAGGGGAGGAACGAGAAGAAGTGTCCGTCTCCGCGGCCTCCACCACAGAGATATATAAGTCCCCGGTTGGGCCCCCACCTTGCGTCAAACGAATAGCCACGTCTCAGCGGACCGCACGAGCACGAAGCAGCCCGTCCGTCCGTACGTCCGAACCCACGTGGTTTGTTTCTATAAACCGCACTCGGTAGCATTACCACCCGAGTTCTCTCCTCTACTCCAGGCCTCACTTGGCCTATTCCGAGAGCCAAAGTATATACAACAGTACAGACGACTCAGTCTCGATAGTCGGGTAACCGGTGCTGACCGTTCCGGAACACGACGAGCCACGCTCACTTCTACTTAACTCTCGGGGGCTCATCGCTTCCGGTCCCGGCAACCCCTTTCATCGTTCAGTGTAATTCTACCAGAAAAAAGAATTCTTCCGATTTTTTTTTCTTTCTCGCCGTCATCTTGATACTCACAACGCGTGAGCAAGCCCCGTGGCTAATTCGTTAAGTTAACGAACGGTGCAACGGCCTAGAAGAGCTACTCTTCGGAACCAAACGAGGAAACACGATCGTGAAACTTGGAGCAGCAAACATGAAATTCGTAAGTTGGGAATTTTTTGTTGTTGAAAATTCGACTATATTCTACAGTGCGTTTCATCGAGTTTCATTTTCTTCATCGTTGATATGGAAAATCATTGTTTCATTCGGGACTCATTTTTGACATGGATGAATTCTAATTTGACAAGTGTTATTGTATATTTGAAGAAAATAATCGCGAAGAATTATGACGAATTTTAGTGGGGAATCCTAGGGTCGTGATTTTTTTTGTAATTTTTCTTGGAATCGGCAAATCAAAGTGTAGGAATGAATATTGAAGTTTCGAGCAGTGAAAATAAAGCTAGCCAAGAGTTTCGAGATGCAAAAATAATTGTGAAGAACGCGGGTAGACGTTCGCATCGATTTCTCCGGTGGAAACACGCTCCGTGGCAGTGCCCGGCTATTGTATACTTTTATATTATGTAAATCAGTGTTCGGGAAGAAAGAACTATCGTTCCGAGACTCGCGCAGTGAGTGCGAGAACAGTGATCACTTCCGGTATCCGGATAGACGAATAATAACGTTGTTACGTCGTTAATAGTTACGCGAAGAATTCGCCCGAGGATAAATTCCGCGGAGGCGTTTTATACGGCGATGTTGATTAAGATTCGAAGCTAGTTCGAGAGGTGAAATTCATTCATGAGATTCTTGGGCTACCCTAGTGCGCTACTCCGAACGCCGCGATCGACTCATAGCCCAGGGCGAGGCTGGTCCGCACGACCTTGCCAGAGGCTCGCGGAACACCTGCTGCTCTCGGATCTTTAACTCTACAGATATACGCGTAACAAGTACGACTATTCCGTATCCCGCTTAATTCAAAACCGCGTTAACCTATTGATCGAGGGGTCAACGATTGAATCAAAGAATTAACATAGTATCACTATTTAACAGACTTCCAAATCATTTCTGAGCACAATACGGAGGGGCGAGGGGAATATTAAAAATATCCAATCTTCGAACAAATTTCCCACGATTATTGGCACCGATAGTGAAGGGTTAACAGAATTCGAACCGTACAATCCAGTAGATTTTGTAGAGCAAGAAAAACACTTTTTGATTACTGACGAACGAAACTTTCATAAAATCATTAATCTCTGCATGAAATTAGAACCCCGAGTCGATTAATGAACCATAATAAGCGCAAAGTATCGAATAAATGTCGATAACCGTCTAAAGCTTACCTCGACGACACGAAAACCTTTTTTAAACTTCTAAGCCTACGAAAAATTTCATGAATTGGTCAAGAATCGTCAATGAAAAATTCTTGTATATGTGTAATTACCGTTACTTCATCGAACAGTTCGATACATTCAACGGTTCAAATTGCATACTAGCGAACCTCACTAGCAAGTTTCGAATAGTTAAAAGTTGATTAACCGGTGAAAACGTTCAATTATCAAAAAATTCCAATTTTTTTTTTCGTCTAGTTCTTTTCAAACACTTGCACCCGCCAATTATCCCGATACTCGTGCCCGTCGTGGAATACGCCCCCGCGAAGTTTCAAGCGTGTGGGCAATCAGCCCAAAGCTGTATGCACTTATAAGCCATAAAATTAGGTCTCAATATCTACCGGTCCGTCGGTTATTTGCATCAAATGCACGGAGGTTTAAAAACAAACTTGCAATACGCCAACGGAATGGACAAGGCGAAACGGCAGAGTGTCCGATAAAATAGCCGAGTACTAACAAGGATACCCGTATAGTTCCCCCGGGTAAACAGACTCGATGAAAACCAGTTTTCACGAATTCGTGAACGCGCGCGCCACGAGATCTCCACCTGGTCGTAAACTATTAAAACGCTAACGGGACGTTGTGTGAGTTCATGAGCGCACGTAGAGCTTTTGCGCGGACGCGTTGTTGCCCACACGCGAGTTAACGAATGTGCACAAAACCTCGAGACGGGCGCACTTCTCGCTGTGGTGTGCAAAACAGGGGAGACTCTTAGAGACTAATAAACGCACACATGGTCGAAAGGAAGTACCCTAAGCCTCACGCATAGAATTAATACGCTGCAATGTTCTCGCTGACCCCCGGCGAGGGGGTCACGCGCAATCGAAATCGCGGACTGGTTATGCTAAGTTAATTACAAACCAAGGCGAGATTATTACGGTACAATAATACACCACTGTGTGCCCAGTACTATGATACTGTAATGCTACAAGTGGCTTCTGTGCAGTAGGAGAATGACGTGGACGACGACGTATCTCTGACCTACAGAACGGTACGCGCTATTCGCGTCCTTTTTAGCATTATAAAGAAAAAATAATCGAAAGTTGCGTTAACTCCGGTACGCGTAGTGTACATTACGGTGAACCGTGAATTCATCGTTGCGTATTATGGTGTATATATATATAAGCATACCTGAGACCCGCGTTGACTCGCGAAGGCTAACGAGAACGAAATCGAAAGTGATCATATAAATTTCATCGAACTGCTGGGCGTAAACCATTCCGAGGCTCGTCTTCATTGGCGAAACTTAACGTCGCGAAGAGATGCGTGTGCTTCTTGAAACTTTTTGTCGGAGAGAATATCTCACCCGCTCCGAAAATTCTTCTCCTTCGTTCCTTCGGCTTTTCACTCTGCAAATTGATAAAAATTGGTTAACACTTTAAATCGATTTGATCGTTTAAAGGGTAAGCCAAGATCGAACACGAAATGACTATTGGCTAGATCGAAGTTATTTTGTAATTTGTATTTATCCTCATTGCACGAAGTATCAATCCCACCTTTGGCTCATATCGAGAGTGGTGTTTATCAGCTTTATAAAAAAAATAAGATCACAACGCCTCTAGCCAATTACATTTCTTACCGCAAGCCTGTAATACCGCAAGGTCGAGCGCGTCAAGTAGCTACATTCTCCCTAAACGAAAAATCGGTACATTCCATTTCAGACATAAATTCTTTTCTTGCTACAAAAAAGTCCACCCTCGTAAATAAGTGCTCGATCGAAGAGAAAATGGGTAGTCGTGTCGAAAAAAATCACTGCAAAGTGTCCCCTTAAGCTTCCAATAACCGTACATTTAACTTTGCGTCGCGACGAAGCGTGAAAGATTTATCGACGAATTATTAAAATCGCCGATGATGATAGCCTCCAACGGTGTCAAAAGCGCATTACTTTATTCTAAAATATGTGGTGGTTCGCGCGAATTCTCCTGAATCAAAGCATCAATTTTTTTTCTTTTCATTTCTTTTTTCTTCTTTTCTTGCACCAAGCTTATTCACGCGTCTCTAACGTCTTCCGACACTCCCAGACGATATTTTGCAACATTATGTATTGGCACATACCAGTCTGTTCGGATCTAGTCCTAATAACAGACTCCCAGATATTTCGCCGGCAAGCAGTTCGCCCCCCCCCCCCTCGGCCAGTCTATTGGCGCGTGTTTTGCCAGCCTATAGGAGTGCGTGCGCGCAGGGCAACGGTATAACCCACTCTCGGTTCTAGATCCTGCGATCGGCGTATAAACTTTACGGTCCAGCGGGCTTCCTTTCTGCATATAGGAAGGATATAGAGTACATGGCGGCTTTATAAATCCCAGGCTAGGGTTGCGAGCGTGAACGGCGCCTCAAACGTGCGTACACAACCGTTTCGATATACACGATCGATATTCAAAGGAAAAAAAAAGAGAGAAAAAAAATTACCCACGATCGAGCTAAACCATCGGATTTGCTCGAGGGTTTACCTCGCGTCTCTTTAATCGTAGAGACATATGCGCGTGCGTTCTTTGCACAATTTGCACGACACTCTCGCACTCCACCTTTGCCATGCACTGAACACGTGAGAAACGAAGGATCTGAGACGCATGATTGAAGGAAATAAAAAGTTGGTATACCGGTCAGTCCCAAGCAAATTCCCAAGAAAAAAAATAAGAAACTCTCAACAAACTCACACTCGCTTACCCGCACGATAAGATATGAAGATACGAATCGACAGATATTATTTACGACAGTCTTGAGAAGTTCTCCCTCAGAAGTTCATGCTCCTATTTATTTCTCGTAGAAATGAAGTTGAATAACAAAGCTATTATTTCGATTAAAAATCTCGAAAAAAAAAAAAACTAATTTTGCAAAAATGCGATATGTCGCCTTTCAATAGGCGAAGAAAATTTCATTCAGATTTCGTGAAGTTGAATATATCGAGAATTCTACAAAGTACATCTTAACGATTATAGATCTTTTTACAAGAATCGTTGAAAAAAGCCTGTTAATCTTTCGCACCTCGCGGAGTTCAGATTCTAATTCAGCTGTCCCATTTCTATAATGCAAGTAAAAATTTCGCGCGCCCACGGTGAAATATCGAAAGTCTCGATACGATAATTTCGAGGCTCACACGCGGCGAAACTCTAACGACAAAATTGTTTGACGCACGCAGGCACTCAGTCGTGTAGTAACGATGCGCATTTATAGACACGATAGGATAAATGGTACACAGTTTATAAGCTAATCTCATTCACTACTGCACGCTATTTTTTATTTTTCTTCATAAATGCCTGAAGACTGGGAAACATGTGGCTGGATGCTTATTGTTTTCGCGCGAATATTCGCTTATCAGTAACGAGAAATCGTTATACGGCATGGAACAATATGAAACATCGTGATTTTTACGGCGCAACAGAAGATGTGCCGACGCGATCGATCTGTCGATACATAAATGATTGCGATGTACTCCGAGGCGCGCATTGTCTGGCAAATCGCCCGAGTCACGCAACCGAAAGCACAGGAGCGAGAGAGGCTTATTATATACCTTCCATACTCACTTACTTACTTGCTGCGCGACGCTGTATCGTTCGTCGACTTCCTTGAACTCGGTGTCGGCACGTAGCGGAGCATTGCCACGCTTACAATATATATCGTTGGTACTAAACAACGGTATAATGTTCGGCGTCTCGAGTACGTATTATCGTGATTAACGTGACCGCACGCACGTAACACATCGGTGGAGCTTATGGCTAATCCATTTTTCCAATCCTCGCGAAGCCCCGTGCATGTATCGGTCGTCTGAGAACAAAAAATCGTTTATGAAACATTAATCCACGCGTTGAAGTATTTCCATTAGCCACTTTTGTTAATCCAGCGCGTGACGTGCAATATGTTTAAAAAATGACAAGTTATAGTTAGCCTTGGTAATAAGATCGAAATAAAAATAAAAAAAGAAGCTCTATTGTAATTCCCAGACAAACGTAGCCGATATTTGACAATGATATATTAACTTTATCAGAAGGAACAAAAATACAGAACGAATGCGCGACAAACACACTGAACATGTGTTCCGTTTCGATAGTACTTTTTCCACGGGTGTTCGTACGTGACACGTTTGCGACAGAGTCGATCGGTCCGCAAACACGTCGATAATTTCTCTTGAGAAATAATAACGCGGCCGGTAGCGACGCGGTATTCTTATAGGTGAAAAGAAAAAGCACGTAATTCCATGTAATATGATTTTATCCGATCTCGTGGGTGAACAGCGCGATTTGCCAAGAAAACCAGTTGTTCCCGCGCGTTCGAGACTGTACGACGGAGGCCTTTTATTCTCATTTATTTCTGTTTCAACGGCAAGATTCAGCGCTCGGGTTTCACCGTGAAATCTCGCCGCGGCGCCGTCCTAGAAGCTAAAGAGTTCTCTCTGGAGCAGAAAATCCAGAGCGCTCAGGCTCGATTATACGAGCTGCAATCGCGCCCCACGCTCGCGTCTGAAAATCTCGCGCGAGAGTCCAAGCTCGTCGTTGTCGAACCGTGAAAACTCGCCGGTTCATATTAATGATATTCATATAAATTCCCATTAGTAAGTACACGTATCGGCACATGACACATTCTGAGACCGCCGCGTATGGTAAAATCATCCAATACACACACAACACAGCCAGGTGGCCTCGTGAACGCCTGGTCTATCGATAAGTCTGTAAATCGCTGTGGCTGCGCGCATGCATATATTTTAAAAATTAAGAAATTGAAAAAAAGGGAAAAGTTTCGCATCTCGCTGAGAGTCGAGCTACTCGTGAAAAGTCAAATCTGCACGTGCCACGAACCGTTTACTAATAATACATAATATTAAGTAACATGAGCATAACCCGTAAACATACCGCAGGCAGCGTTATTCGCGAATTGGTCAATTTTACTTGCTATAGTATCGATGGTAAACCATTTGAAAAAAAGTGAACACGACATGAGAAAGTGTCTGTGAGTCGCTTCGATCTCTACCATACTATCCCTCATGAAACAACCAATACATCCATTTCGATCATCGGCTCTCGTCGCTGGCGTATGGCGCTTGTCTCATCGCACAAATCTTTAGATCCTATCCCGCCCCGCGTGTGTGGTAGCGATCTACCCTTTCCGTTACGGCTCCGAAGTCGAAATACTTCGAACGTATACAATACACGTACTTTCTCCGATGCTAGGAGCGCGGCAGTTTCGTAAGATTTTCCAGACGGCGCGAAATTAGTAAATATAATTCGGTGGTTTAACCGCGTTCTCCATAGACGTGGCCGAATTCGTGGATTCGGACGGACCGATTTGAGCGCGCGAAACTGTAAAGCGTGGTGTTCTCTAATGGCTTCGCCGAGTTTGTATTTCGTTTAATTTTTTGCTCCTTTTCCATTATTATTATACTTGTTTTTTCTTTATTACTTTTTTCTTCGCATTATTCGACGTCGCGGAACGCCACACACGCATTCCTCTGTATTATGTATTGTGGAGTAGAACTTTTTCATTTTACGCGGCAGCGCGTCGTGTGTAGGCGTTGCGTCACTTGACGACACGCCGTAATTTGGAAATGCGTTCGGCCGTGATCGCGAGAGCTCCACGGTGCGTTGCGCGATACACATGTACGAAGTTTCGCTCTCGAATTCTCGCTCTTCGTAGATACACTTTGCGCGGCACCGAGACGTTTACTCGGCGGTACTTGCCCACCGCGAGTAGACCTTTACGCCTAAACAAGCACTTCGAACGCATTCACGGTGCAATGAACAAACTCGCCGCAGTTTCCACAATCTTACTGCGCTTTCGTCGAAATTCTTATCGTCTCGTTTTACCCATTCACGGAAATAAGTGTAACAATATTCCCTCGAATGCGGCGAGGGTACAGTTATAAAAGAAAAAATCTTTTTAGTGCCAACGGTGGTTTATCGTATCGAGTATTTCATTGGTTTTTCAATGGAATTTCTTAACTCCTCTGTGACTCACGGCAAACATAATAAACCAGAATGAATTAACCGAACCAAGAAAAACCCTGCTTTGAAGAATCGGATTAATAAGCTCTTTTTTTGCGCCTAATTTTTGTATTCACGGTCTACTAAATATTGAGATTTGATTCTTAATAGTCAGAGTGTTAAACTGCCTATTTAATGACGATAACCATTTGGCTTAACTGTTTCATACTTTGCTCCAACGAAAGTCGTTCAAATTTAGTCTCATAGTTCATTTTTACGATTCCATTCCCAT
Source organism: Ischnus inquisitorius (assembly GCA_963924025.1). NCBI lineage: Eukaryota > Metazoa > Arthropoda > Insecta > Hymenoptera > Ichneumonidae > Ischnus > Ischnus inquisitorius. The sequence goes on from OZ001250.1 coordinate 11,665,679, forward strand.
TCACGTCTTAATTTCCTTCGCTCGAGTGTTGCTCGTTCTGAAAATAAAATTTCTAAGAGACAATGTGTTAAAAGTACAGGCCGCCGTGGTGATAACTATTCGGAGCCATTGTTTCATAGTTTGCCGCGCAAAATAGTTGAGAAGCGAAAAAAACGAAACAAAAAACCGAGTCATCACCTTTCTCGACAGTTTTTTCTGCAACTCCCCGCTTAAATGGAGCTCTTACCGCTACTTACTAAAGGAGTTATTATTATTTTTCTATGGAACAAGATCAACGAAAGTTATGTATCCCGAATACGGCTACGGTATTCGACCGGAACACGATAACGCTGCAAATTTGCTCCTTTTCCTTCTATCTAGAGCAGCGGCGAAGGTTTGAGCGTATCGAGTAGAAACACCGGCTCGCGTCCATTCTCTTCCGGCAAGCGAGTCTCTTTGCGCGCTCGGAGAGAAGTCTTATCGCGAAAACTCATCGATATAACGTTGAAGGAAGAGAGGATCGATCGAAGGAATCGATGTGGAGCGAACGCGAGTTCGTTTCTAAAGAAACGCGGGGTGGGCATACCCGTGAGAGTGCGAGCCAATGCTCGGGCGACTCTCGAGAGCGAATCGAGTCACGAGAGTGCGGAGCTTTACTTCCCAGTTGAATGTAATTGCAGTGAAACACCGGAGAGAATGAAAGGATAGAAAGAGAGAGTGCTCGGAGAGTATATACCTGAACTCCGAAACCGTAGCTTTGAACACGCACACACACGTATAGTGTAAGATAAATAAATGTATTCCAACGTCGCCGCGATAACACCGATACAAAACGAAAATTTTCTTGCGGGCCTACTGTGAAGTATATGGAGTACGGTCATCGTCGCAGACTCAGCCTTTCGCGCTCGGGAGAGCATGTCGACGAGAGAAACGGAAAGGAAGAATTAAAAAGAAACAACAGGACCGCACGTGAAGCCCGTACGTGGAGATTAACCGAGAGGAGTTGCGAGTTTCCGGGACGTCGAGTGAGAGATGCGGGAGAGACACGAGAAAATAATAACGGTGCGGATCTCTTAGCGAAGCATTATGGAATAGACATAGATATATACACAGAAATATACATATATCGTATATATGTTACTGAGGAACAGTTCTGTATATGCTTTTATGCGGGCGTAGACACCGGAACGTAAAACCGTACAGTGATACAGTGAACTCCCGGTGGTACACGAGGCCTGTAAGCCACTGGTGTAACAAGAGAAGTTTCTCGAGCTCGCATTTACACGCGCTTGCAAATCCCACAATTGCCAAGGGATTCGCGTACGTGCCCGCTGCGTTATGGTGGTTGACTTATCGCCAGGAAAACGCAACATCGGAAACGTCAGACCTGCGTAAAGCTTCCGCGGATAAGCGGGTTACTATTTTCACGCAATCGGCGTTGCAACGGTAAATATTCGTTCGAGCCGCGATGAGAGTAGAAAGAAATCAACAATTGGAGAGTCGTCGAGAGTTCACAGTTAACTTCACATCGACAATCGGTACTTTTCGGATATGTTTGTCGATTTTTTTCTGATGAGAAAACCAGGCTCACTTTTTCCTTTGTCGTTTTTGTCTAATTTTGTTAAAAAATCAGAACATTGATCTATTCCTCGCACGTTATAAATTTAGCAAAATTCATTTGGTCAAATACTTCCGGTCTACAATATTTCTTAATTCTTAAGAGAAAAAAAATTAAATTTCTATCAATAAAAGCTTGAACGTTTGCTTAAAAAAATAAAAAATGTATTCTACCTTAGATACATTAAATCCGGCATTGAATTTATTTTTCTTTGTCGTTGCACGCGACCCGTTGACTTTCATATATAATCATATACAAACATTATGAAATACACATAATGAATTCGTGATAGCAGGCGAAAAGTTATAATAAATTATGCGATTTCGAACGCGACAAACAGCCTTGAAAGTTCTAAGCTCATATCGCGAAATGTATCATTTGCATCACGCGACATATTGCAGATTTATCGTGATTTCTTACAGCCGAGCCCCCCGGAAATCTAGTAAAACAACTAATATATCGGTCAAACGGTCGTTGTTGATCCGTCGAGGCCTCGTGCCAGGGGAACTGGACCATAACCCTCGTGGGCCTGCACACGGAGTCGTTGATACTCGAGTAGACTGCGCGCGCCAGTGGAAAAAGTTTGCATCTGGTCGCGCGCGCTGCAGTGTGTTCGAGTCACGGACACATAATTTCAAAAACCGAACTCGTTTGTTCCTTCGTTAGGAACCAATGAAAACTTTGCTTATCCCTTTAGAGACAAAAAAAAACAAACCGGCAAAACTCGTGAAATACATTCTAAAGTAAGGTAAAACATGTTTTCTGCTGCTTCCGTACGTCGCGCGGACCGGGGTAATTTCTTTGGCGAATTTGAAAAAAATCTCGGGTTATTGATACTAGATCGAAAGTGAAACTGGACCGTAACGAACATACACGACTTTCCACGACTCCTGAGCCCGGGACCGAGGAAAAAAAAACCGATCTTGCGCTCGACTGTATGGCGCACAGGCAATGCGAGAGTCCGAAGCACGAGCCACGAGACGCGAATTCGACGGGCGAATATATTCACATTTCTTTGGTTTAGCCCGATCTACGAGAGGAAAAAAAGGAACGAGAGGGAACAAGAAAACGAGCCAATCTATTCAAAGTCGTATCGAAACGGATGGCGATTTGTCGATGGCTGAAGTTTGCGTAATTCCGAGTCGGGCGAATTTAGAATTTGTCGATGCGAAATATTCTCCGGTCGTAGGCTCCGATGTAAGAATTGAAATCGGAGATAATTGAAAAACTTGGCGAAGATAAATTGATATCAAACCGATACAATCTCGCGATTCTGGAGCACAAAGGAATTTTTTCGGATGGGATATTGTTTGTTAACAAAACCGTTTCGTGATAAAATGCACTTTTAGAGTGTCTCGAACTCGTCGGAACTTGCAAAGAAGCCTCTTTCTAATAATACAGATATTTTCGTTATTTACATTTAGTCACGGTGAATGTGCGGGATAACGAGCCTAGGTGTAGGATGATTATCCAATTCACGGGCTCGTCTAATCATCGACGTGCGAACGCATTAGAAAACTACGGGTTAACAGGGGAAAAAATATGTATGTACGAATACGAAGAGAGAGAACAGAGGAAAAACGTTGAGCGATGATATTGGAGAAAGTGATCAATGACTCAGCGCAGTTTGGTGCTGCACGTGGCAACGAACACCGACGCCTGCACCTAAACTCGCGTTATTCGTACTGTTCATTCTTTCTGTCTCTCGTGAAAAGCGTCAAGAAACTTTCTTTCTCGGCAACTGACAAAATAATATTGCACGGCATCGAACGTGACCAAATATTCAAAAAATGAATCCATCCAGCAACTGTAAGCTTTTTCCTTTTTGATTCTTACACATCACTGCCGATGAATATACTTTTTTGAAGCTTTATATTCGTAAGGAAAAAATTTAAAAAATATCACGACATCTTTTTTTTTACCGACTTCTCATCGTTAGCATCAGCTGGTAGAGCGTGTACGGGATAGGCACACTTTCTGTTGTATGTTTAAAAAATGGATCCATCTTCCTCTATCGTATCGCGCTCTCACGCGCTCGAAACTCGGCCAGCCGGACGATCACGCGCTCGCTGCTGCGGCAAACTCATTTCGTTTTCGGTCCGCATAATAACGAACTCGAATTGCATTGTGACACCAAGCGGTGGGGACTCACGTACGTTGTGCAGCTATTCCAGCTTCCACAATGCACGATAGTCAAGATAATGCGAGAATCTTATCGGTCGCTCCATAACGAAAGGACGTAACGCCAACGTTGTCTAGCAGAGGTTTACGCCTTTTTGCGATTCAGTAATCGATAAAACTCACTTATACACGTGGTATGATTTTATATACCTCTCTTGCCGCAAGAAATAGAGAAGAAATATCGCCATGGCACGATCTCGGGTCACGGTGATCGCACATGTGTGTCGCACCTTAGCGACTCAGGGGGTGACCTCGCTTTGTGCCTTGCGATGAGGTCGAGTACGCGCGTCCCGGACCTTTTTTCACTTCCACGTTGACGACACGAAACCGTCGCTTGCCTGAAAAAGAACAACGAAATGATTATCCCATGATCCACAGTTGTCATTAATTTACACATCGTCTCTTGTACTCGCCGTAGAGCGAAAAAATCATCATAATAAGATTCTTTATTGTCTTGTTGCGTGAATTTTTGTTGAAAGACCGTAAGCGTGACTCTCGCGTGTCGCTAACGAACCCGGTGGGGCCTCTGTCCTCCCCGCCAGATTCCGAAGATTAAAATTACACGCATTTCGCGATAGCAAAGAAATTTCTCGTATTCTCGACGCCGTGACGTGATTGACGCGTCGCCGGAACGTCCTGCCGGACTTATGCGCGGTCCCGTTGTCAGCAGCCTGGCGGCTGTATATTACGCTCGACATTTAATGTACCAGATTCTATTTCGAAGTTAACACATCACTTTGGCACGTCTACCCTTGGGCATTATGTGCCGACCAACAGGAGCAATAACTTTCCGTTCTACGGACTAATGTCGCAGCGGGTGTTCCCCGCGGTTGCCGAGCGGCTACCGAGGCGCGAGATCGAAGCACAATCGCTCGCGGGAAGTGTGAAAGTATCTATCTCCGAGTCTCCGTCGAGATACGCCGAAAATATTGCGGATCTCCTTGGGGTGTATTCAGAACTCAGTTCCGTGGAACGCGTTATCGCGATTTCTTTCCTATTCGTCTATCGCTCGCAGATACGTTACGTGTTCGAGAGGCGACTATAATATTTTTTCCTTCAATTCTATTAATTGTAATTTCATGCGTTTAAAATACAGAAAAGTTTTCCTATGCGGTATTCTCGTGTTATTCACGTGATATAAACACATTTATGAATACAAAGTGGAGTATTATAGCATCGTTAAAGATAACGACGATTTTTTATAATTAACTGGGAAGAGGCGTAACTCTAATTAAAAGGGCGTATCCTATATACTTATAACACAGAAAAGTGCGTTTTTCTGTACGTTTGTATGATTTAATTCATGTGATATGATCGCAAGGTATCCGAGGCGGAGGGTATAGAATCGCCGAGGATCGAGACGGTTGGTTGGCCGCTTAATAAGTGGGCAGAAACAAGTGCGTATAAGCGGTAGTAACGTTCATTGCGGAATTTGTACGAGCCACATACAAGAGTGAACGTGCTATCTTGCCTCTAACTTATAGAAACGGCGTGCGTATTTATTCTCGAGTATATTACAATAATCATCGGTAGGAATCCTTCACTCCTGTCCTTCGCTCGCGCATCACACATTTTATTATATAACACATAAGTCGAGTGGTTTATATCTGCGATTCACGGAATCTGAGTAACATAAATGTTTCACTCATTGAGACATAAATTGCATCACGAGGATGAGAAGGTGTCGAGAAAGAATTAAGCAATCTCTTTTACCAAAACGAGACACCGTTAATTGGAATATCTTAATCTTGATGTGTTTCATAATTTATCTTTGACAATTCATGTCCGCCGATCGTAAATGATAGTTTCAGTAAGTTCGTCGTTTAAAATTGTAACATTTTAACCTTCGGACTATTTTTATTTTCTCCATTCTTCGTCCCGACAATCGTCGGAACGAGTTTTCGATCAATGCCCGTGATAATTACCGCAAATGACTCAGTTACGCAGTGCAACGCAATAGCATGCAATCTTGTTGATATTACAGTCGTCCACGCATGTTAGACCGATAATCCAAAACATCATTATTCTCTGTAATCAACGTGCGCCGACGTCCATCATAATTTCCCGTGCAGCACCGTAGGGGGTTGTAAAATTCACAAGACTACGTCTGCCTTCTTATTACGCTCGTGTATAGACACCGATGGTATCGGTTGCTGACTCTGGTCTTATTTCAATGATTGAACGACGAATAGATTCAACGTAACGAGTTTCGTCACGCTTTTTTTTTTTTTTTTACGTAACGAGACCAATGAAATTGTAAACTTTAGAGGCAAATAAAAAAAATACGTAACTTGCTATCGCTCGGGCTCGCGTCTTCATCGGCGGTTATAACGAGACACGTTGCCAGTGAGATTTACGATCGAAATCGAGTTTCGTGAACGAGTGTAGAGTTCCATACCGTATATAACTGTACATATATTATTGCTACTTCTGTATGTGTGTTTTTATGTATGTGCGGTATTGGCAACTATATACGCGATGGAGTTTCGCGCAATTTCACTGGGATTTCTCGGCTTCTCTATTCGTTATACGTGTGTACTTCGACGCGTACGAATTTCTCGGAGCAAGGAAATTCGCTCGGTCGGGCTCTCGAATTCACTGGCAAGAAACTATCGACTCACGATCGGGTCCCGCACGTCGTAAAATTAATTTGCAAAATCCACCCGAGCTTGGCTTGACCGCTATATGACGCACCTGTCGACGGCTCAAACTGCTGCTTAAAAAAATCGACTATATACATATATATATGCATACCCGCGATAATGCGCTGCATTTCTCACAGAGATTTTATATTCAAGCACAAAGTTTAGTGCTGCGTTGGACGAATGGGGAGGGACGAGGGAGACTAACGTGCGACTTCTCGGGTCAATAAATATAGGTATCACAAGAGAATAAGATCGCAAACACATAATTTACGCGCGTGCCTTCAGCGCCGAAGAACCCACAGCCAATGGGATTTCGAGCTACGCCGCGAGCAAGAAACTCGTTCCGCGTCAATCTACTCCGCAACGGCTCTCTCTATTGCTATTAATTATAATTATTAAGGATAATACACACGCCTCTCGACAACAGCCGTACAGTCAGTTCATTAACATTGTTCCCAGACGCCTGTTGCGACCGACGGGAACATTCTAATATGTTTATTACAGCGAGATCGTACGGAACTAGTGATCGATCGGGGCGTCGTACAATGTTAACAGGGTGTCATTAAATACCAAGATAACAAACGGAGTCACGCTTCGAGACAATAGATAGCAACGATTATTTCGAAGATTGTGACGCGGGGGATTTAAAAAAATTACCGAAGAGGAAATAAGTATTTCAATGCTTCTTACCTTTTAATTGCATATATTTTTCAGTCAAAAACGTAATTCAGAAATCTTATCGACAAAAAGACTCGAAGTTTCATTCATTCAACTGTATTAGTAATTGGCTACCGAGGCGACATTGAACCCGATATGAATTTTGTGATGATTATTTGTCGTCTTTAACTACGAAAGAAATTTCGTCTACGTATTTCTACTAAATTCTGATCTTCAGTGCTTTCCCATGAAATGGGTCCACGAAACACGTGCAGTTTACATTTCGCCGCAAGTTTAAAAGATCAAGATCGTCCCCGAGCGAAGTGTCTGAAACCGAACGAAAGTATTGAACGGAGCAAACGATAATTCTTGTTGCAACGGATACTCTCAACTTCTTCGATATCGTTCGTGGATCAGTGGATTAGTTTGCCCAAGAGTCGTTCCCACTGCGAAACCCGTAGGACGCGACTCGGGGGTCTTTCGCCGCCACCGCGGCTAATCCTGAATGCGCCATGCGCTCTTGCGAAATTTAACATCGGTGCATATTCACGGCTGATGGTCGTTAGAGCTAATTGATTGCCGTTCGCAAAACGTTAATCGATTTACGTATATTCATACGTGTGTGTTATTCCTACAACAGTATTTCCAATCGACAAACGTACGTGAGTTTTATCCGTACCCTTTTTTACTGCAAGATATCGAGAAGCCTCGTTCGTGTAATAATACGCGAAGGAGTTGCGATTCAGGCTCGCTTTGGGAGAGATCAATGAAGCTCGATAGTTGAATGCCTTGCGGACAGAACGATATGCCGGGATCGTGAGTAGAAATTCGGTTAACGAGATAACGAAAAAAAAAAAGAATATAGATATAATGTAGGCGAAGGACATAAAGCTTTATTTCCGCTCGTGCAACCGAAGCAATAAATTAGCTGCAGCATCCATGATCCCATCTCAAACGTGACTCCGCGTGAGAGATAAGAAGAATAACTAATCGATACCTGAATCATCAATTCAACGACGAATATAATGCATTTTTTCGTAATTTTTTTTCTTCTTTTTATCGTGTTGCAGATCGCACTAGTCGCAGTGATCCTGGCCATAATGGCGTGCGCGGTCAGCGCTCAGGACTACAGTCAATTGTTCGCCGGATTCGGGCCCTATCTTCAGCAGAGTTCGGGCCTTCGGGATCCGAGATCGAACACAGGTGAGAATATTCAATGAATCGCGCAAGGACAATTACGACGGCTATTAATCACGCAATCTACACAGAAGAACTCGACGTTCTTCGAGTTAATTTTATTGATTTACCGTCGATTTGCATAATACAGAAGCAACGATGTATACAAAGTCCGCGCGTTGTAGCGCAACGGAGACTATAAGTCATTCGAGAAAAGCCGTGTATATCTGCTCAATGGATCGCGCGTCGATAATAATCTTGCTACTCGTTTTCCATTCCGACGTAATTCCTGTACTTCCCTTTTCGATATAATCGCGGCATTACTATAATGAGCGAATCGATCATAGCGGAGGCGTTAGGGAGTTATATCGCTACCGGACAACCTTTAATGCATCGATGAATGGAATCTCGTCGGAAAGATGTATTCTACCGTGTTCCATTTAACGACTGTCGTCGAGGCTAATTGACAATGTCGCTAGGCGTTGGTATTCAATACGAGGATATCCGCCATGAAAAACTACTTGTTTCTTTATTCGAATTAATTTGCTTCAAATGGACTTTGTTTTATCAATTTCGTTCAAATTGTGTTGTTTATATTTTTAACCACTTATCAAAAGTATTGAATTATGCAAATAGTAGTGAAGAAATTAAGAAAGGAAGTAAATATTTTCTTTTTATACTTGTATCATAATTTGAAAAATTAGAAGTTTTGTTGGGGCTAAGTTCCGAATTTCTATTAGTCAATTGGAAGGCTTTTCAATTTCCCATTTTTTTACGTTCTTGAGAGTCAACCGCAAAACTATACAGATTAGAATTTTTTATGGATACTACAATGCAAAAATTATTGTTAAATTTTGGAAGGTCGCGCGATATTTGACTGTTTTTCATTAAACCAAGGGTCGTCTTAATTTTTTTTTGTTTATTTTGCCATGTTGCAGGTCCGGTTTTATTCCCCCCTGGACCACCGCCGAACAACGCTGACACCAGCGGCGTTATCGTAGGAGCGAGCGGTTTCGGCTTCGTGCCACCCAACGCAGGTAAACCACTCGGCGGTTAAGAGCACATCGTAACACAAAAAAAACCAATGACGAATGTGGTGCGAAACGATCACAGACATCGAAGATACGCTCTGTAACGTCCGGCTTCGCACCGTGTACATACAGAACAAAAAAAAAACAACAGGCTTAGCCGTAGAAAAAAAAATCGCTTTAGTGTTATCATCAATCGATATTTATGCGATAAACGACGAAGCAGTCGTGTTATCATTATCGTTATCATCCCACTTGTTTCCATCACTCGATATAATATACAATTAATCGCAGAAAAAAAAACACCAATCACCAATAAACTATTTATGTTTTACACACGTTTTTAACAACCCTGGTTTACCCGGATAATACTCTATTAATGAATTCAACGACAAATCCAGCTTAGATTTACGACGCAAAAGATACGAGAGAACGAAATTAACAGGCATATTGATTGATTGTTCAATCGATCGAAATCAATCAATTTGTCCCGACGAAATTTGGGAAAAACGGAAAAACTTAAGCTAGTTAATTTCTTGACAAGCATACTTCGATCTTTGGGGCAGAAAAATAAGGAATTGTCGTCATGACTGGATGGGCACTTGTACAGTAACATCTTAACATAGTATTTAACTGAAAGAAGAAAAAATTGAAAAAAAGATGACTTCGTAACAATTAACTAATCCCTTCCCTCGAGGTTGAAAAATAAAAGTAAAACCCGTAACCCTTCCCTCGCTCATCGACCTGGATGCGGAGGATCTTCCGTCTTGTGCTGAACGCAAGTCCGGATCGACAATTACGCACGTGTAAAATAGTAATATAGGAATTGCACCCTGGCACAGATGCGGCGAGTAAGGCTGCCTAACCTTGTGAATTTAACGAGTTACCGATGGCTACGCAAAACGACCGAACTAATTGTTACGAGAGCGAAGAAAAAGATCATTTTCTCCAGAACAAGAGAATAATGCACTGGTTGAATTGCGGAGCGTAGTGCGAAGTTACTAATAACAACTGTGTGGAAGGAATTGCTTTGGAATATAGATCCCGAGAAGTGTATTAGCGAGAACCCCTTGGACAAGGCTGCACGTGTTGGTTCTCTCGCGCGGCACTAATCGACTTTCGCAGATAAAGCATTAGTGGATCTCGATGCCGTGAGCCACTGTGATCCAAACTTCCTGTCCTGGACTCCCCGCACACGATCGAGACGTCGGACGAGAGATAAACCATTCTCGATTGGACAGATTCAAGATACGATGGGAGACTTTAGATATCGTGACGGGAACATTGTTGGAACTGACTTCCTCTCCGGCCTCTTAGAATTTCCTCTTTTGTCTCGGTTACTTTCGCGCTAAGACAAAGTTGCGATACCACAGATGTATTTCCTGAGTTTTCTAGCGATTCTATCGAGTTGCCTTCTATCGTAACGTCGAAAAGTTATGAGAAATTTACCGAGTTCTCGTCCCACATTTAATCCTCGAGTTCCAATGAATCACCTCATTTTTATGCCAGATGTATACCGAAGTTGTTAAACTCAAAATCAACCAATTTTTTAGCTTGCTCTTCCCGAAATTGTGGTTCAACTTTCTATTTCAAAAATAGTGTTTACTACAGTTAACGAGAACTTAAAAATTCAGGAAGTACAAAAAGTCACCACAGTTTCCTCAGATCGTCCAAACATTGTGGCATAATCAAGCAGTAAAATTAGTACGGGACATATACGGCGTAGTGATATCTTCCTCGATTCGTCACGAAGCGAGCGAAAGTGAATCGCCTCGATCCACGAGCTAAGCCTCGGGGCATCGCAAACCCGTTTTACCCGTAACCTTCCTCGTCTCTGTTGTATACATAGTTGAACACAACGTATGCGTAACGGGTTACGCGAGGTCGTGAGAGACACGCTAGGATAAATACATATACACAAATGCAAGGTCGTGCGAGACGAGAGAAGATCACGTCGAGTTTCGTGACCTTCGGTTACCGATCGGCCCCCGGGCTATAATCGCCGATTGCGCTTTGCTCGTCGCTCAACGGGATCAACGATCTCTGAACTCGCTTCGTGGTCAAGTTCGTCGCTCCGATACTACTATATACTTATTACAGTTGTGGCTACGCTATATATATATACAAAGCACTCGTAACTTCCTCGCTACGCCGACTATTCGACCGACAATCCTCTCGACTAGTAACGACGTCCTGCATACGTCACGTCTCGTTAACACTCCAAATGTTCTGTACCTTAGCAATTTATGGATACTGGAAATGGTAAACGCGAAATTTTGCAACAAGTCTCCTGCCTTTTTTTCCAACTGTGACTAATATCGTGACTTACAAATTAGTCGATAAGAAATTTCAATTAGCATAGGCCTTAGCAACAGCCACCCAATAACCCAGACTCGCATCGATTGGTAAAAACTGATCGCCCAGAACTTATGGAGCGTAGACGGTGTGACCTTGAAAAACTGATATTGGTTGCGCAACCTCGACATTTTTTCTCTTTTAATCCAAAAAAAATCGAAGGTTGGAACGATCGGAATTTCGCAATACACGATATAGTTTCCTAATCGATTGAGATACACGGTCGATTTCGTGGCGCATTACTCGCGCGCCGATTATTCTATAATTAGCATGCGATCTTTGCCTCACGAAATTCCAAAAAAGCGCGTATCTCGCAAATCATGGATTGCGAATAATGACCTTGAGGAGATCGAGTAAGTTTGGAAATAAATAGCAGTCGATCAATCGTCTCGAGATTCGAAATAATTCAAGGCGAACCTGTCGCCGATTTTTTTTTTGCTCTTTCCCCATCCCGATCACGAGAGGGATATCGATAATGCAATGTAATGATACTTAAATATATGTGTATATGCATGTATAGAATTACCGGATCCGACCTCGAATGAAACTCACAAAAGAGTTCGTATTTCGTTTGCTGTTACAGGCTTCCTCGCGTATTTCTATTAAAGCGTACAAAACGAAGAAGGCTGCTGGACCGTCGAGGGGGTCAGCGATACGGCGGCAGACCGGAAGTCGAAGACGTCGAGGTCACCGCTGGCTCGTTCACTCGAAACGAGAGGCCGAGCGAAATCGGACGTTGTGACCTTGACTATTCAAGGGAACGTCCGGCTCGCGAGTTGCCTTTCGCCAAAAGCGTCGCGGACGAGAGATTCCAACTCCATTCTCGAGCACTGGACCACCTTCGGGATTGTCGCGCGCCAAGCACGAAGACCTCGATCGAAGGTACAGAGGCGCGGACACGCTCAGGCCTCTCGCAGGGAACGAACGACTGGACGGTTATTCCGACTGAGCTGCGTGCGGCACTTGCACCGCTGGTCACTTTTCGCGCAAGGATTACGAGCTCTTCGAACTTCACTGCTGACCGACTAATCGTTGCGATAATTTCGCTGGATATTAATTCAGTCTCGATTGTCCGAAGGCAAACGTACGTATGTGTGTGTGTGTATATAGAAATGATTTAATCGACAATGTGTTCACAAAAAGAAAAATGATAACTCGACGCTAATTATTGCATATTCAAGTCAACGAGACTTGCAAGGACCTTGAAAGTGGAAACAACATGCTGTTTCGAAGGATAATTGTACTTTAGCGCTTTGCACGGTTATAAATGAATGATTAGAAATTAATTCTAATCCGTAATCTTGGATCGCCGGTTAAAATTGTTTCAAGCAAACTATTCGCCTTTTGATAGACAAAGATTGTAACACGCTACTCGTATCTTTAACTTTATATCGAAAAAATTTACGAAAAACGAGGCGAACATTAGTTTGAAGATATTATCGACTTCCGTTACTCATTGACTCTATTCAAAATTAATTCATTCTCGACAACGATTTTTTTTTCTGATAATACATTTTCTAAATATTGAAATCCGCACGTAACGCGTAAACGTTTATTGCACGTAACGACGCACGTAACGCGATTGCAAGTCCGCCGGCGTGAGATATAATCGAGGATGACACAATAAGTCTCACGCGTGCATGCGTATTCGATGATAATAGCTGGATTATAGTGTCTCTATTATTACGTTCATAAATACGAAGATTATTTATTATTTTTTTAAATAATAACGATGCGTAAGTACCTGGAAGAGAGGATACAATTATGTATACATAAGTTACAATAATGAAGAGGCGAATTACTCTTGGCGGGGAGGATACAACATATCCTGCCGTCTGTAACACCGGATACGTAGATAGGATACGAATAATCGTAATCGTTCACATACATAACTGTAATAGTCTTTGCATATCGCGCGTGCATTGTGCTACGAAATTAATACAATGTCGTTAGCATCGCTCGTAGCATACTTTAGATATAATTGTGTACACTGTGCGAATGTCGGGCGTGAGTGAGTGGTGCGGAGATCGAAAATATGTAATGCAAGTTAGACAAATTTTTACGATTTTTTAAAAATACACAAAAAACTGTTTCATTCTATTTGGAAATATACGATGAAAAAGAAAAGTTTTTCTTTGTATCTGAAAAAAACCAATGAAAGGCTTTTGTCACTCGGAACCGACGGAACGCCAGCGTAAGGTGAATAACGTTAGAAACTCTCGTTGCCGTTATTCACCTTAAGAGTTTCTAAGCATCGCAGCGCGCATCTTAAGCGAGCCAAGCGAGAATAGGTGCGAAAGTTTTGCAGTGATCATTGGGTTTGTATTGCACTCTCGCGGATAATATTCAAACGCACTTCCTGCGATGGCACGCACAGCTGGATACTCTCGCTCTCACCACGGCCTCTTCGTCGCGCTTGAGACCGCGCGACTATTCGATAGCTTGCCCGTCGTTTCCGGAACAAGCCGTCGAAACGATAATTATGTATCTTTATGTAAGTTTCAATAGTCAGAAAAATTCCGAAAAAAAGTATGAACTTTAAAGTTGCAATTTGTGTTACAAATTTGCCTCGTCAGAGAACTATATTTTCAGCGTTATTATTAAAATGCAGAGATTCGAAGCGATTTTTACGCGGCAATCTAAGCACTGCGAAAAAATATGCATGTCAGGAGAATCCTCGATTTTTCGGTTCTTTCTTAATTTTTAGAGATTTTTTAAACCCCTTTTGTCTCAAAGAAAATGTAAACTAAATTGATAAATTTGTATTGATTGGTTATTTCTTTTATGTTGTTACGTTTTACTTTTATGTTTTACGTTGTCGAAATTCATATTCAATGGCTCGTGTCGTAAAGACTCGTCGTCGGCACGCGGGCGTCAAGTGTACCGCAGAACATTCGTCAGTCAAACAATAGAGCCGTCGACTTTAAAATCGAACCGAGTTGTAATATTAAATCGGACAGACGTGAGGCGTACGGCGGTCACCATGTAAAACCGCGTGTACTCGCAAGAGCTCCATTCCCTTCCGCGCATACGGAGAGCGCTCGCGAGAATAAACATCGTGATACTCTCGCGCGTGGCTGGATGCCGGAAACTCGCGTGTGCGGAGGAAATGCCGTGAAGTAAATGAGATGCAATATCCAATAACTCATACGGGCGCTTCGAGGACCGTACTGACTACGCGCACATTCAGTTTGCGAGCAATTCACGAAGAGAATGCACACAGTCGTTAATTTATCTCGACGGCGAACGAGAAGAAGACTGAAAATCTGCGCTGCGATAGTTATTAATTGGTTGTTTCTCCATTAGGAATCTATTCTACCACGTACACATATAACAATCTTTGAAAAATTTCTTTCACTATTCTTCTCTTTTCGAGATAGAAAAATCAATAATTCATGTCGCGCACGAAGCAATTGTTTCCTAATTAAAATTAGCTTCATTATAAGCAATTAGAATCAATTCAACGTTACAAAATTGCTTTGTAGCGATCGAGAACGCCGAGAAATAGATCTACGTCTCTACGACGAGCGGATCAACGTGTCGCATAAACTATAATAAGATGAAATTTGTTGAAGTCGCGAAAAAAAAAACTGTTGCGAAGCCGACAATGGGATCGGCCGTAATAAGTCGAGCGCCCAGCCTCATTATGTTTGCCTTCTTTACAACGACCCGAACGGCAGTAATATAAATCACCTAGTTCCCTGCACAAACGTTGCAATAATAACCCAAGATATACAACCAACAACTTCAGAGCTAGACGTCGCTGTCTCCTGGACCACCGATCGACTCGGCTCATATTTCAGTACAGCGATAACGTCTGACGAATTGAGAGCATTTATAAACTTTATTGCACAATAATTCGGCCGATATATTTGCGAAGCTTAGGTCGTGACGCGGCGGAGCTCGAGAAGGTAACAGCCGGATTATTATTCAACGAAGATTTTATACATACATATACATTCTATTTTTTTCTTTGAGAGTTTTCTAAAAGTCCATTAGATTTTTTATCATACTATCTAGCATATGAAAAAATATTGCAAATATTTTTCCTGAATCTTTTTTTCGACTGACTCGAATTACCCGTAACTTTTCAGATCGCAAAATTGCACGGCTAAGTTGTGTGCCGTATCGAGTTCGTGTCAGAGATTATTAAACTCAATCCCTCAGATGCGTGTGACACAGATCGATGGTAATTGCGGAATTCTCCGACGAAATTGACCCGACCGCAACGGTCACAGTCCGCATATGTTTTTATAAATTATACATTTAACGATTCGACGAGGAATCGAAGTGTGTATTTAAAACTAGGGTCCGCTTGCACGACACTGGAAATAACGACGATTCTGAATATCTCATAATCTCCAATCTCCGTTGAATGAAAATGTCCGAGACTTACGAGTACGGATAATTAGACAGATAGGTAACTCTCGTGATGTCTCGTGATACTTTTTTCTTTTTTCATTTTTGGTCTTGACCCCCTTTCATCCTTTCCGTTCAACGAGAAAAATTTCTTACGCGCTTGCAATTACGCGCACGTGAGTCACGGTATGCGTGTTTTTGTTCCAAGCCACATACCAATTTATGAGTTCTATGCGAGTAGAGGCCTGGTGCGTGTAATAATTTTTATACCCGCGTAGAGCCGCTAAGTGATGCACTTAGTTGGCGAACGGTGGAAATGAAAAGGGATTGGTTCTTGTCTCACATTCATTGTTTCTCGGTTTGGCGTCCGCCCGCCCGACTTGTAACGAATGTTTAATCGATTTCCAGAACTCTGCTCTTTATTTCGATCCTCCAATGTATATTTTTTGGAACTAATGTGCACGAGAATTTTTTAAAATTGATCAACATTCAGCAATATTTTCATTGAAACTGAATCAGAAACGTGATCATCGACGTTCGCAAAGAAAAATACATTCATGCAAAAAAAACCCGAAGGGATTCGTAGACAGCAACTCATCGGAATTAACCGATTGGAAAAGATTTCTCGATTAGTGTTGCGGTAATAAATGAATTTCGAAAGTAAAAAACAAAAGCAATTCGGGAGCCTTCACCGCTAGATCTCAGTCCTTGACCGAATTGATCAATTAATCATCGTCGTTTATCAGTCCGTTGTTAAGATAAGTCGTACGGGTGCGAGACAGCCGTTCGGCGAGCGCTCTTGTCGTAGACGTCTCCGAGATTGATGGTTGTTTCGCGATGCGTAAAAGTAAGCGCGACACGCACGACGGAACTGCATTTAATAATCCGTACGTATCTCCGTCGTCTTACACCGATGATTTTACGATGAAAAAAGACGCCGGGACCACGCCTGAACTACGCTTCAACGATTAAAGCGTTTCCACTTGCATTGCGGCAGCGCCTAGCACCGGAGACTGCACTAAATTTCTCCACGGTATTATCAACCCGCAATTGCCATGTATTCTAGGCAAAGAATGAAAAAAACTATCGATTTTAAGTGCAGCAAAATTGCATCGAATTCCGAACACTTATAATGCAATAAACAAGCCATCGCACAAGTTTGTGCACACTAAATTCGCCATTTAATTGCGATAAATAGAGAATAAATAATGAAATATATGCGAATGTATAAATATGATAAAATTGCCATTGGGCCCGATATAGGTACGGCAAGTATAACTCGTTATCTTCATGCCGCGACCAAGGTTCGTGGGAAAGCGTAGTTTTCACGCCGTTTACATCTTCGATAGTTGTAATCGACTATGCCGAAGAAAAAAAACAGCGCGCGAAGCTGTGACTAATAGTGCGTGAACCGAGAAGGGAAATATTTGCGGTTCGGTTAATGAGAGCGGATTTGCTTCGAAGAGAAGCCGCGAGGAATGCATTTTGCGTTTGCGTGCCGATGAATACTTTTCTTAGAGGGAGAGGAAAATGAAGAAAATTGGTGTAAACTTAAGGAGTATTTTCTGTTGAAAAACAATTTTCAACTCCCAATTGCCCGTTGGGTAGAAAGACGAGATTCGAGCGTTTCACCGCTCTAAGCAGAGTGCAACAAGAAATTGCTTGACGAAACTTATCAAATCAATTCTTTGATCGGTTGCGATTTTTTCAAAATAATAAAGACCAAGTTTGAATTCAGGAAGATAACAATTCAACAACACCATAATCGACCATATCCTACTTTCACACCACAGTCCGAGACTCACTCCAGATGTTGTATTATTGTTCATCTCACGTCGGAGGGAACGAAAAAAGATAAACGAAAAAAAAAATGTTTACTTCTACACTTCTATGATTCGTTGTAGTTTCAATATTTTCCCATATCTCCCAGACTCAGCAATGAGGGTGATCCGCATTATCCTCGTCACCCGACAACCACACAGTGCAAGCGCGTGGGCAGTTAAATGCGTGAACGAATAGAATGGGCTGCGCCTCTTTTCCAAGTATCGGCAAAACACACGGTGGGTGTTGGATTTCCCATAGTCGGTTGAAGCTCCAGATCGCTTGCGCACACGTTACAAGTCGCGAGTGCCGAATGCAAGGCGACTCGGGAATAACGGAACCGCGGTCTCGCGTCAGTCGAGCATTATATACGGTTAAAATTTATTTATCCTCTTCTGTCTCTCGACGCGAACGCTCCGCGGTATTTGTTATAATAAGAGACTCGGTGTCTCGAATTACCGACCGTTTAGCTTAGCGATCCAAGAATCAACACGACACGTAATAACACGTATCGTTCGGTTATGTGCAAAGGGTAAAACTCATGAATGCATTCATTCTACTACCGCACTGAGGTGGCCAGCCGCAACGACTGTACAACGAACAGTGAAAAAATAAAAATAAAACAATATATGTACGTTGTAGGTGCACCATGCCCCGTAGACGATTGCTCTGTCAAGTCAGACTTTGTATAACTATATAGCAGTCAATGCAAATGAGTGATCCTTGCGGTTTTGCGCTAAAACGAATGGTGGCTCGGAATATACATATCGAGTCTCATGAAACAGAAGTCTGTATCCGTCACGATTTAACAGCTAAAATAATGAGAATTACGACCTTCTGGTTCTCAGAATGTACGGATCGATCATTGAGAAACAGAACAGCGTATTCCACATCGTTTCACTTGTTGAATTGCGTCAGACAAGCCCTTCTGTTTCGTGGGCGTCGATGTACGTAGCTACACTTCAAACGACGGCGTTAATGCACGTAGTGTGTGGACGTGTAGGTCGTAGTAATATTACCGACGGGTACGTTCAATGGAATTCCTGATAATAATGTTTTTCCACCTTCGCCTTGGAACGATAGTACAAGCGATCGAGTATTCCGCGAGATATAGATTGAGGCATAAGCCGAAGAGACGCCAACGCTCGGCATTTCACTTTATCAGATCTACCTCTTTGCCTCGACTTTAACGTGCAATATATCTCAAGAGACTCATTTTAACAGAAATCTATCAAATTAAAAAAAATGCAATAAGTATGAAATTGGGCTAAATTTTTTTCTGCGATTTCGAGAGGCCGTGACACCGAAAATAATGCATTAATTTTTTGTCTCGCTATAATATGAAATTTCACGGTATGTTATACCAATTTTTCAATTTTTTGGACCTTCGATTTGTTTTTTTTTTTTGTTTTTTTTTTTCACAGTATGGTTTTCGGGCCGCGCGACGCTCGTGCGTGACGCTCGGACAAAGTTATAACGAGACTTAACGCCCCTGCTTCATCACGTAGCATTGATCATGTGGTCTCGAATCGACCACGTGAATTCGATTACATAACATCGATCTTAATCGCAAAGTATACCTCGAGCTAGCGCGAGCTAGTGCAAGAAAGCACGCCGTCTCTACCGGGACCCACATATCTAGTAGAGCGTGAAGAATCGCGGTCCTAAATATCATTGTGGATACGCACACTTCACGCACGCGCCCGCGTATATTGCATGGTGGCCTACACGTACAAGTAGCAGACTGCTGCATAGAGCGCGAATTTAGAATTCTGAAACTTGTCGAACGGAAAATATTCGCGCCACCAGTCGCGCTTTTACCGCGATGCAAACATGATCTACGATGATTCCTCTCTGGTTAAGCAATTTCAGACTCTAATGAAGCTACAGCGTCCTCGTAACTAAAATCCGATGATAAATTACACCGAGCTTCTCTGAATCGACTCTTTTTCACTCTTGAAATTTTACGATCGCTTAGCTCCTATGATCGAAATGTCGATGATCGAACGCAAGTGATAGCATCGTTGGAGGAACGATTTGAGGCGCGATTTGAAACGCTAATTGAAACTGAGAAAATATGATTCGAAATTGCATCAACGATACAGACAGGGTACTTTCTGAATCACTTGTGAACTGTTTAAGCGCTTTAAAGTCTATTTCTCTTTTTTTCCGAGAAGATATTATCTTTCCGTGCACAGCTAAGAAATATTTTCATTCAGTTACTTACAGTTGTAATCCCAGTTGCGGTTCCAGTTTTTGTAGCTTCAAAGCAATCTCCATTTATCCCAGAAGCAGTGCCATTACCTGAAATATATTGAAAATAATCAATTTCTGTCGAAATTATTTTTCAGTTCCAGCATTTTACTGCAAGAAATTCATTATTTTGATAAACCAAAATTTTTGTACAAGCGGTTCGATCAACTTCCACCGATGTTCCAAGCAAGACTAAAACATGCACTACATATTTATTTACAATCGAAAAACTCTATGACAACTTGTCTCGATTAACACGTCACATACATTATGAATAAAATTGCTCATGATATGTTTCGCCTGTAATGGCCACGTCCTCGATTATGCGACCTGTTCGCGATCGACGTTCGTGCACGGGTACATACATTGGAAGGCTTGTCGGTGAGCATATTGGAAGGAATACGCCAGGATATGCGAGTTCAGCAGCGTACAGCTTGGCGCAAAGCGTAAACAGTTCGCAATTTTCGTCGCTCGAGCCACACATGCGTGGAGAACGAGCGTATATATCAGGCTAGTTAAATTTTTTATCCAATTAATGCCACACGCGTGTGCATGTGATAGATCTGTCGCGATAGATCAGCAAGGGTATTATCGACGCGTACCCGGACTCTGTAACTATAACGGTACCTTATACATTAGTTATGGGTTATCTTGGCGTATGCGTACCTGCACTTTAATCATGCATACGAATTCGCCAAACGAAAAACATTGTTATTTTAATGCTCGTTAAAACTATCGAGGAACGTCGCGTCGATTTCGTCGACCCGGGGACGATGAAATTTATTCGTCGATCGTCGGCGATCATTTCGTTACCGCGCCGTGCTGTAGGCAAAGAGCCAGACTGGCGCAACAACGCTATGTCGTAATTCTTAAAGCGACTTTCAGAATAATTAATTTTTCCAGTGAAACGATCGATAGGATACGATGGAGGAAGTGATCTAAATTGCACACGAGTGAAGTCACCGAAACTGCGAGAGCCTTTCCGAGTTCTTTATGGAGAAGCAATTTAGATGAAGAAGTGGTTTTATTTGTTGCGATAAATTTTGAATTTCCAATTAGGTTGGGAATAATAATTTTTGCACACAAGGATATTTTGAGAACATTCAATGAAATTGAAGACGACCAAGTTTTTGAAAATTCGTTCATGTAGATTCCAACATTATCCGCTCGCAACAGTTTACCGATTGTACGCAAGCGAGTAAATCCGAAGGAAGAAACTATCTTTGCGATAGTCAACGTTTTACCGATAGTCGGAAACACATCGATGATATGGGTGAAATACTATCGGGTAAAATACTTACGAACGGTCGATCCTATTGTCTTGAGAAAATCGATGATCAGTCGATCGATAGAATTATCGAGAAAAGGTGGAAGTTTAAAGCGATGTTCCATAAGTGAATGTACACAGAATCGAGATAAGAATAAACGTCAAAGGGAATAAACGCGCAAGGCACTTATTTTTAACAGCGTTTGTATCTCATAGATTTATATCGCGATATCGTTGCTCTCTATCGGGCTCATATCACCCCGTGTCGAGGACACATTCTGTGTATTTCATAAAACATAATCTTGTTCGCATGCGTGAACTGGCCCGCTTTTAATCTCGCGTACGAATACGACGACGATGGTCAGTACAGGGGAATTCCATGAGCTATTGTAACTAATTAGTTACAACATCAACTAACGAGTCATTGATTTCGAGCGATCGAAAAACCCAAAAACAAAGCCAGATGCGCGATAGATTGCAACAATCGCTGTAAAACTTTTAGCTGTACATCCTGTCGATATCGATAAGATACATTTGATTATCGAGACTCGTTGAAAACACAATTCATAGAAATCGCTCGTTAAAGAACGAGATAGCTTTTCATTTGTCTACAAATTTACGCAGCAAACTAACCTTGAAATATCGGATTTTTAATGACTTTTAAATAAATAATCTTGTCGCGAATTTAATCCTGAACATTTGGATACTTTTGGCGCATATACAATCAATAAGATTTGGCTTCGAAGTATAATTGATCATTTCGTTAAAAATTTTCTTGCTCGATCCTGTAAAATGGATTTGTTTGCCGCAAATTTCAAACAATTGTAACATACAGTAGGAAAATATATCTCAAATACCGTTGGTAATTCCATTTACAAATTGAGTTTCAACTCCGAGCCGAAAAGTTCGGAAATTCCGTCGGAAAAATTGGTGACACCTATTCCGACGTGGAATTCCGTGTCCAATCAATTAACGATCGAGATATGTGGTCGATAAAGAGATTGCGATAAAAAAAAACGCGCTTTAGCAATGGACAAAGTCAGTCTCTTGATAACGAAAACTTTTAATACGAGACTGAAGCCCGTTGCACATCGACAGTCGTTGGCGGATAGTAAACCCGTTAACGTACGGTGAAGTTCACGACGAAATGGGTTTCGTTGTTTTCACACACTTATTCATTCTATTGTGCGCGTCCGTTGGAATTTTGTGCTTGCCAAGCAATGGTAATAAGTCGGTTTAGTTACAACTGTTGAAACTATCAATTGTGATTATCGTATGAACAAACTATAAATGAACTTACGTCCGAAATTTAGGATCTCACAATGATGTTCCAATGCCGGATTATACCGATCTTCCGCGATTGGAAGGTCGCATAGTGAACGGAACCGTAGCAACAGTTGGACAATTCCCCCATCAAGTAGGTGCTGAAAATAATATTATAATGACGCTTATAAATTCCTTGTAACTGTATCGATAATTTGTCAAAAAAAAATCAGGTCTCGTTGCGAAGAAGCTACTCGGGAATGCATTTCTGCGGGGGCAGCGTGATTTCTAATGAATGGATACTCACTGCTGGTCATTGCATGTACAAAAAGTAAGCGAAAAAAAAAACAGAAAAAAAATACTGCCAACTGTGTGTAACAAATAATTCCGATCGGATTAGTGAATTGACTTTGTAATTCCTTCGACAATTTTCTTGTCGCAAATCTATAGAAACGGTGTTCAAATTTTCCCATGGACGATAACAGTAGTCGGTGGACCGGTTCGGCTAAACGAGTCACCGAGCTACATTCAAAAACATGCTGTCGAGGCAATAATCGTGCACCAGAGCTTCGAGGCAGAGACTTTAACGAACGACGTAGCCTTGCTGAAGGTAATTTGAATCTTTGCGACTTCGACTAACGTATTGATTCTAATGGATTTTTATCTCGTGATTAGCTGAAAACACCTTTGGATCTCAGTACAATTTACCTTAGAGCTGCCCTGCTTGCGACGTCAATGCCTGAACCGGGAACGGTCTGCAAAGTTTCCGGTTGGGGCTACATAGCCGAGGTAAGCAGCAAAATAATTCCAAAAATTATTCGAAAATACGAGACACTGGGAACTGAGTAGTTTCGAGAAAATGCTGAAAAGGAAAAAAAAAATTGAACTTTCTAGATAAATATGTAACCTCTACATTTTTTTTGTATGTATAGTCAGCCTCAACAGGGATATTTCTTACAATCTGGCGTTTTGTTTTTAATGTAATTAATCAAAAAATGAGTGATTTTTAACAACGTAATATGTGTTCGATTCCAGCGTTAAATATGCCGGCTGTAGCTTTATCAAATTTGCCGATGATACCATCTTTTCTGTATTTTCAGAACAGACCAATCGTCTCGAATGATCTGATGTATGTCGCGCTACCGATCATAAAACCAGGGCGTTGTCGAGAACTTCTAAAGAACGTGACGAATCTACCGTTGGGCATGTTTTGCGCCGGTTACGAGGAAGGTCTCAGAGACGCGTGTCAGGTGAATTTAAAAACGCCAATAGATTACTGTATTGCAGCGCAATTCCGCTTAAAAGCTTTATCTCAGTTGAGGATTATCGTGTTTGTGTTTTCAGGGTGATTCCGGAGGCGGTATGATCTGCGGTAATACGCTTGTCGGCGTTGTTTCCGGCGGTGAAGGGTGCGCCCGTCCAGCATTGCCTGGATTGTATTCCGATATTCCGTACTATCTCAATTGGATCAAATACAACGTTAAGAACTACAAACCCGAAGCTTATAGTCAATTAAAAGATATTGCGATTACGGAAAAAATTGAGGGTTCGAATAACGGTTCGTCGACTGTTTATTCGTCACTTTCTTTCAGCACATTAACGGCAATATTTACGCTGCTCAGCTTTCTGGGTCTCAGAGTGTCTTATCGAGAATGAATTAGTTTCTGTGTATACGAAAAAATAAGCGAACATATAAAAAGATTTTGTACGATTTTTTTTTCTTTTTTACATTTATTCATTTATTCAGTTTTTATTTTATCTAGTGCAATAGTAATAATGCAATTTTAATATTATGATTTTTATATAAGATAACTTTATCGAGTATTAATTAGTTTTTATATCAGCACAAATAAATAAGCAAAGAAATTACGTTTGTTTTCATGAAATTTCGTTTTCTTTTGCTGGTTGTTTTAACTCGACTGTGGATGCTATGCCTTTTGCTGGTAAAGTAGAGACAGCCGAGAGGAATCTCTCGTCGATACCGGATCTACAAGCAATAATTTGTCACATGTCTGTTTTACCGATAGTCGTATTACGAGTCTCATAAACTTAGTGATAACGAAAATCGAATCCCACAGAAAGAGCCACTGCCTCGGCAGGTCGCAGAAAATTTCATCGCCATTATTTTCATGAAAATGTTAAGCCATAGTGATTCTTTCCTTTTTTTAATAATTTTATTTTTTAAATTCATTATGATAAGTTTTATTGAATCCAGTTATTTGATTGTGACTATAAACAATTCTTCTTTTAAAAATCTAACCCGTATAGTGGATTTCGGAGATTTAAATTTTTTTGGAAAAACGGATCGTTTTGGAAGACATAAAAAACATTCTTAGTTTCGGTGCCGAATCATAATGATCAATTCTTTTTTTTTCTTTTCATTTTGATATATTTCGTTGCTTCGATCCTTTAAAATTTTATCGACGTTGTTACAATTGCGAAAACGTTATTGTGCACAAAATTCCGCATAATTGAACACTCCATTAACGAAAGTGTCCCGCGCAGTTAAGGTAAACGCTCCTATTCGTGGCAGGGCGCCTATTAGTGGCAGGTCTACGACTTTATTCCGTATAACAACGTATGTAGACACTCCACCGATACTTTTTAAAAACAAAAATTTTCCTTGTTATTTCTTTTGTCTTATACAGTAGTCTATAAGTTTTTAATTATCGGCGTGAAGGATACAGATAACTTTTTCATTCGAGTCTTCGCTTTCAGTGTGCGAAGAAGCAGGCCGTTAACAGGTTGGTTAAGGGCTCTGTAATTTTCTAAATAATCGTATTTTACCGAATCATTTATTAGCCGCATAAAAATTTCGGCATTACATTCACGCAAACCTCAAACATGATATTAACGGTTTAAAAATATTTTGGGTTATTATTTATCCGAAATATCTGATGGCCCGGATTAGGAACCCAAGAAATGTCTATTGCTCCTATTAGTGGCCGGCGAGTAGCCATTGGGAGTATAGGTTAAAAAATAGTGTCGTGCATTTTATGAACAGCGGATAAAATCAAATTGTGGACTTAAAATGATTCATCGAGAAGTCAATGCGTGCTTCAAACTTCGTTTGAATAAATAATAATTGTTGTGTACTAAATAATAATGGTTATAAGTAGTAATTTTTTGTTTGTTAGTGAAGACTTATGCTGCGGAAGCTTTCGAACTGTCGAAAAGTTTGATATTTTTGTAATGAAGTATACTGGCACACCGCAGCCCAATTTTTTGTAATTCAGGCTTAATCAGCCTGCGATGATGGCTATCGCAGTGGCCAGAATTACATTTCTTTAAAATTTAGTATGACGACACTCTATAATGTAATTTTTTTATGACTGCGTAACAAGCCTCCGATATAAGATTTTACAGTGTCGATATGTAAAATTCTTTGAAATTAAGCATATCGATACTCTGTAGTGTAATTTTTTTTAACATAAGTTTAGAAGATCTGGCTATCGCAGTGTTGAGAAGCCAATTTTTTTCAATCAAGCATATTAACACTCCGAAGTCCAAGTTTCTTTTAATATAAGCTTAATAAGTCTGCAATAGTGGCTATCACAGTGCCGACAAATGGATTCATTTAAAATTTCAGATCGAAACGGGTTTTATTGAATGTTTTTAATTTAAATTTTACAGCGAACAATGGGCGAATTTTGAAACGAACAAAATGGAAAAACAAAAATATTTAAAGAAAATCGAACATAAAAAAATGTATTTATTACACTTTTATTTCGATTAAGTACTTAAGTACCACGACAGAACCGAGATATGCTAAGTACCTATCTATAAACTCTCTGACTTGACTCACGGTGGCCACTAATAGGTACAATAAGCGCGGCCAGTAATGGGTGCAAGTCAGATGCTGTCGGTGCCACTAATAGGTACAACGTACGGCCACTAACATGTGCAAGCGAGTGCTGTGGGTGCCACTAATAGGAGCAACGCCAAATATTTATTCTTTTAATTATATCTTTTACAGGGAAATAGATAAATTGTTACATTGGGAGGGTTTTGGTT
This sequence comes from Ischnus inquisitorius, assembly GCA_963924025.1. Classification (NCBI taxonomy): domain Eukaryota; kingdom Metazoa; phylum Arthropoda; class Insecta; order Hymenoptera; family Ichneumonidae; genus Ischnus; species Ischnus inquisitorius. The sequence continues at coordinate 11,692,295 of OZ001250.1, forward strand.
AGCTAAAAATGTCCTCTTCCTGATAGAATCCATTTCAAGTACCAAATACGCATATTTATGTGAATATCTTCATTGTTCTGTGACGTCGTCCTTAAGCGGCCACTAATAGGAGCGTTTACCTTATACAAATGGTCAGCTACGATTCGCGTAAAAGCTCGCTACTTGGTCACTATTCGTCTCAATCTCCTTTCGGGAGTATTTTCGTTCTCGTGATCGCTCCAGCGAGTCCGAGGGGTGGGTCTTAGAGAAGAAAATGGGATTAGCCACTTCACGGAAAGCTCCTACGAATTTATCGTCCGAGACTGCGTTACCTGGTTCAGCCCAGCCAAATGAAAACTCATGCCCCGCGCCGGTTACTAAAGTAGCTGCAAACATTTTCGTTCTCTTCTAACCACAAAAATCGTAGAAAATTGGCGATCAAGAAACAATTTCAACTCCGACAGATTGTTAATTGATGTCTTCTCAAAACACCGATCGTCAACAGAGTCTCAAAAACTTATCTTGTAAATTGTTCGCAGAGGCAAAGGTCATAAAGGTAGTGTCTTTTTTTTATATTCTTTATTTTCGTATCGAAAGCTCTGCAGCTGCAAGGGATTGCTTATCGTAAATCAAGACTCGTTTAAACTCGACGAAGAATTCGATAACGACACTGTCGTGGCTATTGGCGTAAGAACTTTTTTTTTCACCATTGCGTCGAAACAAACTCGTAAAGTTCACCGAGTGACGAACGGCGCAGATATCGCGCTGGACCGAAGGGAGAGGATTCGAGTAAAACGCGTATACCCGCGCGGTCAGAGAGGGGTGAGATGAAGCTCTGCGCACACAGAGAGCGAGTTCTCCGGGCGCTATGAGTCCACGCGAGCATAGGACAAAAGGGCTCGTGCGCCCGTTGCGGAGTCGCGTTACTCTACTTTACGGGCACTCCGCCAATGAGGATTATGTTGCACGCTTTTATTGCAGCTTTTATTGAGAGGAGAGGCGAGCTCGTACCGTAACGGGATGGGGTATCGCGGCTTCAGAGGGAGGTCTGAGTTTTAGAGCCACGCACGTACACTTTCGCCTACCGATGAATCGTTTGTGTTGGCCTCCACTCAGTTTCCCACCGAATGTCGAGGGATTTTCTCTTCTATCCGTTAAAAAATATTTTAAAAAATCCCTTTTCACAAAATAAAAAACGTTTATCACTATTACTTATTATTCATTACTTTTCACATAAAAAATTCTGGAATATCACACAAAAAATCATACAACCCGCATACGATTTGCCATTTTGTATCAATGATTTTGAATCGGTCTGACTACGATAAATTTAAGATTTCTCGATAATTAGTAAGTGGCAAGTGAGCCTTTGACAAGGGTCCAAGAGAATCGAGAAGCTCACCGCCATACCATACAATCTTTCCCCCTGAATAACGAAAGACCTGGATCAAACGATTTACCAGTTGCTATGTATATGTATATACATATATACGTGCGGTATATACCATACATATCCCTCAACAAATTAGTCCAACGTATTATCCTTGCTATCGACCTTAATCAAATAGCTCGGACACTCTCGTGTAACCCCCTCGACATATTATCCCTTAATCCCTCGGTATATCGAGTCGGCGAAACGATATCTTATTGGTCATCGTCACAGTCCTTGGTGGCCTCTCTCCTTCTCTCAATGATCGAACGAATTTTCTCTCCCTCGGAACGAGCACGGTGGTCCGACCGAAAACTGTATGTGTAGTATACAGCATCCCTTCCAATAGTCGCAACCCTTCTCGTGCTCGAGTGTCGGATTAGATTTGGCTCGAGTTCTAGATGCGGCACCGTGTCCACTTCATAATGACCCGGGGAGAGCAGCAGCAGCAGCGACGCACATCTCACCCGTTTCCCGTTCCCATCACGACCGAGTTGGCTGACGTTCCAACGTCGAGGCAGAAAACTCGCGTACGGGGTTTGCTGATGCTTGTTCGAGGGTCTCGAAGACTCCGGGCCAACGGCGAGCCTAACCATTGCCCCGAAGGCATTGGCGAACGACCAAAGGAGATCGAGACCGTTCTCTTTATCTCATTCTCCGTCTGTTCTCCTCGTTTAACCTACCCACCCCCGTTCCTTGACAACCCCTGCGCAGAACCTCGCATTTACCCTTTTCTGTCACCCCTTTTCCTCTTCCCGTATTAAGCACATCACTCGATATCTCTCCGACACTAGGCGAGAATTGCACGATTCCGTTGTAAAACGAATCTTCCGCGAACCGGACGCGGACCGCTCTCACACTTCACGTTTTGCCCTTCAGAGATTAATATTTTCCATTGTCGCGCCACCTCGCCATTCTGTTCGAGATTTTTTATTCTATTCTGACATTTTTTTCCTTTGGTACAAAAAATGTACGAGTTGGCAACAGAGAGAATGGTTGTGCGAGAATTTTAGGTAAATATTAATCCCGCCCGATTATTGACTAGTTTGTCCTACCGTATTATTGTTATTTTCTCAAGAAGGAAAAGTGCAAAAAAAATCTGAAACGACTACAGCAATTCATTCAACAAACATATGCAAAATGTCTAATGTTTTATTAAGCAGTTCTGAGTTATTGTGTTTCAGTGATATAGTAGAGTGCACTTTCCGAGGGTTGGAATCCTGTAACAATGGAATCGTGCCTCAAAATATCTCATCGATATAATCAGCCACGTGCACTTTGTCGAATGTACTCGAGTTACCGTGTTATAATGAGACAATGTTGATATTGGTACGATCAACGCTCCCCCTATTTTCCAACTACCAGTTATCTCGCGTGGATCGAATACCTACGATATAGCCCGCGCTCTCGGTAGATTTCGCACGTGACTCGAATAAATGTATCTCAAAATGAATCTCGGAAACGCGACGTAGAACCGCCGAAATGCAGTGGCAAATCTCTGCTCGATAACGAAGAATTTTCAAGTTTTTGCGGATAAATCCAAGTACGTTACGTTGTTATTGGCCGGTGCATCTTAAATTAACGTAACAACGGAGACACGGTTGTTCAAATGTTGTTGAAGAAAACGTGTAACCTATTTCACGCGAAGCCCTTTCCGTCTAAACGTCCTCAGAGCCGTTAAACAAATACATTTTAGTCGCGATAGAGCCACACTCGGGAACGCTCTAGGACGCCCCGGGGGGACATCCCATTCCAACCTACGGCACGCAAACCCTTTCCCCTCCCAAGTACTCGCACAACGAGTTGTCCTCGCGTCTGGAGCGTTTCTCGTACGATTGGCATCGACCGCGAGCGAGCCGCCCGTACCGCAGCAATCGGAAGCTCTTATCTTCAGCGAAATACTATTCTACGTAGTCGACGGCAACGTCGATTCACAAATTGAGCTCTAGTAGTACAAGCCTCGGCGAATGCATGAGCCGTGTGTATGCGAACGTACATGTTAGTATACGGTGTGTGTGTAGGGAACGACAATCGAATTTCGTCCGAATCGCAACGACGGGAAGGTCGCCGTCATCGTCGTTGTAGCGGTCGGACTGCAGAGAGTCTCGCTTAATATTCATAGAAGTAACTGCGCGGATCGCATCTCGTCGCATATCGAAATCTACCCAACTACGTTGCACGGTACGGTAACTACTCGAGGAAAACGATCTTGGAACGTTCTCTCGAGGGGGGGGCTTGACTTCCGGACGTGGGTATACGGATATTTCGACTGCACAGCCACGAGAATTGGCATACGGAAAATGGAATTGCAGGAATTTACCGAGTTGGCTGGCAAACGAGACGAGAATTTCGAAATAGAGAATTTATTCTTCGGACTATTGTGTTTCGAATATTCATCGAATATTTGAAAAATGATAACTGCGCACAATAATCATGGAAAGATAAACAAAACATTTTTTTCTAGAATTTCAAAACGATGTGTTAATTACCCGGGCTAAGCAATTTTTCGAAGCTCGGATATACTTCAAGGCTTCACAGTGCCTTTCGCTCGAGAGATAATATGCTTTCTGAAGGAATGTATATTCCTCGTTGGCATTAATTGTGCGCCAAAAAACGTTCGAACATAAAAAAAATTTACGAATCGTCAACTATTTGGCATTATTTCAGCGCGCATTGTTTTGAAAGACTCGAGAAAGCTTGTTGGTTCTCAAGTCCGACCATGCATCTCGCCGTTTATCGTCGTGTCAACGACAAAATTATTGTTTTTATTCGTGCATTACGGGCTCGCATAATTTAACACGAATAATAATAATAATGAAAGGTAGGATTAGAGAAAACAATGCGATATCATTTGTATCGAAACGTCGACTTACCTCTACGATGTCTTCGGATTGTCAAAGAACATCTAGCTCGAGCGTGAAGGAGAATGGCGGCTCTGTACCCTGGCGTAGCTCAAAAAGAAGCAATCATAGCTGGCTACAATCATAGCTGGATACAGACGAGACAACGAAAAGCTTTGTCGTTTTTCTCGTAGTCGCAAGGTTGCGCGTTTTCTCGACGTAAGAACGCTCGCCCCGCCTGAATGTCTGTAGCTAAGACAACAATCGTCGACAACGTTCGGGCTTTCCCCGGCCCCCGACCGGCTTCGCGGACGCGGTGTAAACAACGATTGCAATCCGTACATTTAACAAAAGAGCGTTGTCAAAACTGTTGTGAATATTAGGACTGACTCGACGAGAATGAAAAAGTTCAATGTTAATGCGGGTCACGGTTTAATTGGCGAGGTAACGCGAATAAAAGAAAAACTGTTGACGAGCGTCACGCCCTAATCCGTGCACGTTGAGGCCCGTGCGGCTAATGGCGTCCGCGCGTTCACTGCCAAGCGCCTACCGCGCACGTCGCGCCGCGACGGGGCCCGCGCGCACCTACCGACTGCCTAGAGAACGAACAGGGTGTCATGGCGTCGGGTGTAACTTCGATATCGATCGATTTCAGTCGCGAAAAATAATAACGAGTGATCTTATTGTGTTTTCTTCTGTGATAAACGCGAAATTGTTGAGGTAAATCGTTGATTATACGAAATATCAATTAAATCGCTATGTGTTTTTCTCGAATCTCGCGTTTGACCGGACTGTGGCGAAAGATCTAACCGGGTCTGCACCAACGTTTTGTTGAGAGAGCATTGGATAATTCGACATATATCTGATAGCGACGTTCCAGCGCGCGTGTAGAAATATAGGTATATAACACAACGTGCGAACGCTATTTTTTTACCATTGCCCGATTGTTTCTCATATTATCGATAAATCTCGAATAACTTAATATGGTGGCGTGTGTCGGGTGAATCGTCGAAGTTGTGAAAACTTGTCCCACATCTACCGCAGTTTAAAGGGCTTTTGAACCTTTCTACGTGACGGAGATAAAGAATTCGCGAGCGAAGAAAAGACCCGTAGTTTTTCAAGTGTAGTTTACTCGTCGGGTGTAGACTTTTCTTTCATGTTCTCCGACGGGTGGATGGAAATACGGTGAAGAAACGCTAGAGCGGTAGAAATAGAAACAGAGCAAAAGCAACGATGTCACGTAGTTAATTTTCTAGCCGTAGCAACCGTAGACGAGAAGCCCGTCTGGGACTGTCCGAAACACCAGACACGCGCTCTTTTCTGGGCAAAACTCTTCGTACCGTCCGACCCCCTCGACGGTAACGTCGTTTCCACTACCTCTCTAGCTTTCTTTCTTTTCGTCCGTCTCCGACGTTTCATTCGTCCCAACAGCCGTTCTCTCCGCCTCGTCCAACCCGTTCGCGAATTATTAAACATAACGGTGAAATATCGCGCGAACATAGCGAAGAGGGAAGCGTGGGTGGGTGGCATAGTTTGTGCGCTCGGCGGTCATCACGCGCGGCAACGACGTGCACGGATTCGGAAATGCAAAATATTTTTACCACCAATTTCAAAGCCATTTTATCCGCATCGCGAACTGAAGCAAACCAAGAATAATACATCGGAGAAAACGTATTCAGAATTAAATGAAATATAGATTATTTTTTACAAGTAAATGGCAATTTAAGCATTATTACAATTATCATTATTCGTCCGTCGAGAATTCAAGTTTATTTTCATAATCATAGATAACTTTTGACCGTAAAATGTGTGTGGATCGTGAATATTTTTCTATTGCAAATTCTGCGCGACGCTCCGATACGACTATGAATTATGCAGAAAGTATTGGAGCACTTTTCCGTTGTTGCCTCTGTTAAACAGCGTTCCATTAGCAATAAAATTTTAATTTCATACGTATATATATAAACGGGGAAGAGAATAATTATCATAGGATCGAAGCTCGTTGGAAGAGCTTTGCGAGAGCATGGAGAGCGGTTGCGAGTCGAGATTGGAAAAAATCTTCTCTTTTGTTTTTCATTCTCAGTCCATTCGGGCAATTTGCAGGTAGTAATATGCAGCCCATTACCAGCATTGCTCCTCCTATTATAGGACTCTCGAAGCGCGAGGGTGGCGAAACGTAAGGAAAGATTTTTCGTGCCACGGACAAAGGTAGCCGTGAGCGCAAATGCGTCGTATGTATGCGTCGGGCTATGCGGCGGACATTCGTTCCCTCGAAATGTTATCACGGCGCTACGTAGCGAACCGCTAGCGGAATAGCAGTCATACCGTTCTGCGTTATATCCACTTCCCGGAGAGGCCAGACTTCTCCAACGGGCGGGCGGTGGGACGCGCGTCTCCGGCGCTTGAACTTGGCTCAACTGTGGAATTTGTTCGCCGCGAGTTTGTTACTCCGTAGCTCGTAACTATCATACCCGCACCGTCTGCTCGCGTTCCGTTTGCAATAGTTATTTTCGGTTTCCATTAAACTCACTATCTCGCGTGGAAACGCTTTTCGCCTTTCAATTTGCAACCTTCGCAACGGACATTTTTTTCACGAACCTAAATTTTTGTATGAAAAACATGTTATTCATAATTCAAGCTGTGGATTTGCTTTTTCGGGTTTTTTCAGAATCCCTTTCCGTTGAAATATTTCCACGCAAAAATATAAAAATCATAAACGGATAAACCTCGAAAGCTGTATTTACCATGATGCAGTCACGAAAGCCGATTTGCGAAATGTTCGAAGCTTTCAGAGATCCAAACTTCTGTTATTTGAAAAAAAAAAACAATGTTATTTATATTTCAAGTTGTAACGAAATTTTTTTATTTCATTTTTTTTCAACACTTTTCGTGGAAATACTATGGCAAAAAAATATTTCATTTACAAACTCGTAAATCTTCGAGGCTGTACACAATGAATAGTATTTACGAAATTGCCTCGGCGAATTCGACCCTTCCAGCGTCTCCTTTCTCGTCTCGAGGATCCGTTTCCCGAGTAGAGTTGACCGATAGTTCCGAGAGCTCGTAGATACAAAGAGAAGTGTACGGCCATAGCCCATCATTGCGATGGCCGGATAATTCGTCCCGGATCAGATTGATTTCGATTTCCGAAAGGGGAAGAGAAAAAAAAAGAGGGCTCGAAAGAGAGATAAACCGAGTGTGTAATAAAAAGACTCGAATAGATACAGTGAGGTTTTCTCGGCGTACACGAGGAAAATTCGGAGGGGAAAAAAAGCGAGCTTCCTGTGAAAGACGATCCGTGCCGGGTTTCCGGATATAAATGCGACCCAAAATGATGCCTTGTTTATTTTCTCTTGCGATATAACGAGGATCGCGAAGGCCCGCCGATTTGAGACTCTTTTCAATACGGTCAAAGAAAAAAGCGCGGCTTTCTTTCATTATTAACGACTAGGAAGTGCGCGCGCGATCGACAGAGGGGACGGGAAGTTAAAGAAACGCGTTTGGAATACGCACTGCAATCGATTGAATTATTTAACATACGCTTCGGCGAAAGTCGGGACCATTGGAAATTCGACATTTGACGTTTTCCAAGAGTCAAGACAACTCCTGGGAGTACGTTAACTGAGAGGTCTGATACACGGCTAACCGACGGGGAAAGCGACGTTCGTCACGTAAAGTCATAAAATAAGTAGGATTCCGATTCAAAGTTAGCGATCATGAAAGTTTCACTTTGGACTGAGCCCATATCAAAGAATTCTTTTTTTTGTGGCCATTTATTCCTTTCTATTTGGTTATTTATTTTCAAATAAAATCAAAAGTAATTGAATGAAACAGTAACAATATTTATGTATAATATTTATGATAATCATACAAATTGTTTATAAAAAATAATATTGGCCCATAATCTTATGAGAATTATTATTATTATTCAATAATGATATTGTTTGACAATTTCTTTTTAAATTTCATTTTATCTCTATATTTTTTTTTTCATAACTGAGTAGGCGTGTATTGCTGAACGAAGCGATTTATTTCTGAATTGTCGCAAAATTCGCTAGAAGCATGGACGAGAGCCGACTGTCTGGGGTAATCCAGTGATCGTACGATGAAAAAAGAAAGATAAAAAGTATATATAAAAATTCGTCCTGACCTTTGTGTCTTCGCGAGAAATTCGTCCCTCGTCTCGTGTCACACGTTTACCCGTGTTTTCGTTAACGTCAACCCCGTCAATCAAACATCTTTCATACAAAGTTTTGGATTTTTTTCTTCATCTTCAACCGTACAGAAGAATAGTCCGTCGAAGCGGAGAGAACTTTGTACGCTCGAATTTTTTTCTCATTCCCGTTTTTCGTTCTCCTCTCCCTTGTACCATCACGCCAACATTCGTATACGCGTAAATTTTTATTGCTGAACGGTGGGCCTAATCACTTCGTCGAAATTCGTCTGGAAATTGGGGAAAAAAAAAATCATTGTTATTACGACTGCCTATGGGACTGCCTAGTTATAGCTGCACGCCACGTGCCGCACCAAATTCGTGAGCGAATTATACGACACGAATAGCACCGAGGGGGATGGTAAACTCGCGCTAGCCCACTACTAACATGTGTATTATAGGTCGGTAGTAAAATCCGGTGATATATATTCCCGTTCGAAATAGTACATCTTCGTTCACGAAAGAAATAATAAATTTTCTCGTAGCATCAAAATAAATGAAGCTCGTGAAGATCTGACAATAAATAAGTTTTTTTTTCCACAAAACCACATTTTTTTTACGTTGTAAAAAGTAAAACCATTCGCAAATAAATAAATAAGGTACATCGAGATTCAATTGATGTATTTAGAGGTAACATTTACGAAAAAAACATTCATCAACAAATAGAAGAGAGAATTATACTTTTAATTCAAACATATCTTTGCCGAATTCTTACTTTATCAGTTGCTCGAGATCCAGTTAACGCATTCAGCCGAAAATGTACTTTCTATTCTTTTATTTCAATACACGTCGTGCGAGATTGATCGCTTCGAACGCCATAAAATTTTCGCATAACGACAAACTCCCCATTACAGTTGCATACCAATGGGAAGCAACGCTCGATCGGTTAGGCAATGAGAATCCTCGCAGCGGTAGGCCTCCCTCAATCGGGTTCGCGTCGCCGAATTTTTTTTCCCTCGTGATTCGCATTCGGCTAGCGCCCTTTTTCACATCAAAGAGTATACTGCCGATGCAAAGGATGAATGACTGAAAGATACACGCGAGCTACCGAGTCCCAAAGCTTATGCCGTGGGCACGAGCTTTGGCCGAACGCCCACGAGCGTCCATTCCCTCCCATTTCCGTTTCAATGTCCACCATTTGATCTTTCCCTGGTAAGCGGCGCGGAGCCAGGGGAACACATACTCTCGACAGTTGCACGTGAAGATACGAAGGGCGTGCGTTTGTGGTCCATCGGGGGAGGATGCATGCGTCATCCCTGTGGCGCTTTTACGATCGACCAGCCATCCACCGATACATGTAAATACGAGAGTTAGAGATCCCTTTATTTTATATATAGCGTACAGTAAAGTTACACGCGTATCTATTCTCTACGGACTGCTGCAAAACGCAAAGCCCTGTCTTGCCCCATTTTTCGACGGCGAACTACGCGAGTTACGCCCTTATGTCCCACGGCAATCCTTATCGAAAGGCCGAGGCATTGCCATTAAATTTTACTTCCACGTCCGCGCGCCTTTTCCTTTCAGACCCTTCCAGATCCATCGGAAACGCAAACCTATTCGGAAATTCGGGTACCCACTTCGGTACTCCAGCCAGCTTTTGATACTTTTTCCCAAAAACCTCGTTACCCCAAAAGCTCGTATGAATTTTACTGCATTTAAAAATATTCCGCTCAAAATGTATTTTTTTATCGTACGACGGTGGGGGGAGAAAAATTAATCGTTGCTCCATCCTGCGCGCTTCACCCAATTAATTGGTTGACTTGAGCGATTTACTGGTTGGTTTACCTAATCGATTTTTGGAAAAATAAATAAATTCGTTGCTTAAGCGAATTGAATCGTTGATGTCCAATTAATATGCTGACAGATTAAGCCTGGATGAAGCTAGATTCAAAAGAATTTGGAAAACTTTTTCGATAAAAAAAATGAACCATATGAAGTGTACCATTAACATTTATTCTGCGTAATAATAATTCAAAAAGTTATTAACAAACTTGTTTGAAAAAATTGTTTTACGAATTATTCGTTTTATTAGCAGAACTTGATGAGTAAATTTTTCTGAATTGCGTATCATTTTTTCACGAATTTCCTCTAATTGAATTGTTCATTTACTTTGGAATTGGTTGAAGGACCGATTTTTTTCATCCCCGTATGAATCAAAGGAACAACAGCTATTTTCCTCTTGCAAACTCGAAGGTTTGAGACATTTTCGGAGACCGAGACGATGGAATGAAGCCGAAAGATCGCTCGACGCTTTTCCATAAAGTTAAACGTTGAAACGATTTGCGGACGAACGATAAATTTCCATCGCTACGGAACCTTCGAAATATATTTATAGTAGAAACCGCAATAAAAGTTCTGCACCGATGGGGATACTTTTCTTTTGCGTATCATGCTCATCTCCATTCGTTTTACCGGATTTCGCGATCCCCGAACGATTGAGTGACCGATCGTTTATAGTTTACGACGCGGTTTGCGAGCGTCTGCAAGCCTATGTAAAGCCATGTAATAATCTATGGAACGCTTAGGCAGATGGGGATACAACGGCGACGCTGATACAGCTGAAAACTATGCGGCGCACGGCAACAGTGGCTCGTGAAATCTATCGAATCCATCGAGAAGGCTTCTCGCCACGCGAAGTGGAAAGCTCGATAACATTGATGAAACTTCATACAGGGAAGTTCGGGCCGATGGTGAGTCTGAATAGATTCGGATAGGGTAGAAACATATTCGAAAAAGAAACACATTTTTTTTGTATTTTTTGCTTTTTTTTTTATTTCACTTCATTTCACCATTATCTTTAGGATAGTGGCATTAAAAAATGTTTATTAATATGTATACTTTCCTTAAAATCATCATCGTACTCGTATTCTCATATAGCGTTAATAATAATAATACAATAATAATAATAATTAATAATGTAATCGTCGTAATATATCTATTAATATATATTTCTTATCTATATATATTATGCTTATTGGGAGGGGGGGATGTGTGTGTCGTGTGTTGCATACAGAGAATAGTATCGATACAATAGTAGTAGCGTAGATTTATCTTTACGTGGTATTCATACTAAACATATAAAAGCGGTATAAAGCTCGTTCCTCACACGCTGTATTGTTTATTTTTTATTTTATTACTCTTTTTTTTCTTTTTTTTTTCGTTTTTCATTTTATTCAATACCTACTATACTATTATAATAGTCACGTGGTGAGGCGACCTCTGAATTGCGGTTACAGTTATTTGTTTATTTTATTTTATTCATTTCTTTATTTAGTTATTTTTTTTGCCTTTGTTTTTTTTCTATTTTTTATTTTTTGTTCGATAAAACTACAGGTAGTTTTATCCGTAATGCGATCCGGCGCGGTTTTGTGGCTCTTTTCTTCTTTTTCTCTTTCATTTCCTCGTCTTACTTTAATTACACCTTACGTTGTAGTGTCGCGTCTCGTTGTCGCCGCTGCACTTTGCTTTCATTTTTTCTTTTCTTTCATTACGCGCTTTAGGATTTTGCCCGTGTGTAAGTCGCTAAAAGAAACAGAATACAAAACGCCGTCATATGCGCCAGCACCGTTTCACAAACGACGATCGAGGGAGGCAAGGAAAGGGGGATCGGGAGGACAGGGGAACGACGACAAACGACGAGCAGTCTCGCGCAACTCGGCGAGAGCGCGTACTCGTCGTTCGCGTATTTATAATTCACGTATGCTACAGTAGAGGAACTCGCACAAATATGGATCAATTTTCTATTTTTTTTTGTCTCAGGGTTTAGATATGCCATCGTTATTTCAAACTAATAGTGAGTTAAATAATTTTCTTTGATAATTAAAATTATAATATACAGTCGTTAATCGTAATCGATTTGCTATCGAATTTTGTGATCAATATAAGTACAATTTTTAGCTACTCGTTTGGCATAAATAATGCAACAAAAAGAAGAAGGAATTGCTACAAAAGTATTGAAACAAAAATGAGATCTAATCCATCCCTTTTTTCTTTTAAACACATTCGAGTGCTCCATATTTGTCTGACTCACTCTATCCCTCTCGTTTATACTTTTGTCCGCTCGTGCGTTCATCGTTCCTACAAATTGGCTGGCGGGTTAACGCGCGGTATCGTCGTCGAGCGAACTATCGTTCTCGAGAAAAAAAATGGGCAGCTGCAATCCATTGGTTTTGCATAGTGGACTTGTCACGGCGATCAGTTAACGCTGACGATTTTTTTTTTTTTGTAAACACTATTCAATTCGCACGCCCAGCGCTCGAATCGATTTGTCCCGTCCATTATTTTGACTTTTTTTTTACTATCAGAGCGATCGAGCGGAACTCGTCGCTATGAAAAAAAAATTGAAAATTCGAGAAACGATCGTTCGCGACGTTTCTTGCGCGTCTCGGTCCGAGCTGCGCCGCAAAATTTGTCGAAATTCACTCTTCCGTCAGGCCCCATGATATTTTGCGTTATTTTTCATTCGTTTGTTCGTTTCGCGATAATCAATCGTATACCAGTACACGTTCGACGTGACTTTTGAAAAAAAAAACTCGTCCCCGAGCATTTTGGGCGCAGTCTCGATACCCGTAGAATTCGGTGAACCCGCCAGCTAAAGGTACAGCGTAGTAGGTATTTCTAATAACCCGAGTTAGACTCTCGCCCTCCATTCCAACCAAACAAATCTATAGAGTGCATACAATCGTTTTACAAATACGAATTATTAAATATCAACTTTCATACTCTAACGATAGAATAATAATAATTATAATAATCGTAATAATAATGACAATATTCCGTTAATAATGACAATGATAATAAGTTTATTAGTACGGTTGAAATATAGCGCGTACATCCCACGTAGTTTCAGTTTCATTTTCCTTTTTTTCTGTTTTTCATACCTAATTTTTGAAGCTTCTCGTATTTTCGATCACTTTACAAACTTTTACGGATAAAAGAACTACACATCGTACGAAATTCTTTTTCGGTTATTTTCCATTGTTTTTATTTATCGATTCGTTTTCTGAGTTTTTGGCAGTGACTCCCGGTTTCGATTAGCCATTGGCTCGTTCGTGATATCTTTTTTTTCTTAACTATTGCTTGGTTCGTTGAAGAACATTCACGAGCGAGTGTTGATGCTCTCCCATCTTCGAAAGCCAAAACGAACTTGGAGGCCGTACTGACGCAGGGCGAAGTTTTTTTTTTACATTTATCAAAAATATTGGCACACAATTTTCATTGCCAATATATCGCGAGATCAGTGACGTCAATTTTTTTTTACAACAAAAAAAATCGGTGCCCGGCCTGATCCGTTTAGCAAAATATCGAATTACATTTCAAAAAGTTATCCTTCGCCGTACTTCAATCCGGTTGTTTCTTCGTTCGCGCGGATGAGAAATGGCCTCATCGATTTTTGCGAAAGGCAAACGACTTTTCGACAACGCGCTGCATCAATTTTTCGCGGAGATCCGCCTCGCCGTTGACTTACAAGATTCGATTACACGCTACCACTAATTAATTCGCAAGAAAATAAAACACACGAATGCGAATTATGGATATAATTTTCAGCATACACTCGAATAAATTTCTATCAAAAATATATAATGCCGAGCGCCGTACAAAAAGTTCGGTCATTAATATTATTATTCATTATTTATTCCTCATTTTTTTTTTCGATTTTATTTACGGCGAATCCAGCTCGTCCGACACTCGATTCTCAACACGGATACTCGAACGTTCAAGCAATTCTTGAATTTCCGAATATGGAGCGTCGGATGGGCCAGGCTCACCGTCGTTATTTTTCCGTATAAAAAAGACAAAATCATAATCGCTATACCCGGCGAGATTCATCTCCAATGTCCGACCATCGCGGGTCGTTTTCACTCGTCTGCCTTTCGCAAAAGTGACACATTTTTTTATTAATCTTCGTCCACTCGGCCCCGAATGTTCTTCGCGTCGATAATCTATTTTATTCGTCAATTGGAAAAATCCATTTTACGCATGTTTTCTCGTCTCAAAAAGGACAAGAACAGTCTGTATATCGTAGACAAAACCGTGTAGATTTCTCATCGCAAAAGCGTCACAGGTGTGAATTTATGTTTCTCGTGTCTTATTTCGTTGGCAGTTGTTGGCATTATCGCGAGTCACTGTTCGGAATCTGATCTATAGTCAATCGGTTAAATGTACATAATCTTATTAATCGACTATCGAAACATTCAAAGAATGGTTTACATTAAATGTAAATACATTTTAAAAAGGTTCGTGGGATCAATCGCAATTTGTTTAAATTTATGCATCGTATCGGATATATAACGAGAAATGTATGCCGTTTACGGGCGGAAAACTAACTGTGACCACTGAAAATCGAAGCCTTACATAACCGAGCCTAGCACAGGTATGACGATGCGAACCGTCCTTGTTACGTCCACGCTATTTGATAGTTCGAACGTTACAGCCATTGGCGAAACCCCTTGATAATCATAAATTCTCCGACAATCGGCAGATTTTTTTTATTCGCAAGCAATGGAATCGCCGATAACTGTAAAGTTCGTATTTCACATCGAAGTAAATCTTATAGCGTCAGAAACGCGGTGAGATCGTGACGATCGCAATTAGTTTTGCCAGGCAATTCAGCGACTGTGCCGCGTCGGGGTGGGGAAAAAATAAAAAATCGGTACCCTCGACAGCTTTGACATTAACGCGCATTGTCGTATAATATGTGCTCGTTTCCGATCCGCTTTCCAGCAGCACTCGGATTGAGGATAACGCGCGACATTATATTATAGGAATACAGTCGTATCCGACGTTTACGAGCCCATACACGAGGCTCTCATTTCTTGAGCTCGGTTTTGGAACATGAACGAAAAAATTAACTATTTTTTTTTTCTTGTTAGCGATAGAGTATACAAGAGGAAGAATTTCTTTTTAGCTTCTTCTTTTATTTCCTATCAATATCAATTGTTCTGTGCACCTGGCTGCAGCATCGCCGAATTTTCATTGAGAAAACCACAGCGATAATTAGTGTACGATAGGATATATAGAGGTCAGAGGTGGTAGCCGGGTACACATTATTTTCACGGTGTACCTACAATTATCCAGTTTACCGGCTATTTCTTTTTTTAGGCATCGTAATATATATTTATATATATATGTAGCCAGTTTCGCTCTTCGATAGTACGTAAATATTTATGTGAATATTATTATTTCGTTATTTCGTATTTTGTTGTTGTTATTATTATTATTATTATTATTATTTTGTTGTTCATACTACGCAAGTGTACGCTTAGATCCTAAATTAGGTTGTCGTGTAGGTAGTGTTTCGTACCTTATAAATAATTTATTATTCAATATAATTATCGTAATAATTCCTACACCAGAGAAAACATCGTTAAACCTTATCTTTATCTCATATTTACTCTTTTCATTTTTCTTTTGTCTCAATAATAATTAGTATTTTGTTATTTTCATGTGTATTCCATTTCATTTTTCTTTCTTTTCTCCTCTTTTCTTTTCATTCTTTTCTATCTTCTTGTTCGCCTGTTAAATTCAATTAAATCGATTAATTCATTACATCTTCACGCTTTGTTCTTTACTTTATATTATTCGTCCTCCGATATAATAATATTATTATTCTCTTTTTTTTCCTTTTTTATTTGAAAATTTGTACTCTTATGGGGGGAGGTATTGTAAAGGGACACAGCTGCCACGCTGCTCGTAGTACTTGGCGATCCGGAGACGCGAAACATCTTACTACTTTTGTTCTCTTTCGTCCGGCCATTGATTTTTTCCTTACTCTTTTTCCACGGCGGGTGTCGATTTTAGTTTCGCCATGTTATTACGTCTATTCTCATTATAGGGTCAATTTTATTTCCGCCCCGGTAAAATGTCCCGCTCTTATCGGCAGCTTGCAGCTTAGTCTCTATATATGATAAAATAAAAACGTGTTCAATCTATTCAGCCACGAGGTTATTCAATCGACATTTTTTTTTTCCCGATGTTTCAATTAAAACCGATTGATCTTTCGGCGCATCTAACATTGCGACCAGTGCGAGTTTAATCCGTGTTGCGAAATGTTAACGCTCTTTGATCCGGCGGAAAAGAAAAAACGCCGATTCAAAAGAAAACAAGAGGGTCGCGTCTCGAAGAAAAATCTTGAAATCTCAAACGACAAGGGCCTCGAGATGGTCGATCAAAAGACCTCCACCAGTGCGGCTAAGCCACTCGGACAACGGACAAAATACAGTTTCTTTGCCGAGTGCTCGAGACGACTTCCAATTAAATTAAAATTAGATTCAACAGAGCGTGTAGCGGGAACAAAAGGAATTTCTCGAATCAATTGTTTCTTCTCCCTTTCACTCTCGCAATGCAATTTGAGGAAAATTATTTGATGCAATGAATAAACTTTTTTTTGTTCAAGTTGAGCTTTATCCCTCGTGGCTGGAACATGTGAATTCGGCTCGTCAACACGTTTTTCGTTATTGTTTTTGTTGTTTTACTTTTTTATTAATTTTTTCTTCGTAAGCGATAATCGAAGCAACCCGAAACGATGAACTGATACATTAGCGCTGATGAATCGATCCTATAGTTATTTAGATATTAATTAATATTTCAGGATAAACCGTCGGATCCTTCGGTACACAGATAGAGAGAGAGGGGATTCGTGGAAAAGACATCTATATAGAGGATGAATAGAGAGATATATCAATGCAGGAGGTTAAAAATTGAACCAACGAAGTAACGCTTAATAAGTGGATTCCGTACATTCCAACACTCACGCGACACGCACACGGGCCACTACTTACACATCGAGCCACTGTGAGTTTACGCATTTTTTATTTTCTTGCCGATAAATTACGCAATTTTTTCCGTTTTTGTCGACATCATTTTTTGTTTTCTTGTTGCCGACGTTAATTTTACGAGTATCGCAAACGCACGTGGCTCGTTGACTACGCTAGTGCGATGCGACGCTATAATTTTATTCGCGATTATTAAACTACGGTTCACTACTTAAAATTGTTATTATTTTTTATTTATTTTCTTCTTTACGTGAAATTGCGACAAATACACGAAAAAACTTGACGATTAAATTCGAGGGACGCGTTTATATTTCCCGTATTAATTGTGAACGCATTTATTATTCAACCCCCCCGGTTACTAACATCTTAGAGAACCTACACGCTAAATCGTCGATCAAACGTTGCGACGTCGTTATTCATTATCGATTATTATTACTCAATCCGTCGTTGACACGATCCTCGCATTTGTAAAAAAATCTTCCGAAATGCCTTGACCTCGCTGCGGCCTAGCTTTTTTTTTTCTTTTTTTTTTTTTTCAAATTTTCCTTCACTTTTTCGTCTCTCTTTCGAGTGTTCACAGTCTAGAATCCTCAACAATTTGTTTGCTCTCGTCGAGAGACGCTCGCGTTCCTCCATCATTTTTTTTATTGAAATTTTTCGATTGCCATTTCTTTCTCTCGGACAAACCGTCGAATTTTATTTTTCACGAATTCAATGAAGCACAAAGCTTTAATGAGAAGCTGCGGTTTTTTTTTTCAATTATTAATAGAAACCTTTGCGAATCATCATTGGGAAATCATTTTCACTTTAATCGAGAGCAAGCGCTAATATCTCCCGACGAGCTCGTAGCGAGGAGTCGAGAAAAGAGCACGGGGCAGGATCAGCAAGGCGTGGAGAAGCTATCACAATAATTGCTTTCATACTTTAGCATTTCAAAGAATTTTCGGATTTTATGTCATCATTTTATGTAGCAAATGTCATCGAATTTCTGTTGCTAGATATGTGATCAATTGCTTGCAAGTGCGTATAAGTATAATTTGACTTCCACTCAGGTATCAGTTCGTGTTTTTTTTTCTCGTATTCGTTAAAACGCTTCTTTTTTCATGAGATTTTTTTACTTTAATCTTTCGGCAGAAAGGATTTTTCGTCGGGTGAGGAGTTAGAGAAAGTTTCGCGAAATCGAATTCTAAGCCTAAGAGGGGTTTGCACTACCACGCCCACCGTCCTGCGCCCTTGAATTTCGACTTCGTACTCGCGACTAGTAAATTTCGTATAAAAAATCGCATCAAAAAGACGTTTCAACTTGTCGCCATTGTATAGCCAATGCTTTCTTTTTTAATAATAAATGCAATGATTTTATAATAAAAATGACTTAAATGCTAACGTATCGCTTTTGAATACCACGTAGCCAATTATGGTGCGCTTTGGCGTTGGCATCGCACAATCAATCATTCGTTCTCGTTCCCGATCGGTTAGTTCTGTGCAATTATCGTGAACAGTGAACTTTTCGTTCAAATTCGAAGGTTGTGTAGTCGAGAAAAAAACACGGTTTTTCAATTACGTTATTTTTCAATAAAATATGAATTTTGTTTTCTGCGATTTACTTTTTTTGTCGCGACAGCGATCGGATTACGAGACCAACGAACGTTTGACCGTTTCGAAGCCTTCTTGCGTCTTACGACTTAATGACTATATCATTAACGACTTGCATTTTTCCGATGGAGCGGCATTATTTTTTTTTATTTTTTGTTTTTTTTTTTGTTACGATTCTTTCATTTCTGTCAGTTGTCGCCGTTTGGTCCGCACTACCAGCATTTCATTTGCTTTGCATTGCAAAAAACTTGTTACTATTTTGGATCGATTCCATGCCTGCCGTCCGATCGGTTTTATTCCCTCCCCTCGTTTCACACTTTTTGTTTTTTGTTTTTTTCCTTTTTTTTTATTTTTCTCTCAATGACTTAGCGTTTAATAGTTAATATTAAGAGTGACTAACTTCGGGCTAACGATAGTTATGTGTGGTTTTCCCTTACGTTCTTATACCTAAATCTACGGCATGATTACTATATCGCTACGGTAATTCTCACGATTTTTCGTTAAATTACGTTAAATGCATATCGACGACATTGCGGAGTTATCGAAGTTTTGCTTTTGCTCTTTGCACAACTCAACACTCGCGGTACATTCGACCGACCTCACAAAAAGAATTTCGAGGGCTATTATTTCGAGCTTATTCGACGTTCGATCCGAATCACGGTAATACGATTCGGAGAAAACTAATGATTTTTTTATTGCAGTTAGAAACACCGTGGTAAAAGGCGATATTGTATCGTCAGTACCAAAATTTAATCTTCACTCTAAACCGAATATTACGCGTTTTTTTTCTTCTTTTTATCAATTTTTATTTTTCGTTTCAAATTCGTTCTCGCTATAATTACGACTTCCCGTCCTTATCTTCCGAGTAATCTCACAATCTTAATTTCGTTATCATTTTATTATTATTATTTTTTGAATTTTTTTTCGAATTCACCACCAATTATCGTCACCTCGTGATCGACGCGGATCCTTTTAAAAAAATAGGGTACAAAAATTATCCTACTAATTTGGAACCTTACCGAATCTAAGATTTCGCGCTTCACGTTAAATTTTTTTCCGTGCTTTCGTTTTTTTTCTTATTCCTCGCTTTACTCTCTGAACACAGCCGAATTAAAATGCCCAATTTTACGTCTAATCTCAATACAAAAAGGTGCCTAATTTAGTTTGCTTAATTTCGCTCGTGCCACCCTTCCGCTTAGAGTCTAATCAAGTCTACCCCTTAATCCGCACTTATCGAGATAAATTTCTACGCGCGTTCGCGATTTTTCTCCTTGATTCTTTTTCAATCAATTTCGTTTTTAAATGTAGTAATTTCCAATTTTACGCCGTTCTCCTTTCTTCAAGATTTACGATAATTATCGAACCTTCGGTATTATTCGTTACAACGTCGAATAAATATTCGCCCTCGTATTGATCGATGAAATAATAAATAAATAAACGAAAACAAAACAAAGAAAATAAAAAGAACTCATGTACGTCGCGCCGTCTCAGCCGCGATATTTCGAGTAACGTATTTAGTTTTATGAATTACATCGAATTCGCCTGTCGCTGTCAATTATGATTGATTACCGTGCGAGCTACTTTACATATCGATGCTTCTACCCTATCCACCTATGTGTGTCTAGTATCATCAGTGATTTGACTAAGTTTTTTTTTTTTTTTCAATTCAATTGATTTCGAAGGGATTTAGCGCATCCACACGTCATTCAGACACTGGTTATAAATACTACGGAAAAATTGATATTCAAATGGGGGGTTTTTTTTCATTATCATTAACGAGGACCTGACAACTATGGAAACTGCCAAGAATTTTTAAAATATTCCAAGCGCGTCAAAGTAACGGTGTACCTCGGTTATTTACGATTATATATTATGATTTTTTTTCTCTTTTGGGTTACGTTATACGATTAAGATATAGTGTTTCTGAGATTTCGTAAAGAGCTCGTGGATCGTCGACGAAAAGTTAAGAGGATTGAGTCGACAACCGTAAACTCTGAATGTAACTTCGTTCGAAATCCGTTCGTTAGAAATATTTTAGAATGAAATAGAATCGATCACATTTTTGTTCCTCGATCTACTTTCTCAAATTTCTCCGACGACTCGGTCCTCTCAATTGTCGATTTTTTTTCCACGGCTCGAAATAATAATGACAAGACGATTATAATATTTTTTTTTTTGGGGGGGAAACTGGAGATTTTGTAGTTTTACGCGGTGTCGTAAAGTCGTGACGTTTCACACCTTTTCTTTGCTCTCTTCATAGCGTTCGTTCTTCATTCTCCAATTCCTTTCTCTCGGTCCCGCATAACGAGACATCGATATACGCGCGCCCATCGCAGCATTCTCAAATTATACGACGATCTCGCGCCACTCCGTTTCGCGAAGCGAAATTTCGCAAGATCGCCGGATATACTGTTTAACAACGTTATGTTTCTATGTACATTTGTACCTTTGCCAGCGTTTCAAGACGATTCGAATTCCGTCGAGTTCTCGAGCGGCGGAGTTCGATTCGATCTCTCGGAATCACCCGCGCCGAGAGCTCGACTCGCTTCGAATCGTTGTAGAACGTAAAAGACAGCCGGTGGGGCTATCGAACGGTTTTGTTAATTTTTCGAAAAAAATCAACCCCTTCGCTATACAAGCATTAGACTGTAATTTTTCATAACGGAAGAGGCCTGGATATTCTCGTTAAATATTCTATACGGTTTTCCATTTTCTTGGCCTGATACCAATTTTCACTGATCGAGACGATTGTAATGAATTCCGACAAGTCAGCCACGCGCGTATGTCGATCACTAAAACTCAAATCGCTCTCCAGTAGCGTTCACGATATAAAATTTGTCCTCTCACGTCTTTTTTTTTTCTCTTTAATTCTCATCTTTTCTTTTAATCTAACCAGTAACAACGGGATAATTGTACACAAATTGCGTCCGGGCATGATTTCACGCCCGCGGCGCATGGATAAATTTTTCGTTATTTTATTTTTTTGTCCTTTGCCGTTTTTTTCGGATTATAGAAACAGTGTGTGGGTGATTGCGTCGGGAGATACGGGGAAAGTTAAATCTGTGAAACTTAATCGGGACTGTGCGCGAATTTCGAGTCTGTAAATCTCGTCCGGTCCCAATCGTTAATATTCTTTGAGACTGTTCAATATCGTTTCATTATTATTATATATTTTTTTTACGACACTTGATCGATATCGATTATGAGCATGAACGAGAATCGCTCGTTATTCGCGCTACGCGAAGGTTTAGATATAGATATATGTGTATTATAACCACTTTGTTTGCTTTTCATTTCTTTTTCATCATTTTTTTTTGCATAGATTATATAATATTCCGGAATCGGGTGAGGTATGCACAGCTTCGAGTTTTGTACATACGTAAATACGTCTATCGATGGGATATTGCCGGTTGGTATCACCAGGCGCGTTTTCGTTTTTTTTTTCTTTTTTTTTTCACAATAATACAGCGCACCTGAGGTATTTAGCGTTCGAAAAACAGAAATATATATATTTAAATATATATATATATAATATATGTATTGTATCGTTAATATTTAATGGTGAAATAAACGTTAATATATCGTGATGCCGCTTTATTTCTTTTCTTCTACAACGCGTGCAGCCGTCACGCTTTCATCCCACAAAAATCTATTAAAGTTTCTCGGTATTCGGATATTGATTAATAAATAGTATTTTTTTTTGTTTTATTATTATTATTTTTTTTAGATCCTCGATTATTATACGATGCTCGATATTTACACGTGTGGCCGCTTCGTCAATGTACCTTTTTTTTAAAATCTTTATATATGTAGTAACTGTCCGTGCATCGGCAGCACGGCCGACCACAAAAAGTTACCAAGCACACACGTCACATATACTCATTAGTACGGCAAATCTTTCGAGTTATTTATTTGGATATCGATATTTAGAGGAATAGAAGATTCGAATTATCGACCGTAGTCGAACGAATAATAAAGTCATAGTTGCACAAGTCTTCGATAACTGAAAATGTGAATATATGATACATATCAATAAATTGAGATTCCGACAAAAATTGCCTCGTCAAAAGTGATTAAATGCTACGAATAAAAAGAAAACGTTCAACGACACTGCTAATTCTCAATAATTCCTAAGAAACATCGATTGATAATCCGTATTAATAATTCTGTTTTTCTACTTTAACAACGTGTTTTCTATTACAAGTACAATTATACTAAATCAGTCGAAAACCTGTGCAAATTATATTCTTCAATCTATTATTCATTCGACTGACATGTGATGAACCGAACCTCTTATACGTACTGATAATCGGGCACGGGCGTACGCACGATTGTATTATCACGCGACACTTGAATGGGATTCGACTAATCGGTCTTGTCCGTGGACCTCGACGTCTCGTAGTTCGGGTCGATTCCGTTGTTGTCGCGATAAAAAACAATAATAAAAATAAAAACGCTCGAGACGAATTTTTTCAAAGACAAAAACTCGAGCTCGTCGAATCGATGGACAAGACACTCTACGATTACGCACCTAATCGATTATATCAAAGGGACGAATAAAGTTTGTTTGTGTTGATGTCTGTGTGTGGTGTTCGTGTTTCGCTCGTTATTATTTTTCATAAATTTTTCTTCCTTTCCACTCTTAAATCTTTGCCGATCGATTCGTTTTCGTACGGTCAAATCGTCACATCGTAAATCGTATGTATTCCTACCTAAACATATGTATACGTTTCATCGTGTTTGCCGAGTCCTTCGAAATATAACAATATAGTTGTCTACCACAGCTGAGAATCTTAATCTCTAGAGTTTACGTCTTAACGCCTACGCTTTTATTATTTTGTTTATTTTCTTTAATTTTTTCAATTAATTAATTAATTAATAATAACACTCACGAAATATTTCGAGCGTCGAGAGACTATCGTTGATTGGATCGAGTCGTTAATCGGCTTTGCGAGTCATCCGTGAAGTCTTCGTTCGGAGAAAACTTTATAGATGCTTCATTCAGAATAAAAAAAAAACTCCTACGCATCTTTCCTTAAGTCGAGTTGGGATAGGCTATATTGGTTTTTTTTCATAGTTTCTTTGCAATTGTTTTTTATGAATTATGACACGCTATTGCCGGTACTGCCAGTTACGGTATCCACTCAATTCGATATTCACAAAAACACAAATTTCGACCGGTCTCCTAACGTATTATTCTTCATTCGCGCCTTTCTTTCTCTGTCCTGAGATTCTACCCTTGAATTAATCCGATGACTCGCGCGATCGCATCTCGTTTCGTCGTGTTCCACGCGAAATTTTGACGATGTCAAACGACACGCGTATCGTTCGGTCGTCAAAATTTCAGGGGAAAGCATGAAGGAACGAAAAGCGTCGCGGGTGTTCCCGGACGACGCATAAAAACAAAAAAGCTTCCCCCCTCTTTCCTGCTCTTATTTTATCTTTTATCTTCCTTTTTTTCTTGTTTTTGTAATCCGAAACTTTAGCCGAGAATCCTTTCTCATCGTCATCCCGAGACTCGGAGCCTTCACCGTAATGATAATTTTAAACTCTATTCATATTTCAACTACTCATAACCACTTTCGTACCAGATGTGACACCTTCGCCTTTCCAGTCTCGCAACTTCTTCACTCGCAATCATTATTATTTCAGTGACGTTCCTCAAACGCATATATTCATATATACACTTCGTGTATTATTACGACCAGGTAATTTTTCAAACGCAAACTTTCAACCCTCTCTTCGCCGCGGGGCCTCTCGCGATGCGAAATATTTGATGACCATGCGCTGTGAGAAAATTAACGAAACGAGACTTTCGCGAAAGATTGCGATGTTAATGAAATACAGAAATAATGAGCTCTGGGACGTTTCGTTGTGAATTTTTAGACGTTTTTTGCTTTTACGACCCCCGGAGTTTTCATCTCGAAAGGAAACGCGAATTGATGAAGGCGAGCTGAATTTTCTATAATTTGTCATTCAATGTCATCTTTTTAAACTTCGTTTGCAAAAATGGATTATATAAAAGTTCCGTTCCTTTAAAAAAAATTTAAACAAACGTTTCCAAATTTGTCAAACATTTAAAAAATTGTCGTTTCTTTCAAGGGGATATTCAATTTTTTCTGTGAAAAATTATTTCTTGCCCTGGCGAGCTCGAGAAAGTTTTGTTTCTACACAGTTTTTACTTAAAAAACAAACTTGAAAAAAATCACGGTTTGTACCACGGCAAATGGATTGATTCATAGTCTGGTCAAGGTCGACGGTTTACATCTGGGTCAATAGCAATCAGGGGTACCGGCCGGCGAGTATCGTACCCATAAATATCTCTCTCTAAAAACATCGATACAAAATTTTTGCTTTTATTTTTATTTCTTTTCCATATACTCACTCGATCGCTCGACGCGGACGAGGTCCATGAGCGGGGAACGAAAGAGTTTCGACAGTGTTGTTGATCGTTGCTGATGCAAAAGTTTGCGGCAGGATAGGCCCTGGAAGAGACGCTTAAACAAACGCGACAACGATTTGTCACGTCGATAACGAGTGTCCTGCTCTACGAAAGATCTCGGTGGGTTCGCACGTATTAAATTTAAGGCAACGAAGATTAAACGAAAAAAAAACTAAAAAAAAAAAGAAATATATAGATCGTTTTGACGGTGATGTGATCTTCGAAGCGTTCCCGTTCCCCGTATGAAACCAACGTCTCCTACGACACGCGTAGATATAATATATTTATATATATCTATAATGTGTATAATATATACTATAGTTTATATATGCAAAAGGTACAAAATCGTATGGTGACCGGAGTAAAAAAGTTAACCTAACTATTCGTAATATACCTTACAAGACCTAGAGCAAATATAATGTATATATATATACGTTACTCTCATTCGATATACAAAAAGAACTATCGCTATGTGTTTTTTTAATTATTTATTTATTATAGAAGTTTGTGTACGCGTGTGTGTGTGTCTGTTGAGTTAGTTAGTTATTATTTGTTTGTTTGTTTATCGTTTAGGAAGAGAATCGCGGCACGACGATCCTTCGGGTTGTTTTCACTTCGAAAAAGAAAAAAGAAAACGAGACGAAGTGATATTCGCGCCCGCGAGCTCATTGCGTTAAAGCCGCTAAACGTACGCAGCGGTTTATCGAGGTTTACGGAAACCTGCACACAGCGGTAGGGGTTTCGCCTCGTCTACTAAGTTTCTCGTTTTAAAACAGACTTTTTTCCTCTCGCCCATTTCGTTAATCCTGCGACAGCTCACGAAACTCACTTACGTGCGAGTCTCGACGTTAAGCTGAAACGCGCCGAAAGAATTCGAAGACGAAACCGATACAGTGTCAGAATTGAAACTGAGTTTCCTATTCTCTACTATTTCCTGAACGACTTCTTCGTATCTCACTACATTCACTTACTTATACGCTTATACGACTTTTTCTTAAATCCGCTCGTCGGCTTTACTTGTTTTTTAATTTTTTTTTGCTTTTTTCGTTTTTCTTTTCGTTTATCTTTTTTTTTCACCGATTCGTTATAATAATAGTACGGTACAGTACCGAAGAGGTTTGTTTTTTTTGTTTTATAATTATACACTTTTTACTCTCTCACTCTTTCTCTCTTGAATGCTAAATCGTTTTCCCTGCGCTAAACAGCCGCACCGAGCGGCCCAAACTCGCTTATATACTCGTTTTGATACACTTAAAACCCTTTATATTCTAGGTGATAGCAAGATGATAGAAGAAAAACGAAAAAAAAAGAAGGATCGCAACTATTCCACCATGCGTTTGTGCCTGGATCGCTAATACAGATTACAATATCGTGAATTCTTCGTACAATTAGTGAGAATGAGATTTTCGTAACGTTGCAAACGACGTCGAACGATTTAATGAAATCACTGGAAAAATAACTATTACTGTCGGCAAGTGCGGGGCTTTGCTCCATGCACGACCTATATTGGCGCATTGAACGTAAATTGCGGAATCCGATCATTGTTACTTGAATTAAATAAAAAATGTTGCATGCTCTGAACAGAAATCGGGCGCAAATGCGAGACATTGAAAAAGATTGTAAAAGGGTTAAAACCATGGAGGTTGATAACTAACTAACAATTATTCGGTGAGTCGTTCGACAATCATTTCGTTAGCGTTTCGAAAATCCTATCCTCGTCTATCCCGTCAAGAATGTTTCATCGAAACGTCGAAAAACTATCTAGACATCGGACAATTGAAAACGGGTAGGGAGTGTGATAACGCGAGCGCACTTTTCACGCGCGTTTATCACGCGCTCGAATCTGTTTCGAGCGATCAACGCGCGACTATCGCCCGGGCATATCACGAAGAGAGAAAAAAAAGTAATAATAGACGAATAGTTCTAACTAAGCGCGAAATAATGTGAAGAAAAACCCCTGAAGCGTTATTTGGCACTGTGAGAAATGTTGGGGTGTGTCGTTCGAACATTGGACTCAATCCAAAACACTCCGTGTATATAACTGTTCTATATTTCTCTGCGCGAAATCTACCATTTTAAGTCGTGTTTTTTTTGCTCTTTAATATTTATCTCATCAACGGTTATTTTTATTCTTTATTCGCCTCACTATCTTGGATTCCTTTTTTGTTTGTTTCGTTTTCGTTCTTTTATTTTTATTTTTTTGTTAACTATCGTATTTGTTTCTTATCGTTTTCTTTCATCGTGTTATATACTTCCTCAGTGTCACTGGGTGCAAAAAAAAAATTTCTTCGCTGTGTTGTGTTTGTGTGTTTTGTTTGCAGCTTGATGCCAACCACGAGCCGTGCTGTTTCGACGTTGATGCGAAAGACGTGATCGGTCGTGGATGTACGACGCCAGCTGCTAGTCTACTACTCTCCTACGCCGGTAGGTTATTATTCATGTTATTTACGTTATTTACGATATAAAGCATAAAAGAGGTACGCACGGTCGATTAAACTACCTTGGAACCAGAAGGGTCTCGGGGATTGGATATAGGGGCTTTTAACTTGTGTGTTTTCGTTTTTTTTTTCCTTTTTTAACTTTTCGTTTGTAGGAAACTGGCTTTAGGGGAATGGGGGGTGGTTTTGGTTCTCGGGACGGCCGCTATGGGATGTTCAGCAACGACCAGCATCGCCGGAAAGAAAGTTTTGACGTGGAGCCTCCGCTATTAGACTCCTCGTCTAATATGTACATTACGTGTTGCTTTTTCTGCTGTTTTTCTTTGTTCATTTCCTTATCTTGCGATTTCTTTTCCTTTATGTCTGTTTCCCTTCGAAACTGCGCGTTGTTTAAACAGAGGGCTTGAGGGGCTAAGCGAGAGCTCCTCGACATTTTTTCAACCTCGACCGATCGAAACGTACGTCGATTTTCACCGTTCTGTGTTTTTTTTTACCGCAAAATAAATAAAACGCGAACCAGTATTAAGGCCCATCTGATGGAAAGTTTTTTTTTCATGCTGATTTCTCTTCGTACGTCTGTATTCTATGGATCGAAAGATTGCGATTCTTGAAAAAGGATTGTATTTTTTTTCCACTAACGGATGTTTTAATTTCTCGACATTGATGTTCTATCAATAAGCAAGAAAGCTCGTTTTTCCATTTACATCTACGCGAAAAAGAAATCTGTTCTGGAAGAGATAATCATCGTTGCGTAAATTACCTTAGCGGCAACGAAAAGAATTTGGTTTCTTAAATGGTGTTTTTTAAATCCCAACGGATGAACAATCTCGCCGTCGGAGTGCTCGATGAGTCAAACTCGAATGACGTTCGAGAGGCTGTTTGTCAACGCGCGATAGGAAAATCGTCTCGTCGCACGAGTATTCCCGGGGCTACGCGTCCATTTATCATTATCATTATTATTATTTTTTTTGCTTTTCCTTTTCCTCAAACAAAACAACGATGGCCGCCTAAACGTAGTACAAACTAATAAAATGTTAAAAATGAAAACAACTTTTATCGATTATCTAAGTAACAAACAATAGTTTTTTTTTTCCTTTACTTCTCTTATAAAAAACCCCCTAAACAAAGGTGGCTCCGTACAATATGTGTTTGAGTTAAGTTGGTTTATCGCTTAATATTCTATTAGGTATTATTTTATTTACCGTATCAATTGTTAATATAATTCGACTAACTTATGAGACGGTTGGCTTTGCCTGTGGCATTTTAGACTGTCGTCGTATTTTTTCTTTTTTTTGTTTGTTTCATTTTCATTTACTTTTTTTGTTGTTTATTTTTTCAATTAATCGTTTGCGTAATTTCTACTGGATACGACAATCTCATTGACCCGTAAACGCGCAAACTTAATTGTTTTTTTTTCCTTTCTTTAATTAAAATAGGATTAGCGATTTTTGTTTTGTTACTTTTTTGTTTTCTTTTTCTTTTGGAAATCGCTTGACGCCAAAAAAAAAATATTGACTACCGCGTCTTAACGCGTACTAGCGCTGAAAATCACGTGTTGTCCGATTTTTGTTTTTTCTCGTACTACATTCCCAAACCACACCATGATTCGATATTTCCACCTTACTATATAATCCTCGACGCAAGTTTTTCTTTCTCATTTTAATTTATATATTAACGCTGCAATTGTTGGCTTTTTGTGGTGTTTTTTTTTCCTTCTCTTTTTTTTTCTCTTTCTTTAAACGCGAACGAAGAAATTCTCCCAATCAATCGTACGTCGCGTGACGCTGACAGGTGGCTCCGCGGCTAGTGCGACTTGCGACTTTGTTGTATCGTTAATGCAATTTAATATACGCATATTGTCCTCGTCCTCGCCGAAGATGTTGAACGGATGACGAGGCTCAAGTTTCTCTAATTGTTACGGCCACTGACTGTAAAGCTGAAATTGCTCGCGTGTGTAGCACGCCGACAGCGGCTTGACGAAGTGCGCGTCGACCGCACGACAGTGGGGACACGGAAAGACGCGACTGTAGTCCGAATAAAAATTCAGCCGTTGATGCGGATAGATCAGTGGCTTTTGGCAGCTGTTGCACTGCAAAAATAAAATGAAAATAAAAAATTAATTCAACCATGCAAAAAGTCTTTAAACAATACGTTTTCTTTTTCCTAAGATTCGCTGCTGTTACGAATTTGTAATCCGAATAACTTTCGAATTGCGGCCTGGAAAAGTTTTTGTTTTAAGCAAAGTTGTCCAATAACGAGCACACAAAGTTCAATGCCGCTATTTCTAAAATTTCTCAGTCGTTAGAACTGTTATCCAATTTTTTTCTCGTGTTCACGGATGGAACTCTTTTTTTTTTTTATTCGTGAATAATCGATGCTCACCTTGAGACGTTCGGTGCAGCATGGCATAGCCGCAAAGATGTCATAACTGTACATTGTGCCGAGAACGAGGCTGGAACCGTCCCAGGCTTGGGTGCAGCATCGACAACGAACCGGAGCTCCGCTGCTGCCCTCCAGGCAGCTCATGCACACGGCTGACAAGTATTGTGTGCGACCCTCGACCTTGACCTACAATCATCACGAACGAAATATTGAAGAGACATCGTCCACACGCTCTAAACGCTTTCTTTCTTCTTTGTTATTTAGGCAAGAAAAGACAATAAACAGTCCCATTCAATGGACCGTGGAATCTCGTTGATTTTACGAACCTCGGCGCAAGAGTGAGAGTGCTGTCGGGGCGACAGGAAGAATGTACCGTCGACCAGAGGATACCTGTCGAAGACTAGCATTGCGGCTCGGCAAAGCACGCAAGATACCCTCGACCACTGGAGCGCAGCGAGGGTCGACAGTATGAAGCATCTCGTGTCGTCGTTACCATGATTACCCTCATCTTCCATCTGAAATCAAAAGTAAATAACCATTAGGCATTGTTCATACAATAATAATAATAATAATGACAATAGCATAATTAATTTCGTTTGGCTAAGACAAAACCCGTTTTCTTCGGAAAGCTTCGTATAAAACACTCGATTTTGGCTACAAAAGTAATCCAAACGTGATCTACTATCCGATTGTGCATCGCTGTAAATCGGTGTAATTCGCAAGCGGGTGCTATCTCGTGGGTCACGTAAATAATATCTCGACATAATCGCAGGGTGGAATTTTCGAGCCATAAGTACAGTTCCTGTACTATACAGTCCAGTCGTTAAAAGATGCAGCGGTGGCACAGCTTAGCCGTTACCTCGTACATTCTCCCCGTTCTTCCGCACCCTTTGGCCGCTTTATAGGAGGTTTCGCGACGATAATCCGAATATTTCGTGGCCGTCTAGCGGCTCGTATAAACCCACGGGCAATATAACGTCAGTCGTTGGGAGGCGAGGGTTGCGCGTGTAAGGGCCCGGGGTGTGTAAGGAAGAAGTAAGGGATGTCAACAAAGGTTGCCCGGGCATATATATATCCGCACGTTCTCGGTCGTTAAATCTACCTACAACGAGAAGAGAGAAGGAGCGAAGGCTCGAGCATCGGATGTGCCCGTCGGAGAACGGAGTATAAGTAACAGTCCCCCGAAGCCTGCGCGGCCTCTTCCTCATCTTCGTCGCCCCACCTTTTCGGTACTTTCCGGAGAGAGAAGCGCCGAGGACGGGAGGAAGCTTCTCTAGGTCCCTTTACGCCTCGCGTATACGCGGACATTTACAACCACCGTAAATTAAATACGGACTCGATCGTAAGCCGGGGTTATGCTATAGAAACAGCGGCGAGCAGCGGTGTATAGGCAACCGCGAGAAGCTTTGCGATGTCCCTCTCCTGACTTTCGCGTGAGGGATGATATAACTGCGGACAAAAAAAAAGCCAAGAAAAAAAAAATGTATCCCGCCGCGAAGCCAAGAAGCGAGCACTGAGGCGGCTTCTGCCTTGAGAGAAAGACTTCCTGAAGTTATATGTACCACGAAGAGATATATATCAAGACATAGGTGTGTGTATAGCTCGCGAGGTTGTGCGTTAGTCTCGAAGCCCTTTTCATAGCCACCCCTCGTGGGTATATCGTCCCTCCAGCGCCATTGTTAACGACCCGATAACGCCGCGATACTGCTAATTCCACCGGCTCGCCGGGGCCGATTGCCGCGAGTCCTTCCTTCGTTTAATTACGATCTGTCGAACGTTAAGGGTGAGACTTACGAGACTTTGTCCGAACGAGACGTTGAAGCTACGTACATAGATATAATACGGTGAGAGAACAGATCCTGCGGCTGGCAGCAGCAGATTTCCGTCGTAGCAGCGGCGAACAGTCAACGAAGGGTAGGACAGAGGCTAAAGGGACGAGACGCGGATAGCCCGAGGCTCCAATAGAACGTTGGAACGTTTGATCGAGCTACTATCGTTCATGACTAAACTCAAACTCTCGTTCTTCGTTTTCTATCTCGGAGAAGAATAAACAAGAGAGGATCAGCCCTGCGAAGGTAAAGAAAGCCCTTCGTTTGTCATGTTGAGACTTCGGTCGATTAGAGACAAAGGGCAGAAGCAGTATTGTCCGAGTTGTGGAGGAGCGAAACTGAGAGACGCGTCAACATTGACACGATTCCTTTTTTTTTTAAGACAGAAAAAGATCATTTTTCAATATATACAACGTAAGAAATAGTTTCGTCGTTGAATAATGAAAATAAAGAAATTAGAAGCCGAGATCAAAGGAAAAAGGCGTCAAAGGGCCTTTGCCCGGTGAGATCGAAGCGCAGCCTGGATAAACGGATAAAAGCGAGGAAAAGAATTACAAACATAGCTAGTTGAGCCGAACTTTGCTAAGATGCAAGTAGGGGACACGCGGAAAATTGTTTTAAAAGTAGGGTCACTCGGGTAATAAAAAATTAAAAAGGCTTTTTCGCGATGAGGGTTGAAACTGTGGAAAGTGTTTCGCTGGACACGAGACGTTCTCTCCCTCGCCCGTGTTGGCCCCTATTACCACTACTGTAAAGTTTATATATACGCTATCAAAGGAAGGCCTCGTAGGACGATGGAAGAGTGTCGCGCGAATACGCGTCCCTTGACCGTGACCAAATGGACAGGGGAGGAGAGGGTTGCTTTGGCTGCTTGTCGTCCGGGTCTACGACGTCGAGCAGTTTGGCATCGTTTTACGGTGACGCTGAAACGATCTACGTCCAACGGGACACGCGGTAGTTGTGCTACGGACGCACCGGTGAAAATAAAAGGAGAGATGGGGGTGGCAAAAGGGACCGTATATAGCATTTCGCGGAGGGGGTGAAGTTAGCAGAAAGAGTAAAAGGGGATCGTAGCTCTGGAAGGTCCACTCGCTTTCGTTGGTTTCGGTGTTACTCTTTCCATTTTTCCTATCGTGTGTCCCCCGTCTGAAAGAGACCTCGGCACCCCGAGGGATTTCGCGAAACCGTTTCCTAAGGAAGCTCTTATTTAGAGCTTTAACGCCACTAGCGAAACGTCCATAGGTCCCAGAGCGATAAAAGCAACGTTATATGGGACGCTTGTAAAACGATCCGAACGTGTGTAACCCGTCACTCTTCTTCTGCTTCCTCTCCTTCGTCTTCTTCTTCCCTTCGCGCTTGGCACTTGTCGCGAGCAAACGAAAAGAAAGGTATACACAAGAGATGACCGGTATGAGGAAGGAGATGAGAAACTGAAACAGAACGGGGAAGCTTGGCAAATAATTGCTTCGCACCGTCAGTTTGATCTCAGGTTGAGATAATTCTCTCGGCTGCATGCTGCGTCGTATAGATAAGTCTCTATGGGTGTTTCCGACTGGTACGAAGTGCTCTTTTTTAGAGCGAGAATTTATGACTCTTCTAGATTCTTGTTGATGAAAACGAGTATGAGTTTATTTGGTCGATTATCTCTGTGTTTAATTCGCTGCAAAGTAGTTTTCTCATTATTTTCTTTTGATGTTAAAAGTTACACGGCTGAATCTCATCCGTGAATCCAAAATTTTTTTTACTCCCGCCGAAGTGCCAGACGGAAAGGACATTGAATCTCTAAGAAGAAACCTTCCACTTCGGGGCTTTTCTTCTCCGCGGATTTTCTCTCGATGCATTATCCTTATCACGTTCGTCTTGATAGATTCTCGGATCGCTCGCTCACGTAGGTCTGCTCGACAGTCTTACCTCGAGTGTTCTTCGGACTCTGTCTCGCATTTCTCAAAAGTTCGTTCAACCTACCGTGGTAAGCGCACTGTTATGGCCAGACAAAAGTCCGAACGAACTTTTCGCGAGAACGATAAAGGAGGCCAGTTTGTCAAACTTTCGTGGATGTTCAGACTTGGAGATTTTGTCTCAGCGAAAAATCTCGCATAAGAAATAATTCGCAGGTCTTATACAAGATTAAAAAATGTGTACCATTGAATCACTGAATGTTTTCAGAGCCACAATGTAATCTTAATAGATCATTAAATTTTTCTCATTGACAAATTGAACAATTACAAAATCCAATCTTAAGTTTTTTTTTTTTCAGACAACAACAATGAAGAAGAAATGATTCATCCCAAACGCGAACGTCGGTCCCCTCGACCGGACACTGGAATGAAGAACGCTAAGTGACTTTCCGCGAAAAAGATAAAAGTCTCATTCTCGCGCCTCTTCGCATGCCCCCTCCTTTCTTTTCTTCGTCGAGCTCTACGTCTTCGGGTCCCCCGACGTTAGAACGAAACGTAGCTGTTACATATACAGCGAGAAGACAACGGAATCCTCAACGCTTGCGTTCGGCGACGAAATCGGCGAAAGGCCGTAGCGCGAATTTATGGACATCCTCCGACGTCCTACCGGATAAAGAGATAAAGAAAACAGAGTCGAGT
Organism: Ischnus inquisitorius; assembly: GCA_963924025.1. Classification (NCBI taxonomy): domain Eukaryota; kingdom Metazoa; phylum Arthropoda; class Insecta; order Hymenoptera; family Ichneumonidae; genus Ischnus; species Ischnus inquisitorius. The sequence continues at coordinate 11,726,811 of OZ001250.1, forward strand.
GGTCTTTCATCGTCTCTGAAGGACCCTCACCGCGAGAGAGATGCGCGCCAGCGATCTGCTGGTGGTGATGGGGATGGTTACGTTTTTTTTTTGTTACGAGCAGAGAAAGAACGCAGAACGTTCCGGAACTTCCACAGTTCGCCTCCTTCGTTCTATGATTCACGGAAAAACTTGCCGAACTTTTTCCACTTGCAAAGGCTTCCAAAACCGAAGCCTTTGTGGCGTCATGGAGAAGGTCTTGGATGATATAGGAAAGAATCGCAGGGTGGAAGAGCCCCCGCGTTTGGCTCGCTACAACATGCGCCCGGGTGACCCACTGCTATTTCTCCCTCTTGTCTAAGGCAATTCAGACAAAGAACTCGATGCCGACTCGACGCATCACGAGCAACCCCCATGGTTCTTTATGGTGGGAAAGAGGGGGGTGGTTCTTCGCGCGTAGAAAAATAATCGATTGCGTCCTGCTCCGAAGCGGGACCGGGTCTTTCTTCAACGCAGAGTGGAACTCGACGTCTTCGTCACCGACCACCCCCTTGTTCCTTGGGCGCGACGGAAACGGAAGTCGACGGGGGATGAGCAATGTCCCGAGAAAGGGGGAGGGAGGAAAAAAATAGTGGGAGAACAATGAAAGAAGATCCGAAGCGAAGGGACGAAGCCGAGGAGTCTCGTAAAGATATGGAAAGGGCTCTCACGCACTTTTTTCTTCCTCTCGAGGATAAAGGGGAAAATACAATCATTGAAGAAGCAGCATTGAAGAAACAGCGTCGATTCGATTATTGATTTGAACAAAGATGTTGTAAGACTTGAACGGTGACGAGTGCAGAAACAATCGCTATAACGTTTAAATAATAACAACAATGTGTTACTATTTTTCATGAGAAACCACTATGAGCCGTTATTATAAGATTATACGAATCGCTCGACCTTCATGGATAAAAATGTTATCGCGAAGTAAACATTTGTTCTTATATCGATCTTGCGGTCAATGTGGGTGGATAAAAAAATTGTTATTGGTAGAGACGTGAAGCTTATAATATACAGAAGTAGAAACGAGCTTGGGAGAACGAGGGACGGGGGGGCTTCCGGTGTACAAGCGTCGCGCGAACTCCCGGAAAGCCTCTCTCTCGAGACGACGACGACGTACTTTGGGTGTAAGGAGCTCGCGCAAGATTTCAACTCGACGTAATCCAGTTCCATCTTACCGGCTGGTAAGAGGCTTACGACGCAGCCAGAGAGCTAGCGAAAAGACGATTACGAGTAATTGGGATCTGTAAAATTCGTTTCACATTTTTTTTCCTCTCTCGAGTTCCGCCATTGACGTTGTACGAGCAAAGTCGAGGGTGCACCTTGGCGGAGACGGGCCGCAATCCACGGGGTTCCTTTCTTTATTTTTGTTTCTTTGTTCGTCTACTTGAGGGTCGCTTCTTTCCCGCCCCTTCCTCGAGCGCGGTCGTACGAAGAGGAAAAGAAATTCGCCCCATCAATCCCCAAATATTTTCGTTTCTCGTTCCGCCGATCTGCTCGACGAGAACAAAGGAGATGTATCGCAGAAATGAGATAAGGGTTCGATATCTCTGAGAGTTTTGGCACGAGCGTTCCTACACCGGACGTTACATCTTCCCGAGCGGCGTAGTTGGATCATGTATGGAGGCAGACAGCGAGTCGAGAACCACCCTCGAAACTAGTAGAGACATTGACGTATGGGGGTTGCGGATGCAGCTCTCTCGCAAGTGTTATTATCAACCCCCCCTCGACGGTACGCATTGAAATGCGTCGTATACCATACCATGGGCCCGACACATCGTGTGGCCAACACCGCAGTATTCTGAGTACTCTGCGTACACCGCAATACGAAGCCTACATCATCCCCTTGCAGAACCGCCGGTATTAATTATGCAATGCTCGCGAGGGGGCCGACGGAAACTGCGGCGAATATTCAGCGCGAACACGAGTCTCTCGATTACGCGAATCTCCGCGAAAAGGCAGCGAAATTATTATATTACGAAGTAACACAATATACAATCATGTTTATAAGAGAAACGAAAGGGGCGACCTTGAAAAATAAAAACTCTTGAAGACACGCGAAATTCTCGTCGACTTTTGAAAATCATATTAATATGTAATGGAACAAGAGTTCGAAAGACAATGATCCAGATTCGTCGATATCGTTACAAACGCGATTCGGAGAAAACTATCAAAACAAACGATCAATGTACGCGTGCAATCTACATTTAAATGCCAGGATCCTACGTACCCGCACACAGCGCTCCGCAGCCGAGGGCATTTAATCTGTACGGCAAGCAAAGGGTAAAACGTGTGCGATCGGTATCGCGCGTATATATGCATACGCGTATGTACAACAAGGCCCGGTGGCATGTACACGAGTATCGGGGGAGAGCAGGGAGAGAGACAGGAGCCACCGGAATCACGCATCGGGTATTTCGACGGTATTTGCGCGAATAACACAGTGGGGGAGAGATAGCGACGAATCGATAATACGAAGCCAGCAAACCCCAACGTAGTGGATGTGCAATAAGCATTCATGCGCGTTTGTGACAGTGAACAAATGTTACATACACATATACGCGCGAGTAAAACGCGGAGCAATGCTTGTCAAAACCCTTCGGCTATTTGCAGCAGATAACGCGTCCGATATTTTCACCATAAAGGTTCTCGTATTATATGTTCGAGCATTGTACGTATACGTATCAACCTATGTACACATAAGCTCGGTATTATACCGCCCAAGTTATACGCCTATATTGGAAAAATGTCCCCTGCCCGGAGGATTATAAGTGGAGTTATTAGGAGCGGCAAAGCGACGCCAGTACGAATCCGGAAAATTCTTTTTTTTTTCGTCATAGAACCCTCGCACGGGGTTCTCTTTGTCCTCGGGCCCACTCGATTCGAGAATCGTGCGCGAGCGCTCCGATCTCTCTGCACAACGACTCGTGTGAACGAAGAGCGGACGCGACGAGAACACTCCTGGAAACTCTAACCGTCCGCACTCGAGTGGGATCACCGGGTAGATTCCTCTATCCAATGGTCAATTGTCAATCTATATACATCGTGCCAATAACGCGGTCAAACGATGTGCGTTCGTACTGAAATCGCTCGACCGCAGAACAAAGGAGTTCCCGACAACGCTAACGAAAACATTGCAATTGCAGTTTCGGAAATTTCTAAAACGTTTTCTTTTTCGCGTTTTGTTCCAATATAATTCGATAAATTAAATAGAACTAAATGAATGTAATACATTTAATGAAATTTCATAAATTCGATTGTCAGAAATCACAAATAACGATAGCCCAGATCGAAGACCTTTCGTCACGGCGAATATAATGAAGCGGTTTCCAAAACGAAAGACGATTGGAAACGAAGGGCATAAAGTGGTATTTAGGTACCTCGTTCTCAAATGTTTCTTAATTCGCGAAATTCACCGGAACGAAAAAGAATAAATTGCGATATTCCCGGCGGAGCATCGAAGCGTCTAGTAATAAAAAAAAAAGGGAATTAGGGGATGAGAGAACGAAGGGAAAGGTAAGAGGAAGAAGCTCTAGAGACCCACCCACTCCCTCCGCCCTGGCACGATGGCACTAGGGATCAGCATCGCGAGGGTTCCCTCGTACTTTCCAGTCTTTCTTTCTTTGTACTATAGATTTTAATATCGTACCACCCACTCGGTTGCCGACCCGTTGATCCGTGATAGCGATAGAAATAAGGGAGGCTTTCCGAAAGAGCTTGATGCTCGTCGGGCGCGACGAAGCGAAAGAGAGGAGGAGAACAGACCGTGCGAGCACAGCGGGCGGGCGTGCGGGCGGCGGCGCCGGAGGACGGGGTGGGTTTTGCTTTTGATGACTACGACGAAAACGTAGCAAAATGAAATTAATCAGAGACCAGTGTTGTTCAGTCGAGCTGCCTTGAGCCCAAGCGTGCGACTAATTGGAATGTTATAATTAAAATTTTAAGATTAGAATAAATTCCGTCAGTATACAATTCGCGACGGGGAAATTCCGGAAAAAAAGGCGAAAAAAAAGCGAGCTTGGGAGTCGAGAGGATAATCGCGAACAAAGGACCGAACCCTTCGAAAATGCCATAGCTTATATTTTAATATTTATATTTTCAACACTTCCTTTACTCTCGTTTTTCGGCGCCCCCAGCCATCCTTCCCGTCCGGTTCGGTTGCGTATTTACTGCACTGACACACTACAACCCCCTTCTCTCCGCGGAGTGGTACACAAACCGGAAATAACGTTGCTGACAGACTTGGAAAGCCTCGTCGCGGGCGCAACCCCTCGGGTTCTCGTCCTTTCCGTATCCATAGAGGCCCATGGATGTGAGAGCGCTCGGTGAGAACTCTCGTGCCTCGATCCGCAATCCCTTGCGCGACCCCCGGGCGCCCGAGGAACCGCCTTGTAAATCAACCACGCGTCGGCGAGGAAGTTAAGGATGCGGAGAGAGCGAACTCTCTTTTCTATATATATATGCCTCGCAGGAGATATGCCTGTCGAGTGCAAAAGGTCGAAATTCTACGATGCTGCCACACACCAAAGTGGGGTGTACTCTTGTCGGAAACGAAGTGCGTACAGCAAAGTACTATCGAAGCATTATGGTACAGTTGAGGGAAATGATGGAAGAAAGCTTCGCGCACTATTGCGAGAACGACGAGGGGTGATTTGCGAGATTTCAAAGAAGAATGTTGTTCGGCTTCAACGCCCACGTTGCGATTTATTTCGTGGCAGTAACTTGCGAATCATTTCTAACCGAATGATTGCATCTTCGTACAATATCGGCGTGAAGTATTGTTTAAACAATGAGAAAACAATTTTTATCAGTTATAAAAAATTGTAAAAAGCGCGGCGAATTTTGCGAATTTATTATAATTTTCTTATCATTTTTCGTTTTTCGAGTTTATATTCATACCAATTTCGACATTGAAGATCAAAAACTCGTAGCCGGAAGGTTCGGTCTATGGAAACTTTTTTCGGTTAACTTTTTATCTTCATTCACGAAGGCTCGAGGCGTGCATATCCTAACAATATGCATAAACGAACCGATGTAAAGCCCCGAAATTCCACGATAACGACTGTTGAAATATCGACAACCCCTCAACGCGAACTGCGCGCACACGTAGGCTCTTTCTCGTCGCTCGCTTGCCAATGTGTTTTCTTTACGTCTATTTTCAGAACAAAGAGAAAGGCTCTGGCTATATGGAAGGTTCTATCGAGTCTCGCCAAGTGATGCTGCGGCTGAGGCGCGAAGCGACGAGAGAAAATTGAGACGCGAGGGAGGAAGAACGATCGTCCAACATCAACATGGAAAAGTGGAAGAAGGCGAAGAGATAAGAAGGAAAGAGGAAGAGCACTTTGGCTAAGAAGCTTTACCTGCACTCAGCCTTTTGCCTTGATATTTTATTAATTCTTATCCCTTTTTCATGCATACACATAATCTTCCTGAGAATATCTACCCCTCTCTTGTCTACATTAGATTCTCACTCTTCATCAGTATTCAAGGATTAATTCGAGTGGATCTGTCAATGTATTAATTAACATCACGCGCGGCAAGAAAGAATCCGAAAAAAAAATAGCATGAACCTTGCGATGATTCTCGTCGGAAAGAGTCGCTTCGTCCATAATCGAAAAATGAACCGGGAGGGTCAAGCCGCGATAATACGAGCGACCGAGTTCTCTGTGTCTCTTCGTCGGCGAGACGAATCGTGCAGGCCGGCGGACTACGAACGAAATTCTCACGTAGTAGTTGGCAATTTCCTCGAGAGTGATCGATTCTGGAGGAGATTACCGTGCGGCGCAGGGTTTCTTGCGGGGCGTGTCGTTGACGGGAGTGTGACATCGGTCGTGCTCCCCCATAGAAAACTACTTGTCCTTTACTCACGTCCGAACCTTCCCACCTTCGGTCCACGCAGATATAGAACTCACTCACTCTGCGGATCTTTTCCACGGTTTCGCGTTTCTCGGTTTCTTTCTCTACGGTCTTTTTTTTTTTTCATTTTAGACATCGAGGCTTATCGAGTCCAACGTGGCTTTCTATAACGCCCTCTATACGCCTCGACCTTTCAATATATGCGAAACCGGGCGACCGGAATCGAGATTGCGATCCTCCACGCCGCATTTCTGTCCCCCGGTTCTTCTCTCGGACTCCACTCGGATGCCACGAACTGCAAAGCAGATCCTTATCGCAAATAATTTTCATTCTTCGTGGTCGGACGTTTCGGGACCCTGGGAATCTCGAGAGATGTTCGAGAAACTTTTTTTTTTTTTTTCAATTATATGGAGGGTGGAAATTGAACCACTGGATGTTCCTCGGGGGGGGGGACGAGAATCGTGAAATTTGTCCGCAGCGTCGAAACTCTTCGTCTCGATATGTCGCAAACTTCCGGTTTGCCTCGTTGACATTTTTTTTTTATTGCTGCACGCAGACCGCAGGTAACTTGTCGTGGTAGCGACAAAATGGTCGAGAGGTTGAAAAAAAATTGTAATAAACCGGCGTTTCCGAGAAAACGAAGAATCGCTGAGTCCTTGTCCCTTCGAGGCCTTCAGCCACGTTACCTATCGAACCAGTCATAATTGCGACCCTTAATCCACCCTTAAATATTTTTAATCTAACCTGAGCCGATTCTCCACAGTCTGAAATTTTTTTCTGCCTGCTTCCATTCGTTTTCGGAAGCATTGAGAAAAAAACAAGTAAAATATGAAGGGCGTATTGAGTTTTTTTCTGTCCTTCAGTTCGTCTCCATTGATCCTTTCTTTTTCATTACTTCCCGTTCAACGGCTGTAAAAAGAGACCTCAATATTCGTCGAAGCTTCGCAATCTTTTATTTTTCCAGTAAATATTCGAACTTCATTCGTTCAAATATCCATCAGTTCCATCCCGATTTCCTATGCCAATGAACTTCGCCTTGTCAATCACTGTGCCATTGAGATCCCAATATTTCCGCTTCAAAAAAGAAAGCGCCAAGGACCAAAGAAAAAAAATTATTGTGCAAACCTCTGTAGTACACCATCGAAAGGAAATCTACCGTAGACATAAACCGGGGTGGTGATTCCTTTGGGGAATAGAGTCTCGCGAAATTGCGTACCGGGGACAAACGCGCATAGCCGGATGGGCGTTAGTCCGGATTGTCGACCTTGAAAGATCGCGAGAAACGAGGAAGGTGAGAACGAGGGAAGGCCAGAGGGAAAAGAAAATAAGGATACCAAATCGAGCGAGTGAAAAGGCAGGAGTTACACATCATAAGACGCGAGAGATAGAGAGGAGAGGCACGAGCGCAGATGTTGTCGGTGGATTACTATTAAGATACATCAACCCTGTGCGAGCGAGTTCGCCTCGTCTGGCACGGCCCGAGCCCGCGCTCCAGCAAGGCCTTCATATTTATTCCTCCTTATGCGGATCCTTTCTCGTATAGAGTTAGGTACATCGTTGTACATATACACGCCATAGGTAGAGTAGGAGGAGGCCATCTCCTGCGAGACGAGAGCCAGCCGAGAAGCGAGGAATTAAGTATTCATTCCGACAGACAAGGAGTGCCATGTGTCCCGGAGAACTGACGAGACGAGCTGAAGATTGAGAATGGAGTAGAAGCGAAGCGAGAGATCGCAGCTGAAGCGAGAGACAATGAAAGTACCGGGGGAACGAGAGCCCGACGGTGAGGTGAAAGATGGGAACGAGAAGGAGATGGACAGATTTGTCGCGACATGCTGGGATTAAACGGAAATGTTAATCCCTGGGCTTTACACGCGAATTAATTTAGCCTCGACACTCCGTGGGCCCTTTCGCGCTACAGTTATATACAGGCTTTTCGTGTACTTCGAAGACCGATACAAACCCAATCCCGAACGTGGATCGTGCGATGTCTCGATACCGATGATAGTACACACGGCTACGTGGGTACATTGCGGCATAGGAGTATCGATCGTGACTAATGCGAGTTGCATACAATCGCGAGACACCAACGAGGATGCACGGTGCGCTAACCACTCGACACAATCGGACAGATCGCGGCTAACACCGGGGAGGCTTTATGGTGCAGGATGATTCGGCGAGACGAAGTGTGCGAGTGGCAGGATTCGAGCATCAGACATTGCAGTAGTTACAGCCTGCGCTAATCGGGCAAACATAGAGAGAAGTTGCGAGTTGAACCGTGGCGAACGGATGCCCGGGCAGCCGACAGTTCAAAGGATTTTGGAGTACGCTGATGCTGAAGGAATATCTACTACCTATTCGCGCTGGTGGAACTTTGAACGGAGAATATGCACAAAGAGAAATCTGGAAAAGTGATGTTTTTTTCGGAGATGAAAGGTCTGAACATGTTTACTGACAGTGTGGTATTCACTGAATCTCGGATGCGAGTTTGTAATGATAATAATTATAATTGTTCATGGGGTGTATCGTTTTCACTCAAAAGCGCTTTGGTAAATTAGTTTTCGACATTATAATTATGCGCAATTAAGCTTCTTAGGATCTTCTTCATCTTCTTGTTAATATGGTTGATCTTTAAAAATGTTGATCTCATTGGGAATAGATCCTGCTTAATGGATTGAGCACTTTTTCAGTATTCATTCGTACACAGAAATATGAAAAACATGAAAAATGTTAGTAGTTACGATATGTTTTGGACGTCCATCACATGAAAGTCGCTTTCACATAAAAACAAGTGAATGTGTCCGGTGCAACAATAACTATAAAAGAACTTCTGAAATTCTCGCGGACCGGATCTCCAAAATAAACTACTAATAAGAAAATTCCCTCCGAGACATACCGAAAACTGTTTTCGACGTTCTCGAAGATGAACGACGCGTATCTCTTACACTCGGTGCGATACTCCATGAAACTTCGTGAAAATTCTACAAGGGCATAAACTTTTTCGAAACCATTGTCCCACCGGAATCGGATATCGTCACGCAGACGAAAGACGCTCAAAAAGGCAAACGGGCGGTTTTTGCCACGAGTTTATTCCGGGAAGTGAGAGCTATACAAATAACGCGAAAGAAAGAAAAGTAGTAAGCTCCGATGTTATTACTAGAGGAAGGTAAAAAGGGAGACTGCGGTTCTTGGATACGCAAGGCGTATCCAAGCTCAAGAGACGAAGATATACTGCGGGGCTCTGTGGGGGGGTCCTTCCAATTTTGCGGTTTGAAATGCAACACGAGACACAACGTTTATAGCACACCACATACACCGCTGTTGTTTCGCGAGTGTGCACCTTTGGTATAAGGTCTGTCGTACTGTACATTGTTCTCAACCTGTGTCGGGACGAGGGTAGGAGTAAACCAGCGCGCACGGTAGAACTTGGATCCGGAGTCTGGGTTCCCATATCGCGAGTTCTGCTGCTCGGAGGGATACGTCGCCCAGCCAGAGCGGTTGGCAATAATCCGACCGTAAAATTGCGACGTTGCGTTTTGCGAGAGCCCGGACACTTTGGCAGAAACACCACCGACACGTTATACACGTCTTTTTGTGTGTATGTGTTATGCCGTACAGTGTACTACACCATTGAGCCACCCTGCGCTCGCCCCGGTGATAAAGAATATTGCCAGCGCCAAGCTCTACTCTCCTCCCTATGCTCGCTTATCCAAAGCTACATTTCTTTTTTCCTTTTTCATCCCCCCTATGACGGGTGCTAAAAATTCTTCGAGCAAGTGGCGTGAATCGGCGAAATAATATCGGCTAGAAGGCAAGCACAGTGCCGAGTCGCTCGGTATCAACCGAACGTTTTCGTACGCACTATATCGCGCAACCGAGAGATATGTGTGTTGCAACATTACGACCCCGCCATCCGGCGACATTATTGCTCGCATAAAAACCAATGTCGTCACTCTTTCTCGAATGTAAAACCGGCGGAAGGCTTCTTCAAACCTTTTCGCTTCCAGATCGCGTTACTCTTGGAGCGATGACAAGTTTCGTTGCCACCGTGATTCGTCGCACAGCAAAGTTGTTTCATGGTTCATCGAAGATCTTGTGACTGCAGACTCGGAGTATTAAATCCCACGAGCCCGCGATATTTGCAATAATTTACCTTAACGACAGGTTGAAAAAAGTATTACACAAATATTAAATACGAAGAAAGGAACGGTCGAAGTAGGACAAATTTTTTTTTGTGCGGCGTACTTTTTGGAGTTTTTTCCCCAAGATAGGTTTTTGTGTCGCGACTCTGATTATGGGAATTGATCGACAAAAAAACAAATTCAAGAATACAGAATCGAGTTGTTGGCAATCATTCAATGATTGTGTGTGCCTTGCGAAGTTTTTGATTGAAGACCCCAACGTAGCGAGCCTAAAATTAGCAACGTCTTCGTGTAAGATCGGACTTGTTGTTTTGGGTTGTCAGTTCGCCGTCGCTTCGCGGTTTGCGTTTTGTTTTTCTGCCGAGTCACGCGACACGGTGAGCGGAAAAAACGTTCGGAGTCAAGCACGAAACGTTGAACGCAAAAAAAAGTTGAGAAGAAAAATGTCAAAAGAAATGCGAAATTACGGGGGGAGGGATAGGGGAGCGAGAACGGGTGTGCACAGTGGTGCAAAAGCAGTTCATCGTCGTGTAGCCAGTGGGAACGAGAAACGAATTCGAGCCGCGCCTAGTCCGTTCTAACCCGCCTACGATCCGCTCTTCGCATAAACGTGACCGTAAAGCTCAGCTCCGACGGCGTTAACTTTACTACCCTGTTTCGTACCGCTCCACCGTTCCGGCATAGCGGAAAGAAAAAAAGGAAAAACGGAGAGAGATGAAAGGAAGCTCTCGCGCTCCGTGACGAGCATCAAGTTCGCGCCCTACGCGCACGCGGCACACGAATGTAACGAGCGGGAACTCACAGAGAGCCAAACTGGCCGTCGAGACTGAGAAAAGCGCGATAAAAGAAATTCCTTCGCTGCATTATGAAAACTAGGAGGGCGAAAAGAAAAATTCACCGACGCTCGAAACTTTTATTCGGCCCGGTTGAATCGCGCGCGTGCGGGAACTATTAAAAAAATTGGGCGGAAGGGAAGGTGAAGAAAAAAAGACGGGACGATCAGGTGCCGTGAGACACGAAGTACAGGAACACCGGAGAGGGAAGTCGTTCGGTCGGGTACTTTTCATAAATCTTGAAGGTATCTGATATTACCACCGTGGAATCCGGTAGCCGAAGCGTTTTAACAACTTAAACTCTCGGACATACGTAAAAAAGAAATGCCAGAAGCTCAAACAAAAATGTTGGTCGGTCTCCGACGATTTCTTTTTGTTTTAAAAACGTCCAACCGAATATTTCGCTAAACGTTATTATAACGGCGGCGCGGAACGCGGGAGGTTGGCCGGTCAATTATCTTGGAAATTGGATTATCCGCTTTACGCTGAGCTAGCGACGCATCGTGCACGGAATTCACGAGCTTTTAGCGCATCGCCTCGCTCGTCCGATATAGGAAAGGAATTTAATTCGATGTCCGAGATACGGGAGCCCGCAGACGAATATATCCGATGGATTCTGTCTCTCCCTCGCACGCTCTGTATTCGAGCTTCGAATGCAGGCGTTTTTTTTTTTCTTTGCGACCGCTCCTCTTTTAAAACCAATGACGACCATGCAATACCGATATATCGGTATTCATGTTGCGTATAGTTCACGGCGCCGCCGATGATTGGGGGAAAAGGGCGATGTACCCGAGCGATATACATACCGAGTCAAGAGTATGTATAACGTCCCCGCAATCACGAACTACGCATGCATAGACCAAGACCATTTGCACGGCAGATACTTGGCACGCATGCCGATTCTTTGACCCCGGCTTTCTGTGCGCACGGTGTATGTAAGGCTTGAAGCACGCGTTGTACGCATCACCGGACTAACGAAGCTCTCGTACTTGCGAGGTTTGCACTGTGCGCGACCACCCCCTCTCCCCTCTCTCCCCGCCTCTTGCATCCCTCGAATACAGAGCGCCGAAACACGCGATATATATTTTTAGCACCGTTGTTGCGGGGCAGAAGTTCCCGGGCTGAAGTTCTATACAAGACGTCGCGGAAGCGAAAAGCCCAATAGTGAAGTGGTAAGCACCGCGCTTCGTTGAAACTTGAGACTTGACGTTGAAGCACAAAATGTTCGCTGCTTACTCGAGAACACAGAATTCTCCATTGTCATTCTACTATTATTATAATTTTCTATCAAACCGAAATGGGCAAAGAAATTCATTGTATTTTACATACCGACAATTTTTTGTTATCTAGCGATAAAATTGTCCCGTCTCTAAGGGACGAAACTCTTTTTTTTATTCAGTCGGATTCTACTGACTTATTAAATTCGTATTATAATTATCCAATGAATTTTAAAAATGCTCGATATCGACTATTTTCTTTGGTATTCCGAAGTCAAATCGTTTCGACTCGCAAGGCGGATAAATTCAAGAGTAAATTCATTTGAGTCTAAAATTAGTATGTAAAGTTGTGTTTAAATTTTAAATGAACCGACCCTTTTATTTGCCCCGTACACATTTTTTTTCATCCGCTGAATAATGTTTTTTTCCGCTTACGAAGACTCATGGAAGCCGCAAATCTTTTGTTCTCGACTACTCAGAGCCAAAATACCGACATCTCACCGCATGAATGAAGAACGATTGCGTGTTTTAAAACTCTCGTGGGGGACCCGCGACTGAGCGTACGGTATTTTGGCCGCACCTCCCGTCGGTGTGTTCCACGTATCCGGTGCCTTTGCGAAATAACCGAACGTAAAAAAGAAAAAAACGAAAAAAGCTATTGCAATAATTGGCCCCACGTGAGTTACGGCGCGAGCGGTCGTCCCGTCGTAAACTGCGAGCCGCGACCATGTGTACGTGTGCGCGAGAGCGTTGTGCAGCTGAGCTTTAACGATTGTTCGTTTTACCAAGCATCAGCCGCACCAGAGCAGACGATCTCACCCGCTCTCCATTCCCGCGCGTCGCTCTCGTTGCTTTTGCCGCTTCCACCCACGATTCGTTCGTCGTCCAACCGAGAGTCGAAGGAATCGACCGAACATCGTTGTGGCATTGCCGAGTCGTTTCTCGCCGCGCTACCGAGCGGTTTTTTCCTTATCACCCGCAGAGGGGGATGAAATCCCATTTTGCCCCACCCCCACTTGTCCAACCTCAAGATTCATTCTACTCTTGCAGCAAAACATCGCGAGTTCTATCTCAATCGCAGCCGCTCTTGCGGCCATTAGATTCACGGGAGAAAATGGGGAGAATTTTCTTTCCTCGAGGAAGAGATCTTTAACGACCGATCTAAATTCGCAGATTCGGTAATAGAGTAGAGAGAAGGAAGGGCTATCCCCGTGGCTTCGAGGCACGCGGACCTCTCTGCACCCCAACAGCCACCGTTTAATGTTTACTCTCGAGTGCGCCGTGATTACTCCCCAAACTCCTTTCCACTTCGACGTCCCTTTACTCTTCGTTTACCCGACGGACTTGCCGCTCTCGTCTCCCCGGCGTCCCTCCCCCAACCCCCGTGCTTCTTCCGTTGGCTTGGTACACAGCTCATACAGCCAATTATACCCTTCAAGATATACCCTACGAGAGAACCTCGATTCCGAGCAGTGTTAATACACGAACACACGATCGTTATTTCGTCTTAACGAGACGACCGTCATAAACCCGTTTAATCGAGTTACATAAATTCGGCCGGTGCGCTTCCATGCTGCATTCGACGCGATTCCAGAGAGTTATAGTTTGTACTCGAAAGCGGAAGTATATCGGGGGGGCAATAATCTATATCTTAACAATCGATGGAAGACCACAAGCTGAGAGTTACCGCAGGACACTGCTTCGTACGTCACGAAAATCCGACGTTCGTCATAGCACGTGGAAATTAAATACATGCGAAAAATATGGTAAAGATATGTTGAACTAGGCAATTTGATATGATGCTTCTTTTTAAGTATTATAAATACGAATATGTTATTATTGTTATATTTTGATATTCTATGCAATGCAATTATGCAACACGTTGTACATGTCTCGAAATGATATCAATTTTAATCGCGATAACGAATTGCATCGAGCACAAACTAATTAATAAGTGTCCCCACCCTCGAGCCGTAGTCGCAAAAGGCATTCTCGAGTTGTACTACAACCTACAGGCTTCGAGAGTCCGAGAATCCAATCTCTATCGGCTTCTTGTCAAGCGACTTCCTGAACTCACTCGAGAGATCCTCTATCCGCCTGGTCGAGTACCAAGACGACGAGGACGACAAGGAGGAAGAGCTCGGTCGGGACGACTTTTTCTCGTCGAACCGGCTACGACCGCATCTCCAGAGACGAGTAAACCAGTGCGTTCGAGCGGTCGATCGTTCGGTTTTGGTCTCGCCTCACTGATATATAACTTCGCGACATACTATCTACAGAAGAAGGAGTCTCGACGGAGACGCGAGGATCTTCCGCTCGGATTCCCTACATAGGCAAACCGGAGATGTTTGCAACGTCGAAACTTTAAGATCGAGCTCGGATATTTATCGTTGCAATGAAAATGCCGGATCAGCGCGATTTTATCGCGTCTTGTAATTCGAACGGAGACGAGTTGGCAAATTCATTTTATCCGAAAAATTCTACGAATACTAAATATAATGTAATCTTCGAGGAACTCACTCACGTGCATTGGTTCGCGACCGTAACTAATCGAAGGGTTTTCGATTTACTGACCTGAAACAAAAAGATTAAACAACATTAAACATTTTTGTCATGTAATATGGAGTTTTTGTAAATTGCTAATCGAACATCTTGTACTGAGTCTGGATTGCGAAAATAGAATCCTGAATATCCCATTAGCTTTTATTTTTATGGAAACTAAAATATACTAGTTTTTTTTTCGCATCAAACGTCGAATAGCATGTTTTTGACAAAAGTTGATGAGGGTGAATCGAGGTCTTCTTGATCGAACGAAGACGTTGAAAATCAGGGAACGTTCCCTGCCGTATATAGCCTGGACGGGACTCGAGCGTTACACATAAACCAGATGCGACGATCTTCACGCCGCTTCGGTTAATCGGCGGAAGACTACAAGTCAGAGGGGCGCGGGTGAAAGAGAGGACGCTCTCTCGTTTCAGCAAATTGCAAACTGCACATCCACGCGGCAGATGCATCTCCTCCGACCAGAAAGACCGCTCGATTGCACGTACTGGAAGGAGAGGTCGTTCCTTTCGAGAACGAAATAAGCCCCGAGTCTCGACGACGCGTGTTCGCGTTCGCGAGCGAGAGAAGAGAAAAGATTAAAGCCCCTGGGACGTTAAATCTCTCCCACGTCCTGCGCCACTTCCTGCCATTCGTAACCATTAGAGAAATTTATGTATCTCATCTATTGCAACTTGTAGTATATCTCGAGCAGGTAATACACAGTATTATATAGCACAAACTCAGCTGTGTCCAGGGCGGTTTTTATTCGGTTTCTTTACGACGAACCTTGTTGTTACCGTGTACCAGATACCCGGGGTTCGCTCGTAGTTACGACGATCGCCGTCGGTGTACCGCTAATGGAGACTCGTGGATCGGAAATTTCAAGACATAACAGCGTGTATGCGAGAAACTTACAGCAATACTGATTCAAAAAATAGCGATTATTCTTGAAGAACGAAAAAAAAAAAATGTTAACTTACAGCAAGTTTTTTCGAAATGTCTGTTTTTATTCGTGGTTTTTATGGAAACAGCTAAGGAAGGAGAGAATCAGCGTTACATGCTAATTTCACGTGTTTATCTACCACCGTACATACATTCTCGCGACTCCTACTAATTGTTTTACCGGAGGCTATTAAACTAGAACCGTAGGAATTCACTTTTAAGGTCATCCGACAGCGTCGCAAGGATTTATCGGTTGAACCGCGAGCGTTCCTTGCGGCACGGTTGAGCAAAGTTTCTTCGAGCAAGATATAGATAGCCCCTCCGCGTGTCCTCTCGTTCCTCAGGTATTATCGCCGATACAAACGCTCTGCACACACCTCGTCCGAGATACCGCAGGGCCACGATTGCGTGACGAAGGATAATAAATATCCTCGGTGGACGTTTAATGCCATTGCACGCGTGCGCTCGAGACTCCTTCGAGAGCTACCACTGTGCAAAATCTAACAGTCGCGAATTTTTGTGTTTCTTTCTTTTTTTCTTCGTGGAATTTTAGCGAAAGCGCTCAACCCATTGAGACAGGAAGAAAAAGCGAGATACAAAAGATTAAAAAAATACGAGGAGTGTTGCGTTCGTTAAACTATGCGATCTCGTTTCGTCCGACGGTTCGCGCATTCGGTGATACGGCCGCATTGTAGAGTCAAACTTTTTGAAACTCAACTTGTCGCAGAGTTTTCTGTTCTCCGAAACATTTTCACATTCATTCTCTCGGAGCGTTAAATTGAGAAATACATATTAATTCTTTTCTTCGCTATGCAATAACTCTGCGCGTTCGGAAAATTTTTATATGAATGTTGACAATCCATTTTTTCGTATTGTATTAACGGAATTACACTGTGAAAAGAATTCGCTGCAAATTAAATGTACAATCGTCATGGAAAAATAATGAAGTCTACATAAAAGAATGCGATCTACACTTTTAATAATGTATATTAACTTTACTATTGGAGTACCTTGAATTCCATTATTCAAATTAATTTTCCTGTATAAAAGTATATTTAGTTTTTATATTTTTTTGCTATACGGACGCAGATTGAATTGGCGAACCGAGGTATTGACATTTAATTTCCATTTGCGAAAAAAAGGCCGAGAAATCATTTCAATATGAAGAAAACGGGAGAGAAAGAACAACGAATAACCACAACACCGGTATGTACCGCGTCTTCGACTCCTCGATTTCTGCGAACCCAGACCATAAGACATTTCTGTTGTAAATCACGAGTAAAATACAACATAGTTGCTTTAAGCTCTCGATGTCTCGCAATTATAACGACTCAATTCGCCTCGGGTTTGTTAGACGCAATCGCGGACAAGCGTTCGATGTACTTTCCGAGCGTCGCGAGTTATCCTACAATGTGAAGGCGCCGGGGAGAGCAAATACCTCGACGTGATAATTATTTCTCGCTAACAACCTACTCGGAGTGCGTGCTGTAAAATATGCGAATAAATAGAAGTCACGTTTTACCGGGGGGATTCTCTTTCTGCGCAAACACACACAAGCAAACACGTACACGTTAAATAGAACGCGGCGCGTAACGTTGAAGCTTGTCTGTGTTCTCAGGACACTCTTGTCGCGGCTCCTTGGCTCGATTAATTGGCGTGGAGAACGAGAAGCATCGCGCGGCTACCAAACGATTCGTTTATTCCCCGGAGGTTTCAACCCGACGGAGTTGGTAATAATCGCGTGTCTGGTCGTTCGTCGGGGTCAGAAGAAATTGTCGTAAAAAAGAAAGAAAAAAAAGCCTCAACAAACCCGTACTTTCTAACGTGCCGTCAAACTAAACCCGTGCACACTAAAATGCGTGACACATTTTAACGACGTTTCGAAGAGAGTGCGTATCCGATCGACGTTGCTGAATCCGACCTATCTAGACAGTGAAGAAAAAAAAAAAGACCGAAAAAATTCCCTCGCGGTTTTGCTTATTCAGTCCTGATTAATCAGCGAACCCCGCTATTCCCATCCGCTCAACTTATTTCCCAACTTTCCCACTCCGTCGGCATCGGTTCTCGTTCCACGAGCGAGATGAGGCACTTTCGAGGACCTCCGCATACTCTCCCCGGCGCCCACCCACCCTCCCAATTACGAAACGAATATTCCATCGTTTCGTCCTTCCGCGCGAATTCTTTTAATTGCGATTTACATAGTCTATCGACCGCAGAAAGAAGGAATATATACTCGCGAAAGAATAAAAAGCTGGAGTTTCGTGCGAAACTCGATAAAAATTCGATGGAAGTTTCTTCTTTTTCTTTAATTATTTATATAAACCTGTTTTTAATCCTTTTTTTGTCCGGTTCTTTCGTCGGCTCGTTAAGTTTCCGTTAGGATTGTCGCTTTCTGCATCCGGAGTTATTGCATATTGCATGAATATATCGCGCAGTATGGTCGCATAGCTGAATAAGCAGCCGCAGTAAATTACGCATTAGCAATCAATTAGGGAGCAAAGCTGGTGGCAGTGGCTGCTGTTTGCCGGTAGTGAAAAGCACGAGAGCATGAAACTCTAACGCACGTGAGAAGTGAATAGATCCTGCGGCCGCGGGATAAGCAAAAGTGAGATAGATTGTAACAGTAGACGGCAGTATATGCGTGAATAGAAGGAACCGAGAGAGGGACAGGAGAGCTTCGGGAGAGAGAACAAGAGTTACGCTGCCTATCCCGCCTGATTCCATACAGTGACTATAGGCTTCGGTTCGTTTGGAGTGGCACTCCCTGTCTGGCTGGTCCGACTGGCCGCCACACCACACACGACCCACGCCACTCTCTCTCGACGTATACATGTATCCAGACTCCACACATTCTGCCCATACGCGACTTCCACTTCGCTATATCTTGCCCTCCACCCGACCGACGCTGTCCTCTCTGATATTATTATGCGCGCTTGGTCATGTATCACGACGCCCTCTCTGCCTCCCGACTACCAGACAGATCTCGCTCATATCAGCGGCCTACACACAACGCTCGACTATACGGGGTAAGATACGTTAAGAGACGACGATTTTTTTTTCCAAAAGAGCTTGCGAAATGTTTCATACGTAAAGCTGAGAGTAACAAACTTTTTCTTTTTACTCAAACGGAGCGTTAATTCGTTTTGCAAATGAAAAGATAATTTATCGGGTTGATATCCATAAAGCGCCGATGAAAGATTGAATTATTTCAGCCGTTTTCTCTCGTCGCAATCTTTGATGGAAGCGAGAAAAAAATTCATCGGGGCTCGGTCAATATTTGAGAACGCATTTAATTAAGCTGCGGTGAAAGAAAATCTTTGCGGAAAAAAAAAACAGGGGAAAGACGGCGACAGTTGATATTGTAATTTCAATTCAAGGGGCAACGGGGAGAGGAGTGTTGGAGACCTTGAAAAAAATTCTCGAGGGGTTAGAAGGCGCGCGTAAGCTTCAAAGATAATCGTCGCACTCTCGTTTCCGCGTCTCGCTCTCGTCTCGTTCCGCGATCGGCGAATGGGAGAGTTTCTTTCTTACCGCTTCTCAATCGTAGCAATTTTTTTTTGCGGGGTCGCGAGCTGGTAGCGAATTGCGCCCCCTTTCTTTTTTTCTATCTATATCGTCCTCGAGCGCGTTTACAATTAACCCCGACGCCGAAGCCTCGGCGATGGGCGATCGGGGTAGGGACACGCTATCTTTACGGCCCATCTTGTCCGACCGTAATAAATCATGCCTCGATTACGAAGATCGTTTCGCAACACCCACAATCACGAATGGGAGAGAGAGCGAGAGAAGCTCGCACACACGTGAATTTTTATTTCCCCGTCCTCAGCCCGTACGGGGAACCGTCGGGTCCGTGCCAAATACAAATTACTTCCCCGCGCCGTCTTATACGTACGAAACGCGCGAATCGTTCGGTTCGTGTGTATATACTATATATATACCGTATGAACGAATCGCCGCCGTGGCGAAATCGGCAGAAGAGAAAGACCGGTTACGCAATATACAAGTCCTCCCCCGTTTCTCAACGTGCCAGTGCACGAGACCCCCGTGGAATTGGACCAACGGATTTCACTGCGCGCTCTTTATAAACGACGATATGGTATGCCCTGGCCGTTTAATGCATTATATATATATACTTGTAATGCGCGGGTCGAGTATTTCACGAGTATGCAGCGACAAAAAAAAATCTCCCGGTTAAAGAACCCGTCTCTCTGTGTACTCGTACGAATGAAAAAAAAAAAAATTATATATGTATTCGTGAATAAAAATCATAAAGACGATATACCACAAATATTAATGTGTCCATTTATCGGGTCGAGAATTCAAACGAGAAAAAATGGATTAAGTTGATTTACTTGAATAATAATTCGAGCATGATAGCTATTATTTATCATAATTCAAATTTATTCGATTCTTATCAAGATCGTATTGAGTATAACATCAGGTGATTCCGTTATATATGCGTGATATATCACACATATATTCACATAAAATAAAAATATTAAACGTATAAATCATGTGAAAATACTCGAGCGAGAAGAGATTCAAGATTTCAATTTGAGATTTACCCTTCTCAAAATTTTGATTCTACGCGATCGGCAAATGAAGAAGCGGATCGATCGGTTCCGCAATCTTGATCCGTACGACCGGACGAAAGCGCGATTTATCAACGATTGTCAGAATCCGCCTTATCGAGATTCTTCGATCGCGAAATTATCTGTCGTCCTGAATGCGACAAGCTCGCGTGAGCCGAGGCCTTTACTCTTGAATCCTTGAAAATTTCCCATCGTCGAGAGTCGCCGCGACAAGAAATCCTGTGCAACGATGACGGGTTGATATCGATCGACGGCGGAAGATTCGACAGATTCACGTGCTCAGATGAAACTGCGATAAAGCGTCGTGTGCGAGAGAGCATAAAACCCGAGGAGTTTCGAGCCGCAGGAGCTTGCGAAGATTGCGAATGATATATCTATACGTGAGCCAAGTGTACATCCGCGGAATTCAGTGAGCGCGGGTTACGAGCAGATGGCAACATTGATTAATCCCACCAAGACGATGAAATCGCCGGAGGTGCTTCGCCGAGAAGGTTTACCGTATATCTTGAAATATATACGAGCATACCGTGGATTACGATCAAAGGATGCATTGGTGGCGCATAGAGCACTCACCGAGAATAGCACCGAACCCCTTTAACCTTCGCGATTCGTGACGCGCCTTTTACCGGTAGTCTTTCAAACCCTAGGCCAAGAAAGAGCCTTCTTTGTACCTGATATTATTCCATGCGCAACAGTCTTCGGCGAAGCCAAGGTTAGGCACCAAAAAAAAGAAACCGAAAAAAGAGGGAAGGGAAGAAGAAAAATCGTGGTAGTGAGAAAAAAAGTATGTTTCAGAGCGTGAAACGACCCCTAAGTCTGGAGATGTACGTCTCCAGTCTACGTCGAAAAGGGGGAGAATATGGTATCTCTCCTTTTCTTGTCTAACGGAGGGAAAGCAATGAACCCCTTGCCCGTACGTACAGAAGAGTCACACGATGAGACACACATACATATCTCCACCCTCGACATCGGGCAAAGCAGCGGGAATGTTTCTCGTGAGATCGCGCGGGGGCGGTTTGGGGCCATAGGGAAGGCGATATATAGGATAGAACGGGGAGTAGGTGAGGGAAGGGAAAACGGTACGTAATGAAAATAGTCCCTCCTAATTTGGTCCGACCCCGACTGACCGCAAGCGAGGTTCGACGCCGTCGGCGCAACCACCGTTGTGCCACGTCCGGTTCTCGACTCTCCGGGTCCTTCTTATCTAAAGATGGCCAACGTCTATGGTCATATACTCACCCGAAACCCTCATAGAAATCCACTGGCTTTTTTTTTCTCCTTGCCATCTCTCGTTTCCCTCTGTCTCATTATAGCCTTGTAATAACCACAGGATCTTCTGGAACCCCCCGAAGCATCACGAGCTCGGATCTCATTGCCAGATAGAATTCATTCTTTTTTTTCCTGCCCTCCATACTCATCTCTCGCGAATTCGCTGCGGTGTATTGGCCCCATCATTTCCCGGATGCCGAGAGCTCTCGTGGGTTGGGGTAAATGTAGCGTATACTTTCTTTTATGAATCATGGAATTTATCTCGGTGCGTTGCGCCGAATAAAATTGAATCGTGTTACTTTGTTTCTAATTTGGGTGAATTTGTAACTTGGCGACCGTTGATTATTAATATTCAATGGATAACAATAAAATATGTATAACACAGAATGTATACATAATGTATTCAAACTTTTTTCGTAATACATAAAAAATTATTGATGCCCGTAGTTTTTGGGAGTGACATTAACTCATCAACAGTGAAAGTCGGTAAAAGGATAAATTTAAGATTTCTGTATGAATAAGAAAGAGATGCCGATATTTATGAACAAGCTGGCTTTGGCGTATTTCGCAGTGAGCTCATCTGTTTGGCTCAATACGACATAATAGACGCAGGATCTGCATCCGCGATCCAATTGCCGCGATAGTCCCGCGAGCAATTTATAATTTTTTCTTTCCCTATCCCGTCTCAGCGATCCACCTGACGGCAATAATTCTTCTGCACGCGAAACCCCTTAATATGGAGATGCCTTCCACGCTTCTGTGCCGTGGCGCTCAGGATAAATCGTGATGCACGGAGATGTTTTTTGGCACACGGTTAGAATCTCTCCTCTCCCGGATGCCGAGCGTCGATAACTCCCGGCGGGTTATATTCTTGCAACCTTCGACCTTCACGAGAGTATGGAATCGCTTCTGCGGAGTGTCGGAGCGAAAGTCAGGGTGTCTGAGACTCTTAAAGTCGAGAACGCAAGAAAGCGCCGCAGAGCGTGGTCCCTCGCCGGTTTAGAGGTACACTTACGACGGATAACAATCTTCTTCTTTGGCTTCTTGCCTACGAATTGAGAGGCATAGGAACCCCTTTACTAGGACCGTGAATACGTTAAGTGTAAGTAAAGCCGAGAAGCCGGCTCACGATTCTCGACGAACGAAGCCGTTAGGAGGTGTTAGTTATCTCGCCGCGGCAGAGTGTGCTGGAAAAGTCAGCAATGGATGATGAGAGATGCGAGAGGGGTACGAGATGAAACTTGCGAAATGCCAACTCGCTCGAAGAGCGGAAAGTCTGCCGCGAATAAATGAAAGAGTGAAGGAGGGAGGGTTTGTAAGGACTCGAAGCCAAAAAGGAAGAAGTACCATTCATGTAAGCCTCTTGCCGCTACCAGTAATTAGTGGCATTTGCATATCTCTCGTATTAACGCGAGAGAAGGAAGACGAGGAGTATAAGAAAAGACGGGAAAGAGATCGAGGGAAAGAGAGCGAGCGAGCTCCACGACAATTTGCATGCGAATGCGGAGTCCAATGTAGAGTGTCCCGCACATAAATGGCATTCACCCTCGCTTTCTCACTCGCTATCCACTGTCACGTAAATAACGAAGTGTTTACAGACTTCGAAAAGAAGCCCTTTCTTTGTCTCTGGACTGCGAGAGAATGGGGACGAAAAAAAATGTAAAAATAAAGCACGAGAACGACGAACGAGGCAGACGCGAAAGAAGCAACGACGTGATGTATTAAAATTTCGCCGCAAGAAAAAGATGCTCGAGAGAAGAAAAGGAAATTCAACGGATGCGCGTATCCGTTCGGTCAAGGTTCGATGTTGCGGAACAAAAAATCTTTCGGGTACCGCGTAGAAAAGTCTGTGGGAAAGGCATACGCGAAGTACTCGAGGAAAAGACCGGCTCGACAGTCTTTTTTCCCTCCAAGCCCTTTAAAAACAGCGTTTCTTCGAGGAGGAAAAAAAAGTCTCGAGATGTTGAAAGGTGGCTGGACAAAATTTATATCTGGTGCGCAAAAAAACACGTCACGACGTTTTAGCATCTCCCTTCCTTTGGCATCTTATCCAGGACCGTAAAAATTCTGCAAGCACAAACGGGGCTCTCGCCCGGAGTGGCGAAAGGCCACGTGCCACGTGAAAACTTCCGGCTTACACTAGCTACCTACTGAGACCGTAAACTCGCTCTTAAAAACCCCTCCAACCCTCAGTTGCAACACTTTAGGATATTAAAATACCTAAATCAGTATCAGCGAGCCCGTTGCGAGGAAAAAATAAGAAAAAAAAAGCTCCACGACCGCTTCTCTTGTATAACCGTAAAATTTAAGGTCTTGCATAAGGCGGTAGATTAAAAATACCTGGTGAACGTCGAAGCACCTTGAACGCCCTTCGTCTATATTACATTGTTAGATGCGCAAAAAAAAAAATCATTCGGATAAAGCAAGTTTTATGCGGTCCCTATAAAGTGTTCAGACCGAAGCGCGTAGACCTTCATTTGCATTTTCTCTTTAAGGGAACTTTTTTGGAATGCCGTTTTCTCCCGGTATCCCGGGATCCATCGTCATCGTTGCAATAGATTCGAACAGTTTTGCATGATTTTCGAATAATTGGGAAATGTTCGTCGTAAAATCGGGATTGAACGTAAAAATATCCTGTCTTCGGAGCTTGAATTTTCGACGGAGTATTAACGGCGCTTGGCAAGCTCGTAGGATTGGGTAGACGAGTGGTGGGTTAGGGGATACAGACAAGTCTGGGGGTCGCCGAGAATGTATAGCCTCGGCGACAATGCCTCGTTAGTCGGCGACGTAGCCTCGTGGAAGAAGTGCGATTAAAAGTTGTAAACCGTCTTGGAAATTAGCGAACGTTCGCTCTACCCTTGGGTCCTAAACTCCGGTACATACAACGGCCTATTCGCTACGCCACTATTTCTCTCTCTTTCTCTCTCTGGCCTCGCGGGTCTTTGCGCGAGACCAAAGTCTACGAGCGCAGAGAACCCGAGAACGACGACATTAGCGGCTCATGACGACGACGAAGCTTGGCGTTGATGGTAGTTTTCCTGGTGGCAAATTAGTTGTACCCGGAGCTTTTCCTCGAAAACCAGGAGTGCAAACTTTAAGTCGGATAATCGACGGCGGTCGGAGAGAACAAGGAGGGGGGAGGGGGGAGGTTCGGAGAGAAGGCAAGCAAAAGCCTTCGCTTAATTCCATTTACCAACACTGATTCTGATTCGACAAGACGTATCTACAAGCACACGTTTAGCCTGACTCGGTCCCTCTTCACAAATTCAGTGCCTTTGTCTCGCAATCTTGTACGCATTACTTCGTTTCCTTCGAGAACACGAAGAAGGGGAGCGAAAAGAAAGAGAGAATGGCATCGTTCGCGAAAGCAATTGAAAGAAAGTAACGAACAAAAAAAATGTTTCGTACGAATTGAAAGATTTACGAGAGAGTCTGAGTTAGTCGGTTGAATACACGATGTTTTTGTAGCGAAACAAGCGAAAACGGTTTAACTAGCCTGTTAAAAGAAAACAAACGAGTCGAAAAATATAAAATTGTTCTCCGAGCAGGTGCAGCGGAGTTTGAAGGGTTGATGCCAAAACTCGGGCTGCTGTGCAGACGAACGAGGGGCAACAGGGAATACCCACGGTCGATGGTAACTACATAGTTATATATACAAGCGGCAGGGTTGAGGCACCTGCTTTATTGCTAATGGGGTGTCGGGATGTAGGTTCGTAGGTTCTCAAACTTTCAAGAGAGGGTGTGCTTTTAAATTTCATTACCGCACCGTCGGCTCCCTTTTCGTCGGAGTACGGCCACCCCTCCCCAGTTTGCCGAATGTATAGGTATCCATCGTACAACCACGATGGATACCTATAGAAATTTCCTAACCAGTTACGTTAACAACCATCGTCAACGTCGGGCGCCCATTGCGTGCGATAACGACATCGACACGGCGCGGGGCGATAAAGATTTTTTTCGATTAACGCTGCCGCGTCCAATACCGCGAGCGAAAAAAGAAAGAACTGCTGCCAGCTTCCGGCTCACGTTTTTCTTTCTCCATACAAGCTTTTCTTTACTGTCGAAAAGAAAACAGATAAATTGCAACCGATGAAAAGCTCACAATGTCTTGGGCGTTTTTCTACCGAGAAAACCGCAAAAAAAAGTAGACGGTCGTACAAAGCTTTTGGAACGGCTGCTCGTTTGGAATGATGTAACTACAGGGAGTTTTCGGTTTCGGATATACAGGCATAGAAGATTCATGAGCTTTCCGTGCGTACCACGAGATTAGATCTGCACGGTGAAACTGATCAGCTTGGCGTAATACGAGCCGTGAGAGTCGTATCGAATATCGTAGCCAAGTCCGTCATCTTCACGATGACGACCTGGGGTTACTTTCTACCTAACCTCAGCAATTTTCTAGTTGGATTATAATGGACGCAGTATACTGCAGACGCTGCAACCCCGAATGGCTCCTCTGCCGTTGCTTGTTCGGTCGTATAAGCTTCTCACGAGAGAGTTAACTAACCCCATAAAATTAGCGGCTGGGTGCCAGAGGCTACGGTACACCCGAGGGTTGGGGGTTTAGAGTCGGAGAAAGTGTCTTCGCGTTGACGTTAGTTCCGGTACCAGCGGCGTCTAACTACTCGAGTTTTAAGTACATTTACTGGTCTGCAACTCGAACTACCAAGCTCCACCGACAATCCGGAATCGTAAAGCGCGGAAGTATAATGCCCGTGAACTTGGTTGAGACTGGAGAGTGTTGAGCTCTGCCTTGGCTCCGCTTATACACCCCCACCATCTCTTGTTGCTGTGTTATAGCTCAGCCAGCACTCTTTCGCTTTCTTACTCGCAAATTTATAAAGGCTCACGACGTCCTCTAAGAACAAGCCTCGAAGAGCTTCGGGGTGTAAGAGAACCCTTGTTAGTGGCTCGAAAACGTCGTAAAGCAAGAGACAATTTCTGTCGGGATCTTTCTAAGGGTAAACTCGGCTACCTTGGTCTGCTGCAAACCCTTTTCGTCGCGGTTAAAAAAAAAACAACGAGTTACACTTTAATGTAGTCTGAAGTTCAGAAAGCGTCAAGTATCCTATGAATACTTGATGTCTGGACCGAACAATTCGTCCGATAAATAGGAGGAGTTGGGAAACGGGACGGGGGCACCGTAATATTGTCCCTATTTCTTGAATACAAAGAGCGTTTGGATAAGAACAATTTTGCAAAACTGTAGAGCGTCTCGCGAAAGTTCCTTTGTGAACTCACGGTGAAAAGCTTTGATGTCTGACGTCTGATTGTCGCGAATAGAAATGGTCCCGAAGCGCAGAGACAGTGGGCATGCTCCAATGTAAAGTCTCCTTTGTCTCCTGATAACGGAAACCACGCAATAGTTTCCTATACCACCCTACGGTAAAATGCACCAGCCCAGAGGCTGCAACTGGAGAGTCCAAAAGTCCCTGCAGAATTCAACCTTTTCATTTTTGTTTTTTCCTTCCGTTTTTTTTCATCTCGGTTTTGTAGGAAATTCGTAGAACGACACAGACTAATATCGCGGCGTGCTGTAACACGGCGGCGAACCAGCGAATATCCAAGAGGAAATAACGACCCGTCCGGTATTTTATTTTTTTTAACGAAGAAAGTTTCGTTGCAGTTCGTCCAACGTTGTGGGGTGCCCGAGAGTCATTCATACTCGGAAGCGCCTCTTGTCTCGCCTTTCGTTCGCTGGCTCACAAGAACAGAGCTTGCTGGTAATACGAGGCCGCAACAACTGTACCCCCTCAATCTACCCTG
Organism: Ischnus inquisitorius; assembly: GCA_963924025.1. NCBI lineage: Eukaryota > Metazoa > Arthropoda > Insecta > Hymenoptera > Ichneumonidae > Ischnus > Ischnus inquisitorius. The sequence goes on from OZ001250.1 coordinate 11,753,993, forward strand.
CACGTACCGTATAAATTAAGCCAACTACACGTCTAAATGCAAAACAAGAGGAAAAAAAAGAGAATGAAAAGAAAAAAATGAAGACGAGAAGACCGAGAGACTCGGACGAGAGTGCAAACTAAGAAACAAAAGAAAGAATGAAAATGGATAATTTTATCCACGCATCTGTTCCTTGAAGATATATGTATAATACCGTATAGCGGGAGAAATTTTCCGTTTCAGGGTGAGAGATAAAAGCTGAGATAACCGCAGCGTCGAGTGCCATTAAGGATATCCCTTATTAAAGGCAGAGAAAAGCTGCGCTTCCGCAAGCCAGCCTTTCCAGCGAAATTGAGTCACGTTTTTCTACTGAAACCTTCGTTGATGGAAATTTAAGTTTTTTTTCCACTTCTATAGTGTTGTTCTTTCGCCCCTGTCTACTCGCCGTTTATTCTTGCTCAATTCACGGGTGATGGTTTTTTTTTTTTGCACGAATCTCGGATGTTCCTTCGGGCAACAATTATTGACCGTTTCTAATACACCGAGGTCCCTTAAGGCTTTTAAATCCTTCGACGAGAGCTAGAAGAATAATTTGAAAAGAACGCATTATTCACTTGTAAAAAAAACCATCGCGTATAATTTCAGCGATTAATCTCGAAAACCGCTTGTCGTAGAAAAAATGGATCGGGAACGAGAAAAGGTTCGACCGGTTGAAAAAATAATTAATCGAGTCTGTAGGGTCAAAGACTTCGTGTTTTCGAGTCACGAGCAGGATCATCAGTGGGGAAGAGAGCTTTAGTTCTTCGGAAGCCACCAGCGGCCAATCAAATTGACTTATCGCCGTTGTATCGCACGCCCGCGCCAGTCAGTTGTATTTACCATTCGGTGCTTCCACCGGAACCGCTCGGCGCTACAACCCTTTTCCCAGCGCCGGTGACTCCCCCTCGTCCAAGAAACGAAGATAGACGCTTCGGGGTAATGAAATTAATTGGTTGGGATGTCGTGAAAGGTAGGCTCCGGGTTTCGCCTTAAATACGGGTAGAAAGAGGTTTTACTCGGTACTCTTTGCAACCGCTTCGCTCCCTCTTTCGCCCCATTTGCATTGTAAAAGAGTATCCTGATAATAAAGCTCTCTTTCGATTTTGTCTAACGAACAGCCCTTTCTTTTACCCTCTTTTCTCAGTTAACTCGTTGTTTTCTCTCGTCCAACACTCTCCAGTCTTACCGACAGATACGCGAAGGAAGTTAAGCCAACGCTATTAAGAGGAGATACGAGGACATCCTCTCAAAAATGAAATATGATTGTTGCAACCAACGGACCGTTTGTTTCATTTCCTCTGCCGCTCGGTAACGGCGGAATGAAAAAACAAATTTACGATGATGACAGACGATGTGAAAATAAATAGTGGTGACAATTTAATATATCTAAATAATGTTTGCTTATTTTATTTGTAAAGTTCATTATCTCTCCAAGTTTATAGGTTCTTGACGTAGGGTCTAAAACGCACGCCAGGCTCCACAGAAACAATATATGAAATTTGGTTGAGGCATATCGCGCCGCAAACATGCATGACAGCGAAAACGGTAAAAATCACGAGGTTTCAACGAAGCGCAGAAATTCTGTCTTTTTGCCGTGGCGGACACGTCGGAAGTTAAAAAAGCTTGTCATCAGTATCGCGACAACGTCGCTACTCATCCGAAACAATTGTATTTGATTTTTCTGTCGGAAAATGAAAAAAAAACGGAAAAAACGTTGTGGAAGCAGATAAAACTCAATTTCCCGACGAGAAGGTAAAACACGGTACGGCACGTGGACGGTTTGGTCGGTTTGGTTGGTTTGTACGAATCCTCCTTTCCTCTCCCCGTGGCGATGTTATGGCTTCTACATGTCGGTTGAAATATCGGCGGTTCGAAGGCGCATTGTAGATTGGAGTGCGAGGGAGGTCTGTGGGATACAACAAACGCACGCGTTTCGCAGGCGTTCGGTCCCGGTGAGCCGGCGCCTGTACGTGACAGTATCTCTGGGCGACGTCTACTTCGACGCCGGCTCCGCGGCGGAACAGGGAAACCCTCGTGTCGTCGTTCTCCCATCCTCCCCCCAAGCACAAGCGTCGGCGTGTACGCGCAAACAGCTTGGTGCAACACACAATCTACGTCCTCCCTTCCTTCCTCGAAACGTTCTATCGCGATTGCACCGAACGAGGAAAACCTCTCTCTGCATCCCTCCGCTCTGTGCGCTCTCGCACCGCGAGCGCTTCGTTGACGACGCTCTCCGGGGCTTGTTGTCGCCGCGCGGTGCATTGTCATTTCTCCAATAACTCTGACTCTCGCGAACAAACCGCGATGTTACGAGGGTGATAAAGTTCCGTCGAACACGCCAACCCCGCGCCGGTCTCAACCGAGCACACACGCCGGTATTTCCTGCATTGACGAGAGGAGGAAACGTTACGCTCTACATCGTCTGAATCGCGGGTATTCCGCGTAATCGCAGAACCTTCGCTCGTGCCATGCGAGCGTCTCTCTACCTTGCGCACAGCTTCAGACAACGATGGATGGATGGAATTTCAGCTTGAGTCAATTGTCGATTGCTACATCAAATTATTTCGGAGAACGGAAACCGCCGGAAAATACTCGTCAAAGAGAAATTCAACATGCATGACTCCCGCCGAATGAGAAACTCGAGAGATAGTCGGAGAGGCTCTAATGAAAACGGATTCCTGGGTGAAACGTTGTTGCACACGAGATAAGTGAGTTTACTCGTAGCGCGGAGAAATTTCGAGGAATGCAGGTGAAGAAGCGTCGAAAAATTTTTGCACGCTCGACGAAATGTCGCGATGATGAGTTCAACGAACCTCGCTCAAAGTGTCCCTCGCGCGGCGATCCGTGAAACGAATATTTTCTTCCGAAAAGGGGGAATCCCTTTGCGTTATCTCGTTTCGTCGACAATAGAACGGTATACAATTATCTTAATTACGCCCAGTAAGCGAAAACTACAAATTCGAACGATACACTTCCCAGGGCAATTTGTATTTCGCAAAAGATTGTTTCTTCGCCCGCTACGCGTTACACGACGTATGCCGTTTGAACGTCGAAATAATATATACGACGAATCTCGACCGCGATAAATCGCGCTGATATAGTAACTCGAGCACGGTAAAGAGTGTTTATTAACGCGCACGTCCGTCCCTCGAGTCGGAGAGAAAAGAATTTGGTCCGCCTCAACCGAAGTAGCCGAAATTTGCGTGTTCCGGACGCTGGTTTCCTGCCACGCACGCGAAATCTCGTGCGAGGGCCGACTCGAAATCCACACGGTGATTCGCGTCGCAGAACTTCGCTACCATTACCGGCTGTGTGTGTGTGTCCTCGTCGCGTTTGAACTGCACGACGACGCAACATTTGCACCAAGCGTATGCATGCATGCATACTTACGAATACGGACGTGCATATATTTCGTGACTATTTGGTGGTTTCGCGAAGCACGGAATGAACAATGCCAGTCTGCCAGCGCAGACACCGTGACGCCGAATTGCAACGGCGAGGTTTAACGTTGCATTTCGGTTGCGAGAGACTCACACAGGCGGGCAGGTCCTGCTTGGCCCGGGGAACGCACTTGACCATTAATCAACGACCTCCGAGCGTTCCTCGCTTCCACTGTTCCCCGTTGGGCTTTGTCGGGGAACAGCAGGTCCGCGCGGAAGTATCCCAACGTCTGGGTCGGGGTGCAGAATGACTTCTGTATTCTCGGCTCATTTCTATGTACTCGCCAGGTTCGGGGTATAAGAAAAAAAAAATGAGAGACTCGTTGATGCCCACCGGAGTGTAGGCGTTAATTTCAAGAACGAAGGAATACGATACGTCTCATGCGTGTAGCTGTGTATGTGCTTCTTGGACTTTCGTGCAATCGTATTCCGGGGCTGAAGTTGCGTGACTATCACCGTGAATCATGTGTTACCTTGGGGATTATTCGTCACGGTGCCAAGGAGTTACACGATGTATTACAGATATCAGAGGGGTGGGGATACGAATTGTTATCTGTTTAAGGTCAAGTTAAAAACCTGTAGGATTGAAATAAAATTATGTAGCTGTTATCGAAAAATCATAATGATATATCAAATATTGGTTAACTATCGAGGACATGTCAATAATGTTGTTATTAAAAAAAGAAACAAATAACATGTTTTTGCAGACTTTTAGATTTGATTAGGTCACAACGTAAAGAATTTGAATCGAAAAGAGATGGTTATATTTTTGTTCAGTATCAATGGAATTATTATCAGTCGATTGCTTGTCCTGAAATTCATTTTATAACCAAAATCGGTGGAAGGGATTAAATGAACGGGTTCAAGCCGTGTTCGCACGAATTCGATAAATTGAGAGCCACTCCGTGTAATATGACTGTGATCCGCGCATGTAGTTCGGTGAATGGGGAAAAAAAGAGATAAAAGAATAATTGAACGAGAGAGACAAAAGGAAGCTCTCGAAACGTACGAGTGCTTCGACGATTTCCAATTAAATCCGTTAAGCCGCCGGGACGTCCGAGTATCTCGTGCCCCTTCCACACTAACTGCATTCTCATCACTCTGGACAGAACATCGAAAATCATTTTTTTTTTTTCATAAAAAATACTAGCGGTCTACACTCGTGCATTCCAATTTTTTTCTTTTTTCGATCTCGACAATTTACCAAACGTCCTATGCACTTCTGCATCCGACCGAAAGTAGATAAATAAAGTCTGCAATTTCCTTTAATACAGTAATTTTCAATATCGGAAAAAATTTTCTCTTCCGAACGGCTATCCTGGTGGATGAAAGTATCGGAAAACGACAAGGCCAGGAATGATAGAGCCGGCGAGCTTTCGAAGGGTTGTTCGCGACGTCGGTAGCCGAGGGAGTGGAATAGGCTTTTTCGCTGCAAGGGCGTACACGGCCGAGTGAAAGTGAAAGCTAGATAAAGAGAGTGAGGGGGTCGACTCGCGGTTAATTGGACGAACGATAGCTCTAAATCCCGGGAAGCCTGAAAGCTCGCGAGTCGGGAACGGGAGGAGGGTGGGTGGAGGGTGGAGGCGGTGGTAGATTGTGCCTGCTATGCTATAACGGCACAACAAGTACACTATAACTGTATACTGTAGCTAGCCGGTTGGGATGTTCCGAGGAGTCGGTTAACGGCGAGTGCTCCGTCGAAAATTAGAGGGCAAAATACGTCCGGGCTTGCTTACACGTACAGTATATTTATACATTCCGCTGTATAGTAAGACCTATACACATATAACTTGGCACAGGACTGTCCGTACAATATATCGGGTAGGAAAAGGACGTGAGCTACGCTGGCGAACGAGGGTGCCGAGTGCCGTATCTGCGAGAGGGTGAGAGTCTAAAAAGCGAAAGAGCAAAAAAGTATTAGCCCCCGGGAATGGCCGAGAGCCTAATATCGCGAGGGTCGTAGACGATGGATAAACCTGTGTATGAATAGCACTCGTATATGTACAGGATGTCTCAAAATTTGTGCCTAATTCCGTACTGTAATCAGTTTATTTCATTATTATCAACAGCTCGACCTTCGAATAAAATTTTCATTCTTTTTATGAATTCTCTTATGATTTTTATCGTCTACTATGCAACAAAATGATCAATTTTTTATTAAGGAATATTTTCCTTAACAGTATTAAAAAATCAACGTTTATTGATTTCTTTTTATACAAGAATTTCGCGACGATGAAACAAAAAATCAGAAAAATTGCAAACAATTTCGAGAGACGCTGTACCTAAAAACCTCGACTCTCGTAAGTGGAATAAAGTTAACTTTTTTTTGGGCACATAGGAAAACCTTGGTAGCGAACCCTTTTTCTCCCTTATTCTCCGAAGTGCACCACGGGGGCTGAAAGGTCCTGGCTGAATGCTTCTCTCTGCTCTCAGCCTAAACGAATTGCCGCACCCTTTTCCTCTATATTATTTATTTTTCACTCGCTAATTCTGACTCTCGCATCGTAGTACACGGTACATTTTTATTCATTCAAAGGGAACGCAATTTCAAGAGTTTCAGTCCCTTTCTTCTATCCCCCGATTGAGCGATTTTTCACTTCAGAACGCGCCAATCGGCAGAGTGCACTTACAAGCGATTTCTCGACAAAGGTTTTCCATCTCGAGTCCACAATACGCCCGTGTCTATAAGGAAATTATCCGAGGGCTATAATTTTCCATTCGAAAACCTCCCGATACCGTTTCACGGTACCGTGTCCTATGCAGGACACGTAAGATCTCGATAGTCGCACGCCAAATGGTCGCATGAGTTATGATTATGCAATTTGTATATGCCGTCTTTGATTTCAACCCATCGACGTGCTATCTTCGATCCACGGTGAAGAACGTCGCGAAATCGATATCGACATCTTATTGAGATAGGTTGGAGAATCGTACAGCAGTAATGGAAAATACTAGTCTTCGGCCCACGCTGTTCTTCGCGCCGAGAGAGACGATTTCTGTCTCTTTCGTTCTTTCATTCGTCCTCGAAACCGTATCTTCATTCCGCGATAAGCCTTCAACTTCACGCAGACACTTTCTTTACGACTCCGTTCGTCCTCGCTTTATATTCCTCGGTGCTCTTTCATGCATCGCTATACGCGTAATAAAATTCTATCTTTGTACAGAGATATGTATGTATTTATACGTACGAGCGTACTGCGGGGAGCAAGATATCGCGAGAGCGATGCAATGTTTTCGTTAGATTGTGGTTAAAGTTTGATTGTCCCGGTGCCGATATCGGCCGCGAGGCCTAACTAATGCGCTGGTAATATTCCAACGATCGTTTCTGCCGCTCGCATGCGCAAGTTCGATGAAGACTCGCGATCCACCATATCGCGGATACGAGTACAGTCAGCGGGGTACAAAAGAAAATTCAGAGGACAAAAAAAAAGGAACGAAGAGCTGAAGAGACTTACGGCCCGGTCAAAGGCACGCATAGCCATTACTTATGTTTAATATTGGTACACGATTTGCCAACAACGTACCAGCAATCGCGACTCGAGCGCGCGAGTCATCTGTTCGATTGGCGATACGACTTGATCACGAGAACGTTACGGATGGTGTCATAAAGCGGAGATATGGACGTCAGGGAATGATATAGAGAACCCGCGAGAAACGAGCCTCTACATCGATAACCTTCGACTTTTGCAACTTGGAGGAAGCTTTCAGTGTGAAACGTGAAAAAGACGATAAAGACTTTTTTTTGGAAAGCTTTTTTTTTCGCCTGTTTCCATCTGTTAACCAAAGATTGGTTAAAATTGAAGCTGATAGAGTTACAATGTAGAAATGTAATTGAAACATTTTTTTTTACCGACGAACGACATAAACCCCAAAACCATCATCATCTATGTATAGCACACGCGATCAGCCCTGACCGTGAAGGATCACGGCGCGAAGCAACGCCGTCGCGAAAGATCTTGGGACAGAGAAGTAGAGGAGAATTTCACGGAACATAATTCCGTCAGCGCGGCATAAGCCTCCGCCGCGCCGTCACATAATTATCTAAAACGAAAGTGGGGAAGAAGTAAAATTTTCGCGACACGCGAGACAGCCGGTGAATGTGTAACGAGGAGCGGAAGACACGAGAAGGAAAGACGACGAGATTAGCATAGCGAGAAGCGTTGCTTTCAGAAAGAGGGGGGGAGACAAGTTCGCGTCTTTTTGCTACAATTTCCTTTCTTCATTTTTCACGCGAGACCGCCTTGTTATGATTATAATGTCTCACTGAGCGACAAAGCGACCAAGGAATGTTAACTCGACAATTAAACAAATTATAACAATTAGAAAATGTTCTTTCATCAAACATCAGAATTTGATATGTAAATGAATTTCCCTCGTCATTGCTAGCAATTTTGTTATTTTTCTTGCCTGAGAGGCTCACAACGAAGTCGGAAGTTATAATATCTTGATGCACGAAAGGACCATTAGATACGTATCTTGAAAATGAAAAAAAATTCATGAAAAAATTTAATTAATGCAACGAAATTTTCATTTATTCGTCAGAAAAACTGAACAGATTTCGCCCATTATCGCATCAAATTCTTGTGCACTTGCGCCAACCGTTAGTCGGAGAGTAGGCGTAAACTCTTAACATTCTCCAACGTTCGGTGTTCTCCTCCACTCTCGGGGCAAGGGAAGAATATCATGTATATATATGCGGTAGAGTACGAGAGAAGAAGATATTGTTTATTCGCGATGAGTGAAAGAGCCCGGAGAAACGTAAGACAGACGCGTCGGGTTGCGAGTAGAAGACGCGCATCCGATGATCCTCGAGACTGTACGAACGTCAGGCGCCTGTTCAAAGCTGTTGCGAGAAAGCGAGATCCAAACACGCGCAAAAATAACCCACGTTTTAACAGCGTTAATGCGCTATACAGTTGTATATGTATGTATATAACAGACGAGAAGAGACGAGGAGGAAGGAGAAGGAGATTCGAGCGAAACTCGACGAACTCGCGTGATGCTAAATGCTGCTCGTTGGTTATATAGCGAAGAGCGGGGCAAAGATCTCAGCCGCGCACGGTTTCACCGATGTCGCCAAGACGCTCCCCACCCCCCTCGGCCCTCCCGAACACACCGGTAGTAGTATCAACAGTGTAAACAGCAAAAGCAAAAAATAAAATAAAAATGAAGATCCAACGGTAGCACGCGATGCTCCGCGGAATGGAGTAAATGTTTTTCTTGGCGACCGATGAATGAGCTTAATTAATGTCGAGGCCGAAACCAACCGTACTAAAAACGTTGTCGAGGGTTATTCGTGTGCAACAAACGCGAATTATAAAGCTGTAAGACATATTATAGTATACGTTCCGAACGGCGAAATTCGTCAATTTTGATCTGAACTCCTCTTCCTCCTCCTCCCCCTCTTTTGACTTAAGTCCAAATAAATTTTTTGATATAAATTTTAAAAAGTCAATTTCGTCGCAAACACATCAAAAAGTTCACGTAAGTTAACGAAAAAGCGAGCACGGACATTTCTTACACGAACAGAAAGAGCGTCTGTGTGCGTTCGTAAACATCGGCTTCGGTTTCGGTCATTGGGCTCATTCCTTTGAAACTCAATTCTCACTGTTTTTGCCCAACCATTTAGCTAATGAAAGACACTTTGAGAACATCAATACTGCGAAGTGACCGTTGCGAAAAAAAGCAGAGTGTAAGTGCTAAAGTGCCTAAAGCAGGGAGGCCTGTATTTTTTTTCATATTTTACATTTAATCCTTATTCGTTGTCGAGATGAATTTTTTTGTTAAAAAAAATGCATCCAGATCTCTCACACATTCTATCTTCGCCACAGTTTCACCATCTAAATATTACATTTTGTTACGATATTTTTTTGTTACATCAAGATCCATTTGTTTTTTTCATTCGAATAATCGTATACTTTCGTGGAACGGTAAAGCGTTAAAGTGCCGAGAGATAATAGATTGATCGACGAGGGGATAATTTGTACTCGAGCGAATGTATAACGCACTTGTCGTACCATCGAAAGACGAAGAGAGCCGACAGAGCAGAGTACCAACGAGAGCTCGGATATGAGCGATCTATTTTCTTTAATTTTAGAAAACAGCGTTGATTAATTGATTGATAAGGATAATTGATAGTGGCGCACAGTTGCCCCGTCAGGCAAATTGCTCCGAGTATTTATAAAGCTGTATGCAGTTACTGTATTCGTGTTATTCGTCGATAAACTGGTTTCAGAGTGCGCTAGTTAACTCGTCTATATGCTCCTATCTATCGAATACGTGTGTGTTGGATCGCTGATGATGAGAAGACCGACGAAGTTTCGTCGTTTCTAACATCCGTTCGAGTTCCATGTCTGTGAGACGATGCAAGCAATAATAGTTGTAACGTTGGCCTTTTAGTTTGTGCGAAAAAACTCACGAGACCCAAGAATGCCTTGCGCATCACCTTTTCAACTGTGGGCTGTCTGGCGCATTCTACATCGTGTGTGCTCGCCTCTTATATTCTCGGTTATTCTTCTTCAACAATTCTCGCGTCTCGACATACGTATTTCTCGAAGGATATGGCATCGCTATTCTGTATGCCCCGCTTCTGTGTCTGACGCTCATTCCTGTCTGTGGCGATGCTGCCGCTCTTCTGGTTCTGTGTTCGTGCCGATGCCGGTGCTGCCCGGCCCGACGAGACGTAAGCGCGGGCTTACGTCTTTCACGCGAACAACTCGGCGAATGTTGGTCTAGCTGTGCAAACATAAAAGCGGGGGCGGGAATGGAAAACGAACGAAGACGAAGACGAAGAAGAAAACTGGACAGCATAAAGACCACGGGAGAGAAACTAGCGGGCAAACATTCTCGGTAGTACGACCGATGGCGATGACGATGCTTCGGAACTTCGAGCATCAACGACATCTTGCCGAGTTCATTGGCTATGCCAATAGCAACTCGTCCTGAGCGTTAACGTTATTATCATCGCGACCATAACTTCATCGATTTCGTATTGCTGAATTTATCTGACAACATTCTTTGATGCTTGAACTTGACGAGCTTATCGAGATTTGAATTCCGATTGATAGCTTTTTTTTTTTGTTTACCACTAATCGCCGGTGTCTGTGACTATTTTTTCGCACATTAATTTCTGTCTGTAACCGGGATCGAAATAACAGTATTAGAGAAGCGGGACTTAGCTGCCGTGACATTGCGGAGGTGTTTCGACCAGTTGACTCGTTCATTGCCGCAATGAGCCGAATCAGTCGTAGTTAGAGGCGACAACGAGTGGTCCTCATACCCTTCTTCCTCTCACACTCCGCTCATGGAGTAATACCGAAACTACACAGTGTCATTGTTGCACATGTATGGATGATCCCGTGTATAACCAAACTCAGCCGAGCATCAGCGGAATACAAGTCTATTTCACTCACACTACAGACACGACAAGTTCCCTCGTACATCACAAACGATCCCATGGACTCGCGTTTATTGCAAGATTTATAGCTTTTCTTCGTTTATGTGTCCAACGACCGACCTCGTCCGAACTCGATGCTGAAGAACAGACCAGACTAGAGAAGTTAGGAGTCAATGCTCGTCGCTTCTGGTGTCTTGCTCGCTTGCTCTAGTGCTGAAGGAAAAAAAACAAGCCCGATAACAACAAGAAACACCAGTTTTTTTTTTCTCAAATCTCCGTATACGCGATCGCTCGAGCAACATCGCTCGTGTCTCCTCGGATTCTCTCATTGTCCGTCTAGACATGTGTAAACTCCTCTCTCGTCTGCGGCGAACGCGCGAGATCGTCAAGCCTGAAACTCGTGAACCCTTAATTGGTATCCGGTTTTATTACCGAGATGCGCCGCGTTCGCGAGATGCTCATAAGCGTCATACTTGAGGAATGAGAATGCAATTACAAATACGTACGAGGTAAGAAATATCATTTTTTTCCGGCAAATATGTGATACACGGATGTGAGTGTGCGCGCTTGCTAATTGGATCCTCGTTTCGGAGCCTCGCCCTCACTGTGGCCAATGGTGCCGCATGATAAACGACGACCTTGCGATAAATTTTGTCCAATGATGACCCAAAACAGTGTAAATGGAAATGACTGTTCGCATCTTCGAATAAACAATCTGTTAATTTTTTTTTCGTTAAGGGGATAAAAGTCGGCATTAATCTTCGAGATTGCTTCGTTCGCACTCTTTGTTACTTCACTGCCACTCCATTCAATGTTTTCGAGTTAGAGATAAGCGAAGAAAAATTTCGATTACTTTGAAATTTTCTTATATTGGTCATAAATTGAACTTTTGTTATCTCGCGGCAGTGGACCTAGTTCGTTTGAATTAAATAATTTTTATTGCGCGCGTGATTCGATCGTTTCTCGAGCTTTTAGTTGACAACATTGTCGAGTTTGTTGGCTCGATGTATCAATGACCGCCGTACATCCCCACCGCGTACGTCACTGAGTCCACACAGGCTGAGGTCCGGCTCGTGTGTGCCTCCGGTGTTGGCGGAGTTATCACAAGGCTGTCTTGTCTGTCCGTCTGTCAGCGCCGAGTCACGGGCATCAAGCGGGGAAGGCACAATGAATCCCATTGTCCCTACTCGTTTTCTTCGCGGTTGCACACTGTATGTAAACTTCGCATATACATATATGTGTATGTACATAAAAGCGCGGTCCAAGCGATGATGCTTGCGCGATCTGTGATTTGTCATCGGATTTCTCTCACCCCTTTTCGCGGTTATCATCACACTTAATATTTCTTGCGCCTCTGGTGTCTTCGTCTGCGATGTTGTATATCGCGACCGCTCCGTTTCTCATCACGACGCTCTTCGGGTACTTCGGTAACGCACCCTTTTCGTCCCTCGCGGGCTTATCTGTCGCGTTTATGTCGCTAAAACGTTAACGCCTGTGTCGAGTCGTGTAAGCTACAAATTTGTCTCCGCACATTTTTTCTTTCATCCCACCGCTCAACGGTCTCGTGAAACATAAATTAGAATGGCATTCGCTGCAACACATGCGCGAATTAAAAAATATGAAATATCTTAAAGCGATGATTCGGCGTTAAGTTTAAAAAAAAAAAGTGAAAACACGAGAAATTCTATTTTTTGTAGTAATTGCGATACTTGACTCGGTTTCTTAATTGCCGGTGCTTCGAGGCTAAATTCGCGAAATTATCGGATTTTTTTTTCCATTTCATTAACAAACCGGGAATGCGTGCGAAACTTCTTCGTTCGCGATATTCATGCAAATCTGTATTTGGTTCGAAAGGGACGCACGATTGGATGCTACGCAGAGAAAAACTGGTTTCGGAGTGAGGGAACACATTCGCATTTATGGCTGTGTGTGTGCGCGCGCGGCGAAAACGAAGCGGGACGCCCGTCGAAGAGAACCGATGTGATCGGGCGCTTTTCGCAATGCCGCTTTACGCCCGATGGGCAAAAGAGTTGACGACGACGACGATGCGTTTCAGGCTGCATCAGCATCTCGTCTCTGCGCGACAAGACACACGGACATTTTCCCTCGGTCTCGTTCGACGCAACCGGTTTCCCGAACGGTTCCCGCCGACGACGGGTTTCGAGTAATGGAAATGCATCGACGAGCGCATTGGACATAAGGCCTGCGAATGGAAACACGAGTATGTTGTAGGAAAGGGAGCAAGTCGGTGTCCTCTTTTGCGGTCGCAAACTCATTTCGAATTAAAGAACGAAAAAAATCAAATAAAAAAAACATTAAAAAAATTGAGATTAATTCATCGAGTTGCTCGCCGCTGCTGCACGGAGGATTACGATCGTTACATGGTTCCGTTGGCAACAAAGTTAGCGTAATTATTAGGTTGCCGCTACTTTATCGCGGTGCCGCGGTTAACTTACACGGTTCGTTCAACCGAAACATCAAGTAAAGCAACTTTGTATACGATCTATGATTAGAGAAATCCTTCGAATCTACAATTTATTTAATTATGCGGTCTGAAACAACGGATTACGTTCGAGAGGATTGTTTGTTTTGTTATGGTAGCAAGTCATGTTTATTTGTCGAGTTCAAAGTTTCTAAAAGGTCTAATCTTCTCTGACGCACATGCATACGAATTTTTTGTATATATCATTATAGTGGTGTTAAAAGCAGCTTTTCTTCCTGCAATAAATTTTCACTTTTAAAGGTCAAAACTCGATGATATTAATAACAAGCACATATTCGAGATGTCTTAATGATCATTATGATGAAAATTATATCCCTGAGCATCAGAGTGTTTATTATTATAGCTAAATTGATATTGTGTTGAAATTGTCTTTCACTTCGCGCAGGAAATTCAAAAATATCTCAACGAATCTCGAAGAAATAAATTCCAAGCGACACGAGGAAGGAAGTGAGTTTCGCGGTTAACATTTAAACGTGGGTATATTATGCTATTCGCGCGTCTGCACTCGTTCGCCGGACAGCCCAAAGAAGATCCGGGGGCGTAGTCTATCATTACCTCTAACGACTCGGCATCGTCGTCGCTTGTATTCGCAAAACGCGCCTCGGCTGTTACTTACTGTTAGCGGCGCGTTCGAGTTACTTAGCTGGCAAACGGCGATTGTGCCTCGGTCGTGTGGTCGGAGAAGCTTATTACGGCATGGGCCGAAGGAAAAGAGACCCCGAGCGACCGGTTGTACGCGAACGCGCGCGACCGTACCGTCTCGTCTACTTGTATTCAATGCAAATCGCTCGCTAAACTGACTCTCTCGAGATGGTGGTCTTTCGTGTCTTTCGGCTTGCAGTGAAAGCGAGCACACCTTTTTATCATTTATCTGTGCACGAATGACAAAGAACGATACGATACGATATGAACTTCATGCAAAGCTGCTGCAAGAGTTGGTATTTACAGATTTTTCATTTTCAGAAAAATGCTAGACCTTACATTTCCTCAAAAGTTTTGTCACCGAGAATTGTTGCCAATTCGCATATCTGAAAGTATCGTTTGAGGTACAATAAGGGAAATTATTTATCTATTTATTTACGGACTATATCGTTGTCGAAATAAAAATAGATTAGATATCAAAAAACATTCGCGGACATCGTGGCCTCGTTCGGTCTCGATTTCCGGTACGTTAATGTCGTACGACCGGATGTTAGTCGAGAAAAGCATATGCCTCATGGCTCACAGCTCGGAATACATTGTAACGACAGGATTGTATACATGTGACGTACGCGCATCGACTATAATACCGAAAGAACAAGCTCCTCGTTCCTCGTGTACGGGCTACACACATTTGACATGCTTGTGCATCGGAATACACGGAGTAAAGCGTGCGTTGGCAGCGGTCGAGATAACAGATGCGAGATATCTCGAGTATACGGTACGGGGCGTCCGGTAATATCGGAGACCGGTCAGCATAAGAGCGAATGAAAAAAAGCAAAAAGGACGGAACGAGTTAAACGGAGAGAGCGAAGAGAGATATGAGAATGTATTTCTGTTTGAGCTTATTTATGGATCCGCGATATCGCTACCGCGGTCATGCGGTCGCGCGGAAAGGAGCTGAATTTATCTTGAATTCGCGACGGAGGATGATCAAGAAAAAAAAAAAAAAGTAAAGTAGCGTATTTGGAAGAAAAGTGTATATAACGAGTTCGGTGTTACTCGAGCGAGTCTCTCGAGCAATTAAACTGATCGCGAAAAGTCGAAGCCCCCCTCTCGCTGCACGATTCGTTCTCGTTCATTCATTTAATATCGATTTTTATATTCCGCTTTCCCCTCGTCAATATCTCTTGCGCAATTTCTTTCTTTTATAACTTCATCGGCATCTTAATTTTTTTGTTATATACTTTTTTCGCATTTATTACGCCAGCGAGAATGAAGAAAGCTTTTGTTCTTTATTCCCCTCGCTAGGGTGGTCGAAAGCCTCTACGGTTGCACTGGTCTCTTGTATATTTGCTCTTCGCCTTATATCGAATCCCCAAAGGATCGGCGGCATCACACATCTGCGACATCGGACGCTGTGAAAGAGAGGCGAGGGAGTAGGCCGAGCTGGCGAGTCGCTAAGGCGGCCGCAAACGCGCTGCAACTACTGGCGATACCAGCGGCAACTGCAGCGGCTTACAGGCAGGAGGCCATTGGCCCAGTTGTGTGCTCTCGCGACGGCGGCGACGACGACGACGACGACGAGCGACACCGACGTCGACGACGATGCAATGGTGCAGTGTGCAAGCGCGCGCCGAGGGAAGGAGATAGATCTATAGGTGACCGGCGAGACCGAGGGAACAAGTCACTGGGGACAGAGTCTCGCGAGCCTCTACACTCGGCACGTGTGTGCCGTGCGTGAGTAAACGGGAAAGCCTGACCAACATCGCTGCGGATTATGCATCCACAGAGTGACCGATTTATATTGATGCGCATCTATAATTCGGGGCTACAGGGAGAGCAAAAAAAAGACAACGGGTCAAAGAGCACGAAAAAATTGGATGCGATTTTCTTCACTTCGAGTGTTGTTCCATTTCAAGGGCGATTTATAGAGATAAAAATGTATATGAAGAGATAAAGTGATTCTCCATTACGCACAATAGAATGAAATTGAGTTTTTTTTCAGCTTTGTATCGAATGGCTTTCGCGCAATGACTGTGGAAAAATGAGATCCTCGGAATCAAAGACGACGAGCGATTAAAATAGACGATTTGAAATTCAAATTTTAACGCTGAACACCCTGTATAATACTCGAGCCCTCTTCTAGCGCACGTGTATGCGTGTGGGAAGCTTCACGTTCATCGAGCCTCTCCTCGTCGCTCGAGCCGATGCTCGCCGCCCAGCGGGAGTGTACGAAGAGTGCCATATACCTTACCGGCTTTCGTGTATGCGAAGCCTTGAAGTGCAGATTGCGTGTGGGTCACGAGAGTGATGACTGTACGAGCTGCAGAAAGGAAGAACGAGAGAGCGATGGATGCTATAATGCATTTGGGAGGAAGGCTCTTTTTCATTCGTACAAACAAATGAGAACGATCGCGGTATTGTGAGGGGCAAAAATCAACATTAATTAAAAAGAATAAGTAAAAAGAAATAAAAAAAATTAAGAAATCAAACGAGTTTCAGTTGATGTTTATTATGGTGAAGGATAGGAAAGATAAACAGTTTTGACGGAACTCTTTGAACTTGAGCCTTTGTTCGCCATAAATGCCTCGCGGAGAAATAACGTGAGAAATCATTGAAACTTCCGTGGCCGTTTCGCTCAATAAGCGAGTGTGGAACTTCGGATCCGAACTGAAGATAAGTAATAGTTCGAGCTACTTTCTGTATACATCCATTCGTCGTCAATTATCGGTTCGGAGTTCTTACGGCTTTTCCGCGAGTTCTGGTCTATACGGTTAAAACTCTTGCGAGTCTCGGGAAGAACTCGACGAAGCTACACAGACGCGGAGCGGAGAATACGACGTTGACGAGGGAAGATCTCGAGCGGATCTCGAGGGCACGGAAGCTAACCGAGACCTCCATGGAAATCAACACGGATAATTGGCCGAGTTCTCTTCGGACGCGGACTTTGCGAATTGAACGGAACGAACTTTCGTGAAATATCTCACGGAAGCCGGACTCGGCAATGATTATTCCCTTTTTTCAATGAGGTAAAAAAAAAAGTTTCTTCCAACAGTACTATTTCTTTATCGTTTTTGCTTTCTCGAATATTTTGAATAGTCAAGTTTTTAAAGATCTCGTTAAAGTCACTCCAATCGAACCTTGAATTTTTTTCTTTTTGCAACCGTAGCAAAAAAATAGAAAAAGAATTTCAGGAAGTCACATCGCGCTTCGAGTAATGTAAGTGGCTCGACGCTGAACGTTGGTCGTTTCCCTCCAGCTCGTGCGATTTTCTTCCCACGACGAAAGAAGCCCGGACTTCTCGCGCTTATGGAAGACGACGGCGAAAAACTCGTCTGGAAAGACGAGGCCAGTAGTCGCGGAAAGAAGGACAGAAGGAAGGAAGACCCGCCTCAGTCACGACGCCTCTGCTCGTTCACCCGCGCATATAACGTCGTTTTTGTTTTTTTTTAACTTCGTATATATATGCATATTATATACGTACGTGTACATATATACCGTCGCGGTTTATACATACGTATATATATTTTTTTCTTTCATCGCGCATCTTTCGTCAGCCGCTCGTTCCATGCGTGTTATATTATTGGCGAAGTTTATTCGGCGTCCCACGAGTAGCAGAAGCCAAGAGGGCAAAATACGATGACGACGAGACCGCGGAGGATCGGTCCGCGTGACCCACATGCAAGCTGAGACACGGAGACGCGAGTTTCTTATCCGCCGCGAGTTTCGCTCGATTCGCTTTAATACCGTCTTTTTTTCCTCCGCTCTCTTCCTCGCCTTTGGCGCGTGACTTTTTATTATTTATTTCTTCCAGCTTACACTTGGCTCCACTGAATACCGAACTCAATTCGGCAAGAACTTAGTGTCGCAATATGTCGGTGTCTCATGGACCCATTTGGCCTCCAGGATCTCTTCGCGCAATAAATTTTATCATCGTTGCCGTCGCGCAACTCTCGCGGCGCGTTTCGAGCTTGTGCGAAATTCGACCGTAGCACGCGTAGGCGATTGTGCGAAAACGATTAGTGCCATTGTCCATAAACGCAGTGAATAATCGATTTTCCTTAAAAGCCCACCGACGGCGATGCAACCAAATCGATCGAGGCTCTCGCATTTAATTTATCATGTTTCGCACGAACTTTCATTAGAATATAAAAGAGCTACGAGGCGAAAGAGGTCGCTCCTGCCAATTTTGGGTAGAATGATTGAAGATCGTACTTTACACTCGGGCTGCACAGTTAATGACGGTGAAACTCTTTCGTCGAGAGAAGCCCGAGTGGTATATGAGTCAACGGATAATTACGAGAGGCGTACGAATAATGCACGCGAGGGGAGGGCTCGACGGGTACGCGAGAACAGAATAAGACAAAATGAATGCAAAGAAAAGAAAGAAAGAATTATAAAAAAAAACGACAGGACAATGCGCTTCGGCGTCGAGATGAGACGCGAGAGGCAAAGCAAGACAGAACTCACGAAAGAGGCTGGGCACTGGGCTACAAACGAGTGTATGCATAAAAGGGACGGAGAGGAGGGAGAGAAACGCGCGAGTGCAAAGATGAGTGCAGCATGCAGCTGAGAGACCGAGGCCACGCCTCGACGCTGTGCGGCTTCGACCTCGACGAGGTTTATGACAGTATCCGTTATTAGAACGACGAATCTCGACGCCTCGCGTGTACCCTACCTATGCACCGCTGCAAGAAAAAAAAAAAAGAAGGATCTATGGAATGAGAAACGTATCTCTGTCCTTTTTCTGCACATTCGCGAGGATACAGGGCTTCATAAATATAAATACGAATGCATAATCGATGAAAACGAACGACACGGTATACCTACGCGCTCTTTCGCGACAGTCGACGATACAATGTAGACGTGAGCTCTCGCTCTTCGAGATGTCCGTCGTTTGTTTATCGTTGAATCGCATGAATCGCGAAAAAAAAGCAACGCGCAATTCCATTCGAGTCACTCGTAAAAATATGCGACCACTTTTTTTTTTCGGTGAGTGAATTCGGAAAATATTTACATTGATGCATCGGTTATTCGTTAATAACCATACATTTGGCGACGACGATATAGAGTAAAAATGTTAATGTATGGAATTCGCTCGGACGGGACCGAAAAGTTCATTTGATTTTCCAACGCGCACTTCATTGGATACGCATTTCATCCCGCGATGAGAGAGAAAAAAGCAGCGCGAACTCGCCAATTGACGATTTTATCGCTCGGATTATCACTCGATTAGCGCGCGCTCGAGTTATTTCGTTTTTCCGAGCGTCAATAACGGGTCCACGAAAGCGATAATCAAATCGACAAATATTTGCTAACGCGCGCATTAACATCCGTCGTATTATTTATCTTCGTTTTCTATGTACATTGTATTGCGTTGTTGAAACACATCGGAGCTTTGCGAACCATGAGATAAGATGTTGTGCGTGCAACTTTGATATCGGCGTCGGATTGCCCGAAGTGCGATGATTCGAAGATAGCGATATTGGATTGTCGGATTATGCAGATCGTTCGATTAATCGTTTCGAGGCTCGGATAGCGATCGCTCATCCTCACTCGGCAGAGGATCTTATCGAATTTTTTTAAAGTGCCGAATAGTCCGGGTATCTCGAAGATATCGATCTTCGCGGTGGAAAACAACATCGGAGATAACGAGCGGGACCACTTGTAAGAAATAGAACGTTTCTCCCGCCGCAAATCGATAAAACTTTCGATAAAAGCTCGTCGACTAATAGAGCAAAACTTTTTTTTAAGAAGTTAAAGTCCCCGTCTCAGTTCGATCAATCTCGTCGATGTGATGCCCCCACAAAAAGTCGGTTGGAAAAACAATCGTTCCAGAGCCAAAGATTGCGAATCGTATTCGATGCCAACGAGCGTGTCTTCGAGATGGAACCCACTGAGAGCGTGGCGGAACGTCACAGAGCGACAGAGGCGAAACGGTGGCCAGACACAATGTCACTCCCGCGCTCGGGTTATGAGATTTCTCGACATACAAAAACACCGACGACTGCCGGGAGTCAGATAGACATCGCGCTATCCAAGATGATCATCAGCGAGACTTCCTTTGCCAGCTGTAGTCGAATCACGTAGAGAGAACAACAAAGCATACGAGGAAATAACAAGATAGAAGAGAATGCAGAATCAGCGAATGAAACGTACACGGAAGGTCTTCTCTTATCTCGGGCCAGGGGCTAAAAAATCTGGAGAGGGTTAACCAAGTTCAAGGACGTTGGTTGTGCCGCAAGTTGTTTACCGGCAGTGCGACTGTACACGGGAAAAGTGAGCAATAGAATCACGGACATTGTCGATCGGAGTCACCGATACGGCGCACGCGATCGCTTGGACACAATCCTCTGGGCGACGCCTTGAACTGCTTTGAACTTGACATAGGTTCTCTCGAAGATTGCAATACGACGTTGAGGCCGAGACTCAGTCGCGGACCGTTGCGGTGAAGAACAATCATCTTATTGTGTACAATGTGTCGAGCGTCTTCAACTGGGCGGGCAATGGAGGTCTTCGTGTAAGGCGGAGAACACGACCTTTCGTTGCGACGCTTTACTTTTCCATTCAAGTCGATGTGGGATAATAATATGAACTCGTGTACCAGTAACGTTTTTAATGACATACGATGCATCGATGCATCGATGATGATTCACTGACTTTTCAAGTATAGCCGGATTGGTGTCACTGCTATTATTGTTGAGAAAGTATCTCATCAACCTACGCGCTGATTATTGGGGACGAAGATCGGTGTTTATGCTGTACCGAGCAGGTAGAGAGGTAGACATCAATTCTGAGTCTGGATTATAGTGATTTTTAAATATTTTTTCAACAAAAAGCGATAGACATTGTACCGTAGGTGTCCCTGAAGAGTCCACCAAGATGAAGTGGATCTTGAACCGAAAGATCAAGAGATTGATCCAACAAAGTATATGATCCGTGGCCAAGAAAATCATCGTGCAACCGACGAGGTCGATTACCAACGGTACTGGTATATCGTAGCGGCTTGAGAGGCAGCATCGACCGTGAAAGCCGAGGCTATTCGTGTCGTTGTTGAACAGCCCGAAGCACTGTTCTCTCTCTTGAAGATTTCGATCGTCGGAGGCTGGATTCAACCCGAGGCCAACGTACCGACCGAGACAACTCCACCCGTTAAGCCTGGCAATGCAGCATTCCCGTCATATCAGCGATGACTTGGGTTCAACATAAGTAATAAACTTGGACCACCTGTGCGCATAGACATAACCATCTTCGGGCTTTATTCTCCGGTATGTTGTTTATCGAGACCGCAAGAAAATTGCTCTTGTGGAATAAACTTTATACATTGTTATCCAAATTCCTCCAGATGTATATTGAAGGCTTATTGCATTTTTATCGCGTTTATCACCAATCCAATTAACTCGTATAAATTATTCCTAACGATAAGGGACAATATATTTGATTGTTGAGTAAGTACGGCTCTATAACACGCGTCCCTACTTAGGTGTGGTTGCCTTCTGTTTGTAGATCGACCGAGGCAACTCTTCGTGTCGGGAAATCATTGCTCCCAGTTCTGAACTCATCACTCTTCCATTCCCCACCCTCCCCTCGGCATTTCTGCGGTAGTTGAACGTCCTTTTCTCACCTCACTCACACACCCCCAGCGTTCGCCGTGAAATCGCTCGCGTTTGCCCCACCGGGTTAACGGAATCAAGGATCAACGTCGATCCGTTGGTGAGGACGGGTGGGATGTGCCGTCTACGTACCACCCCAACGCGGCACGAAGGAAGTCTGTACGCTCTTTTCCTCATTCACTCCGATGGCTGCTTTCACCACCCGCCACGCCAACCGTCACTTACCAACAGTCAAGGTTTGATGGTCATTACTGGCGACACAGCGACCAATCCTTCTCGCCTGAACTGTCATCCTTTCTTGGTGCTCTTCTCGTCTCACAAATGGATCTGCTCCTTCCTCTCTTTTCATAGTTCGTCGATGAGCTTTTTTTTCTTTTTTTAATACGTTCATTGATATTTTTGTACGACCAAGGGTCACAACGGCGATCGGATTGTCTATCATGATTCACTTTCAAACGTTATCGAGGACTCTTTCAGGAGTTCTGCAACTTTTCGATTCGCTTTTGGAGGTCGTAGGTCGGAATATATCTTCCGGATGAGCCGCGGGCTCGCTGGAAAATGGTAAGAGACAGGGCGCGCATGTAGGCAACTTTCGCTCCCTCGTCGTCACTCCCGGAGGCGCGATAATGGGGATAAGATCGCGAGAACCCCTTGGTAAGGCACTCATCCTTTACGCCCGGTTACTTTGGCTAACGACATTCAAATTCTATTAAGTCGTCTCGCGACCGACTGGCTCGAAACCTCGGCAACTCTCACTGTGATAATAATCAACATTTTAGTATCCTACGCGAGGAGAAAAAACTTCGCCAACATATTAATTAAAAATTAACACGCTCTTATCAGCCCAGAGACTTAGGTTGTGCACTTGCAAATGAGTAAAACTTTTTCTGTCGATTCGACAAACCAAATTCTGTTATCAAATTCTGCACTAGTCACAATTCTACTTATATTTCACAATCTTCATCTGTATCTACCACTCTTTTATTATTTGTTGACACATTAAATACAGTAGAAACCCCAAAAAAAACTCCGGGTGTCGCGTCATCCCGAGTCTCGATTTGCGGAAAAATGATCACCTCGCTGATATCGCAACGACAAAGTGCGTATTTATAAATTCAAAAGGTTAACGTAAATATGATTAATTGTCTCGTAAGTGTGGATGGAGGGGAGAGGCATGGGAGGAGATAATTCAAGCCTCAGAGAGGGGGGAGGGGAAGAACTCGAGAAAAGTATAAGTAATGCCATCAACCTTTCGCCCTTTTAATGACACGGTGGTGCGCGCCCCGCGGATGAAGCGGGAGAGCGGCGAGCCCGAAGGAAAGGAGAAAACAGGATTCTTCATCCTACCCAGTGCCGAAGCTCTCCACTCTCGAACAAAGGAACCGCGCGCCGGGGACAAAGATGCGCGGTGGTCGGCGATAAATCGTTGGTTGGGCGTCGCGACGGTAAAGTTGTACGCGCTATATACACGCAGGAAAGGGGGAGGGATGGGGGGGCACCCTCTTCGCGAGCGAACAACCCCCAGGGTTTTGTCCCAGTCTCGCTTCGTCTCTTTCCTTTTCCAGTAACGCATATTTGTATGTGTGTGTGTGCGTGTGTATATGCGCTATCAAGGGTAAAACTACCCCGAGTGACTGGGCGTCCTTCGTAATGGCTTCTTCGGGACCGGTCGCTGCCGCGCGGTGTCTCATTCACCCGCCCCCTTTACAGTCCCTAAACCCCATCGGCCGTTGGAACTTCGAATTTGCATATAAATATCCGGCGTGCTGCTGCTGCTGGTGCTACGCGAGGTCGCGAGTTTCTCAACTACTGATATATATATATATATGTATGTATGTATATATTGCAGAATATAGAGACGAGGGCTATCCGGTGAGAAGCTATCGGTACCAAAATGTAGGCGATACGGGGTGTTGCAGAAAGACTGTTGCTCTTCGTACGGCTATACGGATGACGCTTAGGGGTGAAACACCGGAGGCTTTTCGACTTTGCTCGACCGAAGAAACGAGCCGGGACAGACAGTCGATTACGAACCGCGAATAACGACGATGTTACAGTCCACGGTAGCACATCATTCGAAGAAGTTTAACTTTACTGCCGTTACGTACAACTTGGGAATTTCGTAATTGCCGTTAGTCGAGTGGAATTTATGGCTTTACTTCGTACCTCAAGAGCCAAATGTATCGATACTTTCAAAATGTCATACTCGACAATATAATGTAATCACTCTTATAAGAATCGCTTTACCAAGGTTACCCTGAAATAAATCGCGGGTCCGAATAACGGATAGTTATTGAGGGAAATTAGTTTTGATGAACAATTAGTTGGCCCGACTGCAGCTTTCCGAAATCATCATTTTCTCTCGAAAGATTAAGAACTTCCCCGTAAATTTTTGGGGTGGAACGAAAAGTATGATTTATGAGTTTCTCAATTGGCAGCACGGTAGGCTATCGACGCTACGATAAACGAAATCCAATTTGCCATCGCAGTTTAGGACCGCAAGTATACGAGGATAAAGGTATTCGGGAATACATGTCGAAGTGTATGATATAAGTTTTTTACGTGGCAAGGGAGAGACGGTGAATTGGGCCAAACTTCCCTCGGGACGCATATGAGTCATGGGGTATATCGGTGACACCGGTTCAACCGAGTCTACTCGACACTTCAAATAACGTCGCTCTCGTTCGGGTGCACGTTGGCAATTCGTCGTACGTGCCTGCGACTCGGGGGAAGCAAAGAGAACGAACGTGTATAGAAGCATCCACACCTACCGCAGTGGGATAGAGCCGTGCAGAACGCGAGAGTAAGTTTCAGAGGACATGTAACCTGTGGATGTGCCCACCGTGGCATGATTGGTCGGCTCTCCGCCTGTTCCTATCTGTGTGTTCGTATCCACACTCGACGAGCTTTAGCCACGGTGTTGAACAGCTCGCAGGCATAACAAGCTTCACCGAGCTATGAGATTATATCGCATTCGTATGTATCCCACATACCGCAGCGATAACATTTACGGGTATATGATACATACGTAAGTATTTTCATTCAACAAACGTTAACCGCAATCCTTACGCTTCAACTGATAACGTTTCAATTAACGCAAATGCCGAGAACTTATAGAGATTTTCTTTTTAGCGATTGGCGCGATTGAACCCTCGGTTCCGCGGATGGATCGAGTTTTATCGGAGCAATGCAAATCACGCAGCAGATATAAAGTACCTTTCATTACGAAAAACTCGTTTTAATACTAATAATTTTACTCGCGGAGGGGTTGCATTTTTTTGTGACAAGTGCACGCAGCAATACTAAAGGCTGATTCTTTTCAGTTTTATTATTTGCCGATGGTTTCATCCTGGCCGACTATAAAACGTGGATGTCGCAGGATAAATACATAAAAAAAAACTTTCATAAAAACTGCTATGGCACATCAATTCAACATTTTTTCAGTTGCGTGAGCAGCCTCGATGGGAATACAATCGTTTGCTCGAGAAACGCAAATACATTCAACCTTAAACTTTGGCTTGATTGGACTTTTGTTTTTACAATGTTCCTGAGTAACTGCTAATACGAAAGCTATTAAAACAAATCCAATCTCAGCGTCGGGGACTTGTTAGAGAATCTCCATTGTTCACGACTGAAAATTACTCCGGCAGCCGGTGCGGCGTTCGTGAATTCGATCTTGTTACTCAACGGTCCGTGAACGCGAAACTCGATAGCGAGACGAAAGTGACGAGTGTACGTACGTCGAACGAGACAAATTCCTCGAAGCCTTTTGGGCGTTACAACCAACGAGTTTGACCGAACGACTCCCGAAGGAGAAACGACCAACGTACCGAACCGGGCGGGTTGGAACCCGGCAGAGACGAAGAATTCTTCTCTCTGTACTTCGACTTCGTACGTGCGCCTGGGAGAGACGAGAAAACTGACGTGAGGCAATCGCTCGCTGGACTCACAGGGAACTTCGTTCGATCCTTCTATTACTTCGCGTCCCACCGTGCCTTTTCATATATATATACATGCATTTGTATACATAGATATATATTTGTGTACGGGGCTCGTACAGTCGTAATCTACGCTCGAACTCCGAAGGAAAATAAGACTGGAAATAACGTTTGCGAGAGAGACGATTGCCTCCTACTTCGACGTTCTATGTATGTCTCACGTTTTCTCATCGTTTTATTCGCTTACATAAGCGAGCCGAGGCACATGCTCGAGCCAATAGAGGCCCCAGCCACCTTCGTGGCGGTCGTTGACGCTTGTGAGCCTCCCGCAGTAGCGCGATGCCGCCGAGGCTTTTTCACTACCCAACACAGGTGGCATCCACCTCGATTAGATCGACTTGCGTAACGCGAAAAGTACCGAGTTTGTATTCTTATTCATTATTTTCGTTTCTTTCGTCCTTCCTCTTTAACGAATATTACATACTACCTGCTGTCGAGTCGAGTCGGTTGAACCGAAGTTATCATTGTCTTAGAAAGTCCTTGCGATAAACTCGACGCATTCTTACCTGCAACAAATGAAAGAAACAAATGGTTATTGCTATTGGCACGTTGACGGTTATATCGAGTGGTTAAAATAATTTTTTAGAACGAAGAGAAAGCCGAGTAGTGTGAAAGGGTATATAAGAAACAGAATACATTTTTTCTTAGAGTAAAAGAAATAAATAAATGGAATCTCCAAGATCTATAAATAAAATCTCGGACCTAAATCCAGTTTTTTTACAATTTGTTGCATTCCTTCATCTTTTTTCATAGCAATCTCAAATGTGATTTTTTTTACTAAGTCACTTGACGATATTGTAAGAGTTAAATATGAATAGTTGCGAAAGATCGTGACTTAGTCTGAAAACAAAGATTCTCCCCTTGCCCGGCTCAACACGAGATTTGCCCGGGCACGAAGGCGATCTTCGAGCACCGATCTCGAAGGCTTTAAGGAGCGAGGCTACCGACGTGCCTTATCTCCACGAGAGCGTTATATAGGCAGTCGCCGTCGTCGTCAACTTGGTCGTAACTCGAAGTTTCCACATGCCGCTGGACGCTGCTGTCCTCTCGGCCTCTTTCAATCCCTCTCCGACACCTTCGCCAAGGCTCCAGTAGCGTACACTTGCGTGTTCGTGTAATTATACAAACGAGCAAGCGACAGGAAACTTCGAAAACCCAACTTACGACGCAGACGATAGCACCAAGTATCGACCGGGGTGGTCGTGGGAATTCTTTTTTGCGCGAGGAAATTAACTCGAGAACCGAATAATCTAATTTCTCGCACTGAATCTTCCGTTTTGTTTTCTTTCTTTTCAATAAACATATACTTTATTGAGTTTCAGTATAATAGAAATTTTTCAATACAATATTCTTTTTCGTTTCTAACAATATGTGTCTTCCGTTGCTTGCCGAAAGAAAAAAAACAATTTCAGCGGGCAAAAATTCATCTCGCGCACTCGACCGAGCGCATCGCACGAGACGAAGGGCAATAATAAAATCTGCTCTTCGTCGTGACGCGGTGCGTAAACGATCGGGGCTTCCGCGAGGCCGAGTCGGGAGAAAGACGCGGCAGCAGCGGCGCTGGCGGAAAAAAAAGACGAGGATGAGGCAGTACATAGAAGTTTCTCGTTTCGTTTTTCGACGGGTATGAGACGAGAAAGACCGGCCGCTTGAACAGAATCCCTGACGGAGATATAGACACGAGCTGGAAGGTGAGAAAAAGAAAAAAAAAAACAAAAGGGAAAAAAATTGTGAAAGAAAGAAGTGATTCGCAG
Organism: Ischnus inquisitorius; assembly: GCA_963924025.1. Classification (NCBI taxonomy): domain Eukaryota; kingdom Metazoa; phylum Arthropoda; class Insecta; order Hymenoptera; family Ichneumonidae; genus Ischnus; species Ischnus inquisitorius. The sequence continues at coordinate 11,781,357 of OZ001250.1, forward strand.
GGCGAAAGAAGCGAAGAATAAAAGAGCCGAGTAAGAAGAAAGAGGGGAATGAGAATGGAGGGCGCAAAACCGGCTGTAATGCGACAACGATGTCGCGCCACCAGACAGGACTACTACACGCCACTTTAGGCGCGAGAGTCCTCGAACGGGTGTCGGAATATAAGGCACAAGTACATACCGCGTATGTGGATACATATGTGAAAGGAAAAATATATACATACAGATACTGTATGTAAGATTCTATATATGTAACCCCAGCACTCTGAAAACGTCTTATTCACGAGGCAAGACGAAAAGTGTCACGCCACTTGAAATCTGGACGTGGAGTGACAATTTTTTCCCAAACATATGAACGTCTCGTCTAAACCCTGGTATGAACAATTTCCACAAGTTTCCAATGTGAAAAACATTTTTTTTTTTGGAATTCATAGCTACAAATACAACGTTTGAAATGATTTTTTGACGGACATTTTTGGATTAGTAAAAAAATTAAAATAGTTTAAAGAAATCATAGATTCATTTTTATTATTGTTTTTTTTTTTTTGCGTGCCAGAAAAAAAGGAACAGGCAATTTTGCATGATGTTTGACTCATTGTCGAGTCGACGGGATAAAAGTTCGCAAGAGCGTGAATATCCGCGATGTGGAAATGTAGCCATTTACGAAGATCGTCTATTTCAGCGACACACGGGAGAGAAGCGCGTCGAGGGTGCCGGTGGATAGAAGTAATCGAGGCATGAGAACGATAAGCCTTGGTCTTAGCGCTCGGTGAAGGCCCGTTTAGTCTTAACGGTTGAACGGTCCCGGCGTCTCTGTTCAGGATCGACAAGCTCGAACGGTTTCGAGCTTCCAGGACCTCCCAGAGCGGAGTTGATAAAAATTGCCCGGTATACGCTGAGACTCCAATACCCGGTTGTTAGTAAACGTCGAATCGACGTCAAGTCTCATAAGAACACGGTAGATTAAAAAAATCGACTTAACCACCTATTTTGCACTCATCACTCCTCTCTTTGTCTCTCATTATGTTGATCCCCGGATCGATCATCTATCAATCGATCAATTTTTTTTAGGCATCACAAGTTGAAAAAAAAAATGGAGCAAAAAGTATTGGAAGACCGGATAATCGAGTGGGGAAACTAGATCAGGAACTGGTTCACGCCAAGGTATACGAGAGCACCCAACAGTCGAAGAAGTCGCATGAGAAGAGAAACGCTCGACCGAGCCACCGTCCCAGCCTCTTGCGGCGTCCCAATTTTTTAATACTTCCACTTCCATTAACGTCGAACCGGTGTGCGCGAAAGAACCGCGACAAGACCTCGCGCGAAGTTTATCGAGAATACATATAGCAGGCAGAGACACAAACCTGCAGCATCGAAACGGCTTCTTAATACTGTCCTATATACATGTATACAAGATCGAAATTTCGAGTCTACCAAGACCAAACTACCAAGCAAGTCCAAGAGATATTTACGAATTCGTCGCTCGATTAAAATTGTATATGGAGCTCGAACGACGCGACGTTACGATTTTCCTTATCCGCCAATTAAATATATCAGTCTTATAAAATTACGACATTTTTTCTTCGTAAATTCATTCCTTTTCTGACTTCTCGATTGCTTCGAAGTAACCAGAAAAGGCAGCCATTAATATTCCTTTGTGTAATTTAATTATAGTGCGATTGTGAATTTTGATTGAGATTCAAAGAAAAATTAATGATCGTCTGATGGTTAATCATTATTCTACTACAACCCTTGAGATCCGGTATGCTGCGTGTGGGTAAAAAAAGGCGATCATTCGACAAAGTTCGAAGGTGTGACTGGGATCACCTTCATTCGTTTGCAGACGGAGACACGCAGACCAAGACACATGAGCGAAGGGTGAGAGATAAACTGGAGCAAAATCACGTCGAGGAGGAAAAGGTAGAAACGTGTCTACCACGCCGGTGTAGAGACGTGGACAGAGGGTTCTTCTCCTCACGGTCCCGTCTATCTGTCTGTCTCCCGTGCGAGTTCGCACGCTCTCGGGGATTCTCGGGGTGTCTCGGGTAGAGAGAATCATGACAAAGAGATTGGGTCTCATCCCCTTTCGAACTTGTAGCACATTGGAAAACCCCCGGGAAGCCGAAGGGTTCCTCGGAAACACCGCGCAGTGTCTGTGACACGCACTGTAGTAAATACAGTAACAAATCTCGTGTGTGCTATGAAGTATAAAGGAAGAAGGAAGAGAGAAAAAAAGCGTTGACACCAGTAGAGCGACATTGACACGCGTGTCAATCGAATTCGTTCTTGGTCGTCTCTTTGTCCGTGGCTTCGCGTCTATTCCAAATGCGGTACCCCAAATGCTCCACTTCGGGGCTTTTTTAAACTGTTGAAGATCGACGAGGGGCGAGAGCCCCCCTCGGTAAAAAAAAGAGGGAGAGAAATTTAAAGGAAAAAAAAATGCGGTAATCGATCAAACTATCGCGAGAGGGAAGCCTAAAGACCCTTCTCGCGATACTCGTAGAAACGTCGAAAGTATGTCACGACATAGTTCACGAGAACGATCGAGTGTGCGAAATTGTCGAATCTCTCTCTTCCGCATCATGTTTATAGAGGCTGAATGCAATAAGCGAACAGCAGGACAATTTTCACGAAATTACCGTGTCAACGTATTCATATAGGGGAAGAAAGAGATGGGCGTGAAGAATCGTTTGGAATGAAAAAAAAAAAAAAAGTCGAAGCACGTGGCGCGGATGGAACTTGCTTACGCTACAATGTTTTCCCGCGGGGACAATTTCAACGTGTATAAACTCTCGTGACGAGAACCCAAGATACAACTCGAAAGACAACGTCGGTACGCGCATCCTTTGTATAGAAAAAAATATATATAAAATCGAAACACTTCCGGATAGCCGAAACGAATCGATTAGGTCTCGGCTATCCGTTCGCTCTATTACGGGTTTTATACTATGGAACAAATTTTTATGCCGCGAAACGGTGGATCATTGTTCGCATATATACGAGTCCGAACGAAGTATAGCACCGGTTTCGTCCCCGGGGATTTTTTTCGAAGCACGAATAAGCCAAGCCGAGAAAACCCCGGTAGGATATGCCGCTCCTCTCCTTCGTTGTAAAATTTTCGATTAAGTTTAACGGTTGGCTATCAAAACGAAGTGCTGAAGAATAGATGGAAAAAAAAACGCGAATTCGCCGTTTCATTGCAACACTTTACGGGCGGGATTCGAAGTACGAAGCGTCTTGAGTTTTGCGAGTTTTTTTGCGATGTTTTCTTCGGTGGCGCCACCGCAGCGGTGAATTTAGGCAAAACTGAGCCAACGAAGTTTCATCGAATCACAAGTAGTCAATTTTGACTGCTCATAAAAGAAGCTTTATTTTTGTGGATTATTTTTTTCAGGTTTTTCGCGTCAAGGTTTTCAGAAAGTATCTAGAAAATCACATTTGAAAAATGTCCCGGGTGTGCCGAAAAACTTATTTAGAATTAAATTGAACTATAAAAAATATGCAAATTAGATTTGGACATCGTTTCCTCGTTTTGTTGGTAACGTTTACAAAGCTTGTTCCATGAAGAGGCCGAAATTAGTTGAGTACCTTTGTCATAGAGGACCTTCGTGGAGGACTTCAGAAACGGAGTGAGGAAGCAATGGGAAAATCTAATTTCCATCATTTCTATCGAATATTATTTAATTGAAAGTGTACGAAACTTGGAAAAGTTCATTCGACAATTTCGGTCCTGTAAAGTTGTTGCATTGTAGGCGTGAATAATAAAATAACGAAGAGCCTCGACGATATATCCGTAAGCCGGAATGAGGACAGAGTAATAAAGGAGGCGGTAATATATACCATGAAGCAGGAAGTGAAAATTCGATGGTAAGAACGTACACAAGGAGAGCCCGTACGACTTCCTTTCGGGGATGATTCTCTCGTTTCCGGTCGGTTGTGCTCGCACAAGCCCATCCCCTTTGCTCGCGTGCGAATTGGGCGTGTATACTCTTCCGGACTGGGATGCGTGATGCCGGGTAAAACGCGTTCAGAACCTAACGCTGATTTTGCGTCACCTACGAATGCAAAATGTTCACCCTTGTGCGAGATACTATGTGTCGCCCTTATACACACACACGCACGGGGATAAGATTGTCAACGTCGACGCCGTTTCCGCCGCGGGGCGGATGCAGACGCGTGAGCCGAAGGGTTCGTCATAGGCGAGGGCGGAAATATAAAGAGGTGCGAGAAGAGATATTTCTATCCTGTTCTCCCTCTCTGTCTCTCGCCCACTCTACGCGGAAGAGTGAAAAGCAGCTGGCGGGCATTTCACTTCGTTCCAGAGACACGACACCTTCTTTGACTCATTTTTTTTCATGCATGTTCTCGTTTTGTCATACTTTGCACGCCGGAGGGTGAAAGTGCACTACGTAAAATGAATTGCACAACGGTGGGACATGTAAATTTCCTTTTCTGCGATGTCGAGATACAAAAATATTTTTTACAAAATATGATTTACTGGACAAAAAGAATGCCGATTACACCCAAGTTTTTCAAGGTTACTGGAGAAATTATTTTGCCAGTGATTATCAAGTCCCTTGACAAAAAAAATGATTTCATTCTAAAGACTTCTCAATGATCTTGAAAGGGTTAATCAGAGCACAGTAACTTCAAAAAAACTCTGTGATTAAAAGCGTCAACTGAAAGCTTTCAATTTACCACGTTCTTGCCGACAACTTGCGCTACCCTTGAATATCATGAACATTTTTTCCCTCCGTCTACCGCGAATTTTCCGTTTTACGACAGCGCCTACAGATCACGAGGAAAAAAAGAGGAGTTAAAACTCGCGAACGGAAATGCCCGTGGGCTTTTTGCGGGGTGTCGGTGTTTTTTTTCCCAGGAAGATGGATAGACTCCGAAGGGTACGAAGGTCGCGGAAGCCCGAGCTGAAGGAAAGTAGAAGAAAAGTATGCGAAGACGTTCGGTCCTGTTGGTAGGTAGACGGAGATACTGAAAGTAAGAAAAAAAAGGAGGAGTATGAACGAAGATATTTTATTTCGAAGGCAGAAGACGCAGCCCGGTACTCTCTGGCATCTTTTTCACTCCATACATCGCGCCTTACCTCGCCGCGATTTCTTTCTTTTCCCTATCGCGTTCTCCTTTTTTTTTACATTATAGAGTCGCGAGAGTAAGCCGGAGGCCAAGCACCCCCGCGCCGACGACCGTCTGCCTCGTGCACGGATTTAAGAGGGAAACATTTCTTCAACGATCCTCTCTCGCTCTTACTCTCAACCCTCTGGCAACCCAAACGAGGCCTCGGGGTCTCAAGAGAAGTCGGACGAGCAGAAGAAACGGGAGACTCTCGGAAGGGACGGGACAACGCGATGCAGTCGGGCGAAAATCACGAGCCGTATCGACTCTGCTTTGCCAAAGCCTACGGCCGTTAAATCGCGACTTCGTCCTCGTCGTCGTCGTCGTCGTCGTCGTCGTCGTCGCCGTCGTCGTCGACATTTTCCTTGCTGTTTCCGTTCCTCCGTCTTTCTCTTGCCACCCGACTATTTTCTCTCGGACCAGAGAGCACGTTTTCTTCAACGAAAATATATATTTGAAAAAATATAAAAAAAATAAAGAAATCTCCCTCTTCGGAACAGTAACGCGGCGCTTTACCACGACGTTTTCGCGACGCAGAGCTCTTTTATACAGGCAAAAGAGAACTTTCAAGGCACCGGATAATTGGAGTGAAATGTACGCGGCACGAATCCTCGAACATGGTAAGCTCGGGAAACTACCGAAACGAACCGATCTTTCGGATTTATTACTGTATTTTCTTCTCCGCTTTCTTATTTATAATTTGACCATTCAACTCTGCAACTAGAGTTTATTTTACTCAGATCGAAAGATAAATAAGAGAAATAAAAAGCCTCGCAGATAGTCACGTATCCGATTCGAGATCCAATAAGTAAAGGAAGACCGTGGATGCACGGAAGAAAGAGAATAAGGATCAAGAGAAAAGAGTCCGAGAAGTCTGGGAAAAGGGAGTAGGATGTACCCATGTGAATTCATTCAACGGGAGGCTTCGTCCCCAATCCCAACAGGACGTTTTCATTCTTCACGAGAAGATACGCCGAAGATTTTCCACACTCGCGCGAACCGTTGGCTCGTCCGGATTTGCATAGAGATATACACCGCTAAATCGGTGTCTTATCGATTCTGTCTAGGTTGGGATATTCGCTGGGATTCGCTGATCGTCTTATAGCGCATAGCGTTTGCCAGTTGAGAGAAACTGGTCTATTGAGATCGTCGGGATAGTAGACGAGGTAAAAGATGACACGGTCATTGGCAATTCAACCCTAAACTCCAAAAACTAGTATCTAAATACTCACCCCAACCCGAATTATTTGCAATTAATGGTTTAAACATCGAACTTCCTTGAATACGCATGGATCAGTTTTTGTAAATCGGTTTTTGATCATGATATTCCAGGTCGAACTGTGGCTTACAGGATATTTTCGACACACCTTAGTGTGCCAATGACCGAAAGGTTTCAGCTGACTATTACGTTTATTTCATGAATAGTTCAAGCCCCGCTCGTTCGATCGGCTGCTAGCGCAATGCACAGTAGCGAAACCCACGCTGCGGCAAAGTAGACAGGCTTCCCTTGCAACAGTGGCCCCGTACAAGAATAAGGTAAGAGATAAAAAGGAAAGAACGACGAGGGGTCGAAGAAAGAAACGTCGGATTTGCCGGTCTAACCGGAAAGTATCGAGGAAAACGAGGGTGCATGGTCTACCCCCGAACACGCTCGGATCCCAAACGTTGAATCCTTAACGTAACGAGCGAGGGAGATTTTGTCGCACACGCCCGCCTTGGACAATCGAGAAAAATTCCGGGAGCTACGTGCGAGAAACCCGTATGCACTTAAGCGAAAATAAACTCGATATTCTGCGTCAGTGGACTGTGAGAAAAAAAAAGGTCGCAAAAATGAATATATCGAGAAATTTCGGTCCCAAGATTTTCATTCAGAGAGGCTAGAAATATCGTATCGTCTTTTTTACAATAATTTTATACGATTGCTTGGATTGTAGATTGAATATAGAACAAGCTGATTGAAATTTGAACCGCAATACGAGATACGATGATCGATAAAAATGTTTTCCATTTTTTATTACCTCAAAGAAATACCGATTTATGTTATCTAAACGATCCACAACCTTCCAAGTTGCTGATCTTTAACGTCAATTATCATGAGATCGAGTGGTGGCCAAAAAAGATAAATAAATCGTCCTTCACACCCGAGGCGCTTGCCGGTGACTCAAGCAATCGTTCGTAACAAGATTCGAGACCGATAATCTCGTGTCCAAACCTCGCGGCAAGTTTGTCGAAGAAGCGAGAACTACAGTGGAAGCCTGAACAGAAGTTTCCGACTTGGAGAGAGTGTCGCGTGAGAAGGGATGAGAGTGCGAAAGAAAGGAGATCCAAACAAGGTAGTATACGACGAAAATGGGTTGCGGACCCCTTTGCGAGATCCGGAGAACCGATCGCTCCTGTAACATCCATCCATCCTGTTTCTCTTACTCGTATCGCTCGCTTACTCTCGATATCCTCGTTCCGCAGAATTTCCTTTTAGCTCCTGGATCGTTTGCCTCCTACCATTGCCAGACATCGGACTAGTTCGAGTTTAGCCCCCTTTTCCCCCGAAAAACTTTCCTATTAATCGAATACTCGGACGATAGGATACGTGGACAAAGTAGCGGGAACGGTTAGAGCGCGCAAGGGGGATGAACAGGAGAAGACGAGAGAACGCCTGCTGGCGTCTGTCCCACCCCTGCTCGCCTCTCTAATGCCCGACGTACAAACATTTCCCTTATCGTCGTCGAGACGCTCATAAGTTTTCTCTTCGAGAAAGGCGAAAGACACCCTCATGTAGGTTCTACCAACGGGACCAAAACAGTTCCCGTCTTTTCTTTCTTCTTCCTTCTCTATCAGCGTTGCACGCGGATAGAGCTATCGCGGCAGAGGCCGATGGTGGTGGAGATCGTTTGATATCGCATCACTGGTCCGCGTCCCGTTGGGACCGACCGACGAGCCAAACCCCCTTGCAGCGAGGGAGAGAGCAAGAAAAAATAGAAGAGAACGGTATAGAAAAACAACGAAAAGGGGTGGATTATGACCGATGAAATACTCGCTCTCGTATTAAGACGTCTATACCATTAGGTTCCTGGGCACCTGGTGCTTCTGAAAGCTTCTCGGATGACTTTCGCTCGAGTAGAAGAGTTGCGAGAGACACAAAAAGGAATGAAGAGAATTTCGCGATAAAGGGGAACGAGATCTCGTGTTATGCCAGGAGAGGAAAAAAATCTACCGTCACGGGTCGTCGCTAACCCAATCGTTTATTCTTCCAATCAATGTCACAATGATATAACGGACGAGATTAAATTCGGGGAAACGGAAAGAACGAGTCACGGTGTATTTATCATTTTAGCGAAGATGGAACGACGAGACGCGATTCGAAGTGACCGGATAAGGCAAAATTCTTTGTCATTGAGCTGAATGTGAGAAACTGCCACGTGATCTGTACATATACAATCGTCTGGTGAAAATTGCCCGAGGCGAAACGATGAGTTTACTTGGCGAAGGAATTTTCCACTGACGCCCGTTCGCGCACAACTCGACGAGGACGTTGGCCCGGTGTGTATGGTATATGGAGACGATGTATACACATTGGCAAGACTGGTTGGAAGCTCTCGAATGCGAGTAAGAGAAGATCGATTGGTTTGCTTCGTCGCTGTGACGTGAAAGTATGGACAACGAAATGTATAAAGAATGAACGCGCGCGAGGGAAAAAAAAATTGATTGGATAAAGTAAGGCAATGAACTGTGTTGTGTACCCAAGAATATATTTTTAAAAGGCCTACCTTGTTGGTAATTCTACTCGTTAATTCTTTCATTAATTGCGTGGTTGTAATTGATATTACGCGATTGCAAATAATCCATATCATTTCAAATATATTATCATATTATCACTGCTGGTATCATTTATTTTATTATTATTAATAAATGGCTGATATTTTAATTATTATTTCGATAAAATATAAACTTATTATGATTTTCAATCTAATCGATACATTTTATAATCAATAATTGAAAAGAAAAAAAATGCATTACACCCGGCTCAATCGGTGATTTGGGCAATCTATTCCGATTAATATTCGCGTGTCAATTAAGCCAACCTTGCATCCTAAATCGCTAGATAATCCGGTGACAAGATTGCGTCACTGTGTTATTAGGGCAAATCGTGAGTAACCGGACATCAATGAGGCGCTTCAATTACCCCCAGGGAAGTTCTCCGTATGAGCGCCGTAATTATCATTAAGAGGTGATATACGTTGCCTCCCAAACCCATCCTTTCCCGTCTCCGTTGCGTGTCTGTAACCAAACGTCCCGCACCGCCCCGGCGCGTTTGGCTTATCGCCCAATTGATTTTCACGGTGAATTCAGTTGATGCATTTCCGGGCGTGGCATAAATCGGATCAGGGCGTCACGAGGGATTCGATTAATCCTCCGTGACTCGCAGAACTCGTTGAGCGCAACGCGTTATCGCTTTTGTGTAAACGATATAGTGATGCAAAGCGCAAGCTGTTGTGCACAGAAACACTCGAGGACGCGTGATACCGGCTGTATACAGATTGAATTTGTATAATTAGATTGCGCGGTGTTTGTACACATTACGCCCACGCCAGGTGGGAGAAATAATAAAATTCTCCAGTATACATGGACTTATGAGCACAAATTCCTTCAATTCGTTTCACGATTAGACCAAGCGCACGCTTTCAATGTCTCATTAGCGCAGAAACATCGACGAGCTTTCGCAACAGTTCACCTTTTTTTTTTCTTTTTCAATGCGATGAAAACCGTTCCCTGATACTAGTACAAATCGCGCGTTGATTTACATATAAACGGAGAGTCAGAGAGGCCGGGGGATATTAATTATGCAATTAAAATTCCTAACGACCATTGTATCCGAGTTTAATAGCGAACCTTCGACTCACAGTGTAACACATGCGGTTACGTTTAACGAATAACAATATTCCGTCGTTAAAGAGATCTTGAATTATCGGAAACATTCTTCAAGCACGATGTCATGCATTCGAGGACAAAAAATTACGAACGGATCTGACAACAATTATTAAGATTCGAATCTTTATGCATTTTTTTTTCTCTCGCAAAAGGTTTCAAGTGTAAATTTCTAAAGATATTTTAGAAATTGTTTAATTTTTCGTCCTATTAATAATTAAGATTTTTTTTCGTTCTTCTTCAAGGAAATTGCGACTGAAAGCACATGACTCACTATTATTCGCTTGATTAAACTATATCGTTGTCACAATAAGCAGCCAGCGGATCGAGAATTCCCGAGTTTATTGCTCTTTTACGACGCGTTTGTCCCTGCACAATAAAATCTCCCTTTCCCCTTTCCATCCCTCTGCCGTCATTAATCCCTTGATAACATACCGCGTTACTTTCTAATGCTATTCGCAGTATACACTACACCTGCGCAAGAGGTTCGTGCACCGTTCGAATCTCGTTCTGTGTATAGCTGACGTCTCTTGTGCAAACTAAACAACACACAATGCATACGAGCCGAGAGAAGGAATAAGTAGCATGAATCGGGGTTATTTCTCCATTCACCTAATGTCTGGCCTGGCTTACGATATAATCCCATGACACTCGTGAAGTTAGCCAACTTCTACAAGCCGGTTCGTACACAGAAAACACGGACCGGAAAGCCAGCGGGTAACGGAGGGTGTATAAGGTATTTAGAAATAAAAAAGGAAAAAAAAAGGTCTCGACTATAGAGAAAGCGTGCGGGGGCAATGAACGATTTCGCGAGGGAAAATCTCGAAGAGGGGAGGAGAAAAGCAGGCGCGTGTCCTATTGTCCAATTTGACGGACAGGCCCGCGTACGATCACAGCTGCGCTCGCACGCCAATAGAAGAGAATAAAAAAAAGAAGGAAAAACAAAGTCCTTAATCCCGATAACCTCGGGGGACTCTATCGAGATCCGTGCCGCTCCGGAAAAACGGTTTTTCTTTCCTATTAACTGGTCGACATAGCACACAAGGCTCTTCACCTAGCCGAGCGTGCGGGGAGCATTGATCGAAATTAGCAGGGCTTTTCGCGCTATCCCATGGGGAGAACGAAAAAATACATACACAAAGGGCCGAATGCGAACAAAGCATTTTGGCAGCACGCCCCAAAAAAAAAATCTACGAATTCTAACTCAGACTGGAATAAAGCTAACCAGCTGCCCGTCCGTCCGCTAATACGTGTACTATTCTCGTTACGTCATCGACGCCTCAAGGAAATTTAATAACCTGTCGTCGCTATTCGTATGGAAATTTCTTTTCTTATCCTCGATCCATTTTTTTTTTAATCGATAAAAAGCGAACACAAAGACGGCAATAGGAGTGTCGATCGCGAACCATGATTGTTATAGGCGATTGCAACTGGGGAATGAAAATTATACGGTGGGGCGATGAACGAATGAATTATAATGGAGAAAATAGGCTGGTTACCATTGCCGGTACCGAAACGGCCACTGTCCGCGATCTCGATCTGGTTCCATCGAAAGCTACGCTCGGTCACGTGTCGGGTGCGCAAAGATTGCAGTGAAGATTATCCCCGTTGTCCGATAGCGCTCCAGCGGGGAGGGTCGTCGGTGCGATAGGCGATAGACACGCGTGTGAGACACGGGAGAGCATAGCCTTAGAAAGAAAGACGAAAGAGCGAATGGGGAAACATGAGAATCGAAGGGACAAAGGCTGGGAAGCTGCGCGACAAAAAGGCAGAGAAAGAACAGAGAGGGGAATGATTTTCAGGGTTCTGACCACCCCTGAAGGCCGGAAATACAAGAATCGCCCTTTTTTTATTTCATGAACGACCGCGATTTTCTTCGGGAACACCCTATTTTCTAACCTGTCGATGGATTACAAAGAAAATCACTCGTTCTATCCGCATTTTGGGGAAAAAAGGGCGAATTGGGTGTTTTTTTCGTTTTTTTTTTTTCGTCCCCTTAAATTCGAGACTCATTTCTCGTGAGCGTTCCCTTCTCGACCACGAAATCGTGTCACATTCGTAAGCAATCAAGCAACAGGGCAGTTTCCGGAATGGTGGACGATGGTCTCGAGAGCCGGGCGACAGCCCTCGGGAGAGAGGCGCCCTCCGGCCGATTGGAGAACCCTGTCGACCCTTCTCATCAAATCAAATTCATCGTTTCGCATTAGCAGCTGTCGAAGCCGATCAAGATCACGTAAGGCATTATAGTTGGGTGTATGCTATTACTATTCTCTGTATATAGATATATGTATACGCGTAGTCGAGTGGCGTTCCACGATTAGGGTGACGAGGAGAGATTGACACGATGACGAGCGTCGCTTGACGTTGCTAAGGTCGTAGCGTCGGAGCGATATATTTCCCTTCGACAGAGTTACCATGTTGAGGCATACAATTAAACAGAGAGAAGCAAACAGAAGCACGTGCAAAAAATAAACTCACGAGTCCCGAAGATGGAATAAATTTGCCTAAAGAGACCAAGATTCGAAGAGACTTTTGATCCTTGATATTTTTTTTACTAAATACATTTCGAAGTATTCAATTCGTGTAATATAATCGAACAAACATCTAAAACAAAAAAATTAATATAGCATTTTTTTATATTGTTTATAGTTTACAAAACAAAAGAGATTAGTAGGGCTTATATGCCATATAAATAGTCAAACATTTGATTCGCAAACGACATAATATTTTCCCCCAATCATTGACGGAACTATCGAGTTCATGAATAATATTTTTCGTCAACTTGAGGAAAAAAAATGAGGAAAGTCGTTTTTATGTTATACTCTAAGAGAACACGAACGCGCGTGCATAGGGTTCTCACCGGCGGTGAGTTGCTTGCGTCGCGACGGAAGACGCGACGGAAACGAGCGTGCGCGCGGTTAATTAGATTTAGAAAAATCCGTATAAGGCACCATCGTAGACCCGAGTGTGTCACGAAGTTTCATCGAGTTTTCTCGATCCGTTGCGATTCGAGTGAACAAGTCTCTCACGTTGATGCATGAACAAATTAAGTCAGCACGAAACGTCGTTCGATCGAAATTACGGAGAGTTACTTCAAACCCGGCACATGATTAATGGAACTTTCAGTGTTTAGCGTCCGAAGCACAGTTCGGTAGAGGAGCTGGCCGATGGAGCAGCGGTAAACGGCTAAACGTATGTAAATCCATGGGTGAGTTGTCACGCGACTGTTGCCCACTGCGAACTTTCATGCTGTATTACTTGCAGCAACGATCGACAAAAACGTCACGCAGAACGTTCGCTACTACGTTAATCTGCATAATTAACTGATCGTTCGTGAAACGAAGTAGATAGCCGAAAAAAATGCAACACTTCTTTGAGTGATATCCCATGTAAATCACCAAGTAGTTGCAAATTATTGCAGTTCGACTGGAGATACACGCGATGACTCGGCACCGATAAAACGTTTCCGATGTGCCGAGAATGCCATTATCTCTCGTCTCCCCCGAGTGCAACTCGTTGTTTTCTGACCAATTTATTCGACAAAAGAAAAAATATACGAAACCAAATAGAAAATTCCGCGGCTTTGTGTTCCGGAATCGCATGTACATTGGAGACTAATCGTCGATCGATTCATCTCTACAGTTACATCGAGCATGGAGATAAATAATAATTGAGGGTGCGGTGAAACAAGTGGGAGTAAAAGATATACTGTGTGACTGCAATCAGCGACGAATTGCGCAATAAATACTATAAATATATGCCATACCGTGTAGGATATGCGAATGTGTATAGATATATATACGAAAGTCGATGAAAAACCGCCGCAGTCGCGATTCCGTGATCTCTCGATCGTACAGTTACAAACAGCTTACATAATAACGTATATTTATCTTCGACAAGCGTATATACCGTGAGCTGGTCAGGTCTATAGGACAAGGCATGCCCGAACGCCCGAACGAACGCGATACTTTTACACGACAGTGCGAAATGGAGTCGGACAAATCTGAAACTACAGCCGGCATTATACCTTGCTAGGCGCTATCGGGCCATGCCGAGTTTGTATTTATTGGTGCACCGTCGTCGTTCGGTGCGTCGCGCGATCTTGGTTCGCGCCTCGTCGCCGGTAAATGCGCAGTTTCCTCGCAATAGACACGTTCGTCTCTGTGTGGGTACGCGCAACGATAAAACATACCGGTACAGACAGTCTATACTTATATAAGCAGGGGTTTTTTTTTTTAATACACAGTGGCAAGACACGTACTCGTGTGCCATCTATGCACCTCTGTACACGTGAACAACCGGCCGGGACGGGGCACGTGACGGCGCGGTGCACACAATGTCGCACATGCAACACTTGGCGACGATACAATGTTGCACAGCACACATAAGGCTTCGATACTGTTTTATTGCGTTGGACTTGAAGGCTGTGTGGGTGGAATTGAAAAAAATGTTTTTAAAAAATATTATCAAGTTTCACCAATTACTTTAATTTTCTTTATTAAACTCCACTTAAATTTTATTCAATAACGTCGAATAATTTTTGGAAAATTAATGACGTTATATAAGCGAAACCTTTTATAATCCGTTTGAGGTCGTTTGGCGAATTGAAGGTCACGATTATTTTTTTTTAATAGAAACTTCAATTGCCCGAGAAAAGATTAATTGTCATCAACCCTTCAGAGCGATAAGAAGTCTAAAACGCAAAAAGGAGTTTTATTCGCCGATATCTGCGCACAACATTGTTGACGATGAGTCACAAAGTTGCTCGAGCCAAGCGGTTAGAATGTCCCAAGTGCGCACCGATATATAAGCTACGATCGTAATATCCCCTCCTCTGATGCATCTGGCTTAACTCAGAGGTCAAACGAATAGTCATTGGTAGTGGAAAAATTGTCCGGTATACCGTCTCTGCTACCGATGTATCGAGAAAATCCGCGAGAGCTCTATTTAGGTATGTATGTATATTTATGAGTACGTGTATATGGTGCGATAACTCGCCGGTAGCCTTGAAACGTTCATGAGACACTTGAGTTGTTGCGTGGAAAATTGCGTAATAAATAAGTCTATAGATATAGGCGCGTAACGGTGAAATTTACGCCAGAAATCTTGACCTACGTGTATATATTGCGTAACGCTCGAGGAGCATCCGGCGCTACGATAATCTCTGAATCTCTCGTGTCGCGCCAATGCTAAATTCCCGATGATACAATTAAAATTTAATAATCCCTTCGCAGATAATTATTGACGCGTGTGAGGGCTCTTTATTCCGCAACAATGTTGTGCAGCGTGACAATAGCGTAAATAACGCCTCGTCACGCTACATCTTGGTACAAAGTATCGAGAGCGTCAATGTCAAACTGGATCATAATCTCGCCGCACTGATAATAGAAACCACGCGATTGCACTCGTGCGTCATAGCAACGAGGCAGAAGTAATTCTGGCCGGTACAACTCGTTCGTTCACTTGCGGCACCGTCGCTCTGGCAAACGCGCCAATGGGCGGTTGCGTAACAGTGTGACTACTGTATATACACGCTTCGTGGCTTCCTGCGGCCACAGTTCCTGACCTACGCGACGTCGCTTATCATAGACCAAGTTCCGTCGTTGCTCACGCTATGGAATAATAGTCGCGCTCTATGTGGTAGAAGCTTGCACACTCTCGAATACTCGTGCCAACTCACGAACAGTCTGAGAGTGTTATGTCTGCGACGACACCCACACGGCTTCTGGCATAGTCATCTCCGAGCAGCAGAATTGAACTTCGTTTAGAAATATTCAGCCACGACGAGAAAAAAATAGTTTCGTATAATTTTTTATAAAAATCATCACCGAGGCTTTTAAATGACTCAAACTTTATCAAAAGTTGATCGCGTGCTTAAAACCTTGCAGGCTTATTGTCATTTGGTCCTATTTATTTTTCATTCATCGAAACTTCCAATAGATTTTTTAAATATTGGTGAAAATTCGTTACGCAATGGGAGAATTTACAACGAAGGTATCCAAAATTGAGAGTTTGCAACTGATTTCATTTTCTTCGCGTCCCACACGCGAAAGCGCTGTCGCATGTGCCAGTGATGAATATGCATGTGAGAGATCGCGTGCTCGTTGACCAAGCTAGCATAAGAATAGATGCTAGTAATAGAGCTAACTCGACGGTTCTATGCCAGCAAACGAACAGAGCTCGCTATAGTAGCGCCGCAGTACTATCGCTATAACCTAGGGCAACATTGCGCCACGTGAGTGCCGACCCTGACGTTCGCGAGCTCGCGCGGTCGTTGACTGATTATTGTTGTATGTACAGTACGAACCACGATGGCGATCCGCGATTCGCGATTTATACATCACATGCGATTCGAAAGCTTCGATGCATACAAGTGACGCCGTGTGTACTCGCGTGTATCATATTACATATTCCGATTTGATCGATGCGAACGGAAGGCACGAAAAAAAAAAAAAAAGAAACGTTAACCGTGTGTGCACAAACATGACGCCCGGTGCCGCATCATGCTACGATGATTCGCTTTGTAATGTCCCATTGAAGTCAAGTAGCTCATTGCACTTCCTGAGTATCGTTTTACGAATTGAATTCTCAATCGCGCGAGGGTTCGCCAAACGAAAAATCATTTATTTATAGTACTTCGTCGATGGTAGATAAATGAACACAACCATCGAGCTTTATTTTTATTTTTATACCTAGAAACCTCGCACGTTTCTTCAAACCGTATTATTTCAA
Source organism: Ischnus inquisitorius (assembly GCA_963924025.1). NCBI lineage: Eukaryota > Metazoa > Arthropoda > Insecta > Hymenoptera > Ichneumonidae > Ischnus > Ischnus inquisitorius. The sequence continues at coordinate 11,798,139 of OZ001250.1, forward strand.
GATAATCTTCAATTTTCAAACACTCGTTACTTATGGATATGTCCTGCAAGCTAACATATTTGCCAAATCTGGTCTCTGAGATCCATCCCGGTAAGGAGTTCCAAAAATATGTGTGATGATCAAGTGTCAAAATTATCATATTTTTAACCCTATTTCTCAATCGCAAGAATCGAATACAAAAAAGTTCAAGTTTTTTCAAGTCTGCATCGATTATTTTGTCTCGACCGCTCGACAACAAAGATGCTCGGACACTTGAATTATTTCGTCAGTTAATTCGTCTCTGCGAGCCCAATTTTTTTTACCTCCGGAACGCATCTAAGTTTTATTCGCTACTAAAAAAAAGCGGACGGAAATTAAGACTGTAGTCCTAGAAGAGTCTCGGACCATTGGCAAAGCTTCTCTTCTGGCGTAGGAGTAATTCTAATTCGGTACCAACGTCTCCGTCGTTCGTAGTCCGTCCGTATTCGTAGTTGGTGTCTCGAAAGGTCCCTGACACTAGGAAGCGTTTCGTGGATAATTTATTCGCACCGCGAGGCTTACCCACCCGGTGACATGGGAATACTCTAATACTAATACACATTGCAAGACGAGGAAAACCCGCACTACGCTCGGGAATTGCGATAAAGTGTCACTGACCCTGAGTTATTTACAGAAAATAAGCCTCGGCATTCACATAAATAAATACCTAGACTCCAATCGATCCATTTATCTCTAAACGCAGACTCGGAGTTTCGAGATTTCTTTTATCATCATTTCCATCTCTGCCCCCGCAGGTCTCGTAGAACGAATTATTTTCAACCTCATCTCTATTCTCTCTCTTCTCCTTTTTTTCTCTTATATCCGAATCATCGAGCAGCGTGTCCGGTGAAGTCGCGTGGGCGTGAAAACGGTCTACGGTACACCGTACGATAAATCTGATTCGCGTAACCGTGAACCGTATCGAATTCCGGTAAGGAGAGACACAGAGAGAAAGATCCCGCCTTGGCATCAAAGCAAAAGAGAGCTTGGACGGCTGCTGCGCGAAGAAGAAGCCCAGGCCGGGTGTTCACTTTGCTGGTGAGATGATCGGTACTCATCTCACCGACGGCGGACAAGCTGCAAAATTCAAGAGCCTCCGGGGGTATCGCGCTCTCGGGCGTTATAACAGCGCTCCGCGCGGCAATATATACGGTTTTGTTTGCTGCAGAGGGAGGGCTTGGTAGATACAACCGAATCCACTGGCGTTTCGGGATCGGGAGACTTCGCCGTGGGAGGTCCAAACTCGTAACGGAATACCGAAAGCTTCATGCAAATAGGAAGAGTTCTAGAGACACGCGGATTCGAAATAGAAACGAGAATGAACGGAGGCTCGTTTCAAGTCTCGTGCCTGTTACACACCCGGAGGATGCAGATATTGGCAAGGGAGTTATAGCAGAGAGAGGAATCTGTTGGAGTCGAAATACCGAGTTACGTTCGGCAGCGTTGAAAATTCTATTTCCGAAACGTTACGAAGTTGCGCACGTTGTTCGCGTGAAGCGGCGGTGAAAAGTCATTGAAACTATGAATTTCCGAGATTAGCAGAGTCACGCGAATATATGCGACATATGCTAGAGAGGAGGGACGGAGACAGCGAAGGAAACGAGAAGACAGACGTTAGCGCGGTAAAGTGGTTTTCAACCCGTTATGCACTCCCGCGGACCCTCGGATGAAAACTAGTCGTTTTGCATCGCGGCCACTCGAGACTCAAATAAATTAACACCGAATACGCTAAAGTTACGGACGTTGAGCAGCACTTCGTAACGCCGCTGTGGACGCTACTATGTTGGTCCGTGTGTTTGTGATAAAGTCAGAAGCCTGTTCTCGCGCAATGCGTGCCAATAGAATTTACGAGCGAGCCACCGCACGGTACACACTGAATTTGCGTGGTCACTGCTGCGACAAAAAAAAGGGAAGTAAAGAGAAATACAATTCGTGACGTTATCGCGGGGAACGTTTACCATACCGTATACCGGCGTGGCGCAGGTCGCGGTTAGGCGTCTACGTAATATTCATGCGCGAAAGCACACGCGACACTTTTACTGCATTGGAAAGCGAAGAAATGAAACCTTCAATCTCTCGGTTTCGTAATGAAGTAATTAATCTCGCCGTCGATTTAGACGGTCACTTCAAGAATATATACGCCTTAAGCAATATTCTTTGGTGAATATTTTTGGAATTCTTCCCTAACTTATAATTTCATTTTACACGTACTAAAATAATGAAATATGTTTTAGGAATATAGTATGATACGATCAAACTGAAAAAACGTGGCGAGTCTCTCGCGTGATCTTGAAATGCAAGGTACACTTTCCTCGGCCACAAGGACTGGTTAGCTAATTAGAATGATCAATACTATCTTCTCGCTCCTGTCCCTCCGGGCCATATCCTGACCTTTTTCCCCCTTCGTTTCTAATTTCCCTTCGGTTTTTAGCCCGAGTTGAGATATCGTGACGATCTCGTTTGACGATTCCTTCATGCAGATTGGATCGTCGATAACCCCCTTGAAGCGACCAAGCGAAAAAAAAAAAGAAAACGAAAAGATACCTCGACGGACAGGGCGTCTTCGGGCGAGCACTCTTGTTCATTTCTCCAGAGAGAAAAGAGAAAATCCGTCTCGACCCTCTCGAAGGACGAGGGGTGAGTTATGAAACGTGGCAGGGCTCAAAGTTTTCAAAGTTTGCGTTGCCGTTTACTCGTAGAAAATGCGAAACTCTCACGGTGATACTATTAATATTAATATTATTATTATTATTTCGAGTAGAGCAACTAGCGAGAAAGTTTCGCATGGTTGTTCGTTAGCGTCATGTCGCGCAAGTTCGCTTAATCGTACCTAATTGAATTTGTAATTATTTCTCGGAAGGCGTGGGTGTATGACGTGACAGAACACGGCTTACACATTTCGCATCCTCGCGCCCTAAGCTCGAAACTCCTTCGCATCGACATAGCACCGAACAGGAGGATGTGAAGGTTGAATATGAGAAGAACCTCGAGCGTGTCGCGCACGTGTGGTTGGAACGTCTCGTCGGATAGCTCTCAGGTGCACAAACTTCGAGAACTAGAAACACAGGCTAATCCGAGTATGTACCTTTGGGCCTCGACTATGTGCCCGCCTATAGCACTGTGCAGACAAAGCGTGTGTGCATGTATTTGGTAGAGAGAATCTTGCGGTTGTACGCCGCGCGAAGTACCGCGAATAATTGCCTGACAATTAATTCCCGAGTGACTAAACCTCTCCCCCCTCCCCTTCACCGCCGACTCTCGTAATTCGCACTCAATTACACACAAGAACGACGCATATTGCTCCTGCTTCCTCGCCGACGTTGTTATAGGCCGACGCATCGCAACTCACTGTGACACAAATTTCCGGTCTTTGGTCGACTTGCACTCGAGTTCCATCGACTCATTTAACGAGAAATTACCGATTTCTTTGCACTGCGACGGAGATCATTATCGTTCGCGAGCATTGTGAGCGTCTGTGAAGAGATTATAGCGACGACGAGAGCGAAGAAGCGATTGGTCGGCATCGAGAGGAAACATTTGCTGCTCGTAAAGGATGTTACTCATCTTTCAGGAAACGTGTCGTAATTTTTTGTCGAAAACTGCAGATGCTGATACTTTAAGCTCACGGACAAAAACCTCGGAGAGAGCCGGAGATCTCGCAGCTTATTCACATACTTGTGAAAATAAAATAGTAATATGTATCTTTTTACAAGCACGAGCAAGAGAGAGATTAAATTGCATATAAATTATGAAATAATTAACCGGAACGATGGAACGATCATACAAAGATTGTATATAACTAATAATTTTGTCACGTATATAAAATATTTACTATATATGTCTTAAATATTATGTTTCTGATTGATTTATTGTATAAAGAAATTTTAGTCAAGGTGCAAGAAAAAAATGCGTAATTGTTTCTATATTGATTTAATGAACACTATATAGTGAGTCATGATTTTGGGAAGAAGACCGGATCCCCGGCACGCGAAATATCTCGTTCAATTGTGGTCCAACTTTGTGGCAGAAGCTCGAACTTTCTTGGTTGTCAAAAGTATATATAGATATACACGTCTGAGCTCCGTGTATCTCTCGGCGGTGTCTGCTCTCCTTCGACACCCCTGTTTTTCACGTAAAAGTGACAAAACGCCCGCGATTACGGGAAGTTAGCCCCGCGGGGGTGACTCGAGACCGTTGCCTGATGACGCGCTCGGGACCTCTCGAGAATTAACTACCGTACAGACCATCGTTTTTCAACCTGGGCCTCTGACATCCCTACCACCACTGTCTCGCTGCCTGTCTGCTCCGAACTCACAATACAACCATCGGGACAGACTCACCGCAGAAACTCCTTCGTAACTTCGTATCTTCAACAACCTTCTCCCCGTTCGTCGCCAACCGTTTCCTACACGACGAGTGCAGAACTGTGGTCTGTTTCTGGTCCTCTCTCGGTAATGATTATTATTGAACCGTGAACACCCACTGCTATCGACTTTCATAACATATTTTCTAAAAGTAATTATACGAGCAAGATAGACCCGAAACGACAACATCGCATCATCCTCCAAGGGAATAACAGGCTCTAAAAATTAAACGCTTCTCGTTAACCGTAATGCGTGTGTGGTATTCGCGGCTTTCGATCTATCATCCCGTTTACATTTTATCGCGCTCCGAGAGTCTCAAAGTAACAAAGCATAACTTGTGTTTGGACGATGAGAGTCGAAAACGTGAGTGTAATATTCAACGACCAATATATTCGTATCTAAATCGCGCGTGTAACTCGATCGTGAGATAAATGCCCTCCGCGCTTACCTCGTAGATTCTCTCGATAACCCGAATTCGGTATTGCCTTTTCACGGCAAACGAGACCGAGGGTAGACGCGAACTGGTGCGACGCAATTACTTAGCCACCGACGTACAGTTTGCATATCAAGTGAGCTTGAAGCTCGAGAAGCTTGCCAATCGAATTCTCGTTGGCTCGAAGTAACGTATGGGTGTAACTAATACTACACTTTATGTGGAAAACGAGCTATGTATACCCTGCAGATAGTTATATACCTACACGTTATAATGAAACGTGGATAGAGTTCTGCGCTCCCTTCTTTTTCGTCCTCTCTCGAGTTTTACAACGAGGTGTGGGCGTCGTGGCATTCGTTACGATTTAAATCGAGTCACGAGTATACACCTCTCTTGTCGGGCGAGTTAGAAAACGCACGAGTCAGTCGCGCGCGGCGCGAAACTTTGCCCTCTACCGAGTTACATAAAACCACTCCGGGGGTAGACAAAGGGAGCGCGGGCGCGCCCAGCATCTTCCAATGTCGAGCTTTATTACAACTTGAAAACCGGGTAACTTCGTTGTCTCGGGGCCGATGCTAAATAGAGTGACTCCCACGAATTCGAAATTGGGGAATTTTCAAGTGCCTCTTGCGTGAATACTTTAGAACCCTGGAGACGTATCTTTCGCATGAATCCCTTGATTATTCCGGACGAGTCGGACGGAGAACGGAGACCGATAAATTATCCGTTTATTATACGCCAGTGACCAGTCGTAGAATTAACTTTAGTTTAGCAATTACATCATTATAGAAATACAACGCTAACAGTTGGTTCAACAAATAAATTTATATTAATTTCCTAGTGCAGGCTTTGCGATACCCGGCGATTATTGATCCAGACGAAAGACTGTTGAGTGAAACAATTGGCTATTTCTTCGCGATAGAATTCAATCAGCAGTGCGAAGCAATTATTCCAAGTCACACACGTGCACGACCGAAGGTCGAACATAATACTGTAATAGTTAAATCCTACGTAGTTGCGGTAACAAAATTCGTGATTCCAGAGGGACTTCGTGCATTATAGAAGTTTCTCCCAGTTCGGGGAGGTTCACTTGGACCCTTGGCAACGGCTGGCACTCCGGCGGTTTATAGAACGGGTCACATCTCTTGATTATTCGTACGGGTAAGAAGACGAAGTGTAAGGCGACGGGCTCGTAGATAAGCTTTTGTGTGTTTGCCACGAGTTGGAACAGGGAACCACGGTGTGTAGAAGTGATACATAACTCGAAGTAGAGCCACAGAATCCACGGTACGGTGATGAACCGTTCGATGCTCGGGGAATTATACGAAAGAGGCAATAACGGAGTCTAGGCCGGATACGCGGAGGGTGAGAAAAGGAGGAGACGGTAGGCCCCGGTAATGGAAATTCGTGTCGCCATTCTCTCGTGCACACGGGTCTGGGCACGAACCACGGGGGCTCTTCATTCTCCTACGCTCGACTGGTGCTACTATTACTGCTATAATATGCCGCGGGGGCATCGCGGGCGTTATACACGACACCCGGTCGCAAGATAACCCGCTCGTAAAGGACACGATTGAATTTCGAGCTTTGGAAAAGACTCGGTATGCTCGGCGTGATCGAGTACAGCCGCTTAGACGATTTAGTTTCGTAGCTTTGTATCTAACACTCTCGATAGGATTTATAAGGATATATTTTTTCTTTACAGAAATTATACATTTTGACAAATAGTCTGACTGGAAGAATTACAGATTAATACTCCAAACTAAGAAAAAAAACGTGTGAAAATAAATAAAGCACACGGATAAGCATATTCATACACATTTTATCGAATTTGAAGTCACCGAGGTTGTGCGAACGTTGGAACAGAGTTTTCCGAGCACGATAGGAGGCGTAAAAGCTAAAAAATTGAGGTAAAAAAAGAAGAAAAAAAATCTGTAAAGCTCGCGCGTGCCTTTCCCAATGGCTCTCTAGCGTATAGCAGTAAAAGTATTTTAATATGACAAAATCCTCTTACTCTGCTCTATAAAAAGTTTAATATACCCTCAACGGGGTTCGCATTCGCTCTTCTCCTTTTCGTTTACCGGAAAAGGAAGCGCGACGGGCGAAGAGAGCGGAGGGGGCGAGAGAGAGTGCAACAATTGTGTGAGAAAGAAATCGCGGCACACGGGAAAGAACGAAGACGACACAGGGCTTAAATCCGTGGCGAGGAAAAGTTTCTTCGAGAATATAGCCAGCAGCAATAAGCCATCGAGATGATCCTATCCTTAAGCTCCCTATAAATCTTCATTATATCTTACCTTCCATGGAAAAAAAAATTGTCCACTGATACTTATTTTCTTGCCAGTTTGCAGACACCCCGAAATGATTTAACGAGTTAACGAGATATAAATTGACCCTAAACGTCGATTCTTTCATTTCCACGAACCGAAACTTCGAGAATAATCACGAATCATCAGATTTGTTCTTCGAGAATGATTAACATTTTCAAAACATTTTTTCCTTGAACATTTAGGCTCTATTTCTTTTTCGAGTACGCAAGGGTGAAGTATTTAGGAAAATAGTTAAACATTCATGCACTCACCGCTCGAATGGTCGAATTAAGCAACACGTAAAAAAATGTCTCCTTGTACTCACCTGAAACAGAAAAAAGAACGGATTTTATTGGTCAAATCTTACACGCTTGGCTTGGATGCTTTTATAATGAAATAAAAGGGAAGATGAGGGGGGGGGGGAGGTTTGTTTGCGAAGGTTCGAGTGTGTCGCAAATTATTTCGTACCTTGGTGGCTGCTTTGTCTCATGAAGCACCAAGTTCCTCGGTTGCTACTAGGACGGTCGGATGGTAGATTTTGCAAAGACTTTCCTGGGTATTGCGGCAAGGGAGGTAAGGGCAATATCCTCGAGTACTTTTACGGGGCTACGCCCGGCTGGTTTCGACGAGGCGAAGCACGATCCGAGCTCACGATCGTCCCTGCCCGCCCACCCGCACGTCTCTCGAGGTATTATGCGAAGTCGCAACTACGAAGACGACGACGAAACCTTCTCGAGGAAGGTTTTCGGGTGCAAGCAAGCGAACGAATGAAAGTGCTAGTCGGTACGAACGAAACCGGCTATTTGATGAGCTTGCGAAAATTATCTAGCTATCTTCCTTGATGGCTTCTCTCTCCCGCGTCGGCGTCGTCGTCGTCGTGTTTGGAAAGCTGATCAACCGTGGAAAGCACGAAAACGTGAACGAGCTTCGACGAGGACGACGACGACGCCGACGATGGAGCAGCTTTCCAGTTTCGGAAGTCTTGCTCGTACTTTATGGCTGGGAAAACTTCGTTACTCCCGAGACTCTCGTGCAAACCTTTCCCCGGACGCGTGTAATGTATCGGATACGTAATGAAAGAGTAAGAGTAGAGAAAAAAGAAGCTGACAGGTATATTACTGATCCGCGTGCACCCGCGCTGCAGTCCCTATACGCCCCGTCCTTTTTTTAGCCCGCGCAAAAACGTGAGCGTATAATAAAAGTGAAAAGTGTAACGGCGTATCATAAAAGAGGGAAAAGCGTAATAGCTACAAACGACCCGTTTTACGAGAATGGATACTATGTTATACTTTTTTCTTCTCCTGTTACTATATCTAAAAGAGTGAGCTTTTGTAATGAGTCTTTACTGCATCGAAGGCAAACTGCCCGTGGCAAGCGATTCTCGAAAAACTATAAGCCATCGCCGAACGGGCACCGCTGGTTTATGGCGAATAACACGCGAAGATTGTTGTCTCTTAAACCCTCATCTTTTTCAAACTATTTTTAAAAAATATTTTTATTATAAACGAAATCAAACAAATGGATAGAATTTTAGCGTATAGACTAAGTAATAATATTTTTCTTTTATCTGATTGAATTAAAATAAAATATTATTGCAACAATCGATATCAATTTTTTGACTCAACGATAATATATTTCGTATCGCCGATGGAATTTATTTGGCTTTTACTTCATGTGATAGAACTCAAACGGAAATCTGATTGCGGAGGCGTGAGAGAACGTTCCAAAGCTCGTCAGAGCTAAGAGTGTGATGCCGGCGAATCGAGTCAACGACGTCGTCGCTGGCGCTGTCGACGAGGATACAATCGTTTCCGGTATGCCAAAGCACACATTCAAGGGGCGCGAGAGAAGCAGACAAGGAGCGACCGCGAATAGCGCGCGATTTGCCGCTACGCGAGTATTATCAAGGGAAAGGAAGCGGCCCGAAGAGAGATACGCGATAAAGTGTGAGTGTGTGTGTGTGTGTAGGGGGTAGAGCGGCGGAGAAGTACTATCGACCCGCGGGCGTTCAGGCAGGCACAACGATCGACCGTTTTGTGTCTCTAATCATGCCATTGTTCGACGTCCGATTGCGGGCCGACCGCTCGGCTGACAAGCGGCGGAGAACGAAGGGTCCGAGGGCCGCGAGACTACTGGAACTGCCGCCAATCTGGTCGATAAAGAATGTATGTGGGAGAAAAAAAAATTAGAAAAAAAACGAACCCATTTGACGTTGCGAATTTTGGTGAATTTTTACCCGGGGCTTTATCACGCGAGAACGTTCCGCCAATGGAGCTTTTGTGAAAACAGTGCTTAGTTATCGGACGAATGAATAGCTCCAATTTTTATTTCTTGCTCAACGTTCGTTGAAAGCGGTAAAATAACAGTACTGTATTTCTTCAATGGCATTACCGTGACAAAAGGGGCACAAAAAAGTCCGAACTTTTACTCGAGCTAAAATGCAAGCTTTATTCTTTATTACGGAGGTCATCAACATTTTTTAATCATAGTACTGGAATAAGCTGAGTTGGATAAGAATTGATAAGATTTTTTAAAGGGTTTAATGTAAAGTCTACCCCCCCGAGGCCAGTTGCATTTTCTTATCCATAATTCCCAGTCGGCAAGCTCGGGCGTACACGAAGAGAGAAGATAGGGACGAGACACTCGATTAGAGCGAATTGTTCGTATCCGAGCGGGTCTTATCCCCAAAAGCGACAAATGCCTCGAAATTGCGCTCGAGGGTCCAATACATATGATAGTATAGCCTGGTTTCCAGGCGGGCTAGGACGATTATACCACGTATGAGAGGAGTTTCGTGGTGCGGACACGCGAGACACTGGATTGGGCAACCTAATACTCTAGAACGGGTCTTGGCAAAAGGACAGATATATACATGTATATATGCAATGCGAAGGGACAGAAAGTTCTCGAAGGGGTTTTAATAGCCCACGTCCTTGCGCCGACTGACCGGTGCCCAGACGAGGGATGAAAATCGAGTTTCACCGTCAGAGACTTGATACACAAAACATCCCCGCGACTCGCTATGTCTATAGTCGTGAATTTGGAAAGCCGAATCGGGTCGGTCGTTATTTCTGGTCGGCGACCCGTCGAAAATCCTGTAACCCTCGGGGAAGCACACGGTGGAAAACGGCTCCTCTGTCATCAAATTATATATACCGACAGCCACGGCTTCTAAACCTCGTATACATGTCGTCAAGCTGTAACAGATTTTTCGAATCTGTCGATCAAGCTTGATCGAACGATTCTCCAACGGAGAACATGCTCGTACCGCAAAGAACGGGGGTAAAAAAACGTAAAAAAGACCACGTTAAATTCCGTGCTGAAGAAAGTATGGCCTTGGTGAGAGATAAACTTAAATAGCTCTCGGCTTCGAGGCACCTGCCACCTCTCACAGCCGGGATGGGGTCAACGCGCCTTCAACTTTGAACCTCCGTACTTCAAAGGAGATCGTAAGGTATTTTCCTTCCTCGTTAGGGAAAGGTGAAGGGGGATAGAGATAAGACACTTCGTCATAATCCCTACTCTCTACTTTCTCAAGCGGGCTCTTTTCCCACTTATAGCATCATTCTGGTGAGCTTAGCAGACTGTCTAGTCATCCCTCCAACCACCAATCTTTCGTCTATCTTCTTGTTTCTGCCTCTTCGTACACGTACTGTATCTCAAACTCACTCAAAAGACACGTCTACATGAGAAAAAGACCGAGTCATCAACAGAAACAACTTAGAGACCAGCATTGATCATCGAAAGAGCAAACATATTTGAAAAACGGACTTCAAACGTTGAAAAAACAACTCAAGCAAATGGAGAAAAAGAACGGTGACAAAGTGATTGCGGAGCAGAGCGATCGGTCCATCTACGCCGGTGTCGCCCGGGAGTCTGCCGCAGATTATCAGGGAAAGTAGTGGCTGCGGCGTTGGTAGTAGTCGTCGGAGAGTCAAGGCCGCCCGGTGCAGCGGCCGACACCCCCCGTTCGGGTCGTCGACGCGGCGGGTGTAGCGTCGGCAAGGGTGGCGGGCATCGGCGGCGGCGGCGGCACCGCGACGCGGTCTGGGAAAGGATCACGCGAACGCCGCGAGACTCGAAGCTCCAGGAAGGGGTAGGCCGTGTCTGCGTATACTGCAGCGCTGGATACCACGGTCGATAGAATTGTCTGCGCACATGCGCGGGGCCAAGACCCCCGAAGCTTTTACTCGTCAGCTGCGCCATTGATTCCCACCGAGCTCCCGGCCATCCCCTTGAAACCACCCACACTCAACAGCACCAGCACTGGCAACCACCAAGCCGAGTTTTCAACCAGTCCTCCACCTCTTCTTCCTCTCCACCTGCTCCTCTTCCTTTCGCTCGGGTTCCCGGTACCGCGGGAAGCAAGCAACCCCGCAAGCTACGACCTGCTATCCATAGACAAGAGCCAGGCGAGGCCAGACCCTGTGCGCGCGTAGACTTAAAGCAGACCGAGCTGAATAAAGGTCGCTAATTTGTGTAACGACGAAGACGTTATCCAAGGTGAATACACGTTGATGCTGATGCTTGCGCAAGAAGTATAAAGGGATCCGTGCGAAAACTTCGTCCGTGAGACTGACAATGATGAGGTTCAAGGGTAAAGGCCATATATAAGCCAAGCGAGAGTTAACCATGGAAAGAGAAACCTAAGGGGTTGAAGCACGAGCTTTATCTCCGGATGCTATGTGCTTCAAGCTATTCTATATAACCGTCGGTGCGGAGAACCCGAACCCTCGGTAACGAATTCTTCGCGTACCGAAGTATGAAAGGAAAGGGACGAAACTGTTGGGGAAGAAGTCCGAGATAAAGAGTGAGATGGAATCGCGAGTTTCCGGCCACAAGGGATTTAATAGTGACCTTGTTTATGCCTCACATATTGGGTGACCAATGTCCGGCTGTTTAGCGAATGGGCTTCGCGAGTTTTATCGAAATTTAATGATCAAGGATCTGATCAATGTTGGATGATGACTTTCTTAGTGGACGAAGTCAATTTTTCTTATTTGCACCCACGAACTATTTTTTTATTACGAAAATGTTGATAGTTTTTCTCTCATGTCTGGAATCCAGGCAGCCAACGAAAGATCGAGTGGACGATGGATATCAAGTTTCTCAGGGAACTCATAACCACCGCGTCGCAATTCCTTTCTTCTACTCGTGTTACTACTCATTTTGGATCTCGAGCTTTTCGACGTCATCGTAGTAGATCAAAGGAGAACTTGAATCGTCTGGTCTCGTCTTTCGTGAGAGAGTCGAGAAAGCGAGCAGAGTCAAAGATTTGATGAAGAAAGCACAACACAGGTCGGAGGTTATATAGCCTAACGTCGATTCGAGTGGAATTGACGACCTTCCCCGGTTGATCCGGGCAACTTTTCCCTATTCTACAAACTCTCAAATGAAATTGAGATTGGATCCGACAAGGGAGAGCCGGTGAAGAAACCGAACGAGAACACGCTCTTTGCACCCGAGACGAACACACCATACCCTTGAAGTCTGAACTTTATTTTCGCACGAAGAATAGAAAAACGGCAAAAAGAGAGGTATCAAGTCGGAAGGCGCGCAACACTCCCGATATCAACGAGATTGAGCAATACTCGGTGTCCACTCGAGGGTTCCGATAGGTATCGATCTTGTTCTTGTACATCGAGATGGAAGCATACAAGGCCATGAAGGTTTCCGCCTCTTCCGTGTTCAACGTTGCTGCTGCAGCCCCTCTATGGAGAGGACGAGAAAGAAGAACATGAAGAAGTGACCCTTGGAAAAACCGGTCTCACTCCCTTTTCCGTTTCACGCATATAATGGGAAAAAGAAGATTCTTTGTTTCAGACGACAGTGGGGAATTCGAAACGCTGTTTCGACACGTCGGCAGAGGCTGTGACACTCTTATCCGACTTTATCATCTTGGTAAACTCAAAGGGGAAAAAAAACATCTCGAACTAAGGTCTCCGAGGAATCCGATGTCATTTGCATCCATCAGTGGCGGAATTGAATGAAATTTATGATCAGGAGTTATATCAACATCACCCGGTCCGGACATCAAATTGTTTTTCCCCTAAAATCTCCACTCAAGACAGGTTTATTGCACAACCGGGATAAAATCACGTAAAACGAAAGGAGGAACTTAATGTTCCTCAGCATTTCGAACGATTCTTTCTTTCATGCTCGCAATAAACGCTGTAATATCCATCTAATAACGATAAGTACCGTCATGAAGATCCGAAAAGCCTTTTCTCTGGGCCAAAAAGCCCAAGATGTCGCAGCGTCGACATTTGGCGGCGTTTCACGAGTAGACGGGAACGACGACGATCTTTTGCAACTGTTTAAGCTCCTTTTCTCGACGAGCTTGACGGTCGACCGTGTTTGAGAGAGCTGAATTCTGGCTCGGAGACTCGTTGGAGTGTCGCTTCGTCGGCGGCTTAAAGTATAACGAGGCATGACTTCCTCGTCGTCTACTTGGTTCGCCATGCAGACACGGACATCACCCCGGTTTGGTTTAGCGCTGCTTTAATTTTACCCTCGAGCTTCAATATCTTGAACGGTTTCTCGTCGTTCTTCGGGAATTCGCCGAGGAAACGCGCCGTTAACGTTGCAATATGACAAGAAACGGAATAGGCAAAAAGAGTAGCAAGAAACTAAGAAGAAACGGGCTTCGAAGAATGGAATAAGGGACCTTCACGATTTTCCTCATTCTATTCGACATATAGCGACGATCCTACGTAATATCCCAGGGCTCGCTCGCGAAACTTGGAAAGTACTTCAGGGTCTCTTGAGCCCTTGGATATGGGGTGGTATAGCTCGCTTCTCCGGGCGTTCTGCTTCTCGGCTATCAGCGCCGGTGTTCCCTACCTCCTCTCTTCAAACCTCACACTTCTCATCCCGCCAGGTATACAGAGCGGTACGCCGACCTCTGTTTTTTATCGCTTGCATAAAAAGGAAACTTTCCGTTGCGGAAACTCATTTATTCTCTCCGACGAAGCTCCGACCTTCCACTTTCGGCCCTTCACCCCTGTCGAGAGAATCGTGACCGGAAGCGTACAAACATTGATGAAAGTTTCGTTATTACGAAACTCCAAGCTCCGGTTAATTTGAGTGTTTTTTGTTTTTTTTCATGAAGAACGACGACTATTGCTAAAAACGCGTTCGACGTCGATTACCTTTTTTTTTCTCAGACATTTGCATCATTCAGTGGAATTTTTAGTTGAAAAAATGGCAAAGACCAATGTGGTACGGTGGTTGAGAATCTCCAGAACGATCGTCTAGCTAGAACGGAAGGTCGACGACTAAACGTCCTTGATATTCAGTATCCGAGTTGAGCGCGATGGATCGTGAGCGTTAATGTCACGACGAGGGGTTCGTTGGTCCGACGACGTTATCTGGCCGCAGAGCCACGACGTCTGCGACAAGGAGAAGGGACGACACGTTGCGGGGAAGGCCAGGGTTTTGGCATAGTGAACACACCGCCGGTTAAGGTGAGGGCGTCGACGATGCGACGAAGGTCCGAGTAACACAGTTGGGTAATCCGCAAAGGGCTGTCCCGAAGGGTGTTTTCACCGTTTCTGAAGAACCCCAACGGCTATTTCCTCTCTACCCGAGTCCACTGCTTTCGTCTATTTCGATAGAGGCAACGATAAGAAAAAATGTTACCGCGTCCAATGGACCCGCATTGTTGTTAAAGACATAAGGGTAGCTATAGAAACTACAGAGATACATAGTCAAACTCTGGGATTCGCTTGCAGACAAAGGTTCTTCATTTTCGTCTAACTGGAAGCCAATCGCGAGTTCTGGAATAAATTTCAATGCCTCGCCAGAGCGAATGGGATGCGGCATGCATTTTTCTCGAATATATTTCAATCGAACGTGCGCACTGTGTGGATACTGGAAATAGCGTTGTGAACGAAGAACAAGAGTCGAAAAGAGCTTGAGAAGAGAGCATTGGAAGAGCATTGAATGTATTCGTATGAAGACAGACAAGAGAATTCGTAAGCCCGGGCGAGCGTACAGCGACCACAGCGATGGAATGAAGAGAGGGAAAACGAGAGGGTTGAACGGCTCGAGCTCTCTCTGCATCCCATCCTCGTGCTCATCATCGTTCCTTCCATCCACCTCCACCCGCGGCCGAATCGCAAGTTTGGCCAAACGCCGCGGCGGTGGTTCGAATATCGACCACCGACCTCGCGCACTTCAACCACCCACGAGCCCCTCACCCAACCGCGGCACTATCATCCCACCCGCGCGTCCAACCAGCCGGCAGTTTCGCCCTTGCCCTTGACATTCCCAACGCTTCGACCGGGACGAAGTCCAAACACTCGAAATATCTCTCCACCATTCATTGAATTCGTTTCGTTAACGTGAGATTTTCTTTAATCGAATTTCAGCTCTACTCGAAATAAGAATTTTTTTTACACAAAGAAACGAAAAGCAAGGCCCATCGACGGTACTTGTGCTTCCAATAAGTGGTTACAATTTTGTTTGTCAGAGACCTTCTCCAGCCATTTATCCTCGACGGAATGTTTTACGATTGATCTTAGTTTTTTTTTCGATTTTGCTTTGTTTCGTATAAATATTCCTAGCGTTCAATAATTCATTGCTGTTCACCGAACAATCGTAATTTTCTGGGTCCTGAAATTAATTTCTCCCGTGAAGATCACGATTTACTTTTCCTTTATCTAATTTTCTCTTCCTCCTCGCCCCCAAGACGAAGTGATCGAGAGGATCATTAAGATCTTCGCAGACGGTCGGATAGTTAACTTCCTAGTTGCAGTCGAGATAAGACGGTGGTAGAGGTGAGACACGGGAGGGTAAAGAGGAGCGTGAGATTCGCAACCCTCGTAAATATCGCAAGCGAAGCCTAATCACCTACACCGCAGCGATCCTCGATTCATTTTCCGCGCGTTTCCTTCACGCTCCATCGTTGGCTTCCCTCGTCGCGGCGGGAATCTTCTCCTAATGGCCAAAGTTCTCTCGGGCTCTGTGGCTCCTCGGAGTCTCTCGCGCTTCACTCCGACTAATCGAACGTCGTTCGCGCTCGTAACATTCGGAGTCTCATCCCGCCGATATGTAGTGTATCTAATTGCCGACGAGTGCCGAATCGTTTCGTCGACGGATGCGAAGAGAGCTCGATAACGAGTCTCTCGCGGCCCGTCGCGTCGTCGCACCTATACCGATCTCGTTCGATCATTCATCATCAATCGTAGTCTGTCTTCTTCACTCATCCCGAACCTCGCAGCTTTTATTTTTTGTCCCGCGAACGCGCCCCCTATCCTGCGTATATCTCGTCGCTAAATCGAGATACAAAAAAACACGGTGATGTGTGCACGTTGTTAAAAAAAAAAAAATGCAAAAAAAAAACAAGACTGGTTCCCGTCGACTGGTTTATCCGGTGCTCTCGTCCCGCTCGGCACTCCGATGTTCGCGCTGCTGACAAGGTCGAGCTCATCGATTTATCGGGTACGCTCTCGTCTAGCTGAGTATGTATATATACGAAAATTGACGAGGCTTCGCCCGTGACATCGACAGTATTTTCTGTCTGTCTTTTGTTTCTTTTTTTCAGTCCATTATGAACGAAGCGCGACCGCGGACGCGAAACGCTACGTTTTATTCGCGTGGGTCGCGCGAGATCGGAATAATGGAAATGGGAGAATTGTGGGAGAGAAAAAAAAAGGTTACAAAAAGGTGTTAAAAGAGTGAAGTTTTTCGAGAACGCTAAAGATCTTTAGAAACGATGCTACTTTTTTTCATTATCCTCATTTCCTCTCATTTCACGAAGCAATGGGTGCTTACGGAGAATGAACGAGACGAGAGCGAGAAAGAAAAAAGATAGAAAAGAAATGTCGAGAATGAGCGAAATAACACTAGCATATGACTATAGTGTTACATCGTCTCGAGTTTATCTCGAAGGAAGATCGGCCCGCTTTTGCGACAGATGCGTTCGTGGCCCTCGTGAGAAGAAACGGTACCAGCAGCGGCGAAGCGAAGTGGCAAGCCGGCGGCTCTGAGCACCAAGCGAAATGGACGGACATGTGCGATAAAGGGGGTCGTACACAGCCTCCGTAAACGCGAACGAGATTATGGTGGTCGAGTGAGACCACCGCGGTGCGAGTTTCTCAGTGAACGAGCTAGACCGAGCTCACGGAGAAAAAAGAAAAACCTTGACAAAAAGACGACGCGAAATGAGAAGGACCGAGCGGGGAAGAAGAAGAGAAATAAAGAGAGGAGAGAAAAGCGAATTAAGGCGAGCCCTGCTTATCAAGGCCTTCTTAGAGTCTCGTAATTTTTTTTTACCCCTCTTCTTTTCGGTGGCAAAAAATAGCGAAACGAAAGCGAAACTCTAGGGGGTATGAGGCAGGGCTGAGGAGAGGGGAACGAGAGGTACACAAGACGTCGTTCTAATAATACTCAGTAGGAGAATATTGTGCCGTTGGTACTTTAGCTTGGGGGTGTCATCTCTCACACTGCTATCAGCCGCGAAGAATAGAAGGAGAGAATTGGAAGGGATCTCGGGACTCCCGTTTAAGTCTCCGTCTTCTCGACTCTGGTAGGTTGATAGGTGTATGCGCGGTGTATATATGTGTAGACGCATACACAGTATGGTGCTGGTATGAGTACGAGCCGGCATTCCCCCAATGTTCTTCGTCGCAGTTTAATAGAACACGCCATTCTACAGTCTAGGGAGACAATAGATGCTCGTGAAAACGGTGAACCCCAAACAAGAGCACTCGCACACGACACTCACCTCGCGCTATCTCGAGTAGCTCTACGGTATGTATGATGTGACGCGCACGGACAATTTGGGAACCGGAGACCCTCTCGCCCTTCTCTCGCGATAGTTTTATTGCCAGTTGCAGGCTTTGACTATGGAAGAAACCTGAATATTCATACCTTTGCCACTTCTGTGTAGAACTATCGAAAATTCTGCATTTACATATTTTTCTTCAGCAATCAGAAATTCAAAGAAAATCTGAAGAAACAACTTGGAATTTTTGTAGTAAAAATTATTTTAAAAATGCCATATTCCAATGTTCCAGTAATATCTCGGAAAACTCTCGACGATTCGGCAACGTATCATTCGGCCAGTCGTAATGGAGTAGACTGATAATTTTTGGTTCACACGATATCCACAGAAGCCTCGTCCCGTTCCATTCGATAGGAAAAATATCGTCAAGGCGTATTAGATCGTCTAGGCATCGCGAGGCGCTCCCCTAGGAGCGCGTTGGTGATGGATAGTTTCCGAAGTTGCGTGCGGAGAGACCACCCGCGGGCGAATTTTCCACATAATCCATGTCATACGTATACGGTCATAGGTTGAAGTACCACACACAAGCCAGATCGTACAGGCGCGAATGTTCGCGAACAACGTTCCCAATAATGGCCTAATAAATCTGTCGAGATTCGACGTCGAAAAACCCCTCCAGCAATTTTCCCATATATAAGCTCTACGCACAGCTGATTTTTCTTTCTTCATCGTTGGCCGCGAGACAGAGAGACAGCATCATCCTCTACTCCCAGCAGGAGCAATGTCTTCTCGGCAGACAAGAACCGAAGACCGAGCGGCTCGTGTCTGGTGAGTACTTCACGAACGAAGCAGATAAATCGATCCATCGTCCCCGCAAAAGTTCTCTCCCCCCCGCCCCCCCATTTCTCTCTCGTGTTCTTGCTCCGTGAGTGAAGCGAATCACGATCGGTATAACGCCTATACTCGTATTCAAACTATCCTTCCTTTTATCTCTCGAAACGAAGCGAGTCGCTATCTCACCAATGACATGGGAAATGGCGGGTAGTTTCTTCTCCAGCGATGCCCCATAGTCTACCTAAACAGCATCCGACCCTTTCCCAAAGTACGGCAGTTTTTTCTTTGTACCTTCGAGAAAAAAAAGCTCATTCCACGATAACCCTGTCCGATATTTCAACGAAAAGTAATTCAAGGAATGGAAACGAAAAAAAAAAATGTATTTTATTCAAGCCGCGCGAATTCGCGGGGACGCGATCGTAAAGATTTTCAACGATAGCGAGATGGAGCAATGATGAAAGATACTAAAAAAAAAAACAACAGCGAGTGGTGAATTTCATTCTCATTGCCATAGTCCTGTAATAATATGATAATGTATAAGGGGGGTCCATAGTACATTAGCCATGAAGCATAAAATTCTAGTTAACCGAGAAAAGTCATTTCAGTTAGAGGATCGTCAAGACGAAAGATAAATATTCGTGCCTCTCCGGCTCTCCCGGTTCGACGACGAAACCGCGAGAATCTTTACGATTCTACGCCGTGGTCCCCGCATCCCCGTCGTCGTCGAAAGTGATTCGATATGGGACATTCCGAGAAAGGTGTAACCTACACTACCGTACTATAACGCACAGGTCCCCATTTCCATAACGGGATTTTATTCCCATTTTTTTGCTTTTTTTTCACCCCCAAACTAGCAACCGCGAGCAGTGCTATTGAACCTTGTGGTGTTGAAAAAACGGAAGAACGGAGCACGCAAAAGTCGCATTGGTCCTTCTGCTCTCACTTTGGCTCTCTCATGGACCCGCCCGTGGGTCGCGGGGGGTTGGATAATGCCAAGAAAGGGATGACAGAGGAAAAAAAAACGAAAAAACTTCAAAGATTTATGTGTCGCCGTCTCGAACTGGCTAGAGATGCAGAAAGAGATAGCACAGGGGAATCCGAGAGCGATCGAAGAGGAGAGCAAGACGAGAGAGAAAGAGAGAACGGCGAAGATTCAGAAGCAGAAGCAACGGGAGGTGGTACCCGATCAAAGAATCTGCGGCTGTGGAAGAGGGAACTTACCCGCGCTACATCGAATGACCCGATCTGTTCTCTCGATCGAACGAAGATATAAATATAGTATATATGTCTACTATAAAACTACGACCACGGACGAAACTGATACCTACCACCCCTTACTTGAAAAGTCGGCGAATCGGAACGAGCGTGAGTGGGTTCGCGACCGAAGCCCATTGGAAATAACTCTTGGCGTCTCGACGCCAAGAGCGCCGATCGGAAAAAGCTGAAGGAATTTGTTTTTTTCTCCTCCCGACTATGTATCGTTTCATATC
This sequence comes from Ischnus inquisitorius, assembly GCA_963924025.1. NCBI lineage: Eukaryota > Metazoa > Arthropoda > Insecta > Hymenoptera > Ichneumonidae > Ischnus > Ischnus inquisitorius. Next base: position 11,818,316 of record OZ001250.1, read on the forward strand.
GACCATAAAGGATAAAGGTTTGAGATGTAAATGGCGGAACATCGAGATATCGAGGAGACAATAAAAATACAACAAAAATAGAGCCATATCGGCTGGGTGATTGGGAGGAAATATATACCATTTGACTCAAAGTATCGAGATTAAAGATGAATTGTGATAATTTATTGCATAGAAAAATATTCTGTAATTTGAAAAGAAAAATCTATAACGTTTTGAAAGGTTTGGTACATTTGTTTGCGAATTTATGCGTGATTTATTTTAACCTTTTTAGGTGTCTATTAGCTTAATTATATACTCCATTCATTATTTATTATTAATACACATCGTCATTTTCTATAATTTCTGTGCGAGAAAGTAATTCAAAACGTATCCACAATTGGTCAACAAATTTTTATACACGTCCTCGTCGAAACTCGAGTTGGAGTTTCATAACAGCAATCGCAATAGAGTATCGTGATCGTCGTCGATAGTGGTCAGTAGTGTGTAAGTAGTAACGGAAGTGTTAGGACCGTCGTTTCTCCCCATTGCGACGGAAATAAACGTGACCTTGTCTCTCGGCAAGATTTTAGTTCGGCACGAAGAAGCAAAGAAAGAAAGTGAGCCGAAAAAACTGTAACCAGGCGTCTCGAAGAGAGCTCGACTGATTCACGAAAGTGAGAGTTCCATCGTCTGGGACAAAGAAACTCGTGTCTGCCTCTCGAATCCCAGGGTGTGTACTCTCTCGCGAGGGTGGGAAAAGTAAGGAGCGACGCTCTCGGGAGTTCGGCAACACAGAGACGGAAGAAGGGTGGAAAGAGAGAAGAAGCGAGAGGAAACCCTCCAAAGACTCTCACACGGGACGGTTTCGACCGCCGGAGGGCGAGGGTGAGCGCGGGGGTTGTTGGAAGCGTCTCGACGTTGTCGATGTCTTTGCCCCGGTCCGAGCGAAGAACGGAAATGCTTACTAGCTACAGACCTCACCACCCTCGCCGTTACTGGCATTACTATTGTGTTCGGTCCCTTTTGGCGCGACCGTCACGCGTTCAGACACCGAATGACCCCTTTTTTCTAACTAATGGGATACGAAGTTGAAGAATCAGCCCTCGTTCGTTGACAAACCCGTTAATTTTAAGACGATTTCCAAAAAGGTCTTAACTGCACGGTGAGCAGTATTCAAAAATCTGTGCTCTCTTTCTTACCGAACGTGCAAATTCAAAAAATATTTGCAGTTTTTTCCGCTTCATGTTATCGGCTTGAAAAATTAATCAATTCTTTGCGAAGGCTTTCTTGTCCTCTCGAGAAATGGCAACACGAAATTTATTTATTCTTGTCTCCGAGCAAATCGTAGTCAATCGGGTAAATGAGAAGGCGTGGTGGTGCTCAGGGTGTTCACCGATTATGACACGCTGAAGAAAACCATTACCGTATCACATCCCCTATTCCCATGGCTTTTTCGGCGATCTCTCGGCGAACCACGCGTTCCCTTTGGTCCCGTATAGCTCTCGAATCGCGCGAAATGTTCGCAGCAACGTTTCACGTCGTAAGAACGATTTGTCAGAGTGTCGACGAGATCACGAGGATGAGCGGGAAACAGTTAGGGGGCGCAGCAGAGAGCGAAGAAGCGGAAGATTCGCGTGGATAGTGAGCCGAGAGCTCGCGCAATCAATTACGCGTTCCCGTAATCTCGTCCGAGAAATCGCACAGAGGGAAGTCGAAAGAAAGGGAAATACCACGAAGTCGGAGGGATTTCGTTCACGATCGTCTATAGTAAAAATCGTGGACAGTGGTAGACGTCGAGACGTGGCGAATTTTCTTTTTTTTTTTTTATCTCGAGAACGACCCCTCGACGCGCCGCGTCTCCACTCGTTCGAGTCAAAGCTTTTTATATTAGTTTCGCCTGCGGAAATGGTTCCTGAGTACACGGAGACTCGGCGTGAGAGATGAAAAGAGTCGAAACGGAGAGAAAAGAGAGGAGAGACGAGTCAACGGGCGTCACTAATCGCCGCGAGCGAAAGAGCTGATGCCAACCTTCTCGGCACGGGTTTCCCGTTAATTTCCAAGGAATTCAACTCCCTCCGAATGTCGACCTTCCTCGTCCCGCCAGTGCGAAGACCACGGGGATGAAGAGAACAGCTCGGCAAACGTACGCGCGTCTAGCTCGCGCACGGATTGATGAGCTTTCGAGGGTAAAAGCGTCAACCGCTCGACCGCGCCATCCACCGAAGCTTCATCAATAAAGCCCCGGAGCGGTTGGCGCGTCTCATCACTCCGGGCAAAAGGTCACGAGCCCTCTTCGCACTGACACCCTCGATCACTGCCACTACGAGACTCTCCGATTGTACGGAGAAGTACGAATTCGGTGATAGGTGATATGAGAAACAGATTTTAACGTCGCATTATTAATCTTCGGGTGTTTTTTTTCTTTTTTATTTTACAAATTGTCGAAAAATATCAAATGAGGAATTAAATCCGAAGCATATCAAATAATTGAATTGATTCCTCGTATACGGGAAACTCTTGGCAGTGAATTTAAATAGTCTTCTGCCATTATTTCTTTATAAGAACGATATAGATATTGATAATCACTTTTCTTCGGTCTCTTTGGTGAAATTATACTTTAGAGTTGCTTGGTAAATTTTATCAAATTTTTTAATAACACATCCATAGTGTTCGAACTCTTTGAGAATTATGGATTTGCAAATTGTATTAGTTTTTCTTATACCGCATACATCGAAAGGTTAAATTTGGTTTTATTAAATTTTGTTTTATGAACTTTTCTATGCGCATACATATTAAACTTGGGAGTCTCAAGATTTTCATTTGCGTCTTTGGGCGACCGCCATGACTCGAGAATCTGGTATATCGAAGTGAAAGGGGGAGGAAAAAAGTTTTTCGGATGAGAAGGAAGAGGCTCGCGTCGGAAAAGCTTGGCTAGGGCGCGAGACTTTCTACTACCTTGTGTATCGATCGTCCACAGTTGCGGTAGGTCTCGGTTCCCGAGAGGGAGGCCCACGAGCGAGCACAACCCCTCTCGAACGACTCTTTCTCACTCTATCGCTGCGGTGAAACTCTTATCGCAGTTCAAGGATGAATTTCAAGGGCGGCCCGTCCAGCCACGCACACGTTTCGGCAGTCCATCCTTTTTGGGCTGTTGCCGCTACTTGCCTGTGCGTGGGACGCGATAAACCTCCGAGGGGAAAGACCGACTTGAGAGAAAAAAAAGGAGGGAAATGTACAAGGCCGTGAAAATAACTGCGTCCTGAGAGAAATTCGTTCAAGACTCTTGTCACGAATGTAAAGTACGTTCTTTACTTAGTCGTTCTTGAATTTTATGCATTTTCTTTCACAATTTATTATTTATTTTCCTGTTCGTTGTACGGTTTAAATCTTCAATTAGTCAATACAATTTTTGGAAATTATTCTGCAAATTTATTAAAGAATGTTCTAAAAACTTTCGCGCGCATGCCCGTCATCTGGAGATTATCGAATATCTCCGGTTTATGAGAATCCCCGAATTCCAATCAAAGTTTCGAGCGAAAAGTTAAGAATCTTTCGAGTATCGGGAATAGTTCGGTACACGAGAGGGTTTTCATCGAGTCTCCGGGGGGTTCTGTCGATCGCAAGGAACCGAGCAATCCCCTCGTCGAATGGTTCGACGTATAACAAGATTAACAGCGGAAGACGCACTTCGTCCAAGAGGGTTTCGCGTGCCGAGCATCACCGAGAGGCCTTCTTAGTATATATCCTGTACGGGCAACCTGCAAACTGCGAACTTCCGTCCAACCGGTGTATAAGCAAGTAATACGTCTCTCGAACTTACCCGTAGTGTTCTGTATGCTTCGACATTCTCGATCTCGCTCTCGCGCCTCTCTATCTACGTCGCGAGTATTCTCTCCCTCTAAATTTAATCAACGCCTTCGAGTTCTCGCTCGCGCTTCTATTCGGGCGTTATATTACTTGGAAACTATCCCGGGGATAGGAACGCGGAACTAGCGGGTCGTCAAAACGAAATCGGCTTCCTGACAAATATATTATAATAACGCGACTCACAAACATATTATTTTCGACATTGAATTGCACGAAACCCCAAATGGAAAATTAAGACAATATACTTATAATATACAAATTTAGAAAAATGTATAAAGAAGAATGATCACTACTGTGCAAAAAAGGCTGAAACCGATTCATCTATTCGATAATTAACTGGACCGAAAGAATGGAAGATTCGTGATTGACTCGAAGAATTTCACCAAAAGTGAAAAAAACTAAAAAGACGATACATTGCGTTGCGATTCCAGAAATCAAAGTGATTCAGCATCGTGGTCGAATCGTGAATCAATGCCCGCGTGGCTAAAACGCGTTGGCCTCGATGCTCATATCGGGATAGACAGTGGCGATGCGAGAGCCGAGCGAATGAGCGACGTTTTAGGAATTAGCTACACGGAAAGTTGGTCGTTGATCACCCGACGCGTCGACGATGGAACGCGAGCGTCGGGGCCCGAGCTTCTCTGCCTCTAGCGTTCCTTTTTAATTAATCCTCCAACATTGCGAATACCACCGCGCTCCGCTCCTGAAGATCTCTCATTTCCCTTTCTATTTTCTTTTTTGTCTCCCTGGCGACTTTGGAGAAATCGCCCAAGGGTGCAAACGCTTCGTCTTGGGGTGCGACGCCGCGAGAGGACCGGGAATGATGAAGAAGAAGAAAAATAAACGAGAGAGTTCAACCAGGATCCGACCTCATCCCCATTCCCCTTCCCCACCTGCGACGAAAAAGCGTCATTTACCCCGGGCTGTATCCATTTCTACAGAGGCCGTTTGGCCGTGTGCACCCCCCCGTTAAAAATTCCAAATTCTTCGAGAAATTCGTTCCGGCGCCAACGTTATCACGATGCCACTCTACAGCGACCACGATCAGGGATGAACGAAGCCCCCGAGTATAACGAAGTCGTGTAACAAGTCCAGTAACGAAGTCCGGTTTAACGAAGTCGGCTAACGAAGCCCCGCGCGAGCCAAGAGAGCATCGAACAAGGGAACGCGAGTTCGCTAAAGCGAAGAAGATGAAAAAGCCGCGGGGGAAGAGTCGGGGGCTCGGTTTAAAAATTCCGTAGAACCAAAGGCTCGAAAAATTAGGATGGCGCGAACTCTGACGAAGAATTTTTATCGCGCCGACCACTAATACTCGGTGCCTAAACTTTTTTTCGGTGATTAATTATAAGTTTGCGTTTTCTCAAAGATTCGGGATGAGTTAAAAAATGCCCTTGAAACGTTTTTTTTTAAATAATTTCACATTGCTCTAAACATTAAGTCAATAATTTTGCATTTTTTCAAAACGAATGGACTAAAAATGACTGAAAGTTTCTTGAACTCTGAATGAACGAAAAGAATTATGCTCTTATTCTATATTGCAGTCAAGAGCTATTCGATGTTACCGTTCATTTTTTCTGTGTCCCGTTGCAAAGTTTATTGCGAGTTTCTTTTTTAATCCACGGCGAAAACGAAAAGAGGATACACATTTCGTTTTAGTATGCTTTGCGAAAGGTGCGCGATCCGAGAAAAAAAAACAAAAGGATAGAAATAAGTCTACAGGGTTGGTGGGTGGCGACGATGTTTGCCCTGGGAGAGATTCCGCGGAACGTGGAGTTACGTTCTTCGTTCGGGGCGTCGATGTTTGCGCGGAGAAATCGCGCCGGGTCGCGTCGCGCCTCGTAAATCATTCGATTGCGGGTTGGGAGAGGAGCCGAAGTGGCCGGTGTGGCCTCGGCACCACCAGCGCACAGACTCTCCGGAGAGACATCAAACCAAGACCAAACATCGTGCATCACTTGAATTGTAGATATATACCAATGGCTAAACGGCCCGCGTCTAGACCGCGCGTACCTTTTTCATCGATCGACGTTTGCACTTTTATCAACCCTTAACAAACAAAAAAACCTATAGTACGGCATTCTTTTTACAATTTTTTCCTTCTCTTACAAAACCGCGCATTTGCGACTTTCAGCGAACCGGAAGAGACTCGCGGATGAATTTCTATTGTAACGGCAAATGGAGGAACAAACAAAAAAATCCTTTTCCCTAATGAATGAAAAAAAATAGCTTCCCACAGAAATTTTAAAGCCTGCACAATCCAACCCTACCGTCATTTGTAATGCGAAAAAAAAAATTCCACGATAACCGCGCGTGCACGGCAGCGACCGAATCGCGATACACTATAAAACACGTGTATATCATACGAGATAGTATATCACTGCCGATCCGTAAGCCCTTGGATCGAGTACCCGAGGGATGAGAATTTTACGTTTCGGTCGTAGAGTTTAACGCGTCCATCGGTATTCCGAGCGCAGAGGGCAACCTTTGCATTTTTGAAATTCGCACAGAGAATCAACCTAACTATATGCAGAAGGGAATAGGGCTTCGGCATACCCATTGGAGAGTACGTGAGCGTTGCTATGGTTAGTCGAAGAGGGTGGCAAGAGGGGTGGACACGCGAAGGGTAGAAAGATTTCTCGTGGATGGACGAGTCTGATGCATACCAGTATATATTTACAGTATATACGTGTATATATTTGCCATATACGTGGATAGAATGTATATGAGAGGGAACTGACGTTGTACGCGACGAGTCATCCCCTCGTGCACGTCCGCAACGCCTCACTTTCCACCCCCGTCGTCGTCATTTCTCTATACACCTCTCTCTTTCTGTCCTGCAGTTCCTCGATAAATTTTATCTCTTTCTGCACCGCTCTCTTGTAACGCACACTCCTATACACAACTCGTTCATTTCCTCACTCTACCATCCCCGCCCTCGTATTCGCAGTGCACTCGGCCTCTAACTAGTCAGGCAGTGCGAGCAAAATCTCCCTCCATGCGTGGCGATAACGAGAATAAATAAAATAGGGTCTGAGTGAGGCGAAAGCCGATGTGGCGGTTTCATCCTCTTTTTTATATTGTTTTTTTTATTTCGTCACCGGAATACGAAATGTACTTTAACGACATTGTTGAAACAATTATCAATGATTATAGCGTAGAGACGATGTGTTTCCTGGGTTTCGAGCATCATTTAATAGATTCCGCAAGTAAAAATGTTTAATTTTTATGTGCTTTGCTGTTCGGTAAATTGTAACTGTACAGTCAAATATCGTGAAAAAATATATACATGTATAAATATATTCTTATTTAGCCAAACGAAGCATTTTTTAGACGCGAAATTCTTGGGAGCTTAGATGGGTCAAACGGGAAGTGAGGCGCGCGCGTAATCCGGGAAAAACCCATGCGTATTGATTTCTCTTGTACTTGGGGTAGGACGGCGCTGTGTTATATCTTACGCGCGAGGCAGTCTCGGGCATTGAGGAAGTCGTCCGCGACGTCGACGCCGTCGTCGTCGCGGCTACGTTACGCGAAAATAACTTGCCCTAGGGCTAAGCAGGTGGTTCGTGAGAGGTCGAGAAGAGGCTCGGTTCAACGTCGTCGTCAAGATTTATCGCACGGTTAGGGAATACACGAAGGTCTGATATAGCCGACGCGGAAAAAATTCAGACCCTCGGATTGTTCGGGAAAAAAGAAATACTAAAAGGAAATGCAGTTGTTTTTTTTTGCCCAAATGTTTCTTGTAAAATGCATCGTTGATGAATCCTACTTGAATGATGATTTTTCACAAAACGCATTCAATTATGAAATGCATGGATTGCATCTATGCATTTAGTTCGTAAAAGACTCAAAGATCTTGGAAACTTTAACGGAGAAGAGAAATTCGGTGTGAACTGCGTCGTTGACTATCGTTATGTGATAATTGATTAATGAAGTTTACCTTGATATGATAGGAGTTGAGCTTAGTCCTCGGCAGACTGTTGAATGCGCTGAAGTCCAGACGACGCGAAAAGATACCATTCGCTCCGCAGCTTTGCCTGTAACGAGAAACAAAATTGTATGTTTCAGTACGGAGAAATAAAACGAACCATTTTTACTGTAAACAAAAGTTATTAAGGTAGCAAATTTACTACTCTACTTTATTTTTATAAAATGTTATAAACACATAGAATTTTTTTTATTCATCTCGTCGTGAATACCGTCAGTACATGAAATACTTTCATTGGGTACGCCTTCACGGTGCAAACGAAAAAAAAAAGTTATTCCGAAAAACAAAATTCAAAAGGCCGGCAAGATAAATAAAAGATTGCGATTTTTTTTTTCAAGTGATGCGTCGCTTCCTGTTGTCGCTAAAGCTTGTCCTTGGGCAAGAGGGGGATGAGCTGTCCTGCTTGCACCAGTTTGCCCGAGTCAGATGCGCCGATGCAACGTGCGAGAGAATAAGAGAATGTGAGAAACGCGTTACAAGAAGAGAAAGAACAAGCGAAAGAAAGACAGATGTATAGAGATGGCTGTTGGTTTGGCCTTCACCTTGGCCTCCACACTTTCGGCTCGTCACCGATTCTCTCTATCGCTTCTCCCTACAGTGGGGCTCCGATGGGGCTTGCGTGTTAGTTATTTTTGGCAATGTCAGTCCGGGGTCGCGTAAATATTGCGTTGCACGCTTCAAAGCGACCAATGTAAAGGAAGAGAGAGAGAGAGAGAGAGAGAGAGAGAGAAGGGGGAGGGGGGGGGGGGGGCACGAGGAAGAGAACAGAAAAAGAGAATTGTAGTGTAGCCGGATCAACCGCAGCTGTGAGGATCGTTTGCGTAAAAAACAAAACGCAACGGCTGTTACACAATCGTCGAGCGTCTGCGCGGGAGACACAATATAATCGAATCACTCGATAAGCCGAGCGTTTCTTCGACAGAGAATACTGGACGCGGGATTACATTTTCTTCGAAGTCGCACGACAGGCTTATCAAGATAGATGTTTCACTATCCCGACCTGATATCGGCAACTTAATGCACGATAAAACATACGCGAACGAGAGCTCGATAAACGATAATAAAGTCGAGAATAGACTTTCTCGAATATTTCTTTATGAAACATTTCTTGTTTACGACTTTTTTTAGATGTTATGGAATGCAGTTTGTGAATAGCAATGGCGAAGAAGTGATGTTTTTTTATTCTTGTCTTAATTTTCGTCTTAATTATCGAGTTCGGAGAAAATTGAGTTGCAGATTCGCAATCAAATGATAAAAATAGATCAAAAGACGAAAACATTTGTTCGCAGAATGTTGTGACTTTTTGGATATTTTTGAACATTTATTTATTGGTGAAATTACGAATGAATGCAACGTGTCTCATATTTTATACGAAAAAAAATCAGTTTTGTGCAGCAGATTCATGACCAGCGCAAAAAAGTACGTGTATACAATGGGGTCCGGAAGGTTTTTCGAACGCTCATAATTATTTGGGTAAAAAATTCAAGGGTTCATAAAAATGTTTGGAAATTCAAACGCGACATGGTTATTTGCCGAAAACGTTTTCTTTTTTTTCCTTTTTTCTCCGATGCAACGTGAGTTCCTCGACAATGACGTCCACTTTTGGTCTCTCGTAACCCATCGCAAGATCTTCGTAATTGGTGATAAATAATTTACATATTTACAAAGATAGCGCAAAGTTTCGCTATAAATAACACGTTCGCGTATGCAATGTAATTTTCAAAGATAACACCGTAATCGATGTTGCTGAGAGTCAGGAATGTAGTCGCGGTCGAATGCAAAGCACGCACTCAGCTCTCGGCTCGTCGTGGTATGCACTCGCGAAGATTAAGAGTATACGAAAAAGAAAAGACATTAAAAAAAAGTCGTGTGAACAAAAAAAGAAAGACACGGGAGGGAGTGAGCGATGAAAAAAAAAAAAGGCAATAAAGCGCCGGGGCTGTTCAGTCAACGGCGGACGACTCGCGGTGTTAATAATATTTTATAGTCAAATTTATACACGACCGAAGGGGGGAGAACGGATCGAAGGGAGACCGGTTTTGGGTTTCGCTGTAAGAAAAAACCGTCGATTATCATTACGAGAACGAAGGTGCAGTTTGTATCGAATACGGCGAGAGGCAAAAAAAGAGGCAGGTGACCGGAGTACTTCGACGAAGTCAGGCTTTCCAAAAATAATAATCCGCCGTGCCGCGATTATTAATTTTCACCAGGCCCGCATGAACGGATACAGGAATTACGATGAATTTTTCGATTTTCTTCGTTGCCGTTAATTCAATTCAAAAAAGTCAACAAAGTCCTCGACCTTTAGCTTTGATTTGAGTCGTGCGCAGTTTTGTGGTCAAATAACAAGTCAATTCAAGCTCATTATCAGTCTCCAACGTATTTACAGCCACGCTGATGATAAAGTGTGTAGTATAAATAAAACAAAGCTAACGAAGTTGCGAAAAAAACCACACGTTGATGTACGATAAGAAATGAAAACAAAAGTCTCAACGACTTGAGATCGAAGACGAGTTTCTTTTGCGTCAATGGCTCTATGGAAAAAAAAAAAAAAAAAACGTTTTATCGAAGTTACCTTCGACTATATGACGTTGATAAATGGCTGGCGAGTCAATGTAATCAATACATAATTCGCCAAATATTTCGGTATTCTGCTCGTCGACGACTTCTCGTTGAATTCGCTTCTGCGTCCCACAAACACACAATCCCCTTTCGCAAGAGATGATAGAGGATGGGGAGGAGGTCGGGGGGGGGGGGGGGGAAGATGGTCGAGGACCAGTCCCAAAACAGGTTACGCCGCTCTCAGCATCTTTTTTAGTTGTTCGATCGCGTGAGAGAGTACGAAAGCTCTTTCACGAGGTAGGTAAGGACCGGCGGACCCTTTTACAGTCACGAAGAAAAAAAAAAGAAGCGAATGAAGAAAAAAGAAAATTAAAAAAGATTAAAACGAGTATGCGAAGGATGAAGCGACCCGATGGAGGCAAAAAACGAACTGGCCAAAAGAGATTAAAGAGAAGAAACAAAACAGAACGGGGAGCGCAAGGCCAAATACGTAAGAGTTGGACGAGCCGCTACGGACGAAAATAAAAATATATATCCCGACTATGCAGGGGTGTAAATAAATGGAAGTTGGTGGGAGATGAAAACATCGAAGCGCGGGATTGCCCTCTGAGCTTCTCATTGGCCGACGGGTTCTCAGTTTTTAAATCCACGCGTCGAAAACACTGTAAAAGTCTTCGCGCGAAATCCTACGAGAGCTAGTCGATTGGGCAGTAAATTCGCAAAGTGCAAACCGCGAAACTTTTTATTTCCACGCCGAGTGTACGAGGAACAATATATTCAGAAATAGCAAAAAAAAATAGCAAACGAAATCTTCAGAATCCCTTTTTTTGGGCGATAATCGACAGTAAAAATAAATTCGTGTCGATTGAACCGTGTACTCTGGCGAAAAGTTATCATCGTCATTCAACGATATCGCACGGTACCGCGGGCTAAATAAATCGTCAGCATAGCCTAAAGTCTATGTTAATTCGAGTGCCAGATGCGAGAAAAACACGAGACGTAATCGAGGCGTCCATCGTGGCATCAGTTCACCATGCCACTGAGAACGAAAACAAGTCGTTCGAACGACTGAAATTCCCTCGAACTGCATTGTACCTTCCCATTGTATATATATAGAAATAGACGTATATGTGTATATATATATATATATATATATGAAGCCTGGAGGCGCGCGTGCGACGTAAATACGCGAAACGCAATGGTTTGCAGGGCCTCTCGTGCCTCTGGCCGTACATCGTACGAGAGTTCTCGTAAAGTGTGCAAACCGCATACATAGCATGGGTGGTACACGTTTGGTATATAAGCTCGTCGCGCACGCTCTCCTCTTATCCGCACATCCGGCGAGCTCTTTCGTAATTTATTATGCTCCAGGCAAGCGCGATGAGACACGGTCCGTGCCGCTGCCGCGCCGAACCTCGTGCGCGTCACGACGCGACGATTGCGAGACTTGGCATTTTCAAACAAATGAATCAGCGCCCGTAAATCCTCCAATACGTCGCCGGTGTCGCACAAATCGATAGACGCTAATCTGTTAGGAATGATTCGAAAATTTCGACTCACCTGAGGATGAATTCGTGCTTGTAGTAAAGTCATTGAATGAATTCACACGAAAGTTTGTCAAGTATAAACTTCGGCGCTTAGCTTAACGTGATTTGTTAATTAAAAAAAATTATCATCCATGGAAAAGTTATTTTTGTAGTTTTCATTATTTTCGTACTTTTGAGCATTTTTGTAGTTTTCATTGTGTTCGTTCATGTCGATTATTTTCGATGAATCGTGAGTCGCATTATCGCAATGTTTCGCAACGAATTCATATCTCGCGTGACTGTAGCTAGCGCGGATCGATCTACAGAAAAATCTTTAATCGTTGGAGTTACCGCTCTCGTCGATCGCGCGGCTATCAGACATTACAATTGTCCATGCATTGTACGTTCGTAAACAATAGTTGAGTGCGTCCGGACCTAGGCCAACAAATTTTTTTTTTCATCCATCGCCGTCAAAGCTTTTGCGCAAGCAACGCGAACACGTCGAGCATTTGTATTTTAGTCGAGTTTTTTCTATTTCCAGTAAACCGCCAGTGACCTGGCTCGTCAACGATGTTGTTGTCGTCGTTCCGCTAGCCAGATTGGTACAAACTCTCGTGTGACGAACGACGGAACTCTGGTACATGCCGGCGTGCACGTACGCATCGAAATCGTCATCAACAGCGGCGGTACAGTGGTACACACAATCAACGAGAAAGACACACGCGCATACTTATACTCTTCGACCATCGTAGCGTTAGCGGTGTCCCGACCTTCCTCGTTTTCGTTTTAATTTCTCTTCTCACTTCATCGCACAAGTGCCACAGAGAACTCTTTTTCTTCTTCTTTTTTTTTTTCTCTTTTTCCAACTCATTCTCCCGTACACAAGTTTCTCGGAGGAGTTCTGGCCACCTCTCGCCTTGGTATTTTACGGCCTGTGTGGACGACAACACTCCCCGTGGCCACCGCTGCCGTGGGTGTATTTATAGATAATAAGCGGCGTGTTTACTCGGGTATCGCTGAGGGGGTTTGTGTCTCGGGCCACTCTCGCCGCATATGCCGGCTTCTCTACTCATAGGCTCGTACATCGAGCTATCCGTGCGAGCCGGCTTTCCGTTTTTCCGATGCATAAGCGCCGATGAAGAATTTGTAGTTTGAGCAATTTTTAATCAGTTTTTATCGGTATTTTTTCATGATTCGTTAGCAGAAATTAAGAGATTATAGATTTTATGTCTAGCGGAAGAACCGACGAGCTTTACGAGTGAAGCACTGAGTCTCGTGAGTTGCGTTTAACATGTTTCGAGTCGTTCGAACGACTGTTTTCCTTTTTTCTTCAGTTTTTTTTTCTGCGCAGTTAGCATCAGCGGCGACAATGAGTCCACCGCGAGGCTCATTGAGTCATTCGTAACAGCTCTCGATGTGTGCACAGCGGGCATATATAACGCTTGTTTACGCGTCGACTATCGTAGCACGAAATACGGTTGCCATTATGTCACGTTTCGTTCGTACCCATTGGCAATTCACGACGGACGCGGATCCAGAGCGCGAAATAAACATATCGTACTTTTTCGCTTTCTCTCACAACAAAAGACGAGATGTATACGATACCGCCCGGAATGCGACACCCGGTTGCTGCATGGTCAACAACGGGTATTGATAAAAATTGGTTATTCTTGGAATAACAGATTCAGGGCCACGGTCACTGCGCACGTGACGATTACGCGATATTTCCAGCCAGAAGTAAGGTTCGAAGAGAATTTCAAAGACTTTCCGATGGGATAAAATCTCAAAAAAATTCGCAATAAATGCCATTTGCTTGTTTTCGATCATGAGAGGAAGTAGCGAAGGAAAATTCGAAGATACGCTAAGAAACCATCATTTAGGAGTTGGAAATCTGACTCAAGCATCCCGATTCACGTTGATGTCGCTCACATCAACAAATTCTGCGAGACGTCCCCAGAGGGAATGATTACGAAATGACGCAACCGTGAGAGAGAAATAACCCGTTAATGTTTACGATGCTGAACTCTCGAAGAAGCACTAAAAGGGATACATTTATTTTTTTTCCGCCCACTCGAACCTACTAGAGCTTCTCTCATTTATACGTTCTGTTGAATAGTCGGTGCTTAATAGAGAGCTCGGTTAACGTTGTTCAGGGTCGAATGTGTCTGTGGCAAGGAAACGCATTATCGCAAAGCCGAATTTCACTTCGGCACATACAGAAGACGCTTCGATTACACGAACGGGAGTGTAGGATCGAGTACTGGTCTGCGGTTGGATAATCCCTGCGTTCGGCAGGATTATCGGTTGCGTTAGAATGTGTCTGGCCGCAAGGTAGTATCAGAAGGTAACCGACGTGGGATGTAGTACGCACAAAGGTTATAGAATATATAGATTCGGGAGAGCACACACACCGCGCACAGCCTCGTCGAGGGCTCGTAGCGCGCTAAACCCTTGACCCTCGAAACGATTCGAATCGTCTCGTCTCTACCTCAGCGTCTCGATCCTCTGCGCTTTCCGATCAAAATCCGACAGTCAGTTTTAGCGGAGAAACGAGAGAACGAGAGACTACTCTCTTATCCACGTTGGAAGCTTCGAGGGAAAAAAAAAATAAAGAGTCGGGATACTTTTCAACAAGAGGCAAAGTAGATATAGCCACCACGATCCGATGCGATAGACTAACTCGAGTGCCCGAGAATTCATCCTCTGTGGGATAGAAAGAAAAAAAAAACATTGTGCAAGATCCAAAATGCCTGTGGCAAGGCACATCGGAAAGCCCTTTTTCCGACCAGACATTACCCTCCAACCCCGTCCGCTCTTCGTACTCTCGTACTTTCACTTTTTTTTTCGTTATCTAACGCACGGAGATGGAATAAAGATAGATCCTCTCAAGGTCAGCAGATTCATAATTCATCGTATAGAATTTGCAAGATTGCCATTTTTTTGTTATTCCATCGCTCTTTGAAAGCCGAAAGTGTTCGCCGAGACTTTTTATCGGTATTTTCTTTTTCGTCATCTACATAGTCGCTCATGCGAAATTCTTGGCCCCGTGGGCGATGCCCGAACTTCTTTTTTTATTTTTCCGTATCACGTCCGTAAAGCCCTCAACGGCATAGATTTGACGGGCGAAAAAAAAAATTCGATCGACAAGCGCGAGTCGTCGGTGTGGCTTAATCAATCTCAATTTAGTTTAGTTCGATTCTTGCCGCAAATATTTTTTCGCGGGATATGGTTGATTGTCAATAGCTGACAAGAAAATACATTTTGACAAATATCCTACCGTCGACTTTTCATCGTACCTGGGATATTGATACATATATATTGTTATATTTTTTTTCGCCAACAGAAAATTCCCAATAGACTTTTTTTCGTAGTTTATTCCACCCGACGTTGCCGCGTTGTGTGGGTATAGAGTATCAAATCGTCCATAATTCACGTTTGGTACGAAAGTCTGTGGAAAATTGCCAAGAATCGATGTCTGGCGTTATATAGTACTGCACAAGAGCGTATACCTCGTCGAGTCACGGGCCCGAGAAGGAGAGCGCGAAGAATGAACCGGCGAATGAGAGAAAGCGAAACGATACTCGACCTCGAGAGAATTACACGGGAGACTCGACGAAGGCAACGATCGTTCATGTGTGTGTGTGTGTATGCGCGCGCAAGGCGCGAATAAAATTCTAGATTCGCTTCACGAATTACTTACCAAGTACGTGAGGTACCTGCGAAAACGTTTGTAACGCGCGGCATATAGCAACGAAAACGCAGCTGCTGTAAAATCCTCGTATTTTACTTTGGTGTGCATTTGTGTGCTGGCTTGCAGGGATACTTCTTGCGCTTCGCTTCTTCGATGCGTTACGAAACAATAATCTTTCGCGGCTTTCGAAAAAAAAAAATCCCAAAGAATGATTGCAATTTTCCGTAAAACTTTGAACACTTGTTTCTCAAGTTCAAGTGAGGTTTGGGAAAAAAAACGCCCGATGTATCCCTACGTGCAAAAGTATTAATTTTCGCAACGACACAATGCCGCTACGTGTAAACGAGGACGAGACACTTTTTACGACTCGTTCGAACACACAAGTTTCGCAGGTGCGCGTTCAATGAGTTCAAACACAATGACAATGGGGAAAACCCGACGATTATTATGAGAAGTGCAAATGCAGGCGTCTTCGTACTAGACGAGAAGGAAGAAGAAGAAGAAATACTCGACTCGAGCAGAGAGACAATAGACCAGGACGTCCGGTGTTGATGTCATCGAAGGACGTTAGACGCTGTCGACGACACCTCACCTGGGATTATGGGGCTAGTACGAGCAACGAATGAATACGAATGTATGTGCAAGGTGAAGGATGTACACGAGCACACGTACAGGCGAATAGTCGAAAGAAACGCGAGACGAACGCAAATTGTGCCTTGTTGTCTGGGCGAATAATTTATCTACCGGAAAGTCAAAAGGCACGGCAAACAAAAATTGAATATTCTCGCGAACGTCACCGCAAGTGTAACTACCGTGACAAATGATTCAAACAAAATTACAAAATTACCCAACGCTTTTATTTTTAATCGCATGGTTTTTACTCTAAGCGTCCCGAAGTCGTAAATTTTCGCCGAGGGAAGCACGAAATTTCCATT
The DNA here is from genome assembly GCA_963924025.1 of Ischnus inquisitorius. Taxonomy (NCBI): domain Eukaryota; kingdom Metazoa; phylum Arthropoda; class Insecta; order Hymenoptera; family Ichneumonidae; genus Ischnus; species Ischnus inquisitorius. The sequence continues at coordinate 11,834,861 of OZ001250.1, forward strand.
TACAAGACTCTCGTAGATAACGATATAAAATAATGATAATGATGACAGCACGAAAACACGACATTGTGATTATTTTTCTAATAATATAGCGCATCGCCAAGCTGCATGTAATTATATCCAATCACGGCGGGGAGCTCGAGCAGCAAAGGTACTCGGCAACGTCTCTAATTGTACGTTAATAATTTTTCAATATCTAAGCTCAGAAGAGATCCGCGGCTATGCGCGCCGATTGCGTGCAAACTCTTGGCGGTTCGTTAATCAAACTCGCGTGTGGGTTATATATTATCGGTTGGATTTTCCTTCTGCCCGAGCCAAACGGTATAATGTATCTAAATGTGGGTGTACGGATCTGACGAGTGGGGATTGGCCGAGGCTCGCTCTTGAAGAGAGTAATCGACATCGAGAGCTCGTGCGTAATCGACAATCCGCATTGCTCGGTCGAAGGATCAGTACGAGGCAAAACCGAAGGCGCACGAGTGGAAAACGGATACCACGTTAGTGCGGCGAGCATTGCCGGGGTATATACCTTGTACGTATCCGCTGAGTATACCGGTGATTTACGAGCGTTAGTGTAACAAGGAGACGGTCAGCTCTCGGACTCCGCATAGATTAATATCTCATAGCAGCGAGGATAGTGAGAGCAACTACATGTCTCAGGAGATCCGGACAGAAGCCTCGTTACGCGCCGAATAAAAATAAAAGATAACGATAAAAAATACAAATAAAAATGAACGCGAGAGATCGAACTTGATGCAGTTATACCGAAACGGCTCTCTGTACAGTATAAAGAGGCTAAAGCTTCTAAGTATAGACCAGACCGATAAAAAAAAACCCGCGCGACTAGACCCGATATATATACTGTACGCGATAGAGAAGAAACACGATGGGTAACAACGCGGTGGAGTATAATAATGGCCATTAATCGAGGAAATCTCCTTCGTCTTGTCCCGTTTATCCGACGTAATCGTGGGCAGAAGAGGCCAAGGGATAAGGAAGGAGAGAGAAAGAGAGATAGAGAGTGAGACAACGGGTGTTGGACGACGTGTAGGTGTACCGAGGTTTTATGTTCGCCGTATATGCTTTTCGTCGGATAAAACACCGCCGGATGGTTCAACCAGAAGCGAGCTTGTTAACAAGCTACAAAACAGTCGGACCGCGCAAGCGAAAAAACAATAATGTTGGGATGAATAAAATTCACGGCCAGATAATCGCGAAGTTACTGGAAATCGTTTCGTGTCAATCGCCGCTCGATGGTAATTTTGTATTTCATGCCGCAGATCTATTTTAATTGGATCGAAAGAATTTGGTAGAAATGATCCAGTATCGAAAGAAACGTATGAAAAATAATGGCATAAAAATAAGTCATCAAAAACGAAAGAAAAGCAACAAAGCACGATAAAGCAAAGGTTGCTCAAGCGGTCAACATGTTTAAGTTCAGTTCGGTGTTTCATTTCTTATTTCGTTCCGCAAACTCGTCGATTTCTATAATCCGCGATAGGTTTTCTTTTTTTTTCATCGACAAGATTGGTCTGTCGTTAACAGTCTCGAAATGTGACAATAGCAGGGACATGTAGCCAAGTCGAACGAGGCTTTCACGGCCCCCGGGCGGTCTCCCGGCTGGCGTTGCCGTAGAACTCAAAGAATTCGGTACTCTCGTCGTTCACACACAGCCAGTGTCAATATTAAAGGCACACGCTCGGGGCGTATACGCGCGGCATACGCATCGCTTTCACGGGTCGGAACTGTTGCACGCGCTACGCACTCGAGGTGTCGAATTATCCCCGATGGTTACATATATGTGTGTATACGTACATATATACACAGTATTCGAGAGTTTACCGTATATAGCGCAATAGCACAAGGGAAATCGAAGGGAGAAAAAAAACGAGGACTGACGGAAGGGCGAAAGCTACAATATGTAGAGCAATCGAGGGTACAAGGATACAGAAACATCCCCCCTGAAATTTGAAGGGGGGGGAGTGGATTCCGTCAATCGCTTCGCGCAAATATCGTACACGAGAGAAAACGCGGTGACTCTGTTTCGGACGTGTCTGAAAGATATTTTTTGGCTCGAGGAAACGAAACGCCTGCGCCCGAGGGGGTTGAAAATCGTCACTCTTTGTGACACACCTCCAATACCTCCTCTACGCTTATATGTATACATTTGAATATCAGCCACCCCAGCGTAACCTTGCAGAATGGAAAATCAAACGTTTCGTATTACGAACACGTATAGGGGAGAGGAATTTCTTTCATCCCTGTGAGAATAATTTTTCCATTTGCTCTCTAATCCCGTTTCATTTCATTCGAATTCTATAACGCCCAGACTGAGACGCGCTTTTTTTATTCGTATCATTAATCGTTCTTTATTTAATTTTTATTTTTCTAAATCATTTTATTGAGGCTGAGATTCATGAATTTACGATATGAATTAAAATCGGAATAAGTTTTCTATTCCCTTTCTAACGTTCCTTAATTTTATTCTCATTCTAAAGTTTATTTTTGTCCATCTAATCTTCGTTATATCTGTTTTGTTTTTGTAAAAGAAATTGATTGGAAGTTTCAGTCATTCGAGCGCAGAAAAAAATGAGCCAAGAATGAAATGATGATGAAATGATTCTCTCCAATCCGAGTACGGATAATTATTCTTCTGATAGAAAATAAAAGGGTCGAGGTCTCGTTACGTTACAACGGTACGGAAAACGTTCGCGCACGCGTTCATCATTGGACGGATAGACCGCAAGAGCGATACATATAGTTACAATATAATCGTCCGGTTATTATTCGCGAGTGGAATAGAAGCAAAATGATTTCGACCGAGTGGCCGTTCGTGAGCAGATGCAAAAGGAGAATCCAGATCTCTCGTTATGCATCATCTCTGTATGACGCTGGGCGAGGCCGTGAGCGATTATCGTTGCGTATTATACACGGTAACACATTATAGATATACATATACATATATGTTGGATATGCGAAGAGAGCTCTCGGAGTGAAATGATGAATGATTGACGTACAAAGGAATGCTTCTTCCCAGCGGCCCACGACGGATTGCACGTCAGTCTGATATATCGAAGCGATAGAGAGCCCGACGTATGCAAAAAAGAAATGAGAGAACACGAAATTATGATTTCATCGATATTTTTTGCCTCCCTCCGCCCCTCGATTCCTTTGCGCCGCCCTTTGATATCGTCAGTGCCGATAATTTACACATATATTCAGCGCGTTAATAAAATAGAAAAAAACGTATCTGGAGCCCGTGGGCATTACGGAAAAATCAACAGGCTCAGCGTGCGCAACAGTTACCCCATAAGCGCATTATCGATTGCGCAAAAGCTGTGTACGGCTCAGCTACGAATAGGCGAGGCTTCAAAGAATCGCTAAGGGACGAAATCATTAGACTCGGGACTCTTCTCATCTTCGTTCATTCACAGATGCGGGAAGTGAGAGACTTGGCTTAGCGCAGAGACAGAATGGAAGCTCCCGGGCGACAATGACGCAAAATTATATCCCCTAACGCGATAAACGGATCCTGAATGGGATTTTCCGAGTACATACAGCAGTGAGAAAGAGCTCTCTAGTTTCAACTTCCCAGCCGATCCCCTTCTCTGCGTAAGGGATTACGGAGAATCTTGCGCTTGCCCGGCAATGCCGACTTCGTTAAGCGCATCTCCGGCGAACCGTGGGTAATAGAGCTTGATACACGTGCTTCATGCACACCGCAGGATGACGAGATCAGTGGAAAAGCCAAGTTGTAGTTTAAACTCTCCAAGTTCCTCGTGGAAGCGTTCATAAAAAAAAGAAAATTTTCATTTTCTTCGATTCATTTTTATATCCTCAATGCGGGGACGGCTTGCTCTTAAAAAAATTGCTAAAAAGGATGGAACTTAGAAAAATAACTAAAATAGTAGCGCAATGAAATTCTTTGAATACTACAGTTTGGAGTTTTCCATATTGAGCGAAAAAGAAAGCGCCACCGACGTTAACATCTGCATAATTTATATTAAAAACTAAATTGCAAATTTGTATCAAGATTTTCTATTTGAATTACGAGCAAATTACGTTTGCCCGTGCATATCCTCGTTGATTTAACTCGTTGAAGCTTGCGACACGAGAAAAGTGCATGGCAATTAATTTTCCGAATTTTCAGCGGCGAAATTAATTTGAGAATTTTTTGTTCGCGTCGAATATTCCGACAACCGTGTATACGAGACATGCGCGAGTGGGCCTCTATTAGAGTGGCCGAAATAGCTTTTACCGTGTATTAAAACGCGCAGCGTATCTCATCCGAGGTGCCAAGCACGAGCCGACCCATCCATCCATCCATTTACGCCGAGCTTACATATTCCCCCATGGCGAAAGCCCCGACACATCCGTCATTAAATCCGCAACGTGTCTCCGACACAGCTCGTACCCATATACCTCGGGCTGCGATCCTAAACATTATTAAATTCTCGTGCGAAATAACACCGACGCTCGGGCGGTAAATGGACGCGACACGATTCTGACGCTGCTGTCGGTGGTTTCGACGTCGTGGAACGAAATCCCCCCCCCCTCCTCCTCCTTTTTGTCGTACTTTTCGTTCCTTTTCGTAGGAACACGGGAGATAAAAAAAATAAGGCGGGTGGGAGGCTTCACGTGTACGGCTCTTACACTCACGTGTACCGCTACGCTTTTATCTTGATTTTTTTTCCCTTTTCAAGCACCGCAACTCACTCGAGGCATAGTTCGCAGTGAACAGTTAACGTGGAGAGTCCAGAGTAACTCCACTCGGCATTCATCGACGTACAATACCCAACAAAAAACGATCGACGTGTTTTTCTCGATGATTAAAAAAAAAAAGTGAAAAAAGTTTCGTACCCTCGGCGTTCGCCGGTCAAACGCACAGTGGCTGCTCGCCGGTTTCGTCCGTGAAAAATTAATGAGAACAAATCGCGCCCGTCCAGCTCACGATGTGCCCCGTGCCTCCGGAGAGAATGGAGAAAAGTTTTCACGAGCTTTCGAGGGCACTCGTTTCTATCTCTATCCCATTATTCTCATACTCGTGCCTCTCTCTGCGGCGCACGGCGGTCATTGTAGGTGTGTTGGTGCAGTTATATGCCCCTCAGGGAACTCGATATTGCGAGCATACTCGAACAAACGTCCGGCCAGCGAAAGCACGAAAGTCCGTCCAGCATTCGGAAGGGTGAGTCGCACAAAAAAATACTTTATCTGGAAATTCTTTTTTGTATACTGTCTGGAATGTTTTTTTTTTTTTTTTATATGAAGGCAAACATTTTCTACGTGCAATTTCGTGGCTTTTCATATAATCCGACGGAGACTAATAGATTTAATGAAGAGAACGACTTATGAGATAAATAAACTGAATTAACTGCTTCATTTACGAGTTAGCGAATTCTGAAGATTTTCGGAATGACTTTTATACAACGAAAATATTCTATCCACAATTTTAACATTTTAATATCATTATAGCAAATCAAGAGCCATCGCGAAGTTTGCCCACCGAAATTAAAACTCGAGAACGCAAAAGCGCAATTTATTTCCCAACGGGTTTTTGGAGTTAAAAAAATATACGATAAAAAAGTGGGGGATACATCAAACGTTCAGTTTATCTCTCAACGGGTTTTGCGGGTTAAAAATATACTAGGAGAAATAAAAGAAAAGAAGGAGGACATATCCGTTCGTTAACGGTCTTGTTCTAACCTCGAAGTCGGTTCGGCTTTATTAGTATTTTTGCGTGTATGCAAAATGTGTTGGCGTTTTAATCGTATAATCCTTACGGGTGAGTTGTCATAGTCGAACGAAAGAAAAAAAAATTCAAGATTTCGCGCGGGGCGTTCGAGATTTTTGTCAAGGAACTCGGGTAATAATTTACGGAAATTCTGGTGGTAACGAGACGGAGAGAAAAAAAAACCTGGTCCAGTTAGTTGACTGGTGTAATAAAATTAGCATACCGCGGGGCGCGACCAAAACACCGCTGAATGGATAGATTGCGCTGCGGCGTGCGCAGTGTGCGTCTCGAATAAAGAATCGCGTCAGTGGAGTAGCGAAAATAAGTTTATTAATAGACGAGGGACGAGTTTTGTAATTTTTCTTTAATCCCATGCTCGCTCGTATTCGCTCACGCTTTTTATTTTATTTTCATCGTGTGTGATATGCAAATCTCGCGGAGCCGCCTTTGTCGGGGTACTTGCATTATACAACGAATCGGCAATCAGGGAGCACGTACGCCAACGAGAATTCCCTGGCCCGAAAACGATTGTCACCTTTGTTTTGCATTTAATCGATAAATTTTGCTTTCACAGACTCACTTGAGAAGCGAATTCGGCAACTCATGTCTTCATTATACAAATATATGTATCTATATAGTTCGAGCGAAAAAAAAAGTAAATTCAACGTTTATATTTTCTCGATGATTGATTATTATTTTTGTTTTATTCGATGAATCAATAAGGTTAAAAAAAGAACTGAAAAAGTCGTTGCTATATCATAAATATATCATTACGAACGAGTTTTTTTTTTCAGTAATGAGGCTTCGCGTGCAACGAGTGTTGAAATCTCTCAATAATGATTTAAAACGGTTAAAAAAACGAGTGTCTCGTGTGCGAGCGAAAGCATGACCGCCTTTAGTTCGCCCTCGGGAGCACATCGAGATCGATTGAGCCCTACTTAATCGGAGCTCACGAACTCGCATATTCTTTTCTCCATAAAATCCGAAACGTGCGTAACGATCGGTTGTGCGTTCAAGGACCCAAGCTCGAGAAATACCCATGGTACTATATCGTGAATGCTGTGACTCGAGGTTTATCCCATGTTTCTTCCGCGCCCCCGGGAGAGGTAAACACGAACGTTAACAAACCAATTAGCAGTAAACCACCCTTGGCTATAATTTACAGTCCCGTACACACGATAACCCCGCGACTGTGTCGCAACGCCCGGCGCAAAGAGAGCACGGCCGCGATGAAATCTCTTATTTTCTTATTCCCTTCGTAAATTTTTCGGGAGAAGCTGCGCTTTCATTTTTACCATTCAAGACTCTTGGGGTCTTCCTGACACTTTCATGAAATATGTTCCGACTCAGTGTAATATTTTCGCGCTGTTCATAATAATAAGTACCTTCAACCTTTCAGCTCCTTGTTCCAAGTTTTCTTCCCAAATATTTATGAACGTGTGTTTGTGAAATTTTTCTTGCAGACAATTTATCTTTATGGTGCAAAACATCAAACTTTCATTGATAATAGTGATTGTAGTTTGAAAAAAAATGTTCTTCGAGGAGCGAAGAACAATGACTCGTTATTGCCCTATTTGTTGTCGTAACCGAACCGCTATGAAAATTAATTTCTCACACCTTCGGTGATATACGTATCGGGTACTAATACTCCGATACAGGGTATTCTGTTACCCGAATTTTCGTTTACCCTCCATTCGAACCCGTTGTCCATCGCTAGAACAAACAAAACGCAAGGGTCATATTGCCTTCGAAAGCCAACCGTCACAGCGGCCCTTGTCGCGCGGTTAGAAACTGCGATAGTTAACGAGATTCTCTCGCTCTCCCAAAGGCTTTGCCTCACTCGCGGTACAATCTCGAACGAACAAACATATTCGTGCGGCTCACGGGTTACGGGGTGCAACCGGCTCGTTAAATCACGGCCTAAGCACTAACCGCCGGGAGGGGAGTGAGCAGCCACGGAGAGCTTGCAACTATACTGGCCCTCTCGAGTCCCCCTAGCAAAGCTCTCACGTAGAATCCTTATTTACGCCCAATCCCGTTATCTTTCACCGCCGCAACAGCTCTCGTACTACCTTTACGTGATAGACGAACAAGAGGAAACAACATTTCCGCTCAAACTTGATACTGCACTGTTACAGATGAAACAAAGAAACCAGAGAAATCATCACAATTCTTTTTTTTACCATCAAGGAAGCCCAAACATCGAATAACTATTGAACTTGAAAGCTTTTTCGAACTTGAAAGCTTTACTACGACGTAGTAAAAAAAATTGAAGATTTTTCGATGAATTTATAAAGGGCTTCCGAAGGTTCAGCGTATTCTGAATTTTGTAAAGCGCCAAGTAAAGCTTCATCGCGGTAGTATTAATATGCCAGTGGCCAGACGTCACTCGGGAAGACAATCGTGCCATAAATCCGTTGCATACACGCACGCTCGAGTCGACGTTCGATTCTAGACTCTACGACTCGCGAGAGACACAGAGAGACATGGAAGAGAAGCGAATCAAGTCTGTATAATTCAGGCCGACCTCGGTGCATTGTTCCCAGAGTCTGGGGTGGTAATGTCTGGTCCGTTCGCTACACACTCCTTCATGATTCCGGAAGCTTTCCTGCCACCTGAGCTTCTGCACATACACACACGTACACTTCGTACAAAGGACTGCGGAAACTACTGAAAATATTCCCTCAGGTGTGCGGAGAAAACGCAAAAAAAAAAAGAAAATGAATCTCTGAGAGTCAGCGAATGCAGATAAAAGAAAGATTTACAAAAAAGGAAAGATGAAGAAAAAAAATCGAATGTACGAACGTTTCCTACGGGATCTTACAGTCGTGCCAAAAAAAAGCTTTTTTTCTTCTTCGAGCCGCAGAATGGGAATCGCAGCCTTTTCGTTCTCGTGCAGCGATATTATCGCAACGAGAGTGCGAGAGAGCGAGATTCCGGATGAATATTAGGCAGTGGGAGGGCGTCGTCGTTGTAACGTGGGACGAGTGAAAAGGGTGAAAGGAGCCACGACATGGCATACGCCAGACTTTAGACTCCCGACCCTTTCAAGCTCACCTTCCCTCGTCTCCTTTTGACTCACTGATGGGTTACGCCACCGTCGCTTTCTCGCCGTTAGAAGCAGCGATGTATGCTCCGCAGGTTCCTTATCAAATTATGAACCATCCTGGTAGCGCGCCGCGACGCGTCGCTCGGAACTTGGCTGTTCCCCGACGTGTATGCTTCTGTGTATGTATAACGGGGCAAGCGGCAGGCAGCATGCCACCGGGTATCGAATTACGTATTCCGTCCCGTGCTCCCGTGGCCGCTACGCGACTCTCACGGAACAATAAGCGCCGCGCCGCCGCTGCCGTGTAGAGAGAAAACCCTACTAGCTCCCCCGTCCCGCGTCGAACCCCGGAGGTAATCCCGAACGCGAAACTCGAAGCTCCTCACGTGCTGCGGCTGCCGCCGCAAGCACACACCGCTTCTTCGACTCTCACATATTCGCTTTCCCTCTTTCCCTCCCCGCCACGCTCTAGCCGCCGTACCAACCGGCTCCCGGTCTTGTCGTGCGCAACCCTCTTATATTCTCGTGGATAAGCTCTCGCGATGCGAGAAATCTCCAGAGTACCAATTCCAGGGTTAAGACCAAACGACCAAGATCTCGGGATCGCGTTTTATTGTCGTATCAAGCGAACCCAGACGAAATTGAAATTATTGAAATACTTTTGAAACTCGTGGAAATGTGAAAAAGCATAAAATATATTGTGGAATTGAAAGATTCACCGTAGAACGGCTCATATAATGAAAATGTATCAAAAAGCTTTGACGATTTTCGAATCGGTATGTTTGAAGAAAAATCACTACTACCAATACTATTCTGTATTCTTCTATTTTTTTGTTATTATACTTCGTATGTGTACTATATTATATATTTATAATGTTTATTTGATTTTTTATTCGGAACATACGCGCGAAAAAAAATATTAAAAATTATATTATTCGCGGATTTTTCTTTCGTCCCGATATCAAAAGCGGTTTTTTGATATTGCGGTAGTCTTTGAAACGTCGAGGCGACTTTTGCCTGGCGCGGTTCAGCTTTCGCGGATTCCGGGCTTTATTTGAATTTTTCTTCGGATGTTGTCTGCGATTTATCGTCCAGGAGAGAAGCGACGAAACTTGCCAAAATCCTCGCGAAACCGCCGTCCCGAAAAAACTCGAGAATTCTAGACGGGGGGGCTACTTGCTTCGGTGCGTCGTATACCGGCAGAAAATTCAAGGAAAGAGTTTCTCTCGTCTGCTCTGCGGATTCTCATTCTTACTCCCTCCTTCATACCCGCCTTCTCGAGGAGCTTCGTAATGGCGAGAAACTTATCTCTCGGTGGAGAGTGTGAGACCCCACAGGTAGATACGGGACTCTCTTTGGCGAAGTAAGCGAATGAAGAGGAAAGAAAAAAAAAACCAAAAACGACAGAGAGAACGAAGAAGAAAAAAAGAAGAGCGGTGACTCCCGTCTCATGAATGTTAATGGGACTGTCGCGCGAGCTACTATAGACGCGACGAATTTCTTACACTGAGGTCTCGCGCGCGCGCGGGCCCACTTTATAGGATCTATAGACGACCCAGGACATTTGCATAAATTTAGCAATCAGCTCGTTACTCGATTCAACGACGCGAAAGCTCGTCAGAATCACCGCTACCCGACCACCGTCGAAAAAAATATTACGTGTGCAACACTTTGACGGAACAGTCAAAGGCAATTCGGTCCGACAAACTAAATTAACTCGCTGTATTTGCCGAAGCTGTCCAAACACGATATAATCATCTGTATTTAATTGTACAATAAATCATTAATTTTTTCTATAGAAAACATCCCTTAAATCATTATCGCGCTTCCGGTTCAATGACAAATAATTTAATTTTGATTCCAATAACTACCAGAGAAAAAGAAAGTGGTAATTTTATTTTAAAAAGTTTTATAAGGCCCGTTTTTTAATTTCTTTTTCTTTGTTCTCGAACCGCAAAAAAAGGGATTTTTCTATCTCGCGAGTTCTTCTTTAAGAAATCCTTGGACTGCGGGGCCGAAGGGTTCGAAGTTCAGGGTCATTCGCGAAACTCGTCGCTCGTGCCTCGTCGGCCCACTCGATCTTTCTACCAGCGCGAACCAATGTCGTAGTTTCAATCTTTATCTCTCTCCCCTTTCTTCTCGCATTATCCCACTTTCTCTCTCTTTTATCTCCCGTACTTTCGCAGACCTATTATTTCGTTCCCGGGAAACGTTATTTTCGGCACCGTTGTCACAAATTCTCCACGAAATGGCCACCTTGCCAATTCTCGGACCCTGAATTCTTTCCGGCCTTTATTTGACCAAGGTTACTTTTTTAATTGACAACGAAGACAATAAAAAGAGTTCCTACAAATACCGTTGCCCACATCTGCCCTTTATGATCATCGAGATCCTCATTGTATCTCCGGGTCTTAAATTAGTAATTTACATTTCATTATTAATAATAATAAAAATATATGTATGCTTGAAATCGACGAGAGTCTTTGCGAACTGGCGCCTGAATCGCGAGTTTCTATTTCGGCTTATCAGCTCTTTATCTTGACAAGGGGTCTTCGCCGGTGCGTTTGCCGAGGCATTGTTTGTTCTTCGGAGCTTTCTCGCTCTATCGCGTCGATCCTCTTTCGCTCGTTTTCTTAAGTGTAATTTTTTTTTACACGATACAAAGTTGTGCATTTTTTATTTACAATACGATACAAAAAGCCTCGGGATACCTTGGGTGTACGACTGATATTCGCCAAGGGCATCGCGATCTCTGTATCGCTGATACACGAAGAGCGCGAGAAAGAAAGAACAGACCCGAAGGCGACGGGGCGGTGTTACTTAAAGCATCAACGGGAGATAATACACGCAACGCTAACGCCTCGGTGAGACGATAAGCGAGAGTCATCGGAGTTGTCGAGAGAAATAAGGCACGAGAGGGAGGCCTCGTCGCGCACACAGCCCACACGGTCGAGATTCGGAAAATATTTATTCAGTTGCGGTTGGCCATGGTGGCCTTGACCGGCGAGATAGCTTATCCACCTATCTACACTCACTCTCGAGTTGCAGAATTATTATGCATTACGTTATGAATGCGAAGTATGCGAAAAAACAATATCTGTATGTATATTTTTCTTTCAACACCGATACCCACAGATAGAGAAATTCAATAAACAATGTGCATAAATCATACGAAGACACCGGATCGTTCTGACCCACTATAGTAAAAATTAATATTCGTTCGCGGGAAAGACCAGAGGGATGAGATTTTAAAAAATGTACAAAAACAACACTAATCGCAAATTCGCGGCTCCAGTTTTTTTTTATCATATCAGTTTGCGTGAGGAAAACAGATTATTTGTAAAAATTGAAAATAAGCCTGCTCTTTCTCGCTCGAAATAAACTCGTGAGATAACTCGATGAACGCGGCAACGCAAGGCATTTCGCTGTGTCAATTTGCGAGTTTGCGATGAAGATTTGTCAAAAGAAGCTTGGAGCATAACAATCTGATAATATTTCGTATTCTTAATTATTTCTGTTGTTTTCAGATGTAAATTCAGCGGTTCGGACTGTGACGCGGCGATGCCGGACTTCCTGATTCTTCGAGAGACGGGAGTAATCTACTCTGAGACCCAGAGGTGGTTCTAGAGAAGCGGCCTGACTCAGATTTCAGCGACGCAAGCGAGAAGAGTCGAGCGAACCGGAGAAAAATAAACTATTCTTATCGTGACGATGCTGTACGCATTATAACGTCGGAGATGGAAGAGTTTATTTCTAATGCGTCACAGTGTACCTGACTTTATTGCTTTAGTAGATTTTTTTTTCTTTCTTTCCAAAGAGACAAACAAAGTTCTAGGGGCAATCATAAAGAATTCACCCGGAACCAAATTTTTGCAATATTTTATTTACTGACTATTTTTTGCAATGGATCGATGAATCACCAGCAAAAATCGGGTGTCTCATTCAGTGTGTCAATGCGATTATTTAAAATGTTTTTCAATTTTTTCCGAACATCGGCTTAGTTCAAAGGTTCATGAAACAAAATTACGTTATCCTTCATTTTTTTTTGTATGGTAATAAAAATTTATCAACTCGTATGTGAAATTGGAGAGAAAAATAATGGATTTTCGATATCTCGATTTGAGTCACGTAAAGCGGTATAATAAAATCCAGAATTACGTCTCCCAGGCTCATCGAATTTGTATCACAAATCTTGCCGAGACCCGAAGCTCTCACGCGATAAAATTTGTTATCTCATTTCTCCATCTCGTTTCGTACGAGATTCTCGCGTTTATAATTTATTGCATTCCCCGAGATTGTATTACAAAACAACGGGATATTATTATCATCGGGCAAGCCTCGCGAATAACATTAGAGCTTGACGGATGGCAATTTGTGCAATAAAACGTACGATAAAGCTCCAACAGTTGCTTTGGACTGTTTCGCGACGAGGTTTCTAAGAATTTCTATTTCACTCTCTCGATTCAGGAGACTCGTTTGTCTTCGGTATTTCGCGACTATCGGCTTTTCCCTCGAGTGTACATCGACTCCACTTGGGAGTTTCATATTATATCTCTCTGAACCACCCCGGCGACAAATTGCCTCGTATATTACAATATCGATTACCAACGCTGCGAATTTTTTATAAAATTTTCTACTGCTAAAAAAAAATAAAAATAACGAATACCCAAATGTTTCCAATTGCAATGAACACGAAAAGAAAGCGAAACTACAGAAACAGTGTAACAAATCGCGGACCCTACGAAACCGGAAGTTTCTTCCAGGGCGAAGAGAAAAAAAAACTCGTCTCATTCTATAAATCACTCAATTATCATTAAGTAAATGGATTGATAATTCGATTGTGATTTGATTCAAAGTAAAATTATCGTGTATGCTGTCATCTAGGGGTCGAAAAATGATTTATATTCGCAGCTGCGTAATCCCTTGACCCCGGTGAGCCAACCGGTTGCGAAAGTCTCGTCATCGAGGGATATAAAGGGATGACGGAGCTTTGGATGTGTTCGCTCTCGACTCTCACCGGATTTCCATGCCGTAAGACCTTACGGCACGCGGAACGTTTCTCGATCGGCCAGACCTCGAAAAGCCGGTCTATACAGTGGCGTTGGCAGACGAGGAGAGCCTTGTCCCGGACTTTTCGGTTTCACCTTATGCTGACCCGACAAACGACGGGGAGACAAAAGAAAATATTCGTTCGCCGAGGCTAAGATTTAGGACATAATTTGCCGCGTACGTTTCTTCCCTGTCTCGTTAATTTAATCGCAACGAAAAGTCGAAAGAACAAATGCGCGTGTTCCACGAAAGCAAATCGTGAACAAACGGCGAGCTCTCTTTTTTTCACAGCGAAAAAAAATACACACACACAATGTCACAAAGGCGAATGAAATGAGTGTCAGGGAGAAAGAAAGAAAGAACGCTGGTAAAATTCTCGACGCAATACGGGTAGGTATATAAACCAACGTAGAAAGAAAACAAAAAAGAAAAACGTCGTGGAAACTTTACGATCGAGCCCTTACTTCAATGCTATCCGGGCAAGTCACTCCTACCTCATTTTCTTGGTATTTTCACAACTCCACCTATTTCCCTGGTCTCTACTCTCAGAGCCAGGATCTAAACTCCTTTTTTACGAGAAAAAACCAACTTCGTGTTGACGAAAGAGGAGTCAGCGAAAAAAATGAGAAGAAAAGAAGAAAACCTCGAGTCCCATGGTATATGAAAAGAAAAAACAATAATCAAGCAGTTGGCAATTTTTTTTTTTTTTTCTGATCAAGAAAACTTGCCTTGGCGAAAAAAGAAAGAAATTGAAAACTATCTCCGACCGAACGAATTTTGTATAACTCTTGTTTTTTTATTATCTCTTTATAGTCAAACTTCGCAACTCGAAGGCTATCGAACTTCATTTCCTAAAATTCCAAAGTTAATGTCTTCGATAAACGAAAAAAAGTTCGGCATCTAATCCCAAAGAGAGTGGCAAGATCGAAGATTGCTAACAAGAGGCAAGATCGAGACCCCGTGAGTTGAAGCGCTTTAAATGCATCCTAGCGTGGCTCGATGCTGTTGGCCTTGGAGGCTGTGTTTGCTGCCGCTGCTGCTGTTGCTTCCAAAGTCCCCGACTCCTCTTCGTTCACTCGGTGGCCCTGAGAAGGTGGCCCACGGTCAAGGCTACGGCAGAGCCTCCCCCCCGCCGAACCAGGCTTTTGCGCAAGCTGCGTCTCCGATGCACACCGTTGCCCTGCACTCGCACCGCAACCGCAAACAACGCGGCTCCCGCATCCTTTTCCCCCTTCGAGTTCTCCGCGAATCGCGGGGGGAAGAAAGATGGAAAGACCGAAACCCCGAGGAGACTTCGCGATAGCGCCGTTGCAAGGAGAAGAAAAAGATATGAGAAAGGGCGATAGGGAGAGGAAAGAAAACAGCGAACGAGACAGCGAAACCAGTCGGAGGCCTGGCCAGGCCTCCAAAGTCCTTCGGGCGAAATATTACGATACCAGGATACCCGCCAGACGGCTCGTCGTAACTCACAACCATAACGTAATACCAAATAAGCAAAAAAACATTTTTTTTAAACCCAATAAATAATGTTGAACTTCCATCCAAAGTCTGGTACTCACTTAACGAACAAACGCGATTTTCGTGTAGAAAAAACAAGACTATCGCAAAAATTGCAAACTGTGAAACATACATTTTAAAAAGTGATGATCTAAATTCTTATACATCTTCTGAATGGTAGCCAAGTTATTTTTGTCTTTAATAAAATCTTTGGCTTTTTCGATGAGTCATAAATGTTTTTTCTTTTTTTTTTTTTTCAAAGGAACTGTGTACTGAATTATCATCAAATTGCCGAAAATACGAATCCGAGCTAATAATATCTTTGAAATTTATGATCGTCGGTGTTCGGCGAATCGGTTAGACGATTGAGAAAAAAAAATCGAACGACGGTAAGCGGTAAAGGGGCACAGCCCGATCGAAGCTGTCTATTCGATAAACAGAAATAGGACAGGTTTCCAAGGCGAGTTCTAAAAATAGTTTTAGTCGGGACGGTGGCGGTGGTCAGGAGTGTCGAGTATTAACCGGAGAAACTCGCCACACCGTGTCTTCTGTGTCTCGTTTATCCACGCATAAAGCGAGCGTAGTAGTAAAAGTAGTAGTGGTAGTACGAGCTTGTTGGTAATAGAGTGGAGAGAAGACGTAGCCCGAACGCTCGGCTAGTAGATAGATTTAGTTGCATGCAGTATCGAGCGGCGCAACCCGAAAGACACTCTCAACCGAGCGTATCTGACCGCTATGGTCTTCGCAACGCCTTTCCGTCTCTACTTTACCTATAATGACCCACTGGTGGGACCTACGCGCTGTTTCATTCATTCATAATATTTAGAAGTCATTTTATGTAGTACGACGTAGCAGCTTTTTTGTCTCGATTAATAAAAAAAACCAATTTGAGGTGAATAGGTTTAAAAATGAACTGATTTGTTCCGATCGCACTTTGGGAAATTTTACTGGGAGTTTTGATAAGGCTTCTTTAATGTTTTATTTCCTGATTTCCGTTCTTCGCGGAGTCGCCAATAGGCTGCTGAGCACGGGGCTGTACTCCATCACCGCGGAGTGACCGCGGGACAGCAAAGACCCGGTAGGACCGGTTCTCTCATTGGCTCTGTGGCTTGGCCTCTTCGCGAAGGATCAACTGGGACACCGAGATAAGAACGCGATGTACGCGTCTGCGGTGGGTCCAGACTCTAGAGGCTCGCCGTATCGGCGAATCCTCGAGTTTCTCGCAGACGCTAACGCGCACGGTGTCTCATTGCCTCGCTACCAGTACTACCGGTTGAAGATCGAGAGAATCTGAATAAACGTCTGAAGACCTCGAGCAAAGTTGCTCGTGCTACAGCGTGTTATCAACAACACGAAAGGAGTCTCAACTAATGATTTAACTAATTCCTCGCTGTTTTTCCATTTTGTTGAAATTTTGATTCATCATTTTTTCATCGTTTCTTTCGCTATCGGTCGGAGATTCGTTATTTCATGTTTCATCGATCCCAAAAATGTTAATATCCTCGCGCGAACCGAAAATATCTCAAGAGGGAGATGGGAGGGGATGTTCGCGTAGTATCGAACGCCGAACCGGCGTCGCGCTGGGCACACGCCCTGGTGATTTCGTAGCTCATCGTTTTTCGGCTCTTAATACGCGAAGATTTACGAGTTCACTTGGCCCGTTTCTCGTAGGTACGCCTAGTAAGCTCGCGTGCCCCCGCGCAAAGGCTTAGTTAAAATGAACTTTTGGAGTTTTATCTCGGATCGCGTTCGCCGCACCCCGGCCACCGTCTCACTCGTAACGCTTTCGCGCGGCTCTTACGAATGATTTGTTGCAGCTTTTCCGCCCGTCTCTCTCCTCCCCTCGCGCGAAAGCCAATGCGAACGAACGGAACTTAACCGCCGTCCGCGGGCCCCGTTAAGAATGAGTAACTTACAATTAGAACGGCAGTGCGCTTAACTAAATTAACTCGTGGTTATCATCCCTCTCGCCCTTCTCTTTCTCTAAGCGTTCGCCATTCGCGGAAGATGCCCTACGCAAGAGGGCTTATTGCACGCTGGAGAATTCGCGCGACTTCGCGACGCCTCAAATTTCCAACTGTACGTCTCAATTTTCCTTTCACTCTGCTAATGTTCGAGCTAAAAAGCCGAGGGGAGTAACGACAACCCTCGCGCGGCAATTAATCGTTCAATCACCGAATGGCGATGACGAATTCGTAGCATCATAACTTTCGTGACGTTTTAACAATGAGAAATTTAGCTTAAATGTGATCTGCTAACTTGAATGGTTCGTTTCAGTCACCTCATGAATATCATTCGATGGAATTGCAAGATGACGATGGTTTAAACATTTTGCAATAAGATGTTTTCAATCATTAGTGGCTAATCGTGAGATGATCATTTTCACAGATCGATAATAATCTTTTTTTTCGAGTCTTCATACGGATAATTTCAATTTAGATAAAAAAACAGATCGCTTTTATAGATCCCTCTTATAAATCTTTGCCATCAACAATTTCCTTTTTTCTCCCCTCTAAACTATTCGATAAATATATCGAAATCTCGGAAAAAAAAAAAAAGAAGCTTACCGCGCCCGGTGATCGCCGAAGAAGTCGACCTTGCTCTTTTTCTTCCCGATAGCCTGGGGTTGATGAAGTGGACTGACGCTCGGTTCGCTGGTAGCCGGTGGCGAGCAAGATCCCGTGCCCGACGACAATGATCCGGCTCGACCGCGTCCAGACTCGATTAACTGTGTGTCGCATCCGCCTCGGCCGCCACCGCCGCCGACGTGATTGCCGGCGTGATTCGGTGGTCCAGCCGAGACAGCGAGGCTCGGTCTCGTGTTCTGACGATTTCGACGTTTCTTCTTCTTTACCTCGTTCTCATCGGCGCCACGATTGCCCGCTGCATTGCCCGGTCCCGGTGGCATCCAATCGAGATCCTTTTTCAGATGACCCCGTCCGCAACGACAGCCGCAAGCTTTGAACGCCAAATCGTAACCCTTCTTCGTCCATAAATTTTGATGACGCTGACGCTCGGACCAGCTGCGCGCACGTCCGCAATTCTTCAGATAAGTCAGCACGGTCTGTTCCCAAGCGTCGAAACACTCGCGATGCATGAATTGACCGATCGAACAACTGTCGTTGTTGCACGTTACTTTGACCGCGTCCTGCAACGCGTTCATTCTTATCGGCATATCGCCGCGAAGACATTCCCCCGTCGGTGTGCAACAACGCGTCGTACTCAACGCCTGTCCGTTCAACGGAAAATTATCCAACGTCTCGTTGTTGGTGGCTGCCGCCACCTCGAGCAAACCCCCTACGTGGCCGTTGGCGGCGTGACGTCGTGGTGCCATTATTTTTTTGTAATAATCTTCCTCCTTCTCGGCCTCCTCTTCGTTCTCTTCTCGTATTTCGGCAGACCCGACGAAGCCAGCAACGTAACCCGCGCGAGGCAATTCCTCGCGCTCGAGGATCGTCCTCTTGGGTACGGTGCTTACGACGTGCGGCTTCGACTCTTCCTCGAGGACGAGCCGAGCGAGGTACGAGAATACCTCGGACGCCAGGTGGAATTCGCCGATTTCCGTCAGCGTGACGGATCTAACTTACAACATACGACGACACTCCACGCATCAACACGCGCACGTTACGATTATTATTTTTTCATTATACGACGCAACTTCCGGTGACCGATTTACATTTAGTGCCCTACCGGATCCCATTCAACGTTCGAAATTTTTCACCGGCCAATAAAGTTCTTTTCGCTCTCCCCACGGGCCGCGTTCTCGCGTTGAAAAAATTAATTAATTTTTTAAGTTCGATAAACTTTTGCAATATCGATGGTTCAAACGAAAAAACGCTTCGGATTTCTCATAAAAAAATATATCCCCGAGATCACTGTTCCCAAAGTATCAAGGTCACTGTCGCGAAAACGTTGAAAGAAGAAAACGAGACATAAATATTTCACGTATCACGAAAGATGAACAGTCATTTCGAATTTTGGCGATGTTATTTTTTTGCGTTAAACTCGATGGCGACCGATTAATTTTGGTGATTTTTCGCGAGAAAAAAAGTAGTTTTCGTCAAATCAACAAACCGGCACTGGTATCGACGCGTACGTATCAATTAATTGGCAGATCTCGATTAGTTAAAACACGCGAGACGAAACGTCAGTGCGAGCTGCTCGTCGAAAAACAGCGAAGAACGGGCGAACGATTACGTGTGTGTAAACATTTATGAGTAATAGAGTTGTAAAGGCGACAGAAGCGCGGTGTGCGAGTCGTTGCGCGAACGCCGGTCTCGGATGGTCACGAGGTTATAACGCACCGTAGATGGACCCGAGTCAAGGTCGCTTCCGCCGAGCTCAAACGCTACAGAACTGCCCAGTCCCTCGTGGGTCGGTCGATCCTTCGGCGAACATTCAAATTTCTTCCAATCCTCCATTCACGCTCGACGCGTGCCCGTTGACTGTCATGAAAATTCACACTGCGAACGAATTCGTCGTGAACTACGCATACGAATGTCAGGGTCACCCAGCGGGCGCCCCTCTCGCTCTTTCGAGTTAATTTCGATCGAACAAACTATCCGCACTGTTTTCTTTTTTTTCCCCTTCGTTTATGTACGTTTCTCCGTCTTTGTTTCACGATTATTTAAATATGTATTTATTTCAATAATTTCAAATCATTTCGCCATTGTTCATTCGTAAGAATTGTCGATTGTATTTTAAAAGAAAGAAACTGCCAGTTTCGTTAGACAGTTCGTTTCCCGAACGTTTCAATCTTCGATAACCCCCTTCTCTTCCGGCGTGTTTTCTTCTGTCCCGCGTCGTTACGACTTTACGAATACGCGTACGTGTATGTATATCGTTTTAAAGAATAGCGTTGCAGCGTCAAAAAAAGATCGCGACCGGCCTGAAGTCTCCGTGTCGTGAGAAAAAAATTCAGCCGGCCGTTTGATACACATTCAATGACAATAATACGATAATCTGCCCGCGCGGGAACGTAAACTCTCGGTCGGATCGCTCGCTCTTCACGTAGGGCACACAAGTAACTGAGAGGCAGTTGCGCTGCTGCGACAGCGTGCCCGGCATCGAGGCACGGGACGCGGGCGAGCGCGAAAGTGAGGCCCCATTGGGTGAAAGGGAAAGCACTGGTGGGGGTCACGGCTAGCGCGCCAATCGATGCACGCCGTTCTCGTCCCTCCTGGCAGTCTACGCCGGCTTCATATCTGTGTGTTAGTGTATACGGCGTCGCCGCTGCTGATGCTGCTGCCGGCTCGTACTATCCGCGCCGTCGACTGCTGCTACTTCTTCTACTTCTTGTATTTATCTCTCTCTTTGTGTTTTCACGGTCTCGGCTATCCCGCGCGGTGTGCATACCTTCTCGCTCTCTTCCACCCTCTATGTATATACAATTATAATGCCGCACGTTTGTTCCACTGCCGCACGAAATACGTTTTTGTCTCGCTCGTACTCGCGCGCCGGTTTTCGCGCTCGCATAGAGAAACCCGCGTTTTCGATCGCTCTATCTTTCGCGCAGACTGTACACCCGCGCGATGCGCGTGCGCGCTCGTATGCGCGTGTGTGCGTGTGTGGGCAAGCGTAGCACGGGACTCGCGGATATAACGTGCGAGAGCCCGAGTGTGCCGGCAATGAATTCGAGTCTTAACGTATATACACGCTCATGTAACGTGTGCGATGCGCGAATGTGTGCAAAAGTTTGTTTGCCGCTACGAGTACATCAGCGTCAATGCACGAATGTATGTACGAACTCTCGACGGACCGGGTTCTGCGCGGATTCGGCTCACGAAAAATCGTGCCTGTCTATGCCTGCCTTGGCTTCAAGTGCGTCCGCACTCGGCTGTACGTGAGATACGACGAGCGAACGCCACGCGGGTTGGTGAGTATTGGTAAATGTTATTATCGTATAGGTTCGGTAGTAACGGAGGTTACCGCATAGCCGCCTGCGCTATAGTAGTGACACACTGTGTCGTCCTCCCAGCGGTGAATTTTTCGGTCGCGAGAGCGTCGCGTGATTCGCGACTTTCTTCGTCGCCGGAGCGACGAGGCTGGTTCGTCGCGTCTCGTTCTCTCTCACACCGAGCGATGGATGCACGAAACGATTTCGTATGGTCGTCGGTAGCCGACTGGTAAAGATTTTTATGCATGTAACAGCGTGTTCGGAATTGATTTTGATTCGTGCGATTAATTCGACGACAAACGATGTTTTTCGTAACGATTCGTCGGGACTGAGTCACGGCGCTGCTAGGTTAGTTCGGCGATCAAAAATTCATGCGCTATGGTAGTTCGACAAGTTCCAAATTATCATAACTTTAATTTAGTTTCGTACAATATATTCCAATTCTGGGTAGGTTTTATTCGTTAACGGAATAATTGCATAATGAACGACACGACAAGTTAAAAACTTTGTTTTAGACGGCGGCCTTTTGTTTAATATCGTAAATTTCATCGGGACAGATTAATTCATGAAAGATTACGAAATAAGAAAAAAACACCTTTGACTATTTCCATTGAGGGTGTTTTTGTTCTACTTTTTTTTCGAAACAAGTTCCGGATAGTAAATTATTGGCGTAATATTGTTCAGAATTACGATGCATACATCTCGTGCCTGCACAACGTTACGATGCAATTGTATCGTGCAAAGCAGCGTGAATTCGTTTAGCCGAAAGAAAAACAAGATGGTAACAATTGATGAATATCAGAGACACGCGACGAAGTATTAAATGAGTGGAAGGGGTACGTGGAATTAGCGGCGAGCGTGTTATAGTAACCGTGCATCAGGTGGAAACAAGCCGCGGCGCGTTATTACCTCCCGGGTAATTGGATCCACCAGTGAAGACTTCGAGAGGGTGAGGGTGACATAGAAGGCAAGGAACCGCATCATCTCCTCGATACGTGCATTCGACACGTTCGGATTCTCCATTTCCGTTTTATTTCCCTTTATCTTCGCGTAACTCATCCCCAACTCGCGCGCATTATACCCATAAGCTCGAAGAACGAAAAGATAAAAAAAAGAAAAAAATAAAGCTCGACATTCACCCCCTATTGCCGCAGTACAAATATTTAGACAGTCCCGCCTGTTTATTCGCATTCTTTTCCGTCCTTTGTGACGGAAACAAGAAAAAAAAAAAGCGAAAGAAAAAACGAACGTACTAACCGGATATAATATGGCGGAAAAGATTGAGTATATACCTATTACCGTGAAAGACGACGGTGTCTATACCTGTGCAGCGCGCTCGAAATTCTCGGGTCGGGCGAGCATGAAATTGGGATTTAAAAAATTTACAAACTTCTCGTGAAGACCGTAATTCGCGAGTAGATTAAGAAAAACGAAAATTATAAAGAACGTTTCTAATAGAGAAGATCGAACGAACATGACTGTTTGGTATCCCCAACTTATGATCGCATTAACTCCGTTCGATTGGCACTCGCAGCTGTCGCTAGTAACGAGTTTATTTATAACATACGAGCCGCGAGGGAGGGAGGAGGGGGGTATCGCCGCATTACATTGTAGGCAATCGTTCGATCGGATACATTCGAGCCTGCTGGCCTGTCGACTTTTATTCATTACGCACGTGCAGACGTGGTTTGTACGATAATAATGTATCGATAGAGTACATCATTTCTCGATGATATTCCGCGGGCATTTCCCGCACACGCGAACTCGCAGGTTAATACTTTTGTTTCTTTTACAGAACACGTTCGCTACAACTTTCATTTTCGAAGACAAATTTCGATCGACAGCAGTGTGACTTGTGCAACTACGAAGAACCGCCGTAAATAAGAAGGTAACGATTTGCAAGTTTTCTTTAACTGCGTTACGCAAGAAAATTGACTAATCAGGTCACAAATTTTAAATAAGTTGCAAGTTACGATGAATGCATATCAATCGAGAGTAAACGTAGCGTGTTGACGTCGAACGGTTGAAAAATATATTGCAACTATTTTTCGATGGTTGCAGCTCGAAGAACATGAAAAATTTATCGATATTTTATTACTTTCATAGATTTTAACTGCAATCTATGGGCATCAACGAAACATTTATGCAAATCCGTATCACGATCGGTAATGCAAGGGTTAGAGCAACCACGCAGCCGGAGACAGAAATATTGACTGATCAAAATTAGGATAAATTTTCTGTGATTTTACACGGAAAACACGATAGGCTCATAATTTTCACTGGTACACGGTCGGAAAGCGTAATCCTAAGGTTTTTCCGAAGGAAACTTTTCTGAAACCTATAATCGCGTTTCCACCATAGAAAACTTACGTTCTAACAAAAAAAAGTCACTACAAACATAGAATAAATTTTATGAAAACTAACGAAAACTCGCGTGCACGTCGAGCAACGGGGCTCTCGATGATTGAGCAGCGAGTAAATTTTGCGTCTCGAAGTTGCGAGTGTCGCGTAGCGACTGTTGGGTCACAGATAATCGTTTGATTGAATAACGAATAGACGTAGACTTCGGCGGTCAGTTGTGCGAGCGAGCGTCGAGTGACCATAGAAATACGGAGCGTCGGGTGTTCCTGTACGAGACGTACGAGGCGCCCGCGCGGGTGTCGCCAAATTGCCCCGTCGTTGGTAAACCCTCTTTAAATTTAGCGCAAGGTCGAGAGCGTTCGCGGGCACGACCTCTTTTATTTTTTAAATCGTGCGTACCAGAGCGTTGCGAACGTACTACACCGTGGCCCCATGAACATCTACTCGTTCCTCTTTTTCTCCTCCTATCTCGCTACCGTCTCGTCTCGGCACCGAAAGAGCGACGAGCCTGACGGGCCTGACGTCCTCCTCGACGCGCGGGTTACTCCGAGTTCTCGACTGCCTTGGAAAAAAAACCTACTATCGCGAATTCTTTTTTCCGAAGGCTCGACAATTTATTTATTTATCGAACACACGGAGAGGCAATCTCCTATCTCTTTTACTCTTTGGCCCCCCGAGTTCACTCGATCCCGCGGGTATCATCAAACGAGCGGGGTCTCGTGTAAACACGTAAATTTCACGTTATCCCTTCCTCTCCTCAGGCTACGCACCCCCCCCCCCCCCCCCCCCCCCCCTCGTCCCCCTGCGACAGCCTCCCGACGTCCAACATTTTATCGTGAGACACTATGTGACATTTGGCCGTTATGCAAATCACGAGATTGCCCGGCATAAGAAATAATACATATATATAGCAAGCAAGCGCCGTTGAGATATAGGAGAGATAAGAGAGTTAAAGATAATTCGCGTTGCTATATATAACGTTCGTTGTAATTCGACTTTTTCGCGCTATCGACAGCGTAAGATTTTTTTTTCTGAAATTCGTAGGTCCTATCTTCAAGCGGATTTTTTTTGTTCACGAACAGAACACACACGCGCGCACTGTAGCGTGACTGTAGTCTCGTCAATCTCGAATCGATGTCGCGTCACGAAAAATGCGCGTTTATACTTTTATTTATCTCGAGGGAGAGAAGGCGCAACATCGTTAATTCTATCGCCTCGCAAGTACTCTCTATTATCGTGTGCAAATAGCCTTGCGTCAGCGCTTATCGACGTATCTCGGGGACTTATCGGCATATCGAGTCTCTCTAATGAGAAGAACTCTCTAGCGTCGCGTTTTGTTATGTGTTTTTTCTTTCTTTCATTACATATGCATATCTTATCGTTCGAATCGCGCGGCTTTGACGAATCAATTTTTTTTGCACGGCGCCTTGATACCGTGTGTACATTGAGCCAATTGATTAAACGAAAAAAAAAGTGTGCGGCCAAGAAATGTAGTCCGCGAAAACGGCTACATATGTGCGTATATCTTTTTTTTTTCGAACATTTTTCGAACTCACCGCGAAAGTTTTTTTTATATTGAATGAAACCGCGGCCATGGATTTTATGCACGAATAACACACGCAAAGCTGCGCACATTGTATCTTGGAGGGATCAATGCACGTCTCATCTCAATTACATTGCGGCGGTATCGAATTTCGTACCGACCCAGTTTCGCGCTCGACCCCTTGGCCCTGGTCGTGCGATCGCGACGATACATTGCATCGGAAACATACGGACGAACGAACGACGATGAACTATGCCAACGAAGCCGTGAAGGCATCGAATTCCATATACGTCAGGGCGTCAGCGGCTCTGTGCGTCAGCGAGCTTACAAAAACACTTGCAGCAGCTGACTGTACCACGAATTCCCACGAGCCGCGTATACAGTCTCGTGTTTTCAAATTCTTTTTTTTTTTTTCGTATTCTCTGGTATACAGTTGTGTACAGTGAAATTTGAGGAAGGAATGCAGTTCGGTATGAAAATAGATGTTGAATTTTGCTTACCTGTGGGGATACGAGGAAGCCGCGTAGTATCGGTGACCGAGAGACGATAGTTGAATTCTCTTCGCCTCTTGTTACGAACGCACCGTATGCGGCTAGACGCTTCCTAGGGCACAGAGTCAACGATTTGTACTGTATTACTGTATATAGGATATGGTTATAGATATGTACGTATCTCGACGTATACGTGTATGGATATATAGGAGAGTAACTGGATACGTGTCGGATTACATTGCATAATAATTTTATTACGAATCGTAAAAGTCTTTGAAAGGCGAAACCGAATACCGAACGGGCGGGAGTGAATTCAACGGCGGTGAATAGTCCGGTGAATTATATCGCTGGCCGTGTATGTAAGAGATGTATAGGTACTTTTATCTGTGTTAACGCGCATCGCGGTGGACTTTTTACATACGTACACGAATGCACTCGCGAAATGATTCGTAACTGTGCGTACGCGAGTGAACTTTGCACATTTCGTTCGTTTAGTCATACCTTCAAAGATGTTGTCGCCATCACGAGTGATCAAGGTTATAGATTTTTTGTTTTTCGCGGGAACGCCGATTGAAATCGTCGTTTTTTAATTTAATCGGAACGATATGATATTTTTCGCTTGACATGTTTTTTTTTTTTTTAATGAATAAACCTCGGGTTTGTCATCAATAACAAAGTTGCAAAGTAGAATGTTGCTTATTGCTTCGTCATTGGTATACTACACCTTTGTCATTGCTACACCTTTTACACGCTTGCTCTATGAAAAAGTTTCGCAATCAATTTTGGTTTCCTCGCACAGGAAGTTTTACGCAAATTATTCGCCATTTTAAGAGTCGGTGCTTCATCTTTCAAAAATTCGATTGTATTCGTTATTTCAGGTGAAAACGTTTAATCATTAATGTTTCCAATCTCTGGTCGTCAAAGGTAAAAAAAGACTTCGCTCGTAATTCTCACGCTTCGAATTACGACATAAGAATCTCACAAGTGTCCGATGGGTATTAAACCCCCCCAAAAAACCCCATAGTACACCATTACGGTCTATCCACAATACTTCAGAGCCCGACAATGATTCAATGCATTCTAGTGTGGAAAAGGGCAACGTTCTCGCCGAGTGGCCAATAAATATCTATGTTTGCGAAAAAGCAGAAAAAAGAAAGATACATGTCGTGCGTATAAACCGACGATAAATATAATAAACTGTCGATGCCGTAGGATTCAACAATAGTCAAACTAAAGATGTACAAACATTGTGTAAACGCCGTTAGTCCATTGTGTCGTTACGGTCAAATCTGGTGTGTTCGTCCTCGGTCCCGCCGAGGGGAGAGATACAGAGAGAGAGTTCTTTGCGGAATCGCGTAAATATAGAGATCGGGGTCTCGAGTGAACGAGCCTACGAGAGTGAAAGAGAGAAAGGTGAAAAAAAAACAGGAGCGAAGAGGGATGGCGGAGAAAGTGCTGGAGAATTTACGGTGAGATAAAATATAGGGGTTGTTTTGGCTGGTGGGGAAATGAGGTCAGTCGTTCGAAAATTTGGGGAAGGGACTTGGGGCCTGGAGCTCATCGCGTATCGGTGAAAATGAGAGATGGGGAAGAAAGAGAGGGGGAGGGAGGGTTCCGAACGACCAAATTTGGGGTAAAGGCGGGCCCCTTTAAACGGAATCCCCGTGCAACGTCCCCGACTCTCTGTGTACATGCACATTGCGTATGAGCGAGCCTACACGGGTAAAGGATAATCCCTGATTCTCGAGTGCCATCCACCGCATCGTCCGGATACCCCGCTCCCTCGTCCCTTCCTGGGGTTATCCTCGGTGTACGTACGAGAGATGAAAAAGTTGTTTTGATCGTTTCGGGTTTCTAGGACGTTGGACATGAATGAAGAACGAGAACCGTAACAGCCCGAGAGCGACGAGGGCCTCATCGTTGCTGGTGTAGAAAGCGATGCTTTCCGTAACGGGGGTTGCGGCAAAGAGCCGAGGAGTTTAGGCGAGGGTAGGACTTTAGAGTGAGTGCGACGAGGAGACGAAGAGAAAAGTATGAAAATTCAGAGAATGGCATGTATGGCGGGGATAGGGTGGCCCAGATGGTTTTTTGTTGCGCTTAGGCACAGAGAGAACGAGAGAAATCACCCTTGTGTCCTCGTATTAACGACAGAGGGATGCTCGATTAGAAATACGTCGATACAAAAAAAAGAGAAGAGCTTTCGCGCACAATGGAAATACACGACGGAGATAAGTAGAAAGGGTGTAGAAAATGAAATAAAAAAAAGGAGAAGCATTGAAGGATATGAATATATCGATGCCAGTTCGATTCCATTTTTTTTCTTCTGGGCTATCGCGTATCCCACCGTTTTATATGGTGCAGAACAAAAAGTTCTCATAGGACAACGGGAGTTTACTGTATGCAAGCGCGTGCACACGGGATACCCGGGAGAATTGGGGATGAACAACGGTTTCAGGTATCCCCGGCGCTCGGGCGTCTCGCGAGAATAGTATGTAAGTCGATACCGGTTTCGATATCATACGGATATATATTTTAATATCAAAACTTCTATTCAAATGTGCCTTGCCGCGAAAGCCCTTCTTTTCCCTTCTGCGCTCGGCTCTCTAATGCAAAAAGGGAATCACAATAAATTGTCTATGCTCCATCGAACATACACGTGTATAGATATATGTACATATATCTGTGAAATTCGTGAAACGGAAAGAAAATTCAATCATATGAACTAATCAATAAACATAAATCAGAAGGATTAGATAATTTACGGTTATTGTAGAATGAAGGAGGAGACAAAAAATGAATGAAAAGGCTAAAGCGGTAGGAAAGTGCGAAGGGTGTTTTGGGAACCAAAAGAGAGGGAAAAGGGGAAATGTTTAGTGACGAGACAAAATGGTGGATCGAGAATTCATAGTTGATGTCCGTGAAGAGGAACGAAAACCGGGAAAAAATTTATTTTTAACTATTGTTAGTAACTTTTGTGACTTTGACAAAAACGGTTATCGGATGCATGTTCAGTGTAAAAAAATACATGAAATTATATGGTCCAAAAGATTTTCCGAAACTCTTTCAGTTTTGGTCATAAAATTGCAAGGGTACTTTTGATACTCTATCTTTACGTTTTTGTCGCTTAATAATGGCCAAAATGAACAGCTTTTTCAAACTTTGCTAGATACTTTTTGTTGTATATTTTCTCCTGCCGAACTGAATTAAGATCTGAGTTGTCTCCATATTCCATATTCAAAAAGCAAAAATATCGTTGTTTGAAAGAGTATCAAAAACTGAACATTTTTGCTGAATGGTTGAATGAATTTGTTTGTCATTAATCCTTTTCAGTCTGTATCTAATGTATTTTTCCCCGTTGTTCTTGAATCTGTGACTTGGTTTACGCGTCGTATTTTATATTCGATACAGAAAACCGCGCCACAGGTGCAAAAAATTTTGGTTTCTAAAATTCTCCATTAAAAAACATGCCCGTGACACAAATGACTAATAAAACACATTCTCAAATCTCTTAATGCCAACAAACACGCACGCACGGTGAAAAAAAAATCAACGATATGCTCACTATACTAGTTTTACTCGTCAGCGACAAGAAAAAAAACGAAAAAAGTGATATTCGCCGATTCATCTATTCTTCATACCCGCCGTCAAGGCGACGGTATCGCGAGTGATTGCGGGATAAAACAAAAAATCTGAAAACTGAAACTCATGCTTAAACACATATAGTGTACAGTAGAAAAACTGTTCTCCCCACATTAACATTCGTAGACTACAAATCTTCATGAGCATCTCCGCTACGCGACAGCATGACGGTATCGCGAATGATTGCAAGAGAAAAAAAACATCAAGACAAAGATTCGTTCGAAACAATGCCGTGTTCGCGATTGTCTCTGGACCGATGTTTCCACGCGAATCCAGAATATCCAGCGGGGCTTTGGCAGAACGCCCGCGAATCTCTCTGGCTGTAGCCTCCATACCATAAAGCAGGTACTATACGTTTGCGCGCTCCATGCTGCATACCCCACGGGGGTAAACCAGGCTTCGTGGGTGGATAGGTGGTATGATTTGAAGGTTGGGGGCACCGGGTTGACCATGGGGTGGTTTGCGGAAAAGCGTCGAGGCCGTGGCGGCAACCCTGAAGCTGTGCGCGCCTCATGGCTACGGCGATAGTTGGCATGGTGGGGGATTGTGGGACACACGGCGGGGGATGCAGTGGCAGCAGCAGCAGCAACCCCTGCGAAACCCTCGAGGGAGCGACGGAGCGAGCGGGGGTGTAGTTCTAGGTTCAGGGGCGAGTGGGCGTGCACTTTCGTTTTCATTTCCGCGCATGTCCGATGCACCAGAATTTAATGTCTCACTCGCCAAGAGACGAAGAGCACGGACCTCCTTTTCAACACACGGTCACAGGCTATTGGTGTGCAGCCTCGTTGTGTATGGCTCGCCCACATCGAAACCTTGAGCTCGCGAAATTTCCATTGGTCGGGCAAACGATGCAGTGGTCGGCCATTCTTCGGGGATGAAATTTGCACCCTCGTTAAAACCTACGAATGATACCGGAGCCTTCGATCGGCTTCCCGTTATGGTGCATTCTCACTATGCGAAGACGAAAGATAACATTCCAATGCTTCGAATCTCACATTTTAATCACCATCGTCAGTAATATCTATATAATTTGAGACGATTATGAAGTAAACATAAATTGTTTTTTTAACTCTTTGGGACGGATCCGCTTGAAATTTGCACTCTGCTAAACACTAATCACAGAAATGCGCTCTAATATTTGGCAGTGGAAAGTTTTAGCCAGGTTCATTCTTAAAAAACCATAGTTCAACGAGTCAAAAAAGCATTGCTTTGACTTTTGCATGTTATAGAGGTTGAACACTTTTTTATAATACAAAATATAACCAGACGTTTTTTTTCGAACGGATCGAGTTCGATCGAACAAAGAACTAACTATTCTTTGGACAATCCGCAACTGAAACCCATTGTACATACTCTGCTCTAAAGAGGAGCTGCGCATTTAGAGCGTAATAGTGAAAAGGACCACGTCCTTTATCAGAGTCTGATTACGGGGGAAGGTGTGTGTTCAAAATACTCGTCGGGATCGCAAATTGTTGCCACGGATGTCGCCAGAGCCGTACGAATCGATATCTCCGTGTGCTCGCATCTTTGCACTAAAAATTCCATCCTCGTTCCCATCCTCAATCCACGGCCATGTGCTCTCCGGAATAGAGTGTTGGCTGCATCACGATCGCATCCCCGCAGCGATATATGCAGGAAATTCGGTCTGTCGTATATTCGCGCACCGCGTTCACGAGAGCACACCGACGCCAGAGTCGGATGTGCGGCCGAACGAGAATTCGTAATATACGCAACAGCCTCGATGCGAAATGGTATATATTTAACACGTTGGGCAATGTAATGCCCGAGTGTTACAAAGTTCGAATTGATGTTACTCGTGATATACGAGATTCGCGCAGTGCCCCTTTAGGATGTGCAGATTATAAACTGGTACACCGGCAATATCGAATAGAGGACATACATCTGGCGAACGAGATTTGTAATTTCTATGCTGGAACTTAACGCCCGACTCAAAGTATACAGTTCGTAGTGAGAAAATTATAGGAGCTACGTGTTATTAACGGTGTAATAATGTATTTTCAGTGTTTCTTTTATTTTTTTTTTCTTTCATACATTGACGATGATTGAGAAGATTGCGATGGGCTCGCCAGTGCTGAGGCGCTGAAACACGAGTAGAAATGATAATCGGGACAAGAGGCCGAGGCGAGTCTCGGACTGAATTGAAAAAGAAAGCGAAACGAGATGCCCGATATAAAAGCTTGGGCTCTTGTGGTCGCGAGAGGGTAAATGGGGTTTCTCGCTTGATGAGAAAATCCGCCGTAGCCAGAATCCAGTTTTTGGGCTTCTTCGACGAAACGAAACGCTTATCATAATCGAGCACTCTGTAAGCGCGTTCGCGAATTAATGAGAAGTTTCGAGAACACACGCGGCATGGCCGCCGTCTGCGAACGAAAAGGTCGCGAAGTCCGGTCAGTGAAGGCGCGGAAATACAAGATTGAGGAAAGTAAACTTTGATGTTACAATACATCTTATCGCATATGATATTTCATTGACTCGAACGAATGATTTATTTTATTGCGATACTATGGAAATGTCAAAGCTGTGGAAACCTTGTAAACGTTTTTATTTGCGTGCTGTCATCACACTTGAAAATTTATTACATCAACTTGATCATTTATTTTTCAAGTATTAATTGGAGAGTCTATCATAATTTTTTTCAAAAATTACCGGATAATATTAAGCTTACGCAGTACCATTCTTTTTTTATTTCCGATCAACAAAAAAAATGCTCAAATGACGATGAAAAATACTTTTGAAAAGATCGAAAAGGGGGTGTAAGAAATGAATTTCATCAACGAAAACAGGTAGAATCACAGAATAAATCACAATTTATTATCCGCATTATTTATAGCCGTCCGTTACTTGGTTTTCTTTTGTCAATATAGATTCTCTCTTGCATTCTCGTCTGGTTAGGGGTTTTCCTATATTTTTAAATAACTACTTTGATACTATTTTTAAACAGTATTATCATTTTGGTGAAATCGCCTCTGTGCGATAACTCGTAATTCACAATATTTGGCGAGTCCCTCATTTTTAAATAGGCGTTAACGCAACGGTGGTCGCGTAGCGTACGAGGAATCGGAGTAGAAGCTTCGAGACCCGGTAAAAAATACAAAGTCGTGAAAAAAAAAATATTGACGGCTTTAGTTGCCGACAAAGGTCGAGCGTGGAGCGTGCTCCGGTGATGTTTCGTAGTTGGTGTGAGATAGTGTCGTTCGCATGTGTAGTATGCGAGATCTCGACGACCACGCCCGATGAAATAAACGGGTATACAAGAACGAGTAGTCCGACGACTATCACTCGCGCTGTCCCTCCCGTCCCATCCTTCAGGTATATATGCCACACTTATCTACTACTATATGTACGGTGAAGTATCGTATAGTATGAAAAAGACTCTGACTCGAGCGGTACTCGTTGCGCAACTCGGCCAATTTCGGTTCTCTCCCTCTGGGCTCTCCGGACTCTTTATTTCTCTCGCGCTCTCCTCGATCCGGGCGGCGCGCACACACACCGGATGAATTATTATTTAATACGCGTTATAGCGCACAGTGTCCCGCCCGCTATACTCTCACCTCTCTCTCTCGCGCCGCTGCTCCGTTATCCCATCGTAAACATAACGTAATTCATTCCACGAAGAAGAGCCACGGGAATAGATGTGCACGGCCGGCTGACAATAATGGCGCGATCGTGTGGCCTCTTCCACGACACGAGGGGCGACACACAACGCGACGGGAGGACCTCTCGGCCAAATATATTTTCTATAGTCTTCTTATTACCGAGCTCAATCTCAGCCTTGCTCTTGTTATTCTTGAGGGGATGGGACTGGAAGGTCGACGTAATCTAAAAATAAAATGTTTCATAAATTCTATTTTTGGATTAATTATTAATATGGAAAATTGGAGACTCGTGAATTTAAAAAAACGTATTTATTATCACTCATTTGAATTATTCACTAATATTCATTGATACTCGCGAGATTAAAACTGCTTAAATAAAAGTATATTCTTGTACCTAAAAATTCTCATCGAAATATTGCAAGAAAAATGGAAGTTATTGACTTTTTATGAAAAATCGGTGTTTTCACTAATATATTCGTTTTTTTTAATCGACAAATATCAATGGGCAAACAGTCGTAGATTTTGTTTATTACGAAGATACCGATCGATTTCGTTGTCGATCGACTCGAGTTTCGGTGTCGTTGTAATCGATCGAGGCTAAGACAGGAGATTGTCGACGTTAACGCACGACTGGTCTCCCGTGTACACGCACACAGCGACGTGCTCCGCAGTGCGGCGTATCGCGACATACCTTGTTTTTCTTACGGTCAATCGAATCGTCGCGTGAATGTCGAAGTATTACGCGATCGACCGATGCCTCATTAACGGGGCGCCACGACGGTTTTCCCTGAGGCTTTCCACTCGCTTTTGTTGTTATCTCCGCGAACGTACCGGACTCCGCGAGGACGAAACGGACGACGAGACTACAAGCACGGAGCATTAATATGTACTATGTATTAGAGGAAACAGACCAGACCACGCGCGTTCGCTATTCCGAGAATTAAAAAAATGTATCCAATTCGTTGATTCTGATAAAGTATTCTCAGAAATTTTACCACACGCTGTTTTATTTCAATATAGAACGTTCAGCAAAAAAATCGTTCCGATATCATTTAATTTGTCAAGAAATCGTAATAAGAATTCATTCATCGAAAAAATGACTTTTTTTTTTAATTAATAGTTTTGAAAATTTTTTTGAATCTCATTTGTCATTTTTTAATTATTATGTTCAATTTCACGCGAGGTTTAAAATGTGCCAAAAAAATTGGATGGTCCTAATGGAACGGGCTTGACCACGCGATATTCGCGATAAAAACAAAATGACTTCTGATCTCTTCTCAAAGATCGTACTAATGGCGCGCGTGTGGGTACGAGAACGTTCCCGCACACGTTCGTGAGAGCGAACACGAACGATTCCTGGGAAATATAATCGTTATCTGAATGAGACACGACGATGAATAGATACGCACACTTTTTTCCCTCGGGTCTCTCTCGAGTTTTTCCGCTGGCTTGTGTGTAAATATGTCCATATAGTGTATATTCAATGTATGCATGGTATACACAATCATAGTGCGTATCGTTTAGCTAGACGACTACTATACTACACTCGGCATAGATTACACGACGTTATAACATTAACCAGAGAACTCGGAATAGCGTGCGCGAGGTCAGTAGTATAGCGTTCGACGAAGAGACTATTAATCGATGTTACTCGCCAGCTGTACAACGATAAGGCCTGCGAAGCCGAGCACACAACAGCGCGCGAGTTAACGATAGAGAATTCTGATTAAGTAATTACAGACTTTTTGCTTTTCTTATCCTAGCCTCTTAACGCAAGGGTAGATAGGACAATGCGGGTCGTTTATAGTCGAAACCATCGACCGATGTTTCACTGCATAAACAATGCGAAAAATAAATGGAGCGGAATCCAAGCCTATTTTGAACTTGAAAAACAAATCGCAATATTACGAAATTTTCTTTTTCAAGACTCAAATCGATTCGCTTATTGTTACTTCTCATTAAATTATAATTTTCGAAACTCCGAGCTATGTCGACATTCTTTTCTGTACTTCAAGTCAAAAAGTAATGATCTTGGAATTGAAGTCTGATTTTCTCCATTTTTTAATTTACTGAGAAAGTAGTAATAGTTTTAAAAAAATTGTGAAGACTTAACTTCCAAGTAAATTTATCAGTGCCGTTTCCGTCGTGATTTTTGTGGTTCATTCGTGCAGTTGCGAGTGGCTCGCAGCCATCGCTACGCAGTCATCTATCGCTATTCATAGCGTATCGCAACGCAATTGCGTAAAGCTCGTGGATACGTTGACCCCCCGAGAACGCGCGTTACGCAACTATCGTTCGTCTAGTTTGTGTACATGGTTTATACTGTTCCCAAAGCCCTCGTAGCTTATATTGATTGTACGCGATATATATAACGTTCCACAGTTGCCTTTTGATATCGAATCCAAACTTGGCGTAGCGTTGCTTACGTTACTCGAATTCTATTCTTCGAAAGTCAAACGTCGTATCGTAGATAAGAAACAATGAAGCTGATAACTCAAAAAATACATATATATCTTATTAATATCAATATTGTTAGAACTTGATTAACGGTCGGGATGAATTAGCGCACTCGACGCGCCTCTGATTATAATACAAAAAATATATTTAAAACCGACAATTTTTTTCACCGCTTCAACTTGAACTCTTATTTGCATCATCACCGTATTATGTATGAAGAGCTACCGTTCCGATTACGAATGAGTTTCTTTTGTCATTTTGCGTCTTTCACCTCGCTTCTTCGGATCAACTCTCACGCCACTCACGACTTTTCGCCACTCGCTTGACATTTCAAGCGACATAGAACAAAAAAAAAGCTCAAACTTCATGCCCTCGACTGGCAACAGCTGTCTTCGGAGGTTAAAAAGAACTGTCCGATAAAATATCGTAGTTTCGCTGCGTGACTTTAATCGCAAACGTGACATAGTTAAAGCCATGCCAGACTCACGAAGTCGACTTCGTCGTAGCGTCGCTATCTCGGCGAACACAGCGAGTGGGCGATCGAACGAGTTTTTCGTGAAACGTTGCTTGTTCTATCCTTGCATCGCCAGATACTTCGGCTCGTAACTCGAGATTGAATAGGAAGTTGCGCCAATATGCAAGCGTGTAGAGGACTTTTAGTGCGCGCAATCGTTGAGAGTCGTCGGAGTCACCGCGTACCCTTCCGGCGATACTATAGCGCTTTCTACGTTTCGTGCTTACGAGAAATCGAAAATCCGCAACGTTCCGCGCGGCCGCACGCCAGAGGTTCCACGGTACAAAAGATATAACGGCTTTCTGATACACCAAGCTTGGTATCAAAGCTCGCTCTATGCTCGGCCAATCGTATTTCGATATCGTGCCCTTCTTGTTGGTCGAAAAAATGAAAAAAAAAAGCTTCGATACAGAAACAGATAGACATCGCATTGCTGTATACATTTTTTCGCAGACGAGCTTCCAATCTCGAGTTCCATTGTGAATAGTATCCGACGAAAGCGACTGAACATCTCCGTCGAGACTGAGTTGGATTTTTTTTTCGTAATCGTTCCGCGGTGCACGAAATAACTGGAATGACAAAGTAAGCGGCGTATAACTATATTTTCGACGATTCTCGATGGGTTCTCGTAGTTCCGAAGACGTTCGAGGAGCCAGAAGGTTGTAAGGATATTTCCATGAATATTCTCATCCGTGAAGATTTTCGCGATTCGATCTATAAGCATCGAGCTTACGATATCCCGGATGGACGGAAGCTTAGCAGGGTTGTTTTTGAATTCCAGACAAGAGATTTTTTCTTCTAAGTAGCTTTCCGATACACGTCGATCGGCTTTACGAGCCAGGGGTTTAAAATAATAACGTGCGCCGCACACGCGCGACGTTAGTTTTATAGCTTTTTGTTGATGTTGAAAAAGATACATTCTCCGTAGTTTAATCCCGCTCAAGCTTCGTTAATGTCGGAGATAAATTCTCGTCGGCGAATATCGTGCCGAGAATCGATATCGGTCGGAGAAATGCCGATTGGCGAAGGATACAATGATTAGCCGCCCAAGAAACCGAAATGAAAAAACAGATATGTTGTCGGTCCGGAGCCTCCCTTTAACGAAAACTATTCGAAATTGTGCCAATGACTGGTCAGCGGCTAATGGCTCCGTAGCATCTCTTGGGCATACCTCCGTCCAACGTGCTGTAAATGTATTTCCAGTTCAGTATGTACAACGAGAATTCCAATCGTTCCATCGAGAGACCCGAGGGTGAGCCCCGCCAAAGACCCGACGCGATGCTCTCAACCCCACTCGATGTTTCACGTACCTTTGTTTGCGGATTTCGAATAAACCTGACGAGCTGAACCGAAGCTATAAGTATTACCATGGAGAATTTACGAGCGATAGAAAAAAAAACTCGGAAAAATGATAATAAATCATATTTCTTTGGGTAAAAAGAAGATATATATTTGATTTACAGTGAAGATTTTGGATTCAAGGGGTTGAAGCTCAATTTTTTTTTTTCAATTTTCTTTTTCTTGTTTCTTCATTTGCGCAAAACGGCGATAGTGAGATAATCGAAAGATCGATAGATAGCTATGGTCGTGCTATTTATTTACGATCGTTGCAAATGTAACCCGTTCGGCTATGTTCCACCATGTGCGACGCCTATTATTACGACTCCTCGCACGGAACGACGACGAAGATCGAAGCGAGTCGACGGGTGTACTGTATACGTGTTTAAGATCTCGCGGAGCCTGTACACATCGCGGCGGCTTCGTGATCGGACAGCCGATCGGATGAAATTCCCCGGAGGAGATTAAAGCGCCGCGCTCGGCGCACCGGTTGCAACAGACCGATGCGTCGATGCTGCTGCTGCTGCAACTCCGGTCGCGCTCTTGGCGATACATGTCGATGATGCGAAATCCTCGAAGGGATTCGCCGGAGTGTTAGTCTGTACGTTCCGCGTGACCGGCTTTGGACAGATAATATCGCCTAAGGCGCGTATGTATATGTATTATCTCTCTTTTAGCATATTCGTTGTTGTTGTTATTATTATTGTTATTATTATCATTCCGCATGGATATGCATATGAGATGCATCCGTGAATCAACGACGTCATCTTCGAGCATGATTATTTTTCTCTGATTAACGATCGCGCATCGATCATAAGTTTATTATTAAATGTTATTAATTGAATTTACGCGTGGAGTGACGAAAAAAAATTACGTAATTGGATATTATGATTTATTTTAACGAACATTCTGAGATTCGTATCGATAAAATGTTGCACAAAAATTTTATTTCTGGTAGTCACTTTATTATTATTTTTTAATGCATTCTTTAATATATCTTATTAAGAAGAAAATAATTGTGTCGTAAAATGTTTAATTCAATGTGCTTCCCAAACATAAAGAGCATTAATAATCTAGTATTCGAAAAAATGTTATGTAGACGGGAATAGAA
Source organism: Ischnus inquisitorius (assembly GCA_963924025.1). NCBI lineage: Eukaryota > Metazoa > Arthropoda > Insecta > Hymenoptera > Ichneumonidae > Ischnus > Ischnus inquisitorius. The sequence continues at coordinate 11,873,151 of OZ001250.1, forward strand.
ACTTGTTTTTCCTTTAATTATTGAGAACTAATAGAATTTAAATTTATGATAACACTATCGTAATAACAATGCCAAGCAAGAGAACGAGCGAATAACTTATACCATAGCGGCGATTCTCGTATTCATGAAGTTTACTGGTAAAAGGTATAAGAATTGAGTGACAATAGACGCACACATTCCGTTCGTGTCAACCGCTTCGCAGTGCATTGACCACGTCGGCATTAGAGATTAGATATCGAAAACGGGGCTTTGCCACCAGTGTACCGCACGATTAGATATGACCTCGATTACTCTCTCGCGGAACAATGACCTATGGCGAATATAGCAGTTGAAGCATTCAACGCGACTCGGCACGCATATAATCTTCACGAAAACTTCACCGACGTCGACTTCGCCAACATCCTTTGATAGTAACCTTCAAGCGGATGCTCACAGTCATTAAGAACGAATTGGATTCCCGACGGTGCAACTTAAGAGAAAATTTATCATTGTCAGAATTGAAAAGTGTCCTTAAGTGGAAGTTAAAACTTTCACATGACTGTGAGTGAAGTGGATCCAAAGAGAAAATCGAAATCTTCTATTCTATATGGCCGTCAATCGTCATATCTCTTATTGATTGCAACGAGTGAATTCTTTCTTCAAGTTTATTGCGAAAAAACATGTTAGAAGAAAAAAAAAAATTGTCAGAATTAACCTGACTCTAAATTGAATAGAGCCAAAAAGAAAATGAAATTTTTCGAACTATGATCCTTATAATTGACTCCATTAGAAGCGATAATGGAGTATGCATTGTTTTTTCTATGCTCACCGTTAACAAATTTCGTTGATTTTTCACAACCCGTGTCTTACTTGAGAAAAATGATATAGAGTCCTTAATTTCTATCGAGATAAGTGTTTCAATTTTTTTTCCGCCTCACGTAATTGCTGAACGTTTCATTTCATCGTGATTCTCTGAAAGTCTATTAACTCGCACGGTACGTAAAATTCTTTTGTTATCAAGAATTATTAATTATATCTTTCGAGCAAAGTTTGCCACTATGTTGCGTTATAACATTCTGCGTTGTTCGTACCGCATTAGTGTGGTTGACTTGATTAGAACGCCCGGGCGAGCTATTATATCCGCGTTTCGATACACCGCCACGATATATCGTTTCACTAGTGTATCACTAAATTCCTGTTATGTCGAGCCGGAATGTAACCCGCGTAATAGACGCTCGTTACGTGCGAAGGGGAGGGAGAAGGGATCTCGTACCTCTTTGCAGTCCGAGAGTTCACCGTGGTGGCCGAGTATGGCGAGTGGGCGAGCCGGAAAGTCGCACGATTTACCTCTCTCCGTATATTATCGCGCATTAACCACGTACAGAGTTGCATTCGTCGACTGCGCCGGGTCCGAGGTACACGACTCGTGAATTCACCGTACGGTCATTAGTTTCCAGAAAAAAAACCCCCGAGAATATACGTGGCTTAATGCTTTCGCGACAGGAACATACTTAGACATCGATCGCGAATGAAACCATACAAATTTTCTGCGGGTATGGAAACGGCGCGAAGCCTTTCGCCGAAGGGCTGACTGACTCGCAACCCTCAAACGCAATTCAATCGTTTTCCGGAGTCTCGGACTCTGCAGAGCTGCATACGTAGCGGAGACGAGAAGATTGAAGAAAAAAATTGAAGAACAATCTTGAGAACCATTTTATATCTGAAGTTCAATTTTTTTTTTCACAACAAAATATTCACAGATGGCATTCTTTTAACGACCTATAAATCGTATTTTTAGATACTTTTTTTCGGATTTTATTACAGACGCGTTATTTTTTTTCAATAATCCCGCAAACGTTGGGGTGCGTAAAAAAAAGGCATTGCCTCGGATAACGTTTTGAGGAGCAGTAACTGTAGTGCGTAACGAATTTTTTTTTTTCTCAACATTACTCGCGGTCACGGCCGGGCGTGCACGATCGTTAAATGTCCTTACCGGATTTTCCAACGCGCTCCCGTTGCGTGTGCACGCGCATAGTTCAAGGATATATAGGTAGTAACACGTTGGAAGAAGAAAAGGGGGCAAAAGCCGGTCATATCGGGGCTGACGCGTCGCAACGATCGTTAAATTGTTACCGGATTTTTCTTCCAACGTTCGCGCGAGCGTGGTAAAGCGTCGCGAGAGATGAAAAGAGAGAGGATGGGCGATGCGTTGCGCGATGTCTAGGCAGATCTCGCGGTCCGTGTATGCGAGGGCACACGGTCTCACGTAGATAAAGGAAGGGCACAACGTTTTTACGGGCTCGTAAAAGTCGCGGCAACTATGGGGGTTGAGCGCTGTCGGCCGCGGTACTTCTAGGCGTCGAGGGGTGCTGAGGACTCTTCAATTTCTACAACAGTCATTTCTCATCCCTCCTTTTTAGCACGCGCGCATATGCGCATCTTTTACACATTGGCTCTGCAATTCTAAACCGTAAGGCGACGACCGCAATAAATTTTTCCCTTTTATTCTTCTTTCAATGTCGCGAATTCATTCAACTTGGAAAATAAACGAAAATTCGCTGAGCCAATTGTTTTTTTTTAATTTCACATAAGTATAATAACAATTAATACACTGCAGGACTGAATCAATCAAAATGAATTGTATAGTGTAATTTTTATCCAGTTTTTCATACGCTTTACGAAAAAAATCGTGGTTTTGGCACATTTTTGAAAAAACTGTAAAAACAGCTCCATGCATTGCCACAGATTTTTTTTTCTCTCATATTCTATTAATATGTCAGACTTCTTGGCGTCGAGATATTTGGACAATAATTCGATTTCGCAATTTAATAATCGAGTGCATCGAAATGCGTTATCTTCTTATCGAAATCGTTTCGCTGCAAATAGCCGCGACGGCGAGTTTCGAATCTTCGGTTCGCACCGAGAATCGCAATAAAATGTTGACCTCACCGATTGCACAACGATCTCAACCTCCCGCCATTCACTCCGCAACACCAGTGTTAAGTCCCCATTCCCGCCCCATCGACTTCGATTACTCTCGCTCGACTCTGTAATCATTTCGTTCTGTTGAATGAAAACCACTGTGTGCACGTACGTGAGCGCGAGTTGGCGGGAGATATGTTTATGAATGCCACCGGTTAACACGATCAGCGGCTACGGCAATCGATCAAGTACCCTCTTCTCGTTTGGTATTTGCATATTTCTTGGTACACGAAAAAACGAAAAAGTTCGGATTATTTCTCGGGAATACGAAACTCGTCCGAGGCAATGAATCGCCAAAGGAGCGCGTATTACAAATTTGCGAATCGAATCGCGAGACGTTGACCAAGGAGTCCCAACGAGAATACGCGGAACGAACAGAGAAAACGGTCGGTCGACGAAAGACAGAGATGCTCGAGATGGAGAAGAATCGAGATACTCTGTCCATATACGCACCAATCTCCATATACGAGAGCGCGCGAGTGCGAAAGAACGAATGAAAAATTCTTTGCCCGAGTGAGCGAGTCCGACGCGAAATACGCGGAGAGAAAGGAGCGAACGAAAAAAAAAGAAAAAAAGGGAAGGGAGAAACCGGTCACTGAACCGTTGGCCTAGTTTTAAAAACCAAAACAAACTCGCGACGTCTCGAATGCCGAGGCGTCGCGCGGATCTCGTCACACTTGCGGCTTACGGTTAAAATTCTCACGGCTTCGTACGGCGCGCAAGAATTATCTGTCAACATCGAGACGTCTGTAAAGTCTGCGAGTTCCAAAAAATAATTGCTCGTAAATCTTGTTTGGAAAGCGAAACGTAATTAACCCTTTGACGCGTCATTACGCGCGGGCGTATGATGCTTTTGTGTCTGAAGACGACGCTTCTTGGTATTTTAATTACAATCGCATTTTTTTATGAATCGGAAGAACGAAGTCAGAGTCATTTCCGGGGTTTTACGTTAGTGTTAATATAAGAAAGAAAGCTGCTTGATGATTTTTTTAGAGCCGTGATTTTTTTTATTTCAATGATTAACTTTCATAATTGATTCTATTATCATGCCATTGTACGTAAAAAATTATATTAATTATTAAAAACTAATCCCGGCTGAACAAACAGAAAAATTTTATCCGAAAGAAAAACGAACATTTCTGATACACTCGTTTTGTCGTCGACAATAAAGCTCTCGAATAATATTCACAGTAGAATGAATTTTTTTTATTTTTCAAATTCTTCGCTCAAGCGTAATAATCGTAGGTATCTTCTTCTCTTCTTCGAATATATATACTATATCTCCGACATCATTGTTCTCGCATCAAGCGCGTTCGCGTGAGTTGAAAAGCCGGCTGGTGAATTCTTTCGCTTCACTTTCGCCGGGCCCTCGGGGGTTCTTCTCGCGGTCCTCGCGCGTGAACAGCAGTCCCGGTGTAAAAATCGCCGTATACCTCGCGAGAAGGCACTAAAGTAAAAGGGCGATAATCGCATTAGCGCAACTGTGAAGAGTGCGTCGAGGCGTTCGTGCCCCGAGAGAGCGAGAGAAAGAACGAGACAACGTTCTCGCCGATTGAGCGAGATCTATAGAAACGGCGAGTGCAGCGAGAGCGAGAGTTTGGAATTACCAGAAAGAACGGAGCGAAAGGAAGAAAGAAAGGAAGAAGCGATGAGGAGAGGAGAACACGAGAGTCCTCGAGGTCGCCGTCGTGCGCGTCGGTGCGGCTGGTCGCGCGAAAAAAAAGTTCAACCTCCTCGAAGGCAAGTTTCTTTTCCCTTCTTCCGTCGTTCCCACTTTTGCACTGTTACGCAATCTCTATGCCTCTATACGCGTATCTTCGCCGACGAGTTTCAAGATCATACCGAAAAGGAACAAAGAATTTTGAAACTTCGGATCCTCGCTTTGCCGTTTCAATTTTTTTTCCTTTCATTTCTCATACCGAGACGGTCAGGATGGGCTGACGTAGTAGTCGAAGAGATTTTCGAGGTGTAAATAACGGTCCAGGAAGATCAGCCACCCGGGTTTGTAGGAAAGGCCCCTTCCAGGGGAGTGCGAGAGAGCGAGCGAGTTCGTTGCCCAAATAATTGAACCACCGGAGACATCCGTGGCGCGTTTAGCCCCCTGAGATAGGATCTTCCTGCTGTTGACCGATCCTCTCGGTTGCAACGCCGATACAAATTATCAGATGACTCTCGGTTTGACGTCATTACCGGCTTAGGGTCCCTTAAATACTTTTCGATGAATTATCTAACGCAAACACGACTATAGAATGACCGTTCAAATGGTTTATGTGTTTCCGACAGAAAATTCTACGCAACAGGTCAAAGGCATTGACGTCATAGGCTCAAAATTCGACACCAGTCGGACCCTTTTTATCTACGGATCTCTACCCGGGTCGGTCAGAGCTCTGTGACGTCAATGCCCCCCTAGTCCCCACGGAAAGGTCCCAACCGACCTAATCCATTGCTTCTGTCCACGCCTCTTTCTCATTCTCCCGTTATGCCCTTCTTCGTCGACGATTTTTTTTTTTTCGAAACCTTCATCGTCAAAAACTTCGCAGACGCGTTCCGCCTGCACGAAAAACTCTCAATATCGATTCTTAACGTCTTCGCGGGTGTCTCTCACCTTTCAGAACTGTAACATCCAAGAATAACCTACACAAGTGTTTCTCCGAGTGTGTGGATTCGTGTAACGTGAATGAGAAATAAAAGCGTGCAGAGAGAAAGAAGAGATAAGAGAGGCAGAAGGGAATTGAATCGGAACAGACACGAAATAAGAGTCCCCGTTGAAAAAGAAAGAAATACAGAAAAAAAACCACACAAGTTGGAGCGGCAACCCTTGTCATGAATAACAAGAAAGATCCAGAAAGATGGAGAGAACGAAAGAAAGAGACTTCGGCTGCCGCTAGTGTACGGCACAGAGTATCGTATCGAAAGATGCGAGAGTGAATCGGTTGTTCGCGTCTGGGTCGAGACCGCGACGGGTGGTATTGCCTTCTACGGATCTACGGAGCGATTTTTATGTAACGTCGTTTGGCTGTTGAAATCCTACGGTGGAGAAACGGCAGCAGGAGCAAGCGGTACAGCAGCCAACGCGTGCGCGGATACGGAGATGAAGCGCATAAAGAAGTAGCTGTACGAAGAGAAGATGAAGACGAGGATGAAGAAGCATCTGCGGAGGATCAAGGATTACGAAAAGTAATATAAAAGTGGGTCGACACGTGGGACGCACGATGCAACGGGGCAACGGTTGGCACTTGCAGAATAAAAGCTATCACGCAGACATGGCTATCCAAAACGTTGGCTCATCTACCGTTCGAACGACGTCGATCGAAAATCGTGCCCGTTTTAAAAATCGTACAACATACACAAGTATACGGCGGAAGTGGGGCAGAGTCATTGCCGATTGCCTTAAATATAGATTTCAAACTCCCGACTGACCGCGCGGCAAAAGACGGTAGTTATGCATTTCATCGGGAACACGTGACTGCGTGGTTTCTTGGTCACCGAATGAAACTCGCGCCTGGAAGTCGAGATTAAGAGCAATGAAGATAGAAAAAAAGAGCCGATTTTACATAAAGGAATATATTTACGTATCTACAGAGTGAGATTATCGGGAGGAAAAAAAAAGAAGAAAATAGATGCGTGGGTTCGATGGAGGATCATTGACGAGAACCGGGAGTGGCACGATTATGCCCGCTGCGCGAGTACGAGCTTCGATATACGCCGCACGAAAATATGATCTTCGAAGCTTATAATTCCTTCAAATCGAAACCGAGCGATCCCCATTCTCGAGATCGTCGAATATATATATTTATAGGTTGAACGAGAGGCCGATTGCTTTCGAGACTTGTGAGATTTAAAAGATGTTTTTTGTTCCGTGAGCCCGGGGATGATGACGATGTAGAAGAAAAATGATTCATGAACGCTTAACGATATACGCGCACGATATAAATGTACTCGAAGAAACACGAGAAACGTACATTGATACGAAGGCGCAGCGTCATTCGCGCGATATATCCAATATACAACCGACAAGTACGAAAGTTGATTGGCACAAGGACCGAACGACGGTTTCGCGTCTCTCGGCGAACGAGACTAACGCAATCGACCTCTGTACTGTTATTTTGTTCTATAGCGTCAGTCAATCGCGCCAGCGAATGTAATGTTGTGGATCGATTACAAAAGAAAGCGTTTAACTATCGTATTTGGGCGAATGATGTACATTGATCTCGGGTTCCACGAATGAAATTCATCGTTCGACTCATCTCGCAATTAACGCATGTCTCGGCCGCGGACGTCGATCCAGTTATGGTCATCCCGCCGGGTTTCTTTTTTTTCGCACAGGAAACGATTGGCATCCAAAGAAACAAAAAGATCGTTTAGGGTATTGTTAGAGATATCTACGAATCTGTTTTGGCAATGATGCAGACATCGAAATTCGATCTTGAGAGACTTCCATCTAGTATTTTTTTAATTCGTGTCTCTATAACTTTTTTTTAATCATACGAAAGGATAAGCGGATGGTTCACGTAATCGACATTGCAACCTTGTATAGTTCTTTTTTGTATAGGCAGACAACGATCGTATCTCAATCGACTGGAGGATAAATTAATACGAGATAAAGATGGTATACAAGATCGCGTGTCTCATTGTCACAATTTGCGAATATCGTGTCGGCATAGCGAGAGACAGTCGCGAGTTGTCACGTATCTTGCGGTACGCATAGATCGGTATTCGGAAAATCGTTTTTGAATCCCCCAAGTTCTCACCGCGGCAGGAAAATGATGATTACCGAGGTCGCCTTCTATCGAGAGGATACAAATAACTACGGTAGTTTAAGCGAATTACCAATAATAGCTTCTTAATAACGTATCTCATAGGAACGAGGTTTGGATGCCGTGGCGACGTCCAAGTTTATTGCCCGTGGATAATAAGCGATAGAACCGCGCGCGGCGAGAGAAACGTTTTGCTGATTCTCCGCTTCTGACCGAGAAAATATATAGCTATACACAGAAACAGTATTCGTGGCTACGTGATTATCGTCCAGTGCAAAAACGTCCGAAGATCTTTTTTTTTTCCCACTTACTGTAACCGATCGCAGTGTATATATCGCGGTACACAAAGCAGTACGTATATTACCTCAGAAGCGCGTGCTCGATGTATAATATCGCCTCCGTCAGATTTTAACGCGAAACGTAATAAGAAGCTGAGAACTCGTCGATGCGGCGGGGTATTACGAGGCAGAGGTGTGGAGATCCTGCGCGGACTGGATACTCTCTCGTTCGCTTTACGTACAAGGTGTTCAAATATTCGTAACTTTTGACAATTTAGAATCAAAACTAATCTTTCGAAAAAAAAAACACATGTTTCTTAGTTCATTAGTTCTGATCTTTAGAACCTATATTATTAATCAAATTTGACGAATAAAGTAGTAAAAGAAAATGATTCAACAGGACGTTACGCCCAAATAAAAATGCAACACATTTTTTTAGAAAATTACCACTTTTTTTTGTAATCGGGATATCGAATTTTTTCCTTCTGAGCCTTAGTAGGTAGAAAAACGATGCGTATCCAGGAAATGAAAAAAAAAAGAACATGTGATAGTTGTTTTTAGCCTATATGAAGGATTTCGAAGAATGGCCATTGCGCTCCACGTTACATTCGTGTCTCGGCAGATTGTCGAATTCTCTGATGTATGCACGTTTTTTGCCTCAAAGTTATTGAAAATTGTAAAGTGAATTTCGCGTATTCGCGTTCACCGTGTATACGCGAAAAATAAAAACGAAAAAGCGTATAGTAGTAGGAGGTACGGGTGTCGAGCGGTAAATCGAAGTTAATCGAGCGTTAAGCGAAGATCTCGCGTACACAACTACGACCGGTTTGTATTAATTGGTCGCGCGAGTGCACACGGCCTCACAAGCATCGTGTCGTAAATCTCGTGGAAGGCGATAAAAGAAAGCCGATGGGCTCTTTTGGTCGGATGCGCGAACCGAGTGTATTATTATTCGATGGATACGCTATAACGTTTCGGGGCCAAGAACATCACAGAGGCTAAGAATGAGAGAAGAGATGGAATCTCACATCGTTGAACCAGAAATAAATATCGTGTATCGATCGTTACCGGCCGAACGAATTATTTCCTTCGCTGCGGGAAGTGGATATTGGATGAATTCCAAAATTGTCGGGGACAGGGAAAGGCAAAAGAATCGTCGCTTAAGTATGAAGCGAATGAAAAGAAGGGAATTCGACGAGGCTTTCTTCGCTTCGTTGAGAACGAAATATAACCACTTTGCCCGTCGTACGAAGCGCCACTTTGTTACAAATTATTAACCGTACTTCCTACTTCGCTTTCCTTTGCGAAACCATTTCGCGCGATATGAACAGAGACTGAGAAAGGTACTTCGCGAAGTCGCGAAACTGCGATCTGTTCCGGCACGAAAAGTCTACACGATGTTGAATCTGGACGGTGTATTTTCTTTGCGGTATTTCGCGAAATGAAAATAGACTATCAAATGGACGACCGTTGCGACAAGAAATTGTAGTACGTTGTACGAAAATGCAATATCGAAAATGTTTATTGCGGTTTTCTGGCACTTAGCTCTGCGCGGCTTGGCAAGCTTTGCGGCGAAGAGTAACAGGCAACCGGGATACTTACCTCGGGTTGTTTCTGCTCATAAGTTTCTTGTGGGAATCGACATGAAAAAAAGGTTCTTGCCTCTAATCCAAAGATTAATAATTCATAATTCTTCAAAATAATTCTCATTGACAATTGAAAAAATTGTATACCTTATAATATCGAATATTAACATTAGTATAGTTTTTTGTTTGATTTTGTTTGATGTAGAGGTAGAATAAAAATATCGTGATTTGTTGCGATAATGCATATTCCATTCTGCCCAACAGAAAAATCGAAAGATTTCATGCATAAGTGAAGTGAAGGTGATGAAAAAAAAAACTTACTTTTCGCAGGGCAATTGAAGTAAATATTTAAAAGCAAAGTATCGACTACAGCTTTTTACATACTCTACATTCATTTTCCGACATACTTTCCCATTGAATTGAATGTACTAGTTTATGCACTAGAACTTTCCGTTTCGATACATTGAATTTTCATTCTCTTACATAGCGCGCATTTCCTTATTTCTAAGGACAATTTGTTATTTCAACGTGTCTATTCTCCCGTGACCAATTGACTCATCGTACGTATCGTAACTTCGTCGCAGTCACATCGTCTCTCGGATTCGGTTAACTTCGCGAAGTAATATACGAAAGAAACGCTTCTAAAATATTGTTGCAATTTACGAGATAAATACGTTGAGATAGGCGGTGCCGGACCGGGAGGCGTGTCCGGTAAAAATAAGCGATTGTCCGGCCGACTCGGCCGGTTCTCCTCTGATCCTCGACGCTCGTGTAGTATCGCGCATAATATATATGTATGTATATTTATATATATAAGCCCGGAGTGTTACGTGTGAGAGGGAATAAAAAAGCAAAAAAAAACAACAGGGACGGGTCAAACGATGCGATGACGAAAAATCGTACGACTGCAACAACTTGTTTTTCGTTTCTTTTATTTATCTTCCGCGCGCGTTTTTTTTTATTCCCACTCTCCTCTTATGCGCGTTTTATTACATTTATTTATACCGTATCGCGATTTTCTCGGGCCTCCGTGGGCAAAAAATATCTCTGGCACTGATTCATCCCGGCCGTTCGATAGGCCGACATGCGACATAAATAATAGTAGTCGTCGCCGATATAAGAGAACAACCCACACAGCGCCAATGCACAAACGTAGAGGTTTACGTAACCAACGGGCTCACGAGACGAGACTCGCATTACTCATTCGTTATACTTATTTGAATGAATTTGAGAAAGACAAAGCGAAGGGAGTTTACGACAGCGAGAGAAACGAGAAGAATGCAAGATGAGACAATTAATTACCCGGAAAAAATATTGTCGACGATGGAATTATCAATTCAATGGCTTTTGCAATTGGCCGGGACAGACTCTTCGAGTAAGATCTCAATGGCAATGAAATAATACCGTAAACAATGTAATAAAAGTGATTAACATTTTTGTCAAATTAGAGATGACTTTTATTCATCGCAGAATTTCATTTATAACCTGCGTTACGAAGAGTAGTAAAATTTGTGCGAATTTTGAAATTGCATTTAATAGAAAAAGAATCAAGGTAAAAAATATATATTTCGCAAATATAAAATGTTGCGCATGACCGTTAGAATTTAATTTTCACTAGGAAAGTCCGAAATATGTGTATGAATATCGTGAATTCTCTCGCGGTCAAAGCTCGAGTTATCGGTAAAAGTTGGGAGTCGAGAGGCAGCGAAGTCGTCGTCGTCGGACGTTCACGTTCTACTCTATGTATAATGCATAATCGAGATATACGCGGGGTAGCACGAAATACGGTGACCGATAATAAAATACCTCGTTTGAACCTTACCCTCTTCGTCGTATGCCCGGTGCAAGTCGGTCGAAAACGAACGAAAACCTCGCTTTATCGTTGGTTTCGACGGTATCGAGAGAGAAACTTTAGAAAAAAAAAAGGAAATTCGCGATAAAACGATACATCCAAGCAATATTCGCCTGGTACTCGGGCTTACCCTTTTCGCGTATTGAATCTTGAATATTATTTTACGATCGGCCTTATCTTTCGACGTTCTATAAATACGTAAATACGCGATAGAACGATCGAGGGTCTCAAGTGTATGACCATCGAATTTTCGCATGGAATGAGATATTAATGTCAAACTTATTGCGATAAAAATGTATTCACACCGTTATTAATTTTATTGATCAATTTTACATCGGTTGTGTATAGGTAGTTACGATTTGGTTGTCCCAAATTCAATGATTTCCGAACAACATTTTTTAAAATTTTTTCATTACTGCGAATTAAATATTTAATGTTAACGCAACAAAAATTAATTCACAACTTCATGTATTTTATTTTTCTATATCACTTTTATATTCATCATGTATACGTAGTCGCTATTGTTTTATCGTGAGATTGCAGAGCTCAAAAAATGGATCAACTTTTTTTTATAACAAAATAAGCATTGCATTTTTTAAAAAAATTTAAAATGAAAGTTTCGAGTGACAGCTTCGTAAAAACTATATTTCTCTTTGTCCGGAAACAACGAACTTTAATCGCCTTTCGTCGGCGTGTCGCGTGTTTCCATAGGCGGGACCATAATCGAGCGCACGCGTTACCGATCATCGCGAAATAGCGAGCAGCTGACTGCGCTACCCTCAGCGCATGCCGCATGCGATGCGTTAATTAGTAAGAGGCAAAATAAGTGCAAGTCGCGTGTAATGTAACCCATAAAGGCACTAAATTCAGGTAGCTTTTTTTCGACTCGGCCATTACTCGCGTGCTTGGCAGTTAAGCTTCACGCGTTCGTACGCACAGGCGTAACGCCGCAGTAAGCAGCCGTGTGTCATTACGAAACCGATGATGTAAAAAAGCGAAAAAGGGAGGCTCTTTAATCGCTCGACTACCTTTTGGTACCGTCGAACGATGACTATCGAACAACCATTGCATCATCGTGCATACATCGCTTCAAACTTAAAATATTAACTTATCTTCGTAACAATCGGAGCTCGAAGTCTCGAAAGAGTTTCCTCGTCCGAAAGCTGAATTAAAAAAAAAAATCTTCATATCCAAAGTCCGGCTGGCCTCTCGCACCTGCGGCGTGACGAGTAAATCCCACGGCTCATCGTCACTTCATTTTTTTCACCATGAACTTCCGCACTGTCGCGAGTACGGCGAATTCACAGGATGAAATTGAACGTCGGAAAGTTGCGAACGTGATGACGAAAAAATCGTTCGCGTGAACTGAAAGCAAAGGAAGCAAATGAAAATGAAGCAGATGCGAAAAAATTGCAATCGAAATGGATAATCATGTGGTGGTTGGGAAAGTTTTTTTTGCCGGTGCACTCGTCACATCAAATTTTTAATTGATTCAATCCTCAAGGTAGATTGCTTTTTCAAAACAAAATTTATAATAGCAAAATCGCGAAAAAAATTCGAGATTGTAAAAAAATAAAGAAAGAAAAAATTTGCTCTCGAACTCCGGCGATAGCGATAGCGACGAGAAACTAGCGATTCGCAGATGACTAACGCCGGAGACCCACTGGCCCAGTTCCTGGCCGACTCTGCTAGCTCGCTCGCTCGTTCGACTTCCTTCCATCCCCCTGCGCGCGCTCGATGCCGCTTCTCGTGCAAGCCATTGCTGCACCGGGCGCCGATGCACCTTGCGTGACGTCATAGCTCTACGGCCACCCACGCGCGCGGCTTCTCACAATCGGTGAACGGGGCAGCCATCTCCCTTCTGCAGTTCTACGCCGTCTCCCTCCCTACGTGCAGAGATGCACAACCCCTCCGTTGATTCCTGCAACGCACTGGTGCTCCGCTACCCCTTTTACTTCAACCCTCAGCGAACGCCAACGGCAGCGGTGCAGTTGTAGAATTTTCTGTGCAAGGGGAGCCGAATGCTGACACCCCCTCGTGTTTCCTCATCGAATGCACCCTTTACTTTTATCCCGTAGCTCCCTTTCTCATTTGTTAAAAATTCGGTATTTCCTTGGCAGGCTTCAATCTCCATCCTTCCATCCAGAATGTACCGTTCGTTAGGAAATTTGCTTCGAACCGCATGGGCTACGAACATTTTTTTTCTTGCTACAATGCGGAAGATCTCGATGTGAAAGCTTTTTTGTATAAAAAATTATTTTATATTAACCCAGCGCCTGAGTACAGAGAGAAAATTAATCTTTTTATTATATTCAATAGGTTTAAATACATTTAACCTTGAAGAAAAGATTGAAATAAATGTGGAAGAAGTCTCTAGCATAAGTATTGATACTTTCTTTGGTTGATATAGACCTTTCTTGGCCGTGTAGAGATTTCATTATCATTGGAGAAATGTGTAATAACATTTTTTTTAAACGCTAATTAAGGCATAATCAATAAGTAACTTTTCGAAATGCCTTGAAATTTTTTAAATGTTGACAAAATTCGATGCATGTTTTAGAACGCGTTATGCTGTCTGAAAATTGCACACGAATTTCGAAGAAAAAAGGGCAGACTATCTATTGTTATCGCGTATACAGTTGCGAAACTTTCGTGCTTCTCGATATTCAATATTTCCAAATTGTCTCATTGTCGTCCTCAAAAACGTTCGATAAAGACGTCGTCATGACAGATAGCAACAGCCCTGGAGTCCCGCTTAAGCCTCATTCGATAGATCCCCGAAGATGAAGCACTCGACAAACTCCCACCCCGGCTTACCATCCTCCCGCGTGTGGGGAAAAAGCTCTCCCGAGCGGAGAGATAGAGAGAGCTTGCGCACTGACTCGGCTTTGTGGTATACCGGGAGAAGCACTTCGAATCCATCGAATGGAGGCGCCACTGGCCTGTAAGCTGCGAGGAAAACGGAGAGAGAAAAGAGAGCGTGCTTTATCCCCAGCGATTGCAGCTTCGAGCAGACAAAGGGCTCCGAGACGCCGAACTGGAAAGGTCGCAAGACTCCTCCGTTTCGTCCTCGCAGCTTCTTGCCTCAATAAAGTAAAGTATTCGTAAAAACGTTTCGCCTTTTTTTTTTTTCACATCAGACATACTATCACAAATTTGTTTACAAACCTATACAAAGCTGAGGGTCAATTAATAGAGTAACGAAAAACAATTGATAATTAATTCCCAGCCTTTTACTCGCAAACAATTTTTTTGAATTCTCTTTATGTTCATCTCCCATGCAAGGCTTCGTAATCTAAACCTTAATCTATTATATGTTTGCATGAAGTTCTAAATAAACGAAAAAATTTGCGCATTTCGCGATATCGTTAGCCCATAGCAAGTTTCTGCACGCGCTATAAACCGCGTTACGAGGGCCGTGCAGTATGCGAAAGCGAGTTGTACGACGAGCAGACGGCGAAGCTTAATGAAACGGGGAAATATATGCATGCATGCGTGTACACGAGACCGCGTATGAAACCCACGCGAGAGAAGGATAGAGATGGAATGAAGCGTACAAAAAAGAAAGAAAAAAAACCGTGGGGAGGGTTGAAGTTTCGCGGTGCTCAGAAGGAGGGAAGGTGATTTACGATAGGACGTGTGTGCGTTTTGTGTGTCGTTCGAGCCCATTGCAGCGCGCTGTATGCGTACTCTCTCTCTCTCTCTCTCTCTCTCACGCGTCAAATACGAATAAACCGACACACACAGCATAACGCCCGAGCGAACGAAACGCTCGAGCGTTTGCGTTTGGAATGTGTGCTTTTTATGACCGAAAAGAATGGCCAAAGGTATATAAAGGCATCAAGCATTGAAATTCAGCGAGGCTTTATGCTTACGGGCGAGCACAGAGGCTAGTCGTCGCGTATACGGTGAACCCTGGGCTTGTGTACGGTTTTTCGTCTGCGAACCGCGGCGCTGGTGTTTTCCAGGCTGACGATGGTTGAGATCGGTGCGTGCTGTATGGCCTCTCTTGGACCTTTTATGGTGGCATCGAGCTCATTGCGCATCACCGTAAACCGATCGAACGAGCAGGGAGGGAATGAAACACGCCAAAGGTGGTGTATTATAGTTGATGTATGTATATGTATGGTTTAGTACTTCATACCCACGTAGAGTTCATTCGATATGGCGTTGTGTACCTCAGCGGTTGAACCGGGAATGTGCGAGATGAAAGATCAAAAGCGGACGCAAGGACGCGCGCGGTATAATGAGGAAAGGGCCTAGAGCGAAGGGCGAACGTTGCATATCTCTCGATCCTCGTACATTTCAGCGGAGTGTACGGAATTGAGGTAATACAAAGGATACAATAACTCGAGGAATCGAAGAACCATAAATTCGCTTATATTGTTATGCAATTGCGGATATTGTCGGTTCAATGATTAATGACGAATCTATACTATGGAGTAAATATGTTTGGGATACGGCGCAACATTAATCATGCACAGCTATAAACCTCGAGATTGGAATAACTTTCAAATACTTCTCGATGGAACGGAAGTAAAGAATATGGATATCTGAAGAAATGAAGGATTCACAATTTTCATGCAGAATGGGGAAAACTTGGTCGAACATTTTTTTTTTCGAAATTCTTTATTGCATAGGTTATCGATAAATTATTCAATATTTTTATTAATCGCAATATCAGGTGTTCAATTCTTTTTACGTTTTTCCAAAAAAATGGATAAAACAAATTCAAAGCCATAGGATTTGATTTTTTTTCGATATATTTATTGTTCATACGAAAACACTGAGCATATATAATTGTTTTATTTTCATTTACATTCCACCAATTTTTTGCAATTTTTTACAGAATGTTTTCGACCTATGTAAGTATTTAATGCTGTAGTACATCCCAACTCAGGAATGCTATAAATTCTTGGTAATAATTAAAAGCACAATGATATTTTTTTGTGCTTAACTATCACGCGAAAATGTTGAGGTACGAATTAATGAGACACCGTAAAAAGTTTCGTGATGAAGGACCTCGATGCCACCGCCGAGAGTAGGTTAATAATTGCTTCTGGCG
Organism: Ischnus inquisitorius; assembly: GCA_963924025.1. Lineage (NCBI taxonomy): Eukaryota > Metazoa > Arthropoda > Insecta > Hymenoptera > Ichneumonidae > Ischnus > Ischnus inquisitorius. Next base: position 11,889,650 of record OZ001250.1, read on the forward strand.
ATTAGGCAACGATGCGTGCAGAGAGAAGCCTCTGGAGACACTCGATGCGGCAGGATTTTGGTCCTCCTCGCTCTCGTGTTCCCGAAAGCTTAAGCCCTCTCTCTCTCTCTTGCTCTCTCTCTTACGGTACATAGCTCGGGCACGAGGACTACGACGGCGACGGCGACGACGACCCTTTGTCTGTCGTCCCTCACCTCCGTTGCTTCTCCTTCTTCATACCGCGATGTATAGAGCCAGGCACAACGCCGGCGCCCGGCACGGTATACGCATACATATTGCACGAGAACTCGGTTAACGGGGTGGCTGCGGGTCGATTTCGCACAGCCGTCAGCCAACTTTGGACCACGTGCGATACATGTGCCGCTCGGCAACGAGAAACTTTGCTCGCTCGCAACTCTCGATCCCGATTTCCGTCCCCGATGTCTAATCTTCACTTTCCATCTCACTTTTGTGGTTACATCGTGAAATCGAAACTTATGCGATACCTTCAACACAGGCTCGGCGCCAAAACATCTCCACGAAGATCTTCAATATCGGATGCCATTACAAGCGAAATGGAATAACTTTTTGCCGGGCTGAATTCACGTTTTACATGATTTTTCATGGAGAAGTATAATTTTCGTAAAGTACAGGTCATTTTTAAAAAGGTATGCCATAGATTATAACGTATAAGAAAATTCCATCATTTTGCTAATCGTATTCTCAATTCAATGAAAAAAATTTCAAAACTGAGCCCATCACTTGTGACAAAAAAAATAGTACATTCTATGTTTAATTGTTTATTAAAAAAACCTTCAGTCTATGAAGGACATGTGGACTTTGATGTTCTCCAAATGCGCCGAGCGCACAAGTAACAGTAGAAAAGTTAAAAATAAACGCGTGTCGAGTTGAGCCGGAATGACCCGTGTGCATGTATTTCGGTAACTGGTTGACCAGCCCACTGTCCGGCGAGTAATAATTTTCCCCGTGGCCGTTTTCACGGCTGCGTGCTTCGAAATTTCGTTGCTCTAAAAAGGGGTTCCTCGGGTTCGCTGTCGCGTTGGTCCGTCCTCTCTGTTCTCTGATGTGTTCTATGCCACTGGTGGTCCTGCGACCCCGAAATTACGTTTCAGCATGTATAGATATACATATGTATAATATAGACGATGACCAGCAGCACCTCGTTTCTATAGAAGGGCTCGGTGACCCATGAATTGCAAGGGAGCGATTAAGTGGGTTAGCTATATAGCGTATACACCATGGTCGGCATTCTCGTATCAGATATGCCTTATAGGTGTGCATATACATATACCGTACGTCACGATTATACCGCGTTATTCTGTCAGGCAGGAAATTAATGCACGACTGTTCTCAATAATAATCGTGTGCACATCTATTACCATCAAGACCGAATGTGTCCCAGAGCGCACAGGCGCGGTGTACGAATTCGTTCGCCACACCATTAATTCGCGAGGTTGGAAAATAACGAGAGAATTTCACTTCTCATTCGGGACAGTTGAGTGAAACGCGCGCACATAGCGTACCGTGTGTACTTGCATGCATACTGTAGCAGTGAACGCTTTATTATTTCAAGAATGGGTTGGGATAACGTCTGTTGCACTAATTAACGCGTGCTCTTGACGCCTGACCTCGAAACTCGCTACGGTTCTCGGTTCATTCCACGCTTCAAGACGCTCGCGCTCCGAATTGCCGGAGCTGTCTGGCAATTTTTGGAAGTAACAAAGCGTAAGCGTACGCGATGGATATTCTGGATTCTCTGTTGATGAATCACGTTTTTATTATTACAAGAAAAGAATGTTCGACAGACGCGGGATATCAACGATGCATCATTGATGTTGCCGAAAGCATTTGTGAGTCCAATTTTTTTTTTTTTTTCGTCATAAATCGAGTGGTTTTTTTTTCGTGTATGTCAAAGAGTCAAATGAGTATATCAGCGGCACAGTGGTAAAAAAAAGCCGGAGCCAAGTCGAGCGTAACTAAATTTCTTATCTACGAAGGCTAGAATCGTTTTCGCGTGCGGACAAAGCCAAAGCGTTGCATCGATAGTATCGGATGGGTAGTAGATCACTTCACGGGGGGTATAAGGGGAGGGGGTTCGGGCTGGGAAAGAGGTTATCCGTTAACCCGGAACCCCGAGGCTCATTTTTCGCGACAGGAGGGAAAGGACGGCTCGCCGGATATCCCCCTCCATGCAAATCCCCACGTACTCCACTAAAGGAGAGTAAACGATAGGGCGAACTGACGAGTTCAAATCGATCGATTCACGAACCTCGTATATATGCACGGGTAAAAGCCATGCATACATATATATTCGCGAAACGACGATGGAAATCAATGCTCCGTATACTATCCATCACCGTCTTCTCCGTTTTAGGTAACCATACTGATACGTATCGACGGCTAACGAAATCTCCAAATTTTTTTCGGTCCCCCTTCGCGGTGTCGGAGAAGAAAGACAGCATCGGTAAGTCTGAAAAACGCTTACAATGTTTAAAATATTGTTTTTTTTTCCGCATGTTTCTCAAAGAATTGCGCACGCACTTGAACATGAAATCCATTTTCTTTAAATCAAATGAAGCCAACATTTTCATTAAGTCGCTCAAATTATTATAAACAAAGATTCAGTAAAAAAAAAAGGAAGGTATACAAGCCGTATGTCAAACATTTTGTGATATTAGACGCGTGACTAAAAGGAATTGTTTGCTTCTCTGAAATTAAAGTTTTTACTGCCCCATGGCGTAATTTCACATATCTCAAACTAAAAAAAGCAATTCTTCTCTGTCACGAGCCGTACTGGTGCAAGGATAACCAGTTATTAAAACCAATTATTTCCTTCCGTGAGTCGTAAAATGGAAATATTTCTGTAAATAACTAGATCGCATACAAGCGTCGGCATTTCGCACTCATAGAGAGTCGGGCGCGAAGGGAGAAGGTGGGCCAGTTTGGTCTGCAATCTATCGCCAAGGGCACGTGCGTGAAGTCCCGCTATGCAAATTCGTCGTTCGGTGCGAGAGGCAATAGTGTCGGTAGGGGAAAAGAGGGGAAAAAAAAAGAGTAATCGCAGTCATTGATCGTTCGCGAAACACGGTGGGTGTTTGGTTGCACCGCAACAGTTACGCTCTTTGTATTATTGCGTCGTTTTCCTAACACACTATCGAAAACCTAAATATACATGCATACATCATGTACGTTATGTACCCACCGTGTGTGTTGATCTATATATAGAGATCTACATATATCAATGGTTTGAAAGCGGGTTTGACCCACATTCGCAAAGAGCGCAGATGCGTTTTTCGGTTCTTCGCTCCGACGCAGCGTGGAACCGGCACGAGAATAACGCACACCGGCATAGAATCGTAACTATAACTCCGAAAGCTTTTCTGACGAACAGCCTTGTTCAGTCTTTCTCCGCTGTGTATCTGTGAGTGTTCACGACGGGGCCACCCCAGCCTAATTTAAATTCGTTTAAAGGCCGCATTTCATTAGCGGGAGAGCCGAAGCGCAGTCTCTCTGTGCGAACGGGCCTTGGCGAGAGAGGGAGAGCAAGCGAAAGACAGACGCGCAGCCGCAGTATTGCGGCCCTTTGTTTCGTTCCTCGAGGCTGCTATAGGCACGACGGTATAGGAGCTGGTCGCCCGTTCGCTTCGTCCTAACCTACTCGTCCCATCTATATAGAGACATATAACTATATATATTACTGTACAGCATTTTCGATTCGCGAGCAACTCGAGGGTTCCATGGATGGAAGCCAGAAACGCAGAGGCTACATAGATATAGTAGATAGAAGCATGAACGAGGGTGAAAGTGAAGGTAGAGCAACGCCAGAGAATCAGCCGGATGAGGGGGAGAATCGCGGGAAGCGAGTCGAGGAGGAGAAGGATGAGGGCGAGGAGGACGAAGACCGAAGAGGCAGGAGATGAAGAGGAACGCGAAGTAAAGAGGAGTAGGATTCGCGAGTTCCGGTGGATGGGCTCTCTCGACTCTTCCAGTTTTGCAATGCAGCTTCACAATCATTGGCAACTAACCAACGAACGGCCTGCGAAACATGCAGAACGGAGAGCGATGAATGTATGCCAAGAATTAGAGAATGGCTTTTGGCCGTGGGGCCAATGACTGTCGGACTTTTTTGCATCGGAGCATGTACACGCTGTTTCCTTTGTGGCGAAGCCCACAGCATCATCCATAGCTGGCATACAGTTAAAAAGAGATGGTAGAGAACCTCTCCCGCGGATGAAGAGAGAATCCAACGGGAGCGTTGAAAAGAGCACCCGTGCAAGAGGAGGGCCTCGGCATCGGCTTCTCACACTGGAAACCCTCGAGTATTTTTTTTTTTTTTCCTTCCATTTTTTCGCTCTTTTCCTCTCGTTCTCGAAAGTTTTCTTTCTCGCTTCTATCGCTGCGCCCGTTCGTATGTACATTCCGTATTACTATGGACCTCTCGACAAAGTATAACGCTGTTTTCCCCCACCATACACGAAAGGTCCCTCTCGTTTCTCTCCTCTTCTCCTATCTCTATATCAAATACGGTACTCGAAGGGGAAGCGCGCCCCGCTAGCAGCTCTTTCCGTCGGTGAAGCGAAGAAATTTATTATTGGTAATGGTCGTGGCCTTCGACATCCAAGTGTCTCTCACTCGAATCTTTATTTTCTTTCTTCTCTTCCCTTACACTTTCCTGTATATCCGTCCCTTCGTACGCGAAAGGGTGGGTGGGCGGGTTACGTTATCACGTCACGCGGGGGTGCCCCGTACGTTTCGGGAATCCCGAATGCGGCGCCTGGCGCAAAACCTCCCGTCGTGAGAGAGAAGGAGAAGGAGAAGAGCCCCGAAGCTGGATCGAGTCTCTTTGTGTCGTCGAGGCTGGATGGTCCGTCCGCGAAACTCCCCGAGGCGCCGGGTCCGTTGCGTAACCGAAGGACCGGGGGGGAATGGGACAAAAAAAGGAAACAAGGATCCGTTCGACTCGGAGCTTTCGACAAGTTTATGCGTCACGCGGGGTGGAGGGAGTCGAGAGTCCCGTGGAAAATGTCATTTGACGAGATATATACGATATAGAGAGCAAAGGGAAATATCAATGATTGGCTGGGGAAAGGAGAATATGGCATAATTTTCGATTCGTGTATTATTAAGTTATGCCGCTATAACGGCGTTATATCGCAAGGGGTTCTATACGATTTAAGGATTAAGGATTACGAGGAACACCCCGAATGCGTGTTGATCTTGTCGCTGTAATGCATGAAAGAGAAGCAACCCCATCGCTGGTTTATTCAACGATGAGGACGTTCTGTTTCTTTCCGCACCGCATAGCGGATGAAAAGAATGGTGCAATCGTTGGCAATTCAATGAAAGAAACTGGATGGAAGCTGCTTCGTTCAATCAACTAAATGTAAAACGGATTAGTAGATAAGAGATTAAAAAGAAATAGACGATGATACAACCTAAAATACCAGCCAATCAACCGTTTATCATGCGTTGTGAAAAAATGCTGACTTCATCGTCCTACGAAATATTCAAATAACGAATGGCAGGCAAGATCAATTAAACGGTACAGAGATAAGAACAGCCATCGCCGAAGATTAAACTTTGCATCCAATCTGCCGTTTATTATCCACAGCACAGAGATTCTTAACATGCTTCCCGGCGAAAGAAGTTAAGCCGGCGTAGCTTTTCTCCAAACTCCGTCGAACAAAGACCCGGAACATAAATAATCCGAGTTCTCGAATGAGAAAAAAAAAAGACGCTCCGACAATTAAATTCCAAGGACCCACCTTCTATTTCGTTCAAGAGTTACGTGAACACTACTGGTAGGAAAGAATCTCGGATATTGCGGATGTGTGAGATGAAATTTCGTTGTCTATGTGCGTGTGGACCTTCAGTTTCAGCACAAGCAGCAACAGCCGCGCAGTTTCGTGGTTCCCTCTTCCGCGCGCATCTCGCCCATTCGCTGCCTCTTTGTCTCACCCCACGTTTTCTTGTCTTCACCATGAACATTGTCGCCCCGTTTGCTCTGGTTCAACGTTCTTGATACCCTGTCCCGTTCGCACCCGTGGAAAATCTCCGACGTTCGACCAAACAAAGCGACCGGTGGGAACCCCACCTCTCGGGTCCTTTAGAAACGCGCGTCCAGCATATTTACGACCAAAAAGTTTGGTGGTTACCTCGTCGTCGAAAAGCGGAGAGATTCAGAGAGGGCCTAAGCATTGGACGGGGGGGATCTGGGTTGTGTCCAGATCTCGACTCGGAAAACGACCCAGCGACCTGCTGCCCGCTCGTGGAATATACACACGCGAACCGTGGATCGTAACCGCAAATAGAGTTTAAGAGAGGCGCAAATGGCCTATAAAGACCCTCGAGTACAATGAGGAGGTGTTCTGAACTGCTACAAGCCATGCTAGAATCGTCCAAGCCTATACGCTATAGTATGGTCCAAGCCAAAAGTTACTCACGGCGCAGCTTCGCATATTCCCTTCTTCAGACTGCACACATTCCTGTGTAAGAAGTAGGTATACGCTAGACGATCGGGCGCATTGTTCGCGTGATTTAGAGACCATTTTGCAGTCGTGGAAGATACTTTAACGGGCTTGACAGGTGGAACACTATATTTTACACCGTAATAACCGTGACTTCCATTTCAATGGACAAAGTGTAACGCTTGATCTCGAAGATGTGTCCAACTTTTGACGTCTTCGTATCTTTCTCGAAGTCTAGTCTTGAGGCTAAACTAACGCATTTGATGCTTCGCAATGCTGGATCGTAGAAATGGAAAATTAGTATCTAAAATCGTAATATGGTTCAAGTAGCCCCTGGGACATCCCTATCATATAAGTAATAACGCCAACATTACGAGAAAAATACGACGAGATCTCGAAGTCTTTTTATGTCGGCACATTGAGATATACCCACGTAACGGCATCTTAGATGCGAACCAGCAAAGAAAAAACACCGTTCGAAAAAGGTCCACATTTGGAATGGAATAAGGTATACCTGAGTATGTGAATGTACTTACGGATCCTGATAAAAAGAAGGAGAGAAAAAAAAGCAACGCGGTCCGTATACGTTGGCATCTCGAGGATACCCCAGTGCCCACCATAGCGGAGGCACGACGGCGACGAAGACGAAGAAGACGACGGCCCCATGGACCGGTGCGCCGGTAGAGCTATGTTCCGCGGTATAAAAACCCATACAACGACCTTTGCGGTACTCCATTCAGCAGTGGAATGAATAAAATGGAAGAACTCGAGAACTGCTCCACTTCCAGACAATGTGCGCCTGCGATCTCCGCAGGTAGAATCCCGTGTCCCCTCCCCATCGCTTCGGCACATAGCAAAACCCCCCTGCGCTCTCTTTTCTCTTGTTTCATCTCTATCCCTCTTCGTCGTTCGGTTTTTTCCTCCACGAGGATCCCTTGGTCTCGATCTCTTTCTTCCTCGTTCGGGCAGCTCGCGCAAAAAATAAAAAGAAACGGAAGAAAAAAAGATGGGGTCTCCCTCATAAAAATAGTTATGGCATAATGGGAGTAACGAGGATGGGACTCGTTACGGTATACCGGTTATGGCGTGGACCTGAATAACATCAGAACACAAACGTACACATAAACACACACCGACGTACGCGCGCAGGCATAGCACACTAAAAGATGAATGCTCACAACGCGCGCGTTCACGCACAAAAATAAAGTTCGTAGATATTTTTCCCAAGGCAAATAGAAGTTGGCCGTAAATAATACGTGCGAACGTAAGTACAATGAGCGGTAAATCATCCAAGATCGCCCTTAAAGGAGCCTCTGACTTATTGCGACGGTGGTTGAATGATAATCCGACCGAGAATTGCCCGTTCACTGCATCGCTATGCACCCTTAGCGCGTCTCTCGCCGGGTCTATTGCAGTGAAATCGGCGCGGAAGAAAAAGGAACTGAGCGTTGAGGTCGACAAAAGCGTTCACAATTTTTTCCTCTCCACTAATTTCAATACTTCGTCCATGCAATATTAACAAAAAGTTGAGCAAATTGTATTTGCACGTTGTTTACGCATTTTGTTTTTAATGGCGATTAAAAGACTCCTGCATAACAAGACAATTTTGACAGAAGTATCGAAAACAAAAAGTTTCGTTTTTTTAATGAACTTGGAAAATTACAGTTTTTATAATTCTCGAATCATTCTCCCTATATAAACAGTATTTAGACTGAAACACTTGAACGCTATAAACTTAAAAAAACAAAATGTCCATAACTTTCGAATCTCCATATCGGGATCGCACGGATTTCATATCGAACAGCCTTGCTGTTTAACTTGAGTACTAACTTTCAGCCCAATCTTTCAAAAATTGAGACGACCATTGCTTTAACGACTTTTTTGAGACACACACACTTTTCTCTTTCTCGCCAAAAGCTGCTTCTATAAGAAAACAAAAATCATCGGGTTTTATAAAGTTGGGATTGCTTTATATAATGCGATCAAAGAACTTTGATAGATGCTCTTCCTGCCAAAGTTTTATCTTGCTTTGCGACGCATGTACAATTTTTTAACATCGGGAAGTCCGACCTTCTTCCAGTAGCGCCGAGTCGTGGCGAAGTTTCGGGGACACAAAGAACTTCGTTGACGACAAGCGCCACGTTCTCCTGCGAGGCTTAGTTAAGTAGGTGTGGTATAGAGTCCGTATTGTGGGGGAAACGCACGTTCCACGTGCCGCGGTGAAAGAAGACGAGACGATAACGCGCCTTCTTCAATCGTCTCTTCTGGTTTGCCGCTCGTCTCGTGTCTCTTCCTCCTCTTTTCGACGCTCCGGTTGGTTAGCGAATACAGCTGTTGGCCCCTGAACGCCGGATCGGCCGAGAGTCCTTTTAGTTTCCGATCCATCAAGCGTGCTGTACGGAAAGCGACAGAGGCATGCCAATAACTGTTTCTCAACCATTCCCTGAACGGACGATGATTGCGCCGCTTACATTTCTTTTCTACCACGTGCGGCAGAAGAAGGTATGCAAGTTAGCGAGGCTAAGACGACGGGGCCGACGACGGAAGATCGAGATGAGGCTCTCGCGAAGCAAATCCCCTTCAGAAATAGAATCAAGGCTGCGAACGGAGTGAGATGCGTCGGGGAACATCGGAGGGCGAGTTCTCGTGCCAGAAAGGGAATGGAAAAAGAAAAAGGAACGAAGAAGATAAAAGAAAAAAGAAGCTAAAGCAAGGTGTACCGAAGAAGACGCGAAGAATGTACGATGAGGAACACGAAGATATGAGAAGGCTTCTGGTGAGCAATTCGCTGAGGGTCTCGCGGATAGAGAAACGACGTTCTTGAACAAAAGTGATTTAGCCATAAACACTCGTCGTCCCAGTGCTCGCTCTCTCTCCCTCTCCGCTGATACTTCGTCGTCTGTCGTCGACTTTCTTTCATTCCCCGACGACTGCGAGATACTCTTTTCTCCTTTTTTTTGTTTCACCCACGCTGCTCGAATCTGCCGAGCGAAATCCCACGAATTCGTATGGGGGAGTGAAAGAAAAATGGTGTGAGAACTTCAAGCCCGGATTATACGTATAAGGCGCGTATATAATACGTTTTTCAGGAAGTCACTGGGGCCACATTTTTCTTGATTTAGCGAAACAATCCGAGCGTCTGAATTTCAAATTTGAATATCTGAATATGTTATGCGTATAGTTATATTCGACATTGGCTCCCCGAGGCGAGTCACCGGGATTCATTCCGTCGCGGGCCTTCGCGAGGGAACGATATCACACCTACCTTGCGTCGTCGAGAGCCCCGAAATCGGTAACACACCGGTGTGTACCTCGACACACTCACCTCTGTCCCAACCGAAGGGTCCAATTGTATCGAATTAGTTTCTCAAGAGTACTCGTGTTTTCTTTCTTCGCCCGACCCCTTTTTTTGTTCCCACGACAAACGTTTTGACAAATTGCGTATCAACGTGTTTTCATCTCGTTCGCGCTGTTTTTTTTCGCTTCTTATTCCACCATATTTATTTTCACCCTGAGTCTTCGCTCGCGATCGTTGTTTTGCCTTCTTGTTATTGCGCGGCAGAGTCGGATCAAGTGTTGGATCAGCGCGTGTGAATAAAGAAAAGTGGGTCTCTATCCAGCTGCAGTTTTGATGATGGGGAATGTCGTAGGGAATGAACACATTTTTTTTCCTTCAAAACGAAAGTTAAGCCGGAGATCGTCCGTCCGCCTTGTTTTGCTTAACACTATATACAATTAATCGCAATCTCTCTTTCCGTGAGCCTTCCTCTACAATGTACGGATCATTCTTTTTTCGTACGAATTAATCTCGTATCAAGGAAATACCAGCCCGTCGAGTAATCGAGAAAAGCCATAATCTCGATGTTTATACGACAGCGCGCAACGTCCCGTCGTGACACAGCTGGACAGCTGTCGTTGAGCGGCGTAAAGTAGATACGGGCATTCGCGAACCGACTGCTGTTTATGTTCTTCCGCTACTCTCACATCGTCCGGGTGTCTTTATAGCAGGCTGCTTCGTCTGACCTTCCGAATCCCTCTTTCTTTTCGTATTCTAACTCGTTCCCATCGCGTGCATCCCACACTTCTTTCTTCGAAGTCCTTGCCGTGGCGTACACGCGCGCCGTGAGCATCCATGGATCTTCAAGGTTGCACGTACTACGAGTAAGATTCGCGAGTTCTTTTTCTATCCCCTCTCTCGTTGCCGTCGTAGTAGGGGCCTCAGGCTGTTTTTGGCAGTGGTAAACAACTCCGGCGGTATAAAGGAGGCCTCTATTCCGTTTGCCACAACATTAGAAGAGAACAGAGAAGGCTGAGGCCCAAGCGGTCGGAAAGCAGTTGAAAGGCGCATGCGAGCAAAGCATCCTGGACGAGGGGATTCAAGGTCTTTCTTGTTTGGCTCTCCTTCCACGGGCCCTTATTACGTCTCGACTCGCAACACGCACACCATTAAGAGCTTCTTTGGTCTCTTCCATATGTGACTGTTTCCTCGTTCTTCCATACAGAACGTATTAACATATCTACCGTACGGGGACTTAACCCAGTGTGCCGAACGAGTGGAAGGGATCTCGAGCGAGACGCCCCTTTGGCAATTCCTCATCTACCTACATGGATTGGTAACCAACACATGAGCGGCGATTCGAAGGGCGTCCTAAACTCGTTCCCTTCGCTTTAAACACGCACGAGCACTCACACAGCAAGAGAAAATAGAAGCACGTGCGCTAATGCTCAGCCTTTCTCACACCAAAAGCTTGGGACACATGTGCCCTAGTGGCCCCCTCAATGCCATATTTTATTATCCTCAACGCGCGGTGAAGCTGATCCAATTGGCTATAAAGTTTTTAGCAGAAACTAATCTTCAAGTGGCAATTTCACCGTAGGGAATCGTGTACAGCCCTTTATAGTTAACTGTATGATGATTCGATGGTGCTCGCCCCATATTCGAGCCATGGAATAGCCAATGCCACTGTTGCCTCTCGCAGTGGACGCGGATCTAGGTCAGGCGGTACACTACTCGCACTATTATTTCACCATCGGTTCAAGCTGAGGTTGAAATCTCATTTCTTGTTTCGAACTCCTCGGCAGCGCGTAAGATCGAGAGTTATGCGTTTCTCGGAGATGAGCAACTTTTTGTTCGGTATGTTCTCGAAAAAGGTAAAAAAATGTATAACACCGGGTTTTAAACAAATCTTTGTCACAAATCAAATTTAAAGATATCTTACAAAACTTAAAAAAATTCTGATCGAAAAAAAGGGTAGGAAAAAATCGCACAGCGAAAAAGAGTGAAATAACAATTAATTATAAACATGTTGCGAGATTTCTATATTCCAGTCGGAACTTTGAATTTTGGTAAAAGAAAATCTATTTTTGAAACTGGAAGAAATTCCCGAGCCGCGCAAACTAACATTTCCGGCATCAGCATCATCACTGCTGGTGTTTGGTGAACGGCACGTGTCGGGGAATCTTTTATTTTTGCACGGCGATGACGTGAACCATGCCGTTAGGTGAATGGGTTGATGACTCTTTGTGTGCAAGAAGCGAATCTTGCGGAAGAGAGATAAAGATACCGGCGTCGTAGACCACGTCAAATTAATTGGCCATTCCAAACAGCAATCTTATTTATAGTTACATAAGGATACGAAAATGTGATACTGGACAATCCGGAGGATCAGTCCGAAGAATCCGATGGCGTTATTTCTGAACTGCAAGATGCACGAGCCTCATCTACCCCCAATCGACGATCCTTCATTCGTTCAAGGTTCGCCAGAACCGTTGGCTCGTACGTCTTGATTTTGCGAAAAAGCAATCAAGCCCGTAGTCGAAGACCTCCTCTGGTCACTTTTCCTCGCACAGATTCCGTTCTTCTTTACCTATCTCGCCTTTCGCAAAAAAAAAAAACCGTGAGAATCTACAGTCTCCGGGGTGATATCGAACACCTATTCGCCGTATTTTCGGGCCCGAATCCTCGGATAGCTTATACAGGCATGGGGGCTTGATAAATGCGAGGGTTCGCTCGATTCCTAATTTACAGGACGTGATTTTTTTTGTTACGTCTTTCTTTATTTCTTCCTTCGAAGTCTCTCTGGCCCTTTGAATCCCCTTATGCCGAGATGTACCCAAAGGGAAAGTCGACCGTTATGGTTTTTCTATGATGCATCGAGACCGCTTACCCAGATGTAAATTTCGCTGGAACCTCGTCTCTCCCTCGGGCTTACCGAAAGAGTAACGGAGACGCGAAGCTCACGATATACTCGCAACGTTATACATTTTACATCGCGCCCTGTTTCGACTGGAGGCTTTTCCTCTGTGTATGTGCGTCTCGACTATTCGAATTTCTTCTCTCATCCCGTGAAGCGCTCGCGACGCGCATCGATCAACTTTTCTGGGCGTGCACTTTATTCCGCACGGATGAGCCCCCCGAGCGAAAGTATTCAGCGGTGTATCTCAAAGGCTTATTTCGGTGGATAGCATCGAATATATTATTCCTCGCGTCCATATAACCGCGCGCTTTCTGTATCCGCCCTGTACCCCGTACGATCTCCCGTCGTCGGAGACTTTGAGACTCGTACGCATCAACTTGGCATTTCGTTCGCGCAAGAAAAAAGAAACAAAAAATTCAAGCGATCTCGGTGCGAGACGCGTCACCAATTTCCATCGAGAAAAAAAATTAAAGGATTCGTGCCGAAATTGACAAAACTTTCGAAGCACGAATTTAACATTTTTGTCTTCTGAACCTCGATAGTTTCGGAACACGAGTCCGTAGTTCGTATTCTGCGAAACGTGTTGAAAATACATATTTTCTCGTATGGAAGATAAAACTTTACAAGTCGTGGAAAACATTTTCTTCTAATGATCTGCACTTCGCGGATTATATTAATTGCCGGTAAAATTAATAAATTCTCAGACGCGAACCAACGGGCCCCTCGTTTCTTGGCGCACCCTAACTACTCTCACCGACCGAGACCCTAATAACTTTTGTCTGTCCAGAAGCTCAAGCGTGAAGAGGTTCTCGCTCTCTCGTTGGCAAGGGGCGAAAATAGTGGGTCATGCGTTTCTCGACTGTCAGACAACGCAGACGCATATTTATATACAACATTACAGTATTATATCTATATATGATACAAGAAATGCGTCTGGCTGCGATGTTCCATGAAACTTCTCGGAATAAGATTCTCGCCTTTCCAACACCCTACCTAAAAAAAGGGGTGAAGTTTGTGCTGCTAGCGGTGGCGATGCGGCGTCGCGTTATTACCCTTTGTCCCAGCGAGCACCTCCCACGAACATTAAGCTCGGCCCTATCCTCCCGTTATGCCGGGTACTGGGTCGTACCTCATGCGAGACTCTCTCTCTCTCTCGGTTTCTCTCACCCGCACACTTTGTCTTCTCTTCGTTTCTCCGCTGTTTCGTTCACCGCTGCCCGATATATTCCTCTCGTCTCCGGGCTCTCTCGGAAATCTTCCGCGGTGATTTAGCCACACAATTCGTTTTTATGGGCTTTTCCGGAAGCGGGACCGAAGGGACGAAAGGACAGAAGACTGGGGCGAATACGGGGTGTGGAAGATAGTCCCTTACGATCTTTTTTTTTTCCTTTTTTTTTTCTTTATTCCGATGGTGAAGCGATGCGTCAGGCGACTGTACAGTGTCTATAGTTACGGTAAAGCCGAGCTAGCCACAGTCCGCCCTCGGTTATCCGAATAGTCGAATGTAGTTGTATTTCGAGGGATATTCGACGATCCGGAAGCACGCGTCGGTTACCATCCAATCGTCCGTGCCTCCCGCACCACACGAATTATTGCCCGAAATTATACGTTTCGCGTGCCCGCAATTCCGCGTCGGTGGCGGCGGCGACGGCGGTGGCGTCGGCGCTATTTTTATTAACGGTCCAGTAGACCAGCCATGATTGTGGTAGTGGGTCACCCCGTCTGACTGCGCCTTCTCTTTTTCCGTACTACACACCGATATACATCGCCCATCCCAAACTTCAACTCCTTTAATCGCGAAACCGCTCGGCGTATTAACGCTTAACGTGACTGTCGAATCAACCGAGAAGCAGTCGAAATACTCGCGTGTCGACCAATATTATTCCCGAGGCTACAATATCAATTTCCGGACAATTATTAGACTCGCGGGTTTATGATATCGACATTTTTTCTACTATTCTTTACAAAGGCCCAGGCACGTAGCGGAAAGGATCGACGTAAAGTAGCTGAAGATGTTTCCTTGTGAGGCTCGAGAAAGAATTAACATGTCATTCTCGAGTCGGGGAAATTTCATTCTCGATTTACCGTCCGACTTTTCTTTGTTCCTTCCGGAACGTTACGGCCGCTTTGAGATTCACGTGGCTGTGATTTCAACGCACCACTCCAAGGCTCATGGTTGTGTCTTCCTGCAGCAGTCGGACGTCTGAAAGATTAATTTTTAAATGCAACAGCGGCGTGAATGAATGAGATAACTCGCGAGACCATGAGAGGGACTCGTGCGGGACTAGAAAAGAAAATCCGCTATGGCTACACAGCGAAGAGTAGACTGAATACGACCCTAAAACCGGGGAACTGAGAGGGCACGGGCTCAAAGCATATAGGCATAGACCGGTGTGTGTGTGCGTGTGTGGATCCATGTACGCGCGAGCGGGCAAGACGGAAGAAGGCAGCTGCCCCGCGTGTTCGTATGTGCTCTTCTTTGTCACGAGTTTCTCATCGATTGACCAAGAAACACTTATCCTACCGTCGCATCGTGCTCTTTCCGATGGCGAAAAATCGAGTTCATTGACAATTAAGAGATATCCCCATTATTTTGCAACTTCAAAAAGGATTACTCAAAAAAAACAAAGCTCGACGTAGGAACAATGAAAAAAAGTTCTTTCATTTTCCGGCGGTAAAGGACAAACGTAATCGAGTAAATATTCTCATAAGTTCTTGCAATTGAAAAATGAATGATGTGTAATAAAAAAAAACTCGGGATACAGAATTGCTCCCTATTCTTCATCGTAAACATCCATGAATAACAGGACTGCCACGGCTTTGGGCACGAAGTCGCTATCGTGTCGCTTCTTATTTGTTATTTCAACATCTGAAGTACCGCTAGATTCGCGGGCGTGTCTTATAAACTCGCTGATCTACTGCGTCCCTCGATGGGTTGATCATTCGGTATCGGTTCGCGGCACGAGACAAAGATAAACAGATACCCCACGGTACACACGGGCGAAGTCGCGATATGTACCCGATACAGTCGAGTCTTTTAATCTCTGCTGGTTATCGAAGAAAATTCTAATCCCGACGCGTGTTCACGTGAGCCTCGGTCTCGCCGGAGTTTACTGGCCCCAACAATGATTAATCACTGAAGCCTATGTATTAAATAATGGGATAGGTTCGCCGATCGATTATTCGCGAGTGAAGCGCTCGTGTGTGGGAAGACCGGGAAGCACCCTTTGATACTTTACCGGCATTGCTAAACGTTTTGTTCGTTCCTTTGTTACGAAAATTGTCTATCCCAGGAACTGCGTCTAGGCATATTACGCCACGAACGGATTCATTCGAACGAAACAAGGTTCGAATTTACGAATGGAACAAAGGATCACAAGGGACACGAGCGGGAAGGGCACGAACGGGCGAGAAAAGCGTTTATCGGTTATAAGAGAGTCAGGCAGATCCGGTGAGCGCTGGGCGTTTGTAACATCGAACGTCTGGACTTCCGGACCAGCTGGTTCCTCTTCTGGAAGTTTGATCGCCCGGCTGGTACTTTCCTGGGGATACGCAATTTTAACCTTCGCCTGTCCAAAGTTCACCCCTTTGATTCGCTTTCTACGCTACGCTTCTGATCTGTTGTATATGTTCACTGTTGCTCCCGATGTTACATGGTAGTTATAGTATACTGTGACCCAAAGGACCCCTCGATGGGACGCAACAGGAGCATTAGGGACGTCGAATCTGGTGATTATACCTTTCGGGTTTTGGGTCGCCTCTCTGTACCTTAAAATGATTATTCGATCTCTCGCTTCGCTCGACGAGCTTTCGTTTGTCGGGTGGTCGACGTATGTGCACAATCCTTCTGTTACCGATCGATAAATGACGATTTATTTTCTATCTGTTCTTTCATTCTTTACGCTTGGTCGGGCAGTTTGAATGATGGAAATAACAGAAATTCCGTAGGCTTAAGAGACCAGCAATTAATTCGGGGCATCATGGTACCTCGCAGTACCACCACGCGTGCCCCGTGGGCCACCTGCGCAAATTGACACGAGGCACTTTTTGTTTTCGGGCGTTTTTTTTTTAATTTACCTTTTACCAACTCTTCGCTCCACCTCGGGCGGTCTGTCGGGGCTTGGGCACGTGCTGGACAATGTGGGTTATAGAGTAATATGCCTATATCGGTAGAGGGTGCGAGAGCTGTGAGTAACGGGAAACGGTGAGTAAGACCGGCGAACCGATCCCTCTTTAATTCGCGACTACATTATGACCCCCTGCCTGTACCCACTATGCAACCATTTATCAGTTGTTTTCTTTTCGTACCGCCGCACCGTGCTTCGTCGTGTATTTTAGGAAATCCCTATTATTAGCGATTAAAATTGCGAAGTTGGCTTGCGAAAAAAAAATCGTATTGCTAAAATTGATCTACGATACATTTGATAATAAAGTCAACCCCAAAAAGTACTGAATTGACAAGAGAGAAAAAAAATGGACAAACATCAGGGGATATTTAAAAATGTAGTCGGTGTAGTTTCGGTTGCCGAAACATCTATTCTGCAAAATTATTATAGTCGACTACAAAAATGGCAATCTCGATTGGCGATAGTGAATTAAACCTTGATCAAGTAGATTACCCTTCGGATCCATAGTAGATCGCTTGTAGGTTCAACAGGCCTCGAAGATTAGTTCCATATCCTTTGCGGATTGAAGGATAGAAAGGGATACGCGAGAGCGAGGGGGCAGCAGGTATACGGAACTAAGCACGCAATATAACACATACTGTATCTGCTAGACTAAAACCCCGCGTTCGTGGGGTTATTAGAGGGAGCAGGTGGAAGCCACGCACGACGATTTCCTAGTTCCTCGTATAATACGATACGCAGTATAGGTAAAGAGATGAGAGAAGCCGGTGCGGGTTTTTTGGGGGGCGAGAGGGGGGGCGCTTCCTCGATCCTCGTCCCATCCGGCGTTGTGGCTTCATAAATTTTCTTATTGGCGGCTTCCGCGTGGTCTACCGTTGCTATTAGCCAGAACCGTCGATCTCATCCGCTACTCGAACGCCAAGCAAGCAAGTTTAGTCGTGGTAGTTGTAAGATTGCGTGCGTTCCCTCGTACAAGCCACTTTCGTGGAAGCCACTGCGAGGTTTCGCGAACTTCGCCTCTCGCCCTATCGCCCTTCATATTCCCTTTCGATTCTCCAAAGACCAAGGGTAAGAGAGCGCAGAACGCTGAAAAGGCAAGAAACATCGAAAAAAAAAGAGCGCCAACTTCGCCTAATCGTGAAGCGTTGCGGGGTTTCACTCGGGTAGACAAAAATAGTTCACGTCTCGTGTCGTGAGAATGGATTATATATATCTTTTTTTTTTTCGAGAAGACACGCAATTACCAACGGCACTCCCACGACACCTGCT
This sequence comes from Ischnus inquisitorius, assembly GCA_963924025.1. Lineage (NCBI taxonomy): Eukaryota > Metazoa > Arthropoda > Insecta > Hymenoptera > Ichneumonidae > Ischnus > Ischnus inquisitorius. Next base: position 11,907,710 of record OZ001250.1, read on the forward strand.
TCGTTGATTCTTGAATACGATTATAAAATAGATGTCAAAACAAACGCTAAATTCTTGGCGAATCTCTTACGCAACGAGTATTCTCAGTCGGTCAACATGTTCACGCTTTCGTGAATTCCTCGCCGGTCCCAATGACCTTGAAAGCAGTGTCATTTCTCGGCTTGGTCCGATAATTCGCATGAGACTCGTGTTACCGCGGTGGTTTTTTTGTCGTTGCTTATCATTCAAACTGTTAACGTATACGTGTGCGATGGGACAACCAAACGCATAACTCAGTGCAAATAGAGGCTTGTTGAATTCGTCAAGGTGACACATCCGCGAACCTTGTGTACTATCTGCATAACGCACACGCCCGGGCCAGGACATGTACGTAATCCTAAATAGTATCTTTTTACGTATGCGCGGTACGAGGCGTGTTAGCATCAAGAGAGTGTGCCGTGGTGCAAAGCCGAAGACAAAGAACGAAGCGTGTATACTATGTGGCGCACCGGCGGCGGTGACGAGAAACAACCCACCTGCCCGAATTTATTCACACGCATATAGAGTAGTCACGGAACCAGAAAAAAAAACGTATATGAAAGAGGGGCACCCAGTGCGCTGATGCGGGAACAGCGCAGCCACGACAATCTCAAGGACAAGGTCGTATCACCTTCGACAAGGTCGAAGATGTGACGAATTTCTTTTGTCTGTGCTCTTGGAGGGGCCTTGCCTTGTTATCGACTATCTTCAACATCCCTTGTTTCGCATCGACTACACAGGAGTATAATACGGGATTACCCGCTTATACGGTGGCTTCATCAATCACTCTGAGTAATAAGGGTGACGAGACACTGATAGAGTATATAGGACGGTGCATCGAGGCACGATAAAGCTGAACGGCTGAGTCAACTTCCACTTGGAAACGATGCGGCGGAAAGTGTTCGAAGTTGGGCAGCTTCAATGTGCAGGAACCATCGTAAGGCCTTTGGAACAGTGATGGGCACTTTTTGTTTGCTGAGCGTCGAATGATTGCTCGTCGGAAATGTTACTCTTGTCTTTACTTTGGATCTTTTAAGGAGTCTTTTAGTAATGCCGAAAAGTAATTGACCAATTTTTTTATTTATTGTTTAACGTAAAATTATTCAAACTCATATTCATTTTAGATCCATACCGTAAATTCGAAAATTATAAAAAATTCTGAACGACATTGTATGTATTTAGAAATATGAACGGAAGAATATTTACAAGAAAAAATGGGTTTACCGAATAAATCATTGAATATTTTTTCTAAACTAATTTTTATGTAAGTTTGTGGGTTATAGTTGTGCAGACTTCAACTTCTCTGGGACTGTGATTCGGGTGTGTCCTAAAGGCTGTATACTCGGCGACGTCGTATTGTGACGAATTTCCATAGTTTCGTAGGTCGATACGTATTATTCGCTAAAAACAATATACATCAATAATGCTTATGGGTGTTTGTCGAAAAGTTGCAATCACCGCCAGTTGATTGCTGAATGTTCGTTCCGTCGTAAAATAAAAAATGAAAAAAACCGTGGAGAATGAAGGTCGTCGAAGACTAGCCCCATCGATCTAGCTCGTTCCATTCGCGTAACAAGCTCACTTTTCCGAAAAAAACTCTGGCCGTTCATTGCCGCGGCCGTTGATGGGTGGCATGGAAAAGAGTCCTCGAAAAATCTGCATGCAAATGGTTCGATTCCCGCGGTGAAACGAGAAACGAGACGGAAAGAGCAAGCGGGAGAAAATTTCGACGAGTGGTTAACGTGACAAGTTCCAGGCGGGGGGCGGGGGGCAGTGTATATATTTTTTTCTTCGTCCTTCTCTTCTCCTCGATTTCTTTCCCGCTTCTCTACGGCACTGTCCCGCGGGGGCCGAGACTCGCACAGCATCCTCGGTCCTTCTACGACCCCCGGACGTTCATGATTGACGTGGAGGTTTTCCACCAAGAAAACGCGCGGGATATACCGAGAGGTCGCTGCGCAACAGTGCGAGTCCCGCATTCAACCACCCTTCGTGCTCACCGGTGCCACACGGGACGGAATACGCTTTCGAGAGGGCCCTCGAACGTTGCCACCCCAGTCATTACTTTGGCATTAACGTCGTAGCGCGCGGGGAGATGATTTTTCCCCTGTGCGTCGGCTGCGCCTGTTCGCTGTAACATTGGCACCGGCAGCCGAGTGACGAGAGACCGCCCGCCGTGCTTTCGCTTTTTCTCGTTTCGTTGCCCACCGATTCTACTACAGATCCATTAAAATGGGTCTAGTGCTTGGCCAGCCCACAGTGATCGCTCCATCAAACCCATTGGTTGAAAAGAAACTCAACCCTGCCACTAGATTGACCAATGCGGCCAATCACTGCACTTTTTTCGTTGGAGTATCCCCGTCTCTCATTTCTCGTCAACACGCTCACAGAACTGACACTCCACGCTTTTCTCCCTCGTTCTGCCCCCGTTCGGATACTTCTCCCGCAGATTCACCGTAGCTTTTCACCATAATGAGTACATCCCCAGCGACGATTTGTGAAAAAAAAAGAAAAAAAAAATTCTCTCGCTGGTGTCCCGGAGAATCACCCGCTGGTTAACGCACTCGTGTGAGAATAAAAAAAAGAGCGAGAGGTTGCACGCGAGGGAGATGTTTTGTATTATATTTTTACCATTTTCTTTCTTTCCGCTCTCTTTCTCTCATTTCCACCCTAAATTTTTTTTGCTTTCGCTCCCATGCACACCGCGAGCCCCCCGCGGCACGCTCGACTCGTATTTCGGTGAGAATCGCCTACTTTAGGCCTTTCGAACCCTCCGCCACGCGGCTTATGGTATATGAGGCTCGATTTGTTCCATATTTCGTTCGTAGCCTTCAAACTCACTTCCTTAGTGCAATTTCATGAATTGCACTAGTATTCATCGCCGTTGGATAAGAACATGGACTGTAGTTCCACAATGGAATCAATATTATTTGGATCAACGATTGGTCGTTCGATGCATTTTTTCTTATACAATCTAAACTAGCAATAACTCCATTTGTAAATGTATTAGTCTGAATGAAACAAATTTCTTATCCGGAAAACAATTCTTCGCGGGACTAAATTTTGCAAAAATAAATGGACAGCTTCCCAAAATTATTGGGTATCGATGCATCGGTTAATTCAAATTGGACGATTCGCCTTTCCGCATTGTTCGACTCTACTTCGTCACGATAAAGACATTTGGCGGCGAACTTTGATGAGAAAGAATTTTTTTCAAAGACAGTCTGCCAAACCGCAGATTTATCCACGCGACTCGTAGCATCGAGTTACCGTGTGCACCGGTCGTCGATTGAGAGTCCGGCAGCTGCCGCGGTTTCCGGGCACGACGGACAGCTTGCCGAATTGTTGGCAAATTGGGGTCTTCCTATACAGCTCGCTGGTTCTTCCGTCTGTCCGTCCGCTGCTCTGCGGATACGCGTAACACGAATAATGCAACCGATAAACACAAGCGTTGTCGCGAATTCGCACACTTTATTACGTACGTCGTCCGAGCGGGTTATCGTGATTGCTTTTTTGCATATTTCTCTTTTGTTTTTTGTGTTTTTCCCCTCGAGCGCGATGAGATCCGGCGAAATTGCGCGGAATATCGATTGCGTGCGCGTCATAGAAAGCTATTCATGGACGACGACCATGAATAGCGGTGTGTAACATGGCGACATATTGTAATTGATCGTGTCAACGCCGGCTGAAGTTCGGGTCGAGCGCATTCGATGCAACGATTTCTTTTCCATGATGTCCGACTGCATATAATTCACTCGACAGTTGCGTCGATCAATCCCCGAAATTAAAGTATAGGAAGAGAGAAGCAAAGGCCACCAGTATCCAACGAGGAATAGGCCAAACTAGCCCAGTACAAAAAAAAAACGCATCCAAATTTTTGCATAAACTTTTAAAATTTCATTTACTATTCGCATACTTCACAACGACTTTCGCTTGTTACCACGTTAATGCATCGCAAGTTTATTCAATCGATCTCGCAAGATTTCTGCAAGACCCGCGATCGATCTATCATTATCGAATCCTTTCAGCGAATCTCTGGCGATCGAGAGTTACATATTCAAAACCTTGATTTCGATATACATATATTAAGTGCGCATCGCCGGGGACTCGGACTGTTTATGATATGTAAATTGCAAATTTCGATAAAAGGTTCGACCATGAAGCAGAAAAAAAGGATTCACCATTTTTACATTTTTATCGTCCCGTCGTTGTATCTTGTTAACATTTTTATGTTGCATCTCTCGTTGATATAAAGGCTCTTCGCGAAGTAGGATCGTTTCGCTTTCTCGCTACTGTCCAGCGTTTGCTCTGTAGTCTACGGAGTCCGAGAGACGTTGCAATCCTTGTGGAGATCGGTGACCATTGGATAGAGTTTCGCCGAGATCCGCGCGGAGGCATGTCAGATATCCGCGAGTGATTGTGCAAGTGCCGCTTCTACCTCGGGACGTTGTCGTATTGGTCGTCGGGCCGATCCTTGGGCTCCATTCCGGCATAAACGTTTACGAGCTCTCCCGCGATCGTAAAGGAACGAATACTCGCGCGGGTCTCTCGCAGTCGCAAACGAATCGCCGGTACTCGGCTGCGTTGGCTAAATTAAATGGCCAATTCCGAGGAGTCGTTCGGAGTTGCGTTATAGATTGATGCAGCCCGTGCAGTAGCTGTGGAATCGACCGAGAGCCACCCCGGGTGAAAGGCGTCTATATTACCGTGCAAAATGTCACATCGACAAACTCCTTCCTTACATGTGAAACTTCATGAAAAAAAAAAACTTAACGTAAGGTTCTAACAGGCAAGCCCGTTAACGTTGAAAATAATTATAAAAATTGATAAATCTCTGAGTTTCTTATCAAATAGTGAAAATAATGTTATTGTCGAAAGTAAAGTAACGAGTCCACGCATTACAGGTCTGTGACTCCCGCGCGTGATTGTTCCGCGATTATATAGCAAAAGGCGCATCTATAGATACTACTATTATGGTAGAGCATTCACATTTCAATGGTAGTGAATAACTCCGGGCACAACCGTACTTGCGAGCGTGCAACTATTCCTCTCTACCCATTCTCTATTGTAAATTATTCAACGCGTTGAGCATCCCGTCTGGGATAATGTATTTATACGCTGTCGCATCGTGATGCGCTTTAGCAATATCTCTTTGCGCGGTTCACGTACTCGTTGTTGATTCTCTGCTCCCTCGTGTTCTCTCGTACATATTACGTTGAAAAAAAAAATGGAAAATATTGAAGAAAAAAAAGACGTATTGACGCTGAGAATAGCTACGATGGAAATGAAGTATAGATGCATACAAGATATTGGACTTTTTTCCGCGAGATGTATCATTTCACGAGGGAAATGTTTGCCAAGATATATCCGGCAGATATACATGAGATATACATTTTTTTGCCGTTATATATAAAATATACTTCTATATATTCGACAATATACTTCATTCCTATGGAGTTATTATACAAATTTGATGCATTTTTATTGAGGCCATTCCTGTGAAGTCTTCTAATTCTCTAATGGTCATTCGTATATACTTTGTTAGTGTATACGCATGTTTAAATTCGAATTAAAAAAGTCTTCGAAAAATATGTAAATAAAGAGAAGTTGCAAAATTTGCGACCAAGAGGACGGTTACTCTGAGGAAATTCAAGTATTGTCGTAACGATTAATCGGCCGTTTAAAGAATACGCTGCATTTACGAACCAGTAGATAAATTCAACGGTGATTTAAAGGGTTAAGAGGGATATCGGCAGTGACTGAAAATGATGAATGGCCCGAGCATACGGTTCAATAAATCTTACAAAACAGTTGCCAGAGACAATGATTTGCGATGTAAAAAAAATGAATTAATTCACGCATCCGTCAGTGTGCTCGATACTGTAACATACTTTTCTCCGTGTTCGTGTGTTTGCCACTACAAAGCGCGGAGATAACGTTTAGCACCGATCTAATTTGCAGTCCGCGAACTCGTGCACAATACACACCACGCGCGCGGCTGTATTCGTGGCTCGCATGGATAGCTGTGTAAGTATTTACACGTTATTGACTGGTGGCGAGGACACGTTTCCACTACCACCGACGACGATGACGACGACGACGTAGATGTGTGAGTTCCTCAGCGGTGGCAACGTCCGACGCGACCGCCAACTAGCTCAAGGCGAAAGAGCATTGGCACTAGAGCTCACTGCGAGTTTTCCCGGCCTCTAGTTCCCTCAACTCTCATGTGCATAATAGAAGCCTCGTGCATCGACCAGACCTTCGACGTCTCGCACACATTCGCGCGCGCGCACACAGCGTACACAATTCCACGCCGGGCGCAGTATTCTTCAATACCGCCTCGACAAACGCGTGCGATAACGTTCCAGTCGTGTTTTATAATTAGTTTTTCATTTTTTTTCAACTTTCATTCTTTTCAATTATCAGGCGGCTCTCCTCGTTTCGCGAGTATCGCTCCGATAGCTTCGTGAAATTATATTTCTCATACAAGCGGTAGGTAGATAGCGCGAATCGAATTTGAGATATCGGAATAGCAACAATCATTGCTCGACAACGAGAAGCTCTCGTTAATACGCGCGGATGTATATTACGCATGGAGAATTGAAATTTTCGGCGTTCGATAAAGATCCCCGAGGCGAGTCACTGTACCGCACGATATAACCACCGCACCACTGCCACCTGCTGTTCTTGGCAACCCTTTGAACAGACAAAACATAATTATCGCTCCCTCGCTCGCTCGGCGAGTGTACGACAATTTTGTGCTAGTGACAGAGGGATAGGAGGGGTCGAATACGCAAATTGTTCGAAGGGATAGCGAAAACCAACAAGGGCACTCTCGCGATACACATTGTGCCTCGCTACAATATGTATGGCCTACCGGTGTAGATGTTTCCACGGGCAACCGATAAGGCATCCCATCCAACCCTCTCGCGACGCAAACCGCACAGCGAATGCCACGAGGCTCTTTGAATTTTACAACGTTTACCTGCGATTTCTTGCGAGGCTGGGCGACAATAAAAAACTTTTGAAAAAAACACGCATGAGAAATAGTAAAAAAATATTGCCTTGTATCAGAATTCGCACGCCGAAGCTTATTTATTTTATATTAAGGTGGAGTCCACACGTTTCCGAGTGCCTCTCTCTCGCCCCGCTGCAAGCGCCAATCGCGCTATCTCTCCCGCACGAGCACGTGTGACACCTCATCTTAAAGAGATTAAATTGTGATAATTTTGAAAATGAAAAAGGAACGAGTTGTTTTAGTACCACGTTAACACTGACCAGGTTCTTTTGTCTCTCAAGCATTTCTTTAAAATCCTCTCGCGAACGCTCAGAGCGCTGCGTTAGTTGGTTTTACCTCTAAGTTTTTTGCTATGCATAATAATCAGTACACACGAATTTTTACGATCGATTACAACAGCACAGCGAAGCTGATCTATTTTATGTTTAAGAGATAAAATTATGAGAATGATAAAAAAGCGAAAAATTATTTTACTACCGCGTTAACGCTGACACGGTTCATTTCGGCACTCGAGTTTTTTTTTATATCACAAGACAACACTTTAAACTCAGAGTTTAACTTTCTTTTTTTTCCTTTTTTTTTCAATCTTCTCGCGAACGGTATAAAATTGTGGAGGGTTGCGTTTTTCGGTCTACCTCTTTTTTTTTTTGCTTGCCATGTATAATAATCAGTAAATTCGAATTTTTACGATCGAACCGTCTATATCCATAGAAAATAGGATTCGCCTTATCCGCGTGGATCTTCGAGTGTTCAAATGCCCGGGGTTATACATGCGCTCGATATATCGTAGCGAAGCGACGAGAGGAGCGCGCCTCAGCCTCACGGTCGCATTCACCTATCGCTCCAATTAATTTCCAATGGATAGCCGTAAAAGGTTTTACGATCTCTCGCTCACGCGGTCTGGATACTGTACGAAACCGCGCGTACCTTCGTATACCTCCCCTCCTGCCATGGAACGCTCGCACGGTGAAAAAGCTATAGGCCTCCGATATGCCACCGTAGCCTAGATGGGAGGATCTCGCAAACCCTCGGTCGACGGTTTATGGTGAGAGGAGCCCGTTTTGGATCCTCGGTAACGAGAGTAACGACCAAACGGTAGCACCAGTAACCATGTCCCCCCCACCGTGCCGATGGGGTCCAGGATTTCGTTTTTATAGGAGAGACGAGGCGTGAGCGCGGCGTGATTCGACTTATTCGGGGGATCTCGGAGCCTTCGCGCCATCAGGGTGTCTCTGAACGTTACTCGTCCGCCACCGTGATATACTTACAAAGTTCCAATTAAGGGAGTGTACTGCTACCCTCGGGCGATTGCCTTACGATTTATCAAAGAATCCTTTCGCTTTTTTTTCCTCCTTGAATTAACCCTTTGAAGCATTAGAGTCGGCGACGTTGCAAGCTTTAATCGGGAAATTGGATTTCAAGATTTTTAATAAGTATAATAATCCTACGTGTTAAGAGACCGTACTGCAAAGGGATCGCATGAGTAGCCTCGTAAAAAAATTCGTTAAGAACTTTATAAAATCGTGATATCATCAATATTAATAATGAATTATTTTTATTCATAATGCATTATCGGGATTGAATGAGTTTGTAAAATTTTCTATAATCTGACCATTTTCTGATGCGAACAGATAAATAAATTTGTGCATGCAAAAAAATAGAGTACCGCATTTATGCGAAATCGCGATTCAATGACTTCGAAACCTTTTCGCGGATTTTTCATTTTTTTATTTTTTGCTTGCACAAAGGGGCCAGACTGATACGTTCACCTTATCCGTTTGATCTTTTATCCGAAACATCGGATATCACGGATTTAACGACGTTTTATTTTGTCCGGGCAATGCATGTCGTGACTTTTACACTTGACATTTATTTTCCGTTCCTCTATTCGCGACATACAGATTGCAGTACGGGGATCGAAGGGAGGAGATACGATACGTCCGGGATAATCGATCGTGACTACGGTGTCGCTGTTTGATATATTTACGAGATCGTAGATATATTCAAGGTGTCGCGATCCACGGAGATATGTAGACACATAAGTGCGATTTAATGGAACTGAGAGACTCGACCAAACTTGCGATAAAAGAGCCTTTCTCTTCCGTTGGTTATTCATTTTTAGCAACTCGAACAATCGCCCCCTATTCGCTGATGCGGAATTCCGGACCGGAGCAAAAAGTAAAAGCTAAGAAATGAAGACCTCCTTTTAACTAAAATGCAATTCGTAATTATGCTTCAGTAATTAAAAAAAAATTCTCATTTTGTCTCAAATCCTGCTCGATGTCATTTCGCCCCAGTCTTCCATACATCTTCGATACTCCCATCACCGTTTGCATGGAATTAACAGCTCGAAAGCTGCGATCGGAGTAATGTCGTGAAATTAAATGTCAGGTGCGAATGACCCTTTGCTTTGATTCATTCGAACAACCCAAGCGAGCAAAACGTGCTTATGCCGCGCTCACCGCTACTATAACTTAGCTAGTATAGCCTCCCGATAACGATCGTCGATCGGCCGATTAATTCCCTCGACAGATTAATATCCCCCCGAGAGCGGATCGCCCGAGCCTGGAGCGTGCGAAATATACGAATAAATTTCGTCCACCTTTAATGTTACTGTAAAAAAATGTAATAAAAAAAAACGGCGTTGGAAGCTTCGAAAAATCACAGCGATGTCCCGTAAATCTTGACTGTCCGATAACTTTTATCAATTCTTCGATCCAAAGGCAAGGGAGAGGGAGGGAGGAGGTGATCAACAAGGGAAGCCTCGCAGGGACTCTCAATCTTATTTCCATTAGCCGAACGCGACATGGAAGACGTCTCGGCTTAATAGCTTCGTTAATAATACCCGGGCGAGCTACTCGTATAACTCGATCGAGAATATCTATGCATATCGTGCTAAAATATATCGCGCGCGACACCCGACAGCCCCTGGACAGACCGCACGCTGCACGTCGCTCGCGGTTGTCGGGTCGTCTTACACGAGGCGTGGGTGTAATTTTATGCGGAGATCCATATACCGACGATTTTATCGTAAATGTTCGGTCCAAGGAAAACGCCCCGTGCTTTTCTCTATTACACGGAGAAAAATGTGTAGTTAAAAAAAACACAATGTAGTTATGATAACAACAGATTGACTCAGCTCACTCAACGCATTGTCAATTTTTAATTTTTCATCTTTGCCACGCATGAATGCAGCATTTTTTCTAAATACAACTTTTCGACGTTCCGCAACATTCTGAACGAGTTTAGAATAAAATCTCAATATTTTATGTCCATCATAAAAACGTTTTTTTCTACGAAAAAAATTGCGCACAGAGCTAACATTTGTGTCGTATCTATAAAGGGGGAAGAATACGACGTTATCTCTGTTTCTCCAAAGCCGATAGAGGCGAAGCAATGGAGATACGACAAACACTGATAATTACTTGAACAAATCGCTGAATCGCCAAGTATATTTGTTTCGATCGTGAGAAAGCCTCGATACAGGTGACAAGGACGTTAAAGAATAAATACAGAATCTTAATAGTTTCGCATTTACGAGAAAAGATTTTTCGTCACGTTAATGCACTGTGCCGACTCGGCTCGAAGCTAATGCTTACGCAACTGTCACGTATGACTTGCAAAATAGCCTTCCGCATTGTACGTGACTCCTCGGGCAAATACAACATCGTTACGTGGCGCTGTGTAACACTTCGAGATGAGTCTCGGGTTCGGGACGCGCGCTGAAGCCTTGTTCTCGTCGGGCAAACAAATTCTTGTACATCGACAACGGAAGCCCAGTGAAAATTCTCCCGAGACAATTGTCTTTCCATTCGACACCCTTGCACAGCGAACCCCTCGCGAAAATATAACTCTCGTGTTACGCCGCGCGCGAGGGAACGAAGACATTTCTACATAATTCTACTTGCCAGTTTGAGCGAAGTCGGAACGAAGTATGAAATTTTCTCGACGCGCAGACGATTTCGGCGTCTCGCGTTACACGGACAATATTTATTCGGGAAAATATCGAGAAGGATCGATCGCGTAACGCGAGAGCAACGGGAGCAACAGCTTGATACTATTTTGCGATGTGTGAGTGCACGAGCTCGGTTGTAATACCAATGATACGGGGTCCCCTTTAGTTATATATCCCTTTATTATATTCGAAGACACCCTTCTCGCCTTTCCCCGTCATCGAATACTGTAACTTCACTACGAAACTTTCAATGCTTCTATAGTATGCAGAGTTTTAAAGTTTTTATTTCATTTTTTTTTATTGGTCGGGACATATGTGCTCAATTTGCAATCTTCTTGGGCTGGGGAGGCATCTCAAGTCAATTACAGATATTGCCACACGGAAATGAATGGTTTGTCGTCGCAACTGAAAGTTCGTCGTTGGAACGTATGTTTTTTTTTCAATAACCGGTTTTTCTACACCGTAAAAGAAATTGTAAATGTTATTTACCGGTACTGAAAGTTTTTATGCATAAAATGATACATTGAATTGAATCTACAATAGTGATGAAAAAATTAGGCTCTTTTATGGCAAAATAAAGATAATCGGTTAAGAACAAAGTATCGTCTACTTGTGCATAAAATTGATAGCACGTTTTTTTAATTCTAATTAACGTCGTCCTACCATGGATTTCACTTAATTTCCGGTTCGTCTGTGAAAAACGATGAATGGAAAGTTTCGGAAAAAAAAAATTGAGTAGTCTTCCGTTAATGGCAAAATAATAGGGTCATTGATTTACCGTTAATTTCGCAAAGGCCGAGGGTACGAGAGAAGGAGAAGCCGCAGAGTTCGATCGTACACACTGTGGACGACGTTATAAAGCGCCGAGCCCCGCGACGATGACGCGAGAGTGCGGTGGGGTTGGCCTCGTCATACAAAAGACATTTCAGATTAGGTGCCGAGGAGAAGCGACATAACCAACGTCACCCGGGGTAAGAGACCCTCTCGAGGTCCCCGATAACTTATTAACATTCGGTGGCTTGATGCACGAAGACCAAGAAGCGGTACTCAGACACTGGCGGGGGCTTCGCAAAAGCCTTGCCTGCTTTGCTTCTCGTCTAGAGACTCTCTCCGATCGCGTGAAATCTCGTTTAATAATGCGCCTCTTAATTCTATTAATGGCAAATTGCTTTATGATGGGGTTCGGTTTTCAAAGTCAATGGTCTTCGGCGAACCCCGAGGGACAAGGAACGAAGCGTGTCCTTGAAGTATCGAACATCTCGAGCCGAGCTCTCTCAGAGGTCGAAATTTCGTGCCGTATTATCAAATGTGAGAGATGAAGTTTGGACTTTGGGGGGTTAGTTGATATTGAGTTTGAAAGCTAAAGTTGGAAGATATTCAGGGCAAATATTCCATCGAAGTATCTATTGAATTGCGATTTGAGAATTTTCACTTTCCATATGAGCTATCTGATATAATTTGAAATAAATTAAATAAAAATGAAATAAATCGGCCTCGTTAATCGAATAAAAATGCGATTTAAGAAAATCGAGTTTGTCATCAGGATCACAAAATGGGCTTGTCGTTGGCTGTTTTTTGGCTCGGTTTCGTATTGCAAATATGGACACCGTGATGCTTATTATGTAATTAGGATTGTCATTAGTCTCACTGGTCTCTAACGGCATGAAAGTCGATTCATTTAAAATGACTTACATAGCGGGTACAACGATGAATTTGCACGGGGAACAGTCGATTTCGGTATCATCGATCACCGGCTGTAATCGTGTACCGTAACGGAGGAGTGGACGGACTTGATCTATCGAGCAAGCTTTCACCGCAATAAACTGTCTTCCCTTGGGAGTTGCGGGACCCGCGTACCGCATAAGAACATCGTACCCGAGACTCGCAAGAGTCTCCTCCGTCTCTTTCCGTCTGTCACATCGTCGAGTCCCACGCTTATAACAGATTCCCCGGTGCCATTTATCTTTAACGAAGTACTTGTTAATTTAATGCAAATTTTGAACGAACCCTATTGCAAGTTTTTGTTCGCTAAAGTATACGAAATATATAAAGAATTTTAAAGAGATTGGTTTTTTTATCGAAAACAAAATATATTGAAGTCTAAAACATCATTTTATCGTAAATTAAACGAAACCATTATTTGACAAAAAAAAATCGTAGCCGAGGGCAGATTTTCGAAATTTTAAAAATCAATTAAGAAATGAAAATTAATTAACATATCTTATCGAGTTTATTAATCCAGGCAATCGTGAAACGGGTGTTGACCGAACAGACGCGAGGGAAAACAATGCATAAACGTTCAAGTCTACTCAACAACTTGGCAGTATTGTATTTGAATGGATATCCATTGTGGCTATATCGAGAAGAATCCGAGTTACGGTGACAACTACAACAAAGGGGGAAACGAAATCCCGGGAAGGGGCTTGAACGCGAACAGCGTATGTAGCGTAGGGTGATCAATTCGTCTGCGCGTTTCCCCAAATCCGCATTTGCTTTTAGCCTAAATGCCATTCTGTGCCCTTTGACAAAATTGCGCGCGTGAATCACCTCGGTTTTTGTCTCTCTTTTTTTTTTTGTGCCAGCGAGGACAGCAGTGACTTGTAGTGCCCACCCATTGTTCAAGCCACAACGTAACTCGTGGCGAGTCTACGACGTAAAATCTGTCCGAAATCGAATCTCTTCGACGAAAATGCAATTTCTTATTGGTCACTTCGCGTAACATTTCTTTCCTCGCTCGCGCGGCTCGCCGTTTTGTCCCTTCCGTCTTTATCTTCGCTCCTCACCCTGCCAGTACGTCCGGAAAAACTTTTCCGTTTATCCCCAAAGAATTACACCCTGGAGAATCACCGCAGAATCACCGAACCACCGAGCATCACGCGAAGAAAGATTCGCAAAAATGTAGCGTCGAACGAAATTCGAATTCGGTCCTGATTGCTTTCAGAATTCCTGCGGGGTTTGCTGAAGGTATAACAACATCGTTAACATCGATCAGCTTCTATCTGCAAACTGAACATTTTTTTCCCCGAGTCACCCCGTTATACGTATTTCATAATTGGAAGAACAGATTAAAAAACTCCAATATAGTGTACAATATTTCTTCCGACCGGAAATTTATTATATAATCGCGAAGATTTTTATAATTTTTGAAAAACAGTAACCAATGGAATGCTTACTTTTACGGATGCGGTTTGAGGAATGCCGGTGCGTAGGTTCGGTAACTCGGGAACAACGCGTCGCTAGGCTCTTCTCCATTGTCTCGTGTTCTATTCAGACTTCGGCTCCCGCCTCTCTCGCTCTCTTCCCCGTCTTTGTTTCCTCTCGATATCTCTTTCTGCACTTTTCCAATTTCCGATTCTCAAGTTCGACGCTGGGGTGTCGGTGGTTGCGAGAGCTATCTTCGAAGACGCGCGCCGACCGACAAGGGACAGACCATCATGACAACAGAAAATTCGATTGGCGAGGTGAAAGACGAGATAAAGGCTGGTCCTCGAATCCCAATTCCGCTACGATTCTACCCCTCGCTCGAAGGCCGCCCTCGTTGTCCAGCACCCTTTTTTCCCCGTCCCCGATGGCGCTATCCCTTTCTTCTCACCGAGCCCCTTCATCTTCCGCTATAGCCCTATGGAAGCGTGGGGACCTTCGACTAGTTGGATGGTGCGTTACATTCCAGGTTCCCTTTGTCACTGCTTGGCCGGAGAAAACGAGTGCGACGTCCGTGGCCCACTGACCCGCTCGGTATTCGCCAATCACCAAGGGCCACTACTACCCTTAATGCTTCTTCACAGTGCGGATAGGGATGCAAGGGGTAGTTTCGCAAGGGGGATGACGCAACGTTACGCGAGAAGAATCCGGACGGTTGAGTGAAGCTTCGGGCAATGGGTAGAAAGGAAAGAAAGAAAAAAGAACGAGAAGTTGATGAGTTGGATTGACCGCAAGGGAGGAAAACGAGAACCAGAATGGTCGCACAACCCTAGGACCAATGGCGAAATGCGGAAGAATAAAAAGAGATACGGGATGGAACACGAGTATAAGCTGGCAGGGAGCTCGCGGAGTCACGAAACGACGAGAGACGATGATGCGATGAAAGACGTGATCGACTTTTAACGCGACAGTTAGGAAAGTTGGCCTCGTTAGCACACCCTTGTAGTGGCTACCACGTGACAATCTCGTGTACAGTAGAATTTCTTAGTGTGTCGAAGAGCCGTGTAACTCGATCGGCCCCTTTCATTGCCTTCATGAAATCTTCGCTCGGCGAGATTCCGATCCCCGCTTTTACAGGGAACAATAGATTGCGATAAAACGAATATCGGGAGGAAATGAGTTTTTTAATTGATACAGCTTACCATAGACATTCCTGAATTCTGATGATTTAACGATTGCAATTTCGTTTCTATTATTAAAGTGATCTTCCAATTTTTATATAAAGAACTGTATGTATCTTGTATATAAATCGAAATGAAGAGAAGTTATTTTTGTCTTAATCTTTCTTAGGTATAAAAATATCATATAACAAATCGATTTCCGGAAAAATCTTCATTTGTCTTCCAATTATCGGTTGGTTGTCTTCCAATTATCGTTATCTTCGAAGTTTCACATGCGATTCTCTGAAGTGTAAAATGATCTTGCGATTTCCCAGAAATCCGTACTTGTCGCAGTCTATCGATCTACAGTTCGTACGTCTCGCGACAACGTTTCATCGTCTACTCTCGGATATTAAGGGAAGTTGAACCGAAGCTGAAGACTGTGTTTGTTTCCACTACAGCGTTGAAATGCTACGGTTCAACCGAATATACAGTCTTCGCCTGTTCACAAACTCACTCGAGATGCCTCCTCGATGGTCCCGCTGCTCCCACCGCTTGCTACTCGTGATAACTCGTTATTCGCCAATTAGCGTCCCCATTAAATCTACGAAAGTTTAATCAACGCGCGCTCGTGACTTTCAACTCGTTCGAGAGATAGGGGGAAAATGGAAGACTTCCTTGGGCCGGGCGCAATATCCTTGCCAGTCGATGAACGGTTCCATCCACATTCTGCCATTCGTCGTTACTCGAGACTCAGTGAAATATTTTTATTTATTTAACTGCCTGTGAAACTACCAGTGAAATATTTTCGTTTATTTGTCTTGCCGTAAAATTTCGAGTATGTTGATTTTCCATCGCCGCGATGTCCGATGCCTCTATAATGAGAATCTATTTGTGTCCTAATTGGAACCTTTAAAACAGTTCAAGTAATAATAAAAATGAGGGAAAAAATGTATACTTTTTGGGAGCGAAGAAAAAAAACATTTGTTGTAAAACAAGAACATTATAATTTTCACAAAACTGAAAACATAACCCGAGACTTTCTTAATTAAGGGATGAATATGGATCAGCGAAATGAATCGCCCTTTTCATTTCATTTCGCACAATTTACGAAAGAGAAAAAACGAATGGTCATTTACGGTGTAATAAATTTTCTGTCGATCTGTTCGACGGTCAGTTTCTCTCTTATTATTATTATTCTTATTATTCTTATGTTTTGACAGAGAGCGATTTCGACCTAGACATAAATGTGAGACACACGATTTTAGATTATCGCGACATATTTGACATGGGAATTAATCCAAGATACAATAGAAAGGAAAAAAAAAACATGAGCTCACGCGGCGCGTAGCGATTGAGCGACTCGCTCGGTCTACGAATCAATATAATAATTATATGCGAGACATACGAAAGCAGAAGTTATCAATAGAAAATCACCCATCCATCCATACCTATATAAACGCAATTAAACAAGTTATTATTATGAAAATTATACACTGCCGCGGAGTAACGCGAAAGCGAACGGAATAGCGAATACCAGCGCGAATACAAACACCAATATAAACCAAAAAGTGGCGAGCAACCTTCGCCCAATTTTATAAATTACTTTTCTATTATAGAAAATTGTACGCTTATAGAGGAAGATTATATTTTTTGTTCTTCCAACTAGAGATACGTCCTCACACCGGAAGACAATATATAGTAGTTCTGCGACACGACGCGGCGACTTATCTGATCAATTCAGCGGCGAGATGCGGTGAGTATCGTCGGCCGTTGCGTCGTCCGGACGTGATCGACTCCGTGAAGTGATGAAAAAAGTGTAGTCATCGGACGAGGGCGAATTTCTTTGCGCTCCGAGATGAGTGAGATTTTGTCCTCATTCTCGCAGCGATGCCGAAGGAACGATGACGGCCATCCGACGATCCTCGCCGATCACAGATGTATTATTATTTTTAGCGTATAGTGACGCCCAGCCGTCCTTTCAGGCTGTCTGTACGGCACTCACTGAGTAGTCGCCCGAGCGAGGAGGCTATACGCGCGCACGGTGTAAATATCGGTTTTGTTTCGAGATATACGTTAACTAGAAGCCGAATTCGGAGCGAGTGGCTTAACCCGTGTGCCCTGCAGCGAGGTCTCGGACGACTGGGATGAGCGGTGCTACGCGCTTTCGCACCTGTCATATCGGATCGAGAGTCGCACCTCTCGATCTATTTCGGCGTTCGCGAGCGACCCCCAGCGTGGATCCTTTAGGCACGCGGTCGATACATTTAGACGATGTCGATTCTACAAACTTGAGCGCGAGGGCAGCACAGTGACCCTTACATTTATCCCCCTTATTTAGCGGCGAGATTGTTCGCGTCGCGTGACAACATTCTCGAGCTAAATAATCATACCCATACATATCCATTCGTGCATACTCGCGGCTGGAACGGAAGAATAGCATTATTACACTCGAAATGTTAAACGGGATTGTGATACTTCCTCAGGCTAGTTCGATTGTAGACATTCTTTACACGAGTTGGATCATTTTCGTCGACCAGTAAGAAAGCGTTATCACCCAATACCTTGCCGATTCGATACGGTCCATGGAACAGATGAAAAAATTTTGCCGTGACGCGATCACAAGCCTTAGACTGAAACGGTACCCGTAGTAGCACGAGATCTCCTACTTCGAGCGGAATTTTCGAAACACTCTTTTGGTATTTCTTTCGGTGTTCGAAGTTTATCCTCATTCTTGATTCAGCTAACGCGATCTTTTCTTTATGTGTCAACTCCACAATCGGCGGATATTTCACGAGTTCCTCGATCCGATCGACCACGCGCTTGCCGAAGTGCAATTCATAGGGGGTGAACCCGGTGCTCGAATGTACGGTAATGTTAAACAACGATTCGATTCTCGGAATGAACCGGGCCCATTTTGCGTGTGCGTCGGAGCACAGAGTGCGAAATAAACGTCCTAATTCTCTCATCACGCGCTCCGTCGGATTACTTTGAGGATGACGGATCGAGGAGAAGATAGTCCTTATATTCTCCTGTTGTAGACGGGATTTCCACACCGGGGATGTAAATTGCGTCCCGTTGTCGGATAAGATTGTTTTAGGCTTTCCCACCGTGGGGACGTACTTCTCGAGAATTTTTTTCAAAATAGTCCGCGTATTAGCCCTTTTGATAGGATAGAGTTTGACGTATTTCGAATGCGCGTCGAGGACCACAAAAATATGCTCAACCCCTCCCACCGAACGCGGCAACGGGCCATAGAAATCGACAGTGACTAGCTCCGACGGCTTTTGCGCCACGATCATCTTAAATTCGCCCTCCATTGAGTAATTTAGATGCTTTACCCGTTGACACAGGTCGCACGTCGCGACGTATTTTTTCGTGTCTGTATTCATTCTATCCCAACAATAATGCGTTTTTAAATACGCTAGCATTTTTGACACGCCGGGATGTCCGAGTTTTTCGTGTACGTATTCGATCATGCGTTTCTGTAACGCCGCGGGAATGACGAGACGCCAGTGGCATGTTGCCATGTTTTGGCCGTAATAATCCATGGTAGAGTGAAACAACAAGTTATTACTGATAGTGTACCGAGGCCCAGCGTTGCCTTTCTCTACTCGCGTGATTATTTCCGCGATGTGTGGATCTTTTCGTTGTAATTCGCCGATTCTCTCTAGGTCGCGACGAATGTCTATCGGAAACTCGTCATCCTTGCACGTCAGTCTGTAAATGATATTTGGCTCGAATTGTTTCCTATCAGTGGTAAAAACGAGGTCCTTCGTAAGTAAAGCAATTGATAATTGATTCGGATTACTCTCGGGCTCAAACTTCCCTTCAGGATTGCGACTGAAAAAGTCCGCAACGATATTTTCCCGTCCGCTACAATGTTCAACTATGATCGAGTATTGTTGCAAATATAGACTCCAGCGTACTAACCGCGCCGTCGCGAAAGGCGTTGTGTTCAAAAACGTGAGAGCATGATGATCCGTTATTACATAGAAAGTTGTCCGCGCGAGGTATATACGACATTTCGCGATCGAATACACTATCGCCAGCAATTCCTTCTCGGTCGTATTATAGTTAACTTCGGCTCCACTCAAACAACGGCTAACTAGTGAGACTATTCGCTGTTCCCCGCTTGTGTCCGTCTGGTATAGTATTCCACTAATCCCTTTATCAGATGCATCGGTTTGTAATTTAAATGGGACACCCGGAAGAATGTGACGCAGCGTGATGCAATCCGCAAAAGTATTTTTCAATGCGACGAATGCTCGACTATGATCTGGGGTCCACACCCACGCATTTTTGCTTTTTAACAAATTTCGGAATGGATCGATTAAATTCGCGTGACGAACGCTGAACTGCCGATAATACGTGAAGACCCCAATGATTTGTTGCAATTCCTTTCGATTTTTTGGTTCGTTGAAGTGTCGAATGATCTCGAGTTTTTCTGGTTTGGGTCTGATTCCGTCGATCGACAGCACGAATCCTAGGAAGTCAACTTCCTTGCGGAATAGATACGATTTATCTAATCTCAATGTGAAGTTTTGTTCTTGTAATTTCCCGAATACGCAGTCGATATGTTTCACATGATCGGTGAATGTCTTGGACGTTATGAGTAAATCATCGATATAACACGTGAGGAAAGAATCAAATTCGTTACCCAACGCGAGGTCTAATGCCCGAATGAATCCGCTGCCGGCGGTCTTTAATCCGAACGGAATTCGGCGAAATTGATAAAGTTGCGACCCGTACAAAAAAGCGGTATACGGCCGCGACTCTACCGCGAGTGGAATTTGCCAGTATCCATAAGCGAGATCCGTGGTGGACATGAACTGAGTACCGTGATATTTTTGTAAAATTTCCCCTATGATCGGCGGGGATTCGTTATCCGATTCGATCGCGTTATTGATGAATCGCGCGTCTAGGCATATGCGGATTCGACCGTCTTTTTTTTCGACTATACGAAGCGGATTGCAAAATTGGCTATCCGACCTCTCTATAATCCCTGTAGACAGCATTTCGGTAATTTCCTTACCCACGGCTTCTCTGAGCGCGAAGGGAACCGGATAGGACCGACGCACAATTACTTTCGGATCCTTTAGCCTTATCCTATGCTCGTACTTTCCCGCGCCCTCCGTTTTATATGAGAATAGTTGCTGGTATTTGAGCAACAATTTTTTTATTTCTTCGCGCTGTTCCATACTACGATCTGTAAGGCTGGACACGAGCGCGTTTACGTCACGGGAAAAATTCTCGTCCTCCCCTTTCTTGTATAAATTACACGAATGCCGAGCCTCTAAAGCGGCGATTGGAGATATTCCGCGGTTCGTTTCGTCTTCACACTCCTTATCGCTCTCCGCGGGTTGTAACTCATCGAGTCTTCCCGTGGCCGGCTTGCGCGTCGACAAGGTGACATTTGACTTATCCCGTGAACATTTTTTTTGAATTCGATTTTGGAGAGAGTCCGGTATATTGAAGAGTTCATCTGCGTCGTCGAGGACGTCGTCCTCTACTGACTCGACCAAATTGAGATTGCTTGTGTGCGAACTTTGACCCGTGGGTTCGCGAGACGCGTTCTCCGAACCTACAGTTACAAAAGCTGCATGATTACACGTGTCATCGATTATATTAGTACGAATATCTACCTGGCTCACGACCGTATAATCTGGCGTGGTTTTTTCTTTTGTATGTTCTTCGTATCCCCCATCTAACGTTAGGTCGGCTAAACTCGCGTTACTCGGAGGTGTACCCCTATCCCTATCGCTTTGCTCAGAGCCTGATAACTCGATATTTTCTTTTGCGTCGGACACCGCGATTTGAGCATCCGCTACTCTTAGTATTTGAATGTACGTTAGATCGTTAGAGTCAGACACGCGCAACCGTTCCGACGGCGGTTTCCCGAACGAGATCAGATCAGTAGGTATTTTCTCCCCATTTATTGTCACACCTTCATGTGCGAAATCAATCACAGCGCCTACCCGCAGCATCCAGTCGCTACCCATAATCACATTGCTGGATAAATGCGGAATAACTAGAAAGACCGCGGATAATTTATTATGACCAATTCTCATCTTTAACATGACTTGTTTCTTGACCGGAGTGGGTTTTTCTTTGATCGCCGTGAGAACGACGATATTTACCACCGGTAATTCCTCGAGTGTGCTTAGCTTTCCCAAGTACGCGTAAAATTTCTCCGAGATGCACGTCACTTGGCTTCCGGTATCGAGAAGTGTTGAGACAGGAATGTTTAAGACGAAGATAATAGCATGGGGGCACGACGACGCATTACCCGAATTTTTCGAATCGTCTCCCGTGGGCTTCCGAGCGATTGACGACGCAAGGTCCTCGAACAAATCGAAAGGGTATCGGCGCATATGGGACCCGCGAATCATAGCACCGCATATCAGTTTAAAGACTCCGACGGGTCCATTGTACCGCTCGAATTCGGGGACGGTCCTTCGCTCGAATAGTTTAATCCGGGCGGGGGTACGGACATATCGGGCCACGGATACCACGGCGCGGCGTTCACATCTATCCCTCTCGCACGATACGCGGATACCTGCGACGGATTACTAGCATTATTATTACTGCTATTATTCGGTGAACTGCTTGTATATCGCGATCCCCCGCTACTCCCACTCGGGTTGGGGGCGTTCGCGTAATTAGCATTATTGTTAGGCGAACCTCGACGGCCGTCGCGATTTTTATTCTCCTCATAAGACGCGTCCAGCTGAGCCAAGGCTCTCGCTACGGCATTCGTATCCCCGTAATCGATCGTTACCAGAACGTCACGGGCGCGCATCGGAAGCTGCTGGACTACCGTATAGTTAATTTCATATTGATCAAGCCTTGGGGTGAAGTATTGAGCGACGCTAACTTGACGAAGAAAGTAGGCTTGCATAGCTTGGTCGGCGGACGTATATCTTCGCGCAGACCACTGAGCTTTCACTCTGACCTGCGTAGCCACCGAATAAAATTCCTCAAGGAATGCGACCTTAAACGCATTAAAATTCTCATACGCGTGAGGCTGAGCTCTAAACCAATCGCGAGCGCGTCCCTCCAAGAGTGTTTCCAAAATCAAAATTTTACTATCCTCTTGCACTTTCTTTACCGAAAAATATTTTTCTACCTGTTCCATGAATTCGTTGGGATTAGCGAGCAAATCATTCCCAAATCGAGGGACCTTAATATTCAAATTAATCGATTGGATTCCGCGGACAATCCCATTCAACATACCCGCGTGCGTGTTGCCGTTTTCGCTTGAAGTCGAGCTTTTTCGCAGTTGCTCGTTCTCCTCTCGAAGACGACGCAATTCTCTTTCTTGCCGTTCCTGCATCTCTCTCGTTTCGCGTAATTCGTCGGCCATTCTCACTCTCAAAGCCTCCCAGTCGCTTCGCTGTCTCGCAATCCGCTCTCGTTCAATTCGCAGCGTTTCGGCCAACGATTCCCCGCTGGTCGGTACTCCGGTACCTATAGAATTATTTGTGTTAGGCATATTTATATTTTCGTTTTCGAGAACCTCGTTATTCTGCTCGCTCGAGTCTACCGTTTCTTTTGCTCTTGAACGAGTCCGCATAGAGAGACTTTGAATTTCCAATATTACGATTCAATACGAAAGTAAATATTTTTCACTATTTATGACGAGGACGTTATCATACCCTCTGCCCCACGTCGAGCGCCAATTGTAATAAATTTTCTGTCGATCTGTTCGACGGTCAGTTTCTCTCTTATTATTATTATTCTTATTATTCTTATGTTTTGACAGAGAGCGATTTCGACCTAGACATAAATGTGAGACACACGATTTTAGATTATCGCGACATATTTGACATGGGAATTAATCCAAGATACAATAGAAAGGAAAAAAAAAACATGAGCTCACGCGGCGCGTAGCGATTGAGCGACTCGCTCGGTCTACGAATCAATATAATAATTATATGCGAGACATACGAAAGCAGAAGTTATCAATAGAAAATCACCCATCCATCCATACCTATATAAACGCAATTAAACAAGTTATTATTATGAAAATTATACACTGCCGCGGAGTAACGCGAAAGCGAACGGAATAGCGAATACCAGCGCGAATACAAACACCAATATAAACCAAAAAGTGGCGAGCAACCTTCGCCCAATTTTATAAATTACTTTTCTATTATAGAAAATTGTACGCTTATAGAGGAAGATTATATTTTTTGTTCTTCCAACTAGAGATACGTCCTCACACCGGAAGACAATATATAGTAGTTCTGCGACACGACGCGGCGACTTATCTGATCAATTCAGCGGCGAGATGCGGTGAGTATCGTCGGCCGTTGCGTCGTCCGGACGTGATCGACTCCGTGAAGTGATGAAAAAAGTGTAGTCATCGGACGAGGGCGAATTTCTTTGCGCTCCGAGATGAGTGAGATTTTGTCCTCATTCTCGCAGCGATGCCGAAGGAACGATGACGGCCATCCGACGATCCTCGCCGATCACAGATGTATTATTATTTTTAGCGTATAGTGACGCCCAGCCGTCCTTTCAGGCTGTCTGTACGGCACTCACTGAGTAGTCGCCCGAGCGAGGAGGCTATACGCGCGCACGGTGTAAATATCGGTTTTGTTTCGAGATATACGTTAACTAGAAGCCGAATTCGGAGCGAGTGGCTTAACCCGTGTGCCCTGCAGCGAGGTCTCGGACGACTGGGATGAGCGGTGCTACGCGCTTTCGCACCTGTCATATCGGATCGAGAGTCGCACCTCTCGATCTATTTCGGCGTTCGCGAGCGACCCCCAGCGTGGATCCTTTAGGCACGCGGTCGATACATTTAGACGATGTCGATTCTACAAACTTGAGCGCGAGGGCAGCACAGTGACCCTTACAACGGATAATTGTCCAATTCGACTAAAGTTTATTTATTCGTTTATCTTAATTACATTTGTCTTAACTCCTGTTTCTACCATTACGTATTTCGTCTCGCTCTTTCGCCGAGTTCGTTTCCACTTAGTACACTACCCTCGTACCCGGCGCAAGGCAGTGTGTGCTAAGCTATATAACCGTAGGAATAAAGGATCCGCGGGGAAAGAGAGAAAGAGTATGAGAGCCAAGAACAACGAGGTGAATGAGAAAGAAGACCGGGATGAGGTTGGCGAATCAGCCTTTTACGACGAGACAGAGAAATTCCCCGGTGGGTTAGCCTGCCAGAGCAGCGCGTCCCGCATCACGGTTGGAGCGAGCTCGCGGTGCGGCGCGCGTGCACGCGCGTAACTCGTAGTCAATCAAGGAGATAATCAGAGAGCCCTCTGTCCTGGAGTCCCGACAGAGCTGCCAGAAACTCGACGGGCCGAATCGAACGAGGGACAGGAAACCGAGGGACGACGTACCCGGTCCGACTCTCTCGCATTAGGCATCGCGGCAAGCATCCTCTTTTCCTATTCACTCCCACTCTCGCTCTCATTCCCTTTATCTCCTCTAATCTTTCTCTCGAAACTAACAAGTTTGATCACGCGATATTCCACTGTACAAGCGTCTCATTGCCGACGGGTAATAAACGAGAAATTCCCTGAAGTCCAGTCCGCATAGCTTTTATCTTTCCTCGCGTTTTTTTTTTTTTTTACGACAAAGTACCAATAATATCCGAAGCAAAAAAAACGTATCCAATAATATCGGATATGAAATATTTTCCATTGACCCCAGAGAAAAATAAATGAACGAAAGTAGACGCGAAAAAAAAAATGAAACTTTACGACTGTAATAACCGGCCGCCCTTTGCGATAAACGAGTGAAAAGTCGCGAGGGGTTTGGTGAAAAAAAGCGAAAAAATGGAGTTTTTCACGAGAGTTTTAATCCGCTCCGGCACCGGCGCGACGTTATCGCATCGATATACAGATTAGCTTTTGCTCTCACTGAAAAGTTCAAGCTTTTCAGCTTCGTCGGTTCTCGCCCGATATATAGAGATATACTGCGGTGTGTACCGGAGTTAAATTTATATGTATAGGTAAACTAACAGTAGCTCGATACCTACTGTATGTGCACAAGGGTGTCCAGGGGTGCGGCTACATAACGATCGAGGCGCTGTTCGACTATGTCGATGTTGTTTGAACGGGGTACGATGAGTATGTTCTTTGGCTCTTGCGAGAGAGCCATCGATCGTATCTGTACGCATTGTCTGCGTACATACACGCACCCGCTCGGGTATACCGCGCGCCCGCGATGCGAATTCCGCGGAATGTATATCCAAGCCGAAGAACCTGTTCGTCGACGTCGTTCGAAATAATTATGTTAAAAACGTGTCGAACGAAATGTTTGACGAAGACTCGGTGCAAAAAAATGTTAACTGCATTCTTTTCTCGTCAACCTCCGTTCTGCACGAGACACAAATTTAATCGCGGACAATTATGCATTTTTTCATTAAATACGTTCGCCAAAGAGAGAGCTGCCGCGGTCGAGCGAAGAATCGAAACATTTAATTTCATTTAATTTTTGAATGCACCCTCCCGAAATTTGTCAGATAACGTGGCATATGCTTTTGCAATTATACGGAAAAGTACATTGTAAATTCGGCGGAATATTTGCAAAAAAATGTTTTTCATAAATATTCAGTGATTCGCAGAGTTGTCAATTCAATTTTACATGTTGAATATTTTGTCATTGAAACACGAGACACATGAATTAATCATTTTTGTACAACGTAACAGCCGGATCTCGTATGTCTGGTGGGTATTATTTTTTTTGCGTTTACTCGGGACGAAAAAAAATGTCGAGAGTCGAAGCAACGATTGTGTACGAGCAAAAACAACGCACGTTGCGAAACGTTCGTACATGCCGGCAGGTTGCGTCACGTCGCAGCGATCAGCTCTCGGGGTAGCGGAACGTTGCCGTTCCAGTCTAGGTCGAGGAAAAAAGGTACCCGAAGACTACCCACTCGAGGCATTGGCGAGCCACGAGCGAGACAAATTTCGCTCCCAAAAGCCAACGCTCGGAACGTCTGTTCCAGCCGATGCTGACGCGCCGTCTGGCTTTTGGGACTCGCGCCGGTTCGAAGACGCCCGAACGAGCATATACGCGCGAACGGAAAGTCAAACAGCTTGACCGAAAACGAGTGGCGCCCAACGAAAGGGATTGGAGGGGCAAGGGTTACACCAATATTTGACCGCGTAATGTACTAATCCGTCGAGAATTCGAGAGTTCGTAATTTCGGCGAGAACACACTTGCACCATCATGAGATTTGGCCTGAAGGGCTTTCGTCCTCGAAGATATTATACCAGACTCGGAGTGCAGTCGACGTGTCTCTAAGATTTCTAGGTTGAAAAATAATCAAGTGAAACAAACATTTACTAAAAAAAACACCTGCAGCTTTATTTTCTTCCTATTGCTGCTCGTAGAACATTTTGGCAACACACTTGCATCAACATGAGATTTGGTGTCTTCAACAGATTCGAGGTTAAAAAAAGCAAAAAAAAAGTTTGACCATAAAAAAACCACGTACGCATTATTCCTCCGTATCGCTGCTCGCGGAACATTTTTTCTGTCGCGCCGGCAATTACGTTAGGCGAGGTTGACATCCAAACTTTAATTTTTATAATTTTTTACCTTACTCGACCCCTTTGAGCGTGCTTCACCGCGTCACATCTTTTTTTCTTTTTTTTTCCTCTTCATTTTTCTACTCTTTTTTTTTTCTTCCTTTTCCACTTTCCCTTTCATACTCAATCCCTCGTCTCTTCGCCTCCGTTTACTCTCTGGCACTCCAATCTCGTTTCGCTTTTCCAACCTCTCATCGTAATTAATTAATAATAATAATACTGATAATATTTCAACGAGCACGCGGAGTAAAAGCTTCGAGATTTGAATGGCGCCGGGCGGGGGGGTCGGATCTCTCGT
Organism: Ischnus inquisitorius; assembly: GCA_963924025.1. NCBI lineage: Eukaryota > Metazoa > Arthropoda > Insecta > Hymenoptera > Ichneumonidae > Ischnus > Ischnus inquisitorius. The sequence goes on from OZ001250.1 coordinate 11,934,865, forward strand.
TCCTCGGTACTATGCGTACCAGGATTTGCCAGCCTCTAGAGTAGATTCATTGAGTTTCGTTAAACAGTATGTATACGTGTTAACGCTACTGTGACCGCCGCGGCGTATAAAACCTCTTTATGCAGTCACTGTGAGTACATCAAACTCGCAAATTCGCGAATGTAATTTAAACGCCCTGACGATGCCGAATAGCGAGAATATCCCGGGTATATAACGAAGTGATGAGGTTTTAGGCCGAATGCCCGTAGCTTCGGTGTGTACGCACCCGTCGACACGTGCCTGAATTCTCCACTGTATATCTATTTCTCTCTATCTCGCATCCCCCTTTGGAGCCCGCTCTCGCTGTGCTCTTGGCTCGCCCTTGCGGCGAAGCGAAAGCGAAAGCTTTCGAGGCGAGAGGGGCAGCGCGGAGAGGATATTCGACGTTGGCGATGGCGATTCCGCGTATGTACCAGAGGAGGCCCCAGCATTTGTTTAATTGGGAACCGACATGGCCGCCCGCGCTGCTCAACCATACGATCGCCGGATGTGTACGTAACTACGATGTAGGTGCTGTAGGCTCGGCCGAATCACCCCTTGCAGTCCGACCCCTTTGCGAGGCCTCGCAAATATTCGCTATGGCTCGTGTCTCGAATCTCGCTAAACCGGGCACCGAGAACTCGATAGTTACACACGCACAAGCACGCACACTCGCGCGAAGCCTGGATACTATTGCTGTATGCGTGCAAACTTAGTATGCACACGATCGTCGTATTGATCACGCGTACAAGGGGGATACCACCTCCCTTCGCTGCATCGGGTGTACGGACAAACGGTGGGCGAGGGTAATCGTTTAACGATACTTCGATCACGTGCAGTACTGCAGTTTGCGTAATGCAACCGCAGTAACCATACTAAGACCAATTATATGCATAAAATTAATATAATATCAAATTCGACGGTTTTGTATAATTATTATATAAATCATACGATTTTCTTGCATAATTAGTGACATACATCTTTGGAAATATATCAAAATATCCGTAATCTGCTCTATTCCATGAAGAATTTATTGGAGTTACCGCAGTAAAATTTTGCGATATGCTTTTATTCCACGCGTGCACGATACGTCATTTTTCTCGTCGTTTTTGCGCGAACTTGAAGTTACCGCGAAAATCATATTAAAACTTCGAAATCGTACATTATCCATGCACTTTAGTTTTCGTTAAACTTTTTGGCCACTCGTGCATTAAAATAATTCACTCTGGTCCGTATCGTCGAGTTTGTCGAAATTTTTTTCATTTTTCGTCGAACAAAAAGGTCGAGTCGACGCTTTTCCATTCGCCGGAGTTGAAAGAACGTCCGTGCATCAACGTTGCGTGTGGAGTTGTAAAGCGATGCCTGTACGTACTTCAAGTCTCGAACGCCGCTTCTATTCGAAGGGGCAAGGAATTTTCATTCGACCCACAAGTGGCTCGTTAGGCCGGAGAGGGTAAAGAGAAGATGAAGAAGTGAGACAGACCGACTCTCTGTTTCTCCCTGGATTCTGCAACCCCCCTGTGCGTTACAGGGGCTATAGGAACGATCGAGCGTATGCGCCTCTTTTCTACCTTCGGTGCCCACGGGCGATGACGAGTTTCTCGTCCTGTACCTCTTCTGCGTGAGCCATAAGAAAGTTGAAGCGCGGAAGGGAGAGGGAGGAAGTTACGCGTAGGTACAGGTACCCCGTGGAGGGAAATCGATTGGAAAAATGATTGGGCGGTCCATATATTCGTATTTTTAGTCTAGTGAGAGTCGACCGTTGCGCGCCACTCGAATATCCTCTCAGCGGGCTGAAGTACACAAGTATGGTTGATGGAGCAAGGTTTCTTTTTGTGAGAAATTGGAAGGTGGAGTGTTCAACGGAAAAGTGAGCCTAGCGTGTCGCCGTGGAGCTGTGAATCGCATCGGATGAAAAATTATCGAGAGCGTCGTCAGTCTGGGAACATCGATTTTTCGTACTCCGATTACATCGATGTATAGACCTCCAATCCCGGAAATTCGAAAATATCTCGGTTTTTTTCGTAGTGAACGTGTGACTTCTTTGACAACTTTTTTTTTAGTGAGATTGTTTACAATGAACGAATTTTTCCGAATATTCAATAATGGCGTCTTTGTTGACTTTAAGGATAATGCACTTTTGTTAAATTTTTTCGAATCAAATCAAAGTACTGGGAAAAGAAAAATTCACTTTTTTTTCAATCCGTTTGGAGTATATTTTCGACAATAAAAGAGAATTCTACAAACCGATCTTCTTCCGATCGACGAACGTTGGATCAAGCAGACAATATAGCCGTTGTCAAACGAATTATATCAAAATTCGTTTCACAATAATCACAATCGCAGTAAGCTTGGTATATAGAACAGTTTTCAGCTTACAAAATGTATGGTACATGGTTGTTCCCGGGTAACTGCGATGCTCAGTGTAATTCTATGCAAACGATCGCGTTAGGGATTTCTCATCGTTGCGCAACGTTTCGTGAGAGAAATACGGTGACGAAGGGTGCGTGAAACGACACGCCCTTCGCGCTGCAACCTGGCTTTACTGTACCCAACAATGTAACATCTTTGAATAAAAAACGTATTAAAAAAATGTCATACCATAAGATACTTCATGAGTCTTCCTTACGAATTTACCTGGGATAAAATTCTGTTGCAATGGAAAATCACGTTCCAATAATCTTTCACAATCGTTACGATTTGGCGCTTCAAAAGATTTTCCTTCCACGATTGTGTACGCCACGCGTGACAAAATTGGACTACGAAAATCACGTGATACTGCGAATCGTAATTCCCTCAATTATCTCGACGTCATTAATACGTCGAACCGATGGACGTCGCTACGATGTCGGATAATCCGCAGATGCGTTTACCGTAGGGGGCTCACGTCGGTAACAGAAGCGACAAGGCGCTTCGTTGCTACACTCTGCTGCCTCCGATTTCGATGTTCGACCCCCATCGATGCTCGAGCGCGCCCTGCGCGTCGCGATAACGCCGCACGAAATTTTCGGGGCTCAAAGGGTTGTATCCGCGAGGGCTAACCGACAAAAGGGGTGCAGAGACCCACAGGAGAGAGCCGCTTCTCGAACAGCCAGTAAATTCACGCTAGCGTGACGAAATATTAATGCAGTAAAGGCTGATTGAATGGATAGGATGCCTGTTGGAAAAGAATAGGCGAAATTAATGAAAGTCACTTGAATAACTATATTTGCGCGTGCCGTCGACCACAATACGAGGAATTAAATTTAATTCTTCGGACTGATGAAGAATATAATTCAAATGTTGGATAGAAAAGGGTCGACGGTGAATTCAACCCTTTGCCACTGTCTACCCCTTTTATATATTTGATGCTACGTTGTCTCTTTTTTCATCCTACGCGAGAGAGGCTCAGACACGAATGGGCAGCATTCGCTAAACGAAATCATGAATTATCCACGTGTTGTATAATAGATTCTTGCTTCTTTCCTTCTTAAATTCAATAAGATATAACGCGGGTGAAGTCTAACATGAAATGATGGGTTTGTAAAGAGATTAAAAGTCGGAACGACTGGGTATACGATATTTATTACTACTACGCAGTATCGTAAGATTCTACCAGAGGGGGAATGATGCATCCGCAGCAAACTGCGCAGCAACCCCGTGGAGTGTGCGCTGACTCAGGTTCACCCTCGTCGTATGCCTACGGCGGTAACTAGTGCGCAGTTGTAAATACTACGCCGTACAACCCTTCCGGAGCATTCAAATATATTCACGAACAGAACGCAACATTTTTTATTATCATTGATTTTTCGGTGAATGGATCAAACAACGAAATTTTTGTTGCTTCTCTTGATTGTTGGTTTACAGAATTTTTTACAATGAAATGGCGAACAAATACTGAAAAATGTATTTCCAATACCGGTATCGGAAACTTTGATGCACGAACTCGGTATAGAATTTCAAGCGAATGCGTGTTAAAATGTGCAACAACTTTTTGCGATATAACAAAAAAGTTCGGTTATTTCCATTTTTTTTCCACATTTTACATTCTTTCTTTTATATCTTCCAATGAAGTACGAAGTTTGCCAATTACCTCGATATTCTTCACAGTGAACTTAAATTTCATTGGCATTAGGAAATTCCGAAAATAGCATTTTTTTTTCAATCGCTTCTTGACTGACCGGTTTGCATGCAAATAGGAGGGCTCAGCGTTTGCAACCGGAACGAATTGTCGAAGAAATCTTGTTAGGGCAAGATTGAGCCTCGAATTTTCGCGGATGATGCTCGGACAAAGCGGCTCGTGACAATGACGCGAAGAGCCAGGCTTTCTCGAGGCACTACTGTGTTATTGTACACATCGAGGACTGTCCCATTCCCATTGTGCTCTCTCGGCCCCCCGAAAATCGCTTTCACAATCGTTACGAGTATTGAATCGTCGAGAATGGGACTCGAGTGAGGACACCCTCGATGACATTCTTGGGACGAGCAAAAACGAGTGTTATTTGTCGATTTCCGAGCCCGGTGACGAGGGATTTCAAATTCGGGGTCGAAGTTGCGTGACACGGGTATATCCCCGATTCTCTGTGATCCTGTTCTATACCGTAAACGAATTAACCTACTGAAAAATATTTTTCCAGTTAAACGAAAATTATTTTCTTATTGTTAGCTGGATTGAAGAAAAAAAAACAGGTAACGCGTTTCATCAATCTAGAATATTGGTATTTTTTTCTTCTTTTTCAGAGACTTAATTGCAGCACAATATTTATATTTGTACCATTATCATTTTTCTTTTGTTTCTATCGCGTTGGTCATTCTCTACGCGATCAGTACTGGCCTCGGAATGAAGCTGTGGATATTTTTTTGTGGTAATTCAAACGTCTCTCATGGATTTATAAAAAAACATACATATATTTTCGAAAACAAAATTAAAAAAAATTGTTTCTATCGCTGTGTCACGTTCCATCGGCTTTAGAGCCCATATCGTGGATACATAGGTCTGAACACATAGACTATAGGTATACACATCGTGGGCCGACTGTGCAAACTCGAGTTGAACGATCGTCCAGTGCGCGGCGCCCGTGCAAACAGAGACAACGTGAAATAATTAGGTGTCGCCAAACATCCGAGGGTTCTCTTTATCGGACGGTCGGCTAGGCTCGCTCACTCGCGACACGATGGACGCACCCTGTTCTCCGTTGTCTGTCTCTTCCATAGTAAATTTATACGCGACTGCCTTCGGTACAGTCGCGTGGTCGAACCTTGCGGAAACGAGATATACGACACTCACGGACACTGAAAATCTATGGAAACGTTCGATATTAATTCGACAAACAATGCGCACGCGAATCTACACCCCCGAAGGGGTTGAATGTACCCTTTTCTCTATTTATTAGAACTGTCGAAGCGACGCGAATCCACCCACGTATTTCCAAACCTTAATTATAAATCGTCTCGTTGCGACAGCGTCCAATACCGCCGTGCAACAAAGCTCGCCGCAACGCCCAAAGCCGACGAGTAGCATTGTACAGAACAAATGTATTTCCAGAGACTCGCGTCTGCAATACTTGAATGTTGACTTTGACCCGAGTTTCGATCGGTCATCATAAATCATCATCCCGATCAATCAAATGGTCATTTACAAAAAATTATAATGCCAGTAATCAATCATTTAAATAATCATTGATTATAATCTTCACAAAATCATAATTATTTGAATTTATCATATTCTCGAGACGGTGAAAAAAAACAGCGTTATTTATCTCGGTGGATAATAAGATTAAGAAATTGCGAACGAAGTGATTTTCGGTATCGCCCTCGGAATTGAGGGATCAGCGCTAAACGGCCCGACGACGTCATCTGTTCGCGACGCAAAATCCATACTTACATAGGCATTTGTGTTATATATAGTATAAAACCGTGTATTTAAGTACAGCATAGCAGCTACAACTCCGCGCGACAGAGTTGTAATCGGCAGGGGGTGGGAGAAGGGGGTTTTGAAGGTGTAGTATTTAGCGGAGAAATCCGCGCCGATCCAGTTAGCGTTCTTGCGTACGCCGTTGAGGCGTTACTGATTGGTTTACGGATTTGCTGAGCGAGCACCGTTGAGCTATATAGCAGGCAGTACTCACGCTTCAAAGGAGTTTTCCCTATACAGTTAGTCGAAGTCACCCCTTTCTCGCGTATCCGCGTCGAATCTCTCATGATTTTCGCTTCCTCGCTCGCGAACATCGGCACTACCATCGGCTATAAACTCCTTCGCAGATGTTTAATTAATTCTACCGTAGACTCCGAGATTCAATGAGAATCTTCGATGAAGATTCGCATCGAATTCACGAGATAATTCCTCAATTTCGATTGTACGATTTTCAGGAAGAAATTAAAACTTCTTATTCGTGCCGGCTGTATTATGCATAGATATACATACCAATGTATTTTTTTCAAATCTGAAATTGGGAATGTGCAAACAGCAAATGAGGCAAAGGGGATGAACGAACGAACGAACGAATGAACGAATGAAGATCGCGAAAATTCGCATTCAAAACCCCGCTGCGCGCCGAAGTTGCTCTCCCTTAATTTTTTTTCGTCGAAACTCCAAGAGAAGAAAGAAAAAAGGGAGCGCTACGTTTTCTTCGTGAAATTTTCTCTCCTGTTCGTTTGCTTCTCCGTTCGCGACAATGAAGAGACTCTTGGCAAAAGAAAGAAGCTTCAATTAAAAAAGTATAATTCTTTGCCGATAGGTAAGCGCATGGAGAGAGGGCGGGCGCGGGTGGGGGAAGGAAGAGACGAAGAATCAAGACAAAATACGAAACAAACGATGATGGGAGACGTCGACGGTATAGGACTCGCGCTCCGTACCCGACGCGCCTGTACAGATGGCTGACGAGAATAAGTTTCAGTTGTTTTTATACTTTAATTGAAATGGAATGGAGGGTTGAAAATGCCTCAGTGGTTCTTCGGTGTGCATGTAATTCCCGTTTTACGGCACGGTTATCCTCTGGAATCGCAAATATCACGAGATTTCTACTTCGCGAAACAGAATAGACCGTTTCTTATTCTAGAATAAACGATGAAGTTGCCGTGATCAATGTTCACCGACAAAAATGTTTTTTAATATAAGAAGATTTAATTTTAATTTTTTATTTTTTTCATAAGTACCTAATTATAGTCCATATGTATTAATAAAATAAAATTATATTCGGTCATAGGATATAGTTTTATTTCGTCAATGAATATTAATTCGAATCAAGCACTAAAAAAAAATAGATTTTTATGAAATTTGATGAAGAAATGAGATAGTCTTCCGATCGATGAAAAGCGAGAAATTATACACTGAAAAATCTTAAAATCTAATTATTTTGTCGAACAATGGCGGGCCTGTTTCAAGTGGGTAGCTCGCGGGTGCAGAATCTTTTCGCGACATAACTATACAAGTTGACAACCTCTCAAGCGCGATCTCACGTCTTTACCATAGTTCCCCTCGACCTCCCGCGGTCTTAGACAGTCTTCTGTCGTTGACGTTAACTACCGACCGCGTCGGTTTGCCGCAAATGGGCAATTACTCGTCCACCCACGAGCTGCAACTCCTCGTGCACCCCCTTCATCCCCCGTGAACAATCTTTCAACGCTACTCCTGACGTTCTCATATCGTACCGTCATGAAAATAAAAAATATCATTCTTTAACCCCGCCAAAGCAGTATAAAAAAAAGCATATTGTTTTTATCTCCGTAGTCGCGTTCGAGATTAATATTTGAAAAAAAAAATATATATACATCAATAATTGTTGTCGTTCTATCAGCAGCATGGCTCTCTGCGTATTTATTTTTCTATGCAAAACAGCGCCGCGGCACACGATCAATCTGCGGATGTTGAAAAAAATGAAAAAGGAAACGTAAAAAAAAAACGAGAATGAAATACTAGCGCAGGAAGAATGAGGTAGTGGAGAGTCGCCCGTGCGGCTGTTGCTCTCCCGCGCGCCGGGAGGGCCGCCAGAGGTATTAGCGAAATAAATTGCGCTCGCGCCTTCGCCGAGCTCCGACCAATTTGCGTCGGGGCTTCTTTCTCTTTCTTTCTCTCATCAACTCTTGTCCCATTCGCCTTTCACTTTCATATACACAATATATATACATATATATTATTTTTTTTCCTCTCAATTCGACGTGTTAAAAGACGTTGAAGAAAAAAAATGCCGAAAATGAAAGAATTCTGCACCAGTCCCTCGGGGACACGTGCAACTGTTACACCGGTTTCATTTCGTCTCGCGTGCTTTAATGCTCGATCCTTTTCGAGGGCCTCCGGAGGGAAAGTGAAATAATGAAAGATATGGAGAGAAAATCCGTGAGAGACCCCCCACCCGGCTCCCCCGCCCGCCGATTGATTGCCACCAACCTCTAGCGTCCGATATTATTAAATCCGAGTACGTTGTACGTGCCGGTACCCTGAGTGGACCGGATAAAAGAGTGTTGGATAGAATCGGTGGGCTGGACACTGTTCGAGGATAACAGCAGTGCAGACAAGAGGAAACACAGTGGCCGCGAGGGTTCCCAGTATATGTATGTAATACTATAGGTACATACATACACATGTGTGTGTGGAGAAATAAAACAGAGATAGGCTAGTACGTTTTCATCCCTCTCGTTTCCCTATCTAAATTCACTGGTTGCGTATTTGACGAGCTGCCTCACCATCCGACGTAGCCACCCGGTCGATGATGAGATTGAGCTCGTCGGCGGGGAAAGAGAGGCCGGCGAGCGCGGCTCGAATTTGTCGACGGACCGGAGATAAAAAAAAAGAAAAGGCTCGCCTATGCTCGGGCAACCCTCGACGCGGACCGTCGACAGGGCATTAGCAGGAGAGGATTCACGTCTCGTCGGGACAAACACCGAGAACGAGGGATGACGGAGAGTTATGACGAGTGTACGCTAGCTATGTATGATAATATACGAAAAAAACCAAAATAAACAAAAAAAGGGGGGTATAAAAAAGAATATACTGGTGAACCTCGGTACCAGACCTCTCGTCTGGATCTGATGAATATTTTATTATTACTTTGTGAATTATGTGTCGCGGCTGTTGACTCTTAAACTCGTTTACGAACAAAAACTATATTATGCCCCCATCTCAAATATGAAAAATGTACAATACGCATTTTTTTCTTTCGTTTTTTTACTTAAAAATAATGATATACTAATATTGAATAATACCTTTAATAACTGCGAATTTTACAATAATTGGATTAAAAATGAGCCGGTCTGAATATGATAACTTTCGTTCCGTTTCGTCGGTCACAAATCCCTGGGTGGTCGAAGCACCTTTTATAATAATTAAGATTTAGATTGAGATATACGGACATAGGGAGGGTTGAATACGAATTTACACCGACGATACGCAATCGTAGATTGCGCGCGTCTATCTACGTTAATTAATTGTTTCGTTAGATTAATCTTGTTTCTTCGCGTTAATTGCGATTTGCGTCGTAACGCCGTGTGTAAACTGAGATTCCTATCTACCCTCGTATCTATTAGTTCGGAGGTGTCCGTACCAGAAGCCAGCGTGCGACCGTTCTTCCACGAATGTGGTTGAGAAAGCGTTAACTGTACTGTGCAAGCTCGCGCGACCGGCGCTGGACTGTCGATCATCCGGCGACGAGAGAAAGTCCGCATATGTATACAAGAAACGACACTTTCGATCGCTCAACTGTCGATGCATCGCTATTTCGAGCATCAACGAGATACGAAAAATTTAATGAAATTAGTTGGAACCTCCTCAGCCGTATTGTTTTCTTTATTTTCACTACTGAAATTACGATTAATAGCGGTACTTAACATTTTTCAAAAATTTATTAGTTTTTGTTAATCACATTTCATATTCACGTTTGTTACGAAAAATAATTTGGTAATTATACTGTAAACAGAAATTGATTTTTTTTTACAATTTATTATTCCTTTTTTCATTAAAACTTTCATAATTTCCGTTCCATATATTAATTTGCACGTGACTGTTTTATAATTGTCACCCCGAGCTGTGCAATGCAAAAGCATCGTCTGCGATTCGGCGTTGTCTCGGTTAGCCATCAGCAGCCCTTTGGTAGCGGAGGTCCTGTTCGGAGGATGACAGGTGGGCACCTGCTTGCGGGTCTTTTAAAAATGATTAACCAAAACGCGCCCGGCGAGAGTCACGCCAGAGGAGCCCGAGCTACCAGCGATGAAAAATGGCTCGGCTCTTCCGAGACAAAGGAGCCATTAGCGACTCTGCTCTCTCTCCTCGTAGCCACGACTGAAATGAACTGAGCACAGTGCCACGTGCGCGCATCATCCCCCCCTTGTAATTTTCGTCGCGTCTCCGCGATGCGAGATTGCTGTATATTTCTTTTCTCAACTGATAGAACAATCCCCGAAGATTCCAACGTCAACTCGTTCTTCTCGTCGCTCCTTCGTCATTTAAAATTAATCGCAACGATCAGCGTAATTCATGTTTTTAACACCACTAGTAAAAGCGTGAAAGAAAATATATCTATAAAGTTTCTGGAATAAAAAAAATGTTGACTAAATCACATTTTCTACGAAAAAACTTAGAGATGTTGACAAAAAAATTAATTTACAATTGCTTATTGAAGCAAAACTTATAATCGTCACATTTTCGTATTAATTCAACGTCGAGTTCAACGTTACAAAAAAAGGGCGCGAGATTTATAGTTTCCACGATCGTGACACCTTCGATCTATCGCAGGGACTAACGCGGCCCCGCCGTTGGGTTGACGTAGGTGTCGCGGGTCCGCGAAGAGTCGACCTGGCGATCGCTCGCCGACACAGAGCGGTACACGCAGAAGCGCTCGAACGCCGACGGTGACAGCGCGCTTTGACAAGCGATTTGTCACACTAACGACCGTCTATTAATATTCGACGAAACGGTGTCGGTGTCGGATGCTCCCCGATGTAAACGCCAAGGGCCCGTTCGAAACATTGGCGGATAGATTCAACGCGCATCGGCCGAACCTATGTGGCGCAACGGGATGAAGCAATGATTCGCTTTTCGCGACTCAAAAACGATTTATCGACGATATGTACGCTCTCCGGATTACATATCCCGTTCCGATGTTCGATGGCCCTCGCGGATTTTTCCTTCTCGCACCGGAGTCTCGATATTTCGATCGATGGCTCTCCGCGGATTCGCTATCAGCATCGTCGAATCTTCAGCTTGAAAGGAATTAATTCTATGCAACCCACCCGCTTCGCATTCAAACGCTTTTCTCATCGATTCGTTTTTTTCTTTTTCCTTTCTTTCACTCTGTCGTCTTTTTTCTTTTTCTTTAATTTTGCTGGATGAACGATTTGAGAACAAGAGAAAAAGAGGAAGAAAAAGCGCAGAGCGATTGAGGGGGGAGGGGCGGTTATCCTGATATACCGGAATTGGCTTCACCGCCATTCACCTCTCAGCGCCAGTCGGAACCAGAAGGATCGCTTTCTTCTTTCGAACGAATTCGGAGGGGTATATACTACAGTTTAGTTTATATAGCGTCGTCTATACATGTAAACGAAGAGAAACGCAAGCTAAATCGAGAGTAGGGATATACATATATCCGATACGCGAAACTCTCCACTGCCGCACTACCGCGGGGCATTCTCGGGCTAATGAAAACCGTGATTGAGGCTGCCGCGCGGCGTTATTTGCTGCCTATGGGTGCGGGCGATCGATCGGTCTCGAATCTCGCTAAGAGGAACAAAGAGAAATTGGTGTGGGTGTTTCGGGGCTAATCATCGAGTCCTCTTAGCCCGTCGGGCAATAATACTGCAGTACTGTTGTGTCCGCTTAATGATAGTATATGGATAGCTTTTCGAAGTTTTTCCATTTCTTTATCAACGACTCTCCAATCTTTTTTGTTTTCTTTCAGACTGCAGAGTTCGTCGACGTGACAAGACAGATTCGCAAGGGTAAGTTCTATAAATGAAAATAGATATCCATAAGATCGATTATAAGATAAGTCTTTTTTTACGCATTGCCAATTTCTCTTCTCACGTTTGTACAATCGTTTTTGGTTTTTGGTATGAAAAAAAATAGCTCAAACCCCAAATTCGTTTGCCGAGGGGGAGAAAACGTTAAGATACATCTCCTTTTTTTCTTTTCGCTCGAGAGGTCTAATAACTACTGAATCTTTCATGGAATCCATCTCGCGAAACGCAGATGCCTTTTTGAAAAATCGTTTTCACTTTTTCATTTTTTCTTTTTCATTTTTTTTCGAGCGAGGCGCGAATCGCCGACGACGCAGCCACGGTAAATCTAATTTCTTATGGCAACAAAATGCAATATTAATCCAAGCCAACAAACTGGGAACTGTTTTCTATCGCCCTTTTTCGCATTCGCTCGTTGAATGGAGGCGCTTTTCCCGAGGGGGATAAATCTTGCATCTTCCACGCCTTTTTCTCCCGCAGCAATGGGAGCAACAGCATCAGCAGTTGAGTTACAGGACAAGGGAGGAGGGGAAGTTTCTCTCCTCGTGACACTCGTGAATTAAATCGTTCAGCGTACTTTGTAGCTCTGTTAGGCATTCGCTTTGTTTACCCGCCGGTACGGTATTGATCCCGTCGTCGAGCGGGGAGTTTTCGCGCGGACAGGGTTGAAACCCCCGACCAACAGACCAAAAGCGGGCCGGGCAGCGTTTCAACAAATAACGGATAATTTCTTTCAACGCGCTTCGGCAGCGCGGACTCTCTTCCCTTTTTCCGCCGAAACCCTCGCGTATTCCACGCTAAAGCTCGTCGGGAGGGGGGAGCAAGAGAACATTTTTGTTTTGTTCATTTTCTTTTTTTCGCGTTTAACTCCGATGTAATTTACGTAAGACACTCAATTTGCTCGTCGTTTCTACCTTTCAACGGCAACCGCTTCTTTTTCTTCTTCTCCGTAATTAACGGAATTCAACTTCGTTGAAATAACAATAATAGTAATAATTTTTATTCTTCAACGTCTGCGTAAGCTCGCTAACGAGGCAATATCGTAACTTCAACGAAAACGGAGAAACGATAGAAACAAAACGAACTGGAAGGGCGAAGATTTTTGATGCTATTATGTTTGAAGAAGTAGCGCCACTCCGGCGAGTGTCCACTTGGCCGGTTTGTCCTTTGTCTTCAGATTGAAGGTCCAAACGTAGGTGGGTCCGCGGGTTCGCGTCTTGTACAACGGACACTCGTACATATTTCGGAGATCCTGCTTGTCCTGCGTTATAGCGCGTATATTTATCACCGGCATCGATGGAAACAATTCCTTCGCCCGCGAATCGACGATTATACCGGCTTGAACCTCCCATCGGGCACCCTCCATGAATATACCGTGCACATAGGCACCGTCCCGGGGCGCCGATCTGTCGTATAAATATATAAATATAATTTAGGAAAAGACACGAAAATGATCAATACAGATTCGTTCTTCTCTTGAATTTCTATCGGAGGAATGATACTAACGTGAACTCTTCTTTGTTCTTCTTCGTAACGTCGCACTGAAGACACATCTTATCCAGAGGCAATTCTTGACGTCGCGCCGTCGACTGCATTATCGCGGTCAGCAGACTTTGGGGATTGAAAAATCCCGCCAGCCAAACGGAAGATGGCAACTGTGGGATGAGTTTTTATTAAAAAAAGGTTACTTTGAGAAACAAATTTACTTTTCTCAGGACAGAATACAAAGGCTTGTGCCTTTATTTTGCGCGAAAAAGTGATGATGTTGAATCGAGATTTTTTTTTCCACTTACCGCGAAATCCGTGGACCACGTTTCGAGTTCACGGAGTCTGAGCAAGAGGTCGACGAACCAGGCCGTTAGGCCCAGCAAAGACGGATAAGCCCTCTGGGCCCATACCGGTGGTACCTGATCGAGGAAAAGTGCGTTCTCGAGATCCTCCATGTCGGACGTTATCGTCAATTCGCCCTTGAGTCCGAGATCCAATTCCTTCAGTGATCTCTTCAGCTCGCCCGTGAGAGTGTTCATTCTCTCGCACTCCTGAAACGCAACTATAACGTACGGCGTGCGTTCCTCAACTTTCGCCATTATTTCCGTCATGTTGAACTCTTCGGGAAGTTTCTCGATTATTTCGTCCAAAACTTGCTTAACCTATCGAGCAGAAGAAAGTTTGTTGAGGGGTCTATGATCTCGATGTATATCCAGAGTATTATGTATAGGAATCGATAAGGGAAACGTTTTACTTTGTCTTCTCTGGTGACGGTCTGCCCACCCGAATTGCCGGCGTCCCGTGGCTGCATCTCGAATACCGTGCGGAAAAGATTCTCCGACGTCGTTGTTAGAAAACCAATCTCCGCGTTGGGGTGCAATCCGTAGAGGTAAGGCGACTCCGGCGGTATGGCCTCGTCGATGTAGCCGTGGTAACCAGCGAGATCTGTGTTCGGTGGGGCTGCGAAACCTTTGAGGTACCCAAAACGAAGAATCACCCTCTCAGCGCGTTACTTACATTTACGCGGATGAATAACGATATTACGAAACATTTTTCGGTAAATATAGTGATAATTCTCGAATGCTAAAGAAAAGTAATAATTAATGCAGATTTTATAACAAAAATTAAACAAAAAATCATCGCAATGAAAAATCTACAGATTACAATTTTTTTAAATAAGGATTGATGATGTTAAAAAAAAATTATTGATAACATTTCATGTGGATATCGCGATAATAACAATAACTTTACCTGGCGCCAATTGTAATTCACCGTCGACCAAATCCGGTTGCATCAATTCCTCAAGATATGATACGCAGAGTCTGCGATCCCAGTCATCGGTTATGTGCCCACCGTACATGATTTCGCCGAAGAGATATCTGAGATCTTCCCAGGGCACTTTAGGACTGGCTTCGAGATAATTGTAAAGAACGCTGACGCTTATGTTGAGATCACCCACGTTGAACGGATAAATCTTGTTCCAACCTTGTGGACCGAATTTTCGTCTCTCGGCAACGACCGCGTGGAAGTAACAGAGGGAGAACAGTATTACCTTGAATTCCGCCTCTTTGCTACACATCTCGAGTGTCTCTTGGGTAAAGTTTTCCAGAGCTTTGTGCAGGTTTGCCTGCATACCCGTCGGTGGTTCGTTCGTAATCTTGATCGAGGATTCCAAAACGCCCTGAGAGACGAGAAGCGAAAAAACGTAAGAAAACGTCGACGGTGGGGCATTGAACGAAAGAATAAACGTTGATAAATCTTTGTCTTGTTTTTAGTTTGTTTTTTTTTTCGCGCAACGTCCCACCTGCGAAATTGTCACGGAGGACATTTATTATTATACTTTTGTATTATACGGGTGTCTATCTGTGTTATACGATCTAACCGGTGTGTTGGAAGAAAATGAGAGTATTAAGATGAAATAAACCTGGGGAATAATATGACCCGCAGGTGTACTAGCTGGCTCCGCGCTCATAAAGACTCTGTAATCCGGGTGTGATCCTTCGGCAGCGACCTCGAGCTTCTTCTCGAGCAGTGGTAACCACTTTTTCACCAGATGGATATTCTGCAAAACCACCCAATGACCTTCCTTCGAAGCTATGTCCATTGCCTTCTCGGCAACGGTCTCTTGACCCTGACCCAATGATACGTTGTGAAAATTCTGCGCGTCCGACGTAAACCCTAGACGACGTCCAAGATCCTCGACATCCTTCGCGAGAGATAAAAAATACATAAAAACCAGTTTTGTCAACTCTTCATATTTTTTTTCAACCGGAATCCTCAATTTGCACTCTGTATCAATTTTATTTTCTGCCACTGACTTTGTTTTCCTGGCACAATCATTTTTTGAAGCATAAACTTGGGAGAAACCAAACTAAAAATCTTGAATCTTCTTCACGAATGGACTATCAAATTTGCGGTTCGTTTGAAAATATTGAAATTTATGATCACAACAGATAATTGCTTAATGTTTTGATATTTATCATTTTTTTTCGAGTGGAAAAAACTTTCAAATTTCTGAGTTTTTCCAATTTTGCGCAGACAATATGAGTGTGTAAGGGACGACGAGAGCTTGCGTACCTTCAGTGGATTGACACCAGGCGAAAGTATAAAAAATATAGGCGTCGATGGGCTCGTTTCCTCGAAAGACTTCGCGAACTCGACGGTGCGTCCCTCGACATATCGTACACCAAGTTTTTCCTCGATAAATGCCGATATGGCGTAAGTCATGCGATCGGGTCTCAATGCCCGTAGCATGCACAGACGCTGTAGTGCAGTTTTGTTCTTCCATTCCTGTGGGAATTTTTCGCGCTCCGGACACTCACACTCGACCAGTTTTTTCCAGCGTTTCGACGAGCTCTCGATGTCTCTGTCCAAATTTCTGGAAAAAAAAGGTCCAACGTCAATTACATTCGAAAGCGGAGAAAACAGCGAAAACATTTCGTCGAAAGAGTTTCGGAGGGAGGGGTCGATACTTGCCGAAATTCTTCTCTCGACGCGAGACTTCTTATACCGCCCCAACTGGTGTTTGTCAGAAAGTCGACGGGCGACGTGACGTGGGGAACTATTGGAAATCGCAGAAGAAAATCTAGCTCGCCGACAGTTATTTCTTTTCTCACGAGTAATATTTGGAACGCCATTTGCGAGGTAAATATCAATTTGTCGCATTCGAAGAGACCTCGCGTCGTGTACATGAAAACTGAAAAGCTTATGCACTCGATTAGACTCTTGACTCGACTCGTCACGTCGGGTGCCGGATCGGCCTTCAATATAGCTTTTTGAAAAACTACACTGAACGCTTTGAGAGAAAATTGATAGATCGGATTGATTGTGTTCAAATCGTTGAGTATGAAATACAGCAGCGATGCTCTCGCTGCCGCTGGTCTGTACAATTCGCGAGCCGCGTCTATCTCGCAACTCGTGCCACGCGCCTCCGTGACTTTGCACTCGATCTCCGCCGCTGTTCGCTTGGTTGTCTCCAAATTCTCCACGAGAGCCGTGTCTCCGAGAACGTTGGCACCGGCAGACGACAATCTACGATTCAATCGGACAAAAGCTTTCAATCAATTATCTTTACTTTATTCGATTTATCAAAACGAATAAGGAAAAAGCATTCTCCTGCAATCGCGATTGATTCGGTTCAATCGTTCGTATCATTGGGTTTCTTTTTTAGCCGCCTATCCGATGGACTCGATGTATTTCTAACCTTCAGACATTTTTTTAACTTTTTAATTCAAAAACTAAATTGAAGAAACAAGATCACCGGATTGACGTTCTAGAATTCCTGAATCGTGTTTGTTATTAAAAAATAAGTTCAATATGAGTAAAACTATTATACCGCGACAGTAGGGAGTCTTCCAATCCATTGAGCGTGATCTTGAAGTCATTCTGTTGCCTCGTGAGTTCCGCCTTCAATTCTTCAAGGTCCGGCCTTTCCGCCTTGACGACTTCGGCGAGCAGCTGATCCTCGAGACCGTCTCTCGTTACCGTGAAATTTATCAGTGTCGTTTGGGCTTGCATTTCCGGTTTGTAATGAGGATTCGCCAATTTCGTGTGCAACAAGAGGCGAAACGAGGGATTATACTCGACTTCCTTGTCACCTATTTTTATAGCACGACCTTTTTGTATCAAATTTCGACCGAGTAAAGGGTCCAATACCGGGTCCACGGACTCGCCGATGTTCTCCACGAGTACGGTTAATCCTGCGGCCAACGACTGCTCTATCACGTCCAAGTAGCCTCGTTGACCCAATCGTATCACCATTAGATCGTCGCTGTACTTCTGCTTTATCCATTTTATTCCTTGGAGCTTTGAAAAAACGAATTTTTAACAATACTTAAAAGTTATGGGTCACATAAAAGTATCTTTTTCAAACCGAATTTTAAGAAAAAACAATAATAAAGGATGGATAAACATAAAATATTGTGTTCAGACAAATTAGCACACTATCAGATAATTCAACCACAGAGATTTAAGTCGTTTTAGAAATAGTTTGTTAGTAAAGAAAAAAATATTGCATTCCCACAAGTTAGCGGATTGGTAGATATTCGAGTATTAATTACTTGAGGATCGATCATCAGCGGCCAACGATCGGAGTTCGAGAGTATAGTCGCATTCTCCGTGGACATTCTATCGTTTGGCAATCCCTCATTGTTCCATTTGGCAATTTGAGTGTCGTTCGTGAGCAACGAGAGAGGATCGAGACCGTCGGTTATCGGTACTGCTGGTTCCATCGTTCGCAAGAAAGTCAGCCACTTGTTGTTCATTAAATCCTGACGAAACGATTTGGTGAAGCATCCGACGTAAGATATGAAAGCCGTTACCAGAAGCACATCGCCCGGCAAAGTAGAAGCTTGCTGCATGAAGCTATGAAGGAAAGAACAAAAAAGTCGCATGAATAATCGAGGATACGGAGAGACGATAAGTACCTATCATTTATTCCGACAAATCGTACTTGGCTACCGAATCTGCCCAGCGAACATTTTCCGACGCTAGACCACCGACCAATCGATTAGCCAGAGCGATCGTCGCGTTCGTCGCGTCGGCCTCCCTCTGACACTTGAGCTTTTCCGCGGTCGCTTGCTCGAAATCCGCTGTTAATTTAGCCAATTGCTCCTCCAACGACTAGACGGATAGTTTAATAAAATTTAATTTTTATCTTTTCGATTCCCATCCCGAGTCACACAAAAAATGTGACGCTTTTTTTCGTTTGTGCTTTTATTCCAAATCACTGTCCGATCTTCTACTCATGATAAATGTCACTCACAGCGACTTTACGCTTGATACCACCGAGCTTTTCCTGCGCCGCTGCCAATTCGGCGTTCGCCTGTGCGAGGGCCTTCCTCTTCGGTTCAACGTCGCAGAACACCTCGTAGAATTTTATGATGTTTATTACCCAAGCGCAGAGACCAGCTGCCGCGGCAGATTTTGATCTAACGAATTCGGGCTCGAACTCGGAATCCTTCAGATACGGCTGTATAGATTTCATCACTTCGGGATGAATGTTTTCTTTGTCGTAATTTATCAAACCGTCTAGGAAGGTATCGACTTTCGCCATAACTATCTGAAAATAACGAAATTGTCGGTATAAATGCATGCTGTTAATTCGTGTATGCAAACAGTTCGATACAAAACCATACAAGCTCGTTGAAGACTGTAAAATTCGTCTTCAAATTGTTGCCGTTTCAATTTAACACAAAATCTTTTTTTTATTAGCAGCGGCTTGCATGCGCAGACTCGGTTTCTCTAGAAGCTTATGCATGGCCGAGCTTCTGTCACGCTTTAAAAGTTCATCGTTCCGAAATTAGTTGCTCGTCGTAGTCCGTCGTCGTCGCGAGTTTGGGAAACAGCCTCATTAATACGAGAGGGCAATGCGAGAGTACCGGAGCCCGTAGTGGCTTACCTTGGCAGCTTTCCAGCTTCGGTCCTTTGGTACTTTGCCGCTTGGCGCCAAGAGTACCATTACAGCAGCAGTGACGTTGGTCACGGCACCCGGTGGAGAACCGAACGACTTTAATTCCGTCAGATTTGCTTTATTAAGGGTGTTGAGAGCTTCCTGAGCGGCGAGCAACGCTGGCTCGGCCTTGAGCAAATCCGCCTCGCAGTCGCGCTGCTTCTTCGATACTTCGTCCGCTATTATTGCGACCTTGGATTCCTCCTCGTCGGCTAAAGAAAAAAAATATTCAAAATATTTCGTTGCGTTTAACCAACGATTCTGATGATTTTAGAAACATACACGTTAGATAATAAAAAATAAAGAACAAACCCAAAGCCTTTTCCGTTTGCACTTTCTCGGTCTCGACGCCAACGATCGCGATCAAAGCATCGGCCGCTTCGTTCTTCTGCTGAAGCTCGATTTCCTGCACGGCAAGTTTCTCCTTGAGTTCATCCACCTGTATAGCGGTAGATCTTAACTTGGCGAGACCGTTCTCGAGACGCTCGACCCTGCCCTGCAATTCGGCAGCTTTGGCTTTGAGCAATTTAGCGTACAAGCTAATTTGTTCCAGGAACGACTTTGGCGTTGTGTAATTGTAACGTCTCTCGCTAGCCAAATAGAGACGGCTCGCGGCGTTCACGCTCGTGTGAGCGTGAGCCATGAACTTTGCCGCTGATTCCCTTGAGTCAAAGAGGTTTACGAAACTTAAGAAATTATTCACCACGTTGGGCTCCGATGTTGTATGAGTTCATATAACGCTTCCTGTGAAGTTTCACTCGAGGAAAATATCAACGCTCAAAATACAAACCTCAAACTTTCCGGAAGTTCGTTCAATTCTTGAAGAAACTTTTTCGAAACGGACATCAAAGCTTCCTGCGGCCATTCGTGAAACCAATTTATCGCCGTGCAGTTTATTATAGCAGGAAATTTTCTCGAGCGCACGCGTAACGTTGAACCAACGGGAGAGAAACATAGCACGACCCTGAAAACGAAAAATAAGAAATACATTTTCGCAGTACTGCCCCCTCGGTATTTTTGACGTACGCTGTAAATACACAATTTTTTACCTTAGCTGCCGTCTAACCCGGTCGATGAAGAATTTCCAACAATTCTCTCGTGTATCCAATATTCCAGCGCCCTTCACCTCGTTTCGTACACCTGAAATTGGAATTTGTGCTCAAACATTCCTATTTTTTTCTCCTCATCTTGCTCCATTTACTTTTTTATATTCTTTTTAACCACAAGACGAAGCAAAAATCAAACCTGCTATGATGTTTTCGACTTCGTCCTCGGGAAACAAATCGGGCACTTCGCCGGACGCGAGCATGTCGTTTATCAGAACGAGAAATTGTTCGTTCGGCACTTGGGCGTCGGTCATGAGAAACATTATTCCCAAATTTTTCAAGCCTGCCTTTGTGTACAACGCTGCCAATTCGAGTTTGAGATCACTGACGCCGTATCCCTTGCGCAATTGAATCTGCGATACTTCCAGTGAGCTTATAAAAGCGGCTAAACGGGAGAGGCTCTGTTTTCCCGAACCGCCGACCCCTACGAGCAACGCGCTTCCCCTGGGAGACTCGAGAATCCTGTTTATCCGGCACACGTGCATCATCGCGTCTTCAAAAAGCACCAAATTCATCGCCGCTACGAGATCGTTGTAGCTCACCAGAGCTTCCGACAATAGACGATGAAGAGTCTCCCAATCCTTGACCGGCATGTACTTTGGCTCGCCGACACCGCCTGAAAAATAATATCGACGTATCAACTCGATGTTGCAGAGAACTCAATGATTCTTACCGTGTGAATCGATTTTCTTTTATTACCTGCGAAGTGACAGTAGATATTGGGCTTTTCCAAGATGATACTCTCGTCGACGTCCTCGATGTTCTTCTTCAGCACGTCGAGTTGCAATTTCGTGAAGCTATCGATGTCTTTTTCGTCCGTCAATTTGTCACCGTAGACTCTCTGGGTCTCGTGCATCCACAACCTTATTATGTCGGTCGGTACCTGAAGACAGTCGTTGCCGCTGAACAACAGACCCTGAAAGCAATTCGACAGATCGCGAAGATTGAAGATGTAGTGAAACTTGGATGCTGTCGGGAGGAAGACTTGGGCGCATCGGTGATGCAGCTGGAGAGACGCTTGAACGATACTGTTGCACATGTCGGTGACTGTCTGCGGCAACCTATTGAAAGAGAATATGTTTTAGTCAGTTTACCGAAAAAGGACGAAATGTCATATCGCTTCCGCGTAAATAAATTTCAATCCTAATGATTTCAATAATTTTTTTTTCTCATTAAGTACAATTTGTCATTTCGAACCCACCTGTGCTCCGGATTCATAAGATGCTGGGACAGAATGGACGCATAGATAGTAGTCAGTGATTCACCGTTCGGGAAGCTAACCGCAAATACGGCAAAGTGCCTCTGTAGACGAGGATTTATGGTGAAGGAGCCAGCGGTTGGATTCATGCAGCTGACGTACTGACAATTGTGAATATCCTTGAGGCTGAGCTTCGTGCGATCGTACCAATGCCCATAGTCCAGATGCTGGCGTATAAGAGTGTGCGGTTGAACGGTCCCATAAGTGTCAACTTCAGGCATATTGAGATCATCGACGAAGTAAACCAGAGTCTTGTTTCCCGGTGGCCCATAATTCCTGCCGGCTTTCTTCTCCAGAGGTTTCTCCAAGATCTTCTGAAGCATCTCCGATGACGTATAAAAATTGAACGGCACATTGGCGACCGCATAGTTCTCCGATAGTTGCAATAATTTTTCCGCTACCAGCACGGTCTTTCCGCTGCCAGCGGCGCCGACCAACATCACGGGATGCTTGTCCGCCATTAGAAGATCCAAGAAGTATTTGACCCTGATGGACTCGGCTGTGTAAACGAGAACGGCTTGGAGAGGCATGTCCGGATCCAATTCGAATTTCGGCAGCCGCTCTGTCCACGGTAGAAATTCCTTGGTCTCCGTGTCGATGTAGTAATCGAAAACGGTGCCTTGAGCCGGAAACTTCACTTGCTTGAACTCGTTGACCCACCATTTAGTGAATTCCACGCGGTAGTCGACCGATTGATCTTGAAACATCGACGAGCCGAATGCCCAGACTGCGGCGAAAACGAAGTAGAGCTCGTAGTGTTCTTTGGTAAAGTCCACAGCAGTTAATTCCGGTGACAATAAGCAATGCAACAGATGACAGAGCATCTCGACGTGCGCCATGTCGACAATGGGCGTAATTTTTTTGAATCTAGTTCTCAGCGTTTCCAAACAAGACGGTATGTACTTGTCGAAGAGGATAACCAGATTAGCTTTTTCCACCGGCAAAGTTCGCTTTTCCACCCAACTCGTCACGTACGGATTCCAGCCGAGATCCTGAGGATTTATGTAGAGAATACCCGCTCGCGATACCGTGGCCGGTGTCGCTGTTCGCAGATTCGATATCTCGAACAACAATCTCATCGCGTTGGTCAGCGCGATTCTTTCGTTGCTCGCCAGTGTCAGTACCTTGTTGTCGTCCATGACGGTGTTCAACGACTCGATCCACATTGGATCTATGTCACCGTCCAGTATGATCCACTTTGGATTTTCACCGCCCAAGTTGGCTTGCTCCCTCATGATGACCGAGAACAATCCGTCTTTCCATTCCCGCGTCGCGGGATTGATGATACCGAATAGTTCGTCGTTCGTTACGGCTTTTGGATTGAGATCGTTGTAGATTGGTTTTCTCTTGATGTTCTGATAAGTTCGAAAGAGAGTTCTCCAGACTTGAGTCTTGCCGGAGCCGGCCGAACCGACGATGAACACCGAGTGTCTGACTTCCAAAAGTTCTTCGAGCTGCACGACCTTTAAGATAAAACCATCTTCCGGTTGAAGCGACAAATCCGCCGCCGCTTGTTTAACAGTCTTCTCAAACTCGACATCGCGCTTGCGCGGAACATCGAGAGCCGGAAATAGATCGGCGATTAGTCCCATGAAGACCGGCAGATCGTCGGAGACGACTTTCGGTATGTTGAAATCGCGAAGAGCTCTCATCAGCACTTCCTCCTCCGGTCTTCCGGGATCGCCGCGCTTTAAGCTACCGGCTACTACCAAAACTGATTTTATGGCGCGCAACCCCCAATCGTAATGATCCTGCTTCGATAACAACTCTTTGCAAAGAGTGTACAAGGTTATGAATTTCCTCGCCAATATTCTTGCCTCCTGAAAACCTTCGGCGACCAGCATGATCTCGCAGATGAGTTCGAAATCGGGCACGACCATGGCGCAAGGACGAAACAGAGCTTTCAAATTTTCCGGCAATTCCGTACGGCCGGCGTAGCCGGGATTCATCGTAATGAATATTCCCACGGTGGTAACGAGAGCTATAGTTTCGCCCATGAAGTTGAACATCTCTTTCTTGTCTCTTATTGCGTCCTGAACAGATTTCACCTGCACAGCGACGACCGACAGTACCTCCACCGATATCCTGTTGAACTCGTCGAAGCAACCCCACGCGCCGGTTTGCGCTAATCCTTTGTATATATTGCCGCATGACTTGTAGTCCATTTGCTCGGAACAATTGAATACGTAGACCATAATGCCCAATGCTCGACCGAGATCTTTCGTGGTCTCGGTCTTTCCGGTACCCGCTGGCCCGGCCGGACCGCCTCCCATTACCAGATGGAGCGATTGCGTGAGAGTTATGTAACATCTGTCCGTCAGCGGTGTAATTACGAGTCTGAAACATAGGAATGAATTTCAATTTTCGTAAGAGAATCGATTTTTGCGTCTTTTATTATTAGATCGTTGCATCCGAGAAAACAATTTAATTTATTTCGAATAAATTCGATCTTTATATTTTTATACAAGAAAATTATTACTGTAATGTAATAAAGTATACAATAAGGCAGATCAAAAGGCTCAACCATCGTACCATGCGTAAAAGGCACACTTTACCTCGGCGTATTGCCCAGGTACTCGTGAGAATATTTAAACTGAGCGTCGCAAATATTGGCGAAGCAATCCTTTTCCTTCTCGTCCCATCGGTGCCGCAGTTGACTCTGCCATTGAAAAGCCTGAGCGGTCTCCACCTTCGATTGAACGAGCTTCGCCACGACGTCCCTCGAGTGTACGTCTATAGTGCAGATTGTCATGACTTTTTGCCTGTCCTGCTTGCTCAGCTCGCCGAGCAACAGCGTGATCAAAGTGCTCAGCTGTGAGATTTGTTTTTTGAGATAATCCTTCAGAGCGTTGTCGTAGCCTTCCTCGAGCCTCGAGAAGGCGAGATTCACCTCGGTCGTCCACCAAATTTGCGTACCGCACAGCGATACCTGCGCCGGATAATCGAAGAGCCATTGTTCGCGGGGTTTCTCCTCGTAGCCGACGACCGCTTCGCTGAAGTAATGCCTCGTGGAGGCACGCATAGCGTGCTGAAGTCTGTTTAGCCATACCTCGACCGCACCGTCGCAGACCATTTCGCAATTTGCGAATTCCACGTATTCGCCGTCCTTCGCGAACATACCTCGAATTCGTGAGACAAAAATTACATTTCTTTTCTTTCGGACGTAAACATAAACGTTTAAAGAAAGAAAGTACCTGTTACGCGTTTGGGAGCTCCCTCTTCGACCGCGGCAAAATTCAATCTCGCCATCGAGTCGAAAAGCTTGGTCAAATGTTTCGCCACAACTTCCGGGGAATTTCCATTCGAAAGAACGTCCAGAAGATCGCTGGAGGATACGAAGTAAAATCTTGGGAAAGCCAGGCGCTTGGTTTCCAGATATTCGGCCAATGCCTTCTCGCAGAGCACCAGTTCCTTTTGCAGCACATCCAGAGCAGCAGCGAGACCGTTCTTGTTCGTGGCTTGCACGACGTTCGGAATTTTTGCCATGTCCTCAGTCATTTTTTTGAATTCTTCGTCTATGCGGTCGAAACGGTCGGCATCCACGGGCAGCTGTCGACGTATGTCCTCCGAGGACATGAAAATACTCTCGAGATGCATCCAGGTGCGTTGCACCTCGAACCACACGGTCGTCACCTGATCGGCGATGCAAAGCTTCTTCTGCCAGGCTGATACTTCTTCGAGGAAATGGGCGATGAATTTCGATGTAATGAGATTCTGTAGCTGTACCTGCGCTGATAAATATTCATTCGTCAGAAAAGGAAAAAAGTTAATACCGAGATACTAGAGAGATCTCAACTTAAATAATAATGTGCGCCTGAATAAATATCAAATTTTCAACAAACTGCGATTTTTAGGAATACGTTGTGAAACTTTTATAACAAAGAACAGGTTGACCGAATCTTTGTGGACTTCTTACTGGGAAATCTTTATCGATAGGTTCCAGTGATATTTTATTTTTCTGTTCAATGTACCCCTCATCAACATTTCTACACGATCAAAACCGACCTGATTCTCTTCCAGAGTTTCGATCAATTCTTCGCTGGCTCGTAGAAGCGTGGCGCCAGTTCTCGGATGAACTTCCCTCTCGAATTCCATTCCCGACCATGTGACGTTCAGTTCCCGAAGATACTTCTCCATCGACATCTCTTTGACCGCCTTGTCGACGATATTCTTAACTTCTTCCTCGCACTCGTGAAGACTGAGCTCGAGCAAATCGGCCAAAGTTGTCGACTCGTCCATAACGAAACGCACCTGACCGCGTTCACAACGACAACTTAAAACTCGTTTGCGGAACGAATTCCAGCATGTGAATATACGCTGATCGATTATGATGAGAAATTTTAAGCAGAAAATAAATGCACAGTGCTTGACACGTGAATAGAGCGGTCGAAGGGTCGATGAGAGAAATGACAGTGAAATTCGGTCTTTTTTTTCATGTTCGAAAAAAATTTATTCGAATCAAGCGGCGTGATGCGTACAATGGATAACGGTGCGTGTACAATGGAGTTGCCGAAGTCTGTCGTTGGCTTAAATAATAACAATGATCGGTAACGATGGTTATCGGAACAATAAACAATAATGATGACGATTTTACAAATGTTACTCTAACTAAACGCGTCGTAGGCGGCATTCCGCAGTTATGATGTAAAACATGCTATAAATACGTGTGAACCTTGCTGTTTGGTTTGATTTGATTGGTAATCAATTGAATAATAATGTCTGCAAATATTAAAAAATTCTAACATCGATCCAAGGGCATTCATTTTCAAAAACAGGCAAATGAGATAGTTAATGAAAAAGCAGTGAAAAATCGTCGTAAACAGCGAGGTTCGAGACTATCAGTGACGAATTTTGAAACGGTAAAAAATGTACAAAAGAATGGTTTTTTTTGTAAGTATTAAAATGATGAAATACGTGCGCATATATACAGTGGACTTACGGTCATCTCTGGAGTCATGTTGCCCAATTTCTGTAACACCGATAGCGTATGTACAGCAGTGCAACTAACATAGTCATGAACCGTCGGCCCGTATGGCACATTAGTAATTATCAAATTTATGATATCGATTATTATCGTTGGAAGCCCTGATGCTTTACATTCGTGTAAAGCGAGATCGTTGATTTCATGAAATCTGTACAATGTAATTAATATCGCGATCATAGATAAAATTTCAATTTTTCTAAACCCTTCGATACCTTGGTACTGTTCATCAGCTGACGCCAGTGCCTCTCGCGAATCGCTGGATTCTGCAATTCTCCGACAGCGCGCAGAGACGTGAGCATGTTCTTCACGGTTGCCTCCAACGATATGTAGGTGTCCCACGGCCTCATTTCCTTGTCGAGAGCTGCTCACAACCATCCCAGAAAATCGCATTAATACCTTTTTCTATTTTTGGCACCTTGTTTTTTTTTTCTACTTTCAGCGCAGTAAACAAGTGGATATTTGTAGCAGTGTAGTTTCCAGTGATACTTGCCGCGTATCTCTTTGGCAAACTTCTTGCACTCGATGTCCATATTCTCAACGTCAATTTTCCTCCACGGTGTCGTCTTCCATCCCTCGATGCTGCTCTGCACGATATTCACATAGTCCCATAGTTGTTTCAGCATCCTTAGCTCTCTCCTGCACTGTTTGAGTTGCTTGAACTCCGGTACGGTAACTTCGAACAGCGAGGCCGACTGTTGAATGTCTCTCATTTGGCGCTCGAGCATGCATATCTCCTTGTCGGACTCGTCCATCTGGCCGTAAGGGTTGGTGCAATCGTACTTGAAGAAACCATTGCGCCTGAATGCTTCGCGATAGTGAACTATCGTCGTGTCGAATGCCGACACTCTGCCGCGAATCCTCGAAACTTCGCCTGGGACAATCAATCAGAATAATTGTATTTTTTTCGCCTTTAACGAATTGTAATGAATCGTGATAAATGACCAGAAATATCGAAGGTGAATTCACTGCACCTGCTTGAAGAGGTGCAACTTGTTGTTTCACCATCAGTGCCAATTTCTTCGTGTTGGCCCACTGTTCGGGTAGTTCCTGCAGCAAAACGTTGACCTCCTCAGGTATGTCTTGATCGTAAAATTTGAGCAACTCGATGGTTTCCTGCAGCGGTTGAAACATTTCGTCTGTGGTCGGTTGCCTTTCCTTCACGCGCATCAGATATCCCATGACACTGACGAGACCCGCATAATCACCCGGTTGTATCTGCTGCAGTAGTCCCTCGTCGGCTAGTCTGTAAAATCCCGTTCGTTCTCTACCGGCATTCTCTTACGCCTTACAAATCGCTCACATCGAGCGAAAGTGGAGTGGAGATCGCGACTTTTAACCCAACAACGGTACATCGACACTTATCGGATGTCTTTTAATAGAGGACTTTCACGGGTTACATGGCAAGGGCGTGGTAATTCAACGGGACTTATCGCTGAGACGTATGGCCATTTAATTTTCACCAGTAATCATCTGTCTATCAGAGAATCTCGAATGACATTTTTAGAATGTATTTTATACAAACTCGAACGCATCAATAGATAAAGAATAAAAGAGTCGAGGTTGCAATTCCAAGTAATTACTATACCGTATAAAAGCGCCGAGATCAGATAAGCTAGTGGTGACTCGTTCGACGAGATGTTTCTTGAACATGCTCGACCACTTGCACACAGTGTTCAGCAGCGATTGTCTGAACGGCCGTAGATCGACTCTGAACCATCCGCAGAAGACTTTCGACGGTTTCATTTCCTCGATCTCGAGATAGAGGCCCTCGTAAAGATCGATTTGTTCGCGAAATTGTTCCATTCTCGGTGGCGAGCGCTGTGGCGCTTTAGGATCCATAGCGGCGACCATTTCCATCTCGTCTATCGTCAATTGCTTACTGTAGTCCAGAAACTGTTGCATCACAATTTCTCGATCTTCGAGCCAAAGATATGCGTATCCTAAATGAAAAAATTACAAAAAAGTTGATTTTGTCGAAAGTGAAGATTCTTAGCGGATGCTTGGAGTCGAGCACGCATTGATACCTTCGAAAATGCCGCAGAAATCTGTGGCTTCCTCGACGGCTTTGGCAACCCCGGCGAGTATTTCACTCTTCATAGCTTTAATGTCGTCGTCTTGTTCGAGTTCAGTCGCGTACACAGTCGCGTCGGTCTTCAATCTCGGCACGAGAGCTGCCATCCCCATAATATCATTCAAAAGCCCCACGATCAATTGATCCAAGCCGTCCGGATCTTCGGGATCTAGGGAAGGTTCGAAATAAAGATCCGGTTCTCTCAGCTCGAGTTTCGCCTCCAGCAGCGGTTCCTTCTGTCCCATTGGATCCATATTTTCTGCCATGTAACTCAAACAACATCCCACGGCCTTGCGCAGCGACTCGACGACTATGTCGTCGACGTAGCCAACGTATTCGCACCAGGACTCGCTGCTCTTGTCCGTTATCTCCAAGAGAGCCTCATTCTCGGCCAACAAATTATGAATCTGTTCGGCCGCTTTCTGTATCTCGGCGTAACGTCTCGCCACTTTCTCGGCTCTCTCGTCTAGCGACAGAAGAGCATCCTTGCGACGATCACGACGCTCAAAGAGAGGCGTCTTGGTCCAAGGCTCGAGAATAGTTCTGATCTTCTCAACGTTCGCCTGAGTCGATTTTACTCTCTTCCACAAACCTTCAACAAGCGTACCCAACTCGCTTATGTAGTCCGGTAGGCCCTTCGATCTCCAGGATAACTCTTTTTGTCCTCGAGTTACCAATGAATCGATTCTCGCCACTTCCAGCTCGATCAATCTGTACTCGACCTTTCTCGAACTGCGTCTGATGTCATTGTACGACGTTACCGTGCCGCCAAGCAATGTTCGGAAGGTGCGAAACGTCTCGGCCTCCTCAAATACCTATCAATAATAACCACAACTTAATTTAATGAGTAATTTAAAAAGAGCTCGCTAAACATGAATGAGCACAGATTATTCTTCAGTCTTCATTTAACGATCGTAAGCGCTACCTCGAGAGCCTCCTGAGGTATGTCGGTTCGCGACATCTGTTTCAGGTAGTTAACTTCTTTCAAAACTGCCAGCAATTCCGGATCGAAGTTTAACAGCAGAAGAATGGATCCGCGATCTCTTGCCAGAAGCGTTCGATCCAATCCACTCGCGACAGACTGCGGAACGAGTTGCGCCCATTCGGTGAAGAGTACGGTCTCCTTGTCGCTCAGCATGTTCAGCAATCTCTCGTAACGGGCGATTATGCTCTGTCCATCTTTGCTCTCTACGATTCTATCTTTTCGATTTAGTAAGAAATAAGAAAAAAATGGAAACTAAAACAAGGAAGAGTTCGAGATGGAGAGAGATTCGCTTATTTCCATCTCGAGAATACTCACGACGGTTGTAAGCTTCTGAACGACTGAATCGGCAGATCGATACGCTGTCTCAGCATGCTCGTAAATTGTAACGCCGCAGCCAACGGGGGTAGATCGCTCATGGCGCCGCGTGTGCCGCGTGTAAAAAGCAGCTCGACCATCGTCAGCTCGTTGTTCAACAATTCGACGATACGGGAGTAACGATCGGTGAATTGTTTACGTATAACCGGCCGCTCGAGAACCGAACCACCGATGTTGATGAGCTATCGATGAATTTCAACATCACAATGGGCACTCGACGAATATAATTCATCGGGAAGGAATTGGGGAAAAAAGCGAAATGGAAAAGAATGAAAGGGAATGGATGGCGGACTCGCTTGTAAATCCAATCGGATTCGAGAATCGGTCGTGGCACGTTGATAAAAAAAAATGCCGCACCGCGATATTTCATGCGAAGCAGTGGAAGTAAAAGAATGGAAACAAACCAACAAAAGGACGAGCGAAAAAAAATAAAACAACGAAACAGAAAAAGAAAGCTGATAAAATACTAGAGGATCGTGTTCGAACCTTGAAAGCACTCTCCAAATTGCCGCAGTCGTCGAATGCTTGGCAGAGAATCGCTGCCAGCTTGCTGTCCAAGTCGGTGATGGATTCGCTGAACTTGGCACAGTCAACGGCGAACGACTCGTCGTCGGGTTCGAGAACGTCGCTCGCGCGAGCCGAGAACGATGCGAATAGCTGTTGAAACTCTTTGAAGACACCAACAATACGGGCGCTCAACGAACGTCCGAGTATACCGCCCACTTCGATCTTCTCGAGTTTTGAAAATTCGAGAACTGTGTTGAACAGCCACTCGATGTCGGCGAGACGCTTCAGAAAAGCGTCGAGTCGATGAAACACCGCTGACGGATTGAAGTTCCAGGGTGGCACGTCCGGCTTCATGCCCGGCTGCTGTCTCGCGCGGTCGAACTGTTGCTTGAATTCTTCAAGAACTCCTGAATAATCAAATTTTAATAATCATCACGTCGACAATGCATTATCGGTGATCGAAGACATGATTGTTAATAATACCAAATATTATTATTTTCTGAAGGAATCCAAAATGTAAAAAAGCTATGTTTTGTACGGATTGCCAATCCCAAAAATGTTTAAACAGTTTTATCGAAAACTATTGAAAACTAATAAAATTGCATAATTCCGCAAAGATGTATTTGCTGTTTAAAATTCGCTCGAGTTCGCGACAATTTAGTACCTCTCGAGATCTGTACACGTTGAAGAGCCTCGTCAACGTCGCTCTGAAATATCGACGAAGGATCAAGAAATCGTCTTGCCTCTTGTATCAACAGGTTGGATATTTGTCGGAGCATAATGATCAGCTTGCTCGAGCTCTGATAGTAGCGCGATTTCGCCCACGCCAAACCGACCGTGTGGATGAGGCTCGCCATTATGGGCTTAGCTTCGGAAAAGTCAATTTCCTCGATAGCCTTGAAGCATCTCCTCAGCGGTGTCAAGTACAGGGATATCTCTTTGGCCTCGGCTAGCGAGGCTACGACGTTGCCGAATAGCGTCCGGAAACAGGGGTAGTAAGCGCTATCGGTACTCTCGAGGATTATCGCCATCTTTCGGACTCGATCCTCGCGAAGTTGGTCGAAAATATATCTAACGAACGAGTGTATAGCCCACAAATAAAATTCATTCCAAGACACTTAAGGCACTCAAAAAATAAAAAAAAATAGGAAAAAAACGCTCGTTCATCCCAATGAGAATTATTATACGAACCGCAAATTTACCAAACGTTTCGACCAGTATTCGAGCTCGACATTGGGCGTGGGATTCTGTCCATTATCGAAAGCGGTACTTGACTCGTGAGTGACAACGTCGTTTACCAAGTAAGCCCATTTTATCACAACACCCTCGATGGCGCTTTTCAAATAAAGATCGACCGCCTGCGGTCCATCGCGCGTGACCTGTCTCTCGACCTCGGCAACTTTTTCTAAACCCGCTGGCATCGGTAGAACCGTTTTGCCGTTCACCTGACCTTTGACCTATGCAACATAATGTTTCGTCTCGTGACTGGTGATATATTCGAAATAAGAAGGGTCTTCTGCGAATGAATATCGCTTCATGATACCTGGTACAGAGTGCCTCTGATCGAATGCACGTGTCTGGAAATATCTTGTATAGCTATCTCCGGAAGATCCTTGTGATTCTCGGCTTTGCTGAGCAGCGGCGCGAATATGTTATCCACGAGAGTTGCCAGTTGGTCGACGACACGGTTGGAGAGATCGCCCATCAGAAGCATCTCGGAACATTTCTCACGCTCCTTTGGCACCGGCGCGATTCTCACCTTTACCGCATACGTACCTACGGATATGAGAAATCGTTAATTAACAGTTCAATCAGTGTATTAAAGTTTAATCTACTTTCTAACGCTGATCCTTGCAGTGTTCCGATTCCTCATCGATGTGACCAAGTTTCGTAAACGCTTTAGTTCGCGGAAAAAAAATCGTCTTTCATGTCAACTTATGCATAATTTTCCAAAATACGAAAAAAAAGGCAATATGAAAAAATGTTTGCAGACGAAAACAAAATGGGAAATCGATGTGCAAATTTAATTGCATCATCTTTTTTTAGTACCAGTTTTTGCCTATGAAAATAGATCCAATTAAATCGATCGGTAATTGCTAACCTTTGGTTCTCTGACAAGGTATAGGAAAGCTCGACGAAGCGACTAACTGAGCACCGGGCGTCAGGACGACGAACAGAGCGGCTGGTGTTGGATTGTCCAAAAAATCGAATACCGTTGTCCGATGATCCTCCGTCAGCAACAGTCTTCCCCATTTTTCGGGCTTCAATTTCAGTGACTTTTGAACAAAGGCACCGATGTACTCGAGCCTGAAGTCCGTCGGTGCTTCTGCCATTTCTGACCCCACGAAAGGCAAATATTAATTTTCAACATATAATATTGATCAACGACAGAACGTATGCAATTATCGAAAATCGAATTTTCGTCATTATCGTTTTTCGTGCATCAGTTCTACGAGGAAACAACTTCGAGCCGCGGCAGCCGAAACGTAACTAGTTCCTCAACCGTCGGATGTGCCACGGACGTTTCTGTCTTTGGGGTAAAGTCGCTCGTCGGCTCTATTGTCACGACGGGAAACGCACGGGATAACATTGCCCGCGCGGGCAACTGACGTTGCACGCGATCACTTCCGGAACAGTGACAGGCACGAAATATCATCCCCACCCGACAATCCCTTCGTATCATTCCTATACACATCGGTAAGCTCGGTAATACAAAATTTACGTCTGTTCTCTCCTTAGCCAATGTTTGAACGCGCACGCGAGAGAAATGCTCGAAGCCTCCACTTCCTCCCGACAAAAATTAACGTCAGTGCTATCTGAAATTCTGTTTTCGTTTAAATTGAAAAATGAAAATGAGATTTCCTATTTGTCGATTACTGAAAAATGAGCGGATACTCGGAAATACTTTACGGCCTTTCGTGGCAACGACGAGGAAAAGACTCGTCTGCAGTGTGCTCAAACCAAAAGTTAGTATACCGTAGTTACTCTGTGTATTAACGTAAAAGCCCAG
Organism: Ischnus inquisitorius; assembly: GCA_963924025.1. NCBI lineage: Eukaryota > Metazoa > Arthropoda > Insecta > Hymenoptera > Ichneumonidae > Ischnus > Ischnus inquisitorius. The sequence continues at coordinate 11,968,542 of OZ001250.1, forward strand.
GAGAGAAAGAGAACTTGGGGGCGGGTAGGTCGAGATGTCACCCCGTGCCTCGCTCCGCCAACCCCTATAAATCATGACGAGAAAGAGAGCCCGAAAGACTTCGAGCGTCACGAAATATTAGGATTCTACGCTGTTCCTTTTGCCAAGAAGTCTGACGCGTCGTCGCGATCGATGCAAGTCGCATTGGGCCTCGAAGGAGAAAGAAAAGTTTCATTCTATCGGCGATGTGTCTCGCGCAAGGGTTGACGTCTCGGACGAAACGAAAGTCTCGAAGAAAATGTACGTAAAACTTGTTTATATTTTTCTAAAGCTTCGTCCAGTGTTTTTTTTTCTTGTAAAACGCGGCTGATGAGACGTGACGCTGAATTTGAAGCCCTGAGGATTCCAGTGACTCCGATAGTAACCCTAAAAAAAAATCGAAGGGATTTAAAAAAAATCACTGAATGTTCGAAATGTGTTTCGGTGATCCATTTTGCCTCGACTCTCACGATTCTTTTTGAAATCCTGTGACGTAGGAAATTTGAAAAATTATCTTATCATTGCCTCAAGATCTTCAGGGTCAAAAATCTATCAACCAAAAAATTCCCTTCGGTATACCGTCCCCCTACGATTATAAAAATATCTCCTGCACTGCGCGCAACACGATTAATCATACTTATCTCAACGTTTTTCGCGAATCAATCAATCAATGCACTTTTCCGACCTCAAAACTCGAAACCCTCTTCAGTGCATTTTTTTTTTTCATCTCGAAGAGAGCTTCTCCATTTACTACTATTAACTTTGATATCGAACTCCCGGTGACATTAGCCCCCGGGGGGGATGGAAAAAAAAACCGCACGCGTATATAGCCGTGCAGTTCATTTGGTCTCGCGATGCGGATTTGCGATAATGGAAAATTCCCGTGGGTGGTCGGGGACCGCGGGGACGTGGAAGAGGACGATGGACAAAGCGTAACCGCGCGTTCGGAGTGCATTCAATCGATAGCTTAATCTCCTTTTTCCACCGTACACGTATACACGGTTAGTAGGTTTGGCAAATAATATTTTGATAAGGTTCGCAGGAACGAGCAATTTTTTTTTCGCGGTCAATATTTGACGTTCTATGTTCCAGATGGCGTGTGCACCTATTGTTTAGTGCCTCTGTGCGGTCCGTCGACCGCTACCTACATATATATATATACATAAAATCGGTTCTCTTTTCATCCCCCGCGAGCCGCCGTCATCACCCTAATCCGACGGTCCCACGCGTTTTCCCGCTCACAAAAGACCGCGCGCACTTTTCATTTCGCTGCGAAAACCGTAGACGATGAATTAGAAAAGCGAAAGGGAAACGCTCGGGGAAATTCTCGTCGCTTATAACTTACAACATCGTGTATTGTTGTGTAACGGCGTTGCGTATCTGTGTGCAGACGTGCACGAGCCCCGACGGTGGACGAGGCATATTGAATTACTTTTCTCGTCGTTATCGCGCGAGCCCCCGTGCGAATCCTCTTTCACGGCGAGGTTCATATTTTTTTCCTTATTTTTCTTGTTCATCTCTCATATCTCACTTGCTCCTTCGCAGGATTTCGCGTCTTCTCTCCGGGGGTAAATTGGTAAGTGCGCAACGTTCGCGCGCCCTCGCGACCCCGTATAATAACGGCAACTTACGAGTTAACAAGTGAGAAAGACTCCGCGGACACCCGGAGCGACGATGGGAAGTTTTCCTTCTTGGCTTTCGCTAGCGCCGTCTCGGCGCTCTGCTTTTTTTTCCCATCCGTTTTTTTTTAGTCGCCGCGCAGATAAGAATTATTCGGGCGCTTCTAAGTTTCAACGAGATACCGCTGGACCGAAGCGAACCTGGAATGAATAAGCATTAAGGACAAGAGAAAAAAAACTTTAAGAAGATCGTGAAAAACAAAAAAGTTTGAATTGAATGAGGATCAGTGATATGTAGATTTTCAGCATCCGATACATGCCCCGTTTTTTTAATGCATATATTGTAGCGACTGTATAATAGAGCATGAAGAGTCTGTAAAATTGATGATCCTAGCTCTCTGCCGACTCCGTAACCACGGGGGTCACGGCTGTATCGTGCAACCGCAGCTATTTCGTTTGCAAAGTTTCGTTCGAGTCTCGCGAGAGAAACGTTGAGAGAGCCGAGTGAATAATGCGAATCCGACACCTACGAGAGTGATTTCTTATTTAGAATCTTTTGAACTCGATGTCATTTTTCATTGGGGCCAAAGCCCCGATGCCTTTTCGTACTACGCCTACCCCTAGCATACGAACCCTGCAACGCGACTCTCAGTGCAAACTCGAAGCTTCGAAGTCGCCTCGCTGCTCGAATAAAACGAGATTTCTTCTTCTCTTCGCTTTCGAACCTTTGCCTCGATTGCACACCCTCAAATAACGGTTTTTTTTTTTACCTTTTTTCTTTTTCGTCTATTTACGCGTGTCGCACTTTTGCGCCCCTCCGCTATAACAGGAAAATCTGAACGCTTTGGCAAAACACATTGAACGTGGCAAAAGAGGATAGTGGACCATTTCCAATTTTCTTCTCCGTTACTTCGGGACGTGCGGTCGAAAGCGAAAGTATGTATAGACCGTAGAGTTTTGGGATGGCAAGTGGCGAAACGATTTTCCCGTATCGATGGGGCCCTCCTGTCGATACAGCAGTTATCCATCCATCAATCATTGCGGTCACCGTATACGAAGGTAGCAATTTTTTAGTACGAACTCAATCGTAAAATGAATAAAACGAACGACAGCGGGAAAAAAAATAACTGGGGAGTATACAAAAAAATTGCAATAAAGCACTGGCGATATATCTTTTACGAGGATGCATTGGCAACGGTGAGAGAAACGATTTGTTTGAGTGAAATGAATTTGTCTACGTAAGAAAAATATTGCTTCAATATCGGCCCGCTGCACGGCCATTAAAATAAACGTGACAAATTCGTTCGACTTCAATAAAATTTCTTTTTCGATTGGTCAAATAAATGCGAAGAATAACTGATAAGAATTGCACCAGCAACGATGCAAATTAGTTGATAAAAAAGTCCCTCACAGATCTCAGAATTCAGTCATTCGACGTATCAAAGTTCAGAGATTTCTTTAATTTTTTTTTTTTTTTCAAGAGTAGCGTCAAGAGACACCGACGTATATAAGGACGAACTTTCCGGCATCGGTCGACCGAGGCGTCAAACTTTTGTGGGGGAATTTAAAGCTCGCCGACTGTCGCGTGTTCCGTACGGAATAAAAGAGAAAGGGGGATGAAAAGGCGAGAAAAAAACCTAGAGAGGAAGCCGCAGAGAGTACGGATCTCTGCTTGCGCGGGACAGCAGTGTTACCGAAGGCATTATGGTAATCTCGAAATCACATATTGCAATTCGCATGGTATTTCGCGTGCGTGGATCTCGGAAAATTCGGTTTGGCGAATCTCGAGCGGTCGGGAGGGGCAGAGAGAAAGAAAAGGAAAATATGTGGCGTGAAAAAAAGGGAAAAATTCGCGAGCAAGGCAAGGAGCACGCGCGCACCCAATCGACGAACCGAATGTATTCTGTTTGGCTATGAACGCATGTATGCCTTTGAAGATATATCCCCATCGCACACTCGCGCATGTACGGAACAATTCGATTTACCTCACGTCTCTTCGTCGCGAAATGGCGAAGTTGAAGAGCGGAAGAAAAATCTTCATGTGTCACGAACTGCAGAGAGAAGGAAACACGGCGTTGCCATAGTCTATTCACGTATCATCTCAGAAGGGAAATAGGATGTGAAGGAACACAATACGCGTGGCGCATAAAGTTCCGGAAAAATCTAGTCTAGATTTTTATCATTTCTCTTTTTTCCCTCGTTTCCGCCTGCAACAAAGACTGATAGGTCTGTTAGATAAATCAGAGCCCAAACCTTCCGTGTTCATATATCCGAAACAAAGAAACGCGCCGACTAAACAATGAAACCGTAATTAAACCGAACCGGACCGAACCGGATTTACCGTAATTAAAATTCAATGTCATTACGACGAAAAAGAAGATAGTCCGAAATTGTCGTGGTCGAGTTTCGCGTTGTCAAAACGCGTACAACGCCTTTGGGAAACTTAACGCGGTTTAATATGTCACGACGCCTCGTACCGCAATTTATGGTTCTAATTATGGCGTTACCATAACGCGAGCCTCGGAGGTTCGTCTACGGATTCCTGACCCTTTAACTTGGTCGACGCGTCACAACCCGCAAGCTCGCGTAAACCATACGTCCCTGTGTACCGTAAATTCTATATTGCAACAGTGTTGAAACGCACACTTAGACCGAAAGCTTTGCACGCACGGCACAGCGAGCTAAATACTCGCGAGTGATGTGCGGTTTTCGTACGTTTTATGAGTTTAATTTGAATCCTCGCCGGACGCGTGAAGAAGGAGATAGAAGGAAAGGCAGTGGCCGTGGGTCGCGGCTGTTCGCATGTGTCGCCGGAATTTCTGAATATTCTAGTTTCATTCCTCGGCGGAATTCAGTCGAGACCTCTCGCGCTCGACTTTGTAGCCATGGTTTTGCGGATTCACGTACAAGCGTCGTGGACAATTATTATTTTTCGAAAAACTGTGTTATCGACAATAATAAGAAGCATCCATCAATTATTGTACCCATCGCAATTGTGGAAACAAAAATTGATCAATACCTCGTCAATGTGACAATACAAACGTATACGATAATTATTGAATTCTTCTTTCGTTCGTTTTGCCACAAAGAAAACTCCCTCTTACGATCCATAATTCCATACAGCTCTCGAGAGCCTCGGCTTCGAGAGGAGTCGGCCAATTAATATTTGAGATCTTTCGTTTCCCCTCCTCGATTTTTCTCTTCCTTTTATCTCTCGTCCTTGGCACATTCAATTGGCATTCGAAGAGAGCTTCGGCGTAACGCCAGCCGACGCGCGCTACGGATCAGCTCTCGTTGGTCTTCGACCGCGAAGATCTCGAGGGGTGGATTTTGTGCTACCGTGGAATAATTTTTATCCGCCTAATAAAGTTGATCCCGCCGTACAATCGACGACTGCAGGGAATTGGCTTTTCTCAACGGTCGACGGCGTTTCTATCGTGTACGTTAGTTGCTCTCTGTTTCTCTTCTTATGATTCTTCTCTCTCGCTTTATTATCCTCCTTCGCTCGTGTGCAGCTGCTGACTTGTGCTGGAAATGATTAGCGCTCATTCGCTCGGGCTAATCTCTCGTGCGGTCGAGCAGCAAGGATGAAGCTTTAACGCCCGACTTCCTCATCGAGCTTCCATGCCAAACCGTCCCCGCGTGGAATATGCTTTGTCGGGGCTTTCTACATCAATGGACTTTTGGAAGCCAGTAGATGTAGCACTTATGCTGGTATAAATCCTGGGCAAAATCTATACGGTGCGATGGTTAATGTGCCATAATTTATTGCAATGCAAGCTCGTTGCTGCGTTGAACCCAATTGCCTTATAAAGCCGTCTGGCTCGCATTGAGCCGCATTAGCTTCGAATCCAAAAGAATCACGTGACTTATACACGGACACTAAAACTGATGACAAATTCAGTGCGGGAATTATTTTTTATGAAACTAAAAATATTATTTTCTCTATTCGTATGCATTAAACCCCCGGGAATTATTTTTTTACATCGTTGCATACCTCTTGGCAATCATTAATTTGTAGTAGCAGAATCCAAGAAATTGCTAGTGAATTTCAACGAAGTTAATCTATATGATTGCCAAAGTTTTGGAAAACTGCTAGCTGCATTTACTGTGCAGGGTCGTACACGAAAATAATTAAATTCCACGATAGAATGCAAAAGGCGCGACAGCCATGAGAAGGAATGAAAGATTTCGCCTGGGAAACAAAGACCTCGAGGCCCGTTGTGTCGCAGGGTGAAACAACTTTAGAGCCCGCGAGCGATGCTCTCCCACCTTCTATCCATCCTTTCTTTATCCTCCGCGACGAAAAAGCGTCTCGCTTCGCGCGAGGAAAATTTCGCGGACAGCGAGATAGATAGAAACATCGTCGTCACTCTCGTTTTCCCCTCTGGACCGAGAAAACTTGATCCTTCCCTTTTGGCAGAGCCAGGAAAATTTTCTCACGCCTCGATTTCACAGCCACTTTCGCTAGTACGAGTGACTCTGTGCTTTTGTGTATAATGCCGTCGGCATTGAATGCATAGCTGGCGTTATATACCGAAGCGAACTTCGATACAGTGCGAGAATAGTCCAACAGTCTGGGAAATTTTCCAAGTTTGAGCTGCCGCGCGACGACGTTGAATTTTCACTTTTTTCCGTACCTCCCCTTCGAAAAGCACTTAAAAGGTTATCTGGATGTGCTTTTCTACACGTCTCATGTCGATTTCCTTTTACTTCATCTAATTTTGACTGCTTTAACTGGCGGAACTTCGAAATTCTTCTTGTCAGGCTCTGAGCGCTCTTTTTTAACTTATCGCTGAACAACAATTTATCAGTACATTTTTTTAAATTGTTGTCTTGCAACTTAATGAGCAGATCGCTATGTACCTTCGACTACAATTTCGACCTCTTCGACTTCTTCTTCCTCGGCCTCCTCGACCGAAGGGCTGCGCGAGTCCAACATCGATTTCAAAAGTTTCGAGATATCCTCGACTTTGCCCTCGTCCCCGGCCGATCGCGTCGCTTCCATCGTCGGGACTTCATCGCCAACGATCTCTTCGCCGGCCGCGGATTTCTCGTTGTCCAGACTCGTCGCGCTATCGCTCGGGCTGCTCTCCGTGTCCGTCATGATTCATCCGAATCGCATCTGTGGCGAGTCCTCTCTGGAGATTAAAAAAGAGCGCAGCATTTTTATCTCGTGAAAAAATTTTACACATTCATTATTAATTCTAATCTATCGAAGTGGGAATAAAAATGTCCGCTGTATCTCGATGGCCCTTGCCCGAGAGGAGACCTTGAGATATTTCGTCGAGGTATCGCTCGTAATTCTTCCTTTATCGTCACGTGCTTGCCTCCCCGTTGTACTGCACGCTTCGCCGGGTTACTCGTGGAAAAAAAAAAAAAAGAAAGAATATGCTACAAGCGTGTCTTTCCTTAATATCCGGAGGTCGGCTCGCATCCGCCACCTGCGCCTGCCTCGCGGAACGTACACAACGTAAATAATAATAACTCTCTCGCTCTTGGTCTCTCGCGTTGCGAAAAAGGTACTTCCTTTTCGAGAGCCACAATTCGGAATGAGAAAAAAAAATAAAGAAAAAAATTGTGCGGAAAGGGTGATACACAAGATATACAAGATATACGGAGCATGAGCCCAAAACCCGATAAGCACTTCGGCAAGCAAAGATATAAGGTGAAAAAAAAAACGCTTAGTCCTGCGGGATAGACAGAAAATTGAGCAATCCGCATTCATATCAGACTGGTTTACGAGCGTGACAGTCCTCGCTCAGTGCCTTCAATATTCAGATATTATCTCTTGTCGTTTCGTCCTCCTATGTTCGAACTTTCTTTCTTCCTCTCGCGCTCTCGGCTCGTCAAATGCTCCCCTTTCCTCGACAACCCGGGCTGGGGTTTCCATTCGAATTCTAGTCTTCCGACTCCCGACTCGTATTTCCACCCTGTGGCAACCCTTGCGCGGCTTCTCCACGGCATTGCGAAGAGCTCTCTGCGGCTATGCCCAGCACCACAGAATGAAAGAAAGGAAGACGTAGAGACGAACGCTAGACGAGGATCTTCGCCGATCCTGCTGACGACGCGTTTTCACCGGCAAATCGTCTACGTAGGTGTATTTCCAGAGAAAAGGAGCTCATCCAACGCGTCCGACTCTTTGTTATTTCGTAACGAGAATATCTTTGGATTTTCTTTCGAATTGTGGGACGCTGAGAAGCACTTTTTTCAAATTGTACCCCAATTCACTGTCTTCAACAGTGACTCTAATTTAATAATCGTAATGATTTCTATTTTTTCATAGGTGATGTCGAAAGAAAAAAAAATTTAAGATCCTTGAAACAATATGCAACGCGATTTTTCTTCGTCGACTGATACATTTTTTACTACCGTCGTAACATGCCGACTACGCGAATTTTACGATCCCGAACATAAAAAGAATTTAATCAATTCAAAAAGCGATTATTACTGTTCCGGAACAAAAGGAGGCTCGCTCCCGTGCAGTTAATAATGCTGGTACCGGCATGCGATATATAAACACCATATATATTTGTCTTGAAGAAGGAAACGCCTTCGGAAGAAAAATTAAATATCGCAAAAGAACGACGAGGCAAGAAGAGACAAAAGGCAAGTGGGGAATGGCGGACCGTAAGAAGAAAGCAACGGGAACCTTTAGGGTGGAATCTCGTACGAAGGGAGAAAAGGAAGATCCGGTACGGTAACTGGGAACGAGCGAGAACACAATTTTCCTCTCTATTTGCCGAGGCGTATGCCGGCGCCGGAGGAGCGAGATCACGAGAGCGAGGAGTGTCAATGGCGTTTTGATTGATACCCGATGAAGGAGAAGTCAATAACGTCTCGAGATCACGGTAAATTGTCGAGGAGAACGACAGCCAACAAGGCAAACCACCCTTCCCGTTGTGTACTATAGCACGGAACGGAGAATAAATGCTAGATCGAACATTGAGAAACAGAAGGACCTATCCAACAACGCTTCCGAATATCAAACAACGATATATACGCTCTTCTGTTCCTCGAGTGTTACAGTGACGCTAGAAGCGTTCCACGTTGCAGGTCTGACCCGCGAAGTCTTTTTCTACTGGCGCGTCTGGAATCTCAATTCCGAGTCTTGAAGCTCCGTTCTCCCGACGACACGCAGCTTAAGTCGAGCGATGGCTCATCATATTCTTTTTTATTATCTCTTTCTTCCCCTCGTCTCTTCGACCTCTTCTAGCGTTGCCTGTATCAGCATATTTTTCGCAGTTTCGCATACTTTGGCGACTGTGCCAAACGACAAGTTTTAGAGACGATTCTTACCCTCGAACACGAATCCCAAAGCTTTTGTCTTTCTGCGGAAGAATTTTAGAGCAAGAAATTCTTAGAAAGACATGGTCTGTTCGATCAAATCTTTCTATATGCGGTCTACGCTAAGAACACTTTTTAGACCGGTTGAAGATTCTTGAAAACAACGTTACCGTTTGTAGTTGAAAATTTTACAATAATATCATTATCTTTTTTCGCTTTACGCTCCGATCGGATTCGAGTACCGTGCTTGGGGGTTTTTTCTTGATTTTTTTTCTGTGCCCATTAAAAATTTCCAAAGTCCTAAATTCGTCATGGCAACGATGCTGTCTCGAATCGCGTATTATCCCAATTCGTTTGAGTGCGGGGAATGGGTGCCAAGGGTGAATCCTCTTGTCGAAAATCGATTCGTGGGAAAGGATAACGACTGGAAAGCATCGAGTGGCTCGTTATCCATGTAACCTCCCCGGTCCCGACTTTCTGTAGCTTTTACTTCTTCGTTTCGACCTACGGATCAGTCCTGGTCACGGTTGACCGACGAGGAATCCGCTCTCGAACCGAAGGTCGCCGTGTTTTCAAGGACTGGAACGATCCTCGCGTCAGGATAACAACGGAACTGAAAAAAATCAAATAACAAGGAGTCGAATAAAAATAAAATAGCTCACTCGAGAAAATTTTTATCGAACCGCTGCTTTTTCATAGTGCACACAACCAACGTTAAGAACAGTTGTTATTTTTCGCTTCTTCACCATAATGTGCTCCGAGAGAATTCAAGGGGCACGCGAAGCAAAGAATAAACAAGATACACGTACTTTACGAGTATATACATCTCCGACACTATATACGTTGAGCCCTGGCTAGACTTCGAAGCCTATTATGGATTAGAGGGTGCGGTCTCGCGGGCAAACACCACCTAGCAACGGTTGTTGCACCGCGCGGCGTTAACTTCAACCCCGGTAACAGTTTTCAACCCAACTCCTCCCCAGCCCTCCCCCCCAATCCCTCTTGACACGTACGTTACAAACACAATCTTGCGAATACAAAAGCGTTGCCGAGAAACTGAAAATACGCAACGGGATAAATTTCACGTCGCGTCTCTGCTCCGCTCGCCCAAGTTTTTATTCTCCACTCGGACTCCACGCTGGAATAATAAATCCGAGAAGTTTCAAGAAAAAAAAATATAAGTTTCCGCGAGGATCCGAGAAACAGTCCAGAGTCTATAAGGGATAGCGCAGTTTTTCCCTCATTCTACCGTACTACTACTACCGCGAGGGAAAGTGCGGAAACCGAAACATAACTCGCTCGCGCTTTCACGGACTTGTTTACGCGTTAAGAAAAAATTCAAGCTTACCCGTCGTCTACCAATGTTTATTACTTCGCGAGATAATGGATTGAGTGTAATGAATGGATAAGAAAAAATTTAATCGCGCACTCACCGGTTTGTTACTTTTTTTTTACTCGGTGATTAACCACGACGTTAATTCTCTGTTCGCAGGCGTTTACACGGTGTCGGATCGCGGACTACCGATCGACGTTGGCGTCGCGGCGCCACTTGAGTGCATCACCCTGTTGATGCAGGATAAAAGGCCAAAGGATTGCACGGGAGAAAAATAGATATTTCCTTCGAGTGTCGTCACTTCGGGTGTTGAAAATGTTGCGAAGCGATTCGATTCTCAAAAACGTGAAGCAAACATATTTAATGAATTAAGAAATTTTTCAAATAATGAACCCAATATTTTTTTCTCTCCAAATAGAAAAATAATGAATTATTCAAAAATACGTAAATCGTCTGATTCTAAATTCCGGTGATTAACTAGCGTGTTAGGTAATTGCAAATTTGGACTTGTCGAAGAAAAGAGTGCGCGAAAACTCCGATAATAATAATATAATTAATTAGGGAGGGAGCCGAGGTGACGAAAATAATGTTTTCTCGCTGTGCTTCACAATGAAACGTTTTTGCAATTCATAAATTGACGAACGCACTATTTTTTCCAAATGTCAAAATTATAAAAATTGGATTACAAAATGAAATGACTCGTAGCAAAAATCGTTACGTTCCGATTCCAGATTGAAGTGTTTAGCTAGCGAAACAACGAAGATCCAATTTGTTGCGGGAAAAATTGCGCAACAGCTTCAAAAGTAGATATTTGTGGAGATATGATTGATATAGAGAGCCGAAGAGGGCTGAAGCGATTTTTCTCTGTTGGGCTTCATCTATGCATGGCTTGTAACCCTTTTAAGTTACAACCCCTTCAAAGTTTCGGCAATGGGGACACCCCCTACCCCCCTCTTTCTCGTATAATACCAAGGGATGAAATAGCTCTATCAGCAAAACATTCCGGGGGCTTTATGGGGAGGAACAGAGTTCTCGTGCTCTCGAAGACGTAACCGTAAAATAATTTAGCTATACGCTTTACGGGCCTCTATGAGTGTGTTACAGTATCGCACGGGCAAGACAAAAGGATCCGAGCGCGAGAGGCGAACGCTACTCGCGACTAATTCTCACCCAATGTCCTCCAGACAGGGTAGTAGATCATTAAGATTAAAGGGTTTTCCGGCTGAGATTTCCCGCGCCGAAACGCCCTTCGCGCCCATCGCTCTCGACATACACAACACGGGTACACACGGATGCGAGGAGAAATTCGCGAGAAATTGCCGCGAACCGAAGACCGTGAAGAGTTTTCGAACGGCGCGCGGGTAGCGAGAGGGACGAGCCTCGCGTCGACAGGCTCCTTAATACAGTCGCTGTTCGCCTCCCCGGGGACCGAACGCCGATGATTTCCTTGACGAAGCGATCCCGTCCTCTCGTTTACGGTACACGACTGTCAGTGACGGTAAGTAATTCATTACCAACTGTTTACCAGCGACGAGAGAAGAGGCCCTCCGGCCGGGGGAGGCATCGACGAGGCAAGAAACGGTTTAATCAAACTTTTGCGTCAATTCGCCGCGGAGGGACCGTAAAGGCTTTGGGCGACTCCCGAGTTCGTATTAGTTAAAAGAGACTCTCCCTTCGCGACGCAATTCGTACGAACAAAATAACAGAGAGCTTTCCTTATCTCGCTGCCTATTACGCGAGAAAAATACCCAAAACTTCGGTGTTAATTAAATGTGCGTTTTTTACACGTCAAACGAGCATTAGAATTGGGAGGAGTTGTAATTAAAATTATCAAAAATACCTTACATTTTCAAGCAAATAGCATATAATGTCAATGTTATCGACTTATTTTTCTTCGCAAGTCCGACCACAAAAAATCGATTAAAAATAAACGAATGAATGTAGTAAAAATCTTCAAGGTACACGTCCACTGTAATAATAACGGCACCAACGCGGCACATTGTTACGAGAAAAGCCACGCCTTTGCAAAAAGGCGTTATGAATATGTATCAGAAAAAAGTTTGGAATACGGCTTCAATTTTTCTTTATCAGCTGATAGACTCGATAAAAATGATAAATAAAATGGGAGATTGCCGTTTTTAAAATTCTGTAGTCTGAGTCCCGAAAGTGCGGGTCCATTGTAATAACGACAAAACGAGCGTGTATCCTATACTTACGCGAAAAGCCAGGAGCACGAAAACCAACGTTATGAATATGCATTAGAAACATCTGTTGTCTCGTAGTCACGCTACGACTTCGACATTTCGGGGAAACAAAGGACGACAAAGGATTCAATATCGCGTTTCCCATGCTCCTCGTACTTCGCATTGTTTGCACGAAAGTCAAGCAGCCACAGAGATTTGTCCGCAGCGGTTTCCGCGAAGGAAAACAGTGGGGCGAACCCATCTCTCTCGGTATACAATATCGCTCTTTCCCTTTCACTCTCCGATTTCTCGTCATCCAACGAATAGCCACTTCTCTTCCTTTCGACGCTCGAGGAGTATATATCGTTCGAGCTCGAAATTCTCGGATACAGCCAAGCACTCGACGTTGTTAATGTATTCGGGGATCGAAAAAAAACTAAAAATATTTTCCGAGAGTTACGGCAAACCACGAAGCCCGAAGCGCGGCACGCGTGCACGGATTATTTTTTCGATAGGTTACTCGCGCTACTAAGTCGCGCATGACTATTGACACGGGAACCACGGGGCCCGGTACACGTATTTTTCAGTCAGCGGTGGGGGGGCGCCCGCGTAGGTCGACCGACGCTCCCCGCGTTGTCAGTCCCGAACGCGGGCCGCGCGCGCGAGCACATTGTTTTCGTTTTTCGCGACCTTCCGTCATACCAATGTCACGATGCTCGGCAATGAACTTTGTTTGGACTTTCTTTTTCAAGTTGTAGATACGTTTGATCGTAAAAGACCCCTCGAGATTCGACGGCTACCAAAAAAGGAACGACCGCATAGAAAAACACTTCGCGCTAAACAGCTCTCGACAAGTTAGTATATTTATTTTTCCGGTACTACGAAGACGTACACAAACAGGCGAGAGGTTTTGTGCGATGTTCTTTACTTAATTGTTCTGGTCGTTGAGCAAGTGTAGACGAATTTTAGACTGTCGCAGCCTCGTCGTCTATACGATTTTTTTTTTACAAACCTTTGAAGGATACAATCGTCCATTTAGAATACCACGGGAACTCTCAAAGTGCCCGAGCTCGGCAGACCGCGAAACACAAAGGGAATCTTCCATCGGATAACCGAAAGATAGCGAGCGGTGCGGAAACGAAGGGCGAAGAAGAGTTCGAGGAGGGGAAAAAACCGCGAGAGAAAAACCCTTTCGGCACCAAATTGGAGGATTTTAAACCAAAAGTAATTAGCTCGCGGAAGGCCGAGAGCTCGAGGTGTTAACGCGTGGATTATTGCGAAGTTGAAGGCGAAATGACAATCGCAATTTTTTAACGATACAGGGTCGCACGGAATTTCTCTCGGCTTTGTCCGCGTTCGAGGATCGATTTTTTGATCCCTTTTTTTCAATTGTTTTTGGATAGGGCATTCGCAAAACAAGTAAACGGATAGAATGAGAAAAAAAATGAATTCACATATTATCGTGAGAATTTTTCTCAGGACTCGGGGTATTCTGAAACTTCCAATTTCGAGTTACACGACAAGAATCGAACATGAAAAAAGAAAAACATATATTTTCAATATGTTCAGTGACGTACGAGCAATGCGTCTGAACGGAATCGCGAACGAGGACGGGTCTTGTTCCGTTCTTCGAGAAAGCAATGTCTGTTTTCACGAGTCACCGTGATAATCCGTCGATATCGAAAAATTCATTCCGATACAGCGATACACGATACGCGAAGGTATTATATTCGTTCTCCGCGTCCGTTTGATATGGAAAAGGATTATCGGGTAGAACGCGAGAGCGAGCTCGATTCATAAGCTCTCGCATAACAAATTCCTACAAAGGTTTGAATCTGGAATTTTGCCTGGATTCGCGAGAAGCTTCTGGGGCCGGAGAGATAAATGCGAGAGGCGGAGAGAGGAGCCATGGAAAAATAGATCGTGAAACGGCTCGAATCACGGCGGCTTTTATCTGTATTAGTATTAACCCATTCGCGATTCGGGCTCAACTGTCTGTATATACACTCGTAGCTAATTAAAGGGTACAGAAAGGAATTTGTCGGGGCTCTGAGTTCGTACAAACGAAGAGCCAACCCTTTTCGTTTGCTTCTCTCGACGAAACGAGGGTAGCCCTCCGGTGGGCTTTCGCGATGCCTCGCAAAGCTTCTCGCTTATTATCTCGCAATTTTCAAAAAGCCAAAAAAAAATAAAGGATCCACCCAAAGCTATGAAAATTAGGATTTTTCAAAATAACGACGTCGGAACTTTGACTTTTTTTATACAGTCAGTAGGTTTTTCTTTCTCGAGATCTCGTAAGTCGAGTGAATTATAAGAGTCGAACAATAGAGAGAAAAACCTCGACTACGCGGAATACAGAAAAAAAGTTATTAGATACGATAATTCTTCGGGCGATAAAAAAAGCTATTAAAACTTCTCGTAGCTATAGTACGATTTATTGAATATACTTTCCATCATCGCCTCTCGCGGCGATCAATCTCCGAGACGCCCGACGATTTCGACATCGAACAGACACGACTTGTCACGGCAAACATAATAATTCATTCGCCCGAAGAGCGTGGAATATAGGGAAGCGTCTAAAAAAAAAAAAAAAATACAGCCCCTTGATAAACTCGGCGGATAAAAAAAAATCAAATCATTCACGTGCCACGCGTTCGAGCGACCCTTCAGCTTCTCAGTGTAACTTTCGTCTGGAGATATCGAGAGCCCGCGTGCGTCTATACTGCAAAACCTATCCCGCCCGCCCGCTCGCGTTTCTTTTTACATATCGGCAATTGGCGCGGGTGTAGCGAGAGCGAAAAAGCGAGCGGCTCTCCCTTTCTCTCGCCGGTTTTCTCATATAATATATGCGGAGGCGTATAACAAAGGGGCATTAACATTTATATTTGCACGAGAGGAGGGAGACGAGTGGGGCCAATAATAAGTCAAGCGATAGGTCGAAAGAGAGGCCCGCGCGCTCGCTCGTCAACGTCGCTGCTCGTATACAGAGCCGGTGCGATTCGAGCGTTGAGCCGTTGTACAACAGATACCCAACATCCTCGCAGACTACCCACTAGAATTGCTGATGAGAGAGGTGCGAGAACTCGAGGCTGGGACAATCAGGGGGATGAGTCTTTTTTGGCTTGGCGAAACGTTTTTAGCCGCCGCTTCTGCGCGCCTGTAATAACAGCTGCCGGGTCGCGCTGCGAAGTGCAAGCGAAAGATAGCGAAGAATATTCAACGTTGATCCTTCCTCTGCCAATATTTTGTATACAATGGGTATATATAGATTGTATTGTAAACTCGGGGTATACAGATCGAGAAAAAAATTGAGTAATAGCGTCGAGGCTCGTTATAAAAGATGTTGAAGCTGTGAAAATTAGGTTGATCGAATTTCTTATCAACGTCGACAGCGAAACGGTGATGCTTGTAATTAATTAACGACGTAACGAAGATCAAGTCTACTTACTTTTTTGACTTTTTGAGGCAACGTTATAATTTTCTTCTAACGTCGATTCAATATTCGTTGAGTTTTCCTCATAACAAATTACATTGAGTTTCAATTATTTATTTGCTTAATCATTTATTTATTTAATATTTATGTGTTAAAAAAAATTGTGATAAGATTTTTAATATGTGTCGAGAGAAAAAAAATTGTATAGGTGTTTGGGTACTTTAGTTGAGAGATAGAAAGGAAGATTATTGTACAAAAATTGTTAATCCCATTTCCTTTGACGCAAAAAGAAAATGTGGCTCGTATCGATCCCATTGAATTGCACAGCCAATGGCTCGCGGGGGAAGAGAGTAGCTCGGCTAAAAGGAATCGCTCGCGGGATAGGCATTCACGATGATTTAATTAAGTCCTGCCGGCTGTATTATTACGTCAAGAATCGAGCCAACGCGACGGTACAACGAGAGACGCATACGTACGCTTCTCATAAATGCTGAACGCGTATATATAGAGTGTACGCCTCGACAGAGGGCTCGGCCTCCCGCGTTCTTTCGCGACGGCACAAAGCAACCAACGATAATAAAAAGAAATCGTAAAATTCGACGTATTAAGGAAGAGGCTTGCGATGTGTTTTATAGGCAATATTGCAAATTGGCTTATGATCCAACGACCTCGGCATTAAGCTACTATGTTTTATTTATGATCTTGTGTGAAAGTTCGCGACTGCCAATATTCGTCGACTAACAAGGGTCGCGTATGTTCCCGGTAGCAAGAATCGCTAATTGGCAAGCTGTAAAAATAAGTTGTAAAAAAAACAAGATCCTCGATGGGCTATCATGAAAATTTATGTTACGCGTTATCGTGATGATGAAAAATTGAGGACGTCTCATACGACCAAATTTTATTTTCTTATATACATTGCGACTACAGTAGAACCTCGATTATCCGAACCTCGATCATCCGAACCCTCAATTATCCGAACCGTGACTTTGTGTATCCGAACGCTCAATTATCCGAACGTTGGCGCCAAAGATACATTGTTGCTCGCTGTTTCCGCCGTGAGCAACAATGTATCTTTGCGAGAACCGCGCGTGTTGAAATTTTTTTTCTTCTCCTTTATTTCTTCGAGGGCTAGTCAGTCCGCTTGTGGAGATTACTCGCGCAATTTTAATATATTTTTGTGCATTCAATACATTCGAATTTTTTCAGATCTTTAAAGTATATTGAACGTTAATATATATGTCGAATTTTAATATATATCTATTGTTTTTATCTGAAAAGATGTTGTTTCTGATCCCGTCCCCAAATAAAAAAAACCACGTCTTGATTATCCGAACTTTTGATTATCCGAACTAGTCTCGGTCCCAATTGGTTCGGATAATCGAGGTTCTACTGTATATGGAAACGATCTGCGTTGTCATACTTCTATGAACTTCAACGAAAAAGAAAATATTTATTTAAAAAAAGCATCAATGGTAAGAGAAATAACAATTTTCTCTACTCAATTTCGATTAACTTATTTCACGATTTTTTAATATTCGCACAGTAAAACCGAATCGATAATTGAATAACAAAAATTATGTTTGGATGATTTATTATTATAATTATTTGAGTTTCACTGGGTTTGTTGAGTCGGTAATTTATTGAATTTAATTCTTATTAGAATAATAATCATAATTTTCATAATTTTTTTTCGTACGTGACGCCGAGTTTGCGTTAATCAAAGAATTGTGAATTCTATGACGAGAGGGTGGCGTCTGAAAATTAGTGACTTCTACCGAATGCTTTCCGGAATACTAATGAAAAATTCACAGGCTGTTCGCCGTCGTGCTGGAGAAGTCTGTGAGGTCTATCTAGGAAGAGTAATTTTACACAAACACGCAATTCACGAATTTTTTTTTCGTCAATATTTGCTCAACGTCGCATATTACGCGGGGCTCTTGAACGCGAAGAAAAAACTTATTTTCGTCAGACGCGGCGCTCGGTGCGCTCCCTCGAAGCGATAAATAACGCAGTTAACGCTAATCGCGAGTGTGCACACTCGACGAAAAAGATTCTCCTTTCATCCGTGCTTTCCTCATTTTTATCACGTCCAAAGGATTAACGAAGGTGATTTTCGATTGGATATAATGCCGCGGGCGCTATCGAGCCCCCATCGATCGTTCGCGAACAAAGGAAAAAGGAAAAACGCCTTCCGGAGGGTTCGAAAGAAAAACCAGGATAAAAGTCGGGGGTTCTCCTCATTCGCGTACCGTAGACGAAAGATCGACGAGACTCGAATCTGGTTGACTTATCTCTTAAACGCCGCGATCAAAACGTTGCGCGTTGGCACGACGCCTCATCCATATCAATGACGCCAATTCTATGGGACCCGGTGTGGCGTTGTTATCTAATACGCGAAAGAACACCATCGCAACCGATCACGTAGTCGTAGCTCACCTATCGAGATTTTCCGCTCAACACTCCTTGTTCCAAATTTCAATTAAGACCCCCTAACAAAAAAAAGATCCGTGAAAAAGAATACCATACGGATGCGGGAAGAAAGAAATTGGTTGGGCCACAGATTTTCTTTTTCTCATTACAAACTATTTATTTATTTTTTCGCATAACAACAACAGCGTCATTAATAACAATTCGCGTGGTATATAATATGTTTTGTGAGTGAAAACAATCGTATGAAAAAAAGAAAAAAAATCAACACGGGGCAGTCTCAAGATAATCGATTGCTTAATCTCGAATAATTCGACCGATTCAAGTCATTTGATTAATGTTAGAAAAACATGATTGTGAAATGTTAGTACCAAAAAAAAAAACACAATAAGCGATCGAAGATATTTTTGAATAGATAATTATGCATTGTATATCAGTCACTCCGAAGATGCGCCATTGCAAACGCATTATTGTCTCCGCGTTCGATTTTGCGCTGCGACGAATTAAATGAATTTAAGAATTTCTTTTTTTCGATCGTTCGATAAACGTTCTTTGTAACTATACTACCAAACTCAACAGAAAAAATATATATATGTGTTTAGAGTATATTAGTTTTTATACACGTGTGTGCTATTTACACTAACGCCTTAAGATTTAGTAGTTGACTGCTATTAGTATCTACGTAGAAGGAAGACAAACGCTTATCGTCGATCCAAATTCGAATTTTGACGTACTTATAAATTATTGTTATTTTCATGTTGTTTCTTTACTTTACTTCTTTCACTCTCTATTTTGTTTGTAAGACGATAAAAAATAATCGCGAAAAAACGACAAAACTATCGCGATTCTTTGAAGACTAAACGAACTTATGATACATCGGTTGCAAGGCACTGATAAATTTCATTTGTGCGTTCTCGATTTTATTTTTTCATTGTACGAGCGCGATACTCGGTTTATGGATTTTCAAACATTTTTTTAGTGAGTTATGGAACGCAATACGTATTTCTACGTATTCTACACTCGTCGAAATCATTGAATTTGCATCGGAGGAATAAAAACCAAGAAGTTTTACTTCCTCCCAACTATTTTCGACGTCTAAACGTATCGCGCGCAACACTTAGAAACTATAGACACTGTACAAAAACGTTGAGGATCCGCGAGTCAGGGGTCATTGTCTTTGCGATGTAGAGTCACAGCCATCCATATCCTCAGTTCCACTCCACCCCTGTACAAAATTATAAGCTCCGTGTTATAAATAACCCCGTTGGCGTTTGTGATATTCGAGGAACGCAGACAAATTCATGCTTCGACGACGCGTCAAAAAAGTCAAAGAACTTCGAGCGGTCAAATATGTGCGAGAATTGAAAAATTATTTATTCCAGTTGCAAACAAAAATGAATAAACGTCTATAAACCGTCCTCTAAAATGCAGAAGGGCGTATCGCTACTAAATTCGCGATATACCCAAATCCAATTTTCCTCTTAAACTTTCGTACATATTTTATCAGATCTCAGTTCAACTCCTTCAACGAAAATGTTTAATCCTCACCGTAAATTGAGCCGTCGCAAGTCATCGCGAGAAACATGAAACAATACGTCTTCGAGTGTGTACTCCTCGTATATGAACTGTTAGAACAGATGATTAACATACATTTTGTTATTAGCAGTTAACAGTAACAGTGTGTCGAGGGGACAAGTGTCATCCGCAGTTATTCAATGAAGACAAATGATTATACCCTTTCAATCGAAGCCTCGTCGACCCCAAGGCCTTCGAGCCATTCGACGAGTCTGTAGTCTGTGTTCGGCGATGTATTGTGATCGGTAACATTTATTTGCGGAACAAGCGGCGGCTGTGGCGACGCTGTGTTACGTCCGTTTATAGACGAATGATATCTGCAATTGTTCCAATTATTAAAATAGTCCAATACATTATATTCAAGTAAAACCCGTCGATTTGAATGTTAAATATCGAACACAATATCGTCGAATATCGTCGTGTTGTCGGACTTGACAATCGAAAATGGATAATAAAATGAATGATTGATAATTCTTCATGTCATTATCGCGTCGCGGAATAATGGATATCTCACCCCGACTCCTGTCTCGTGAATCTTCTGTTTATACTTTCGCAAAGTTGCGTCAAACTTCCAATCTGCGCTTTTTGCTCCTCCAGCGCTTGATGCAACATCGTCTGATACGATTTCTGGCACTCCAACAATTCTTGAAGCAATCTCATATTCTCGACTTTCAATACCCCCATTTGATCTCTGTACTCTCGCCAATATTTGTTGTCGATCGAGTCGACGGTTTTTTGAGATTTTATGGAATTCACGGTCGACACGCCGGACGTCGAACCTTCCTCGGGTCCCTCGGCTCCGGTCTGTACTCTCTCCTGTCCAAGGAGATTCGCACCCAGTTCTGCAAAACCACCAATTCGCCGACATTAATTCCATCGATCCTCTCCAAACGTTTCACTGGATTTAACTTTGCATTGGCAAGAATTTGTTTACGTTACGGAAAAAGTATTATGGCTATCCGACGGAGAGGTCGCGAGACCGGCGACTATCGGGATCCTCTCGAATGCAACAGATCGGACGTTTGACAATCTCGTTACTGAGAATAATATTCGCGCAGCGGGGTATGTCCCCCCAGTCCCTTATTGTCGGATGAAGGAGTTTCGACTCGAGATATTTTTAGCGTTGACACGTTAAGATTCTTAATCTGCACATGTGGCACAACTTGATTCACACAGCACGTATCGCTTCGTTAACGCACGACGCGAGTGACACTATCGCTAAGTACGCGTCATTGTTAGATATACATAAAAAAAACATCGCGATAGTCATCGCCTCTCTCGCTATCAAATGGTAATCGATATTATTTCATCTTCGTCGTACAATGGATAACCATATCGACGCACATGTCTCCGCGGCAAATAAACTTTTTTCCGAAGACGAGATCCGCATTTTACATCTAGTATGAAAATCGTGAGTCATCTTTTCGATTTTCTCAGATTTTGGTCATAGAAAATAAGCGGGAATTGATTCGCAGAGCCTTTCAGTGCTTTTTTTTCAAACTGTGTAACGCAATTTTTCTTTCTGGAATACAGTATAATTGAATTTTGGTTGCAGTTTGTTGAAATTTCCTTCAATTAGACCGTTTGCACTTCCGAAGAATAAACTCACCGGGCGACAGTACGGTGATGGCGGCTTGCACAGCATTTCTGACTAGATTGTCGAGCGCGAACATCCAATGTGGTTTTATACTGTGAGATCTCAGTACTTCGTTAACCGCCGTTTGGAATAGATAAATAGCGAGGTGAAGATGATTGATAGCCGTAGAATCGAAATCCAATTCCTCCTTGAGCGTTCTCAGCGCCGTGATAATAACATCTTGGTTCTGATCGGCGATGTAGTCGCGCAGGCCTCGCATCAGCAATTCCAAATGACTCTGCGATTGTTAAAATGAAAACAAAAAAACAATTGTACTCGTTGAAATTTTTTTCCGTTTGAGATGGATTGAAAATTAATGCCGCGACATATTTTACCATTCGAAGTACTGTTTGTCCAACATCTTGGTGTATGTTGCGCATCCAAACTTCGCATATCGTCGTCTCGTCTTGGCTCAAAACTCTCGTGAGTGTCATGCGACGCTGACTGTCCTTTTTCAGAAGATAAAAACCTTCCTGCTCTTCGCCGGACTTCTGGCCCGGTTGACCTGCGAGACCGGAGAAAATTATGAATTTTATTCAGAGATACGATTTTGAATGACAAATGTAAGACGTTTTCTCACCAGTCAATTCTACCTCGGGAGACAACAAACCGCCCGAGGAACTTCTTCTCGTCATGGAAGCTCCCGCGGTGTCCGATTCGCTGGTTTCGATGGACGGCGTACTACCTATTGTACTGTATTAAATAAATATGCATCACTTTCTTCCTTCTCATTAATCAGCCATATTCCTTCTTTCCATTAGTTTGTAAAAAAGATTGCATAAGTCGAAGGGCCTCTTTCCGAAGCACAAAAGAATTTTTTTCTCAAACTGGCCCTTCACCTTCAGGAAGCCGGCAGAACTATTCGATTACTTTTTGCTATCATAAAATTGATCAAATGAATGTCCCAAGCCTCGGTTGGCTCAACATTCACGTTTGGAGTATAAGAATTTCCAACACATAAATTAATTTTTTGATATACTTTTTGTCTCAACGCTTGTTGATTCACAATCAATGACTGGGATCTCAAATATGAAACTTTTCTGTGCGCTAGTGCGGAAAAGTGAACTTCAGTCATAAAATCAAAACTGATACAAGTGCGAGAAAAATCGGTCTCTGTCGACCTGTTTTCTCGCACTTGTATCGAAAATCCTATTTTCTAAAGAATACTTTAATTGTAAAAACACTCGATGAACGAACAAAAACCCACATTCCATTATTCGCATTAGCTCCAATGAATGTGTACGATTAGCATAATCACTAAAGTATTTGTACCGTTTCTACGTCTTTTTCTTTACCCTACGGCAACGTGTATACGAGATGTATGTTAAACTACTGTACCTGGTGAAAGATAAAGAGGCGGTAGGCATACTGATGGGTGAGAGAAGATGGGCCGGACTGCGCTCTCTCAACGGACTCGACTTCGTCAACCCTCCGCTACACACCACACTTTTACAGGCGTTACACAATTAATACAGATATCCATAGCGACGATTTGTTTTTTTCGGGTATTAATAAGTGATTAAACTACTCTGTAGTGTCGGCTGCAATAATGAGCTAAGTATATTCGAGCGCTGAGCGAGAATTTAAGACGATTTTTCAAGCGCTATTAACATTTTTTTTTTTTCTACCATCGTGTGCTTTTCTAAACCGGTTATTGTAATTCTACTGGCAATCACTCCATAAACAATGGTGAAAATTTCTAATTATCCGTTAATCGATTTTATCTGACCAATTATTCTTCGCATTTTCATCTACACTTTTGGGCACGTAACCAAAGTGAATCAATCAATTGGTTGCAAAGTTAATTTTCAATTTTTAGTCCTTCGACAATTTTTTGCATTTACCGAATAACGAGCCTATCTAGAAGCAATGATAGAGCGGGTTACACAAACTAAGCGTCATTCAAGCGATTATCTAGACAGCGAAAACAAAACAAACTAATTAAAAAGAGAAAAAACAAAGCTCTCAAGTATCCTGCCGAGTATAGCCGGCGACTTGCGTCAAAGCTCGCCTCAATAAAAATTCATTGCTCAACAACGCCTGATAACGCAAAAGCATTTTCCTATTTCTATTTGTTTTCACGCATTTCGGACAATACATGAAGAAGAGGACTGAACTGTTCGCATATTACGATACTGCAGATTTTCTGTTTTTTCAAAGTAATTGATTACCTGTCGTCGGATTGAGATGTTTGCATCGCCGTGGCCGACGTGACGATATGATTGTTGTTCGTTTTGTCGAATTTTCCGAGACGCTCGGCTCGATCTGCCGGCACTGATATGCTTCGACTGAAATCTGGCGGTGCTGCGAGTCTTGAACTCTTCTTTTTCCTGCGAAAACAATAACAATATTGTTCTTAGTATTTTTGTAAAAATTTTGGTAAAATTGATGAGCCACATGAATGGTCCACTGTCTCAAAGGGGCGGTTGAAAAAATTACAGTACTAACTCAGTTAAGAACGGATCTTCCAAAAGTTCGGCCGCTGAGGCTCTTACGTCGGGATTCGGTTCGAAACAACGCAGTATAAAGCTCTTGGCTCTCTCGGACAATTCGGACGGTATTTCGGGATGTATCTTGTAGTAACCGACTTTGAAAACTGCGGCTTGCGGCGAACCTAGTTCAATGAACGGTGGTTTACCCGTCGCCATTTCGACAATCGTGCAGCCCAGAGACCAGATATCCGCCTATCAAGCGCAGCAATAAAAAAAAACAAACATTTTTTATCACATAATATTCAATGCTCGACAACTTGGCACGATATATCTTTGACGATAGTTTCTTCGAAGCTATCCACGGTTGGATAATTAATTGCCAGATAAATTTGTAAACACTGATCAGTGCGATATATTTTTATTTGCGAAACTCACGGGCGCGCCGTATCCGCGTTGACCTTTGTCTATCACTTCTGGCGCCATGTATTGCAAAGTTCCTGTGAATGTCTCCGTACTCGGACACAAGCCGGCCAATCTTTTCGACATTCCGAAATCGGATATCTTTACAACACCGCTGTAAGTGTTTACCAAGACATTGTCGCCTGAAAAATATTCATTCGTTGAGATAGCACATACGAGATTTTTACATTATTTTCTTTGCTTTTTCGGAACTGAATATTCACCCTTTATGTCCCGATGAACGATTTTCTGATCGTGAAGATATTTCAGTCCTTCCAATATTTGTTTTGTGTAGTAAGATATCGTCGACTCGTTTTCCTTCAAGGGGCCCCATTTCGATCTTAGTAACGCTGACAAGCTACCTGAATGATTACAACAAAAACAAGAGTTTCTAGAGTCTTCGTCGAAGGTAATTATTATTTGTTTGCAATAAAAATAATGTGAATGTTACCTCCAGGCACTTGTTCCATGAAGATCTTGAAATATCCTCCTTCGCTAACCGAGCCCAAATACTGTACAATATTTCTGTGTCTCAATTGACTGTGCAACTTGATCTCCTCGTGCAATGGTTGTACGTCGCCGAGATTGCGCTCGCGAATCTCTTTCACGGCTATTCGAACTTGGGTGTTCAAGTCACGGGCGGCGTAGACAACACCGTACGTACCCTTTCCCAAGATTATGCGCTTATTCTGATCGTCCAATTCGTATTCGAACTAAGGAAAATAAATGAAGTAACGAGGTTCACATTTCCATTGAATATGATTTTTAAAGATCAGTAACCAATTTTGTAAATATCACGCGAATTATAATTAATATACAGATATTAATTCATATATTTGAGCTGAGAAATCTTCACTAATTTGGGCCTACAACTCTATAAAATTTCATTCAAAACAATCGATTTACCTTCATTCGATCATCGGTCATGTAAGCATCGAGATCAGCGACCATGCCCTCCTGATCAGCGGTCATTTCCAGCACGAGATCGTAAAATCTCTGTCTACATTGAATGGACGGAAAGTACATCTGAAAGTCGTCCGAATTTTGATGAACGTAAAGAAACAAGCATCTCTCGTCGCGCTTGTAGAGGCTGACGCTCCTTATCATATTGGCGGTGAAGAGCCAGTCGTGAACTTGTTTACAATTGCTCTTCATACTGTCGAGGCACAAATTCCATATCTGTATCGACTTTTCTTCGGCGCCGAGATTAACATTCACGTAACTCGGCATCAAGATTTTCGTTGGTTCGAGCACGAGAAGCTGAAACAAATTCCGTTTAGTTTCTTACGTTACTACGAGAAAACTGTCATACCAGTTCTACGGGTCTCTACGGTACGATACATATTTCGAACTAATGCAAACAACCAACTTGCAGCCCCCTACACAGGGATCATGTTCGTAATTGAATTCTTACTTTGATCCCAAGCGTATACAGTAGTAAGCTGGATTGAAAAGGCAATTGTGATGTGTAAGCTTTTGTTATTTAGCCTCGTTTTGTGTTTTTTTTTGTCCGCTGTTTTATTTGTTCGTTATTAACGGATCCTTCTTTCGCATTATCCGATGCCGATTTGTCAACTTACTGGGAATCTTATACTATCCCCGACTTCCGTCTTAGTTGCCTCGACGAAGAAATCCATCCAGAAACTGAAAACTTGCTCCTCCGGTGACGCTTCGCCTTCTTCGTTCTTTTTACGAAATCTATCGATCAGCGATATATTTCCTATCGTAGACTTGAGATACCTAAAACAATTCGAGTTTTTCCGTGTAAATTCCATTCGGACACAGTTTATTGACTTCGTTTATAACGCGAATGAAGCTTTATTTTCGTACCAGTTTGGAGGTTTCAATTTGAACATGCACTCGGCAGCGCCAATCGCCTTCGAGTAATCCTCGGCGAGTACGCTTATCTCGAAGAAAGTCGCGACATCCCAATAATCTTTCAAACTCGACAGACTACCCTTCTTGCCAATGAGATTGTTAAGAACCATTCCAATGTGTTGCAATTCTTCGCTCTTCGAGAATTCGTTGCCAGCTATGACTAACAGCGTCGCGAGATTTACGCCCGCGTACTCATTCGGTTGTACCTGAGATCGAAAGCGAAGAAAATTAAGCGGATGCGAATGAAAGTCGATCTAGTACTGAAAAATTAAAATTGAGAAACAGAAGTCATACTTCGAAACCCTTTCGGTACCAATGAATCGCCATTTTCAAGCTCTCCTGATCGGTGTGACGACTCTCGACGAATTGATCCTTGTAAATTCTCCCGCACAGGCAGAGCATATCGGGAACGTGATTTTCCTTTTTCTCCAATGCCTTCTCGATAACGCGCACCGCTCGCTCGCGATCGCCCTCTTTGTTGCGACGGCTCAGAGCGAATCCGTAAAGATATCTGATCGCCGGTGTGTTAATGTAATTCTTGTGATTCGGAATCGTTCTCAAGTCATCGACGAGCTGGACCATTGCGTCGTAACCCTGGGAATCCAATCAGCGTTCATAAAATTATCATTCGTAATTTGCTTTTGAATCGCATACAATTATTGTGCTCATGGAATCAATGGCATTTGCAAGAAAAGTGATACGCGAGAATGGAAATTGATTGCCGTAAAAAAAAACCTACCTGTATCTCTCGAAATGAGATGAGAACATTGAGCACTACTTCGCCCGACAAGACGTTAGGATCGTCGAGACGCTTTCGCATGTTGTTCAGAACTTTGGCCAATTCCTCGCCGGAGTACATCTCTCGGGCCTTGCGAAGATCGGCCAAAAATTTCTCCTTCATGTGAGCTCTGGAAGAATAAATTGCGTTCTATTAATTCGCGTTCCGAGAACATTGAGGCAACGAGATCTCGTGGAACGTCGCTGGCAAGAAAAATATTTACTTTGATTGGACCTCGACGTCCTGAAACAATTTTTTGAGCTTCAGGGTTAACTGCTGCTTCGGATCGGCGACTTCCTCGCCGTTGACCCGACTCGACGCCAGACTCGTTGCCGCGCAAGAGCCACAATCCAGCACTCGATAAGAAACGAATGTGTAGCTGCCACAAGATAACTGCAAAGAATAATAAAAAATCATCGATTCATCACACATTGAAAACCTAATGTCGACATCAAATACGAATAAAAGTAATTGAGGATGACGGAAGTCATCGGGCTTTCAGAAAACGTTTTTCCGATCTTCACAGCGGTAGCTCACGAAGGCAAAGACTCTGTGCAAATTTAGTAATAAAAGAAACTTCTTCCACCTCGATACTTACACGAAGCTTTCAAGACATCGCAGGCTTCTCATAATTTTCGTAAACGATCATTAAAAATTATTTTCAATACCGCGACTGATGTAAACCATGCAAACATTGAGAGCCGATGTTATGAGGACGAAGAAAACTGCATCGAATGCATACAATGGATAATACAAAAACTTCGGTACGTGGAGCCACAGAACAACGAACAACAATGACAGCATGTCTATTCTTCGGTCGTAATGAATCACCGGATGAAGAGCAATCGTAAATTTATCGGCGAACACCGACTACCGGCGAACAGTGCAAAATCCTCGAGCGCACTTTGGTGTGCAATTTCCGACAAACGCGAGAGCGTTAGACACGTCGCGTTATTATTGTTATTCGCATATGGTTATACAAGTGCAATACCGAGAACGATCGAATAACTCCAGTTTATTACTGGAAACGACAAACTACGAAGTAGTCGCGACACCGAGCTGTTGCAGAAGTTACTGGGCAATAGCTAGTTAACGCGGTCTGCCTACATAAGCCTGCCACGAGAGAGTTATCCGGTTACTATAGACGGCGGAATTAATAGGGACCATGAGCTCATTCGAATTGTGTCCCACCCCACGGACACTCCAGATGTTTGTGTACGGGAATCGCTCTATCGGTCGTTAATACCAATAAAAGCACGCTGCGAATTCATCTAATACATTTATCTCCGTCGCCGCAACTGCGACGAGCACATTCTTCTTCGCAAAAGAAAAGCATCGATGCTCGCGACAAAAACATTCGTTCAGTTAAGCGAGAAAAAAATGGCAAAGTCTGTAAAGAAGCTGAGGAAAAAAGGCATCGGCTTTCATTCAATGCAGATTCGAATTCCTGCAAAAATCCGATACAGATTTGCAAGCGTAATCAGAAGCGGCGGTAATTTATCGACGTATCAAAATTAATTGCCTCGCAACTCGAGTGGCAGTAAATGTTTTCCCATTTGTTTTTATCGTAAGTAAAGGCTGATGTGATCATAACGGCTTGCGAGATAATTATTCGTTGATCAACGGGCACTTTACAGTCCGGATTTGCATGCTCAAGTATTAATTAATTCGAAATTACGATTACAATTTATCAGATATACAGAGATCCGTAAGGGAGACGGAAGCATCGTTTGGAATATGATTCACGTTAAGCAATGATAATAAGTTATAGTCATAATGAATTTTTCTCCGAAATTGTCCAATGCTTCTCTTCATTGGTAAATGAAATATAAAATCAATCACGTTGCGCGTCGCAGAATCAATAAATCTGTTACGAGAGTCCAAGTTGCTGGCGAAAAGAGTTTTGCCCTTGCGCGACGCATTTTTGGCACGGCCGGGTGCGCGATAGGTCATGGATTGATATTAGTCTGTTCGCGAAGATCGCCAGGCAATACGACAAAGTGGGATAGTTGCTGTAGCTACGCGTCTATTAATAACATCTTTAATTGAATCTAGCTCTTAGGAGTCTATGATAGATCTAACGAATAACCAAGGCCGCCTACATATTATCCTCAACAGCCCACGCGTATCTCATTCTCGGGAAAACATATATTTTTATTGCGCCGGCATTTGTTTTTCTTTTTTCTTCTTTCCGGGATGCAACGAAATTTATCGACATCTTTCTCAGTGTTAATACAGTTGGAATTTTAAAACGCAATTGGCGCGACTGCGAAGTTGACTATGTGCCGATTGTTCAACAAGGGCGTATAAAAAATTATTTAACACCGTGACCGCAGTGACCAAAAATCTTCTTCGCGCGAAAGACTCCCAAAAATAGAGACAAACGAGATAACATACCTTGAGCCTGATCGTAGCTTCGGAATCCATATCGTTATACAAAAGTATATTTTCTTTCATCCCAAAACTTTCTCTAACGCCCAAGTGATAAAACAAGGAAGACTGTTGCAATTGAACGCTCAAATCGACGACGGCAACGTCGGCATTGTAAAACGTGTCCAATACGTTTGTCTCGCCGAAATCGAGTTTTTCAAACTGTAAATAAATAAACAATCGAGTAAACAATGGGAAAAGATTGTGCAAATTACTTTTTTTTTTCGCAGAAAGTTTACAAGTTTTTGTACCTGAATGTGATGCATATTGGCATTGACCAAATTGCAAGCTTGTCTAACTTCCTCCAGAGCTCTTTTGCGCTGAGCAAGGTGTTCAGGCTGTTGAAGATCGAGTACACAGGCAACATCCATTCTGGGTCTACCCGATATTGTCGTGTTACCCGATACGTCGCTGTGAGTTCCAACGCTGTCCGTGCTTGACACTCCATCCATTCCAGACTGCACCGCCAGAGCTGAACCCAAAAACCAGTTGAGGATAAAAAAACGAACAAATTCTTGAACAAGTTCTTACAAAATCAACTTTTCTTACCGGATACCTCCTGAGGATCTCCACAAGTCGATGGCATCTTTAGATTCGCGTTCGTCAAAGTATTTGTGACTTCGAATCAAAGCTTTTTTAACGCACCGCTAGAAATTCGACAAAGTTTTTCTGCCTTGGGCTTTGAGCCTCTGAATGATCGAGGTAGTCGAGTGAGTCTAAAAAATTGAAAGATTACAATAATTCATTAGCGAAAGGTTCTTCCAAATTTCAATAAACGAAAAAAGTGTAAAGTATAAATATTTGAAATTTTCATAGTTTTGTATTGAACATTACATTTTTTTTTTTTATAATTTGGATAAACAATTTTTTGACAACATTTTGTGAATTATTTGTCAAAAATTCCATATTCCGATCGTGTAACATGGTGAATAAATCGAAATATTACTGACCGATATTACTCCGGTGGGAAACGACGATAGAGAAATTTGATTTCGAAACGACAGAGGCAGAAACATCTCGTACTGATGGGTGAACACGGAGATTCTTCTCAACTCCGTTATTACTGCGATATCCTTGAGAATCGATGAATTTTTCACTTCACACCTCCGGTATTGTCGGCAACGATCGAGAATCCCGCGTTCATCGAGTAACCGCACTTGTTTCGCCGATCGCCGACAGTATTATTGACGATTTGGACAATAGACACGAAGAAACATTTTACGACGAGGAAAACATCCGTGCGTTTTCGTTCTAGAACAAACACATTCCGGAGAACACTGCTGCTGGCTCCGAGCGATGGCAAGCGGAGGAAGGAGGATGGTGCTATGGGCGGCCACGTTCACTCGGTCGAGCATTCGATAATCGATTTATCGATGTATATTTTTTGTAGTGTTGTTTGTGTGGGGTGTTTACACGCGCGCGTACACGATGTGTGCGTGTTCCCTTCCCGGCTTATTATTGCGATCAAGCGGTGCTCGCTTCGTGTGACGGCCAGTGCCTTTGTTAATTCGTCAACGGAAATTCTAACCATCAAATGAATAATGAAAATATAAATACATCATTCGCATGTACGATGGTCGACGTTATCACGAGTAATAGTCGGAAATCCTCGATCCCCGCGCGATACATCTTCAAACCATTTTAAACGATAACTTATCAACTCTCTGGATGCTACGAAAAAATCAGTGCGTCCGTCGAATCGGAGCCGTCAAAGATGCATGTGACTCTTCGCAATAGAATAATCGTGATTGTCGCGTAATACCGGTGAAGCCACAACGATCGAGCAACTCGTCATCATGAGTATGCCGGATACTGTCGTCGAAGATACGAGCGGGGCTCAGCACGCTCTGCAAATTGCGTTCCAAACGATGCAGGAGCGTTGTCAACAGTTGCAAAAACGATTGTCGGCCGTCGAGGAGGAGAACATGACCTTGCGGGTGGAGCGCGGCGCCGAAAAAACCAATAATATTTCGAGAGAAGACGCGAACGATGACGGCACCGATGTGGCGACTCTTCAGGTTTGTTTTACATCGCTTTCTTCAAAAGAACATACTCGAGTCGCCCTCGTCCTTGTGTATTTCGCGTTTACGGTGCTTGTTTTTTCAGAAGAAAGTTGAAGAACTGACGAAACAGAAATCGCAACTGACGCATCATGTTTTCATGGTGGCAGCGGAAAATCGTCAACTCTGGAACAGGCTAACGAGACTAACGAGAACTAACAAGAATCTTGGAAACCAACTCATAAAGATATCGGACACACTGAAGCAGCATCCGACGTCACAACCGCAGGACGCGTTGACTCAAAGCTTTAAGGACGTTCCGATGGATCGATCGGCGAAAGAATCTGAGAAAATCACGCAGATTGGATCAGCCGAGGCTGGCAAGTCGATCATTTTCAGCTAACAATAAAAAAAAAAAATTAAAGACCGATAGTTTTTAATTGAAAAAAAAAAGGATTCTTTTAATTAAAACAAATCATTACTTTTTAATAAAAAAATGACGGTATTATACTGTTTTTTTAGGTAACAGAGAGCCAAGTTTGGAGGAAATATCGCTCAGATTGATAAACAGTATTATGATGGAGAAATCGGAGTTAGAACAGCAGTGTACAGAAGTATGGCCTTTGAGCAAATTTTTTTTTTTCCAATACCGGTGGTTGCGATTTCTTTAATGTTTTTTCATTTTTTCTTAGATGGTGGAGATGCAAAACGGTGCCGATATAAACTTAGAAAACATCGGATTTACGTATCCCGAGGAGACCGATTCTCTTCAACAGTTGAAACAACACGACGTACGCCTGTCGCAGACCCGAGAGACTTTGGAGAATCAGCAGATACGATTGAAACGTGCTATAAGAAGTTTGATGAAGATGAAAAAAGGTGTGAAATGGAAGAGAATCGGTAGAATTCACTTTTTCAATCGTTTCTAGAAAACCTGCATCTGGGAACTGCTATAAACTAATGTCGAACTTTCAAAAAATCACGAATTCTTAAATACAATTTTGAAAATAATTTTTTTTAACAAGTCGCAAAACAATCCATATTTTGATGAAATTTCAAAAAATGAATCCATACGGATTGATGGAGATTGAAAAAAATAATTTCACAAGAAATTTCGTACATTTAATCGCGTCGTTTCGTGCATAGGTGGAACGTGCAAGAATTGTCGTCAGAACGCGAGCAAAACGATGTGTCAAATAGGAACGCAATTCGATTCGGACGACAGTCTCAGAGAGCACGGCGCGACACAGACGAGTCTTCCGGCCTCGACGAGTCCAACGCCGGAAAATCGACTTCCGGAAAATCTCGTTTACGCCGAAAACAACGAGGGCGGCGATGCGGGCGAGAACGTGTGTCCACTTTGCGGCAGTTTCTTCGGGAAATCGATAACTTTCGAGACTTTTCACGAGCACGTCGTTGGCCACTTCACGAAGGAGAAGTCTCTCGAGAGTTTCGAAATTGTTCACTGATAAATCTTTTTCTAACTTCTCCATGTAAATAATTCGCGATTGTTAGTCGTATTGTTGATGAAGATTTGAGAGTGTTATACGATCGCGAAGAGCGATAAATATTTTTCTCAAGGTGCATTGGATCGATCTCCCATTGATTAGATAAAAAAGGTACACGATACACGCGAGATCATAAAGTTCAACACGCGCATCGTACTTCATGTTTACAACAATGAAGGATTAATCCGTACGTGTGTAGTTCGTGCACCGTAAATCCCTATTCGTACCAATCGAAGACTGGAAAGATCCGTGATTACCGATAAACTATACGTATTTTAATTATTCATTTACACAAACCGTCGTTTGTAAGAATTTAATAAATCAACGAAAAAAAAAAAGAGCAATCTACAATCTTCGATATTAAGCTCAACGATTTTCATTTCATCGCTGATTTTTTCGGCAATTTAAGCCAATTTACGCCAGTTCTGTGGGTTTCACTTCTTTGCTGTCGGAAGGCTGTTGGGTAGTGGATTGCGTAAGATTACTATGAAACCATGAGGGCCGTTTTTTTGGCATTTCCACCAATCTTTGAGCCTGCAACAACGAATCATGATTAATAGATTTTTTATTTAAAAAAAATATAATTTTGTCGCGATAGACACAAATTACTCACCTTCCAAAATTCTTCCGTCTTGTTTTGTTTTTCTCCTTCGTAAATGACTATGACTTCTTTCTCCACCGGATCGAGATGCAATTTCTTTTCTATCGCTTCTTGCATCTCCTTCGTCTCTGCTTTCACTTTGGCGTAACAATTGCCTGAAGGAATCGAACGAGAAAAAGAATATTGTTGATGTACAACAAATAAGTGACAAAATTTGTCGTTCGATCTTACCACAGATGGTATGGACTTCGTAATCGTGACCGCAGTTCACGCACATAACGAGATTGTTCTTCGGTACGAGCATCTTCCACACTTGGTCCTTGAAGCCAAATCTTCGACTCATTCTTTTCTCAATCGAGCGACGATGCTTCGGTACACCCCACAAAAATCCATCTCCGACGAGATCTTTCAGCGAAAATGGCTTCGCGCTTCTTTGAGTGTGTCGTTGTAGAGACGCGGAGCCATCGAAGTCGTGAGCAAAAGCGCCGATCGCTCCTGTTTGTGAACAATTTCAAAAAGTTCACAATCTGTTCGAGTAAAGAAAAAGAGAACTCGATGCTTGTCCGAAGGTTAGGTCGTCGAATTTTGCGATTAGTATTGTTCAGAGACCTTGACACTTCCGAAAAACTGTGTTAGTTTACTCACCCGGTGGAAATCTGTGACCAAAAGCGATACCGATCACCTGTTCGATTTTATTTATCGCGTTGCTCAAACGATTTATAATGTTTCCGGCCATAGCTGAACACTCGTGCACCCGAAAAAAGTCTTATGTATTCGAAAGCGAAAATGCCATTCGCTAACCTTCCGCTTGGTATATTTCGGTCATATGACCGACATGTTAGCTGCAATGGATACTCAGTATCTAGAGAAGAAACTGAGTCGTTTCTTGTCGCGTGCAGTCGAACAGTCACTTTTCTACTTATCGACCGGGAGAACTTCCGAAAAAAGATTATAGCACAGGAAATTAAGTCATTTCGTGCAATCGAATTGCACGAATACATATACGATTGCATATTCGATTTGGGTAACATAAAAAAATGCGCAGACCGCGTGTAAGAAATTGAAGCCCCAAAAAAAACGAAAAGAAAAAATTGAAACTTCGTACCGTTCACAGGGGGAAAATAGTAGCTTTTTAAAAGAATATTAGAAAAAAACGATAAACGGCTTGATAGCTTTATTTGCTGTTCACAATAATACAAAAATCGATAGCGAAAGCCCTTGATTCTTGCCAAAAATCTTCGAGTTTCGATTCTTCGCCGCGAGAAAATTCCTCCACACGCGCTCGCGAGGTATACACGCGCCGCGCGTCGCGGCAGGAGAGGGAGGGGGGAATCGATTTTGAAGGGAGTAACGGGGGTGGGAGATGTACTAGTGGGAACTCGAAAGTCTTAGCGAGAACGGTCGGTCCGGCTCACTGCAGTTTTCGCTATGGCGTGTATAGGGACGAGTCGGCTGTGTGCCCGGGTCGAGAAATTGTGCCAGTCCGGACATTTCGCCCAGTTATTAAGGAGGAAAGTCACTACTTCGTGTGTTAAGTTTCATCCGGAGGTGCAGCGACCCGTTGTCAACACCCTCGTGCAACACTGCAAGGTAAGAGTTTCATTCAAACGGCCTGTTGTCAATTCGCACTGTTCGACGAATTTATTCGCGACTCGACAGTCGACAAAATTATTTTTCATCGGGCAAACAATTTTTTTAAAGATGATGAAATATTCAGATGTGTCGACTCAATTCAACTGTCGACAGTTTAACCCGATTTACTACTCGAATTTTTGACATAACCTATTTTTTTATCTCACGATTCGTATTAGCATCGAATTTAGAACTTCGAGATAACATTTCGATATGACTTAACCTCCCTCTCAATATCTCGCCGATCGTCTTTTATCGAATTCCGTTTGTCTCGTTATCACGAGTAAGAATCTCTTTTGTTTCGTGAGATTTGTGAAACGAGTTTGAAGTAGCCGAATAAAAGAATAGATCTCGAGAGAGTTACATAAAACGTTGTGGCAGTAGCAGACGACGTTTTTCTTCTATTCTCACGCGACACCCTCGCGGCTCGTGGCTCAGATTCTGCTCGTGAAAATTACATAATACACGATGGTTGCAACTTGCACGGATCGATGCACGGTGGCACGACTAACCCCCAAAAGCCGTAACAACGAGCGGTCGAAACGTATTTATCATATCGAACTTTCGTAACGTCGTGTCAATTATTATGCTCGTTGACGTTGGCTAATTCGCGCGAGATAGGGTACAAATCGCGCGAAAGGTGTCGAATCGTGTTTTGCCGGTGTGAATAATTGAGATGCCACCGCGAGAGAGAGAAAGGAGACTACACCACGGACAATTCGCGAATAATCTTTCGCGCCGTGACGCGTCCCAGTCAGCTGTTTCACTAGCAGACGCCACACCACACGTGCCCTCTCTGTTCTTGGCAAAGTGTGTTTGGACTTCGCTGGTCAGACGAGACGCGACTCGGCGAGAGTAGAAATTTCACAGACTCCAACGTATACGCCAGTACTTTCGTATGTGATCGCAGGTAGAAAAATTCTTTTGGTTCGCCGCTGCGAAGGAAATATCGCGCGGCTGTGAGATGCGAGATTCACGGGAGAATAGTTTAGACGCTTTCTTGAACACAAGCGCGCCTTCGCGGTAAAGCAAACGCGTGCGCATGCGTTGTATTCGAAATGCGTTTGTTTCATGCAACGCTCGTAAAGATCGAATTAAAAGCGTCGCAAAAAAGTTGCAGAATTCGCGTAACAGAAATTCTTGTTTTCTTTTTGGAACACGATTGTTTTAATTACCGTGAAAAATGTAGGCGGCTTCTGCGGTTAATTGACAAAGAGCGGCGGAGAAGAGAGATCATTGAGAGATAAATAATTCGAGATAAGTTTTGAAAATATTCGGTTAGTGTTTCAATGCAAAATAGAGAACAGCATTCCGACGCCAGTGACGAAAATGTTAGAATATTAAAATAGGTCGCAAAGTTGCAATGTTAAATTTTACGCAACGGAGAAGAATTTCGAATTATTCAAATATTTTCGTTATCACGAAACATTTATGGAATCCGTATATCGAAAGTGGCCCCCCTCTGCCCCCTCCCTCGAGGAACTTTCATCAGAGGAGCGTCAAGTTTTCACGCTTTCACCGATGCATAGAAACGATAGTGATAGAATTTTCAGAGGGTTGGAATATAATCGTTTTCATTTGTCGGATTGCTAATGAAAGTTCGGCTTTCGAAAGTCGCCGAAGGGAAATTCAAAAATATTTCTCCACGAGCGGCGCGAGGCACATTTTCGTCCGTGTCAGTACGTGCTTAGCGAACAAGACGCAAAAATTTTCTATGTTAACAACGAGGACGCGCCGAGTGCGTAACCATCGATGAGTTAATCGGTGAACGTTATATTCGTACGAAAATTATGCAACGACTCCATAAACACGCTGGAGCGAGGTGCGAAATCATTCACCCGTCACACCTACTGTCTCTTCGAAAAAAAAAAAAAAAGTCGTGAATTTCCATCATTCAACAGTACGATCATGTCCTTGGCGCTTATCTAACAGCTTAAATAAAATATTAATTTCGCTTAAAATTGCTTATCTAGTTGCAAACTCGAAAAGAAAACTCGAAAAGATTGCCCGAAACAAAAAAAAACAGCAATTTTATTCAGCAAATATGAAAAATATTTCCATAAATTTTGATTTCGCGTTTCTCGATTGGTATCTCGATCGTCTCCCTCCCCGTCTTTCGTCGTTGAATTCGTGGCTGGTAAGTAGGCTAACTGGCGGAGACTCGGTGGCGGTGGGACGTACAGACCAGCCGGTCTACTCGGCGCGCTCTTGACTTTCTCGTGCGGGCACGACTCGTTACTCGACTGCCGTATGCTTCGGTATTATACACCTTCTTCGATGTCTCTATACGTGCACGACACACGCAGACATGCTCGTCTGCTACGCGTTCACTCTTACTCACGACGAGAGGCTCGCTCAGCCGTTAGTCTCCCTAGAACATATATATATGTATTATTCTTCGAGTAGCTTTTCTACACTCTCGTAGCTGTATACCTGTGTATGCGGTCCATGATCCTTTCGTTGTCTACTATATGCGCCAGCACCGGAGCGACTCACAGCTGCTGTTTTTTTTTTTTCAATTTCTAAGTTCGATGTATACTTCGAGTTCGCGAAGGCAGCGGCAAAAGCGAGTATATCCCCGACGTTGTACTCTCACTCGTCGAGTACCCGACGGGACATGTGCCGTGCCGAACCGTATATGACCGGGCCGGAACTGCACGCGACTCCTCGACGTAAACACCGGAACATCCTGTCCCGTAATTCCCGTTTTACCGGGTCAAATCCTGCGCAAATTCACTCGTGATGCTTGAGTCCAATCGCCGGTAGCATCGAAACGCTCGAGCGAGTTTCTCATTTACGTTTTCTTTCTCGTCGGTTATTAGCAAGACGATACATCAATCACCGACAATTAATTGCAAGTTGTGATAAGGATTCATCGATCAAAAAGATCGACGGGGGCCTCGAGGCGAGTCGAGTTAAACAGTCAACGGCGTTTTCTAGTCATACAAAAAAAGAATGCAACAAATAAAACGTTCGAGAAGAACATTAATTATCGTAGGTTTTCACTGCTAACGTTAATAATGGGACAAGATTAAATATTTGAAAAATCATGAACAAAGAATCAAGATTTCAATGTTCCCATTACGTCTTGATTCGGCCAGATTATCACTGTTCATTTCAATAAAGAAAAAAAGGTTCCTCGTCGGCAAAGCGAAAAGTAAAATCAAACGAATGAAATCTTCTATCTGCAATTATTAATTCGTGTCAATAGTCACTTCCTATTTTGATATGAAAAAAGTATGTAATAAAAAGAAATGAGATTCTCATCGTCCATGGAATTAGTGGCTGAAAATTCCATTGTCGAATGCCTCGAGACGAAAAAAAAATGCGGTGAAAACAGTGAAACGTCTTTCAACGCGAGCGCACCGCGGAATGGCATTTGAAATCTCAAGGATGAGAGTTCAAAGAACTATTTTCACGTTTTGCATTCAACGGGTGTGAATGTTATCCCGTTTTTGTCGGGGGTTTTTCATGTTCGCCACGGGAACCTTCATTATTCAGATGTAACTCGTCGTCGAATGCCGCGCGCTCGGTACTATCGCGCGAAGCTTCGCCATGCGAGAACCTCTCTGCAATCTCGAAACGCCAAAGACGACGGCGCGTCTGTGATTGACGCACGAGTCATTTGCTCATTCAACCCTCGTATTGTAGCGATCACGCACTCGTCTCGTTCCCTTCGCGCTCGCTCGCGCTCCTTCTGTACGACTATGCCCGTTGAATATTTTCACAATGCAATTATCGCGACGCAAAACCCGCGGTGGCTCCCGCGCGCCGACGAAAGCTCGTCGGAAACGG
Source organism: Ischnus inquisitorius (assembly GCA_963924025.1). Taxonomy (NCBI): domain Eukaryota; kingdom Metazoa; phylum Arthropoda; class Insecta; order Hymenoptera; family Ichneumonidae; genus Ischnus; species Ischnus inquisitorius. The sequence continues at coordinate 12,007,566 of OZ001250.1, forward strand.
TACTCGCGAAGGCCTATCGGCGAACAATATATTTTTCAGCCATTCAATATGTTCTAATCTACCTCGCGTCTAAAATAGGAAGAAAATAAAATAACGCTCTTTCCAACGTCAAAGCGATGAAAAATGCTCGTGGATTAAAAGTTTACGGACGAATTCCCCGTGGCGGAACGTTCTTCTAATACACGTAAGCTAATTTATACGAGAAAATTAAACTACCGACGAGTGAAACATTGTAAGTGAACTATAATTTTTTTTTTCTCGATTAAAATGATCAATTTTTTCGTAGAATTTTTCATGCAGAAAATATTCTCACGGTGTTTTCTTGCTTTCGCTTTTTTTTCATCCGCAAACCGGAGTAGCGAGGTGCAGAAAAAGAAAATAAGATTTTCGCGATAGGGCGGCGGACGAGTGGTTCGTTTACCCTTGCCATGGTCGGAAATCTCAAGGTTCCCGATCATGTCTCAAGGCCGAATACCGTAGAACAAGAGTTACTCTATCGCGTCTCGTTCTCGGTGCTAATAACACCCAGACCAGTTTTTCACAAGGTCGGCAGAGGACAATCCCGTGGGACGCAGAGCTGCGGCGAGGATTTTTTTTATCGCTTGAATATTCCATACTTTTTTATCTTTGAAAAATGTACTTCGCGGGAACGCCGCAGAGACGAGAGCAGTTTTCGATGATAAAGAGTGAAGCGCGCCGCAACAAATCCATGTGAAATGATCGAACGCGAGCTCTCAGCCGCCGCGTCCTACATACAACGAAACCTGTACTGCTCTCGCGCGTCCGCGCGAGCTTGGTTGCTCACAATCACGTACAAGAGGATCCTCTCCTCTTACCCAATGGCAATTGGGCGCTTCGCGAAAGAGACTTAATCGTTCGTGTACATGTTGCACACGTTTTGCATAGCTCACGGTAGTCACTCAGGCATCAGCTCTTCATTTTACTCGGGTCGAAAGTTGCAGTCTTCAGTCTTCAGTGTGCTGAAAGAAATAGCGAACAGTAGCATTTCTCTGTCCTCACCCGACATTAAAAAAAAAATGGAAATGAATTCGGAGATATTAAGGATAAGGCCCAGTAATTCGGTAGATCGATTGATTTCCAAATTAAATTGGAGCAGTTTACAATCTCTCTATAAACGAGTCTTTCACATACCGCGAAATCGGCATTAAAGTCTCTAGTCATCGTGATCAGCGTTATAAATCAATTCGGCCCTAAAATCTTTATTAATCACGCACGAGCTCGTGCGGCGCGTACGTGCGTGCTGCGGGCCCTAACAGTCGTGAACGATCCAGGGATCGATTATATATTTATCGTAAGGAGCAATGTAGAAAATTGAAAATTGTCGGTTTGGTCAGTAATGTACGTTGCGGTCCAACCAGTCCCGTTGTTGCCCCTCAGTGCGCGAGATGTTTCTTCATCTGTCCGCGTATACAATTTTGTAATACGGCACGCGAAGAATCTTAAGTACATACGCACGTACGCCTATTTTATCATTAATAAAAAGTGCACGTTCGAATTGTTGCAATTTCCTCCCGTAATAAATATTGATCGTCAAAAAAATGCGGAACTAGTTATTCATCAGTAAGATCGACGTTATTGAATCGATAATCCTGATAGATGCAAAACACTTAATTTAATAAACCTCATTCCTTCAAATTCTCGTAATTAGAGCCGTGTCAAACATGTAACACAGAAGTCACCTCCGGTCGAGTCACTCGGGACTGGAAAAAAAGTCTTATTGATAAGAAAAACAAATCGACAACATGACAGATTAATTCTGACTCGATTCAAGCTCATTTCTCGAAACCGGCATAATTAATAGTTGCGCTTGTGCAGGTAATATAGTCGTCACCCTTGATAAGATCATTCAACGAGAGTGAGACTCGAAGAGTCTATGGCCTCAATCGGGTTCGTTCAACGTCGAGTTAATCGCGATTGCGATGGATCGTTGAAATTTTTCATATGTCCGTACGTTTATGACACAATAATAATAATAATAATAATAACAACAAATACGCGCTGCATACCGGACTTTCGGTAATAAGTTCTGCGGTCGTTAGGGAGCTCGCGCCACACCTAATAGACGAGACTAATGCATCGTTAGTCTCCATTAGGATGATGCATCATCATCGACGTAACGGAAAATAAAGTCTCGGGGCATTTCGCTTACACAAATCTAACGAGCGTGTCGATGAAGTGCCTGGTTAGACTCTTCACCGAGGAAAAACGATGCTAAAGAGAAAAAATGAAGGAACCGAGGGAGCGCACGAATTGTTTCGCAAGAATTTCGATCGTTCAATCGACGTTGCAGAAATCGGCGTTGCGCCGAGACGATAGAAATACAAACTCGAGCAAATATTTTCCGAGATAAATATCGAGTTTCACGGTTGCATCGAACTGCGGTAACGACCATATAGGACTGCGGCGGGTTCCCTTCGTGTTTTTTTCTTTTCTGCACCTGTAAGTCGACGACTATTGCGACGCGGGTGAACGAACGAACGGTAGATAGTGTGCGCGATGTGGAATACACACACGGTGGTCTCCCGAGAGACTCGCAAAGCTTTCGCTCGGCGCGGGCGACCTACCTATCCGGGGATATAGAATGTTTATAGTTCACTTGCGATGAAAGCGAAACACCTTAAGGTGCATTGAATATATATATGTATGCATACTATATATATACATGTCCGTGTGTCCATAGCAATTCCAATATCAAGTAATAAGTATACACATTAAGATCGGTAAAAGTTATTAATCAACTGTTATTAAATATCACGGTAGAGAATTATTGTTGCGGTACTTTGTAAAATGATTGCATTAAGGTGCGTTAACATTTATCGTGGAATTTTTGTTAACCGGTTATTTATGAATTGTCGATTTTTTTCTTTTTTTTTCGAATGTTTCTTGATAAATCCGCTCACGCTCTATCGATTTTAGTGCGAAAAAATAGTTATTCTCGCATTCTTTGTCCATATCCTTGGTCTCAGGCTCGAAGGCGGTACGTCTAGGATTATAGAAATCACATGCGAACTTCTGGCACTAAATTGTCGATATTATTGCATGTTGTTTCCCAAGTCTCGCTGCAATCGTTGCTTCAACGTATTCTTAATTATAATAACGAGGCAATTATAATTTCCTTTTCGCATGAGCATGACGATGGGTCAATACAACGATTTATCGACGTCCATCGGGGATTAAAGAAATAACGATCGACCGCATCTCGTTAGCCGTCAATTAAATTAATTTTATTCTATCGCCCTTCGTACCGCGCTTGCGCACAATTTTTATGTTATATTATAAACTAACAATGGACGAGTCATGAGATAAATTCTCGGGTTGATATGACCCGGAGAGACTGGAAGTTGGCAATTATTGTTATCGCGATTTCAGCAAGGACGCGCGGAGAAACCTGCGTTTCGCTGGTTAAGTATCCGATGGCTCTAGGACAACATTCAACGTTGTATTACATTTTGTCGTAGACATGAAGTTACTACAAACAAAAAAATCTCAAAATATTTCGAAACAGAAGACTAGAAAGAAAAAATCTATAATATTCTGTGACCGAAGTAAAAGATAAAAAAGTATCATAAACTGCAGTCAATTGGCGATCGGTACAAATCGGTACAATCGTTATCTTTTTTTGTCGCGAGATCGTCGAGTAAAGTGAAATAATGAAATGAGGGGTTCAGTTTCCCAATTCTAGTGGCGAGCATCGATAATAATCTTGGGAAGATCAATGGGTAGGACAAACGTGCTAACGTCATCTGCGTCCATCTCCATTCAGGGAATGGATCGTGAATCATAAATCGTTTTGCAAACATCGATCGAACGTTTCGTGGATGAATGAGTACGCGAAGCTTGTCCCGATCATTTTTTTTCTTTTATTTCTGGCGTCGGATCTATATCTGTTCCCAGGAACGCGAGGGTCGAAATTCTCTCAGCGACGAATTACGAAATCGATTCACCGAGTCCTCGAATCGTCGATCCGCAAGGTGTGAACGGTCGTACGTGTTCCGGTCCCTCGGGACATTATTTTTGTGGGGCAAGCTCAACGGAATACGGGACTGTAGGAATTCGTTCGAGACGCGTGTCTCGGTTACGAATTACATTTCTTTTCACGATACCGATCGACGATCGATTGAATGAAAAGTCGACAATTCGTTTTGACGCTCGTTAACGCTAGAGTGATACATTCATTGATAATAAACGGAGCGGTCCTGTTGCAATTAAATTTACTTATGTGTGAAAAAAAAATCGTGTGAATCGACGGAATCAGCATTTGCTAATCGTATTGATCCAGGTGAATTCACTATTTATTTCATTATTATGATGATCATTCAATTTGATGAATCAAATATTTGCTTTGTCCACCCATTCGACCGAGACAAAAAATCGGATGTATCGACTAAATCGGCGGTTGCGCTTCAAATCGTACTAAATGTTTGTTAAGTTCACTTTTTTTCCATAAACTTTCGAATTAATCAACCGAATATATGTTTCTTCGTCCGCAACCGATTCATTCGTTTGAGCCGATTCAATCAAGAAAAAAAGATCCGTTGAATCGACCAAATCGGCGTTCGTGACTCGTGCTGATAGTTCTATCTCTTTTAGTGATATTGATAATTGTTTCATTTGTTTCGGTCGCCAAGCGCCAATTGATTTGATTCGACTGCTTTTTTTCGCAGTGTAGGAATCCGCACAGAACTATACGGGCGACGTTGAACAATATGTAAGAAGTTATTTGATCCCTAGTACTACCGAGTTGAGAGTAATTGTCACGTTCGTCTATTTTCGTTTGATGACGCAAAAGACACCGAGAGTCAATAATGGGATTCCCCGAAAAATAAAAGAAAAAAAATAGAGATCGATCCTTGGATAGTGTCCCGCCTCTTCCGCGTTTCCCGAATGCAAATACAAATACACCGTGAAAGAGAGAAGCGCACGTGTGCGCGACACGACGAAGACGAGGATTTCGACGGTTCGTCGATGCTGCTTAGTAAAACTATCGCGATATGTCTCGAAGGCGACGGCATATCGCGCATTCGCAAAAAGCTCAACCGTTCGCAGTTGTTGCGTTACACGCGCGTCCCTGACGCTATCACCCGCTCTCGGCATGGCTGTTAATCTATCAAACTCGATTTGTCGATCGCTTATTTACCTGCGAAATATATTTTTTTATTGCCACACGAACTAATGGCCCAAAAATGCACGGAGAGTATACCGGAATCCCGGTAATTTTTTTAAATAGAGCTTAAATGAAACGTATTCAATGAAAAAGAAAAATTGATCCATAAGCGCTATCGTTCAAAAAGAACAGGCCGCGAACAATGCATTATCAACAGACCTAGCAAAATTCCCACGCCGTCGAGTGCTTAAATAATGTTTCAGTCGACGACCCAACAAGTGGCTGCGTTATTTATATTCGTGTAAAATCGATGTCAAAAACTTTACATAAGTTGTGATAAACACATCACGCGATAATTCTTACACGGGGATTAAAAAAACAGTGATAAAGTTGTCGCTTTATTATGCGAATACATTGATTTTTTCAAATCCTAGAAGTCACTCAAGTAGAAACGAATTCGGTTTTTATCGAACGACTGCATAATTCGTGTTCGCAATTTTGTATTTCGAATTAACGTGGAGTATCTATGCATAATAAATACCGTGCTACATATATATGCGCGCGCCTAAGAAAGAATGGAAGCTCGTAAGAACTTCGCCGCGCGTGGCGATCTGCCCGATGAACTACCCCCTTTATTCCGATAAGCTTCAGCCTCATCAAAATTCCTGCAACACATAGAATAAATTACGAGCTCGGCATATCGAGTGCTCAACCGCAACGAAGCACACGTAAATCGGATGATTGTTGTATTTACTGAAAAAATAGGCCACAATGTTCAAAAGTTATATATAATTTCTATCGTTATGAATCGAAGTATTGAAGCAAAGTAATGCAATTCATAATTTATTCTATACGGTACGTGGATCTTGATGAAAAAATGTTCTACCCATCGATCGCGGCGAAGTTGACCGTTTCTTCTGCGAAGGTCAAAAAATACGAAAATAGAAACGGTTAACGACGAAATACGAAAATAGCTGCCTCTTTATCACCAGAGAACAAATTTCTCCCCGTAACATTTGCGTAGGGTTAACGGTTTCATGACGTAAACGGTTATCCACATTGTTTGTTCCACCAACTGCGGTTGTTTGTCGAACAGCTTTAAATTCAGCCCCTTTCGACCGCCAATCAGTCTTCCTTACGCAAGGGACAACCCATATATCGAAAAAATGCGAGATATTTCAGTTATGGACTTTTTAAGGAGGGTGTTTGGTCAATACTATTCCAATAGTTCGCGATATTCGCGTGCAGAACAAGACCGAGTGATCGTCTTCTTCGTTTCGTTGCATTCCTAAGCGCTCCGATAGAACGCCGTTCCCCATTTAAACTGTATACAACGGAGTTCGCGTGTCCCCGATATCCAAATGTGAATCAGGGTAAAAGTCGAACGGCGATCGTACAACCTGTTAATACCAATACCTAGACACACGTATATACGTCGGACATAACTCCGTGCACTTGTACCGAGAGACTCGCCTTCTTGCAATGCGCTCGAGCACGTGCCTTCTATCGTCGCAGTACCTCTGGCTACGCTAACGAGCGCACGGTACCCCAATATCTTTTCTATCGTCGTTTATCAGCTGTTTACGTAGGATGTTTACGTCGACAGATATTCTACTCGCAGAAATCTCGTTCCGTTTAACAGGTAAATTCCGGGTTTACTGAATAACCGCGAGCCAATTCGTCGACTACGTAAGGTTCGTCCGTTTTTTTTTGTCGCAAGTACATAACGTATCCACAAAACATTTCACCTCTCCGGATGGAACCGAACGCGCCTCTTCCGCGATCGGTAAACACGCGCGAAAAAAGTTTATGCAATACGTAAGAAAAGAAAAAAATCTTCTCACTTGTTTCAAGAGTACTTAAGTCCGAGCATACGCGGAATTGTTTATTATGCGTGTTCCCTTGGGATACGGCAAACAAGCGACAAACTAATGATGCAAATTTAATGTGCGTAAAAAAAAGAAACGAATCGTTTGTACTACTCGAGGTGTGGACACTCGACGTTATCAACATTCGCGTGTTTGCAATTCACATTCGTGAATATTTCGTGGTGACGAAAATATACTTTTCTGTTTCAAAATTAACGTTACGCGCTTCTCGTTCGTAATCATTGTAATATGTTTATTTCGTAATTCTTTATTACTTTTTTTTCCAATTTTTCTCTTGTTTTGCACGTCTATTCAATGGGAATTTTTTTTTTTGATTCGACATACGCGTGCAGAAAGATTTTTGATTCATCTCCTTTATGTGCACGAGAAACAGGCTCCGCATTTAATTGCACGTCTTCGAAACCTTGAGACGCCTCCATGCACTTTTGTTCTGCGGAGAATTACCTGTACAAGTACACTGGGTACGGGATAATACCTTTGTGTGGCATTTCTTTTTCCTTTTAGCGAGTGAAGGCATTTCATGGCCGAGGTCGCTTGCGCGTGGGCAGAAAGAAGCGTCGAATAAACGATTTCACAAGACTCTGTGACGACATGAAAAGCCCGAAACTCCTTTGCTAAACGGAGTTTAAGCGGCATAATAGATTTTAACAGAATCGTGAAAAACAAACAGTCTCGCGCTGGCCGTGTCAATAGATAGCCGAGAATCCGGGAAGCGCGTGGCCATAGAAGTTCAGATAATAACCGCATACACATGGAAATTTCTAATACCCCCTTTTATACAGGCAGCGAGATTTTTTCTAAAAATCAACATGGTCAAAAGTTTCTCTCAATTAAAAATAAAATTTTTAAACGCGACGAAGCTCATTTACAATATGGATACAGGAATATATTTTTTTTAAGTTACTTCCAAATAAATGCATAAACAAACGAAGGTCTTGTTATCGAAAAATTCACCAACAGAATAAAAAAATTAATGTACTTTGGCTAAAGAAATCTTCATTCAATTCAAGTCAACTTTCAAATGAATTGATGAATAAAATTGGATACGATAAATGGAGGTCTATTAGAAAATCCACATTGTAATTAAAAAAATTGTTTCCGTATATAATTTTATTTCGGTCATCGAAAAAGAAGAACCTTAAAAAGAATCCGAAGAATCAAAGATAGCTTCCAAATTCTACGCAGAGATTCGTTTGGCCAGAGAATTTCGACCGGACAACGTACCGTTTTCCGTCTAATGATCTCTCTCCGAGTCTCACCAAGCTTCTTTCCGGGAATCGAATTTCGATGTAGGTTCGTCAGCTGAGCGATGCGTCGCTGAGACTCGCATGAACTCCGCGCGCCACTTTCCCACGAAAGCGGGAGAGTGCGGAAAGGCATAGTCGCCGTCCGGAGCCACGAGCTTCGCGAAATTTTAGCCAATAAAGAAGTTCGCGCGTTATGTAAAAAAGAAAAAGGGTGTGTTCTCGAACGATTTCTCTGCTCGTTCTTCGATCCTCTATGAGGTTCAACGGACATCCGTAGGTGTAAGATGATGCCACTAACATTTGGAGTTTCTCGACATACCTTTCCCTGTTGCGTTAGAATGGATTTTCAGTCTCATTTCTATTAATTGATTTTTTAATATTCGATTCAAAGTTCGATCCGCAAGTCGTAAAAAAAGTGTTAATATTCAATGCTATATTAATATTATTTTATTCTTTTTATATATATTTCATATATGTAAATATTTTGTGCTCGGAACGTATTATCCGAAGATGTGAAATGTAAAAAATATAGAAAGATCGAAAAAGAAGTCGAAGGCGTGCGCAGGAGAGCGAGAGATCGGGACGAGAAGCACGAAGATTCTTTTCTCGATGCGCGAGTGAAGGCGCCATTCATCTTTAGCTCTTCTCCCTGAAATCCCCCTAGGATCATCTCGTGTGTACAACTTTCCTCGGACCTGTTTGGTCTCTCTGCTTTCGGATCTTATACCACACGGTCATGCCGAGAAATGATTATCATCCTCGTCATTCCGCGGCCAGGGATCGTAGCAACGTTGCACGCATGAAGCTCGCAGTCGGTAGGGCTATCGTGCGGTCGCCGAGTGCAGCAAGGCCTTCCTTAAAGTTCCAGTGGGAACCCAATGCTCCCGATAACACCGCTATGGTCAAAGACCCCACGAAGCTGTAATACCGGAGTGACTAGAGATGGAATTCGTTATTCCCGATTCCGTTCTCGGATTCCGGGTATTTTTATTACATCGACTTAGGAAAGGGCACATGCCTGGATTCCAACCGGTCATTGGACCCTTCTACATCCGCGCTTGTACGAGGCATAAACGCATCTCGATATTTCATACCAAAATATATAGTTAATGTTGTTAGGAGCGTATTGAATCGACTGAGGGATTTCAAGTTTATATTATACATTACTTGATTAGAAAAAAAGAATTATATATTGTAGAAATTCTGTGAGTAGTTTTTAGGTCAGTCAAAACACTTCAAGAATACCGTTAAAAAAAGAGAATTGCTAAAAAACGACTAGAATATACATAAATATTTAGTTAAAGATGCTGCAAACAAATTAGTGAGATGGGGCTAATTTCATGAGTCTTTTTTTTTTTTTCTTAAAAACAAAAAAATAGCTAAATACGAGCAAGAAATTCATTGGTTAATCTCTGAAAACGCTGAAAAAATGTATTCAAACGTGAATAGAAACAAATCTCGATATTCCATAACAAGAGTTTTGTGATAAGTGGCCAGCGAATTTGATACTTCAATGGCATTCGTAATATGTTTCTAAATTGGTCACGAGTCTGAGAAAAAAAAAGTGTGCACACGAAATCCGGAGGAAGAAGGAAGGAAGAACCGGATAGGGATATTCCTAAGCGAAGTTAGCATAACGCCGGATTTGCTAACACGACGACGTTACACATAGTATGGTTGTTCGCGGTGCGTACACGACCAGACGCGGAGGAGGAGAGATCGTGAGAGCGACCTTGATTCCTCTGTAGTCCGGCTGCGGCTAGCGGCGTATTCGATAAGTAAAGCCGAGCGCAAAGTGGCTGGAACCGCGAAGAAGCGAGGAGCCCAACGGCAACAGCACCAGCACCAACAGCGGCAGCAGCATCCTCGAACAGGCGAATGCCTCGGCGGCACGAGCAAATCGGTATGTGGGTCGTACGGACCCGCGGAGAAAGTGTATTTTCCCTTTCCGACCCGCGCGCTCTCGGCCGTCTCGCGACTCGCCGAATGACCGCGAACGTCCGATCGGCCGATTCAACATCGCTACGTGCCCGATCGCCGTTTCGGCCCCCTACTCCCCCCTTGAAGTTGATATACAAGCTTTTGCTTTCGGTAATTCGGCGACCTCCGCAACTCTCATCCGTGACTCTGCATTTCTCTCACCTTCCGTTCTGTAATCAAATATCGGTTTCGCGAGGCACGAGGAACCTCGATGATCCTCGGAAATGACGCTGACATTCGCAGTTTTCGAATTATTCCTTTCGAGAGATTCATCCCGGGATAAAAAAAAGAGAACATTTGTAATCAACCTTTCCTAGAATCTTTGTTTTTGCGGTGCACTATTATTTTTTATTTAATAGGTCATCAAAGAAACAACGGTAAATAATTCAACAAGCGAATACAGTTCAATGAATTGTTTTGCTTAGAAGTCGAATTTGCTTTGAGAAGAAACAATAATTACTATTATTATTATTATTACTATTATTATTATGGTAAATTTTAGATATTTTTTTTTACCTAGGACAGCTAATTTATTAGCAAATTTATTCAGAATTGGTCAGGGGCTCAACGTTAATTCTTCTCGAATATTCTAAATCGAAACTTTCTATCTCGTTTCCTCGGTTGCTCGGCTATACGATTAATTACAAGAGATAATTATGATTAGTCCGAAAATCCGAAAGAGAAGGCTCAATCGACTGCATCGCGGTTGACCAACCGACGCTCGCCAAAGCGACAGGTTGTAAATCCATTAAATTAATGACTTGCAAGCAAGTAATGTTAAAATCGTGATTTCACGATTTAACATTGTAAAGCGAAAAGGTCGGGAAAATCGTTTGGAGCGCTATTGTGTGCATCTGGTTCGAGCCGAGCATTGCGATGCCATTATTTCGCAGGATTATCTGTATAAAAAGATATATAGATATAAATGTATAACCCGACTCTCGGCAAGTTGGAAGAGCGAGAAACCGGAGGCACCTTTCTATTCGTGAAAAGTCGGTACGCGCGTTGTGCCGCGCGCTCTCGGAGAAATTGAGTAGGCGCATTCCACGTCGTCGCAACGTAAATACGCGAGCGCAAACCCGTAGAATTAAAATATTTCTTTCATCGCACTTTGTTTCCCGCGCGATAAAAACGGAAAAAAAGCAAACACAAAAAAAAATTAATGACGAGGACAAACATCGATATACGTGGTTTAATAAATGGGAAAATCTTCAGTGATCTTCCGTTCTTGACTCTGGGTACTTCTTGTTGTGAAATTCAATGTTATGATAAGTATGCATTATTCCTCGAAACGTCTAGAACGTGCATTTTTTTTATTAGGTACTAATTTGTTATGGTAGATGAGAATTTAATTGACCGATAATCGGGACGGCGGCTGCTAACAATAAGTGCTGCAATCATTGATGATAATTATGAAGAAGCGATTTGCTTTTAATTGATATCGATGATTACGCGATTGATGTAAAACGGGTCAAGAAATGACTTGGCCGCTGTCCACGCGGCGCGTTCGATAGATGCGGCAAGTGCGATAGTCACGTCGTTCAACGAGATCTCTCTCGCGAAGACATCACCGAGATTGTCTCTTCACTACTGCTACTACTACTATCACTGCTGCTGCTACTACTACTACGATTACCACTACAACCTCTCGCAGCTCCCTCGAATCGTTGAGAAATTATGCAACTTACGTAAAGGTCGGGCTGCAAGGCGAGACAAGGCTTTTATATACACACAAACGACCCTACGACTCTTATACCGAAACTTTGGCTTTCTCGCCGTGCCGCCCGAGCGAGACGCTTGTTGCCGCGCTATTAGACTCACCGTGAAATCATCCATCACTAGTCATCATTGAATGGCATTAAGAGACTTTGATCGTCCCTCGCTCGATCCCCCGCCCTTGTCGTTGCATCACTGTCAATCGTGGATATTTATTTCACCGATATCACGCCTATTCCTTGTCCCGTGAGAATTTTCGTCGGAATATCGCAATTCCGTTCTCGGCTCGACCAAAGACATTTGAACCGAAAAGCCCAAGGCGCGACTCGAAATTTTCGTAATTTTTCGCTCGATGACACGCAACTCTTAGAAATATAATGCAACTCCGTTGTTTTTTAATTCACTTTTGGAAGCAAACTACGAATAGCGAATTTTTTTAAATAAAAATTCTATTTATTTCTTTTTTATTAAATATTTTTCTTTTTAAAGAATCTATAAACAGCTATTGAATGAAAAAATTGTATAATAGAGATCTGCGTAAGGCATTTATCTTGTTCTGTCCGTTCTTTTAGCCACGATCTATAAAATGAAAATTAAATTTATCAATTTTTTGTTTTGATATAGAACTGTTTGCCACTATATCTGTAATGTATGTATAATTTTCTTTCACATATATATTCAACATATTTGACACATGCAGTTTGCATCATGTACAGAACTTTTATATAGGATTTATATATTTCGAAGTATTCGCTATACGGTGTAAAATACATATACTTAAAAATCTTATAACGCCGGAAGGTTTTGACCATATGTAACCCGTTGTCGCTTTCTCCCGGCTCTCACACGCACACGACGGAAGATACGTTTTGACAATCGTGACTCGCTACTATTCGATATTCAAATCGCGAGTTTCGTACGTGTCACACTCGCCTTCGTCGGCGTTACCCACAAGAATATATAAACCCGTGGTGTTATTTAATAATAATGTTAATATCAATCCACGAGCGTCGAGAGCGAACTCCTTTGGGATCGGAGTCGCAGTTCGAGATACTCGCAGGTGGCAACGAAGCCTCAGGGTCTCTTTTGCGATGTTGCGCAAGAAACAGTCACATCCCCACCGACACCCAAACGGGAGGTGATCTTACGAAAGTGTTGAACATGCCCCCATGATCGACGGCCGTATTTGCTCTCTTAAGATGACAAAAAAAAATTATTTGTTTTTCAAATATTTCGGGCTACAATTGGAATATTCTGAATTTTCACATATCATTTCCAGGCACAATAATATAGTAAATTTTCGCCGAATTTCTCGTTCCCGTCAGAGTGAAATTCTATAGGAACGAAAACATTCACACTCTCGTACGCGGTTTACGCTATGCTAATTGGCCACGTAACTTTATATTCTCTGCGGTGAATGGATTGTCGCATGCTCTAATGGATTGACTAATATGCACGTGTGTGACCCGTTGAAATCTTTTTTTTTTTCTTCGGAATTCGGAGAGTCACGTGTCTCACTGCATTCTGTTATTATTCGTGAGAGATCAGCGCGTGATTTGGTGGGTAATAATAATTTTCAAAAAAGTAAGTTCCGAAAATCAACGCTATTTTTGTCCAGCCGTCCATCCTCGTGGCTTCATTCAACAATCAGATTCATTCAGGTGACAAAAACTCGAAAGGACGCGAATACGCGCTCTGGTATATAAATATTTGCGGATAGGCGACGGTTAAGCCGCAGTTTTGCTGGGTGGGATAGGACGGTGCTAATTGCAATTAGCGTATCTGTCTTCCGTTTCGTCGGGAGTACGAGCGACGCGAGTGAATATTAATGATCCTTCGACGGAGCGGCTAATGCCGTTTGGCGTGTTCATGACCCATGGAAAGCCGTGGCTGATCAACGTTACATTAACAGCGGGGCGTCGAGACTTCAAGAATGCATACATTTTTGAGGGGGTGTCCGGCTATTTTAGGCAAAAATGCGTTTGTCATTTTTTTTTACGTAAAAAAAATGGGATTGTTCAATCATAATGCGGTTTTGATGATGTGAAACAATTCCTATGATCTGAAAGGTTTAAAGATGATTCGTCGAATCTTGAGACTTTGAAAGAGTTAATTGCTCAGTCATTGAATCATAGAACTATTTTAATCGGCATACTTTTTACAACTTTCCTTCTAAAGGTCCGAGCGATATTTTACATTCCACATTAAGCATATACATAAAACGATAGTTCGGAGGTTGCGACGAATCGTAAATCTGCGAAAAAAAAAAGTCCCGGGAACATATCATTATATCACGCGCGTTACCGTCGAAAGTTTTGTCGCCGGCCAATGAACCACCGCAGACAGTAGTACAAGTTACGAATATGTCGAATCTCCGTTTCATCTTTCTTCCGTATAGTTTCGCAAGGATACTTACGATTTCTATATTATTCAAGAAACTAGTTTTGGCCAGGTGGGGTCCGTCCTGTCGGCGCGGATGAGCCAGAGGCGTTCCTCGATATTGCGGCTTGACTGGGTGGGCTATCCTTAACATCGCAAAGGGGTATGAGTCGTTTTCTCGCGTAAGAACGGACACACACGCGGCTCGCCACTCGATGTATCCGTCTGTAATTGGCACGTGTGTTTCGGACTCTCTATCACACGTGTCAACTCGAGTCCGAATTCTTTTATTGTCTTACACCCATCCTCAACCGAAGCCTCGAATTCCGATTAAGTCATTTCTAAGTTATTCGAATTTTTTTACGAACAACTTATACATCCGGGAAGCATATTCAGGCTTTCGCCAACTTAGTATGGTTTAGTCAGCGGGGTGGCTAGCGTCGTTTAGTCTTCAAGTACAGTAGGACAGATCGCTAAATTTTCAGCTAGAAAACTGAAAATGTCAAACGCATCGAAAAACATTGATTTTCTGCAATTTTCTACAAAATCAGCTGAAAAAAAAAGTTCAACAGATCATGGAATACTTTTTTTTGGCAGGATTTGATTTGTCAAGTTTTCTCAATACGTAACAATTTCTTTCAATTTTTTTCTTATTTGCCAAAATGAATTTTTCAAAAAAGGTTCAATTAGTATTTGAGGATACGCTCGAATTGATTGACCGAGAAACTTCCGGAGTGGAATGCGCAGTTTCATTGCGAATTGCATCAATGCTCCGCAACAAAATTCTTTCGACACTCGAGAATCGAGCGTGAATTTAACATATTTCTGTCCAAGTGAGTGAAGTATGTACAATCTTCTCTCGAAATTCTCACAAATGGCACAAGATCTCCGAGATAGAGAATGAAGCCCGTCTCGTTCGGCGCAATCCACCCCCACAAAAAAAACTTCTCTTCCTCCTTCGGCACATTCATAAATCACGTCAAAGAACCATGACCTTTGCCACGACGAAACATTACTCCATTCACTGAATCCGCATATTATTCGACCGCGATTAAACGGCCTCACGCTTCGAAAACTCCAAACCGGCATGATTACATTTTTTTTGTCTTTTTTTCCCCGATCCAGCTCGTTGCTCGAGCTATTAACTTCAAGGCCACTGTCACGAATTTCGTGCGCTTCCTCGACGACATAAAATGCAGACGATGATTCAGGATAGCTATTCGCCGAAGGATACGTCTCGCATTCGCGAAACCTTCCTCGAACCGCTGTCCGGGCGTGTTGATTATATTCCGAAGGAGTCACAGTCGTCGACCAGACGGTCGTCGATCGTATCGAAGAAAAACCAGACGCGCGTATGCCAATAACCGTGCCTTAAGTTTCATTACAATTTTTTTCCACATTCTCGAGTTCCGTCGAGTGTTGTTCCACCGCGGCCATATATGACTGCGCTCGACTTTGCCGGGAGCAAAGTAAAAGTAGTCGACGACGTTGAACTTGCTTTCGTGGAGTGATCTAGTTCGACCCACAGATAGAGGTTCTAATGATCGGGCAATGTTGATTGCCGGGTGATGTTGGAATTGTTGTAAATTACAGTATACACGCATGAGTAAACATCTAACACGGTCATTGCTCAACTCGTTGTCGCACGCTGCTTCCTCCCGCGCGTGTTTTGCGCGTCGCACGGATCGCCGTGATTCCAGACGTGTCGCGACAATTATGAAAAAAATCATGCACCATCTGTAATGGATCGTTCCTTTCATTGTAATCGGTATGAATCATCAAAGATTGTATACGTCGACATACGATGTGTTTTTACAGATATAGGCGTTTCAACGTGGTATAATGTCTTGGAATCGCGGTGGAACCTTCAACAGTGCCTGACCTTTTTCTTCGATTGCCGCGTATTTTTTTTTCTAATACACTCCCGGCAATCATACACGACGATTATGAGAAAATAATGTTATTACCGTTTGAGGCGATTGGAGCCCCTTGAGGGTTTGTCGACTCTTGTGGAATTGCAAGGTTGCAGACAATCACCTATTCGCACTCAGCGATCGGGTGTACATAACCGCATAATCGCACAGGGCGTTACCAAACTATTCTCGAAGTCTCTTATCGAACAAATAAGTGGAAAATGAAGTATCCGGCGAACTCGTATGTCTATGTTTGTTTTTTAAATCTATAGACAAAATTGATTTTTTTTTAAACGTATGTCGCGTAAGTTTTTATTTTCCGATGGATCTTTGTGGCATTACTCTTAACATCTTTTTATTTGTTTTTTTTTCAATAATGAGGTCCACTTTACTACAATATGTGTTACGTAACAATAATTATAAAAGAAAACAAACGATTAGCGATGCAATTGTACGTCGATTCGTCTCGGTGGCCGCAACCAATTAATTATCTAACAACTCGTAGGAGCACCGAGTCTGCTTGTCCGTTGAGGCAGTTAATAGATGACCGGCGAAGAATTTGACGGATATGAGAAAAAAAAAAAGAATGCATAAAGACGCGCATCGATGATAAAAATGCGGTCACGTTACGATACGACGGTGAAGCGGCAAGGCTACAACGCAATCGAGTTTGCAATGCCATAGCTCGAACATCCGTGCGAAGCCGGAGGGGACAGAAAAATTGAGCCTTTTGCCAGCTAGTAGAAAAGTCACGAACGTGCTCGGACAATGTTGGTGATTTCAACGCTCGTCGGAGACAACATTTCCCGGCGTTGTTGGCGAAGCATCGTTGAATGTGCGGTTCATTGAATAATATGTATACCCACTTTAGCATAATATATCCAATGTCCATCGTCGAGTCTCAACGAATCTTGGTTGCACTGACCCAACACGTACGTGACCAACGATTCACCATAGAAATGACAAATATTCAAAGTGCAGCAAACACTCGAAACCGGTATCGCTAATTCGTATCTAACGTCCGCGAGAGATATTTCAATAAACGAGCATACCAAGGTGTACCCAAATATTGCGGAATATCGGGGTGGACGGATCGCAATGTGAATGCATAATTCGATACAAAAAAATCATTTTCTTTCTTTCAATTTCTCGATTAATTGGAGTAGCAATTATTGTTATCGTAGTGATAAATAATGTGATATATCAACTGGAAATTATTTTCAAAATGCATTGTCAACGATTATATCATTCATCATCATTATATTTTTTATTTATTACCATAAGTAACCATTTTTAGTGTTTAACGTTACGTTATGATTTTTAAGCTGAGCCATATGGTAAAAACGCGAAAGAAATCTTACATCTTCGCTTTTGTTTTTTTCTCGTTAATGAGAAACATAAATTGGCTAGAGATTCGCGAGTGCGTTATACACGAGTGGAATGGGTCACGCTGCGAGCGAACGAGTCGCGATGTCAGCAAGTAGAAACGGTCGTTGGTACGATCGGACGGAGTTGGCGCTTCGTCAAGTAGTGAGGGATCGCGCGTGGTCAGACGTACCGCGATCTTTTGTTCGCGTTTGCAAGCGCTTCATAGGGAATTCTAATAACTCTTCAGTCAAAGATACGAGCACGCGCTTTCACTTAGATTTGTCATTGTATGCAGTGATTAACGATCGCTCTGTCGCGTGTTACAGAATGGCACAGGTAGCCGAGACAGAAGAATCGGCGCGGGACGAACAATGAGCTCGATGCAGACCCAGCAACCGGGATCCTTGCCCGATTACCAGGTCGACCCTTACCGGCTTCTCGAGGACGACCTCAAGGACGTCTATGACGACATAAGACAGGTAATTTAGCACCTTTCTCTTTTTCCCTCCCCACCTCAACCCCTTCCCGTCCAACTTTTTACTTTACCCTCACCTTTCGCCGCGCCTTCTCTACCGTAGGTACTACACTACTCATTGAAGGTAGACCAAATGTTTTTTACCGTAGTATCGTCACTGCTCCCGAACTTCATTCATCTGAATGGGCGCGAGTCACGTTTTCGAGTACATCAATGATCTGCTTTTTTTATAATAAAATCTTTGGAATTAAAATTTATTGACTACACTTATCATTTACATTGATGCAATTATATTTATTTCATTTCTCTTTTTTCAAAAAAATATAATCGATTTATTGAATAAAAAAATAAATAATGGACTGATTTTTTGTTCAAAAGTCAACAGTCTGATTGTCAAAAGTAGTCCGAAGAAAATTGTTAAATTTTTTTCCCGGTGATTCTTATGACTGTTCCCTATAAAAATGCTCACGTCGAAGGCGCGCGTTATTTCGCGACGCATCGAAGAATACGCAGAAGCGAAAGCGGAATCTGCAGAAATGAACGACTGCACAGAGTCACGCGGATGGCTCACGCATGCCTCGACGCGTATGCCTTGGGCTCTCTCAGCTTCGCGGTCTGCATACGCTTTGAACTTTTACTGAAGAGCTCGTCGAGCTCGTTCACGCGTGAAGCAAAGGAGGCCTCAACGAACGTAGAAAGCACCTGTCGACGAGTACCGGCTAACTTCTCCCCGCTTGCGATCGTAAAATCACGCACGCCGATGCGTGTACCTGCCCGCTAGCCTTGAACCCCTTTGTTTGCTTATTTTTTTGTATATATATTTTTTTTTTTTCATTTACACGATATTCCTCAAGCATATTAAATTCCACGTCTGCGGCCTTGGGGACAATCACAGGGAACAAATAAAAAAAATAGAATAATGAAATGAGCAACTTTGCGCAATCATTTTTTTTTCCGTAGAATCACAAAAAGTCCCCGTCAACGAGGTATGCGGAAATTGATCGACGAGCGCGAACAACCCGCATGAAAGTTCGATAGTCTATAATAGTTAGCAGACGCGGGGGCGCGCGTGCCCGAGCGTTACTCGTCGGCTTTGGCCAAATTCCAAGACGGCACTTTCGGTTCGGGATCGCGAATGGAATTCAAAGTAACTCGTCGTGTGCACGGTCTCGCGTCGTTTTGCCCCGTATAGACACGGATCGGACAACTGTCGCAACGAGTCGAAAGACTCGTAAACCAGCGTTAACCTCGCGAACGCAGTTTAAATTTGAAGCATGTCGAGAGTGCCCTCCGCTCCTCCTCCACCCGGAGATTCCTAATAGACAAGCGAAACTGAGATGCGAGAGATTCGACATTTTTTTTATTCATTTTTTGCGCAATAAATTTCGAACTAGCCTCGTCGCGCGCGAAGCACATCCGGAAGATCTTCGGATCCGCGCGACGAAAGACGCATCGTGACGCACTCTCGCATATGTAACTCGACGAATTACGAAAATACAATTGTTCAATTTTTTTCTTCCATTTTTTTTTCTTCTTATTACTTCTTCTCGGAAACTTTCAATTTCACGGAGCGCCAGAGTGGATAATCGTCGAGCGGTCACAAAATATTATCATATACTATACATATCCCGAGTAGTTTGCACTTATAAACGAAAGGTTCGGTTGTGAAATCGAGTCAAGGTCGGTAACACGAAGTTGTATGTATGGCTTTCTTGGCCGTGTATGTTGCAGGAACTTATCACGAACACGACGCAAGACGAGCTGAAGACCATTGCGACGTACTACTTCGACGGTCAGGGAAAGGCGCTACGGCCCATGGTAGCGATCCTCATGGCTCGGGCCATCAATTACCACAAGGAAAGAAAGTGAGTCGGGGCCCGCCTAGTTCGTGTCGTCGTGGCGCGTACGCCGCCTCGATACCTAAACATTCTATTCACTATTGAAACAATTTGATTCGAGCGAAATTATGAAGACAAAAAAAGGAAAGAAGTTTATATCATCCTGCCGTTGATTTGTAGACTGATCGGACTCAACTGAAAAAAAAATTATATTATACGATGTTTTTCCCCAAATTCGGGATCTTGCCAAAATAAATATCGTTTTTCTATCCTTCAGACGGTTTGACTCGGTGAATTATCGAACGAGTCTCCTGACCTGTGGACACAAGAAACACCTTAATGGATTGGTCCAAAAAAAATTTCACTTTTTGCTTCGGTATTTCTATATGCACATAAAATTATTATTTCGATGATTTATCTCTACTTTTGGCGGCGCAGTTGAGCTTGCATGAGTCATAGATACAAATTTGTCGAGTTGTTAAGCATTACTTAATTATTGTTTTATTACTATCGTTGTGGAGTATGAAGATTTTATTGAACTACGATGACTCTCTTCGCACGTTGCGAGGTGCAATAAAAAGTTTTTTTTTATGCTCTAAGTAGAGTCAGCGTATGTCGCAAACGGCAGTGATGAATTATGACAAAAAATAACGTAGTTCCCTTGAGTTCTTACAATAGTTGTATCGATGAAAAAAGAAAAAATCGCATTGAACTCTCTATTTAAAGATCAAAGTTGATCAATACATTCTTTCTTAACGCGAACTGTGACCATTTATGTTGTTTCGTTTATTTTTTTCAGCGATCTCTTGGGATCGCAACGGCAAGTAGCGATGATCTCCGAGATGATTCACAGCGCGTCTCTAATTCACGACGACGTCATAGATCAGTCAGACTTCAGACGAGGCAAACCGTCCGTAAACATGCTCTGGAGTCAGAAGAAGGTATGTGTAAATTGCTCGAAGAAACAAAAGAAAAAGTGTAACTCGAGTAAATCGACTGGGAGTCGTTGGTATTTCGCTGGAAAAGTCGATGACCGAGAATTCTCGTCGATCGACAAAGATCACGTGTGATAGAGGGAGAGGTAGACTTTCCTCTTCCGCGGTCTTCGTGTCCCGATACAATTCCTCTCGGGGAAAAGCGAGGAAAGTGTAATCTGGTCGGCGGAGCAATTTCACGGCCGCGCCACGTACGTACACCGCGAAACTTATACGCGTCGGAATCACAGTCTGTTGATCGGCAAATCGTATCATAGCACGAACAGTTTGGACTATCGTTTCTCGGATCGTCGAACCTCGATCGATGAAAACTCGAACACCGCACCTTGCAGGGACACCGCTTTGCACGGCGTTATATATCCTCCGCGAACTCTCTCGCCTCGACTCGGAATGCGACAGTAAGGAGGCTAATGCGATTCAGGCCGTTCGAGCCAAACGCAACTACCACGGGGACGCTTTCGTCGCTCGGAACCGGAAGCTAGGGAAACAAATGCTACACGATCGGTAGCCTACGAAATTTCAATTATCATCTTCTAATCGCTATCCAAATCGACAATGTGAATGAAAAGTTATAAATATTTTTGCCTAAGTAGTTTCTCTCTGCTGCCGCTTTCGTATGTTTCAATGAATCGCGAGATAAAATTGTTCGGACACGTGAAGTTACAATCAAGATATTTTTTTTTATTACATGTTTAATTTTTTTACCTTTCGTGTCTGCGGTTGTTTGCGTCACATTTAGAATTAAATTGAGCCATCAAAAATTGTGCGAATTAAATTTGCACATCGTTTCCTCGTTTTGTCTTCAACGTCCTTCACAAAGTAGCCTTTCGAGGAAATCAAAGTTGGTCAACTAACTCTCTCGAAGACGAGCTTCGTTACCGACATTAAAAACAAAATGAGCAAAGTCCGTACATCTATTTTCTTCAGCATTGCGATGATTAAGAAATGTCCTAATTGATGAGGGGTGAGAAAATTTTCAAATTTTCAACATTCGGTACTTTGCAATTCAAGTTAACTTAATTTCTCACTGTATCTTTATCTGAACTTCAATCTGCTTGAATTATTTCGAGATTTTTCAATTCTTCTGAAATACAACAACAAAATCTGAAACCTTAAAGAACATTCTTCAAAAAGCGGAGTAGAATTTAGAAAAAAAAATCGAATGCGATCTTTGTTTTTCCGTCCGTAGAAAAAACCTCTTTTTTCGCGAGAGAAGGTGGAGTGATTAGATATTCATAACAAAACCACAAAGCGCACTCGCGCTTCAGAAAAAAAGAAAAATTCATTACCCGCTGTATCGAATCCAGGGTTCAGAGATCAGACTAACGATCATTCTTCGTGCGACAATGTTAATTGTTTTCTGCGACAAGAGCACATTACGACGACGTACACGGTTTTTTGTTCATCTCAGTAAGAACTTAAAAAAAAATCGCGGAGAGGAAGATAATGAAATAATTTTCATCGTCACGATTGAACGAAGCGCGGCTCGAAGCCTGAGAGCAGGTGTCGTGCAACTTGGTGACTGTGTTAGGTGTGTCGCAAGTTGGTCATCGTCGTCGTGGGTCACGAGTACGTACGATACGATCGGGAAAGTCGACTCTGGAATCTCATGGATTCTTTTTTCGCTCTTTTACGCTTCTGCGTCGCCTGTATGGCTCGTCAATTATATCCAGCAAAACGTATTCCTTACCAGTATATCTCGTAAGCAATATGTGTGTGCGCGTGTCATTTCGAGATCGTACGGAGAGCTCGCACGACCGTCTGTACTTGACCTAGCGCCGTCGAGAAGAAAACGCGTTTACAAGCGGCGACTCACTCACTGATAGTTATATCGATGCATGTATTACTATGTATAAACCTCACGAAAGAGCGTGTTACTCCGTCGAGATTCTTTCAGTCGTACGCACCGTGAGTTCACCTGTTCGCGTTACGCAAGCTCGCGCATAGTATACGCGCCGACTTCTAGACTCGCGCACGTAGGTGTGCGTTCTCAGTCCGAGATTATAGAGGCGAATACATATACTATATGCGGCAAGTTCGTAAACGCTTGTCGATAAACGGAGAATGTTGTATCTCGGGACTCTCGACGGTGGTCTCGTTTCGCTCAAGTAGACGCCGTGTCTCTTTGGTACACGTAGATGTGCTCGGAGTCGAATGCAAGATCATGAGCATAGCGCGAGCGAAGGGACTTGCGAGATTCTTAAGGTGCAGTAGCGTTACAGACCGGCCGAACGTGAGATTCAAAGCGAAATTCGAAGAATTCTCTCAGGGAGAAAAATCTGAGAAAAAATCTAGCATACACGAAGTGCTGAAAAGATTGATTTTGCATTATAATATTGAGTTATTATTAACAATGTTAAATAAATCACCCGGCAACGCTGACTATTTTTTCAAATGAAAATAATTTGGTAATTTTTTTAAATTTCACATCAGAGGCATTGTAACTGCAATGAACTTTGGGACAGAAATCATTGAAGCTTTTAGAAAAATCTTGAGTTTTTCTTCGTTATTTTTAAGGAAGTCTATCGCGTCGATATCACGCAAAAAAGGATTGCGAGCGGAGACGAAAGTTTAGATTAGTCGGAAAAAAAATTGTGTCTATGTAGGAAGTGAATTTGCAAACAATGTACGAATGCAATGACAAATACATTCAAAGTGCGCAGGTTGATTTGAAAAATTATACGCCGAGATGGAGAGAATCTGAATTTGATCGTAATTTTTGGATGTCGCCATAACGACCTTCTGGCACGACTTCTTCAGGATAAAATAATGTATTCTAAACAATCCATCTCGTATGTTTCCTGGTTTTTTTGGATTATTTCTTGCCGTTTTCATGAAAGCCTTTCACGTCAGAACAAAAGGCACTTTTTTGCGATGCAATTTTTAAAACAATGGAGATCAAAGTTGAACTCCGTCAGAAGATGAGTCGAATCTTCGAAGAAGCTCAATTTGCAAACAATGTAAATGCGGAATCAGAAAAGGATGGAAAAACGAGTTAGTTGGAAAAGAAAAGAGTTCGGTTAGTTAAAATTCAACATTTGTTTTCAAAAATGAATTGAAAATCATCCGAAATGATTGATTATCGATTGCTGAAAAAGCGCGTTTCTCGATTGTAAGATTGTGAGAATATCAAAATTTCCAATTTCTGCAAAAGCGATAACCCGTGCCGTTAAAAAAAAGTAAGTCGCGCAAACCGTCTTGTTGTTGCTACCTATATACAGTTCGTCGAGTTCTAGAGTCTAATAAATTGTGCAACGATGGGGGCATTAACGAGACGCTAAACGGGGTGAGCCGTCTTGCGTCAAGTATAATACTTAGCAGTACACGCTGCGTGCGACAAGGCCGTCGACATCGATACTCTTTACAGATTATCCAAACAGAGCATCGTGCAATCCACGCGACGTAACATCATAAACGCGTATTACATCGATGACCTAAAGTTATAAAAGGAAAAAAAAAGAACAAAAAAACGAAAATTTTATCGCTTTGATACGCAACCGAAAAAACCAAGAAAAGTTAATCGAGGATCAGACTGCTTGACTAACTTGACTTTAAACTGGTTTCCGAGGTTCCGATGTTACCGTTATGTCTTTTATATATTTTTTTCCATTCGGGCTGTAATCATTCGCGAAATTCGAATGGTATAATCGGGTGAAAAAAAAAAGGAATGATTGAAAAAATAAAAGAAATTAATAGGAGAGAAATCCTGTTCCGGTTTCTCGCGCCGCTGAGGGAACAAAAATCTTTCGAGGACTAGTCTTTTAGTTACCAATTCCTCCTCTTCGTTACCCCGTCGTGGAAGTTTCGCATTATGCAAGACCGGCATTTCGCTCGTTGGTCATAAAAATGAGAGGTCGCTTGCATTTTTAGAGTGGCGCGCGTAACGCGTGACACGTGTTCACCGGGCATCAAGCGAGTAACGTTGATTTCGTTTACGGTGAAACTCGCGCTTAGAAACTACGAAAAGTAAAAAAAAAACATAACGTATCAAAAAATGGAGCCATTGAAACTTGAAAAAAATTGTTGCAGCGGCTCTTCCGCATTTTTCTTCCATTTAAAATTCTTTTTTACTGTCGACAACGAAAGTTCTGAGAAATTTGCTGATACCCGCAGGAATGAAGATGCATTTCTCGCTGTTTATTGCACGTGTCTTGCTCGTAGCGAGGAGAAGAACTCGGTGGCCGATCGACCGCGGAATCGATAATAGTAATTTAACGCGGATAGATTTGCGGCTAAGAAACTCAATTTACGATCCATTGTTCACGCACTCCGTGAGAAACTCACGACGATTGACAATGTTGCGACGAAGAACCCGGAATTTATTTGCATAGTGCTTCTCGAGATTTTATTCTCGCCGTCTCGTATGGCGCGACCGAGCATCCGCAAAATTTCCTCATCGCAGGTACGCTCGCGCAAAAACAGTGAATTGGATACTTGTGTCTCCATCAGTCGGCAAATGAATAATGAAGAAAAGACATTCGATTATCGAGTTTTATGAGAATGAAGGTGGCAGGTTTTTTTTTTCTTTCTTGAGTCGCTTCCTCGTCGCAGTTGTTGCTCAGTTGTTGCACAAATGTTCCGACATTCGTGCGATAATCGTGTTCTAAGTGAAAGTACGAATGAAACAAAGCCAGCGAAAATTACCGGTCACTGGTTGCACTTTTCGAGAATTCTAGGCAACCTCGGTACGAAGATATATTAATTTTTACTCACAACGTCGAGTACGCCAGATTTCATGTCGAAATTGCAGCTGAAATTAATTAAGGACTTATCGTTACACTCCCAGCAAATAGTGAGATTTGGAGAGAATTTGTTATACTTCCCAATAAGATTAAAAAAACTGGAAAAAAATTAATAGTCAATCACGTAACATAATAATCTCGAAAAAAAGTTATCGAGCAAATCGAAAAAAAACGACTTCAACGAATCATATATTCGTGTTTGGAAATATCGATTGAACATTTTTGAAGAAACGGCATTTTCGGAAGTAAAAAACAATGTTCAATCATTAGAAAAAAAACGTATAAACCATCCGTATTCAGAAAAAACTATTATATAACTTCATTGAAAAAAAATCAATTTTCGGGTGATTTGTCAAGCAATCTTTTTCGTCCCGTTTTTAGCTAAAAATGCGACGTTACATCCTCGTTAATCGAATCATCAATTGGCTCCAAAAATATCGATTGGTCGATAGGTTATTAGCTTACTTTGATTCATTTTTGTTGTGCGAAGTTTATACGAATTTTATGCAAAATTGTATCGCGGAACTTCCTTGCATCGTTTAAATTTCAAATTATTTCATCGGGACGATACTTGTCTCTCTTTTCGTCGCGTTTCCTCATGGGCGCGCATCCTCGAGAACGGTATTCCGACTGTTATACTCGTCCCGACGTCTAAATAAAGATTCTGAATGAATTTTAAGAGGTACAAAGAATTAGCATTTTTCGACACTCACATTGTCGACAAAACTCGATTCCGGGACTGCTTTCGTTCGGAGATACGCGCCGATACGACGAGAGCGAAATAATCGAAGGCATTTACTTACACACTTGGCGCGCGAGATCCGAGAAAACGAATCGGTGACTTTTGCCGCGTTAGCAAGAACGAAGGATCTTCGGTGAAAGGGAACTCGAATCGCAAACGAGTGGCGTGGCTCGCTTCTTTAATGGTCAATGGACTTAATAACCGACCTCCGTCGGCGCGAGCTCAACGCCGGGGCCTTTGCAATCCGAAGAATTCAACCCTCTAGTCCGTCGACCGTTTTCTTCTTCGCTGAATCACTGAAAAAAATTATTTTTTTATGAATTATTCTATTCCGCGAGAAAATCAGCAATACCAATGATTGAAAAAGGAGTTACGATTTGCTTGCTCAAAACTAAGCGAACATTGAATGAAACTAAGCAAAGTGCACTCTCTAGAGATCAACAGTGAATAAAGATTGGTCGATTCCCTTAGATAGTTTCGTTGAAATCGGTAAAACGGCAAATTTCTTATTAATAAATTTAATCTTCCAGGTGACGATGACGGGAGATTTCATCCTCGCGGTAGCGTCGATGATGATAGCTCGGCTCAAGAACGACGATGTTACTCTCGTGCTCAGTCAGGTAAAACGAATATCCAGTTACATTACATTTTTTTCATTCGTCGACACTTTCATTAACACCGAAACGAATCATTTGAACTCCAGAGTTTCGAAATTTTTCCAACGAAGATAATTGTATCGAACAGCTATTTGTTGCGTTTGATCGAACTCGTAATGGTCTGTAATGACTCGTACAGCGCACGCTGAAGCCGAAAGAACAGCAACGATTTATCATCGAGACGAAAATTGCGAAAGATAATTGCGGCGGTAATGTCAATAGTGGCACTCGACAGTCCCCCCGAGGGAGTATGTCGTTGTGAAAAAAAAAACTTGAAAATAAAAAAAACGACCTGGATTAAGACCAATTTGAATCGAATCCTGACTATAGTAAAACGCTAAACCGCTGAGAGCAATTTATGGATCAATTTATTATTTGACACTAGCCAAGACTTCGACAATATGTATATATATATTTTTTTTTCTTCTATTTTCTCAGGTCGTAACGGATTTGGTTCAGGGTGAATTCATGCAGCTGGGAGCGAAGGAAACGGAAAACGAGCGATTCGCTCACTACCTCACGAAAACATACAGGAAGACCGCGAGTCTGATAGCGAATTCAGCGAAAGCGGTGAGTCGCATTTTACACGTTTACCAGTTCGAATCGGGAACTAGAAACTCTCAACTAGCTTCGAAGCAACTCGGAGAGCGAATCATTTGATTTCTTGAACGGAATATACGATCCTGGAACTTGAATGGCAAAACCTTATTTTCTTTTTTTTTTCCTGTCCTATTGATAAATAAACAGGTAGCAATGCTCGGTGGCGCAGACGAAAGATTGGCGGAACTCGCTTTTCAATACGGCAGAAACATTGGTCTGGCGTTTCAACTGGTCGACGATCTTCTCGACTTTGTATCGACATCGTCGGCGATGGGAAAACCAGCGGCGGCGGATCTTAAACTCGGATTGGCAACGGCACCAGTTTTATTCGCTTGCGAACGGGTAAAATTTAACTCCGCATTTATTTTACGATTACGATACGTTCGAGATTACATTTCCTTTTAATTCGTGAATTTTGCGTTTTCTCTTGCAGTATCCCGAATTGAATCCGATGATAATGCGCCGCTTCCAGGAGCCCGGCGACGTGGAAAGAGCTTTCGAACTCGTGCACGAGTCTCAGGGTCTCGAACAGACGAGATTTCTCGCGAAAAAACATTGCATCGAGGCAATACGTCTCGCTCAGTCGCTCGCCGAGAGTCCGTACCAGAAGGGTCTCATAATCGTCAGTGATTTGGTTATAAATCGCATGAAGTAGCATAGTTCGAAAAACAATTCCGACATTTCCACGGATGAAAAATGAAAAGACAAAAAAAGAGAAAAACAAAGACGAGTGCACGATACCGTGGATCGGAACGGCGAGGCCACGGAGTTGTCACAGAGAGCGAATGTTGGACATTACAGAAACAGGACATCATAGCGGCAATGTATCTTTCGCAAAAAAAATGAAGGATCGTACGGATGAAAAAAAACAGTATCCGTAGTCACGAGTGTTCGATTAATTATAGTATAAATGCGACACGGTGTGCTAGAACGTGAGAATGAATTAATAAAAAAGAAAGCCGAATGAACGATATATCGAAGACGAATGTAATCCAAAACGAATGTAAACGAGCAAAAGTTTCGGAAGAATTTTGTTTTTTCCCGAGAATATGGTTGACGATGAAAGATGAATGTGGAGTAACGCGTCAAGATGGGTCATGCGGATGGTGTCGAAACGAAGACAAAAAGTAAAGAAAAGGAAACCACTTACGTCGTTGTTATCGTGCAAAGCCAAAAGTTTCGTCTACCTCGAATGTTAGCGTGAATGTAGCGGTGAGAATGACGTACGTGTCACGGGTATTGCCGCAATTCCGCACTGCTCGGAGTTTCATAAAATTTCATAGACAAAATAACACTGTCTATTCACTTGTTTGTGACATTTTATGAAGATCGCTTCAGCAGCCGCGCTTGCAATATTGTACGATATTTGTGTGGTGATGTTCGGGAACGTAAATCGGTGCTGGATGTTAAAAGGAAAAAGGTTAAACATGTAAAACCTCGACAAAAACGAAATCGTGCGACCGATTTGTCTGTGAAGTGCCTAGACTCGACATTTGCCTTGTCTTCAACTTATTTTTTTTTCTTAACAACAATATCGTGCGAACGTAGCGGGCAACGAAAAGTAACGATTGGCGAGAGTCCAATCGTTTGCTCGATTAATATATATTAATTATCGTATTATCGGATTTATATTGATTATCGTTAGCCAATCGTCCCAATTGTAAATAAAAATAACCTTTAGGTGTAGTATTATATGATTTAGTCCCCCCCGACCCCTTCTTCTCTTTATCTCTCTTTGTATGTCCAATACTTGCGGGAACGAATAGGCGTTGACCGATATTTGTCGGATGGGCCAACGATATTACGAAATTGAAATCATCTTTGATCTACGACGATCGACAAAACCTTTTTTTTTCACTTCTTTTTTAATGTATGTAATAACTAACTCCTTCAATCTGTCAACGTCCGTTTATCAATTTTCAATTGTCCGTTGCGTACAATAACGAGAAATATCTGCCAAAGACGATTATTCAGAACTCTTGCGCGAGCGGAAGTACCGGGCGTTATCTGTCTGATGCGCTCTTCCGATCGAGTTTAGAATTTTATTTTTGCCTCCATTTTTTTTTTAAATATACGGTTTCGTTACTACAAAACGCGGTATATAATCCCTTGGGTACAGTATTTTTTTTCCTTCGTTTTTTTTGTTATTGAATCAGTTTGAAACTTTGTTTATACGGCACGCACCGTTAACGAGAAAACACCGCTCCTTGCTATATACAGACGTACTGCTCAAAATGTTCATTTTTTTTAAATAGATGAATAAACCTGATAATATTATAAATATATATATATGTGCATATACATATACAATAAACAGTAAAAAAATAATGTAATAACTTATATTCATGACACAAAATAATTGTATATAAATATATATTGTATGTATTCACTCTCTAACGATTGTACGTCCGTTCATAACGGATTAAGAAAAACAAGAGCACTGTAATTAATATCAAAACGAAGATTAATGTAGTCAAAATTAGCGTCACGCGATATAATTGTTATTATCGATGACGAGAAAACGTGGAAAATGAAAATCGAGATAACCGCAGCACGATCGATCGGTAGTCACGTGTAGAACGCTTCCGGAGACAGTTGAGTACGGTATAATATATCGTAAGCGAACATTTCACGAAGGTTTTCTCCCCCCTTTTTTTCTTTTTGTAATGCGTGGAATTTTAGACGGTCGGGTAGAATCGCGCGATTAATTCTTCAACGACGAGGTGCTTAACGGGAAAGGTAATTTTCCTGGGATAGAACGAAATCTTGTAAAATGTACAATTTTACGTATTGAGTATGCCGTCTCGAGCAGCTTGCACATCAATAATCGACGCTATAATTGTACCATTTTTTCGCGTATAATTAGAGTTACCAACGAAGCCGTTACTATACGTCGTACAATTTTTGAAGAAAAGGAAGAAACGAAATGATAAAAAAATGCAATTGAAGGCCTGTAAATATTATAGATAGACGGGTAGGTCGAAAGGCGTGGAATTCATTTTTTTGGTGTCGGTCGAGATCAGCTTCTAATATTATTACTGTTAAAAAAAAAGAAGAAATCTATTGTATAAGGTCAGGTACCATAATTGTTGAGTTGGGGATAACTAAATCCATGTGGTATAAGTATTTTTTTATAATATAAATACTGTAATCAGTAGAATCGTTCAGTGTTGAGTTATTTCATTTCTCAAACCTTCAAATGTAACGCATGAAAGTGGCCAGTTTCGTTAAAAGAAAAACGAAATCGACATTTCTTATTTGCGCCGCTTCGAGTACAGAGTGTTCATCGTATTCACATTTTTCTGCGAATTCTGAGATCTGTGAATTTCTGAGAATCTGCGAGTTATATTGAAACGCGTTCAATAACAATCTGAAAAAAAGAAAACAGTTCTCCCCCTGTGCGCGCTTTTGCTGCGTATCGAAATGGCGCGAACCGGCTTTGTATGTAGCGGCTGTGAGAAGGATAGTCGACCGTCTTCTGTCAGCTATAACGAAATTTCGTGTCTGAACATTTTCGAATAACGTCAAATTCCAGCGAAATGGCAAGTCTGTTGGATCTTTGCGAGCAATATTTCGGTCATCGTGATTTCTACGATGTATTGAAGATACCGAAAACAGCTAACGAGAAGCAAGGTAAGCGTTCCTTCGAGTTAAGACACACCGTACATAACCTTTCGCGAGGAATGAATCGTAAACATCGAACATGGGAAAAAAAAGATAGCAAATCGAACAGAATATCTATTCAATTAAATTCATTCCGTCAAGTCAGACGATCAACAAACGACGAAAGAATTACAAGAGAACCACAAAACCGATCGAAATCAAATATTACGAATGTTCCTTATTTTTTTTTTCTCTCGCCGCAGTGAAAAAAGCATACCACAAACTTTCGTTACTCGTTCATCCGGATCGCGTCGAGGAAAGCACAAAAGCCGAGGCGACAGAGAAGTTCAAAGTTCTCGGACGCATTCACTCGATTCTCAGCGACAATGAAAAGCGCAAGATATACGACGAGTCGGGCCAATACGACGAGGAGAGCGAGGAGGTCGTTATGCGCAACTGGGGCGATTACTGGCGTTCCATTTTCAAAGAGATCACCGTCGAGGATATAAACAATTATGAGAAAAACTACAAAGGTTCGGAGATTGAGATTAAGGATCTGAAGAGAGCTTATATGGACAGTAAGTGTACTTTTAATGCCATCGTTTCATTCGCTTCACATTCGTTTTGAAAATAAATTTAAATCATTGCGACAATTTTACTTTTCAGGCAAAGGCGACATGGACTACATTCTGGAATCCGTTCCCTTCACAAACTGCGATGAAGAGCCGAGACTCCACGCCATCATCCAGAAACTCATTAAAGAGGAGGAGATACCCGAGTACGAGGCTTTTACAAAGGAAGATTCTAAAAAGAGGATGCGCAGGAAACGTAAAGTGAGTAGAAAACGAAGAGAAAAAGTTGGCCTTCATCTGTGAGCTGTTCCACGATTTTCATTATTTTTCTGATGACATTCAAGAGAAATGTACTAAAAAAAATGTGGTGGCGGAACTCATTATCAATTTGGACAATCATTTTTCATGGGAAATTGGACGATCGCTCGTATAGATTTCAAGATTGATCCAACAGATCTGTGACGATGTATTTTCGTTGCATTGCTATCGGGATATTTATTGAAAAATCCATTTTTTTCTGGTAAATCGGGTACGTATCGAATATCCGATAATATTGCCGTACGAAGAAGTATTTCGTGGCCACATGGAACGGTGGGAAAGAATATCATTGGCGCTTCACGAAACGTTTTTCTGAAAACAAGTTCTTTTTTCGTTATCAATCTAATCCTCACGTAGCTCGCAAGAGGTCACTGGCGAAGCGTTTCGCAGCATCTCTCAATTTAGATGCCAATAGGCGGTAGAATTAGATGATCGAGTGTAGAGCAGAGAAGGAGTAAGAGCTTTCGGTGGCGCAAAGGCAGGGGCGAGGGGAGGGGGCGTGGAAGAATTGAGTAAATAAATAACTGAGCATCCCGGCGTCTCGATTCAGTCTGCGGTAGCAATTAGTTTGATCCCGACGTTTGTCGCATTGCCAACTCTAAACGGTTCTTCAATGTTTTACAATTGAGTGCATTACTAGTAAAAAAAATAAAAAAATAGTCACTCGACATAAATGATAGATGCGCAAAAGGATTACGCGAGATGATTCGTGGCAATTGAACAGTTTACAAGAAAACAAGTTACTTTATACTCTCTAAAAAAAGATTATCTATAACTGCATCAAAGATGAAAAAATCGGTTGTGAATATTGATCAAAAAATGGGTGCAACTATCCTAACGGTGATGATAAACATGCTGCTTCTCGTTAACGGTGTTTCGAGTATCTGCGTTAACGTGCCTAATAACGATATGATAGAGTACTCGTGCGTGGCCGGCCATCCGTCGGATCTCTACACGATATCCGAGAGGGCCGAAAAAATTCGTATACAAAACATGAGTATCCCTCGGGTGACGAGCGACACGTTTTCGCGTTTCGGCTCGAATCTCTGGGTCCTCACGTGCACGTACTGCGGCATAAGCGAGATCGAGCCGAACGCTCTGGAGAGTCTCGTGAATCTTCAACAACTGGTTCTCGACAACAATCGTCTTCGGGACGTTAAAGCATCGTGGTTCCGCGGTATGAACGATCTCACGTATCTCGATCTCAATTACAACGAAATATCGCACATCGAGGACGATGTTTATAAAAATTTGCCGCGTCTAATCGAGTTGCGCGTTTCGGGAAATCGTCTTCAGTGTCTGAATCTCGACGCTATGTCGAATCTGCCGTTGAGGCGAATGTTTCTGAGCAACAATCCCGAATTCAAATGTCCGAACGCGGTGTCGAAGTTTCTCGAGGATCGGCAAGTGATATTCGACGAGGATCCCGAGTGGAGGAGAATCGAGCACGATCTGGTGCCGGCAACGGGTTCGGGAGAATCGGCGGATTGGCGAACGCGCCCGGTTCATCAGAGCTCTACTTCCGCGTATCACGAAAAATTGACATCGTTGACGACCGAAGAGCCGCCGAAAGACGATTATTCCTACGAGTACGAGATACCTAGCACGGAAATTGAGAATTCGGCGGAGTTCGATCCGTACAATCGCAATCGAGAATGGCCCGCGTCATCGCCAACTCCGTATCCGACTCGCGAGCGACCGACGTCAATGCCAGCTTCGGTACCGACGAATCGTGGATGGTCATCATCAGTGCCAAATTCTTATCCAACCGAGGATCGCAATACCGAACCGGCGCCGCCGGCTTATCCGACGCGAGTTTGGCAACCATCGACAACGGATTATACGAATCTCGATAGAACCGAATGGCACATGCAACCGGAAGCACCGAGACGCGAGGAGAACGAACGTCCGACGACGAGTCGGGGCGAAATTTACGAACATGGACGTTATTCGCCGAATACCGATAGCGCCTCCACGACCGATTCGATGAACGTCGTACGACCCGTTTACGAAGAAAATTTGCCGATTTACGTCGATCACGGGATCGTCACGAGCACTTCGAACGGAAACGATCAACCGACCATCGAAGTGTCCGGCTATCCGGACGAGGAATTCAGGGAACAGGATATTTCGACCGTCGGCAACGTTGCTTCGGGCACACCGAGTCGCGAGACCAATCCACCGTCCATGAGCGAATATCGGCCGAATGTACATCAGTATCCAGGCGACACCGGACATCCGTCACCGCCCGAGGACATTTATGAACCTCCTCCGCATTCCGATGGCTCTCCTTGTCCGCAGATTCTGGAGAAGTATCAACAAGTACAGGAACCGGCGAGCGTGACTATTCCCCCGACGAAGAAGGACAACGAGAAATCCGACAATCCGAAAAACCTATCGTCGCGTCTCGGTGCATCGATCGTCGTTCTCGCGATCGGTATCGTTCTAACGTTGCAATAAGATAACACTAAACTTTCGGGAGGGCTCGCGAAGTTCCGCATCGTAGAGATAATCAATTTGAAAGACCAAATTTATCGTGATTCAATTTTTTTTTAAATTATATCTTTAGCTTCTCGAAACAATTACGACTTATCCGAGCCATCGAACGATTGAGAAATTGGTATTAGAGACAAACGTTTTTTTTTAAACCCAGGAACTTCGCGAAACGTTAAAATTTCGCGCGAGACTCGACGAGAATTCGTAGCCTAATACTTCAGAGTACCTTTAACGACGTCTAAAAGACAAGAGAGAGACAGAGAGCAATTAACAAATACAATCTGCGGATGAGAAAAGAGAAGTTTAATGCAACGCCGCCTCGGAGAACAGTGATGAAAGTTCAGAAGGAAAATGGACCTGAGATGATGAAAGTGAACGAGTCAGCAGTATCGAAGCGGCGAATCAAAGAGTCAAAGAAGAGTCCGGGCAAAAGATTGCGTAGGTATCACACAAACGCCGCAGATAAATCTTATCCGAATCATTTTTTTTCTTTCTTATTTTGTAACGCCGCATGTTGACGCCAAACCAAAATCTTAGAGTAAACGACGACAACGTTATAATCGATGACGCGGTCGCGTGCCCGCGATACCCGTTGACCTTTTCACGGCGATGGCTAACTGGGATAGTACGATACTCGGCGATAACAATGGTAATTGGGATTAACGAGCTACGAGGGTCGCATTACATCCGCAGTGGTAATGAAATAATTACCGATGTGCTTTAACCATCGTTGCATATTTTTTCATTCTTTTTTTCTTCTTACTACTACCAACTATTCCGTTGTAAACGCGCAATGTGCGAGCGATGAGATACGAGAACAACGTTTATTATGCAACTGTCGGAGATACGAGACCTTTTTGCCACTTCGTCGTGTACGCGTTACGTCGTTGACGTTCCAGCTGTCCAACTGACCGTGATAGATTCACGCCTCTAATATCTCATGGCTATAAATAATGAATCATCTTTCGCGGCCGGGAACAGTCTCGCGACACTGTTAAATAGTAACTGTCTTCGAATCCTTGCGCTAATCAATGAATCTTGAAGGGAACGAACATTTTACAAAACATTTTGCATTATGATAGCGCATTATCGCAGCCAATCGAGATCTAAAGTAACACGCGAGAACGAGACTCGTTGCATCTATCGCTCTTGGTATCTGCTTCGTCCCAGATAATATATTGGCTTCGTGTCGCCAAGAGTCAAAGAAGCTTCTGTGATATGCAATTCTCTATCGGAGCAAATTGGACATTTCACAAGGAAAAATATGTGAAAATTATCCATCAATCGGCACTCCGCATTGCAACAGCGTTTTCATTTCTTGAGATGGCACTGAGTACTCAAGGCATTAACTCGTCGAATCTATCGACCTTCAAATTTGTATCGTTGTCGGACGTCTATTTCGACGATTTCGTACAATTGCTGAATTCCCGCGGTCGCACGCAGTCTCGTACCGTTAATGACTCTTGTCCGGAGTATTTTGCACATTTTACGAAAAAATTTGCATGAATTTCGCATTGATAACAGCCGCGCATTAGTTCGTTCGGAATAGAAATCAGCACGCGAGAGCGTGACTACGCGAATCGAAATTGCTAAATTGTTCTCGGTCATGTCAAGGAAAAACTGTTCAAGAAAACGTTCGCGACGAGGAAAAGTATTCAAGGAAGAAGTCTATTGCGGATCTTTATGGTTAAAGATTTGCATACCCATTCACGATCGTGTCTCTTTCATTGTAACATCGGTAAATCGCGTCGAGAGTTCGAAACTGGCACGCGAGCGAGCGTGACGATAGTGACGAATCTAACCGGACTCTTATCCCCCTTCGAATTTATTTCGTTCCAGATATATGCGGCCTTCAATCTGTGAAATTTCGCAATTGACCATTAAATGCAATAACGAATAGTTTGCCCCCCCGGGTGGGCATGTCATCTATGTGTGTCCCATTAACCGCTTGGAGTTTACCGCGACGGGACGTATGTGCACGTGCACGATTTTCCTCGTCCACCGTGCCTCCTCGTACGCGTCCTTCGTCAACTACGCGAGAATTGACATACTGATTGAACAAACGTCGCTATTGTGCACGAGGGAAGTTGGATGCCTCTTCGGAGTTTTTCATCTGCATCGTCGAACACTCGATACTCTTGGGTGCCGAAATTTTGCCGCTGCGCGATGCGATTATTTAGCAATCGTGGTGAAACTTTCTAGAAATAGCGTATTGCAAATATATTATAATTGTAATTTCTCGCTTGGCAACCGAATACTGAAATCCTTGTTCAGTTTCAGAATTCATCGGCGAGAAGATGCAGTGAAAATGACCAGCAATTGTACCGAGCCCTCCGAATGCCTTCGTCATATTTCTCCCAGAGTCAATTGATACACAAACCAGGCGCGGCTCTCATGGAGTGTACTTAAATCTTGCCTTGTTAATTCTCCTCTCGTTTCGATTGATACACAAACACGCTACGGGCCTCACGCCCCCATCTTACTCGCCGATGAGAAATTAGTCATAGTAATTTAACAAGAACGAGGGCTCTGAATTCTCGGACGATGACAGAAACTCGCTTGTGCAACGTCGGCCAGCGACCAACCGAGCGCGGTTCCTCGTGATTTCCGGACGCTTACACGCGCCGTGAGAGCGAGAGAACTTCGAGAGCCAGATGTTGACGGCGAGGTGCAGCAAGCCGTCGGCTTATAAACTCGACGCGGTTGTGTCTCTTCGCTCACCGTTCTCGTTAGCTAAACGGCTCAAGGTCGTCTCGTCGTCTTCGATAAACGGGGAACGAAGAGATTGGGGCTTGATCGACGACGATGCGACCGCGGCTTACCCGCCTCGAATCACGGACGATCTTTTCGCACACGCGTAACTTCCGTCCGTGAATTGTTTTCCTATTTGCTCCCCTGTTAGCAAATCGGTTTGCTTATGATGCTCATCGCAAACGCGGAGGCAATCCGAAGAAAGCATAGCTCTGTCCGGTCGGTTGAACGTTCAAAGATCCTCGGTTGTTATTGGGAATTATGCCAAAGCTCGGGAAGCTTCGGGACGAGACACGAGTTGTCTTAGAGATTCTCGTCGAGCGTTTCGATTGTTCGATGCAAATTGCGCTTGTTCAATCTCCAACGAAAGAGACTAGTGCAGCTTCCCCGAATCTTTCACAATGCTCGTTTTGTTACGGCACATGACAGAATTCGCGGTAACCGAGGATGAGTCGCGGATACGAGAAAAACGAACGACGAAACTTATTTGCCCACGTGCGCGTTTCTCGACGATGAAATATAGATACGTCTGACGCCCGTACGTCTCGCCAATCGACGAAGTTTTTCATCGCGCACAGAGTTATGCAATCGGGGGACTAACATTAGGTCGCTTACCGGGGATGCTTGCCAAAAATTATAAATACCGGAATTCGCGGTGCTCACAGAATTTTCGTATACGAAAGCTCTACTGACCAGAGGCACGCTTGGAAATGGAGCGGACTTTCGAAAAGGGGGTAGAGCGATGAATCAACGACGACCTTTGGCGTCGCAATTGTTTTGATGGCTCCGATCTCTTAAGGGGTCATTGCGAATTCGCGCGAACGAAATAATTCTATATAAATTGCGAGGTACGAAAAAATGAATGATTATTAAAATATCGTAGAGCTATTTCGTAAATCTGACGATAAAAACAAAAAATCGAATTGTCAGTAAAAGAAACCTATTGGGTTTTTTTAAACGAAAAAACTTGATCGGTTTCGCGTTTTCGAAAAAATATGAATCGAGCTTTGTCCGTTGTTACGGCAATCATGGAAAAAATTTAATTGCAATTTAAAAAAAAAGTCGACTCCTTTTATTACGTCTTTTCCAAAAAGTAAATATTTTCTCTCCCTTTGAACGTCATTTTCAGTATTTTCAAATTTTCTAACAGACCGTTTTTTTTACAAGGAAAAACCGCGGATGACAGTGGTGAAGCTCTATCGAGTTAGGTATTGCGCGTTTTGCATATCCGGTAGAGCGTACGTGGTCGCGAACCGATTACCGCCGGTTTGATTTTGCAGCGAGCTTATTTTTCCCCGCTTCGGTATTATTCGCGCGATCTTTTGCCCTCCCCGTTGTGGCCGCGGCGAGGCACCCGCGCGCGTGGTTGTTTGATAATCTCGAGAATGGGCTCGTGGCACGTTTCGAAAATAGAACGGGCACGCACCGTAGTTTCCGTTACTGTCCTGAAGTGGACATAATCGCGTTTAAAAATAATTTTCGGATAGCCGGAGGTTGTTACCGTTGGGGCTCCTGTTATGATCCGCTCGCGCCAATGAACCGTGTGTACGAACGCACTTTTGGTATGATTTATTCGTAGAGCCCACACTGCAGTGAATTCGAATGCCACGAGAATAGATCCCGTGACTCAGAGCCACTCGAGAGTGATACGATGATTGATTGATTCACGTTAAAACAAACGAGTAACCGGCTGCAACTAGACTTCCGTCAATTGCAAGTATGAACCGAATTTATTTCGATGGTTGTTTGTTGATACAATTCGTGGCCGTTAAATCATTCTCCAGCAAATGGAGCAACGAGAAGAACAGTATTTTGTTTTTTTAAATTTCCTTGGCTATTTTTATTCAACTCTCCCGATGAAGTAAGAAAATCTCAATATGCATTCGCTATATTGCATGGGATAGGAAAAATGCGCAAAATAAAGACAATCAAAGAAAGGTCTGTACCGTGTTTCTAATAAACAATAATTTCAGGAAACTATTTATCAGAGCGTTCATTCACTGAAACTATCTTCTTCACAACAGATTTATTCATTGGTGGTCTAGAACTCCCCGGCTATTGGCCGATCAATCGTATAAATGCGATGATGTTAAAAATAAAAAGTAAAAATGTGTGTTCGCAGTGGGCTCGTGAGGCCGCGGAAGCCGAGAGACTGGAGAAGATGCTGAAGATCGAGAACGAGGAGAACGCTTCCAAGAACAACGACCTGGCACTGGCGATACAGAATCGCAACAGGGCGCGAGCCGGTCAAGCCGACAATTTCTTCGACTCCCTCATCGACAAGTACGCCAAAAAGGTGGAAAAGAAACCGGCGAAAAAAAGTCCCGGAAGCGCGAAAAAGAGCAAGAAGAAGGCCTAAATTCGCGATAGTTCGTAACAAAAGCCACCGTTGTATATCAATCCGCAGACGCCGTTTAACAATTATCCGATTCGAACGAATTTTGTAACTTATATTCATAATATCCCTCTTGTATTATTTGACAATGTAATTTCTACCAATAAATCGTTGTGTTTAGATTTTCTAATTTGATGGACATTCGTTTATTTTTGTTATCTTATCATTCGATTCGGTTTTATATTCGGCGTTGAAGTCGCGCGAGCTTACTGGCCGTCGTTATACTAGATAATTATTTGCAACTTCTTTTTCCGACGAAAAATCACCATCGCTTGGTAAAATAGATTCTCTGTATTATAGATCAATGCGTGGATCACAGTTTCCTACAATACCGAGCTCGGAGATTCTCTCCTTCGAACCGATCGAACATACAGGGCGTTTCAGTAATGAAAGGTTCTATCAATCGACAATAATCTCTCGAATGCAAAAGCGAAAAAAGACAATCAAATTGATAAATTTTTGTTATTTAATGAAACATATTAATTATACGTTCCTATATATGTTTTTCACGAGTTAAAAGCAAAATCGATCTTTGACACTTTCCTGGCACCAAAAAAGAAACCGATATACCAATGACCCTTATTTTCGTCTGAATTCATAAAAATTCTCATGTATCGCTAATTTTCGTCTGTTTAAAAAGGTTTTTAGAAAAGTTAGTCATTCGCTCGCTCGTTACGAGGACGATATGCCGAATCCTTAAACCTCTAACATTCGCTCTGCCAAAGCCGTTCTCCGGTACCGTCAACGTTTCACTCCTTGAGGCTTTCTCGCGCTCGGTTGTATGGATTAAGAAAAAAAAAGCTTGTATACATATCGAGCATTATTATAAGTGACCGGCGAGGTGAGGCAGCCTCTCGTATAGCGAGAGTCTCGTGTTACGTCTGGACTGGGCGACAACACACCACACATCGGGTGACACGCCCGAAATTGTCGAAGGTCTCGTATCTTTCTAATATATATTATCCCGACACAATATATAACATATAATATAATACGTATGTATATATACTCACGGGTGAAACGATACTCCCGGATTCCCCGATGAATCCCTACGGGCTGGACAATCGTGGGACGCCAGGCGCCTCGTTTCGTGCCTAGCCCCTCTGTCAACGTGTCTCGTCCTTTCACCTGAAAATTTTTTTACTTTCATAATCTACCATCGTACGAAAATCTATGTGATTCATCCGCGAATGAATCATCCGACAAACGCTTCGTCGACGCGGCGATAACTTTTTATCGTCATACAAATTTCGACCGGCAATTCGATTAGTTTCGATGCCGATTGGGAATCATGAGTTTCTTCCATTACATTGTCGATCGGAGGGAGGATTTTTTTTTCAATTTCAATTTTTTTATAATCAAATTGCGATTAAATCGAATGTCAAGCGAGACACCCGCTGTGCACTCGCGATCGAGATACACGATCGTGCACATACGCGCTACGCGTAAATACGTTCATACGTACGTTGTACGTTCGTATGTAGTGCACCGCGATCGCGCGCTTCGCCGAGAGAGTCCCGTAACCATCTTATTACGCGATGTGCGCGGTGCAAACATGGGTAGCAAAGTGTAAATCACCATTATTATTAGCCCAGACGTGTAATGGGAGGCCTGCGTGGTTTGAGAGTTTACAAAAGAGAAATGACACGCAACGGGAGCGGGAAGGCGGAATTCAACGGGGCAACAATATTTTCCACGCTCGTGCGATTTAAACAACGATTAGATCGCGCCTATGACGCGTACCACTCGATCAATTTTTTTTTTTTGCTATTATTTTTTTTTCTGAGACTCATGCGTATCCCTCGCGCCACTCTGCCATCGATCAAATTTCTCGACCGCATTCGACTCCTATATACGCAACGAGGAACGAACTGCGGTGCGACGCCGAGACGCCAATTTCCGCCCACTGTTCGACACCTTTCGCGAATGTTCCTCGAGACTTCTCACGCTTCTTCCAAATATACTTCGTTTTTTGCATTTTTTTTCCCCCAAGCAAAAATACGATTTGATCGTACGAGATTTTTTTTATCACTATTTGTCCAGATAAACCGTTACGTGGGAAGCTGCAAGAATATCATTTTTTTTTCGGAGTTTCTCGCTTCGGTTTTTATAAGTGAGTCGTGTCATTGATGCGGAATTCGGTTATACAAAATTTCACAATATTTCGAAGTTTGAGTTTATTTTCCTTTTAATACGGTTCGTCAACTTCTAGTATCATCATTTTTTGAATCAGTTATTACATTTATTCAGTGCGATAAAGATAATTTTGTCAATATGTCTTTCATCGAACGCAAAGGAAATTTAACGAGACAGAAGTTCAAATAAACCGATTTGTTCGCGATAGAATTTTATTACGCTAAACAAAGTTGGTTCAAAATTTTCCATGCCTATCGGTTTTTTTTTGTACGCTGAAATTTGTCCATTAGTAATTTTCACACGTTCTCGATCGTTCGTCTATTTCCGAACGTTCGCGAACACATTGGAACGGAATAGCCTCCGGGCCCTTCGGCGTAGATCCTACAAAGCGCGAAGTAAAGACGCAATATTCCTTGCACCCCGTTAAGTATTTGCAGGGAGTGCGGGATCCGCAAGTGCGTGTACATGGTACACACCGTAAGAAGAGGAGGAACAAGAAGAGGAAGTCGAGGATAAAGATAGAAAGCGGTAAAAGTGAGACAAGACGAATGGCGAAGCCGATCGCTCGCGAGAGTTCGCGAGAGGAAGAGAGGGACCCCGAGAGAGGAGAGCGCGTGCGAGCAACAAAGAGGGACATTATATATGGTCGGTAACAACGTTGAAGAAGGGCAAGAGAGAGAGAGAGAGAGAGAAGGCGAATGAGTGGGCCGGCAGAGGGATGGTGGATGGAGGGGAGAGCGACATTCCAGAAAGCGGCGGCGGCGGTTCTCGTGGGAAACCAAAGAGCGAGATGGTAGCAACGTCCGAGCGAGCTCGCGAACGTGAAAGCGAGACGGAGCGAGGCTGTGCACAGGGTCCTGCGGGGACCCCATGCACAACGTTCTCACAATCAGAAACCGTGCGACAAGAGCCCTCGCTGAACTTTTTGGCCATCTCCTTCGTCGTTCTACGTATCTCGAACATGCAAAATTTTCGCGCATTTATCGCCCGATACCCGCCCAATATTCGACTCGAGAGACCAAAAATCATACAGGTGGTTGGGCCGCTCGCGAGTAAGTTGAAACGCTTCTTTATACAAACTCGCGCGAAAAACCTTTTTTATATTTTTAGAAGATTTTTACACAATTACAAACAAAAAAAGGAATCAGTGGTCGAGGAGCATCGAGAATATTTACCCATTAAAAGAATGTCTCTGAAATTCATGGACTGCGTACATCTGCAATATCAACAGCAATATTTTTACTATTAATATCGATATTATGCTCAACATTGAAAGACTTTTTTAAAAGTAATTCCATGAAGTTTTCTCTCCCGTTAAAACATACAAAAGAATTTTTTTTCCTTGTACCGAAATATTTCGCATCTTTACAGATGTTATGCACGAGATTTGAAAATATAGAAAGGAGGATCTTTCTCTAACGATGAATATTGCAAGATTGACACTGATTTTTTTTAATGAGTATCTAATACAAGAGATTCATTATTACAAAAATTTACGAACAAAACAACGTTATCTTTGACCGGCAAGAAGTTGGAATTCGTGTGCAAGTGTACCGGGCGATATCGGTAACGATCCTAGGCATTTAGAGATTATCAATTACGACTCTGGAAAATCCGAAATGTGTTTTAAAGTCATGGACTTTACGACTTTCACGCTAAGATCGTACAATTAATCCGACACGTCATTAGCCACGGTCCCACGCGCGTGACGCATTCGTGTGTGCGCGGACGGGACTCCGTTCGCCCGGTTCTCTTCTCTTTGCGGTGATGCTGGCTCGGTCAGTGTGTTTCGTCTCTCTCTTTTTCTCCTTCCTTTTTTTTCTCCCTCCTTTCTCGTCTCTCGCTCGTCTGCTCTCCGAAGTTTTCTCTGTCTTTCACTCGCTTGGTGTTTCGTCCGGGGCCTTTTATTTACCGTCGAGTTCCATCGGCGGTGGCGGCGGCAGTGGCTACCACCGGAGACCCTCACATTATTCGCTGATATAGCGTCACGTCGATGTATCGGGGCCTCTCCCCCCCCCCCCCCCCCCCCCCCCCCCCCCTCACTGCCCGTGTAATTCGAGTGTCAACTTATAACCCGGGGCTTGGCACGAGAGACGAAACCCGCTACTTCTTATCGCTCGCGAGCCCCGGACGGGAGAGCCGACTCCCCCCTTCACCTCCCCCAATATCTTTTCTTCAACAATATCTTGCTCGCTCGCTCTTCCCTCCTCGCCATTTCAGGCGCTCCCTCGTTCTCCAATAATCCGATGCGTTTTCTCACGCGAACGAGATGACGACAGAGCCAAGGTCAATAAACGAAAAAAAGCGGTCAGAAATGAAAAAAAAACACACCCACATTTTTTGTACCAATTTTGGAGCAAATATTGAAAGAGCGATAAATTTTCGGCAGATCGAACTTCCGAAATTTTGCTACCGTCTTATCAGCCGTGCTGCTGTATTGGGGAAAATCATTGTCAGACCCCGATTGATTTTTCTCCTTTTGTCCCAAATTTAGCCAGTGAAGTAAAAAAGTTTAGCTTGCCAAAGTATAGTTTTTTTTTAACACATTTACCGAATCTCCGAAAATGATTCTAAGTTATCCCCCCTC
The DNA here is from genome assembly GCA_963924025.1 of Ischnus inquisitorius. Taxonomy (NCBI): domain Eukaryota; kingdom Metazoa; phylum Arthropoda; class Insecta; order Hymenoptera; family Ichneumonidae; genus Ischnus; species Ischnus inquisitorius. The sequence goes on from OZ001250.1 coordinate 12,052,089, forward strand.
TAAAGTATCGCTCAAATGTGCGCTAGATCCTGGCGAAATATAGTGTGCAGTTGCCACACCGAGATAGATCGGTGGAAGTGCGTCGTAAGGTCGGTGTCGGAGGGTTTTAGAGAGAAGGGAAGCGAGTATGGGTAGGAGAAGCAGCGAGGGGGGGTTTCCATAGCCGCCGCAAGATGAGAAGGAGAGAAGAAGAAGGTGGAGAGTTAATTGAATCCGAGCAGCGTATAAGTGGAACGGCCTATTCCTCTCTCGGTACGGTCTGTCTCTTTCTTTTTCGCCGGTCCGGGACCTCCGAGCGCCCCTTTTTCCCTCTTGTATTCTTCTTTATTCCTCGCGTGCGAGCGCCCCCGAGCCTCTCACGGGCCCGCGTCCGCCCTCGCCGCGTGCACGTTATACCGAAAGAGCCACGGCAGCTTCCCTCCGTTAACTCTCTCCGTGAAACCCGCGCGTGTAGACGTTCTTAGAGGAGAAACGCGCGTTGCTGCGGTGAACGCGCGCGCGAGCCCGAACGCGGAGAGATCGGCGGGGAAGTATTGTGCCAGCCGGGACTACCCGCGAGCAACGCGAGAGACCAGTGAGGAAGCATTCCTTTGTCTCTGCGAACGCCGAAGGACCTAGATCATGTAACTTACATGCACTATGGCATCGCTATGTACACGTTTTACATGCGGCAAGAATCTACGCGAAGATATATTGAAGACGTATCGTCGCTCTTAGTAATGAAAGTAAATTTTTTAAAATAACTTTTTGGTCGGTATTTTTTGCCGATTTTTGTGTTCGATCTCTCGAGTCGGGCGTGAGAATCTTCGGGCTCAATAGTGTCGACAGATTTCGGCCGCAACTTCGCAACCAGCTGCAGAGTCCACATAGGGCAAGAGCCTCGGGTCTCGGGGTTATAAGCTGGGAGTATCCCACTCGTTACATTCGCGTCGGTAAAAGACTGCAAAAGTGAGATGCATTCTCGTGTTTGTGGAAAACCAAAGTTGAAACGTTGTTAACGTTAATATCTTAGGAGACATTTTAAATAACATGAAAAACACGTTAAAACTGAAGCGCAATAATTTCATCGGAATTAGAACAGATAAATAGAACCTTCAGAGCTGGAGAGACACATTCAATTAATTGGAGCTCAAAATACTGCCACCTATGAAGCGCCAAATTTTCTTTTTCAAAAGCTGTTTTTCATCGTCTCGAAATATTCGGCACATATTTTCATAAGAATCTTGCATTTCTTTTTCGACAAAACAAAGATTTGGGGGAATGACGCAAAATGATGAGAAATTACGGCAATGGGCCAATCATTCAAGAACACATTATTGTTTGGTTTATTTTAAAAGCCTGCTGTTTGGGGTAATCACGGCTCGTTACGTTTACTTAAGTTGTCACCAATCCAATGAATTATGCAAAAAATAATTCCAAAGCATTGTTGAATCACATGGGAATCTTGATTTAGAGTAATCGATAATATTCATTGTGATAATACGATGCGACCGAAAAGGAGCATTTAAAAAGATGCGCATCCGTGTACTCGTCAGGTTCGTGAAGTATCCGAATTTTTTTGTACGTGACTTAGAACGTAAAATCCAAGTTTTCAAATAACCTCATCCTGACGATGTTCTATGCATTGGTGATTCTTTGTCTTTCTGGACGGACGTTGGCGCAAATAGCCGAGCGCGGTCGTTGTCCGCGAGTGACCGTTCAACCAAACTTCGACTTGGACAGGGTAAGCACGAAGAGACAAATGAATAGATCAACTTTTTGAAAGTCAGTCAGTTGAGGAGTATATCCGTAGAGTAAAACGTTGTTTTCGTCACAAATTTCTCCGTTTGACACTCCGCTTGATAAACATTTGACTATGTGAAACACATCTTTGCACATCCAATTGTTGGGATGATTAATTCATAATCGATGAAGCTTCACTTTCGACAATGTAAATCATTTTTGATCGGACCATATTTCAGTTTTCGGGAAGATGGTACGAGGCTGAACGATTTTGGAACAACTTTGACTACACGTCCAAAGGCAACGTCGTCGATTTCACTTGCAGCAAAAATAATACGATGCAGGTGGTCAGCAATTATATCGACATAATGTGAGATATTCGAAACTTCACCCAACTTCATCAATTTTACGGAATGAACAGTTCATTACGTAGCTGAATGGCTTTCAGATCTGGAGAAAAGAGTAACGTCAGTGCGGTTATCCATACGAACGAAAAAGAACCCGCGAAAATGGTGGTTCATATGCCTTTCGCGCCTCCTGGAACCAATAGTAATTTGTGGGTTTTGGGAACGGACTACGATAGTTATATGATTTTTTGGGGCTGCACCGTATTCCAAGAAGTGAAGTGAGTCACAATTTCTTCACCGATAAGAAGCCTTTTTAATTTAACAGCAACCCACGAATACCCCGTTACAAATGTACAAAAACGCTTGTTCAAACTTTTCGGTCGATATCATACAGATATTTTTATTGCATTATTATTTATTATATTTTAGACTGACGTACGCATGGATCTTGACCAGGGACCGGCATCCAAAAAAATCCGTCATGAAAAAGGCCTACAAAGTATTCAAAAAGAACAAGCTCGATACAAAGCCGCTCTTCAAGGTCGATCAGAAGGATTGCGATAACGATTGAGGAAAATCCACGGCTTTTGTGCAAAGTGGAAGTTGAAGCATAGTAAACTTAAGCATTAACTTAAGCATAGTAACTTAGGCATTTTTTATAAAATGAAAAACACGTGAAAAATAAAGCGGATAAATTTCTCCGGAAAGTAGAACAAATAAATTGAACTTTCACAATGAGAAAGACACATTCGCGTTATCGCGCCTCAAATTTCTGTAGTCTACAAAACGTCCAAACAATTATTCAAAAAGCTGTATTTCCTCGTCTTGAAATATTCTTAATGTATTTTCATTAAAATCTTGCATTTCTTTTTCGAGAAAACAAAGTTATGAAGGTATGAAGCGTAAAATGATGAGAAATGGACTAATCGATCGAGAACGTACTATTTGATTTATTCGATACGCCTGCTGTTTGGGCTAATTGTGGCTCATTACCTTCGCTCAACCTGTCACCAATGCGGTGAATTATGCGGAGAGAAATGTCTAAGGATTGTTGGATCACCTGTGAATTTGACTTAACGTGATCGATAATACTCATTATGATAATACGAAGCAAACGCAAAGGAGCGTTTAAAAGAGTGCTAATCCATGTACTCATCAGTTTAGTGAAGTATCCAAACCTTTTCATACGTGGGTTGGAACGTAAAGTCGACGATTCTAAATAACATTATCACGATGATGTTCTATGCATTGGTGATTCTTTGCCTTTCTGAAAGGGCTTTGGCGCAATTAGCCGATCGCGGTTGTTGTCCGCGAGTGAGCGTTCAGCCTAACTTTGACTTGGACAGGGTAAGCACGAGAGATAAACAAAACAACTGTTTAAAGATCAGTGAGCTCGTGAGAGCAAAAATCCATAGAGTAAAACGTTGCTTTTGTCACAGCTTCTTCCCTTTGACTGCGAATTTATACGATAATTTGGGTGCAGAAATCGCAAAAGCAATCTCTTACCATTATTAGACAAAACAAAAGTATATTATTTCATCCACATAGTCCCGCGGGAGATATCACGAAAAAAATGAAAATCCAATCTCGCACGTTCAACTGTTGCAAAGATTAATTTATAATAGCTAATACTTGAATTCCGTCATTATCGATCGTTTTTGATCGTACCACATTTCAGTTTTTGGGAAAATGGTACACGGCGGAACGATTTTGGCACAACTTTGAGTACACGTCCAAAAACAACGTGATCGAATTCTGTTACAGCAAAAATAATACTCTCGACGTGACCAACACTGCCATCAACAAAATGTAAGATAATCTAAACTTCATTCAACGTCATCCAATTGCAAGGAATGAACTGTCCATTGTGTAGCTGAAATACTTTCAGGACTGGAAAACCAATAATCACTGACGCGATTATCTACTTGAACGAAGAAGATCTCGCGAAAATGGTGGTTCATATGCCTATGACGCCTCCTGGAACCAGTACTAACATGTGGGTTTTGGGTACGGACTACGACAGTTACGTCGTTCTTTGGGGCTGCACCGTATACGAAGAACTGAAGTGAGTCACAAGTGCTATACCGATTAGAATGTTCTTAATGTAATAGCAACAATCCCTAGAAATCGCCAAAAATTCCAGCTTAATTTTTTTGGTCGATATCATACGTATGTACCGATATTTTTATCCCAACATTATTCACTATATTTCAGCCTGACGTACGCATGGATCTTGACCCGGAACCGGAACCCCAAAAGATCTGTCATGACAAAGGCCTACGGAGTGTTCAAAAAGAACGCGCTCGATACAGGGAAGTTCATCAAGGTCGAACAGAATGATTGCGATGACGATTAAGAAAAATCGTCGGATCTTCCGAAGCGGCATCAGATTCTTCATCACAACCATTGATGTCTCTTCACAAATGTAATGTGCACCTAAAAACGCCGGGTGCCCAATAATGTTAAAAACATTGATTGATCGTAACCAGCACTTTGCTCTAGAACGAAACAAGGTTTCATTCTCGGTGTCGCAGTTGCGGTAAAATGTTAATATCGCAGCGGTTCATATTTACATATACTGGAAATGGTATTGGAAGTTTTTATGCACAAACGGCTACACTTAATTCACTGTAAAATAGTGATGAGAAATAAATGGACTTTTATGCAGTGAAGTTAACCCGCCTTACTTTCGACGCCGGTCTGCGTTATCCGCTGAACCACAGAATAATACAGTTCTGAAAATATCTGTTACTATTTGTCCTGCTACCTGTTACAATCAAACCCGCTCTAGTCAGAGTTCTAATTGATTTCCGACTGACTTCAAAAGGATTCTGCACATAAATCATGGGTATTTTCTGAATGAAAAAAAATATATTGCCCAGTTAACTATATGGCCATCGTGCGCCCAGGGCTCAGACTCTCTGGTTTGAGCTAGAAAAAATCAAATCGGATTTTTGTTACTTTCGGCTCCGGTCTCTCTTATATACATATAAATATACATAGCATAAACGAAGAATGGATATATAGGTAACGTATGTAGAGGACGAACGAAGAGAAACCCTCTCGTTCCCTCGGTCTTCCTCTTCTGAGGGCATAACCGCTGCGCAAAACCAGTTCGCTGCTTCTGGTCGTCGTAGTGGTTGCTCGCCGCTGCCGCTGCTGCTGGTGAGTAAACAAAAAACGAAGGATTGAGTCGAACGAAGGAACGAACGCTCGCGCGAGGAGAGGATACTACTCTCTCGAAGCTACGAGAGAAGCTGATCGCCTCCGCTATGCATTCCGCCTCGGCAGAAGCGAAACTTCGCTTCGCTTCTCTTCGGTGGCTGCGAGAAGAATCCAAGCTGCTGCTGCTTCTGCTTTATTGCTAATTCGAAGACGTTCGCCCGGTAGAAATGAAACTTTATCGTCTGGGCGGCACGAGGGTGGGGTGGGGTGAGGGAAGAACAACCTGAGGGGGGAGGGGGGGGGGGGGCAGCGCAGCGTTAAATGCCCCCGGGGCAAGCCGATAGAACTCGCCACCTCGTTCCATCTACCGTTCTCCTCTCGCGACTCCGGATAAACGAAAAAAAATATCCAGCCTTGAAAAAATTTCGTTTTACCTTCGCCAAAATTTTTTTCGGCTTCTATATTATACGTAGATGTATGTATAATACGTGTACGAGAGGAACGTGAGCCTTTTAGGAAATGATGATGATACGACGTCTCACGCTATACTAACTAGCCTCTCGTCTTCTTATTATTATCTTTCCCGTCTCGGATCGCGCCACTTCGTGGCATCAGACACAAGCGGCAGCAGATCGTCGAATGGATTTCACGATGATTCTTTTCTTTCTTGTTTTCATTCATCAAAATTGCGTGGGCGTTGGCCCCCATGTTGTACCGATGATTATTCTTCTCTCGGTGATGAGACGCGAGAAACGAAGACGAAGTAAGGAAGGAAAAGAACAAAATAAAGGAAAGAAGTAGAAATGAGAGGAAAAAAAAGGAGAGATAAAACTGAAGAAACGAAAGATATATAAAAAGGAAAGAATGAAAATAAATAACGTTGGCGAACACAAAGTACAAAAGCGCCGACTTTGGTGAGAGCCGCGCGAAGAAGGCTCCAGATTCCCGGCGAGGATCGTCTTCTCCTCTTTCTCCTTACTGTCCGGTACCCTCTCGCGCATAAGAGTCCCACAGCGGGTGGCGGGACAAGCAGCGAGCGGGGTCCAGGAGAGAAGAGGATCCCTTCTCGCGCACACGCGGGACGGTCCGGGAGGGGGGAGATCTTAAGTGTCCCGGAGAGCTCATTACTTGTCGCAAGTATGTAACGACGCTCGAATACGACACGCAATAAAATCGTCGGATAGTCGCGGTTAGCCGCGACGTTTTACGCGTCGATTAAGTCCCGCGATGAATCCGCGGGCCTCACTCGGACTCTCGTCTCTCCCGGAATCCGTACGATCTTCAGTTCGTATAATTACAACCGTGATAAAAGCGCAAAAAAGTAGAACAATTAGTAAAGATGAAAAAAAAATCATACTAATTTGTCGAGATTAGAGCTAATTAGAGATAACGATGTTAATGAGTATCCAGTTGCTTTTATGATAAAAGTTTCTCTTTTACATGAGTCTCCATTAAGGAGGTTGTGAAGCTTCAAGTTACGGATATGAATCTTTTGGGTTACCTTGAAAAATGTACAATTTTAGTGTGTGTTATTTTCAAATTTTGTTTTAACCTTCGATTTTTTGTCATTAACTTATAGCGATATTCGAACAATATGGAAAGCAGAAAAGCATTGCGTCTTTAGGTTCATTTAGCATAAAAAGATTCTGTTGTGCACAGTAAAAAAAAGTCTATAATTGTTTTTCGATCGTTTACGACGAGACATTTTAATAATGTGAAATATGGAAAACAGCCGCTATTTGCATTTTTACTCGTCCATTAGTCGCGATGACAATGTGTTGTAAAAAAATACTCGTCGGATTGGCTCTATATGAATAATTCGTGAAACAGAAAAGAAAAAATCGTTCGACTGACCAACCGAATCTCCTTAATGAATAAACATAAGAGACGCGATAAGAAGATAAGCGAAGGATGTCGCGCGGTTGAAGCCACATTTCGTCGTGGCAATATCGAGCGAAGGAATTGCTGTTTAACTACACCGGGTATACGCGTACAACAGGACGATGGAGGGAGGAAGAGAAACGGTGAGAGTGTCGTTTCCTCGGGAGATTGAATAAGGTGTCGGGTAGAGAGTTGCCCCGGGAGTCCTCCCCCTAATTGACAAATTGGAATCTTATTAGAAGCCCCGGTGATGCCGTGAGATGAGAGAGGGGGGAGGACCTTACAATCTTTCTCTCACTCTTTCAACTCGTACCCTCGCCGCTTCGCGTGAAGCGACGGAAGTTCCGTGGCTCTTCGGGGCATCACGAACGTCTCTTCTCACCGCGACGAGGCCGTTCGAGAGACCGTGCGAGTCGGACAAGGAAGGTACGAGGTGCCTCGACTTAAGAAAAAAAAAAAGAAAAAACGAAGAAGCCGAAAAAAATGAAACAAAATGGTCCATTGGGTGGGAGAGAAGGACGGTGAGACATAATACGAGGATGCCCTGACACTAACAGGTTGTAGAGCGCGGGTCTATACGAGAGAAGCTCGTGTGCAACGCTGATGCGCTGCCGGTTGAGCTGCTGGATGATGCTTCTCGTTGAAGCTGGCTGGAGGCTGCGATCTCGCGAGGGTTCTATATATACATATACACGCATACATCCTAAATGTAGGTAGTAGAGAGGAGAAGCTGAAAGATTTGCCCGCAGGCCGAATGGGGGAGACCCAGAGAGAGAAGAGAACCAGCGGCCAAGCTGGCCGGCGTTCGAATGCCACCCAGGAAGAGTTCGCGCGTGCGCCGCTGTGTGTGGGCCCGTTCGAGGCTTGACCACCAGGAGAAAACCGAGCGCGACCGGGTGCCAACGAAGTATCACGGGGATTCCCGAACGGGACGTGTGCTTGACCACCCGGTAGAGCGCGCGCGTGCCGCGTCCTGTGTGGTCCATTCGGCATAAGAGCCTCCGCTCTACAACGTGCGTGCCTATGACCGTTCTTCATGCTTCTTCTTCTCTTCTTCTTCTGCTTCTACCACCACCTTCCCGACTCGGAGGCTCTTCGGCTTTCTTCGATTCGTCATCTTGCTCTACCTCACTGGCGAGTGAAGGTAAGAGCGTGGAATAGGCACGGACGAGGGCGCGAGGGGGGGGTTGAACGGAAGACTCGCTGGGAGTGGGGCGAAAAAGGTGGCAACCCCTCCCGCGCTTCTCGCCACTGAGTCTCCGGACTGTGCCGAAGAGTCGAGGATGGATGCTGCAAAGAGCTATATAGCTTAGCCCGGGATCAAAGAGGAACGCAGAGGAGAAAGGAATGAGATAGGGAATGAAGGAAATTCTTTCTGTATCTTCGGGGGGCCTTCCACTTCTCGCTTCCCCTCGTCTTCAAAACGACCACGTGCTAACTTACGAGCTACGATCTCTCGCTGGCGGTTGTACCCATCGGCAACTGGGATGCTGGGGCTTTCTCGCTCTTGCGTTATCTTCACTCTGTTTCTCTTATGCCGAGTTCTTATACTTCTTCTTCTGTAGGAGATCTCGGCGCTCGGCTAACCCGCACGACTCGGGGCTCACCTTCTTCACTTTCGGAACGCGCGCGATCTCTCTCGCTACCTGTACTATACTTATTCCTGTCTTGTTTTTTGTGTTCTTCGTTTTTTTTTCTTCACGTATCCGCCCGGCTTATTAATCTGAGCCGTGTCGAGGGCACGAACGCTGGCAGGGGAAAAGGAGAGGGCGATGATTCTCGCGCGAAAATTACCGGGGAGGTGTGCGAGTGATGGGAAACGAGGTGGACGGGGCCAACGAGATGAGAATGTCGGTACGAAGTTATCATCGAATTAAGAATCTACGGGTATTCAGTCGAATATTTCTTTGGCTTTATCGCAGATTCACGAATTATTCGAGAATGCGCATCTTTTTTTGTACAATAAATAAGAATCGTTCGCGATGGAAGATAAAAATAAACTCATGAAGAGTTTAAGTTGAATTGGTTCAAAATGCGATGCGATTCTTCGTTTTTTAGATCTCTACTAAGTCCACATTAGCATAATTTTCCTCTATAATTATCTTCTTTATTTCGAACGTCAGAAATAAGAATTTGTAACAATCTATCGAAAGTCTTTCAATGCGAGGGCGATTACGAAAACGAAAGACCCTTCATTACGATTGAACTCGCGTTTTTGCATTATATTCTTTCAACAATGTTACCAGCCAATTTACTCTGAATGCATAAAGAATCGCAGCTTTGAAATTCGAGACTCGCGAATTCATCGAATATTCGTCATGTTTCCGTTTAACAATCACAGAAGAAGAAACCGAAGCCCGTCCATTACATGAAGCTTGTAATTTCAGCCCTTCTCTCCTCAGACAATGTGGCAATTTTTGGCCACTTTGCAATGCCAAAATATATGCGGCAATCGTTTGTTTCTCCAAAAGGCGAAAAAAAAAACAAAATCCTTTCGAAAACGTTCGCATACATTTTGTTCGTTGCATTGTGTCGATTCGCGAACGGTGAGAGAATAATCGAGTATCGATATACCGCGATGAAACGAGCGACTCTCAAGTCGATGTTGCACACATGCAACAGTCGGCTTAACAGGCCAGGAGATTCGAAACGCGAAACGAGAAGCACTCGAGGGATTCTCGCGTGAGCGAGAAGAGTCCCGAGATGCGCGCGGGGAAAGAGAGGCTTCGTCTCCTCTTCTCGCCGCATAATCTTTTCGAGACGAGAGGAAGAGAGTCGAGAGTTCGGGAAAAAGAAGACGCAAATGCGAGAAGAGAAACGAAAAGGTGAACGCGTGTGAGCCGACAGCGAGATGCTTGGCGGTACCTCGACAAGAGAAGTTGAAGAGAGCGCGAAAGACATACAGAGAGAGAAAGAGAGAGAGCATGAAAAGAGAGGCTGCGGAGGGCGCGATGATTGGCCCGGGCCATAAACAGTATTTTCGCGTGTAAAATGTAAATGGCTCGGCGCTCTGGGGCTCTACTCGCGCGAGCCTCCCGCGAGCTCACACACACGACACGTTCATCGTTGCGAGGCTGCGAGATGCTTCTGCTTGGTATCCGCGATGAACTGATGGAGAATATCGCGAGAAAGGGACAGAGAGAGAGAGAGAAAGAGAATGAGAGAACGCGAGTGAGAGAACCTGACGAAGTTCAAAGAGCCGCCAGTTGTTAAAGTGCCTTCCTCTCCATCTCTCGTCGTTGTTAAAGAACGAGGTGGACCGTCGACGACGACGACAACGACGGTGTGGGCCTCTACCGAGTCTCGGATAACATATATACGAGATCGAGCTTCCTCGAAATCGGTTCACCGATATCCAAACGCCTCGATTCTCGGCGTCTTTTTTTCACCTCGATATCTTTTATCGTTTTCATTCAAATCACCTGTGTCTACCTAATTATTTTGTGTTTGTACATCAAATTTTGTATCATTTTATTTCTATTTGATACTTGACTCGTATTTCTTCTTTATAATTTTTTTTACGATTGACTTCTGATATTTTATGGACTTTGACTTTGACTCGAAGTATCGGCTGATCAGCGTTTTGACTATAAAAATAAAAATAATCATTCTTTTGGATCTCTTTCGGTACTTAGTTGCAGCCAGAGATACCATCGATTGACACGAAAACTACTTTGAAAAAATGTTTAATGGAGAACTTCACAAACAACTTGTCGGATACATTTTGTAATAGCCATTGATTACGGGCCGCGCAAAGCTTCCAATTATTTCGGATTATTTGGTAATGTGATTTTTTCATTTAAAAAAAGTTGGATTTTCCGACGCATCGGTAGTTAGTTTTAGCGAGGCTAAATCTTCTTCCTTCATATATCAATTTTCTTCCATCCCCCGCGCAAAGAATCCCATTGGGTTGCCAACGGGCCCCGGTGCAGTCCATCGCCACGTGAGCGCCAAATCAATTTCATATATTTCAAACCTTTTCGCTGGACCTTTCACAATATTTGGGCCCCCGCGTGTGCGAGCGGGGGTATTAGTATAGACCGAAATGCCTCACAGTAGATGGGTTTCTAGTAGATGCCGCCCGCCTTGCGGCCGGACCGGTGACGGCGGTCCAAACAACAGTCACTAGATACTTCGTTTCCTCGGGATCTCTCGGAGTCGTTCGCTCCCTAAGTGATGGATGGTTCGCTACGTGTATACGCCACGAGATCTGAACTCCTCTCTTGTGTCTCCCTTCGTTCTTTCATTCTCTCTCTCTTTCCTTCTTATTTCACGAGACTGTCGAGCACTTCGAATCGCCGACACCAGGGACGTGTCTTTTCGAGTTCGGAAGAATTTGAATTCTCGTCACAGTCGCGTCAACCCTATCTTCGATACATTTATAATTCATTGATAAACGAATCAGCCGCGGCCAAACATTTTTCGAATCATCGATTAAGAGAAACCCGCGCGACATTTTTACAATTGAACTTTTGCTTTGATGTTGGGAACGAGTGATGAAGTGGAATCTGAGTGCTCTGTTTATTCCATATCGCGCATGTGAAGAGCCTACTTGCCACTTTGGTGCCTAATGTAACTTAACTTATCCTGATCACCATTGAATCTCACAGGGATTTAACAGATCTATTTTAAACTTGAAGCGCATTAAAACACTTCTATTCATCTTCGACTCGCAACCGGTATTGGAACCTTTAATGCATGAACCGCGTAATAAACAGCGCAAATATAAGGGTTAAAGTATTTGAAAACTTTTTGCAATACAACGGAAAATCAAGCGAAAAAGGCTATTGAAACAATCCAATTCGTCTAAATAACAAAAGAGTAGAACCTGACTCGCTCGTCTAATCTTGAAAATGCACGTGTACAAGCGCGTCGAAGATTGAAAACTCGGTATCATTGATCGTGAAAGAGGGGAAAAAGATCTCGTTTGGCGCCCACCGAGAACCCACGGGATATCCATGCCTGAAGCCTGTTCCTCTTCTCTATACTGCCTCACTCCTTCGGGCTTTTCGTTTCTCCGTCTCACTCGGCGCGATTCCCATTCCATCGTGTTCCGTGCAGGTATATAAATTCTGGTGCTATTATTGGGGTTTGTGCCTTCTCACAGGGGCCTCAGAGGAGCTCCCCCTCCCCGCCGTCCCGAGGCGGCCCCTTTGAGGCTGCTCTTTCCGCCTCTCACTCCCTCGCTCTCTCGGCGTTTCCCATCTTTCTTGTATGCACTGCTACTCTGCCCATCTACTTTGGACTCGTCGCAGTGTTTCGTTCCTTCCTCTCTCGCTCCAGCTCGCTTTTCTACCGGGGCGTTTGGTGCGTTTGTGTCCCCCCTGTTGCACCATCACCTCCGTCGGGTGCGCACGTCGACGCTCTTCTCCCGATTCTTACGTCGATCGCAGAGACTGCAGCCGCCGCTTTTGAGCATTCGCTTTGGCTCCGCGTCCGTTCTCGTAGACGCCGCCTTGTTTGTTTTCCCTCTCGCATCTTCCGTTTGCTAAACGCACCTCAAATTACGCGGCCAATGATAAATATTTGCCCCGTCCATTACGCGCGGCGGCGGCGGCTACGGAACCCCGAAGCCCCGTCCGAGCCCTTCGATTCCTCGAGACTCGCCCGCGCTGGACGTACTCGCGGACTCATAAGAATGGAACTCTGTCGACGGGACGATGGGGATAGACGAGCTTTTCTAGGCAACACGATGCCGTGCAATGGAGAACATTAGGGTATCGTTTTACAGGGCATTGTAGAAAAAAATGAAACAATCGATCTCGTCTTGATGAAGCGAAGACATATATTTCAGACAATTGTTATGTGGGACAGTCATTTTTCGAACTGATAACGGTGCACAGAAGCAATCGCTCCCGTTGAAAGATAAGAGCTGGGCCCAATCTCAACAATGAGAAAAAAAATGTTCGGTTCAATGAAATCGGCATTCACTCGCCGGCCAAACAAATTTCTTAGTGGTAATATTCTTTTAGCGAACAACATTCTTGCGCGTAATTCAAGCCGCCATCAAAATTGAACGGCTCAACAGATTGATGGCAACCACTCAATTGCAAGCTTTGGTCAACAAAAACCTATGTTAGGTCTAGATTTCAGCCGGATATCTCAAAAAGTGTAAGAGTTAGAACGCGTCCTGACAGTTTTGAACGAACTAAAAATGGTGTCAAAACCGAACGCCTACGTAGATTTTGCTAAAAATGGGACCAAAAAAAAATAAATTGACCCTGTAACATGTGGTAGAAATTGTAGCTTGATATCTCCAGACCATTCTCAAGATATGAATTATTATGGCGACATCAGCGTATGGATCGGCGTCGTAGCTCGGCATACATTTTGCTCACTATATCCTATAGTATCGATTACGCTATAGGCTATATAAAAAAATATTATGGAGAAATAAAATAGTGAATCGATAAAGATAGGAGTCCAAGAATGTATATAATTTTCTGTCGCTGAAGTATCGAAGTGCGTAAATTCTAATGATTTATTCTTTACTTTGTATCAGCTCGGAACCAGCGTGAGAAAATTGCAATACATTAACATCAACATCAAAGATCCATAAATCGAATTACGAAAAAACCAAACGGCGTGTCCCACATCGTTTCGCGTGTGAAACGTTGCAAGATAGGCCCTTACTTTTCTTAGCGGTCGATACGTGAAGCGCATCAATCTTTTCATCGCTTGATAACGTTTCATCGGACGCGACATTGAATTACGCACATTAAGTCTCTGCCTCGCAAAAGGGAAAAAAAAAGAAAATCAGTGGTAAGCAAAGGAATGGCGAAAGTGTATCTTCCCTCTTTACAATGTGGCGCGAGACCGGTAATTTTTATTCCATCTATCGAATTACACCGACAAAATATCTTTGCGTGGACGGTAAGAAAAAAAAGTAAAGTAAAAGTAAAGTAATTGGATATCGTAGCGTCTGCAATTGTCGGTAATCGGCAATTTACGTGCCTATCGCGTTTCGAGATCCGCGGGCGTTGTCGCAACTTTGTAGTTTGCTACAGATTGTTTGTCGACGTACCCAAGGCAAATTAGTGCTTTCTTGCGGTACGTAATGACATAATGATCGTTCGACCGAATCGATCAAAATCGTATATCGATTATTGGTCTTCGGCGACTCGACGGATGAAAACTCTCGACGACGCGCACGGTATCGTGCACGGCACCGAAGCGATAAGGAATTCACGACTGTGGATTGGTCAGATGCGCGAATGAATGAAATCGATGCCTTCGAAAGGCCGGTAGCCTCGCGACGGATTTTATCAGCAGCAGCTGTCTTTCGGGAATGGACACTATCAGCGCTGTCCCGAGGTGAGAACGCGACAGAGCGAAAAAGATACAAAGATCGATCTCCCTTCATCGCTCGCGTCAACACCTTCCAACGACGCGTTTCCATATCAGTAGCCGCGTGCTCGCGTGCCCGTGATGCCGCGCATTTTTTTTTGTTCCGCGCGTCCCCTCTCACTGGCATCAGATAAGCGATTGTAACCGAGTTAAACGCAACGGAGAAAGAAATTAAAGGCGCAATCTATTCTGTAAATTTGTAGGATTCATATTTACGTCTCTCTTTCGGTATCTTCAATCATTTTGGTGTCGCACTTGTGATCTGTTCGGCTATCGAATTAGAATGTTTTTAGAGAAGAAAAACGAGAAGAAATGTACATTATTTGGAAGAGGAAGTTGATACTTTGCCCGTATCAATTATCATATCTATTGATCTTTAGTAGAAAACTTGAAATTGCAGAAGGCCGAATAAAAAACGAAAGAAATATCAGTAATTCGTAAGTGACAAAAATGAACAAAGTGATATTTTCGAGCGTATCAAAGTGTTCTTTTCGATTGCAAATATCTGATAGACAAGTACAAATCACCGAAGATCGGGAAAAAAGAAGAAAACTAATCAACTGATACTTTGAACGTGTTAATTGTGATCTCTTCAAAAATATCCAACAGACAAGACCGGAGACGAAACAACAATTATAAAAAAAATCGCGTCAACGAACACGAAAGCTACCGAAGTACCAAAAAAAATCGCTGTATCTCTAAGGAAAGATATTTTTTCAAAAAACTGTGCACCTGCGAAGAAGTACCGAAGTGATGCTAACGAAGAAAAGTTAGCAAAAAAAAAGAAACCGTCAAAGGAAGCTCTTCCACGATACTAGTCTTGGGCCACGCGGGGATGAAAGTGCAGACTGTGTTGCGATCTCTTCGGTTCTCCTCGTTTCTGCTTCTTCGGCCCGGACGGCAATGATGCTTTCTCTCTCGTCGTAGCACCTGTCCTCGTTTACCTGGTCCGCTCGCCCCGCCCCGACCAATGGACGTTCGTTCGTCCCCGATGACGTCATCGGTTCCTGTTGAATCGCAGTGGTAGGGACTCGTACGCGATACCGAGCGACAGAGATTCTGCCGACCAGCGGCAACGGGCAGCGACGAGAGAGCAACGCAGACCGATTGTACTGGGAGAGAGACCTGGCAGCAGCGTAGCAGAAGCCCCGTGAACCACAGAACTCTCAGAGTTTCATTCTCTCCTGTGGTAGGGGAGTTTGTGAGGGAAGGGGGGAGGAGGGGTGGGGGTGAGAGAGAGAGAGAGAGAGAAAGAGAGATAGTAAGAAAGGAAGCGGGGCACCGGCGATCCACAGCGTTCCGGGGGCGCCCGTGGCTCTTCGACGAGCCGCCAAACCAATCGTGAATTTCCCACCACCCCGGCATCTTCGCGTCCGGAAAACGTCAACCGGCCGAAAACCCCCTCCTCCCCTCTCCGTAACTACGTCACGGACAAACGAGCGAACCGAAGAGTCCGAGAGAGTCCCCGGTAGTTCGTACACTTTCGTATTTTTCTGTCTCGAGTTGTGACCCGTACCCCGGTGGTGTATCACCACCAACCTCCGTTCCCTTAACCCGACGGATCAAACATTTTTCTTTTACTATTTTTTCGTCGGTTTTTTGCTCGGTGTTTTTATTTTTTCCGTTGCAATTTTTTTGTTCCTCTCCCCCTCGCACTCCGTCGACCGCGAACCGTGCGGCTGTCTGGTGGGGTAGCTCTGCGCACGTTCTGTCAGTCACTGTCGTTACCGGTCACCGGACACTTCGGAGCCGTGCGAAAGCGATTTTTGGATTTTGATCGATACGAGCGATCGGTAATCCCTTTCGATCCTCGAACCCACGGTGAAATTTCGCCGATCGTCGCGAAACTCATCGATCCGATCGAATTTGTTTTGTGCGTTATTCTCGCAGATTTATCGCGAACAAATCCATGCGATGTGCGTACGATCGAATCGAAGATAAATAAATGAAAACATATACATAGCAACGCATGGGTAATGATACTTCATCGAAATTATAACGCGATAATGTAGCGAACGCGGGTGTATGCGCGGCAATGAGTTTCCAATAAAAAGGATTAATAAATTACATTCATAGAAATCAGAAAAAGAAAAAACATATTTCTCGGCTACGTGCGGCGTCGACGCGCGTTTTGTGAAAATCCATCGATGAACTCGGTGGTGAAGTGCAAACGATTGTTCAATCGGCTCGAGCGATCGTCGAATCGTTTCGATCTTGTGATCTATCTTATTGTTATTATTATTATTGGTGAACGTAAGTGCTGTTACTCGCGCAAAGCGATCGAGAAGATCGACGAAGTGTTAGCGATCGCACAATAGGAAAGATACCATCATCGTACTAATAAGAAAATTAAAAAAAAGTTTTGCGAATCAAGTGTGAAAAAAGCGGAGCCTGAGGGGGTGGTCAGTGAGCTCAGGGTGTGATGCCCTGGTTATGGTTAGGCGTGAGTGAGGTAAGAGGCAAGAGGAGGAGGACGTGGACATCCGGCGGCCCGGTCACGTCGTCGCCGCAGTCGTTAGACTCTCCGTCGTCCGGGACATTGACTTCGTCGACGTCAGCGTCGTTGACAACGATAATATCGTACACGGCCAATCGAACGCGATCGCATTGTACCATTGGCATTGAAGAAACGTCAAGTTCGCCGGTACCTTCGCTTCGTCGTCGACATCCGATCGTGACACACGGAGGATCGTCGTTAACGAACTCATCGTCATCGTTAACCTCGTGCCGCAGCGAAACAGCGAGAAAAAAGTCTTCACCGGTTGTGGATTCATCGGTTATAAAAAAAGCAGCCACATGATTATGGTGAACCATATAGGGTCCTGGAGGCCGGTTACGTACCAGCGCAGAGGCATTAATACCGGCACCAACAATTGCAGTTCGAACGGCAGTAAATGTTGCAAATTTTACGGAAGAACAGCGGCGAGTTGTTGCTTCACGGCATTGGCGTGGTGCACGCCGTCGCCGAGGCTATTGCTTCTCGTTTTGCTCACCCTTGCGTTACCGAGCTTCGAGAACGACGGCGGCGTCCTCGCCTGCGGTCCAGGACGGGGCGGCGGACGTCGTCCGATATTGCGAAAACTCACGCCCCTCGTGTTCAAACAGCATGTGCCCAATGTCAGCGAGAACACACTGCCGGCTAGTGGTCTTAGCGAGGGAAGAGTGTCGCGGCACGACACGAGATTTCGGGATCTTGTGCCGAATTACAACGCGGACATTATATTCAAAGACGAGGAGGGCACCGGAGCTGATCGTCTCATGACTCAGGTAAGACACATTTTTTCGATTACATTCCTGTCTTTGCGATTATTAACGAATATCCTCGGATCAATGAATTACGACAAAATTCACCAATTTTATACAACAAAAACATATGTTTTGTTTTTTTCAAACTCTTGAAAAATCATTGAAAAAACAAAATCGCCAATAATCTACAGATCAGTGTTAAAAAGAAGTTTGTCAGATTTATTAGAAGTATATTTATTTTACTTGTAACTTGAATTTAAAAAATGTTCTTAACATTCGCCGATCGATAAAGACAATTCTGCTGATTCATCTAAAATTGTAAAAAATCAAAGCGAATTTTGTCAAAATACCTTGCGAATGAATCATTAACAGTCGGTTCGATATTGGAAATCAATGTATCAAATTCATTTGAATTACATAAAATACTTCGGGTGTAGATTGCTCTTAAGATAGTCGCTTATCAATTTTTACGATTTTTTTCCTCTATGTGACTCACGAAATCGCATTTGAGTCACTGTATCGAAAATTGCAGGAATACATCATCGTTTCGTACTTGAGCCTCGATACCGAAAACTATTGCCCCGATTCGTGCAACAATCGATGAAGCGTCGGAGACCGTCCAGAACCTTCCATTCCCCTTGGGTTCTCGCTTTCCACCTGTGCCCCACGCGACGACATATATATCAAGCCCAATGTGTCTCATCCTCTAACAATATGTCTCTTCTCCCCTTAAACGACGTTTTATCTTCGCACAACCGTTTATACGGGTTTCCTCGTTAGCGTTTTATTCATAGTGCGTTTATTACTGTTTATCCGCCACTTTGCACCTTCAACGCGCGGTATCGTCGGTGTTCGGAACGTTTGTGTTTAACGTGTGTAAGACCGCGTGTCGCGTTTCCACGGTGACATCCCACACTCACGAGCGAGCGGGTACACACGCGCGGTTTCGTCTTTTGTATTCCAAACTGCCTCTTTGCATGCTTACGATCCTCGACAATGGTATAACCGAGCTTTAAAAGTCGGCACACATAGAAGAAAACACACCGTCGAGAATGGTCGAGCGAGGGACCGTTGGATAAGCTCGGTGAAGTGGCGCGAAGGACTCGAATGCTATTGTCACACCTGTGAATTGCAAACGTGGGCGTTATGCTGATTGTTTCGCGGCTTCTTCCTTTAGCTTCTCCGATCGCCCTTTTTTTTCTACTCTTTATATTTCTTCTTCAAGCTCGACGGCGCTGAAGTCTTTCCCCAACTCTATGATGTTCGCTTCTCGTAACCATTGCGTATCTTTACAACTATATACAGCGGGTGTATGTTCATTGTGCCGTTGATGACATTCCGCTATCGTTGGACATCGCATTACCCCGCGAGATCGTCGTTATTGACAGAGTTTTCGCGCTTGCATCTTCGATCTTTGACGCCTATCGCGAGCCAAGTATACACGTATATATGTATATATATATATATAGGCGTATGTATTTACGATATATATATATTTCGTTATCTCGAAACCGTCTGAGCAAGGTTGAACGTTGACCGGCGTCGACCGACAGTGTAAGCGTGTCGAAGAGAAATTCCGACGGCGACGGGACAATATTGTGCAGAGACGGCTCTCACGATCGACGAGAACGTTTGTCGGGCGAGAAAAGATATTTTTCTATTTGTAACGAGGAATCCCCTCCGATGCGCGGACCGTGCGGCCCGAAGGCGTCGGAGACGTTTCACTCGTACAAATATTACGCACATTGTAGGCGAGAGCTTTCTCGATGGCGAATCGACGAATTTGTCGATTGGGCGCAGTGAATTACAATGAGATTTCGGCATGGAACCATTCAACGGAAGTGGAGGTGATTGGAGAATTCGGGCGTGCAGTAAAATATGCGAAAAATAAGGACTCGCGAGATAAGAGTGCGAGAGTTAAAAGAATTTATTTATCGAGCACCGCGAAGCCGAGTATGATCTTCCTTGGAGTATTTTTTTTACGCACCTACGCGAAGTAGAGAGTTTTTTCCGTCGCGACATTAACATTTAGCCAATGGATAAATACATTTTTTAGCAGTTTCCTACGCCAGAATTTGATGTCTCGAAGAAAGAAAATCTCTATCTTGTGCGGGTGGGTAAGCAAATATATTTTAAGAAAGCTTCTCGGGTCTCGATAAATTCAATAGCTAAACTTTCGTTCTCCTGTGAAATTTGTTCCGAAACCCGATAACAAGAGACCCCAAGTGCAATGCGAGTAGTAGCGAAGTAGCGACTGTGAACATATCGAGGCACGGAGAATTCTGTGACAAATATAGAATTCGCAGTACAAAACCTCGGGCAAGTTTCCGACGAAGTTAAGCAATACGAAGTCAACGACATATCTTCCGTTTTCGATATCTCGTATCAAAAACGCACTGCAACGCGGGAACAAAATAGTTACCGAGACGAGCGAGTGGGACACGCGCAACGCTAAGAAAAGGAAAAGAAAAAAAAAAAGAAACACGATGGCCAGGAAAAAAAGCGTACCGCGTTCTCTAAGTGATTGCGGGTAGGTTTATGACTGTCATAACCAGTGTTTGGTTTGGCCAGTTTGAAGTAACGCCCAATTACGGCAAATAAAACCTAATAATGGTTTTGCCTCGTTTAATTTTCCTTTCTTCCGCCTCCCCGCCACCCGCCCTTTCCTTTCGTCATTGTCGTTTGACGTCTTTCGCGACTGCTGTATATTTTCAATTACCTTCGCTCATTGCAATCTTTTACCCGTCGATGAAAACGAGCCCGAAGGTGAACGGTATTGTGCGGAAGGAAGGGCGATCGCCTGTTTTCTACGTTGGAACGATATGCGCGTGCTTCTCGGCTTCGCGGGATCCTTCTCGGTCGCGAGACCGACAGCGGAATAATTCGCGGGTGCTGTGGAAGTTAGTACCGCAGCTCGAGCGGCCTCCGCGGCCATCGGCCTTCTTTCGCAGCCGACGGTGTTCCTTTCCTTCTTTCGCCTCCGTGCTCCCCTTTCATTGGCATCGAATCTTCGGCACCCGGGGGCTCTCGTCTCATTGGCAGGTTGAACATCTTCGCGCGAGAGAGCAACGGCGATTCTTTTCTCGGCCCCGCCGATCTCTCCTCGTCTCGTTACGGAGAGCCGCGTGTGCACGGAAGGCATCCAGAATCTTTCTATTCTTCACTTTCTCTCAACCACGGAAGAAAAAAATCGTACCAAAAAAAACATTCAACCGCACATTTTTTTCTCTCAAATTCGTATCCGATAATTTTTATAGGTCTACAATAAAGGAAATACCGCGCTTGTATTAAAGAGATATTTTCATCGCTACGAACACGGGCTTATTAACATAAACGAGATCTAACTTGTAAGGCGGCAAAACAATTTAATGGAAAGATTAGATAAGATATAGTTAAAGGCCTTTCCAGGATCGCTTCCACTCGGGCGCGATAATCAGCGAATTCGCAAAGATTTCGACTCGTTAAATTTTACCATCGATCTTAACTTTAAATCTTTGCTTAAACCTCAGACAAGCTTGAGACTCAATAACAATAAAAAAAACTCGATAAATCATCGCCTACGCCACATATAACTTTATCGAAATAATAATAACGAATATCTCGAAAAAAAAACAAACTAAAACACATCGATGTTATTAATTCGCATAAATCATCGTTGATAATTTTCGATCGCTAATCTGATTGGACGCTCGATCGGCAGAAGTTATAAATTTCGTCGTATGTTTTGCTCGTTGCCTACGCAGCGGGCTCGATAGTCTCGTTACAATTAGTGTAACATCGATGTTTAATAGTCATTCGATATACGATAGGTGCGGCGGTTGGGCTTCGCGCTCGATATCCGAGCGTTCGCTCTCGCGTGTATAGTTATAATACCTATATGTATAACGAGGAACGGAAATCGAATCGGGAGTCGGATACTCGTTTAATTGCTTTTCACGACAGACGCATCTTCTTTTTTTTTTCTTCAAGAAACACACCGACGTACTTTGGGTGTTGGTACATAAGGGCGTTTTATACGATAGTGTTAAATCGGTGAAAATACATCGCAATCGTGAAACCGCTTGAGCCATACAACACAACAACAAACTCTTGTATATGCGACCTTAAGACTCCTCGCGCTGGTTCCCCGAGTAATAAAGCCGAGTGGACAGGTGCGAGGCCGTACGTGTGCGTCCCGGCTGCTCTCTGCTGGTTTACGACATCGTATCTCTCTTACCCACTATATATCCTACCCTCATTTTATACCGTACAGTAGTATTACTACGCACGGTCAATGCTTGACTACTTCGTAACCCGGAGGCTACCACGCGTCTGTGGATTATGATTGGTCTGTATGATAACGCGATTGCACGTTATGGCGACTGAATAAGGCATTGACTCTCGCCGTGAATGCATCATAAAGACGCGCATTGCGAGAACCCCGCCGCTTCGAGCGCGACTGGATTGGCCACTCAAGATTCGATGGATTTATCGGGATATCGAAGGTGTAATAAGCAATTTTCTCGAAATTACAGACGCTCGATAAGCCATTGGAAAGAATCGTGTTTTTTGTAAACTTTCTCGTATGAAAAGATTTTCAGCGAGACTTCTAGATCCAGAGTCTCCCCAAAAAGGGTTATGGCTCTGGAAATTGAGTAGAAAAATGCAAAGTGCTTTCAAAAGGCATTCTCTTCTCAAAGCACTCGAAATAATCCAAGTCCGGCTCCGATTGCGTAACTATAAATTGTAACGAAATTTCGATTTCGATCCCAAAGCCAAAACTACTAAAGATCTTTCACATACAGTTCTCGTGACTACAGGCGGATATAGTCTTTTTTTTTCGTTGATCTTGAATGATATTCGAAAGGAACGTTCGGAGGATCGAAACTATAGCTTGACTTTTTTCTTCTGTCCGTCAAACGACCTATGTGTAACTGGACACCAGCGCGTGGCGCTACGCGATACCGCCGAGTGTTATAGTTGCTATAAGGCCTGGTGAAGATCGAGACGGACATAGATCTGAGAGTCGATGACACCAGAGCTATCTCTCGCTCTCTCGCGAAGACACGAGCGGGAAAGATCTCGTTATCTTACCTGCGACGCTGACCCCTTGGCAATAGATCGCTTATTTTCTCGGGATAGATCGCAAGGGATGTAAATAGAATGAACTAAAGGAAAAGAAAAAAGGAACTATCAAGGCCATTTCGCGGTTCTATCTCTGCAGAAAAGATAGATCGAGAATGCCGGAGATAGATCGTAAACGAGAAGAGACAAAGGATCGACTCAATGATGTCATCGACTGTTCGGCCGGATCTGCTCTAGAAATATCTTACAGTCAGGACTCTACGTGGTCTCACGACGATGACGCGACTCCACAGACAATCAACGATCTTCCCGGAACTATTTATTATGAAATTTAGTCAATAGAAATTGCTTATCTGCGAGTTCGATGACAAATTCCATTCTCGAATGAGTTTCCCGGTAACTTCGCAGTGATTTCCCTGTTTTTTTTTTTTCCTTGCCCGTCACACTTCTCGGCGAAAACAGATACCGGGAAACGCGAGAGAAAAATAACAGTCGTGTAACTCATGCATGAGGCGAGAGATTAAAGAAGAATAGAACGTGAAACAGTCGTGACTGTGTCACTCGCGCCCGCGCGAAAGGTAAAACTCGTCGCGCGAACGTGGCGTCACGTATAACTTTGTAGATTTTTTTTTTCTCCATCCTCGCGAGTTCGATGCTTTCGTGGAAAGATCCGGGCGATAAGTGATCGAGCAAATATTTGACGGACGTGGCGGGCCCACGGTGAACTCGACTTTGTCGGAGAAAACGAGAGCGTGACGCGAAGCGTTTATACACTGTGCAGTCCTCTCTTCGCTGCGGCCATAGAATACCGTCCAGTGCAAATAGCTATTTCTTCGGAGCTCAGGAGAGAAAATCCGTGATAAACGAAATTCAAGACACTTCTTTTTTGCACGCTGAAAAAACATTCATCCGGTTTTCGTAGATATAAAAATATAGCAGAAGTAAATTTTCGCGTGGAAAGATGTTTTTTTTTTCACTCGTTTTTTTTATTGTGGAGCGAATGTCGGGGTTACTCGTGTCGGTCGGCTGTCCGTGGCGTGTTACTAATGAGCGCGGGATTAGCGCGCATGGGATCGTGCGCTGTTGCTCCTGATGCTGTTGCTTCTGCTGCTTGTGCATCACCTTAGGCTCTTTCGGAGTTCGGAGCTCGCCACGGGACTCGCGAGTCAAAACCCCACCGATGCTCCTTAACCAGAGATACGTGCATGCCGCGCTCCGTTACGTTCGGCGTCGGTCGTTTCGGTATTATAGTAGATGCGAGTGGCATATACGTTATAGTACGCGCATACTATCCACGAATCGTGCATACATTCACATATGTATATGTACACATATTTCCTATACCTTTTTTTTTCCATACCTCGTAAAGCCACAGGCACATTTGTATCTTCAAAAGGACGCCGAGGTTACTGCCTGTAACCCCATTACGATCGGTCACGCTCGAAACAGCGTGGCGAGACCGGCGCATAACGACAAATCGTGCCTCTTCAATTATTTTTCTCTCTCTCTCCGTATCTTTCTCTCATCCTCGCATAGTCCCATTCCCATTTTCAGTTGCAACAAGATTTTTCAATTTTTAAATACGCTCCTTATTATCCGGTATCAAAATTTATTTACATATTTGCTGAAATATACGGGAGAGATAAACCAACGATATTTAATGGATTTTCGTTTCTGTGAGAAATTCCACCGTATCGCTACATCCGGCTGCGTACAAAATGTCAGAAAAGATCATTCCGACACGGCTTCGAATTCAACTTTACTTCGAATTTTTGTAATCGCCTATTTTTATTTAAATAAAATATCAGTTTTTTATAAACTTTGATTTCATAAAACTTTCCGCAACTTCTAGAAGATTTTAACGCGGTTGCTTACAACGAATTCGTCTGAAATACGAATCAGTCGAAATTTAACAAATTTATGACAACCCGAACGATAAAATGTCGTTAATCGCCATTTGATTCGGTTGAGAGGATAAAATTTAAGAGATTCGTATGGTTGTGTTTTTTTTTCTATCCCGTTGAAGAGATCCGGTCCGAATGCAATGCGATGACGCTCGGGCGCGCGTTCGCATGAGTTCAGGTATACATATACGAGTATTAGTTTGAAGAACGAGTGGCAATATAGTTCATCTCGTGGGCGCCTTCAGCCTTTGTCTATAAGACAGTATAGGAAGCCGCGGCGAGAGGCTCGTTCTCTCGCCGCTAATTAAGGTCGGGACCAAAGGGGATGGACGTTCGAGTTTTTAGGGCGAAAACGGTTTTACACCGCGTTAGGACCAGTTAGTTATACCTGTGGGGCAACCTCGCCGACGAGAGATGAACAGGCGGTTTTGCCGTGCATCGAGACACGAAAGAGCCCCCCCCGCTCCGCGCGAGGAGTGATGCCGCGTCAAGAGTCGCATATCGGCTGTCTCTTCTGCACCTATCTTTCGGTCGTCGAACGGATCTGGATTTAACTGCTTATTACCGGACGCAGAGTTGCAAACAATCTTCCAATTTGAAGATCCTCGAAAAATACTGGCCCCGAAAAGTATTTTAAAAATTGGTAGATCAGTTTTCTAATTCGGTATCAACTACTGGCTAAAAATGTATACCGGAAGTCCACAGAGACTAGTCTTTAGTTCTTCTTGCTCGGGTCTCGGACAATCGAAACTTTGATTTTCCAATCTTGTGTGATAAGGACCAGGAACACGCTTCACCGTCTCGAAAATCTGTTCCAAACCATACTTTACATTCGACGACTCTTTTCAACCGGATGTACTCGCTTGTCCATGGCCTTCGTTTCCTCAGCCGCAAACAATTCAAACTTTGATTTTCCTAGTTAACATCATTTGGACCAGGAAAGTTCCCAACATCTTGAAGTTGTACTTCAAGCAACTCTCAAATTTCAACGTCTCTTTTCCACCGGATGTGTGGACTCTGCGCTTCGTAGAATTCGATGCCTAACTCCCAGAGAATCGAAACTTCGTTTTTCCAATCCCACAAGACGTGGACCAGGAAGACACTTCGCCGTCACGAAGATTTATCGCAAACATTTTTTTCTTCGCGTTTATTAATCTCGCAACACGCACGCCGAAGATATTCGGTGTGAGCGTAGCCTGCAGGTCCGTCGAGTGCTAACCGCAAGAGTCGGCCGTTCGCTAGCAATACACCGAGCGAGAGAACTCGGTGAGCGAAAGCCCCGGCATATCTCTTCTCGCTCTATCTTTTTCCCCTGCAGAGAGTTCGATTATGTGTAGGATAATGCGGTGAGAACAAGAGTGAGATAGAAATGAAGTAAGGAAGATTGTAAAAGTGAGAAAGGGAGAGCGAGAGACGGGGGAGGAAAGCCGCGAGGCGGTGGAAGAGCGAGAGGAAGATAGACGTAATCTGGTTGGTCCGCGGGCTTCAACGGGGAAAAAGGATGAAGGAAGGGCCCCCTGAGGGCCCTCGGGGCCTCTGCCGCGCTACGGCCGCCATAATGCATGGTGAGAAGTGCGCACGGGGTCAAACGGGTCAAAAGAACGTCATGGCGCTGCTGGTACGGTCGACCTATGGCGGACGCGCAACCTCTTCGTCCCTTCTCCTTCGCTCTATTCCAACCTTTCTCTTTTTTTTCTCTCTCTCACGTGCATCTCTCGTTGCTTCCTTTATTTTATTTTTATCGCCTTTTTTTTCTTCTCATACACGTGCATTCATGCAATCCAACTGTTTATCCCTTCGCGCAGCTCTGGTCGCCATTTTTTCTTTATCGCTGCTTGCGGGAATCCGAAGATTACCATCCGCAAACCTTAATTCTCACCGTATGAAAATGAGGCGGTAAAAGAAGAAAAAACTCTCGCTCCAAATAACTTCGCGAGGTAACGATAAAAAAGAAATTGTGTAAGCAGCTTCACGAAGATTACGAAGTCTCGGCGAAGACGCACAAGTTGAAAGAAGTGCCGATGGCGAACTTCCTGCTTGAAGGTTTTCGTTTTTTTTTTTTCATGCTTGCTCTACTTAACTTCATGATTACGATAAAGATCGAAAAATAAACGTCGAAATTGCGTGAACGCCGAGAGCTTCACGAAGATTATGAAGACCCGGTGAAGACATACAACTTTGCGCGAAGTGCTGATGGCGAACTTCCTGCTCGAAGGTGTTGATGCGAATGAGGCGTAAATTGATTTAATAAAAACAAAGAAAAAATTCTTTGAGGATTTCTACATAGTGGCAAGGGAATTTTGCCCACCGCATTAATATAATGAGTTTTTAACGCCGGAAAAACAGCACAGACGTTTCACGCGGAACATTTTTGACCCTGCAAGAATCTCGAAAGGACATGATTGAATTTTCGAAGCTAAGAAAGAAAAGAAAAAGAAACAAAATTTATTCATGGGGGTATAACGCGCTGTTTCTCGTCGCTGTAAAGTGATCTTCGCGACCACTTCCTTCCTTCGCCGCTGCCGCCGGCGCGGGATCCGATGACCAGTTTGAGGTCGACAATGACCGACGTGGGAAAGTATCGTTAACTGCGTCATTCTTTCTCGACCACATTCAGCACTCTACCCGTAGAAAAAAAAATACAAAAGAAAACAACCACGAGAAAATGGAATGTTGCATAGGTCGCAAAACAGAAAAAAATCATGAATACTTTCACGTGTGTATTTTACCACAATGGGGAGATTTCTTTCTCCACACTTTTTCCCCGTGTCCCCTCGTTCTATCGATGATTTCTTCCATTCCATCAAATAAATTATCTTTGTATTGGATATGCGCAACGGAAAAATTGTCAATAAGCCGTCGAACCCTCGCGCGCTTGTTCGTCTTTTCTATTTGCGCAAATAACCATAATTTACGCCGATATATTTATTCAGCCTCGAACGTTCATGCGTCGCGCAGTTAATCGATCGGGCGGAAGCGTAGGGACCGAAAGTGTGGAGAGACCGAAAGAAAGTAGGACCAAAAAAAAAAAAAACGAGCAACAAGTCGAAGTCCCTGACGGCAACGATTACCCGGCCGTTTGTCTTTTCGACAATGAAGGCGCATACGCACCCTCCACCGCGAACCCTTCGTCGACCTTGCGCGCGCTCGCCACCCGGTGAAACCGCACAAAATTGGACGCTCTTTCACCCTCGGCTGTACTTCGACACAAAAAAAAAGCTGACGTTCTTAATCGACGCAGAAAATTTATCGTACTTTCTCATCTATAAATTTTCCAACTCTCTCCCCCGTCTCTCCATTCACCGACTTGCGATTTTATTCTTTCTCGTTCCATACGCCGTACAAAATTGTTACACAACCCCGCAGGCTGTTCGAAACTCATATGTACTTTGTAAACAGAGGACAAAATCGTTGTGGCTTGTTAGCGATTTGAATACGAGCGATCTCGTTCGCGAAAGTACCTAGGTTGATACGTATAAATAACTGTTTAATGCAGCAGGGATATTATTCCATTGTGCATTGTATAGCCGGTTGCGAGTTGAGGGGGGGTCATGCGAGACCCAGCGATATCGTTTTATACGAGATACCCGCGATCCTTCCTTGATATATATATTTATAATTGATTCGTGAAAGGTTTATCTAGAACCTTAAATTTGGTTTTTTGAAATAAAACTAAGATAAGTCACTTTGAAGAGTTTTGTTTTTCATGGCGAAGAATCTAGAATCACAGTTAGACACTTTGGTTCCTGTACATTGAGAACAAAAATCAAAAGCCTAGCTCCGTTGCACCGGAGAAATCTCTCGGTAACATTGTAAAGCTTATATTCAAATAAATTCAATTAATTTCCATAGCACGAGAGAACAATGGCTCATGCCTCGTACGATTTTATAATCCTCTGTGCGCGTGTATGTGTATAAGCAAATGCTTGTGTATCTCCACCGACGCCGCACGGTACGGCCGAAGTTGTAACCGGAGAAGGATTATTCTTGTAGAATATATACCCTCTTCCTCTTTTGCTTGTATCAACGACCTCGGCCGAGAATACATTTAGCTCGTGCGTTTATTGAGGCTCTTTGAACTCGCGAAACGGGGAGAAAGATCTGGAGACTTCGATGCTTGGAACGAACCACTGACGAGGCCGATAATTCGTATCTCACCCTTGTAACATTCACAACTTGAACCGAATCATTCATAAGATTATCCTACTTAACCCCCGCTACTCGCCGAAATGCCCGATTTTTTAATCGTTGATTTAAAGAAATTTGAAATTAATCTAACGCTTGACCCGTAAAAAATGTTGCTTAATAATAATTTAATGGAAAATCTTTTATAAATTGATATTTGGTCTGTTAAGGACGATGATCATTTTTTATTGGTCCAAAGAATTAATTTATTGCAAAGTACATCGTTTTTTTGAAGAACCACTCGATAGAGTGCTCCAACCTGAAGTCTGAGTAACGAGAGCCCTCGAAAGTCACCGAGGCGACCAAGGAAGCAAGGTGTTCTCGACGCGGTAGGGACACTCCGGTATTCTAATTAATGGGGCGCGGCAAAAGCGACCACTTGTCTCCCGGTGCCGCGATGACGAGAAGTATCCTTGGCCTCCCCTCGTGGCGCGCATGATACGATTAATTCCGGGCGTGCGTCGTCACAGTGCGACAAACCTTTCTAAAAACCGTCAGTATTTTTCGCAGTATAACGAAACCGCGACGAGACATGATCGGCCTTTGCCGCTATAGTTCTTTTTTCCTTCCCTTCCCCCGTTTATTTCGCTCGTCCTTTGGCCCTTTTATTTATCGTTGTGGGGGCCTTAATTCGAGACGTCGACGCGGACGCCGCGGAATGTGCCAGGGCGAAGGACGAGAGAGGCACTCGGTCGCCCAGAGGCCCGTGGATAGGCACGCCGTCCAGTCAGGGACAGAGAGAACAGCAGCCAGCAACGGCAAAGATCCCGAGCTGCGAGCAGCAGCCGTACCGGGGCTGTGTGCTTCCATCGGCGATGGATATAAAGCCTGTGTGGATCGCGCGCGATCCGACGTGCCATTGGGGGACCTCCGGGCCAGGAGAACTCGACGTGCCTCTCGTTCCATTCGATCCACCGCGTGTATTACCACCGGTAATTAATTTAACTTCTTGCCACGGCTATGGCGGCTGCTAATGGTTTTCTTGTACGCTTTGATGTCTCTCGTCGCCTCCCTTTGGGCCCCCGCGACTTCTTCGATCGAATGTGAACGGGGCGCGGGCTCCTTCGGAGCGAACAAGCTGAACGGGTAACAAGTGCACGAAATCCACGGTCGCGTTCTCTCGACTCCGGAGATCTCTCGTCGCAGCCGCCCACCGATTCCGTGATAAGCTCCGTTTTTATTGACGCCAACGAGAGTTTGTTCGCTCGTTACGGGACGAGGATAAGAGAGAAACGAGAAAAGGTAAAGAACGAATTTTTGGTCGTTCCCATCGGTTTGCCTGTGACAACGGCACGTATATACGTATACATGTATATGTACATGTACCTTTTTTTATCGTCGGGAACTCTTATTATTGTCGTTCTTCGCATGTCTCTCGTTCCTTCTCAAATCCAACAGCAGCGAACAACTCGGACGCATAAAATTGCTGCTGTTTTCACGTCATCCTTAGCGCGTTGTGCGCGAAGCTTCGAGAGCATTCGACATCGTAAATACACACAGGAACATTCGCGCGCACACGCATATACGTACATTACCCGGACAGGAGACTTTGTCGCTGCCTTAAGAGCGTCAGAAATTCATCGGGCGATAAAGATAATGTCAAGTAATTGGCCACTTTGAAGTTTGTGTCGCACGACGTCGCTCGCGAAACGACTTTTCGGTTCGCGTCTCGTTTTCACAACGAAATAACCGCGAAACAACAATTTCATTATGACAAAGGACATTAAACCTTTAGTTACCATTGGGTAGAGTTGAAAAGCAGTTTTTTTTTCGGTGTAATTGCCGATAATTTATGAAACATTCGGAGCGAGAGAAAAGGGAATGCAAGTGTTTTTTTCCGAGAAACTCGCTTTGAAGTGAAATGAAAATGAGACGCAATATAATTTTTTCAGTTA
The DNA here is from genome assembly GCA_963924025.1 of Ischnus inquisitorius. Taxonomy (NCBI): domain Eukaryota; kingdom Metazoa; phylum Arthropoda; class Insecta; order Hymenoptera; family Ichneumonidae; genus Ischnus; species Ischnus inquisitorius. The sequence continues at coordinate 12,082,845 of OZ001250.1, forward strand.
ATGCAAGCATTTTTTTTTTCGTTATCGGTTTATTGATCTTTTTTTGTACGGTCTTGAAATCGAAATGAAGATGAGACAGGTGAACATTCACTTAATTATTCGTTTTTTTCAAAGATTTTCTACCGCAGGCAATTTTTATTTTGGCGATCAGATCTATACAATGTATCCGTGGTATTCCCTTGTTGTTCCCGCCCATATCCTTGATTAGCTATACGAAAGAGGGTTGGAGCGGAGAGTCGCTCGACGTATAGAGATGCCGTGTGCAATCGAGGAACCGTAGAGTGTCGGACGAACGCCGTGAGGCGAGGAGGACGATCGTTACGAAAGGAGGTGTTGGTAACTCGGTGCATGATTGCGGAGAGCAAAAGAGGTTGTACAGAGCGGCGCGCGGTGTCTATACGGGAATCCCTGTGTACGAGAGAAGCTGCGGGCAAACACGAAAAATAAAGAAGACTATCCCTGTCTCTCTCGCGTGCGGTTAAGAAGGACGCGAAGGGTTGGGAGAGGGAGAGCCGACAAGCAGCGACATGGGAAAATACGTGCACGCGGGAAGATCAGAGAAAAAAGAAAAAGGAGCGCCTGAGAGAAAGTGAGAAGGAATAAGGACGAGAGGCGAGACGAGGCGAAAAAGGAGAGTTCCACGCCGTCCTTTGCACGAAGACTGCAAGCCAAGAAGTCGAGCTTTTCAAGGCGAAGTGTGAAACTCTCGGTTACTTCTTTCATCTCCTCTGTTTCTTCAACGACTCGCATTGTCTCTATCGTTTCTCTTACCGCTGTGCTCCTCGGAACGGCGATGCGCAACAAGAGTCATTGTGTCTATGCGAGATATCGTCTGCGACCTTTGTGCCGCTCGCGGCTGCCTTATCTGCGATTTCTCCTTGTTAAGAAACCTACAGTGCGAGTCAACAGCGCCCAGAGTCTTCGGGTCTAGGTTTAAAAACTCGAGACAACATTCGGACCCTCGAGAAATGCACTTGTTGCTTTTCAATGCTTCGGCCACTTCTGGCGAGGCTCTCTCGAGTTTCCGATATCGTAGTCTAAATAACTCGGCAGCTCCGTTTATTAATGCGTTGTAGCATACATGCGGACCTGTTAACTCCGAGTATGGAAAGAAGAGGAAAAAAACGAAGGTTGAGATATGAAAAAAAAAAAATTGTGTAAGGGTAAAGGCGAGTGGCGATCATATATGCACAGAAGAAAGGCAGAACGAAGTGCGTAGCTTGGGCTGCTGCTGAGTATGCCGGGAAGGAAGCCGATCCAACAGCAGCAGCAGCACCGGCAAGGCGATCTCGCGCGAGCGCGCGATCACACACCTTGTTTATTTTAATCGTGCTTCACGCCGAGAGCACCGAGATTGTTTCGTCTCGGGGCCGCGCTCGATGTTTAGCTTGCCGTTTAATCGCCGTTAACGAGCGGTTATCGTTCCACCAAGTGGAAACACGATGATGCTAACGAGGCGATCGGGCCGGAAGCGTACACATGCAACGATCTCGTTGCTCCCCACCTCACTCGCTCTCAACCACGAGCGGCACTTGATCCGTTCTACCCCTCGTCAACTTACTGACTTCGCGTCATTATTTTTCTTCGCGTTTTCTCCATACTTTCGTCAACTTTTTTTTTTATTTACTTTTTTTGAAAATACTTTTTTAGCGCAGACTTCTTTTCTCGAATGAATCAGAGAAGTTTTGGTTTAGTTTCGACAATCAATTTTTTTTCGCAATTGTTCTACGATCAAACTTACTAATTATTTATTCTTTTTTATTAATGAGGAACGTGCGACGCGTCTTGGGATCTTCAAATAGCTGCGAAATAGTCTCATGGTCCTTGAAAAGTAAGTCAGGGTCAAATTTTTTTCGAGAGCCAACTCAGGCGGAGTAGCGACCCACGGCGGTTTTCCTCTCGGAGAATCCGTCAGCTTCCGTTTCGAGGCTTCGTGTGGCTCATTGTCACGAGAAAATCGTCCGGCAAAGAGGTCCGTGAGCCGGTTGCCAAAGTCGCAGAGATTGTAAATCATTTTCTTGGATGCTTCTGACTGCGTTCCCGCTGTTCGCACAGTCGGTGTTGTATAACTCTGAGCTCTTGTTGCTGTACCGGGTGCGATTCGCAACGGGGAAACAATGAGGAAACAAGAAGAAACGCATTATCGCGTTGAAAAGGGAAAGCTCCGAGGCAACGGAGATCGGGGAGCGGTATGGCCGGTCTCCTGTAGGTCAGCTTACGCTCTCCCGTCTATTAGGGACTCCAAGGGAGCTGGAAGTTTCTCGACAAAACGGTGAATCTCCGTGTGTTCGGAGATGCAGAATTTTGTCCGCGTTCCCTCTCGTTTAGTTCCGGTTTCTTCACGCCCGTTTGCCTACTCGACCTCTTCTGAGCTGCGCTTCCTTTTTTTCTTCGTTCTTCACTCAGTCGGGTCACGAGATACGACGAAGCTCACAAAGTTTCTCGTAGGAGGCTGAACGAAGATCGAACGAACACGGCGACAGCGTGTCGGAAGGTGAATTCATTTATTTTTCAGTGAAAAAAGAAAAAACCATAATTCTCTCGAACAGAATACTCGCCTTCCGGTGCAGCCCGCGTCTAATCGCGCACCATACAAATATTTTAGATACTTCGCAAAGGGGACTAGAAGAAACAGTCTATTTTTTTGGGATTTTGTTTTACAAAAAGTTCGATTGGTGATTCAAGCTTTTTAACTCTTTATAGTCCTAAAATGTGGCGTTACTTAATGATGTGCTTTTTTTTCCATACGACGTTATCTGCTCTCGGTATGATTTATATATTTTCATTTTTACTTATTCGATGCACGAAATTTCTCGTTGGATACAATTTTTTCCGGTTGGTCATCCGAAAGGCAGCGTGGCTCCTTCAAGGATCCGGGATAATCGCATACCTTTCCCGGGACACGGTTAATCGAGCGGCACAAATATTTTGGACAGTTCGCACGAATAACAGAATACTTTTTGAATAGGCTGCACCGCCTCTCGTGCCCTTCTTTCCACTGAAGCATGCATTTTTCACAGTTGATCTTTCACAGTCGAAGATGTGGGTTCGGTCGAAAACATGGCAAAACACTGACCTTGTCATTTAGCGTTCGGAAACGAGGTATTTTCCTTCGATCTCTATCAATTTTGGACTCACCCAGCCTTGGTATCTCAACCATAACATCGCAAGAAAGATTTCTATTCAACAAGTACCAATGTATTTAAAAGCCATTGAACTTGTTTTACATTAAACTTGAGACCCAACAAAAATTGTGATTAGACGAAACTGTCGATACATTTTCGTTTTCCCAAGCAAGTAGTGAAAAATTAAAAACACGAAGCAAGTTCGTACTTCCAAACTTTCCTATCGAAAACCGTATCTCTCTCGTAGGGCGTAGAGCATAAATAATCGGGTTCAGTATACGGAGAAACCTTTTCGTCGCGTAACTAATCGTTGAGCACAAATATTTAGGGTCCTCGCAGCGAGGATTCTGGAGTTGAACTGGAAGCGAAAAAAAAAAGAGGAAAAGATCGGAGAGAGGCCCTCTGGTGCGCAGGTTAGAGTTCTGGAGAGACGAACAGAGAGCCTTCTGGTCCGAAGCCTCTCGTGTTTGTGTTACCTAAAGCTGGCCCCCCCTCTGTCGCACGGTAGTCGCCAGGTCGCCTCGACTCTAATTCTTCCACGACTGTGCTCGGGGAGGCCAAAACAGCGTGCATAATCGTTCACGAGTATAGTCAACCCAAACAAGAATCTTCGGCGCTGGTATATGTACACCGAAGAAAATTCGTCGTCGAAGAAACAGAACAAGAAGAAGAAGATCCGCCGGACGAGGTCCGAGAAGGGTCAGAGATCGTTCAAAGGGACAAAATCGCTCTTTCGAGTTCCGTGACGATATCCCTGCGGGGTTGCGCCCGCATAGCTGCTACCCTATTTACCGTGTACCTAGCCCTCCTCTGTACCATACACAAAAACACCGTTCCCTCAGCTTCTTCAAGAAGATTTTCCGTTTCGTGCGTAACCGTGCTTCGCGCTCACCTTTTCGTGAAAGTCACTTTTACCAAAACATCGCGAACGGAAACCGTGGAAAATTCTTTATTTGTACAAAACCGTCGGCCGGAGTTCCGGTTAGTTTTTATTGTCAGTCGCGACGGCTGTTGGGAGTCAACAATTTTCACGCTTACCCGACAGTGCAACGCGATTTAAAGAGTTGGAGATTCTGTACCATTGTTGGAAGAAAGATTTTTCTTTTTTTTTTACTAAAAAGGATCCGGCTATCGTCCATCGCAAAAGTCAATATTAAATATAAGAAATGCAATTCGATTGCGAAAAAAATCTGTTTCATTCACGGATGAAGCGCCAAAGGAGCAGTACAGTTCGATTTCCGGATTTCTCAGCTCCGGCAAAACGCGGTGCTCATCGCAACAATATTCGTTGCTTTGGTACAGCTGTGATCTTCTCGGTCGAAGTTTTCGTACGATGGAAAGAACGTTATATTCATCATCATCGCGTTACGATCCTCGTAAGATTTTACAGCGGTCGTAACGGTGCCCCGGAGGCTCTTTATTGTTGCGCCGCGTCGTCCGGTCAAAAGCGAAAACTATGAGAGGAGTTGTAGAGTTAGGTTTATATATATATAATCTCTCTTGAACTTCATTCGTGTCCGCATCCCGTCGTATCCCTCCCACGCTTCCGTCGATGCCGCGAGAAACGGCAACGCGAAACGGTGTAAATTCATTCTGGTTAGCCAGCATGGATCTCGCTAACTGCGAGAGGTAAACGCGATGAAGGCGCCTTCGTATCCTCTTATATAGTTTAAAAAAAGGAAGTCGGAGAAGGGTAAGAGAGGGGTCAGCCCCGTTCGAGTTTCGACTCCTACGACCTCGAGGTCCTTAAAACTTGAGCTCAGTCTGATCATGTTTTTTTTTATTCTCGTCTCATTTTTTTCTCCTCGCTTTTATACAACCACAAGCATTCTCGTTTTGGCTGCGTGACGGAAGGCTCGAGACATAAATCCCGTTGACGACCGTGCATCGATCTCTCTGGCATATTTTGTATGTATAACGTGTAATATATGCCCCTCGGTAGTATATTTTTTCGACGTGCATAAAAGATTCTTCGATAAAAACGGCTCGAAGCAATGCGAGAAAAGAAGAGGAGAGAAATAAAAAAAAAAATAAACAAACAATAAAAACAAAAAAAAAAGAAGAGACATTGGAATTCTGTAGTATTGAAGCCGAGTAAACTTGTGGGTATGTGATAATGACATAGACAATGGGACTTTTTATAACATGTGAATGGCATGGGAAAAAAAAATGAAATGAACGAGGGAGAGCCGTTGGTCAACTTCAGCCCACGCAGGTCATCGCTGAGGTTTTCTTTTTCTTTTTAATTCTTTTCTTTATTTATTTTTTATTCAAGTCCATCGAGCAGAAGAAGCAACGGTAGTAAGAGTGGCGCGCACAGGTCCTTAAAATCTCTTGAGGCCTTCACAACACCCGTAACAGCATTCGTTCTCACACTCTTTCTTTCGGTTTTTCTTCCTCATTTTTTTTTTCTTTCATTCTCTTCAAGTCCTCGGTATATACGGCGGAGGCGAACGACGGAAGGCACGAAACATAAATCCCGCTGATGACCGGCCATCGATCAGCAGGCTATTGCCTCCTGATACTTTCCCCTCGCCTCCTCGTCTCTGTACCTATATCTCTCCTTTGTTTATTTTTATTTATTTCCTTTTGACCTCGTATAAAACTCCTCGCGCTACGGCTCTGTCGACGGTACAACAAGGTAAACACACGTCGATAAATTGAGAATGTATAATGAAATCGTCATAGGACGAATCAAGTATCTCGCCGTGCTCGAGGAAAACGTCGATTGATCGATTTGTCAAAGAGCCTGAACTTCACCTCATCTCCCCTTACCTTCTCCGTTTACGATGTAACGATTTCACGCGACAAATCAATTATCGCGGCTTCTCTAAAGCCCCCTCCCCCCCTTTTATTCATCCGTCAAAATTTCTTCACAAATGGCACGTGCCACGAACCCTCGATCAAAACTTTCGATACACACAACTTTGCTATCCCGCGCCCACCACGGCTGTTCCTGTGCTCTCGAGCGCGCTCGCCGTTTCTCCCGACGACGGAGCGATGGCAAAAATTGGCTTGTCGAATTCACCGGAACTAATTCGGCCGCGTGACCACAACGCGCACGATTACCTCTCTTCGACAAACGACAACGATCTATCAAGAGACTTGTTGAAGAAAGAAATTTCGACCGAGCGTAAAAAGCATCCATCGGATACGGGCCCACCGGTTTTGCTCTACTTAACGATACTTTCTGCTGATTGAATTATCAACAATAGAAAAAGCAACGATATAAAAGAACGGATTATTAAAAATGAATCAACTATCCAAAACTTGAGGGCAATCGCTATACAATTCGCTGGATGGTGATATAATTAAAGTACAAACATTAAAAAATCATTATTCGTTATGTTTTTTATTTGTTAAAAGATTATTGTTTACTCCGATCAGCGCCGGAAAAAAAAATCGATTATACTAACTGGTATAATTGCATTAATAAAAAAATATCCAAAGAATTGAAGTGGGAATATCGCAAAAAGAAAAGAAATAGAAAATCAATGCCGCAAAACAAAAGTACTTCACCGTGGCAATTTGGAGCTAACGAGAAAGGCAGCAGAAGTAAAGCAGACCTTCTGGTATCTCCTTATTCGTAATTCGTACATTATTTTTCTCTCTTTCTATAATCCTTGGCCCCGTGAGCATCGGGGCACGCTGTCATTCCACGGTAGTGCTGGATACGTTGTTAAAGCCCGTATATATATAGGCTGTGACCAGATTCTCTCCGCGCTCGGTCGGTGCATATAGTTCGGAGGATATATCCACGCACGCGGGGTCGTGGGTCGGTGGTGTAAGATGGTGAGTCGAGATAGTCAGCTACTTAACTTAACCCTTGCTCGGCGAGGGGGCTCCTCAGTTGAAACTGCGCGTATATGTGGAGAGAAACAAGGAGGGAGAATAGAAACCTATGAACGAAAAAAAGAGTGAAGGCAACAGGCAGAGTTCTCCAGAGGCAGCTCGCGGCCGCGCGAGCCCTGAGACCGGGGGCCACACACCAAGAAAGACTAATAGCCAAGGAGATAACGCTCTTAAACACTTTGCCCGGCCAATGCTTCTTCGCAACCTGCTTCTTCACCATTCGTCCTCACCCTCAAATCTTTTTTTTTTGTTTTCATTTTTTTGTCCTCTTCCTTCTACTGCACGTGCGGCGTACGACACGTACCGACACACACATACTCACTTCTTCTCTCTCCCCTCATCCCCTCTATTCTTATTTCCTCGATCTACCTGAGAATCCTTGTGCATGTTGTTCCTGTCCCCGAAGGTTTTCTCCCTTCTGCGCTTCGTATCTTTCCTTGTTTTCCATTCCTTTCTTCTTCTTCTTCCTCTTCTTCTTTCGGTTCGTCTTCGACAAGCGGCGTTGGCTACCTTTTCACCGATAAGAAACGGGTAACCTTCTGCACCCGAACCTACTCCGAACAACGTCCCTCGGTTTCGCCTTTATCTATCTCTGTCGAACTACCAAACGACGTCTGTACTTTGGTGTCCTGTCTCCTCTTGCTTCTACTCACCGGCTTCAAGCCTCGTGTTTTCGAATAGATGTATACACATATAGATATTCTTATCTTATTCTTCTGGTCTAAGTCGAACGGGGGTTTATATTCAACGGTACATTTGTCGAGAAGATTAATAATGAGGATATACGGTAGAGAATCTCGGCGTGACTACGTTGCTTTTGGAACAAATATTTTTTTAGATGACAAATTCAATCACTTTTTCTTGAGCTGATTTTTTCGTGTTATACTGATTTTGTGCCACTTTTTCGTGTATTTTTTCATGCGAGAACTGCCATTTGGCGAGTGAATCGCGTAGGCGAATGATGGATCGGAAAGAACAATGTTATTCTCCGTGAAACATCAGCGGATTTCTTCCTTCGAGTTCCGAGAAGCGAATGATCATACCTCGGATTTTTCGCACTCTATCCGCGCTTGGCCGTATAACGACACGATTACGGCTTTATAGCTGCGGTGTTCAAATCAACGATTTGCCAGAAATTCTTGTCAAATTGGTCGAGAAATAGTAGCGAACAAAACGCTAGGTTTGTCGCAGTGTGCATGGTGGGTAAAAAATTCGTTACACTTCTGTTGAAACTTTTTGCCTCTCAGGAGAATCGAGATAGCAATTTATTTTACTAACTGAAAAAAATGTAGATATGTCTATTCGAAGATTATTTTTCCGGTGATAGTCAATAGTAGTAATTTTTATCGCAATTTATTACCATTTTTGCATTATTTTTTGTTGGCGAGAAATTTGACTGACAATCGCAATTTCTAATCGCATCAAATCAATCTAATTGTTTTTTTGAATCTTTCTAATTGTAGTTGATTATCAGTAAAGTCAGTAAAAAGTCAAGTTGAAGTCAGTAAAAAAAAAGTTTTATTTGCCGTTGAGATAAATTCGCGAGGACGAGATCGGCACGATCGGCAGCAGCCCCTTCTCGGGTTGTGGCGTTAGTAAAAATATACCGGCTGGTGGCATCCGACCTTTCACGCTTGGCATAACTCCAAACAAGCTTTATCATTTCTTTTTTTTTCCGGTAACATGATATTTTCTCAACCGTCATAATTAAAGTGATCGATCATCCCTTATCCGTTGCGATCTCGAAAACCTTCGCTTTTCGTCACTCTCGCTCGGTTCCCCCTCAGAAAAATGTTGTGTTTTTCGTGTTCGACGAAAGATGAAGAAAAATGAAAAGATGACACTAAAATTTTCGGCGCGTCTTTTGACACGATAATGGGGTTCATCGTAGCGTCGCTTATAATGAAAGGAGTCGCCGACTTTCGTGCGAACACGGATGAAGGATTCGATAAGATCTCAACGGTGGAGTTTCACGGCGCCGTTCGCCGGGGCTTCTCGTCGTAATTGTTATCTCTTTACCGAATCTCTCGCGTAATCGATGAGAATCGTGGAACGACCTTGTCTCGTACGTGCGATCAACCGCGAGAAGATAATTAAATAATAAAGAAAAGAAAGAAAAAGCTCGAAACTCTCGAGTGATCGCTTGCGACAAAATCGTCGCGTACTCGTTATCGCCACTCACACAATTCGCTGTCTCACGAATCTTCCGTTTGATCGGTGAATGAACAAGAAAAGAAGAAAAAAAAAAGAACATGAAATTTTATCAATCGTTACGAGAAATCGTGTTCTAACAATTGAGTATCGAAGCGTGCGTTGCGAGACGTAATCTACGATCGTATAAAACGATAAGGCGTTACGTGCTCGAACTCACAATAAGCCTACGGTGAACGTACAAACAATAAACAAAAAAAATCCATTGGACCCTGGTCGACAAGCTTCGTGCGCGCGTGAATTTGGTAAACTTTGCTTGATATACGAGCACCGCGCTGACCGTAGCAGCGTGCGTATTAATTCAACCGATCGCGAGCCCAAAACTCAAAACAATGATTCGAAGCAATTTACCGTAAAAAAAATAATGCCTCCCTCAACGAAGCAATTACGAAGAACTTCGATTTCGATCGATAATGCCCCCCTCTTCCCTAAACATCGCAGATCGCGGGCATTAAAAATTGTTGCCAACGACGAAAGATCGGATCGATGTGCCGAAATCTTCTGATCCAATATCTTCGGTTATCGTTCGAGAGATGAAAATAACCGATTTCAATTTAGACGCCGCTCCGATTGGTCGATGTTTATCGCGAAGAATAATTAAGACGCAATATCTATTCTGTTGTCTTCGGCTCGAATTTGCAATCGCAAGATCGATCGGCAGATGAATCAACGGCTCGAGGAAACAAACAAGATCCCATTCATGTTTTTTGTGGAGCTATTATTAGCATCGACTTACCGATTTGTCTACGATCTTGCCGAACGATACATCCGGCTTTTAAAAAATAATTACGAATGACCTTGCTGTTCGAAGATAACAACAACAAAAATCCGATTTATATTTTGAAAGTTTTTTTCAGCTCTAGAGTTACGGATTTATTTTGCGGAACAAATGGTTTTATTTTTTTGTCTAATCCTTCAAATTTACGATGATGTCTATCGAAACTATTGAAATTCCCCAGATTATCAAAGTCCATTGCCTTCTCCGATCTAGGCATGTATACGATTCCAATACAGCGTTGTATAATCAATATAGAATGGGCGCTCGGGAGGGAGAAGCGAGGCATCTCCCTATGCAAGCGAGCGTGTGATGCTGCTGGTAATGCCCGGTGTGTTCGGTCTCGCGTCTCGGTCAATTAGCGCTAATTAGCGTGGCCGCCGCGACGCGTCCCTTTTGCCTGATTGATTTACTCGACGCCGGGCGTTCGGTCGGAATCGGTTACGAGAGGGGGCCGCTCCTAGTCGCGAGAGACCGCACGTACCATGAGCATACAGCCAGCACCGGGGCAGGTGATGCTGCGTTCACATCTCAGAAGCCTATTCGTCCTCCTACACCTTTATACACCGGCGGGCTTCTACTACACGTCAACATACGCGTGTATAAAATACACGCATGAACTTCTCTCCTGCGACCGGTAGTCCGAGACGCAATACAACAAGTGATTTCGTTCAAGAAAGCACAGTTTAGTCGAATCCAAAGAAGCGCGTGTAATAAATAAAACGGCTCTTTAACGGGAGAAGCGAGGAATTACACGTGACGGCAAGATGAATGGTCGCCACGACAACTATTTCCGCTACCGAGACTCGTATCCGTGCGCTACCGTCTAGCCCACTATTAAAAAAAACTGTATACCATTTCTATAAAAAAAAAATTACCGTGTAAATAAACAAATGAATTCTGTTCTATTCTCGGTAATTACAATTTGTGCACCAACACGAGCAGCAAAATAGCTTTTATCATGGCAAGAAAATTATTTTCGTTGTAGCAAAAGTAGCTGTGAGTTTGATATAGAGATGCAAACATTGTTTATAGATGGCATAATTTCTAATCGTTCATGACTCAAGCACGCGGAGTGATTAATAATGTAGTAAAGTAGGCATTATTGAACGCGTGTTTATCGATCGTGGCGAATTAATTGATTAGCTATTTATCGCACTCTCTGTCTCGTGACCGATCGATATACGCAGCTTGACTACGAGGCACGGGAGTTAAATACATTGCGAGTTATAAGCGACGTCTCAATTACAGTGTACGCCGCAATCATGAACGGTACATAGAAGTATACAGGTGTATATGTCGTATATACTATAACATATACGTATATAACGTAGTTAAGAAACTTGGGTGAAAAGCCGATTAGGTATCGTTATATATCGAAGTAATTGCCTTGGAAGCAGATAATTCTATGAATCATTTCATTTCATCGAGCAAGTGCGATACGCCGAGCCGTGAGCTTCGAGAGTTGTTATACACCTGACGACCAGTTGTTATAACACAGTCTCGCTGCTATACATATGAGGAAAGGTATCAGGTTTCCAGACTCAGGTTCGTTGTCTCCACGTATATGCGACCGAGAGAAAATTGCTTCTAATTTCAAACGGCTACCGGGACACGACTTAGCGCCGTTTAGCATACGAGCGTTTGTAACTCGCGGACCGGGAATTGGAAATTAGAAACTGCGCGAAAGGCGCTCCAACGGAGCTTTTATTTTTTTCGAGCTTCGTATTATCAGATAATGTGAACGATGAAACGCTTGGAAAAACCGGAAATAGGCTATTTGCATTATTATAAGGCGTCGCAAAGTCGACCAATAATCGTTATAATTCTTTTTGTATCCGTAATTAAATTTAGAATATTGAAAAATGACTCCGCGTTTGAAATGTTTTATTAATTTTCATATATTTTCTTCGTTTCGAATAGTTTCGGCGTTTCGAGATACGAACAATTTTTCATGTTAGCTTCGAATTGGAGGAGTTAGTCACGTGTTATTCAGGGATATAATAAACCAATGTGATATCTCACTCGGGCAGTAATCATTGAAGTCAATTACTCGCAATTAGACGCGCGTTCACGGTTACGGAACGCTCGAGGGCGATACAGCGAGCTAGTGGGCAGATAAAACAATCACGCGCGTCTCGTATACTTATAGCCAACTGCATGTACAGGCACAGGCGATAGAGAATTATTCATACGCGAGTTATATGGAGAACGGTACGGCTCTCGGGTCTCTCGTGCCATTCGAGATAATTAACGAGCGACTTAGTCCTCGCGAGCGTTGCTGCGATTGTCAACCCTCGAGATATCGCTGTTTCGCCAAAGGTACAACAGGCTGAACGATATCGCCTTTATCCCGACATTTTTTGAGGAATCTCGATAAAAGCCGAATTTCGAGAGAGAAAGGAATGTATCAAATTTTATGAAATCTTCGAAAATTTTGCTCTTCCGTTTCTCCGATAAAAATATGAAAAGGTTGCCTGCATTTCATCGATATTTTATCGGAGATTTTAAAATGTTTGTCGAAAACGGTCAATATCACGATAGCAGATCGTGCAATGTGAACATAGATTGGGTACTCGATCCAACCATAATTCTCTCTTCCGAGATACTTTCGATTTCGAGAATCGAATATCGCGGAATCGCGGCCGCATTCTGCGACGCGATCCGACGATAACAATATCGATACTTGTTTGCCGAGAGAGTTAATTATTTTCGTTACTGATAATGTAAAGAACAGGCCACGCGAACGTCGCGCGTCACGTAACGGTAAGGTGCGATACTCGGCCGCCGATCGATCGATCGATCGATCCTCGAAGCGTCCCACGCGCCTTGCGGATGATTCTCGTATTGCACAATTGCGATCTATCACATTTTTTTATATTTTTCGTCGTCACACCGATCGCGCCGAAGAAATGTGCTCCAAATTGATCGCGAACGATAAGGAGGAATACAATCGAGACGCGACAATAAATTAAATTAACGCGAGATTTCGATAGCCGCAGACAATTCATCATCCCCGATCGAATCGCACCTGTCCATGCGATTATTTTGTGTACGCTGCACATTGAGAGAATCGAAAGATTTCGTGCCGATTGAAGAGGAATTCGACGGGATAACGGCGGCTTGCGAAAAATTCATTGAATTACGTTTCATTTGTTTATTTATGCGTGCGATATTTAATCAAACTTAATAGCCGTTCGATTTCGATTCAATCGATTCATTTGTCGTTCGTATCCTCGAGATATTCATCGATTTTATTTTTGCAAAATACCGACTTTTACCACCAAGGATATCGCTTGTGTCTCTTGTACTTCGTCATTCCTGCGGTTGTCGTATCGATCAAAAACTTTAATATTAACTTTGTTCATGTTAAAAAATTATTAAAATTCGATTATCGATTAGTATCGATTAGTTCCATCGCCGACAAAAAATTGCTTTTAAAAAACTAAAGAAGCGAAGCGATAATAGTCTCCCGTGTATTTTCGCGCTCCCCCGCTCGAGTTTTTATTTTCGTTTTTGTTTTTCATTTCTTTTTCGTTTAATCCCTTCTTATCAACGTTCATCGTGCCGCGACCGGTCAAACAAACAGCGATTAAATCCATGTTAAGGCGCGGTGGACCATCGCGCGCGAGTCTCCACGGTTAGCTCCGAAGGTATACGGAATAGCGCGCAGGAGTTCGCCACAGTGAGGCGGGAGAAGTGAGATAAAGGCAAAGAGAATATCCCGCGAAGAGCGAGAAAGAAAGTCAAAGTGAACGAGAGAGGAAGCCCCGTCGGTCTCGCCGCGTCGGCATTCCTGCGGGGGACTCTCTTCGCGAGATTTAAGGCCCCGCGGGTCTCTCGGGCCTTCTCCTCCGCTCTTTCGTTCATTTATACACGATATATACCAGCTCGAGTGGCGATCCTCGTGTTGGGGTAGTGGGGACCCCGACTCTTTTCTCGAGTCTTCTGCATCGTTCGCGAGATAGGATCTCTCCTCGCCGGGGCTGTACGGCGGCGAAACTCTCTCTCGAGTCTCTCGCGTCGCCGCGTTCGGCAAACAGCAGCTTGGTAACATCGACCTGATATATCGATACACAAATTCCGAGTTTGCTCAAATTCTCTAGTAGAAACGAATATCTCCCTCCTTTTTTTAACCAAATTTAGTATACAATTATTTGAAAGCCTGATTTTAAAAAAAGTGCTTTTTTTGATATGCGTGAAAAAAATTACAAATATGTTACGATATAATAAGATATGAATATATTATCCTAAATTTGTCAACTAATTTTTGTTACTTTTTGGTCATCGTCGATGAACAGTTTCAAGAGTTTAAAAAAATCTGTCTAAACGCCAAAATGATTACGAATCGGTAAACAAATTAGTCTTTCATCGGAAAGCAGATAAGTGAAAGAAATGAAGAAAAGGGGTGTAGAGGAAAAAAAACGAGAGGAGGGACGAAGATGAGGAGTCAAAAAATGCCGGGGGCGGTGAGGGTGTACCCCTAGTCTTTAATCTAGCTACTCTCGTGAGAGGGTTTCACCAGGCCGTCGGGTAGCTATGTTTTGCCCGAGGATCGTGTTAAGGGGATTTACATTCATTTCGATCCTAATAACCCGATCCTCTTGCTGCGAGCTCGCGCGCGCGCGCCAGTGCTCTCTCGGGCTGACCCGCTCCGAGCCACTGCGATTTGGAACACGATATCCCCGATGCGACCGAGACCAAACGAGACGGAGGCCTTCTCAACGCCGCGCGGCCCGTCAAAACTTTTTAACACCGCGCGAAAGGAGCGACTCATCTCACCAGCTTTAGTCTTAGGCGCTCGCGATATCTCCCGATATCAGCGCAACAGCTCGATCAAACGAATATAGAAATATATATATATAGAAGTTTTTCGTATCATCGAATTGACTCCATTGATTCCTACTTCTAGACTACATCTTTGAATCGATATCTTGAAAAAAAAACTTGCGATATGAATTTTTTTCCCCGGTGCACACAATTCCTATCGGACAACGACAACGACACGACAAACAGACTAGATATCCGATCAATTGAATACATAAATTGATTCTGAAATTCAATGGTCATCGATTCTATTTCGTGCGCGCTAATATATGAAAACACGATCTAGTTTAGTTTTTTTCGAGCGCGATTTCGTTGAGAGAGCGCGTCGTCACCTGTGCGCCGTTTCGCCTCTTACTGTCCGATATATATTTTAATATTATTCAACAAGGCGAAGCCAGCGGTCACTCGCTCGTCCATCTCGATAATTCACGTCTCACTGACTCCCGACAGATTCCCCCGGACGCTATATTATACGGTTGCTGTTGCCGAGAGAATTAGTGTGGTTATACTGTACGAGAAGATCAGGCGAAACAAGACATGGGTTTTCTCCGATCGAAGTTGCCAGCGAGAGATCTCGAGGAGCTTTGAGTCCCGCTTGGCCGTATATACATATATACAACGCCCCACGAATCTCGACAGGATCGAAAACGTGTGTATACTATACGTATACAAATATATGTGTATCTACATACATTATAATAATTCTGTTCCCGAAACTACTACCGCTGATGAAACGCAGCATCGGCGAGATCCACGGGCAAGTCGGTATCAGCTTCGGCGCCGGTGAAGATCCGAGCCGCGACGTTCCCACAGACAAAAGAGTCTCGTGGCTCGTCGACTTCGATCATTCTCATCATCGTACAAGCCCTTCTCCTCCCTTCTCGCTTTATCTCTCGCGTTATATACGATCGAATCACCGAACGCGTTTATTCTATCGCGGCCTCTCTTATACACGCGCGATAGAGTCTCGTCTCTTCGCGCCCTATTCCTATCTCTCGGTTTCTCGCCCGCTGCGGGTAATAAGGATGTAACTTGAGACGAGGAGAAACGACGCGAGGACGAAAGGGAGCAGACACACCCGACGACACAAACGGGCCAGCGCGAAACCTCTCGCGTCTCTCGGACCGTATACATGGATTTATATATTTATGGATTGCGAGTACGATGGCTCAGAGAATCGTAAACACCCTCGCACACTTCACGTTCTGAAATATAGTTTTTTGAAACTTTGATCGTTCTCCAGGAAATCGTTTCTACTGTGCATTTTTTATTTCTATTTAATTCTTTAAAATTGTTTTAGACACATTATTTATGTAGTTATATAAATATTAACTTTCTTTTTTGATAATCTTAATGACAATTATCAAAATAATTTGTTACAGTTATTATTATTATTTTTGTGCAATTTATTTTATGCTCGGAATTTATTGGTATTTGCTATGAATTATGCTATTGGTATTGGTATTTGCTTCTTGATCGAATGAATTGCAATCGAAATACACTGGCAAGAGTCAGCGAACAAACCCGCGACTCTTACGATGAAAACGTACCAGAAGCAACGTGAGTGCGAAATGATGAAAAAAAAAAAACAAAAGAGGAATGAAAAAAATATGTGTGAGACACAGAACGAAACGTTGTTACAACCGTCGAGAGGAGTCATCCTCTTGTCATTCTTGCTCACCTTTACACACAGCGTGCACTGTATTTGTATAGTGGATACGTATCGTACCTATGGGTACTACGCTAGGGATGTATGTATACACACAGCCGAAGCGCAGCTCTCTATCGCGGCCGATAATAAATCTCCGGGTCCGCATAATGCCCACTCGTGATTTATCGTTCCGGTCTCTATGATTCATTCGGTGCTCTCTGTCCTAGCTGTATGTGTTTGCATGTATGAGAGCGCGTTATGTGCGGCTTGTTTTGTGGTGGTTACGCGTACCGCGTTCGCATCTATCCTGTATACCGTGGTCGGTGGGAATAAGGCCCACGGCAAGGCGCGGGGACAGAGAGCAGAGAAAGACGAAGAAGACGAAGAAGAAGAAGAAGAAGAAGGCGATGGAAAGCCCGCCGGCCCGAGTCCGGGTCGACACAGCCCAGCAGTGTCGAGGGTTCACCGAGCTGTGTATATACAAAACGGAGAATAATATCTTCCCTCTCGTCCGCTGACTTAGCTCCGCTCGCTCGTATAGTTAAATTGCAAATAGTCGTACCGCAACTCAAATTGACTCGCACTCCTGTTCCGTACGGCCTATGGGCGCGCTTTTCACATAATTGACAGCGAATGAAATATTCCCGATGGTATATATGGCAATATGAATTATTCGTGTGCGACGTAACCAATCGATGCCGCGTGGGACGAGCTAGAAAGGGGATTGTTTCGACGGATGTTCGAACACCCCACGTCGAAAATTTATTTGAAAAAAAATATGTATAATAATAATAATACAATCGACATGAACAAAAGAAAAAACAATTTCCGGTCAGGTCGAGACTAGAGATTTAATTTAATTCGAGCGTTAACATTGTTATCCTCGATAAATGCCCTCGGTTACGGATAATGAAGAAAAATATAACGAGGAGGAAAATTACGTTTTTTCTGGACTCCCGTCGATAATATCTGCGTTACTGTAACCTCGTAGATGTAATCGAAGGAGCACGACAATGTGGGAGTTTGTGAATGAATGAAACTTTCTCGCGACGTCGGAGAATCCCCGGTGAGAAAAGATATGCGAGACGAGAGGAAGCCGAGAAGAGGAAGATGGTCTATCGGGGCGCGCGAGCCCGCGAGGCGTGAGATAGGTCATCCCGCGGACACCGCGGGATCGCGAGAAGTCCCTGGACTCCGGGGCCCGTGGGTCTCTAGAGAGCTCGGCAAACACTCGAGCCCGCGCTCTCGCGGTAGCCTCCTCCCCCACTTCTCCCACCGGGCTCGACTCTACACTTTGGCTAGTAGCGTCTTTTCTCGTCTGACGAGAACGCGAGACACTCACGGGGGGCTCGAAAGTCTCGAGACACACTGTACGAGCCAGTGGCATTTGTTGCTTCGTCATCTCGCGTCAAGACCAAAGTCGCGACGAGGCCATTGTACCATGCGCGATAATATGGAATCGCATTATCAACGCAAGTACCCCGGGGCAATGATTGCTAGCGATTACATTCTATTCATGATAAATCTATCGGCACGATCGTTGCAAAAAAAAAACAGGAATCGATAGCGTTGAAGATAGGATTTTTTATAAATATAGTGCAAAGTTTATTCCAACGATACGATAATTCATCTACGACACAGATATTGTGAATAAATGAAAGATATATATATATATAAAATAAGGAAATATTATTATAGTAACATAAGATTGTTATTATAATATTATTATCTTACTTTATTTATCATATTTTCATAATAATTGAATTTTTTTTAATTCTAACAGACCGTACGGTGAATATTCTTCGACATCCGAGATACGTGATTACGACGATATCTCGTTCGAGAAATAATGACTAAGTGAAGGAGCGAATGATGTTCTTTCGTCCTTGAACAGACCGACCCTTTCAGCGGGTCGAGAAACACATACTTAAAAAACTGAAAGGAAAACATTTATGAATAGAAGTTGTTGGTGAAGTTATTGAAGTGCGGCTTCCACACGTGCGTACGTGAGACGAAGAGATGAAAGAAAGGAAGATGATGAGGATGGAGGATGAAGAAAAAATAAGATAAAAGAAGACGAGATATAGTGTAGATATATAGAGAGATGGAGAAGAGAAAAGGACTTAAAAAAAAAAATTAACTCGGTTGGTAGAGTAGCCTGCCTACGGGAGAGGGGAGGCTGCCGGAGGTCGGAAGGACGAAGGGGAAGGAAAGCGAGATATATATATATAGATAGAGAGAGAGAGGTATACGATCGCGGTGAACGAGCTGTGGCGGGGGCGGAGCCCCGCCGTCTACGCGCCCGGATGCTGGGGCCTCATTCTCCTTCTTCACCATCTTCCATCTCGCAAGCGGCGTGTATGGACCGTGGGTTAACCCAACCCTCTCGCGCGTACCTCATCGTGCCCACCTTCTACCAATTTCTTTCCTTCATTTTTTTTTTTCACCTCGAGCGCACTGTCTTATAACTAACTTTCTTCTCTCTTCTCTCCAGACGTGATTATTGCATATCCGTATATTCTCGATATCACAATATCGCAGTCTCCATCATCCAGTCGCGCGAATTTATCGCCCTCGAACACGGTTACCTCGAAATTACGTGATTCATTGTTCTTTCAATGCGGATCGGATAAATTTCAGTGTCCAATGTGGTTTAAATGAATATTCGTCGACGATTTTATAAGTACATCGGACTGAAAAGAATTCTAGAAAGAAGTTAGATATGGAATCAAAGTTCCATTACAAAAATGGCGGTTGATATTCACGTTTTCATGGATTCTTTTAACACTTTCCTGTCCTGTAGGAAAAAACCTGCCAATTTAATGCACAATGGTGATGGAAAATTACTGTAATTCTGGAGTGGAATTGAATGGAAAAGGATTTTCATTTATAAAATGGTATCAATACAAAAGAGTGAAGAACAATTGATAACTTACATTATACGATCGGCGGATTACCATACTCAGTGATGAAAAAATCGATCGACTATAATGTGCGTATAGTTAATTATTATTCACTACTTTTTGTTAATACAATATTCTTATTATATCCCTTTTCAGTCGAGAGTTTTATGATTTTTGTAAAAAAATTTTTTGCATTATCGCAGCATCAATCGAAATACACGACGCAGAAGATAATCGATGATTATTTCTCTCGAATGCCCGATGGTATCGATGGCAGGAGAGGAGGAAGTATAGAAATAAACCATGTAGGCATTATACGCATATCGCATCGTCGATATTACACACCGTGAGCGAATAATAAGAGATATAGAGGTGTGCAGAGAGTACGGAGAGGCACGTACCGTCGTAATGCATGGTTATACATCGCCGGAGAGTAGGCGTCGCGGTACGTGTATGATTGACACGTTGTAATTAGCCGTGGTTTTATGAGTGAAGAAGGAAGAAAGTAAGGGGGTGAGGAGGAGGGATGGAGGTCTTCGAGGAGCGAGAAAAGGCGGCAACGAAAAGAGAAGCGAAGAGGCTCCGATGTTGTACCTCATTGCTTGGGTAAAATGAGAAGAGAGAAAAATACTCCGGCGAAGAGAACGATTCCGAAGGATGATGATGAGGCGAACGCGAGGAAGAAGTTCTCCTCTTTCTGCCTCCCACCCCCGACCCCCTCCTTACATCCTATTCTCTCTCTTGTAACCGTGGCTCTACGGGGCATATAGCACTTGCGCACGAATAAAATGCCATTCCCACGTACTAAAGAGCGTCATCCCTTCGGGGCCGGGCTCATGAATATCACACTATACATCCGTCCTTTTATCGAGGTGTCCGATGAGTCAACGAGGTTCTCGTTAACTCATAAATCGCGATAAGATCTACAATATAAATTCATACAACCGTTCAATGTTAATTTCTCTTTGGGCTGTTAAAATGTAGCAGGAATTCTTTTGCCCCTTTTTTTGCGTTTCGACGTTACTCATAAAACTAGTTTTTATCGATATTTCGTATCGGCGAGATACGGGACAGTGTCGAATAGCATTTTTTTTTTGTTCGGTAAGCTCGCGCGGTTTCCATGTTCTCTTCTCGATCGCAATGGCGCTGGTTTCTTCCGAGAGAATAAAAAAAAAAACAGAAAAGGCGAATACCACCGGGAGGGGATGAGATCGGAGTCGAATGGTATAGAGTATGCGGGATTGTTCCGTATACGTGTTAGAGAGCAGCCCGTAGGATCTACCGAAAGAACCACGAGAAAACCAGCATCCCGGCAATGGCGCCTCGGCCCCGCAGCGGCTCCGCTGCTTGGTCTCTTCACCTGGACCGAGAATTTCGGCGCTTCCTTTCATGTCCGCTGAGAGGCAGCCGGGAAGCAGCCGAACAGTTATAGCGGATAGCAGCTGTAGTTTGAAGAAAGGGGAGGGGTGAACTACATGCAAGAAAGATCTGGTGGAAGAAGAAACGAAGGCGGAGGATTGTTCCTCTTCTCTTCCATTCTTCTTTTCAACTTTAATGGATTACCCGACCCGGCCATTTTTCACTCTAAATGGATTTTCACCGAAGATTCACTGCCATTCGCAATACAAAACAGTCATTCTTGACTTTCTGAAACGAGGGAAGCTTCGACTGTCTCGAAAAAAGCCGAAACAAAAATATCATTTCCGTTTTGCCAAATATTAATTCAAATAATTCATACGTACGAACGTTAGACTTTTTTCTAAACTAAGTTAAAGCAATGTCGCGAATAATTTCGAGATTTTGTCTTTTCGAATTTGTTTCCATCGTGTCGAATATTAATTAAAACATTCTTAAAAGCAATCTTTATGTCCGTGTTTTTCAAAACCACGCTATAATAATATCAGGAACGATGCATAACTATCCGCGGCACATTCGACGACGAGACGAACGCCAAAATATTTGTAAATAGATGTAAAGTTTGGGAGGGGCCTTGGTCCGACGTCCCGCTGTGCGAACACGGCGCCCCATCGGGATCCGAGCACAGCCATATTCCCCGTGTCCGCGCCATTCTTCCATTTCTTTATACACTCCACGAATATACGACTACTCGGTGGACCTTCGATCTTTTTCTCCTCTTCCTCGTTTCTATTTGCTTCTTCGGTGCTCTCTTGTCGGTAACGTCTGTTGCCTTGACTCTGTCTCTCGCGCGCGTCGTTTCTTCGACGTTGCACACACGTTTCGACGAGAAACAGCGGCCGCAAGCTTTGCGCGCGCCGATTCTATAGACTTTTCCCACAAGCCGCGCCGTGCGGACGTGCGAGACTCGTCGGAATATTAGCCGCATACACGCGACTTCGCCGCACTCCACGGCAAAATCCATTCAAAGGTTGCAAAGGCGAAGACACGATTGGGAGAATTCTCTTGCAAGTATTGTTGCACGAAGGTTTCTCGCGTATTGTGAACGCTCACGAGGCTTTGGAAAACCGCACGAACAATAATCGTTCGAAACTCGACAGTCAACGAAGATTTTCGTGGCTTCGAAGTTCCGTTGGAATACGGTGTGAATGTCGCGTTGATTTCTCATACCGAACGACAGTCCATTGTCACTTTGAGTGAAGGCTTGACGCGGAAAAATTTGTCACTCGGATGGATCACCCCACGGGGAATACGATGACAAAACGCGTATTACGACGATAATGACACTGCAGTCGTATCGACAATCGTTTTTCCATTGTACGGAGCTAATCGTTCGAGCTTGAGAAACTTATTCAACCCTTCTGCGGTGATATATTGGTGTACTTTATCCGTTTCTTTATACATATCCCGCCCACCGCATGATAACGCAAAAAGTCATTTCCCAAGAGTCATAAGATAGAGCATACGCCGAAAAAATTATTTCAATCAATTATAAATCATGTACATATAAGAAATATCTATTTTTAATATAAAGTAATTTTATATACAAATTTCTATCTGTTAGAAATTTATAAGTATTGAACGACCATTTAATACAGTCACGATATTGTATTTTTCTTCATGAGTTATAAAAAAAAGTATTTTTGTTGGTTCATATTTTTATGAAAGACGAGAACTTTAAGCCGTTTTGCGAGATGATTTCGATTGTGTCGTTCGCTTATCCGCAACCGGCCGCTATAAATATCGTTTTGTTGAGCCGTACAAGCTCTGTTGGAACGATTCTGTGACGTGCACTCGAGGGAATTAGCGTCGTCATTGAAAAGACGTTGCACCGGGTGGATGCGGCGTGGATATGGGGAACGCCACGGGTTTCTCGTGTATATGGCATTGCATTCCTAGCGAGGAACGCGCGGCAGCAAACGGTATATCCTCGACCGCACGAATGTCGCTCGTTATTGTCCGGGGGCTAATCGTTACCCCGCGGGTAATCCATTCATCGAGAGACGGTGAGTCGCGTCACCCCCTGGGACATCTTTAATGGACCGCGTTTGTGCTCGAGAAGAGAGCAGCGCTTATATACAGTGAATGAGTGTATATAGAAAGTATAAACGAAAAATACAGCCGCGTGCGAATGAGCGACGAAGGACTTCTGACTCCCCGCGTCATCCCTTCCTCGACTCTCCTTCAATGTATTCCCGAGTGATCCCGGTAATCCCGAGTCGCAACAACTTTTACCCCTGAAGCTTTCAACTTCTCAAGCCCACTTTCCAATCCCCTCGAGAGCCTTGCTCGCCATTACAGTTACATAAAAAATGAAATAAAAAAACTACCGGTTAAATTCGATATCAATGGTGACCTAATTGATGTCGCAAGGCAAATCGTATTATCGTCGCGTAATCTCCCGGCGCGTTCCGGCGAAAGGGATTAACAATTTATTCTGCTATGCAGGTTGTAGCGGAGAATCGCGAATCTGATACGAGATAAACGTCTCGCTATCGCACACCTGAGATTTCTTTTAACTTTTTTTTTTACTTATCTCGCGAGGATGAGAAATACATTTATTTTCCAAGGATGGTTTTCGATGGTGGCGGCGGGAGAGCGGCAAGAGTCAAGGGGTTTTCCCGTTGGCTTCTAGCGCCCGAGGGGTCCCCTGTATAGAGGATGCGCATTTCGAGGATTACCTCGAAGCTTACACGGGTCGTCGCTTCGTTTCTCTCGTTGTCGTCACCCCGCCGAGTGCTTCTCGTTTTTCGGACGAAAGAAAGCCGCGCCGCAACGAGTTACACGCAGCTATATGCCTATATATATATACACATATACGAACACGGAGCGGCATCGTGGAAGAGAACGGCGGTCCACAGGTATATCGAGCAAGAAAGAAAAAGAGCCGGAAAAATATTTGGACACATCTCTCGGCGTGACCGGCCGTAGAAAGGAGGCCCTCGAGAGGAGAGAAAAGTAGAAAGATGTATTAGAATTTTCGAAGAAAAGTGTTCGCGAAGGAAGAAAAAAAAAGATCTCCGGTCCCGGTTTGCCTAGCACGTTAAGGATAAGCGCATAGACGAGACGCTGCCTTTTCTCTACACTATTTATACTCTTGTTTGCCCCTTGATTCGACACGGACGCGGAGAGTCGCCCTAAGACCCCGGTAACTCGGTCCGTCCATCACGGAACGGTCAAAACAAGCATTTATTTTCCCGCATCCATCCCCGGTCCAGAGGAAACGGCAGCAATCCTTACCGGGGCCTTCAATGGTTTTACCTGTTGCGCCGGTACACCTTTGCTCCTCCGGACCACCCTGCGCTACGTTTTTTTTTTTCGTCCAGAATTTACAAATATTCACTTTTTCTTTCCGTCCAGTTCGAATTATCGTTTTAGAATTTTTTTCGCCGGATTTGAACGTGAAAAACGTTGACATCAATAAGAAATATCAATTATAAACTATAGTCGGAATGGAACGATAAATTCGAAATTATTTTGGTTGTATCAAAAATAGTTGGTATTTATTCTTTATTAACGACCTGACCGATCGTTTGATTAATGCCTTTCTTTAAACAATTTTTTCCAGAGGTGCAAAGAGAAACTCAACACCCTGGCGATCTCGGTGATGAATCAGTGGCCGGGCGTGAAGCTCCGGGTGACCGAGGGTTGGGACGAGGAGGGAAAACACGCGACGGACTCGTTGCACTACGAGGGCAGAGCCGTGGACGTGACGACGAGCGATCGCGATCGTTCGAAGTACGGAATGCTCGCGAGGCTCGCCGTCGAAGCTGGTTTCGATTGGGTCTACTACGAGTCAAGATCTCACATACACTGCAGCGTCAAATCTGGTTAGTATGAAAAAACGAAAAATCTTATCACTCGAAATTAAAAAGAAACTAAGAAAGAAACCCTGCGGCAACATATACAAGCATGAATCTAAGAGATATTCCCGAGTTTCTTCAAACGATCGACATAAATTCATTCCGGGGAGAAGAAGTTGGAGAGTGGAAGGGTTCAAAAAAACGTTCTCTCAACTCCGAGCTCCACGTGTTGAGCGTCGAGACGAGAGGTGTCCGTTCGCGCGTTCGTTAAATCCCTGATTTAGTGAAAAGCGGAAGATGCAACGACCGAGCGGTGAAGCTCGAATGGGAAATGACCGTGTCGTGTATATTAAAAAATATAAAATTGTCGGCGACGCCGAAGAGCCCGGAGCTCTCCTCACTTCGGTTTAACCCCTCGCATGCAAATTCTTATTACATTCTCTTAATTCGTCGATAATTCAACGAGGTATAAATCATTCCGGGATCCGATGCAAGCAGCGTAACGACGTCGTAGAATTTTAACCGAGCTATTGCCTTCTCTCGGGTCTCTCGGCTTTTTTCACTGTGTTCGAAAAAAAGAGGAAAAAAAATGACGACGGACACACGCACGCGCGCACACGAGCTCGACGAGCTACGAGAAACGCCAAACCGCACCTCTCGATCTTCATGATCACCCGGTTCGTTCGTTTCACCCATCTCATACCCCGGCGAGCGCATAGCTCGAAAAATCGATGATGGAGACGATTCTCATTATTTTGTCGCCTCGAGCCGTACTCAAACGTTTGTTTACTCGGTATACATAAAACCTTGAACTGTGCAACGGAACGTTCTGGTGAAGACAAAAAAATCGAATTTCACCTGAAATCGACGCGATTGATCTGGCTGCGATAAAAGTTCATAGATTGTCTTTTTATCCCCTCGCGTCGTCGACAATCAACGACAGGGATTAGTTTTATCGGTCGCGATTGCACAATCCGCGGGGAATCACACAGGGGGTCTGAAAAATGTCACTCGTCATCGAGATATTCGTTAGAACAATCATTTGTTAAACACGGGAACTCCCCGATTTTCTGGAAAAGTTTGTTTTCACAGAATCGAGGGAATAACAGAAATCTAACTGCAAAAACGAGTGATAGGTATGATCAGCAATTTTGTTCGCTTGCCGGATTGTCATCTTGATTTTTTTTATCTATTGTTTAACTAGCCTTTATCAACGATAAGGAGCATTAAGAATTTTACATACCGAGAGGCGTGATCAATATTATCGGTTTTCATTCGTGCAACGCAAAAGTAGCAGAAGGAAAATCGTGAGACTTTTTCGCCGAAGAGATGAGCTCCAACGAATTTTGGGGAAAGCGATAAAAGAGCCGGAACACGCGACAGCGGCGACGACGACGGTTCGGCTCGACAACGATACGATAGATTTAATTTCCGGTCGGTTCGTCAAAAGCGAAAATAACTTTCGCGTCGGATTCCAATCGAGGCGCGTCCGAAACGCGAGACAACAATCGCTGATTTTATTTCCGATACGGGCAATCAGTGACACCGCGAAAATACGGGGCCGGTGTCTGACGGAAATGCGGGTTTTCTCTTGAATCTTCGTAATTTCGATAAGCGGACAGGAAGTCCCCTTATCTTTACGCGGAATAACGATCGACGTTTCGTATCATTTCGACACGCGACACGACGCAATCTCTCGTTCGACGTTGTTACGGAATCTTGGAATATTCTTTTCCTTGTAATAAAAGTTTTATATACCCTACTGGAGATCAATTGTAATAATGCAGCTCATTGTTATAAAGCAATAGAGTCCGTTTTGCATTTATTTCTTCGAAGAAACCTTAACGTTTGATAGAATTTCAGAAGAATATATTGAGCATCGACGAGACGTCTTGTTGATAAAATTTCGACGCTAAAGATATTGACAATTTCGGAGTTCGCGCTTTTAAAATCGAACGTTCGACGCGCCACATATTCTCCTCGGACAGAAGGACGCGATCTACTTCACCGACTTTCGGATATCCAAGCGCGAATCTTTCTCGCAGACGGAAGAAAGCGCTTATCGCGTTAAGAAATAAATTCCCCGTGTGCTGCCCGATGGTACCGTAAATTTGGGTTACGAATTTAATTTCTAGATGGCAGACATTATGTGACTCGACACCTCGCTCTTCCTAATCAATTACCGGATAAATATCTCGATTGAATATCGACAGACGCGTGTATATAGATTCCTCTCACCCTAAAAATTTCGCGGATATATATAACAGCCTCCCGTAATTCACGAGCGAGCTCTCCGATTACAAAATCGATAATGAATGAAGTTGGGGAACGAGGCCTGCCGCGCCGAATTAATAAAAAATAACGAAAGCGTGATCGTCGCGCTGCGGCTAAGGAAATCGATACGGTCGGGACGGATCCACGCATACATTCTTTTCGAAACGTGGCTAAATTCTTTTCTTCTCTTCTTTTTTCAATTTTTATTCGTCTAGAAATCGATTCTCGAACGAGACGACTCGCCTTTCGAATTCGCACGCGACAGCTCTCGGGTATCTTACCAAAATTCTTCCCCTTGCTTCTTCGTAATTCATGCATATTTATATAAACCATAGTTCCAGTATCGACTATTGTCGATCGTAGATTCGAATCGGACATGAATGAAGAATGCAAATCACCGAGGAGCATTGTAGCGCGCGTAGTTACACGATATTTGTAGCGCGAAGACGGATGACCGGCTCACAGAAATGCGATGTAAATCGATAGGTCCCGGTCTTTGATCCCCGGTAAAAAAAAATCACGTTTTTTTTAAATGATATAAGTCTTAAAAAAATTGTCGATTATTTTTTATATATTTCGAGACCAAATCCTACAAGGTTAAAAATAAAGGTTTGTTTGGAACCATTTTCAAATGTGAACTTCGATCGCCAGCCAACGATCCCAAAATATGGAAGAAAATTCGACTGAACGATCGTCTTGTATGGAGGAGCGTAAAACATCGTAATCTCGAGTTTTGACGTAAATTTTTCGCTGTACGCTTGTCCACGAAGTTTCGGGACTCCGATGACAATACAGGAATGCGTCGAGGGGGTGGAATGCCTATTAGAACTCGTTTGTTCGGGCTATCGCTTTCCATTGCGTTAAACACCTAGAAGGAACGGATGCTGGGGATGAGACTGAAAAGAGCGGGTCTAGCTATGTAGGATTATATGCTAATACATGCTATATATAGAATATAGGATAGTATAATGAACACGAGAATTTCCCACGGTGACCGAACCCGAACAGAAACTTGTCCGCTTTCGTTTGCGTCACCACCTTCCGCTCGGGGGCAGCCACCGCTATCCGCGCGTCCTTCTCACTCCCTCCCTCCCTGGATCTTTAGACGAAGACGACGAAACCGCGTCGAGAGACACCTACGGGATCCGATTACCTGATCGAGGGGAACGATTGGCTCCGATATCTTCGATCCTGGCGCTCTGACTTAGACTCGCGTACGCCAAATTCCTAGAGTTCCATTTGAAGTCCCCGAGACTTCGGCTCATATACGTCTGCTATATGATCGCCATTGATCATTTCTTTTTACAAACAATCTTTCATACGACAATCCTCGATTCTTGGTAATTCGATAAAACGATGGTTTTATAAAAAAAATTGCACGCTACTTTCTCATGATATTCCATCTTTCACGAAGCTCCCGAAGTCTGGTAATTACTGTTGGCTTCCTGATGAAGTAAGGCTCGCAAAAGTTAGAAAACAAAGGAAGCAACGTGCAAGGTTCTACTTTGCAATGTTTTTCATTGCTGACCCGGTCTATATCGAAAACCTGCCACATTATTTATATCATCATGAGCATTCGGTTTTATATATTTAACAAATAAAACTCTATTATTATGGGTACGTGATGAAGCGGGGTTAACCTTGAATTAATTTTTCAATTGCAGAGTCATCGTCGGTCGGAAAGTCCGGAGGATGTTTCCCGGGCAAGAGTATCGTGAGGACGGATTCGGGACTGGAGAAGCCACTAGAGGAGTTGCATCTGGGCGAGCGTGTGGCATCGTTGAACTCCCGGGGGGACATAGTGTACAGCGAGGTGATCGCTTTTATGGATCGCTCGCCGTCGGAGAGGCGACAATTCGTCAGGTTAACGACGGAGTCCGGTAGAAGTTTGACCCTGACGCCGTCTCATCTCGTGCCGGTGGATCGCGGCACGGAGGTATTCGCCGCGAGGATAAAAGTCGGCGATCGAATACTCGTGCGAGATCGCGACGACGATTACTCCGACACGAACGAACTACCGACGGAGCACAGACTACGATGGGACAAGGTGGTCGAGACGAGACTCGTCCTCGAGGAAGGCGTTTATGCGCCGTTGACGAACGAGGGTACCATTCTCGTCGACGACGTCGTCGCGTCCTGTTACGCCCTCGTCGACAGTCAAACTGTCGCGCACTACGCTTTTCTCCCGCTGAGAATCTACAAGAGCGTGGAATCGACGATTCACGGAATCGCGAGGTATTTAACGAACAGAGAGATCGAAACGATATCGAGGCCGTCGGAAGTGACGAGAAGTCACGTAGTTACGAACACGATTGAACTCGAGGACAGAGGAAGGTACCAGACCGAGAGCGACGGCGTTCACTGGTACGCGTCCTTACTCTACACAATAGGATCTTACGTACTACCGGAGAAGATGCTCTACTGAAGAAATATTCGTTAGCAAGGAAATCGAACGAAGCATTCGAAGAAAAAAGCGAAAAAAAAAAAACAAGAACAAAACATCAAGATTCTTTCGTAGAAAACTCATAGTATTAAAACGAATTCTTATGGTTCGAACCATCTTTCTGTTTTTTTTTTATTGATTATTATTTATAATGGGGAACGAAGAATTCAGTGAAAGACGAATGATGACGAAGATACGCACCCAATGGTTTTACAATTTCGGATTTTATCGAGAGAGCGAAACACAGTTGTGGTTTAACTTGCAAGAAGACTGCTGCCGTGCAAGCGACACGTCTCACAAACATCCGAGGCCCACGCGTGCTTTGGACCATACTCGAAATCCACTCGAGTGATACTCACGCATTGCCCTCATCCTTCTTCTACTCCATCACACGGGCGCGAGTACGAGTGCGTGACAAGTGAGGGGATTTTCGTTGACGAGAAGTGCAAGCCGGCCTTCAACGAGCACCACGAAAGCTCTCAATCGAATGATACGAGGAAACAAAAAAGGAAGAGCAAGAAAAAAAGTTCGTTTTCGACGCGCGAGGCCGTCGTCTCCATCGGCGAGACTTTCTCGTCGTCTTGTCAACAACTTCTCATCAGTCAGCTCGATATAGTCGAGCCAAGCGGTTCGATATCGCGATCATTTTTTTTTTCGCGTCGAGTAGAAAAAAAATTAAATTATGTGGTTTTTTTAAATAAGGCGTTACAAAACGTTCGTTTCGTCCAAGACGCTAACGTATTATGAACAGAAGTCGCGTGCGGCGCCGATCGCGGACCAACGAGACTTTGCAAATTCGTACATATAGAGTATATATTATATTATTGTATTATTTAAAAGAGAAGAAAGAAAAAATGACGAAGACGAGTGATGAAAATGATGGAGTGGAGAGAAATCGTGGACGAACTTGGCCAGTGTCCCTCCCCCAAAGCCCCCTTCCTTCGCTTACCTTGATCCAAACTTTCCACGAAAAATTTGATGAAAAAAATCTATATTTTACCCAACCCACCTGTTCACCGAGTGACGAGTTTTACTTTGCTCCGGGGAGAATCGAAGCTTTCTTAGAACTAATATTTGCGTAATTTGTAATATATTCATTTTTTTTTCTCCTTTTTTTTTTACGTACGATGACGATTGATAGCGAATAACGAATTGTAGGATTTGTAATGAATGATGGTGAAAGAAAGGAAAAAAAAGTGTTTCACGGAGTTCGTCGAGTCTTCGATTCGACGATACATATCGCACTGATTTCGACGATTGTCATTGATATTACCTATACGAATATACATTATTTTCGAAGATGTGAAAATAAAAAGAATCGATCGTCTGCGTAGCATAAGTCGAAGGTCGAAAGTGTAAATTTCTCTTTTTTTTTATCGTTTTTTTTTAAATAATTCTTGAGGTACTCACCAAGTGCGATTGATTTCGTCGCGTCGAAGTTCTCATTGTAAATATTCCAATCACCCCCGTGCTGTAAACAAAATCATTTATATTATTCTAACTCCAGCCATATAGTAGGTACATATATATATAAATATCTTATTTATCGCGTGATGCTTAGAAGAGATGACGATTTTAAATAATCAATTTGTATAGTAAAAACGACAATACACACAAATCTCGTAGTTGATTAATACAATTAATGGATTATTCGTAATCGCGGTATAATCGTCGGTTTTTTGTTGTTGTTGTTTCTTTTTTTTTCATCGCTCGCGATTAAAGAAAAGATAATAATGAAGAATCGACGGAGAAAACGAAAGAACAAGGAAATTAATTATTCAAGATCCAATCGTCGAGTGGCAGCGCTATCCTAGTAACATATTAATTATTCGTACGAATGCTTAAGTTATGCAACGTTTTTCATATCATATCACATTGTCGAATTATCTATTATCTATTATATATTATTAATCTTATTTGTACGTAGCGCAACAACAAATTATAAATTATGTATATATCGTCGATAAATTGAATTATACTATTAAATGAAATTTACCTACGAAAAAAGTATTTTTATTTATTCGTCTTTTTTTTCATACTATTCAATGCATCGATTTTCCCTGTCCGACCTCATTCGATTTTGCGATCGGTCATCGTTACGAAGAAAACTTCAGAGTGCCGCGTCAAAAATCGGGAATTTCTCGTTTCGCACAGAAAACTTTTAAACTCGAATCGATCATTGGTTAACGGCGAGAGACGGATTCCGATGGTTTTTCAATAATCGATGGATATGAACGAGACGGAGACCAACGCCGAGGCGGCCGAGGACGATGAGTTCGACGATGTGAGTCGAGGCCGTTCGAGAGCTAAAAATTTCGCCAATTACTCATCGATAATTGTGTCTATTCGATAAACCCGACTCGCAGATTCCGGGAGTTTTTTTGCCTCAACTCGAGGAGCTACAAAAATATTTCTTCGATCTCGTCTCGAAAGGAAACAGTCTGGACGTGAAAACGTTTCTTCAGGAGCGACCGGATTTTAATATAAACTTCGTGAATTTTCAGGTATTTCGCTTTTATTTTTTGTATCGGTGAATTCTTTAATTAGCAATCGGTCTAGCTCGGAGGCTCGATTTGAAAAAAAGTAGAATCGACGATCGATAGCTATCCTTGTCGAAGGTTTCGAGGTCAGAATGAAACCCGTTTACCCTGTGACATTATACTACAGTGTGGCCTTGACCTTATCCTATCAATTTTCCGACCGACTCGTCGATGTAATAGGAAACGCGAGGAGACACTCGATCTTGCGGCACTGTCAATCCCTTCTCGTTCTCATAGTCTCGAGAGCTCCGAGTCTCGGGGTACCTTCATCCTGACGATTTGCTCAAGGGTCCCTGTCATTTATACAAAGATAACCGAGACGTGATCAATAAAAATCGGCTATCGATCACACAGATCGACAGTGGATAGCAAAATGAAAACAAAATTATTTCTGTTTCTCCGACCGAAACGGTAATTTAGAAATTGCTGAAACTCTTTGAATTAGTGTAGTTTATTTCCCTTACAAATGGCACTCCAAAGCGCTTAGGAACGAGTTTTATTAATTAGTTAATACATTTATAGTTGATTTGTATCTTTTTATTCCTACGTTGCGCCTGGTCTGAGAAAGAGGTAAAAAAGGGCACAGAGCTCGTAGCAAGAGATGAAAAGACGAAGAATGAACCGAAGGATATAAAAGATGAAGAAGAATAAAGTGAAAGAGAGCAAGACAGAGAGGGAGAGAAGGGGGGGGGGGAGAAAAAGCAGACGAGGCCACGCGTTCTGCTCCCCGTGTATCTCCGGCTATATTTCAAGACGCTCTTTACAAGACAATGGTTTCAACCCAGAGAGCGAGCGATAAAAATTATTCAAATGACCGAGCCGCTGTAAATTCCACGACGGGAATCCGGGCCACCGCGTGTCGTCGTCTACGTCCTGGGCTCTACGCCACTCCGGGGTGCTTTCTCCAACCCACCCGTATCCACCCACATTTCACTACTACTCGTCGTTCTTATAGTTAAAAAAACACACACACCCACAGTCTCGCTATTATTATCAGTATTCCTTACACAGTCTTCTTTTGGCAATAATTAATTATTATTCTCTAGCTGTTTTTTTCCTTGCCGGAAATTCATCGCTCGCAATGTCTTAACATTTTTTAAAGTTCCATCGCGACGACTTACAAGGCAGCATTTTTGCATTCGGATCTTAAAGCTTTAACTATGAGTAGAAAAATTTGCATTTCACAGAAAAATGATATTTGAAATATTTCCGGAAAAAATCTAATTTTTACAATTATTTTGATTCATATTATAATTTTCATGATATGATTTCAAGTATTCGATTGACATGCTATTTTTCTCGAAGTTTTCTGTGTGTTTACAAAAATCAAAGCTTCGATCGCGAGTTGAAAACGGTCAATTTTCTAGTTACCATCGCGGAGGGTTATAAATATTTCTTACAGATACACTGAATAAAAAATGCGAATCACAATTTCTTCCAAAGCTACGACAGCATTTTTGTTCCATGCAACGCCCGCGCGTGATAATTTTCGAGAACTCATTGAAGATTGAAATCGATCCGACCCCAATTCTTCGAGGTGGTTCAGAGTTCGGAAAACATGGAAACATTCACTTGCCCTTTGCGATTCAAAGATGCTTTCGTCGTCGTTTGTTCTCTACTGCGTTTCTCCTCTCTCGGATTTGTCGAGTCACGCGGGAAAAAAAAAACCGATAAGTTGGACAATAGAAACCTCACGCGACTCGGCACAAGTCGGTTAAGAGGTACGAGTCAAGGAGTACGGCGTGTACATAGACAGCGGAGAACAACAAACAAACTGGCTGACTTCTATGCCAAGCAGCTGGTTCGTTCCTAGTCTATTGCGAACGGCTGTATGGCTCCTTCGGTGTGTTTTGTGGCTGCCATATGGTCGGACGTCCCACTGGCACGAACGACCCAGTGGCAGCTATGAAAAGCCATCTCGTTGTCCCGGGAAATATTGTGACCGTCGTTGACAACGACAATGAACCCGCGCGCCTACCGAGCATTTTATTTTTTACTTATTTTTTTTTTTCTCAGATTCTTCGTCACCTTCTCATTGTAGAGTGTATCCTTCTGTGAACGAACCGACACGCCGACATCCACTAACCCGCCGACGCCGCGAAAAAAAGGATCTCTCGTTCACGGCTACTAAACACCCCAGACTCGACGCCGCGCTCTATATATACTCGAGAACACGGGGGAAAGCGAGGACAAAGAAATGAATGGCTTTCAGGAAAAACTCTACGGCGATCTGCGCGGCAAAGACTCTTAACTGATAGTAAAAACGGCTCTCTAAATATATCGCGAAGATTGCCAACGGCCGTGGAACAAACACATTAAGCGTTTGATAAAAACGAAGTAACACTTTTTCACCTCGAATTGACAAAACCTATGATCGTATTACGTAAATAGAAACGGGGAATCGATTTTTTGGAGTTTACAATTGTAAACAATTCGCTGATTTCCTGTCAAATCGAATTCACTAAAAAGAATTTCAATAATATATTCATCCGGAAACGCAACATCTCGACGAATACGAAAATACAAACAGAAATTCATAACTCAAGTTCTGTTTTTAATTATTCCTCCGTATTTTCATTTTGACTAATAATTTATAATTAGGACATAAGGTCGATAATCCTTCAGGAGAATAACTTCGAAAAATGAATATCTTTTGATACTTTACGACCGAAAGTTTAGTCGTAAAATCTCAGCTTCGGTGTTCCACCGTCGAAAGCGTATTCCACAATTTCTCGAGCTACTGAATCAACACGCACAATTAACATGCTTGTCGTTAAATTGAAAATCACTATGTTACGACGAAGCCCATTTTTGATATATCACGGATCTACGTAATATTACTATACGCGACGGCGTTCGGTCGTGTGCATAGTAAGCTACAGGCGTCCCACAGCGTCTTGTATCCGAACCCATTCATGATTTCTCTTTTCTCGTTCTCGAGCCTAAAATCTCGTAAAGAAGAAGAGAAGAGGACACGAAAGGAGTGAGACGGTCGTTTTCGTGAAGTCTCTTTGCCGCGGTGACGCCTCGGTTCTTTAAGTGGCCTATAAACTAACCGTTTTCCGTTGGTCCCCCGTGCCCACCTCGCGCCATCGTCTATGGTTAGCCTACGAGGCGGCAAGCTTTTCCGTTTTCTTGCATGCTGGACGCGATTGTCGCCGCGTTAACGGGCCCGAGAAGCGACCGGGGCCCCGGCCAGTCCTTCTCTTTGTTGTTGGGATCGAATCGAGGCCGACAAATGGTTACACGCGTTTCCGTCCCGTATATAGTATAATCGCCCCCATAGTCACGGGACCTCTGCATTTCTATCTCGTTTCATCCAACTCGCGTTCGCTTCGTTCTATCTTGTTCTGTCCTATCTTAAACTCGCCGAAGTCTTGTCTCGACTCGCAAGGTTCGTTCGTCTTCGAATCCGTTGCGAGGACTCGTCCCCGTCTCTTTCTTTCATTCTCTCGAACGTTTTTTTTATCTTTCTTTTGACTCCCGACCTGCGGCTCCCACTGGCGAGGCAAGGGTCCCCGGCGGGCACGTCCATGTAGGTGGGCACAACACATCGTGGAACCAGTCCCAAAAGATACGAGTGAAGAGGCGAGACCGCGATCCGTGATCGCGTTCGGGCACCTGATTCGTGGACACCGACAACCGCGGGGCCATCCCGCTCGGACACACCTACTCCAAGCTGCACGAATTTCGAACGGAAATACCACGGAGAATCAAGTACTTCCGGTCTCGACGGTTCCCAAAATTGAAGCTATTCCAGGAATTTACAATTGAAAAATGAAAATAAAAAAAACGAAGAGATTTCGAACGAAGCAGATTCATTTTTTTTTCTCACGAATAAATAGAGATTCCTAGCGCGCTTAGACCTTAACGTAACTTCCGCTACGAATATCGGGAACAAGATTTTTGAAATTCCGCCGATAATGGAAACTGACGTGAAGAACGATATTTCGTTAAAAATTGAAATACCCCTTCGCTCGAGGATAAAAGTCGCGGGGAAATGTTTATGGTCCCCAAGAAAATTATTATAACGAGAACGCAGCGTGCTGATAAAGTGCGAACGGTTTTACACCCTCGTCGGCGAGTTATTACGTCCCCGGGCTCGTAACTTTCTTGGGAAATTTCAATATTTTATTTTTACCTAACGGCCCGTACCAAGAAATGAAGAAATGAAGAAAACAAAAAATCAAATTCGATTTCGAATCTCTTTACAAAGATCCACGCGACGGACTATAATCGCTATTAATTAACTAAATTAACACATTATCATCAATTAAATACCTCGTTTACTTTAGGGGTTTTTTTTTTAATTATATTTTAACCAAATGAGATTGAAAAAAGGGCGATATTGTTTACCGCAGAACGTTACACCTTTGCACGTCGCAGTACAACAGAAAAATCTTCAGATGGTCGATCTACTGTTATCGACGTACGACGTCGATTGCAGTGATACTGCTCTCCACGCGATACGCGAAAACGAGATCACGATAGCGATGAAGATCCTCGACAAGAAAAAATCGAAATCGGCGGTATTGGAGATGGAGCCGGCAATCGATAGTTCCGAATTTCCGGATCAAACCACACCCCTCGATGTTGCCGCACAGTATGGACATTTCGAGCTCATCAAAATGCTATCCGAACGCGGTCACAGAATAGCGAAGCCCCATAAACCCAGCTGTCGCTGTGAATTTTGCAGGTACCATATTAATGCACAGATGTTTAATTGATCGAGATATCACAAAACCCATATAAAAACATCAAATTGATCAATTACTACATGAAAATTGTTTTTAATACGCGAGCAAGTACACAAAAAATTGTAACGATTTGTCGGTTTTTTCTTTTATCTATAAAAAAATATTTTTAACGATCGACATCGAAAACGAATCGATAAATGAATACGATCGTTTGAAATATAAACCATTTGGCAGTGTTGAAAGAGAGGTCGACGACCCGCTGACAAGGGACAAATATCGTCTCTCTCGTTACAAAGCCGTCGCGAATCCGGCCTACATATGTTACAATTCACACGATCCATTTCTCGAAGCATTCGAACTGTCCGTGGAACTCGGCGAGGCAGCGGTCTACGATCGCGAATTCTACACGGACTACAACAATCTCGCTGAGGTATAAATTTCACATTTTACCGTGGCGCGGCTACGCTCAATATCGACGATCTGACAAATCGTCCAATACTTCAGTGTCAGCGCCACTGACTTCTTATGCGGTTTTCATAGTTGTTCATTTTTCGGATATTAATCTCGTGCGTAACAATAGAGCGTCGCTGAATTCGCTACGGAACTTATCGCGTGCGCCCGCAAGGCCGAAGAGGTCGAGCTAGTTTTGCAGCAGAAAAGCGGAATGAAGCGTTCGGTTAAATTTATGTTTCCGAGACTTCTGCTGGCAATGGAGTGCAAACAAAGGACGTTCGTCGCTCATCCGAATGTGCAACAGGTGAAAATCGATCAGCATTCGAAAAATTGAAAGAAAACAATGTTCAGCTGATCGATGAATGTTCGAAGGTTATCGAGACCAAATGGATAGACGATTGGCACGAGTGGAAGATAATGTCGTTGATGAAGAAGATCGGTCTGATCGTATTGCGTATACCGTTCTTACTGCTCGTCGTCCTCGTAGTAATTTTCGCACCGAACACATCGATGTCGAAGAAATTGCAAATCCCCGTCAACAGATTTATATCCGGGGTCGCGAGTTATTTGATATTTCTCTTTTTCGTCTTCAAGGTTTCGAACATCGACAAGACTGAGCAGCTAAGAGGACCTCCTAACAGTGGTAAGAAAATATTTTTGCTTACGTACGAAAAAGAAAACGGACCGAAGAAAAACTAAGTTTATAAACAATCAGACCGACGAATAATAACTGAAATGATTGTCTCCATTATGTTCCCATTTCACAGATAACAATAGAATAATATCGATGAACGGTATCAAATTGATTTTAACGCGAATTGTTATAAACTCGATTCTACAGGCTTCGAACTCATATTGGTGATATACGTTGTATCGTATATCTGGGCAGCTATAAAAGCCTGCATGACTCACGGTCCGGGGCGTTATTTTAGCGCTCATTGGAATTGGTACGAAGTCGCTATGCTGTTTCTTTTCGTTCTGACGTTCGTATTCTGGGGTATCGCTGCGATCGACGTTAGACACAACGGTCAACGCGAGCTCGAGAGGAAGTATTGGCACAAGTACGATCCGACTCTCATAGCCGAGGGACTATTCTGCATCGCGACGATAATGGCTTTCTTCAAGCTCATGTTCGTTTGTCAGCTCGATTATCATCTGGGACCATTGCAAATGTCCCTCGGGAAGATGATCAAGGATGTCAGAAAGTTTCTCTTTCTCTTCACGATTCTATTATTGTCGTTTTCATCGGGTATGCTTCGCAGCCACTTTATAAAATTAATCTTTCTCTGCGATCTATTGGCATTGATTGCAAATGCTTGAACATTCCGAACGCCCCTCGAAGGATTAGCGAAGTTCTATCAGTACTACGACGGCATGGTGCAGATTGACGACGAGTCGAAGATAAAGACTCAACAGGCCGGTTCCTTCGTCGATTTTTCATCGAGTCTTAAGACTCTATTCTGGGCGATATTTTGCATGAGCCCCATCGAGAGTGCGGATGTGATAAACGAAAACTTGCCGGGGGAAACGGACAGCGAAACTATAATAAACAAGCACACCTTCACCGAGACGATTGGATACTCGGCATTCGCTTGTGAGTGAATTTTTCCACGGACAATACATCGATCTCAAAAAATAGTTCCTTTTACCATTAACGAATGTTCCGGCTCTTTCTTGCAAGTGTTTCACGTTATTTCCGTGATCGTCGTATTGAACATGCTGATAGCCTGTATGTCGAACACTTTTACTCAATTCACGGATAACGTTGCCGTTGAATGGACATTTGGTAGGACGAAGGTACGATTTTGGCCACTGGTGATACCGAATGCTTTTCGAACTGAGTCGTTTTTTTCAATCTTCACGAAATACTTTCCTCAGGTTTACGTCGACGTAATGGCCCACGACGTCCTGCCGCCTCCCTTTAATCTACTGCCGACGGGCAACGAGATCCGCAGGGTAGCCGAGTTCCTTAAGGTGCTTATCAAGCCAACAGAAGGGAAGAAAGCTCGATGGAACCTCAAACGCTGCTTTCACATAGTCAGTTTTATTCGACTTATTTTCTTGATAAAATTCGATACCAAATGATTCGCTCCTTTGACGACGAGGAAAGTAAACGTTACGATATAAGCAATATTTCAATTGCCCCTTCGACAGAAATAATAAGAGAATTCAGAACGCACAATCTAATGGGATAAGAATTTTTGTATTTAGAGATGATGAATCTCATGTTCTGCTTTGTAATCGTCAGTTCCATTTCACATATTTTCTCATTGAAATTAGATAGCAATTCACTCTGTGGTTTCACGATGTAAGAGTATTTAAATTCGAAATTCGAAAAACAGTGGAGTTATATAATAGGGTGTTTAAAGGAACTGCTTCTGCTTGTATTGAAAGGGCTTATTGAAAACTCACAATGTAACTCGATAAGGGCTTCTGAATTGCGAAATAATTTATTTAAATCT
Source organism: Ischnus inquisitorius (assembly GCA_963924025.1). Lineage (NCBI taxonomy): Eukaryota > Metazoa > Arthropoda > Insecta > Hymenoptera > Ichneumonidae > Ischnus > Ischnus inquisitorius. The sequence continues at coordinate 12,122,277 of OZ001250.1, forward strand.
ATCTGGTATCTCAAAATCTCTAATGATTCTACCGCAAATTAAAAAACAGCCGAACAGAGAATGGTAACGGTAATGTATTCAAATTTTTATTTCCCAAACAGTCCCGTTACGGTGTGTCGGAACGATCGTTGAAATCGCGATTTTACGGGAATTTTCTTACCCCAGCATCTGTCGCATTGATCGTCTTTTCATTGTTCCCCTGCAGGATGAAGCAGAGAAGGAAGACAAGCAAAAGTTTCGCATGCTAATGGGACAGTTGGTAATGCGTTACTTCCGCAAGAAGGAGATCGAGGCCGAGGAATCGGATACCGAAGGATTGAGAAAGGATCTCGTGAAGCTACGAGATCTTGTGAGAGAGGCAATGGAGGTTCCAGCTTGAACGAGTGCCAAATCGGCATTACAAGCCCTAACCACACGAAAATTTCTCTCAACAATCCCCGACGGGATTCAGCAAGGGGAGAAAGCTCAATTCAATTCGCATCGCATGCTGCGAGCATGCAACGCACCCAAAAAACCGACGCGCGAAGAATAAGAATAGAGATTCGACCTATTCAATTGATTCGAAAAATCCAACAGTTTTTTGCAGAGGTTCCAAAAAAATTGACCATCAGCACTGTACAATGAATTTAGCCGTCGTAGGAACGAAAAGAAGTAAATCTGAAGAAATATAACAAGTTCATTCTTAAGTCCCATTATCAGTTTTTCCGCAAGTTGTTTATTCATGAATAACTAGCCGAAAGCCGAAACCTCTTCGGATTTTACCTGATACTAGTGTTAAATTATATACATAAAATAAAATATGTGCATCATGATCTGAAAAGTTTGGGCGCAACTTGCGGTCATTATATTTTTAATGCGGATAACATCGTTGAGAAAGTTCGAAGTACCTTTTTTTTACGTACTCGGATCTCTTACGTATAATGACGAGAAACGATTTCTGCCCTCGTCAATTATACTAGCCGGCGTTCTCCGCTGCGAGAAAAGTTGTTACACTCGGCCAGAGTGGTCTCGCTCAAGGAGCTTTTCGCCAAAGTTTTTTTTTTCGCCACGAAAAGTTTATCCGCGCTTGGATATTCGAGACGCGGTTCCGTAACTCTCGATGTAGAAGTGCTCGACGAACAAATAGGATTTTCTACGATTTTTCGCTTCCTGATAGAGGTTTGTTTTTACGATTTTTTTTAATTACAGCGAAACCGTGTTCAGAATTTTTCAGAAATACACGGGTGTGGTATTAACAGTTAGAAAACTTTATAATTTGTTTAACCCGAGAACGTCCTTACGTATTAAGCTAAAATGTACAGGTCGTGTCGTCCAGTTGACACTCAATGTTCGTTTCAATTTCTATCAAAATCATTATAGTTTGTCAAAATGTTGCGTGCATTTTAAATTTAGTATAATTGTCCGCTAACACGACAATTCTTATCATTTTTAACATATCGGGCAGGACATAAACAGATTATTACTATCTAATTTGCAGTATTGAATTTGCGTAAAAACGATGGAACCATAAAAATGTTATACTATATATACTGAAATATAATAAAATATTTGCGTTCTGTTTTGTGCTTGTATGGTAAAACTCACGGAAGATCTGAATCCTTATCTCCTGGCACCTTCACAGCCCTTTGGCAACGGCGCAGTAATATAATAATTCCTTGCCATCCCAATATACCTGAAGTATTCCCATTGCATGCCAAAAACTTCGGAACGACGTTTCGAACGTCGAAGGAAAAATTATTAGCATATTCAAACTGTAAATTCTTGCCCCGAAAATACGAACATCCGGAATAGAGAGTCAATCTAATAGATCAGTTTAGTTCAGTCTGACGAAAAATAAAAATAAAAAAATCATCTGCAATGATATCTCATCCGAAAATGTCACGGTTTAGGATAAATCATTTATCGTGTTTACCGAAAACAAGAAAATTAATTGAATTTTTTGCATTAAAAGAAAACATAACGTTCAATTTTTCTTGTTCAATTTTCTCATGATTACTTTTACATCTCCTTACGAGAAAAAAAGCCATTAACTAATATAATAAAAGCCACGTAGAGAAAAAGAAACGCGATGGAGGAAAAAAAAACGCATATGGTCGGACGTTCCGAATCGTTGAACGATTAAAGCGTGTCTTTTCCGTCGTAGGATTCAGCGAAAGTCGTGAATAAGAGGGTTAACGATCCCTCGGATCGTCGAGGGAGCGGATTACCCGTGCGCTCAAGCTTCCTCCTTCCGTTTCGCTATACACTGTACATCGTTACAGAAACACGCGAGAAAAGCTCGAAAGCTTTTAGCTCTCTGGCAGTGATTTTCCTTCGGCGAATATATCGCATTATCATGAATAACTAAGCGCTTACTGCTCTCTTCCCTTTCTACTTTCCAGAAGCTTCTCATGTGTGCCCTTCATCAAGAATTAACGAATTCAATAGCAAGACCTCGTCTTGATAAATGAATATTAAATGAGGAAATTATTTTATTTTCAGACAAAAAATCATCAAGTATGTTCCAAAATCTGAGGGCATTTAAAAAAAATCTTCAATTATAAATTTTCATCGAAAGAGTAATTCGGAAAATTGTTCTCTTCACAAATGTGAACGAATGAATTTATTCAATAAAAAACAATCGCGTCTTCTAGTGCATGAATATTTAGGGAAACAAACTTTGCCGTGTCAGCTATTGTTTCTTTTCTGTTTTCCGTGCAAAAAAAAAAGACAATTCACCAAGAACATGCTGGAATCTCAAGTAGTTATTTTCTTTTCGCTTTTTATTTTCTCATTTTCCTCTCCGGCATCCGTGTCGAGAGAAGGTAAGCAGAGATTTGTTCTTTCAAACTTTACGACGGGGCCGGATGCTGCGAACCATGGACGGTTTTTCTTTGGTTTAAGTGCGCGTGCGACACTGCCGCGAAACAACTCGCTGAGAGTAATGCGAGCTCGTAAAAAAAAGACAAAAAAGAGTAAAAAAAAAAAAAGGGAACTCAACGAAGACGTTGCTTGCACGACGACAAGTTGCGGAAGTGCGGGCCGACGTTTCGTTTTATCCTTTTCTCTCCCTCTAACTTCTCTCGCTTCGAACACTAAATTCTAATCTTGGCACTGTATCAAGCTCCATTTACGGTGGATACCTCCCTGGCGATTCGCGTAGCGAGGAGTCAACCTCGTATATACTTTCGGTATATACGTATATGAGGCTAGCTAGCTGGTAGACATCACGTGAACGAAGAGATGAGAACGAAGTCACGGTCGAGGGAGGACCGGGACGTCTCTCGTTACTCGGCGATGAGGAACGATATCGCGGTATCCGGAGTTATCCCCCCCCCCCCCCCCCCCCCCCTCCACCTTCCGTTTTTCCTACGGTCTATAGATACAGATCCATATACATATACATATACACATGCGCGTACAAGTTGGCGAGATTTCTCCGCGGGAAAAGTTCCGATTGCTTCGCAAATCGTTAAGGTAGGAGATATCGAACTCGGCTATCCATGCGGGGATTCGATTCGTTGGTCGGTGCAGCGTGCGCTGAACCTTCGCGACGAGTATCAGACAACATTCATGGGGAACTTTTCCGCAGTCTCGTGCGTCCCGGGATTCTTGTATGTATGTGTTTTCCTATGTAGCGCAACAATAAACTCGGAAGATATCGCGAAGTTTTGGATAAAGAATCGTGCAGTATACGAGTGAAACGAACTTTTTGTGCGTCGACCGATTCCGGATTTTTCGTACTCGAAGAGAAATAGGAACAGGCAGATATATAAAGATGTTTTGGACCACTTTTTCATATCTCACGATCGAATATTTATTTATTTAATCTTAGAAGTATTGCAAATTATGCAAGAATCTCCGCCGAAGATATTGAGTATCGAGAAGTTTATCGGAAAAATAATCCGCCGAAGAAGCGAGGATAAGCAGATAAAGTTCCGGATGACGGATGGGAAAGAGTTTTTCTAGGTCAGAATTGCTCTCAGGGTGAGAATTTCGATTACGAAACGTTAGGAGTTCGAGTATTGACTGAAAGTGGATTAATTAATTAGCTGATGAATTGAAAGGAAGGAGATTAAGTAAATGGGCAGATTGTACGATTGAATCAATGCACCCTCGTCGTGCAATCGAGATGGACCAGATTTCTTCAATTACAGAGAGGCAGCCACATCGAGTTATCCCATCGGTTCGATGCAACGACGCCGGGTTTACGCTAAGTGAATTTGTGGTCTCGTAAGTCCTGTAGACTTGGACCTCGAATCGAATTTCCCACGATAGGGTTAAAATCACCCGCAATACAAATCGAACAAAAAGATAAAAATTTATTGTGCATTGATAGAATGAATTTAGGAAAGCCTCCTTCTAATTTCGGCGCAACGAGGGGCAGTTTCGCAGATCGAAAAGAATCGTGTGCGATAGAGCAACAGTATCATGCCCGTCAAGTAGTAACGGTCGGTACGTGGTCAGACGTGGTTTTCTCCGCGGCAGATCGTGCGAGGAATGAAGAATATCTCCCGCGAGCATTCGTCCTATCTCCGTCACAAGATCGAGGCAAGAGGAGGAATATATACGAGGACCCAATGTTCCCGGGAGACACATAGATATACTGCATGTATCTGGTATAAGCACATCGAGAAAACACCCACCGCCTGAATACATCCCACTGGTTTGTATATACATAAGCCTACACATACATATATATCTATTATATACATATAACTGGATTCTCGTGGTTCACCAGCGGAGAGTGCTAAGTGCTGAAAACGTATTTATGCCCTCATCGAGGAACGGCCGCGGGAGGGCTTCGAAGTCTCTACCCTTATACCAGAAACAACCCGCGTTAAAGGCTAACACGAGCGAAAATTCGCTTCTTCCGGCATTGGGATCTCGTAAATTTTCGTATAACACCCGGTAATTGTCCGGACACCGGTCTTTCTTCCTCGATCTCAAACCTCGTTTTTTTCCTCGCCTTTTATTTTCTATTGTAACGGGACGCTCCAATTCCCCTCAGACTACGTCCCTCCGCCGCTAGATGGTCAACTAGCGAAACGTTTCTCTCTAACGGAACAGCGCACCCGAGTGCCTAAAAACTCTGTTCCTTTACGGTTCAGAATTATTTATTTTCCGGCAATAAAGGAAAAAACTGAGTACAATGGGGCAATAAAAAAAAATTGAAATTAATAAGTTCAATGTAGTAAAACCACAGATTGTGGTAGGTATATCATAAGAAAATAGCTATGTACTCAACGCATCTTATTAATTGTATTAATTAAGAATATTCTGAACTGAACTGCGGGTTCAGAATTCTTTCTGATTAAAAACAAATAAAGTGTATCAATCAGTTCTGTATTGTACCTTTTGATTGAATTACAAAGAAAATAGATGGACGAAGATTTCAACGTGCGGCTTTTATCATGCGAACATGGATGCGAACTACCGTAGCTGAACCAGCAAGCCGAAACTGTCATAACAAAACCATCGTCGCACCTCAGTCAGCCGGGATTCTTTTCGCGTTAATCGCGATTTACCGTACGGCCCACGTGTGGCCAACGCGCATTTATCCAACTCCGTGGCGTCCCCGTGTCTCGGGTTATTTATCATTTCTCCCCGTGCAAAAGCTAGCACATAGATCTTGTATACCATCGTCATCCGCGAGAAAAGAAGCCGCGGATGCTACAGTGTACAAGCGAATTCCAATTTACTTACGAAACTTTTGTGTTATATCCCCAGTAATCTTTTAGCCAAATGAGATACTTTCTTCCGTCCTTCGGTACAATCAGCGAAACTGCTTTATATTTATTATTTTTCCTCGAGGTTATTTAAAAATCCTTGTTTTTTTCCCCTATCTTTCTAAATCACGAGGAGACCCACCTGCCATGTGAAATAAAAGTTTGTTTAGTCGCGCTCTCCCCATCCCTCGCGTACTTTCCACGAGTCGCGGTGAAAAAGTTTCATTATCGGGAAAAAACAAAATTGATGCTGAGTGGGGGAGTGGTTCGGGCCGGTTGCAGCCGGAAACTTTAGCGTTTTCCAACGCAGATGAAAACTCACGGGTTTCCGCTTCAGAAGGGATGACACGGTGTTGGGAGCTGGAAGGGGTGCGTGGATCGGGCGACTCTCGCGGGAGGTTCGTACTCTCGCGGCATAGCAGTTCGCACGCGACCCTCCGACGAGTACGCCGGCGAAGCGAAAGCCCTCGCATCGCCGTCTTCGTCGTTCTCCTCCTGGCTGTGCAATAAGAACACTTTACACGCGGGAACTCTCGCCCAACTTCAACGTGACTTTACACAGCGGCGAAACTACTCCACAAACTCGATTATATTTCGCCCGTGCTTTCGCGCAATGGACTCAAAGTTTACTTATCGTTTTCTGTAAGGCCGAAGAGCTTTCGCGCACATTCACGCGACCATTATGAACCATGATTTAGTCGCCGGTGAAAGTGATGGGACATTTTTCAAAATTAAAATCGTTAACACGTTCGCCCGAGTTTCGTCGATGAACGATGCGACGGATGTACGATAATTCAAAGGTATTCGCGTTAATAATAAGTTTGATTTAATCATTTATAGTGTAAATAAACCATTGGTGGACTTCAAAAATATTATTTCTCTGCTCGTGTTTCGAAGATTTAAAAAAAGTTTAGTAACTTGATAAAATCAGTTCTGTGCATTTTATATTCTTAAAATTTGTGGATTATACAATGATATTCATAATTCACATTGCTGTAAGACACGAATAGTGGTGTATAAGTTTTTGTCGTTTAATCGCCCCTTTTTCATCATAATGCGACTAATCCATGAATATATAGCTCGTTCGAAATGTTTGAATAACAATCAGTGTCATTAAAAAAATGATAATTACGAGAAAATTGAGCTTTGCCGTTGAAACTCTACTCAAAAGTTTCGTTTTAAAACGAATAGAAGAGAAACATTGTAAATATTGATTTTTTTTGTTTCGTTCGCAAAGTTTGGTTAAAGAAAATGTGTCCCGGCGGAACGATAGAACGAGCTGACGCAGAAAGAGCATTCGCAAAGAGAGATGCCGAAGTGTTGTCAGCGAGTTTGCAATACTCAAAAGAATTCGAAATGCTCGGTGTTCTCGCGGTCGAACAAGCGCGAGAAATAAAAGTAAAGTACAACAGTATCGGCGGCAACAGCATCGAGAGCGGCAGCGAGACAAGATGTTACGAGTTTGGTGCTCGAGGCTCAACGGAGAGTTTCAATTTCGTGTAGGAGGAGGCGAAGCAACGACAAGGAGGAGGTACGGCATCGAACTACGGTCACGGAGAGTACCGAGGTCGTTCCCGCGAGACGTGATCTTCCTCGAGAAACTCGTCGCGAATTGACCCGAAGTTTACTTCAAGAAACATCAGGTATATAGTAAAGTGTACACATGCCGGTTCATATACTGGCGCTATATACATAATAGAAATTCCCGGATCCGAACAGAGGGTCAGGAAACTGGAGAATTGGTGTATTAACTTCATTACCAACCCGCGCACGCGAGTGCCTTTCGTTATATCCTCGTAGACCCGAAAGATCCCTTTAATTATATCAAGCTTTTTCATCAGGGCGTTTAAAAGGAAATTCTTCGACGCGGCGCTTTTGGCGGAGCAACGGATAGCGTCTCGTATCGTGTAAAAACTTAATTAAAATGTACTATCGAAAGATACGAGAATGTCCGCGCTATATTCGCCGACTTTACACCCTCGTTACCTTCATCGCCTTAAAGACTCATTCAATTACGTGACTTCCAGAATCATTAGCATTCGCAGTGACCCGACAAAATAAAATCCTGGTACTAACCAAGATCCTTTGAGATCATAAAATCTTCATTAGTATTCATTAAAAGAAAAATTCAACTATCATGAGAAGCAAATCGTCATGAGTAATTTAGTTCAAAACTTCCAATAAGCAATATCCACAAAAAATGGAATACATGTTTGTTAAGACTTTTAATTTTTCATATGTTCATGACTCTTTTTTCATTGCTCCAATAAATATTTTTATTAATATTTAAGACCCTTTGAATATTCATAATTCATCAACTCACTCGCGTATCGGAGTAAGAAGTTTTTATTTCATAATAATTTTCAAAGGAATTTATAAACAAGCTACAATCAGCAAAGAATAGCTCTTCTCGGAAACTGTGCGAGTGCGAAAACAATCGTGAAATTCATATTAAAAACCCTTCGTATCTCGGGGGATTTAATTAAGCGCAGTACAATGGTATGAATTATTGTTACACTTTTATACATTCTCGGGGAATTTGAGAACTATAGAAAGTTCGTCTCTCTTGGAATCCTTTTGATTTCGTGGAATTTCGTTTCCAGTAATTTCATTATCTGCCATAGAGTATAACGGCGAACCGTGTTGTTCTATTGTCCCGGAGATAAAATTTCAACAAAAATTATATGTATCAACGCTGAAACAATGAGCCGAATTGATAATTAATGTTTCTCGTCGTGTATGAAATTGGAGACGAAGGATTACGGGAATAATTTCAGACGATCGTTGCGAAGTAGATTCTCGCCCATTTAGTTTATACGGTATAGACGAGATGAAATGATGGGATTAATTATGATCTCCGCAGGTGCTCTCGAATACGCTACGGCGCGTAAACAAGCGAGCGAAAGCCGGGAGTCGAGGATGTTGAATTTTCCTATGTATACGTATCCATTCGCGCTCGGTTTGTTACATACGCGCGTTAATAACTACGGACGAAAGACGAGCGAGATACGTAGAACGTAAATTCGATCGTTTGCATTCCGCGCGCTATTCAACGAAGGGACGAAGTGCTTCGCTTGCTACGGAGATATTCCGCCACGGCCGAGAGTGATCGCGCGTTTTGTTCCAGGTGGCTGAATTTTCTCCCTATCTCAAGAGCTTCCTACGTTTAATATTAACTTTGTGCGCGATAAATTACGCAAGGGAAAGCCCTCTCCTACTGACGCGACTTTCGCGAAATCATATGCAGACACACCGGGCGGACGATATTAATACAAGAGAACCCGGAAGGGTAGGCGAAGCGGTCGAGAGAGATTTGCGAGAACCGAGTTGGTGTCGCAAAAAACATAACTTAGCGTCTCGCACAGATATCGGGATTAAAATTATATACAATTGCATGTGACAACGCCAGATCGACGTTTCGACAATAGAATCTAAATGGAGTAGACGCGATTCTGAGAATCTATAAATGTATATGTAATACGCAAATATATATACATATATACGGATACACTCGTATATTATATTCATTTTCTCGTGCAGTCGACCGTTCCGTTCGATACGCGTTACTTCCACTTGTTCTGCCACTTGTCCTATTTCCACGCGAATTGTTTTCTCGTCTCCGAACGAGCTTCGGGACTCACTCCACTTTCTTCGATTCATCGCGATTTCCCTGCTCGACGCTTGTCTCCCGCGGGGGTTATTTTTTTATTTTTTCCTAACGGTGCTACAGACAGCTTTCTACCTTACTGGCTATTCTTAACGCAAGGAATTTCGATTTACGAGAGGCGAATGAAATATAAAAATTCAGAGCATAAAAAAAAATGTCATATAATCCTTATATGTTTTATTGAAATATAAATATGTTTATTCAAAGAATATTTCACTGTTATCGAAATAATATTATTTTCGTCGAAAATCTATTTTTTTTCAGTTTTCTACTTCATCTCGCACAGTTGTATATGATTTTCATTGTATCGATAACGTTGTATGAAAGATCATACATTCATCAATCCAAAATAATTGTTTCGGTCCAATTTTTCGTTACACGCGACAGTTTTCACAATGGTTTGACGTCGAGCTTTCATCGTTAAAAATGCATAGCCGCGTACGTTCGAATAATGGCCGGTCGCTTGTTCTCGTTAAAATCCGTCGCGGCGTTTCGAAAAACAAAAGCTTTCGTGAATATCGTTAACGTGCTTTTTGCTCCTTTGGACTCGCTATTTGAACAAGATTTTGCAATACGTTTATACGGTTCGTTATATACGTCGGACGCGTTTCGACATTGTAGATAGACCGAAACTTTTCTCATTTTGGAACTCGCTATAGATTCATCTCGTTATAGATCATGATACACGATAGTTCTGTTCGTTCTCTCGACAATTGGACGTTATTAAACACATTCGCTCGGAATTATTCGCCCCCCCCCCCCCCCCCCCCCCCCCTGTATCGATGTATTCGCCGCTTTAACTTCTTCCTGTGCAAAATTCGCCCAACGGGTCGCGCTGTTGCATCGCCCGACGAACTGTTCGTCGTAACTGTGATAAACGCCAGTTCGCCCAGATGAATAATCGATCTATCTTTCGTCGGGGCTGCGCGACACAGGAAATCAAATTGATTGCATTCGCCACTTGTGCCCCACGGACCTCCAGTTGTGCAAAACACGCCCGAGTTTTGCATACGTGAAATGTGCCCGAGGCTACGACGACAGTAGTACGCGAGTCTATGTGCGCGGAGAATATATGAAGGATCGTCGCTCATCCGTGCCTCGGCATAGAACGGGGGGAAAATCGCCGTTACCATTAACGCTTTTCGAACTATAAATATCGACACGCGCAACTCTACACACTAACTGTACATACACGCGAAACATATTCCCTTTTAACTTTGGTCTACGGCGATATTTGATATTGAATTTAATTTCATCTCATTTATAACTTCCCTAATGGCCGTAATTTCGGCTCATACCGAGTATTAGCTCTCCGTCATTATTTGCGTTCAGCTTGAATCGTAGTTGAAAGGACCAACGTATCGATTTCATGTTTTTTTATGCACTCAAAATGTATTCAAAGAGAGTTCAAATCAAATTTGTTCAAGTTGAAAATTTGGTGGAAGCATTTATTTGAATGAATGCGATTTGGTGGAGATCCTCGAGGCAAACCAGGTTTATCGAATTATATGAATGTTGTTTTGCTGAACTCTCCTCGAATACAACTTTTATCTGGGTGATCATCATTCGAGGGATCGAAGTTGTCGATTTTATCTTATTTTTTGCATGTTCTTTTTCTTGCAGAGAAAATAATTTTCGTGATTTTAGTACATTGTTACTTCTTCGGTTTTTTTCGGTAACAAATTAAAATGGAAGGAAATGCTGGGGAGTAGTTTGCATTTTTTGTCTCGACGTGTACTCAATTGTGCTGTATAATTGGTGCGGATTCCGACTCTGGAATGCTGTAACGATATTTCAAAATTTTGCTCGACGATCCGCATCGACGACCCTCAGACATCTTGACCTAGACGTCGAATATGTATATTTATATGTATCTCTAACGGGAGAAGCTTGTTTTTCCAGACACTAATGACGGCGCGTTGAGAATACAGCGAGCTATCGCGAAATAGTTCTTTGCGTTACAGGACTGAAGTGATATCAATAGAGGCTTCGAATAAATGAGCAGAAATATCGGGAATAATAATGAGTGCAGAAGATATTCATCCGAGCGAGACTGAGCTATCGATTCAAAGGAGCGCAATATAATGAATCTTATCGTAGACAAGGTTTTTCTTATTTTTATTCTACTTTTTCCAAATAGATTTGTTTTTCATCGAATCACGCTCTGACGTTTTATTTTTTTTCTTCTTCTTGTAATACCCAATCAGCGAGAAAAATGTAAGTTTGACGGAAATATTATGCCGAAGAAATGACGAGGATAGACATACATATATATATATATATATATATTTATGTATATAGCGTTACCAATGTATCTATAACTCCTACGCTTGAACTCTCACTGGACATATTCGAAACGCTTTGCCTCGTAATACGGGAAATTCGATTGGGAGCACGGCAAGCGCCTCTTCCCGCGTTCCAGCGATATAGGAGATATGCTACGGGCACGAAAACGAAATTTCACCGAGCAAGGAGGACGGGAAATGGGAAGCGATAGGGTTGCCGATGGAGCGGCAAGAGAGCGAGAGCTCGACCAGCGACGTCCAATCGAGGCATCAAAATCGAATCAGGCCACCCCTTATCCCTTGTCCTCCCCTCCCCCGGGCAAGAATCACGTCCGATAAACGGAAGGATTGCTTCTTCAGAAATAAATCAACCGCTTCGTATTTGTGTCAACAAACGAGGGCTTTTTCAATAGTTTTTTATTTTTCCTGAAAAAAAAGCTTTCTCCTGTGTTAACGAGACCAGATAATCGACAAAGTATTAGATGACAATTGCAATATAAAATCAATTACTCCTTTCTCTAGAGTATTTCCACAAAAACAATGTCAAAATAGTCTATAATTTAATTAAAATAACTGTAACTGTGTGTGTTGTAATTTGTTGCGGCTTTGAGAACTTAATATTTTTCTTCGAATTAATCATTCTTTTTCTCCTTCCTCAACATCCCGTTTGATTCGATTTTTTTAAAAGAGCAGTTCAAGAGAAAAATACGCGAAAATAAGCTTCGTTATATTCGTCGACACAGTATTAAAAAAAAGGTTGAATGTATCGTTTGGGTTAAAAAAAAATCTTTAACAGTTTTTTTTATCCTTCGGCGTACGTAGCCGCGAACGGGCACTCTGTGAGAATTAACTGGAGTCAGCCCCTGGGGTCGGTTTGACACGAAGAACAACCCCTACGTAAGTGGTTGGCTGAGTGGTTTTATCGGCGAGGGTCGAGGGTGGCTAAAGGGTAAACGCGACGAACTTGGCTGATCGAGCATGCAAGTATATCCGCGAGAAGTAGGAGGTGGAAGAAGAGAGGTTTTCGAGCCGGCCAGCCGGAGAAGAGTTACTGAGATACCGCACCGGGTATACACGCTATCCGATATGCCAAAGAGCTTTGAGCCCGTGCTCGACTGCTCTCAAATCTCTCGGCTTCTTGGCGCTCTCCCTTTCTTCGGCGTTAAATTTAAACGTTGCTATTATTAATTAACGCGTGCCAGATTTTCATCTTTTATCGTTCAACGAACCGCCGCACGGTTGCGATTTCGTTTTTATTTTTTCTTCAAGAAAATTACGTCGTTATTTATAACTCATTAATTTTTTGCCTCGTTCTTATCGCATAGCTTACGATACGTACCAAGCATTTTTTAACCGATATTTCTAAACGATTGCTCAATTTTTTTAACAACGAAAAACATAGTTTTTTTGTATTATAATTGTCGATTATAATTTTTTGGATAAGATATTTTTATTGAATCGCCTTCATATAATCTATGCGAGACATTGCGAGCATATTTAATAGTGAATCTTCATCCCGACGAGCAATCGGAATCTGTTAAATCACGAAAGCTCAAAACGCAAAAGCCTCTTAGGCGAATTTTACTGAACAAAGCCGATTTTCATGAGACACCGCGGAATGATGTGCCGGAGAAAGGAATATTCGCGGAAAATCGACAGACTCCGAAACCCAGAGCGGAAGTTGAAACTCGTGGCGTAAACGTTATCTCCCGCTGAACACGAAAGCGAAATGGCGAAGCCGGCGCGAGAGCATAATCCGATTTATTCGCCCTCGATCACGCTCGAACAGTGAGAATCCGGCGCACCGGGGGAAAAAAAAAACCGAACATTCCTTCGACGAATAACAATTTTATTTATTTCTTCGACACACGAACGATTCTACGATAATTAACAGAGCGTGTGTGCCTAATAGAAGAATGCGATTACGTCTCGTTCTCGTCAAAGGTTTTTTTTCCTCTCCGCAATACGTTTTTTTTTTCTTTTTTTTTTTTACGGATTTTTCGACGAAATTTCGTGCGTTGCCAATGGAACGCGGTAAAAAGGGTAATTGCGCTCGTGGGCATATCCCTCGCGTCGGGGAACTGCCGGCAAAGCGCTCCCAACAGAGTCCGCAGGGGCTCTCCGCGGTATTTTCATCGCGAGAGCTTTTCATCGATGTCGGAAACCCGCCTAGCGACTGCCATTGTAGAGACTCGGCGATGCGGACGAAACTCGGTGTGCGAAAGTGACGATGGACGGGAATGGTGGAAAAACGAGGGGTTCGAACGGATTCCTAGTGTGGGTTCTGTACCATTCGAAATTCCGTTCTTTCGATCTCGCTGATACAATGTTATTTTTTTTTCCGGCGTACAATAAGATAATAAAATTCCGTAGAAAAAGATCAATGGAGCTTGAAGTTCGCAGCGAGAACGGATAATGAAATAGCAAAGAATATCGAACAAAATTACCTTCCGGGCCGCGCGAATAAACACGCTTAAGACGTCGATAAAATTGTATTTACTAAACGAAAGATAAACCTCGAAAAATAACGAATCTTTAAATAAATATCAATTGATAAATTTCGTCTCTGCCCTCGTATTTCGGAAAAATCGAACGTTTCATGTAATCGGTCTGAATATTTAGATGAGAACCGATATCGAACACAATTGCCTATTGTGGGACGCCAAAAGTTAGCATATTTGGGTTCGCCGATAAAATAAAACTTTGTGAACAAACGAAAAAACTTACAGGGTAAAATGACGATATAATTATTTATAATTGTAAATTATTAAATTCAAAAATCGAGAGGATGTCGAAAAAAATAGCTTTTGGCGTGAAGGAAGAAAAATAAAAAAAAAACGGAATAAATGAATAAGAGATTTCTTTATAAATACCCGTGATTCAATTTCGTTTCTCCCCTCGCATTGCGAATAAATCGAGTGCACCGTATCGTCACTCGGAATTTTATTTACTCATTTATTTAATATTTACTGCAAAGACATTTTTCTCGGAAATCTTCTCTCTCGCACGTGCCTCAGTCGTTCATCTCTCGACGACATCTCGGGATATATACGAGTTTTTGCTGGCGAGGCCGGATAAAAAGAATTCTTCCGTGGACTCCGCGGGAGGGGAAGTGGGGGGCAAGGGATAGCAGTAACGAGAGCGTCATAGAAGCTCAAGGCAATATACGTCGACGCGAGCATTCTCGCCGTGAAGGCACAAGAAGAAGAAAAAAGAAACGCCGGGCTTCTCTTATTCGTTTCTCCTTCTGATCCTAAGAATTGCCCTGGAATCTAAGATATTATCGTCCAGTGTTCGGGAACAATGCTGACACACGAGATACGTAACGATGAATATAAAAAGAAATTGCACAGTGATGACGACGATATCGAACCGTTTCTATGGACTGGGGGGTGTCGAATGTTGCTGTGAGAAAAGAACAAATTTTACGAATCGGAATGAAATTTTTTTTCCCGACAACTTCACTCCGGTCATCGGCTATAGTGCCAAAAGACACGCCGAATGAACTCTGCCCACGCTGTGCGGGACACATTGCGAGCGAAAAGAACGTCGAGGGTGGATTTCGAGTTCTTTAGCTCTTCTAGTTCTCCGCGCGAAAACTTTTACTACTTTCCTCACGAAGCTTCGAACTCCCGCGAAGAATGAAAAAAAAAAAAAAAAAAACAAATCCTTTTCGGAGTTGAAGTCGCGAATGGCTTATTCAATATAAAAGGCAATTGATGCGCGGATACGGAACGAGAGCTGAAGAGTAATCTTCGCTTGAGCTCAATGTCGATCTTAATGGTTTTTCGATGAATAAAAAAAAAGTATGAAAAAACGGAGAAAATCGAATACGGAAATCGGAGCATATTTTCTGCTCTCCCTCCTGCGTTTCCAACACGTGCGTAGCTATTCGTATTCCGGTCTATTTGGAATTCATATCGCGGGATATTTTTAGTAGAGGCCGTTATGTTTCCCGAGGGATTATTGGCATTATAAAAAAAAAAAAAAGACGGAAAGAGAAACGTGTGGGACGAGCTAACGTAACGTGGGTCTGACATATAACGCTCCGTGACCACTGAACGCCGGCCGGAAAAAAGGTTTCAACTACTGATTACTCGGGAAGAATCATTTCAGCCGAAAGAATATTTTCAAAAAATGTCACGAGTGATTTTTAAAAATAATATTTCCGTGAAAAGAATGATATTCGCATTCCAAAGATATTTTTGAGTTTGAAGCTTATAATGATTTTTAAAACAATATTATAAGCTTCAAAGTTGAACATGTCTAATGTATGATTATAAAAAAAATAACAAAAATCGATTGTTTTTACCGAAGAACACATGTTTTTTAAATAAGATAAATAGTAAAAACTAATAAAATGAGATTACAAAATAATACCCTCCCTTCCCCCCTCAAAAATCGATTGCGATTGCAAATATTCCGAACAACTATTTCGTTTACGAGCAGCATTAATTCCCTAGCAGTCAGGTAGTAAAGAGTTCTTTTGGTTTGAAAAATTCGTTCATTTCAGTGCTCAATTTAAGACTCGAGACTATCTGTTAAAACTTTCTCGATGGCGAGCCGCGCGTTCATTGAATCGAATTGTGTCCTGAACATAAATCTCTTTCTCTTCCTCTACCAGTCTCTCTCTACACATATATATATATACATATATATATATATTTACAGAGCCGCACTTAACTATCTCGTACTCCCGCGCGATAGAAAGAACAGAAAAGGATGAGTTGCGCGGATCACGTAGCGGCAATAATTTTGCAGTATCTATTTAAACCCGTGGCTCCCTCGTGGAAAAGTGAACGTTGCGGTGCTGGCCCGCGCGCCGTATAACGCGAATTGTTTCGAGCCGTGCGCTTTCACCGAGATTAACTCATCGCCGTTACCCCCCAATCGTAAATCATTCCCAAAGGGTGTAAGCAAAGGTTTCAGCTGTAGTTGACTGCGAGAGCCCTTTGCGGTATGGTATATCGGTCTATCGTTATCGACCGATATATTCCACTATCGCGAAATTCATTCTCGTCTCCCGAGAGACGTTTGGTCTACGACGATCCGTTTTACGGTCGTGTCGCTCTGTCCTCCGGTCCGACATCGTTCGCGGGGCTGCCGTCGCACTTTCTTATCGAGTCCCGGGGACATAAAGCAGAGATCTCGGTTGCGTCGTCGCGTCTGATAAACACGAGCGGCGAATGTGCAAGAGGGTTGAAATAAAATAAAGAATCAGAATCTGCCTCGATCGTCCGCCCACGTGTATGCATGAATAATACATCCATCAGAAGAAAGCACGACGGTACATTCACTTCCACGCTACGGTGTGACTCACGTTTTTTTCTGCCTTTTAATAAAGAATGCATCGATGCGTGCGAAAAAAAAATATATATATATTGCGATTCTCGCGTCTCGGTGAGTCGCGATGAAAATTCATGAACAGTCGAGACGTCGCGACGATGGCACAGTTGTACTCGAATAATATATAACTCGCGGGAAATAAATAAATTCGTGGAAAGTAGGTTAAAAAAATGTGTTGTTCAATGAATAATGAGTTTTCTTTGTCTCTGAGCTGATACTGACTACGCAACGAGTATTCGGTACTTAGCTGAGAAATATTTTTCCGAGTTTTCTTCTCACGCGCGCGTTTTCGATGTTCCCGACGCAGTCTCGCGACAATTCGTGGGGGCACTGAAGAGAGTGGGGTAATAAGATTGGAGGAAAAAAACCGTGTACATATATCTATACCGAGGCGGAATCAATGGCAGAATATTTCCGGAACGTCTGGCGCCGCTCTTACGACTCGCTTCGTATAGCTCAATGAAATCTACTTACCGAATTTTCCTCGATAAACTCGTCCGAAAGTCCGTCAATCGGTCGTTGCGTTGTTCCCTCTCGTCGCACTTCAGCCTCGACGGACGACCGAACTTCCGCGGCCTGCCGACACACTCTTGTTCTTCGCATTCTCACAAATTCCTCGACCGTCCGGCGAAGCACGCAATTTTCGCAAATGCAAAACGCCGGCTTTATTTTTGTTTTGAATCACTCTTTCTGTTTACGAACACACAAACACCCCACTCTCGTTACATCGCGAACGTTACTAAACGTTTCACTGTTTAACGGTCACACGGTTCGCCAATCATCGTGTTCCCCCGACCCCCCCCCCCCCTCCCTCTGCCCGCTCTGAGATTCGTGACGGCCACTTTGGCAAATAAATTGTAAAATGTTTTTCAACATTTTTCTCAATAGAAGACTTGTTAAGACTTGTGTTCTCGACCTTGACTTTTCCGTTTTTTATCCGACGATTATCTTAACCCCACTTCGTCGTATCAACAAAACCCGGCGCCCTTTCTTCGAGTCGCGGCTGATCTGAGTTTATATTTTTATTCTTACAACTTTTGCTGTTCGACCATTTCGTACAAAGATGCTATCGATCTATCGCAAACACTGAGATGAATTAATGAGATAAGACGATTTTACGTTTGTCTTTATCGTAACAATCGAACAAGCGTTAAACACGAATTGAAGTTTGTTAACAGCTCGTCGTAGTTTTAGCTCGGCAGTCGAAAGAGCTTTGATTCTTTCTACTGTGTTTTCCACAGTAGAATACATTTGCCGACTGGCTGACAACGAATGGAATTAACGCAAACACAAACATCAGTTTAACGTTGATCTTCATCAGATTTGTTTAAAAAACGAGAGCACTCCTGCCGCGACGCCGTGTTTACGGGGTACTGCTTTAACAGTCGTCAACACACGAGTGATCGCTCTCGCCAATCATCGCGTACCTCCCCCCACTTTGGGAATTATCCATCGAAGCTTTTAAACTTCGGACGATCTGTTTCAAACAATATATGACTGCAAAAATTGACAAAATAAATTAAAATCAGCTTAATAATATTCGTCATTGCTCATGATTCTATTTACAGATGGATAATCAATCGATAATTGTCAATAACGAATAATTGTTATTTGTTTTTTGTTGAAGGATCGCCGCGGGTGTCGAGAGCTCCGAGTGCGAATCACGATGGACAACGAATTGTCGATATCACTGGTGATAGTTCTGGTTATCGGTGGCGTGATGATAACCGCTCTGCTGGCTTGTTACGCGTGTATATTCCGCGATCTATGCTGCAGGCGCGTCGATCGTTCGAAGCGACGACGAAACGGACGGGACAGTCCGGGACACGGCTCCGGTGACCTTGGCAGACCGCGTCTCGACACGATTCCCCTGAACGACATCACGCAAGCCGATAGCATGCCGACGGAATCGGAAAAGGTCTGAGGGAATCAGAGGAAAGATTTGCTCATCGGAGCGTCGTTGCGATATCGACAGAAAAAGGAAAAATGAAATTTTCAACAATCGACATCGCGGTGTTCGACAGTCATGGAAAATTTCAATGTCTCCGATTCCCTTCGTCTCCCCGCACGTGTACAGACTGGTAGAACAACGTTTCTCACGACACATACATATATATACGTATTTATTCATATATGGCAACGTGTGTAATAATAAAAAAAAACCTTTGTCTGGACAAAAAAATACTCAACATCTTATTCACGTAAAAAACACGAAGAAACCCCCGATCAAGGTCGGTGGTTTCCGTATCGACGTAGCGGCGATTCAACGTTTCGCCGCATCCGCGTTATTCATATATATATAAAATAAATTTCTATTTTTTCTCTCATTTATTCCATTAATATTTAGTGTAGCGTGTGGTAGCGCGTCCGCTCTCGGCGCCTGCAAAGCCGACGCATCCCTGCCGTTGTCTCTTGGTAACTCTGTACGGTAGAACTGTTTTTCGGTCTAGGTCCACCCGTGATAATAATCGTAATTGTTTAACTGGGGCACTTTGGAGCCGAGTATTCGGAGGCAGCACGGTGGTTAAGAGAATCTGTGTTTTTTTCTTTCTTTTCTTCTTTTTTTATGCATTGAGAAATCTCGATCATATCCGTCTTGACTAGCTGATTTGATTGTTGAGCTGCTGCAGTACGGAGAGCACTACTTCCCGTAGAGTCTGAAAAATCGAAATTTTTTGTCGTTGTTAATCGTTTGTACGCAATGATGGAGAGAAAATAAAGATCTTGATAAAAATGGGAAAATCTTCGGTTTGGATCTATTAATTTCGAACGATTCGTCGTTGGTATTTCATTTATCCAGCCCGTTGAGACGTTTTGATAGCACAATTACGTAACTCGTCATTATTGATTATATTTGGATAAATGAAATGTGGCATTAAGGAACGTATAGAAATGCTACGAAACTGTATTCAAGTTCACGATAGCCGATCGCGAGCAAGTTGCTTTTCGAGCATCCTCAGCTTTAATGTTCCGAACAGCCTGCATGTAAGAATTGACAAAAAAAATATGCCTACGTCGGCTATTGTAAAAAAGAAAGATAGGAGAGGCATCGGGCGTACCTGAGGCTTGCAGTGCTCCTCCAACCAGCTGAAAACGCAGCCCGACAACTCGGCGAAATTAGCAACGGAGATATTGTTGAAGGTTTGAAAGAGGCTATCCATGATCGCCTGAAACTAAAATTCGATACATTTTTTTAATGATCCGATTATTATGATCTAACTCAATGACATAATTTTAAAGAATAAATGCAATTGATCTTACAACTTGAAATTTAGTCTCGTCCGAAACGCGCATTTCCGCGTGTCCCGGCTGTGTCTGATGAGCTTTCACGATTTGCTCGTAATTGGCTTGCATTATTCTCAACGCCACCACCTCCTTCCTGAGAGCGTTTCGCTCCTCCTCCTGTTTTTTCTTCTGTTGCAACAAGAACTGTATGTAATCTATCGATTTCTGTAGCACCGTCGCCTTGGAGAGTTTGTAACCGGACGAATCGGTGTGCTGGCAAGTTGGCACCAGATCTTGCAAGGAATCGTAGCCCTTCTTGATGGCGTCTCTGCGCTTCTGTTCCGCCTGAGTGTGAGCCTCTCTGCGTCTCTCTTTGTAACTGATCGTGGAACTCTTATTGTCGCTGTCCTCGTCCTCTGAAGCACGAAAAAAAAAAAACGAATGAAAAAAGAAATTCAAGACATTGACAAATTGGTGGCTCAATAATTTACCGGTGTTGTGAGCCGACGAGGAAGGGGTGTTAACGGAGCCGGTACTGCTGCAACGCGAAAAAGTGTAGCGTTCCGTCGGACTCGAAGGCTCCAGCTTCAAATCCCCGTCTGAGCCAGCTCCGCTGTTCCCCAGACGAGAGGCTTGACCATCTGCACACACAAAAATAAACATCGTTAACGTAAACTCTTCGAAGCCCCTTATCTTATCGCAGCTTCGTTATTCTTATCGAACAAAGACACATTTATTTTCCGCGCGATACTTGACCGAAATAAACTTTCCTTCGAGTGTTCGACGACGCGTAACAAATTTTTTTAGCTCAACGATAACCAATCAAGTGTTGAAAATGGAGAAAAAAAATTTCCCGAAAAGACAAAGGGATTCGTGATTAGTTTAAGAATATCGTGAAATTATCGCAGCAGCTGTCTGATAATTCAATGGTCGAGAGGATGTGTCGATTACGTGTGCCGCACACGAGCACGTGAGAAG
This sequence comes from Ischnus inquisitorius, assembly GCA_963924025.1. NCBI lineage: Eukaryota > Metazoa > Arthropoda > Insecta > Hymenoptera > Ichneumonidae > Ischnus > Ischnus inquisitorius. Next base: position 12,143,486 of record OZ001250.1, read on the forward strand.
GTAAACATTGGACTAATTGGATTAAAGAACCGTCGTATCTCGTGACAAAGTAAAAACGCTATATATATATTTATCCAGAAGCACCTCTCGCGCACAATAACAAACGACGAAATTTTCGACTCACGATTCTCGAACGCGTCCTTGTGCGACATATCGGCCATACAGATCACAGCGGCGGCACAGCTTCCGACGATTTTTTTATTTACAAAAGAAAAAGAGAACTCTCCCGTGTCTCGTCGTCGTCCCTAAGAAACGTGACGACTGCACGATGCGCGTAGACGCGGGAAGGTTACGATCGCGAAGTCGTGGCTCATTGGTAACATCCGCGAGACGTTTTATCTGGCTCGATCTTCGCGGATAAGGCGGCCCTCAAGGACATTAGATCGCGAGCCCCGGAGCGCTAATTGACGAGATACCGCGCGAGAAAAATGTCATGATAAACGAAATGGGAATGAGACGTTTCGCAATAACAATGAGACTCGGACGCGGCCATTTTGCTGCGGAAAGGCAGCTGAACGAAAGTAACGCGACCGGAGTGGGGAGAAGAGACGGAGATAGAGGGAGAGAGCAGGAGAGTTCGGCGCCAACCAAAGCGTTGACACGATAATAACATTGAGGGGGGAACTGTCAAACGGAACCACGTGTCCTCGCAGCAGACGAAAACAAAGTGCATCGTCCCGCCTTATCTCCATCGCAGGGCTCGAAGGGTCTTGTTTGAGGCAGCGTCGAATATTGTTTACGCTGCAGACACGAGCGATGAATCATGAAAACAACACCCTTTCAATATGCAATCTCATGCTATGCTAACACAAGATTAATGTGTAAAAAACAATTACGCCATAGAAGGGCAAATGAAATAGTATTTCTGGATTAATGAAATACAAAAGAATCGTTTTGCACGCGTAATATGTTAAATTATGTTTATTATAGGGTGTATCTAATATATATATTTACAATTGGTTTCGATACACGTAAAACGAAAAGAGACAGTAATTTCCTACGGTGTGACGCATAGACGGGCCCGGCCTCAACCGTCCCAAATGTATTTATCATATTTAAATTATTCTTATTCATTTTTTTTCATCCTTCCCACCATTCTCAATCTTTTTATCGAATGTTTCTTTTGTTTTCGCGTTGATACCCGGTTTATGCGAATGTATATATCTATCTCTTCCTATCGCGTTTTGTATTCGTTAATTATGCATTTCAACCAAATTGCGACGGAGTGCGAGTGATTATGCGATCGCAGAACGCGCCACCGCGCCCCCTCCAACACTTTTTGCCATACGATCTCTTCGAGAAACTGAAATTCATATGTGACAAATCGGAGAATGATATCCCATTGGAAATTGCGAAATGTTCGTTTGATATTTGTGATAAAAAGCGAATTCTCGAGGTTCAACACAACTCGACAATGCGACTTCTCTCTGCACTCACGGATCTCTCTAGCCATAAGCAGAGACTAACTCATATCGGTAATTATCTATCGGCTAATTGTGTATTTTTCGTCGTTACACTCGAGTATATATCTGTTAACCACTAGACTCATTATATCGTATGCGGTACACAATAATACGTCAATCTTCTTCCCTTCTTTTAGCTGTTATTCGCTCGGGGACGGATTTTACCGGATAAACTAACATTTTCTTGTTTTTGCTTTACTGTTTCGATGAATTTAATATACGTCGCGTTGTTTGCTTCAACGGAATTCGTTGATATTTTTTTCCGTATGCAGGATCGCCGAAGATTTTCAATTGATTTTCGAACACCGTTATTATACACCGTAGTTTTTTTTCCTCCAATTGTCAATCAAATGGTAATTTACAAAATTCAGCAATGTCCGAGACGACGACCGAGAAGCGCTCGTCCCCGCTTCAATTATTAATTAATTATTCACTCGATCTGAAGTGCATCAGATATTTTCTTTTTTTCACACGCGTTCGTTTTTGTTTCTCGTAAATCAGAAACGTTCAATCGTGAATATATATTTGAATAAAGGTCACTTTTCCGCGATTTAATCGATAAAGCATCACATTGTAATGAAATTTCGTCGTGTTTATTTTTTTTATTTTTTTTTTTCACTTATTTGAATAATTTTTTCTTCAACTTTTTCACGCTTCGCACATTCATGTTTTTTTCACGCACTCTACTATCCTCCCAATTTATCTTCTTTCTCATATCTGTGTTATTTCTGATTCGACATCGATAAAAAATTATATATATATATACCTCAATAATTATTTTATTATTAGTTCTTATATATCTTATTGTTCCAATAGAATCCAAACTAAAATGCTTTGTGGCGCCACGTTCTCTCATCTAACACCCCCGCCCTCCCTTCACTCGTCGTCATATATCTTTTAATATATTCATAATAAAGTATTATTCACCTATCATCAGTAATTCTTTACCGTTATAACTACAATTATCAATAATAATAATAATAATAACCCACAATATTACTAAACACTCTCGCGAGATTAACTAACGTGGGTGAATCAGTACACATAAGACAACCAGCCGCATTCGTCGTCGATCGTGTTTCCCGATGAACGTACCGTGGGCTAAAAAGCGTCAGACTTTCAAATATCAATAATATAAATTCTTTTTTGTTCTTTCATAAACGCCTTTTTCGCGTAAAGGGATCTACGCGAATTTCTCAAAAGCATATCGAATTTTCGCGTGAGCGATTGACGAACACCTCGAACCCCCCCGTTAAGTCTAAAAGTATTGCAATTTTCTTTCCATCTTTCCACTCGCGACGAAATCATTTTCATTTTAATTCGACCGATCCGACGCTCTTTCCCTTTCGTACGAACTTTTATTTCGTTCTTTGTATTTTTATTTCAACGTTTCTTCCGCAAGGTTTCGGTAAAACTACGTTTCTTTTTCTTCTCTTCAACAATGTTTTGATTTGATAAATCTTGGATACGTTGAATTCTCAGCCACTCGGACGAGTCGGAATATAAAGGTAAAGGTTGAACGAAATAGAATTCTCGAACATATACCTTGGCTCAGATATAAATGAGAGGTTGATATGGTAGTTGGCAGGAATAAGCAAAATCTAACTCATTTCATTGGTTTATCCAGCCCCTTCAGGGGAAGTTAAGAACAAACGACATCGATTTCACACGCTCGGTTTTCCGCTGTTCGCTGCTGTTGAAAACAATAGATTTGGCCCGGTGGTCGATACGAGTGCAAACCACATTTTTTCCCTCGGATCTGTCAGGTACCGTCGAACGGTCGCGAAGGCAAAAAACAAAGTAAAAATGCTAAAGAGCCCAAATCGTAATCGACAAGAACTCTGTTGAATACTTTCTATCAAAAAAAACGTTGCCACGTGGAATTTTTCATTTGAACGTTATGAAAATATCTGTTCACGAGCGCTGAGTATATGTGTTTTTTTTCGTAGTTCACGAACGAAAAGAAACATGATGTATCTTCGACGCGCGATTTTAAGCGGAGAAACATTCATTCGACTTGCAACGCGCCGCGCAAATCGCCGTAGTTATTCCCGTAGTTTTCCAAGTGTGCTCGACGATTAAAACGAAAAGAATAATAACGATAATGGTGCGATACTTAATCGGTGATTGACCGAAGAGAGTATCGCAACGATTCTGAAAGTAAAGAAAGTTCAATTGGTAAAACGTCGATATCACGAAGTTTCGTAGTCTTCATGATACATCAACTCCGCGATAGACCGTCCTCGACCGAACCGACGACTGTAACATTATTTCGCAAACCAAAGAACGCACCCACGCGGTGGCATGACATCCTATGCGACCGACTCTACCAGCACCGAGAAAAACGTACTTCGCGGCTGTAATTTAGAATATTTTCAGTTTCTCGAGTTTTTTACCGTTGCTCGGCGGCCGTTCCGCCGTAATGTTTATTCTTTAAAAAAAAATTCGGCAAAACGAAACGTTTCGAGTTGCACTTGTATTACTTTCCACACGATTTTTTCAATGTATTCCTGTATACGAATTACCGCTTCTCGTATGCGTGACAGAGAACGAGAATTGCGCAATGTGTTGTTGTTTTTTTTATTCAATTTATAACTTTCGTTTGTTTGCACTTATCGGCAAGTCAAAAAAACGACAAATATGCAACTCGAAGGCTTCGGCAGGCTCGACAGTGAAGTACACGATAGAAAAAGCTGTGCAGTATCCGAAAAGCTTTGTCGTCGTTTAAGAGCGAAACCCGTCGACGTTGACGATCGATAGTGATTTTTGTACTTTGCTAGAGACCGGTTCGTACGTCTAACCGTGCTGGTAGAGAATAACGTTGGGGGGGGGGGGGGGGGGGGGGGGGGGGGGGGGTGAGAGGGGGAGCAGTGTCGGGTCTGCCCTAAGAGCAAGGACCTCGTTGGCAGGGGTCCCCCAGAAGGGATGTTAGATAGATAGATATATTTTTTTGTACCATGATCAGAAACGGTTTTTTTTATATCTTTGAGCGCTTTGCCTGACGGGACTTGACGGTGCGACCTCTCTTCTTTGCTGCGGCATCGTTGGTTCGCTGATTTTGCGATTCCTCGGATGAGGCCTTTCGCTTTGCCGAGACTGAGGGAACTGGCGCCTTTGGCGGTGCCATCACCATTGGCAGTGTCGCAGTTGGTAAACTCTGTACCGCTTCACTCTCGGTCGGGCTCTCCGAGTCTGGGATCGGTATGAAGTTCAGCGCTTCGCCGAATGCCTCGGGCAACACTTCCGGATTTCCGAGAGCCTGATGATCCTCCGTTGGCACTGGCATCGGCTGACCGCAACCACCGCACGGTATCGCCGGCGATTTTGATCGCCAGTATTGCAGCTCCGTCTTGCACTTGTTCAACTCCTGCAAATTAACGTTACTTCCTCATTTTATAATTGAATACTCGATATCGGTAGAATTTTTTTGATTAATTTAACAGATTCACTAACGCGTTTTCTTCACCCGAACTCTCATTGATTTTGTTAAAGAGCGGTCAAAAAACCACCCGATGGCCAATTCGTCAAATATTTTTTTCATTAACAACAAAGCATTGTTGTTAATAACAAACTTTTTTTTTTGCTCGGTGTATTTTTTATGTTTGTAACTGCCATTTCTTTTTTACGAACTCCGCGGGCCCATGAGATGTACCGACTGATACCTTGGTAAATACCTGTAGTAATGTGCTGAATTTACGCGATGTTTCCTCGTTCTTTTTGTCGTAATCGTCGAAGCGATTTGCATACTCGACGATCTGTTTCTGTTGCTCGGACATCTTGGCCTTGCAACTTCGCAAATCGCGGCGCATGAGCGTCATTTGCGTTAGATGCCTCTTCATACTGATTTTTATTTTGCGCAATCTTTTTCTGAAAGCCAAATTCGCCTGGGGCGACGGGACTTCGAGGAGTGCCCGATCGCCGGGCGACTGCGGCGGCGAGCCCTCGTCGCCGTTCGCACTTCCGGATTTTCCACCGCCGACGCTCATCGGTGGCGAGTCGAGGCACATGAAAGGCTTGCTAACGCTACTTGATGCTAAAAAGTAAAAAAAAACGGTTGTATATCGACGACAATGAATTGTATTTCGTACATAAAAAGCGCTCATATATGTTTTTTTTTTTTTTCATTCTTTTTTGTAACTCACAAGAGAAAGTTCCCGCGAGATCGAGGAAATCTGCTCCGAAATACGGTATCTCCGGTAGTGTCGGCTCGATTCTCTCTTTGAAGTACTCCATGGCCATTGTGCTCAAATCGAACAGTTCATCCGTGACTTTGTAAGGCCTCGCGAGTTTTTGCGTTACTTTTATGTAGTGCAAGATCCGATAGACCTCGTCCAAGATCTGCAATAAAAAAAATATGTAAAAATAATCGATCCTAAATTCATTGCATTCATTCACACCACATTCTTTTTTGTATATTTTTTTGTCCTTATTTGGTGTTGAATCGTTGACTCACCTCGCCAGGAAAGAAGCAACAGTGTTTCCTTTCTATGTGTTTTCCAAAGCTCATCTGTAGCAGCGTCAATCGCATGTGCAACGTCTCGATTATATCGGATTCGCATGCCAGTGGATGATTGCGTCTTGCCGACTCGCGTCTCGGCATCTGAGCCTTTATCGATTGAAAACGACTGAGCATCTGAGCCTGGAGGCGCTGAAACGTCGAGTTTAAAACCGATCCACAGACTCGATCCATTTGGTGGCATACCTAAAAAAAAAAAAATTAAAATTTTTCATAATTTCTACAATAGCTTTTTTTCTGATAAATAAAAAAATATTGCTTCGAACTCACCGGACGCAGGTGCGCTACTGTGTTAAAATCGAGATAGGTACAAATTTTCTCCAAAATCTCCATCGGCAGATCCAACAAATTGACTCTGCCGATCGGCGGGGCGCTCGTCAAAGTCGGCACGGGAAGACACACGGGCACTTGACTGTGGTGTTTTCGCGAAGAAGGTCCAGGCTCGCATACGCCCTCGCCCACCGACGCCGTTCCGTTGCCTCCTCCCATGTTACTCGATTGACGAGTCGACACCATTGTTGCAAATTAACCTCGACGATTCGACTGCACTAAAAACCTGGTGACGATCAAACTCAATTCAATCGTACTACGTCACAATTTCAATGTCGTAACGCACGTGTAACATCGCATGAAAAATTGGAGTATGGACGATGCATGACGATAAATTGTGCGCACTAAACTCCATCGAATCGACAACAAGGTTGGTGGGCTCGAGGAAATGCATACATTTTTCACCTCACTTCTTCTTCTCTTCGATGGAATCGAAAAATTTTGATGTGTTCATTGAAGAGAAGATTGAAAAAAAAAAAAAACGAAGTGACGAAAGATCCAGGATATTTCGGGGTTAACGTACGCGACGAAATGTCGCGATCTTTCTTGTACCTCTAAACGTTTATCGCCGATGACCGTGGAAAAAAACGTTTGCGAGCACCGTCAAATTTTGTATTCGACCAACCTTGCCCTATTCCTCTACGCCCCGGTTCGCCGCGAAATGATTTTTCTCGGAAGGGTCTTCCGGCGACCGCAGCTTCGCAAAAACAAAAAAAAGAAAGCTTCCTCCCGGAAGACGTCGTGCGAATTGATTTCGCGAATGTGTACGCGGAAACTACGATGAATATTTCACGAAGTCGTCGATGCGAGTGTCGAAAACGCATCGGTCACGAAATCGGAGCGCATTGTCGATTCGAACCGTTTTTTTCGTCGGAGAGAAAGAAAGAACGTCGTTTCTTGAACATATCACTCCAAGAATTTTCGACAAAAGGTTTAACGCTCTCCCCCAGGACGTTTTCACGCACAGCCCCCGGTGGCGAAGAGCTCTCGCAAAGGAAAAACTCCCAGCACTCTATCAACGGGCGGGAAGGTTTTTTACTTATCGTTATTTCTCATTCACTTTTCTCCGTACGTTAACGAGCCAGCGTTTCGTTTGTATGAAAGAAGATGCATCCTCACCGTGATGAAAATCAGAAGGAAATATTCGAGCCGAGAAACGCGGGGGGTAAGAAAAGACAACACAAGGTGAGGAGAGACAGGTACGCGACAGTTACGGTGAGTATAGGTCGATGACGACTCGGAATATATCGTAGATAACGCGATTTTTACCACCGAGCCGAAGCGATGCCAAACGCGTCGAGATAGTTCGATCGACGCATTGTCGGGATAATTAATTCTTTCGAGAATGAAACAACGGTGACGCGTCGAGGATATCGTCGCTTTGCGTGTTTAGATCGAATTTTTCGTTACCTTACGCACGGTGAGCGAGGATCACTGGATTCGCGTTGGCGTTTTCAGCGACATTTTGACGGAGGCACCAACTCTCGCAGTCGTCATTTCTCCCTCACTAAAATCCCGTTAGCTCCGTCACTGTTTCTCCAGTCAATCCCAATGGCTTTTCCCCTATAGCTTGCGCTCCGTCTCGTCGCTCTCCCTACCTTAGGGACACTGTTCGCGTTACCCCCTCTTCGCCCGCTAGTTCCAATCGTCGCGAACGCACACACGTTCGCGCGCGTCCGAGCGTGTTCTACCGACACAGGCGCACGCGGCAGTGTAACCGGTTAAAAGCCCGCGCGCTCAACGAAGTTTCCTCGATGTTCTGTTTACCCTGGAAAATCATGAAGGGTCGTGTACGGGCACTTCGACCAACGATCATTCATGTGACTAATTCAAGTTTCGGCTGTAAACGAATCTCGGAAGAATTTGATAAACAACGTATTCGAGTGTAGTGAGTTGTTTTGTTGCGTGCGCGAAAACTATGCGGTTAAAGGATGATAAAATGAAGACCGTCACGGTGAGTTCGCAACGAAGTTTACGAAACAATTTCTGTATGGAGAGAATGACTTTTTGTTTACAGTAGAATGAGCTCGCGTGAAGTTTTCGTGTGTCAAATGTAAACCTTGCGAGCCCGAGAAGGAACCGCGTTTCGCGACGCCACTGCGATTACTCGGGCTCTCTCATTGGTCGTTGCGTTGCTTTGGTTCCACGAAGATCCTTTTCCGTCGCATCCACGCGCATACGCAGTGATTTTTCGAGGGCTTTGTATTTCAAACGCTCAACGCTCTAATACAAACAATATGTTGTCTCGATATTTTCCGGAAATAATGCTTCAATTATTCGTCTCCAATAATTTCTAATCATATTCCCAATGGTTTTCAAGTTCAATCAACGAACTATGGGAAAAAAACTAATCGAGTTATTTCGAAGACGACGAAAAACGAATGATGCATTTTTCTAACGAACGAATGAATGGAATTTAATAATATTGAAATGAGTTTTATTATTGAAAATCCGAAAATAAATTTTAGACGAATTTTAGATTTCCGGAAATAGGATTATTCTTTTTACGGAGTAGCGCGTGGTCGTATTCGAGATAAAAATACGCGCAACAAAGAAAGGCGCGCGAGAAGCTCGCTAATTCAGTAGCGACGAGAGCTACGACCTCACAAGCGGTTCAGTAGAAGCGAAGGTGCAGAACTGAGCGTTCCTTCGAAAACCGGAAACGTTTGTCGCACATGATATTCCACGAGATATTTAATTTCTCTCATCCTCCGACCCAATGTCCGCGGACTTTTCGTGTTTATCGTAATTGCCCCGTGCTCACGAGGCAATGATTAACGAGATCCGTTCCGATCCCCCCCGCATTCGAACATTCGTTGACACGTTCCATGACGTAATTGTTAAATCAAGAAATCGCCGTCGTTGCCTGTTGGAAAAGCCGCTCGATTCACGCGGTTTCGAAATCGCTACAATAATCTACAGGTTAAACGACCATCCAACAGTCGCGAGAGCCATTTTATGCCGTGTCGAACGAATCTTCGAGGCAAAATCACCAGTTTTGGTACATAAAACGACGGAGTTAATTGAATACCATTCGACACTCGAGAATGTTCAAGCGTCACTGAAAACATGGAAAATCCATTCTCACTTCATTGTCGGAACTAATGAGAAAAAACAAATGAAACTTATCATTAACTTACGCTCGGACTGGCCAGGCTTTTGTTAGATCTGAAAAAACGCGCACAAATGCGTTGTTCTAATAATCCTAAAGTGGGTGCAGAGTTTATGTCCTTGCTTCCGCTTTCGCGGTTTTACCTCGGTCAGCAAGAACTCTTTTTTTTCCGCATTGATTCCGTGCGTTTCGTTGTGAAACTGCTACCATTCCATCTAAAACCTCTTTTATCTACAGTTCAGATTGCGTTTCTCTTGTTTCTCATTTTTACGAGAGTCGAGAATCGCAATGAGAGGTTTTCGCCGAGTTGAGAAACGCGCTTCTCCCGAGTATTATTTCCGGAGCGAAGCAAAGTGAATGAAGACCCTTCGGAGTTTTATATGCCGTTGGGAAAGAACAAAAAATACAACGGCGCGGAGGCTGCGAAGAGTTTTTAGCTCGGAGGGTCGAGCTGTGTGTGCAACGCTGCGGGCCCTTTCAGGAAAGATTGTTGCCCTTGGAAGGCGAACGAGTACCAGGAAGCCTGGCTTGAGGATTCAGTGGTTTAATGACCCAGCGTCGACGAGTCACGTATATCTATACATGCAGTCCTATATACGCATATGTGAGTAAGAACGGCCGATAGTCTCTGCGGCGATGATTCGCAGGGTCCGATGAGATACGGGCGGTCGGATTCCTTGCGGGTGTCTCGTCGGATCTCTCCCACACTTTGACTCATCGCTTGCGCCTAAAGATTACAATGTCCGGATTAAATTAAACGATCGATATAAAGAGCGGAAGAGGTATTTAATGCAACTATATTTTTTATTGTAGTTTTTTGGATGGTGACTCAATATCGCAATAAATTCAATTAGAAATGTGCATCCAATGCGTGAAAACAATATTTTTCACAGGCTATGCATTTTTTCAATGAACTCGTAAAATAATCAATGGTCGATCAGTTTTCTATTTCCGTGTCTTGTTTGTGAGTAATCGATCGAGTGATTTTACATTGAAAAAATCAATATCTTATCGATCTAGGAACACATCGCTCGATCCGATTTATCGATAAAAGTTCGCAAAGAAATTTCTTGAAAAAAAAAAGGTAAACGACGGGTCTCCGAGAATTTGAGCGATATTCTGCAGCGCTCTGATCCCGCGACTCCTTTATCCCGAGGGGGATAAAGAAACCGGAGAGTTTTGTAGTCGAGACTCACGAATCGCTTCGGCTAGACAGTGAAACGTAAGAGTTTAGTGTATGGCAGAAGCCGGCCAGTGTAGGTACAACCACGCAGAGCGTTATTTAAACGTGCTCGAGGTGGACTGACGGCGTTCAGTCGGGCACCGGCCGCAACGGTGCTGTCCGCATTTCTTCCTTCGCTCTCGCGTATTATAAGTTATACCCTACTTACTTCGCTAACATAACCAGGTGCCGTGGCTCCCCTGTCATCGAATAATACTCGGGCGATAATAACAGTTCGGTTCGTTGATTTTTCCCAGTGCCGCGACAACAAGTGGTCAGCACACACGGCACCATGTCTATAACCATTGTTTCTTTCGGTCTTCTATGTCTGTCCAGTGAGTAGGGTCATCTTTAAGTTAACATTTATTTATGTGCTCTTCAATTCGAATTTTTCGCGGCTGATGTAATAAAATGAATAATAGTGATCGATGAGTGTTTGAGATCTCGGAAGGAAATTCATATCAGAGTTACGATATCGGTGCAAGTTTAGTGATTGAACGATTGGTGGTCTTATTTGATATTTTTCACGGTCATTGTGATAAAAGAATTTTTTTTATCTATGCCAATATCGATAATTATTCTGCGGTTATCTCCGATAAAAATGAGGAGTTTCAACGCAGAAATATGAATGAAAGCTGAGCGCGAAAAATACTATTTGAAGTGGCCAAACGCGAGTAAATTGATTGAAACTTGTTTTTATTGTCCGCAACGTTTCAATAAATTGTTCATAATATTTGCGTAATATGAAGAATTGTTTATACAAAAATTAATCGTGACCGGCAGTTTTTCTATACAAGATGATGCGATTGGAAAGGTAGAATTTCTTTGCTAACGTTAAAAATAAACGCGACCGTTCTTTTAATTTCCTCGAAAACAATCAATTTGAATGAATCTAACTCGTGGCTTGTAAAATGTTAGAATTATAAACAAAAACGGACTACTCTAAACTCGAATAACTCAACATCGTATCGCTGAGATGCATAAGAAGTGACTAAGAAATAATAACGCTAGTTCCATGATTTATTCCATTCGGCATTATTCGCCTTTTCAACCGCTTCCTTACATACATAAGGTTTATCATCTCAAAACGCAGTGCGCATATTTTGTTTCTCGTAATGCGCCACGCATGATAAAGCACGACAAAATAATAAATATCAAATCAAATAATCCAGTAATACAAATAAGTGGAAATAAATAAAAATTGATGATCAATTCATTGAATAATAATTACGCTGAAATATACATAAAGTTATATTAATATCGGTCAGTGAGGCGCAATTGATTAATTTCCGATCAAATAAGTGATTGTGAATTTATCAATCTCGTTTATTGAAATTCGTTATTAAAAATAAATAAATAAATTCGCGATTCATTTTAACGCGAACGGAGAATTTAAGCGACGTAAACTTCTTCAAGTGAAAAATATGAAACTGCCATACTTCGTCCATTAAAAACGAAAGTAGAAATCGTCCAGTTCCATGTACGGCGAAGGTTCGACGCAATTTGCAGTCTATCGGGCCCACGTCGAACGGCACTCATTGTCTCTCTTTCGGTGAATCAATGGGTTCACCGTTAGAAAGAATGTTGCGTGCATCCTCCTCGGCGACGTCTGTCTCATGTTCTGTTCTTTTCTCTCGCTCAACGCGGAACGGGCTTGCGATACTCGTGACCGAGGAGGAATTAGAACGCAGACAAAAAGCGGAAGCGATACGGCCCCGCAAAGATCGCGCTGGTGTCCAACAAATTTATCCAAGAAATTTCGACATTCATAACGTTAAACTCCGCAGTTATACGCTTTCGCGATTATGAAAAATCCGGGCGAAAGAAATGCGAAGAAAAAGGTGTTATTGCTATATGTTTATTATGTAAGGTTTTTTTTTTCGTTGCCACATCGATGAAATAATAGAACCTTTTTCTTGTTTTTTGGTAAAAACCGATTCCAATCATGTGGAACCGCCTGTAGAAGAAAATAGCGTGACTAAAATAGACAGGACTTGTCTTAGATCAATCCACGCAGAACATCTGCCAATATGCCTTTTCGATTCCACTGACGCAATATAATAATAATAATAATAATATACCATAATAAAAAAAAAGTATTATTATTATCATTATTGTAAATAATAATATTATTATTGCAAATATTAATATTAATAATATCATTTTTTGGATCGTAAAATTTCCGCGAAACGCGAGGAGAATAAGAACGAAATGAAAAACGGTCGCGTGACAGAACGATTCTGGTAACTCAAGCGGCTAAAAGGGTTAAGAATCGTGATAAACGATCTGCGAGAAAATTATTCCGCGAATAATTAATCCCATTGTCGTAATTCGTATGTGCCCGCGGAGTCTCGTCGAAGACACGAGAGTCGCCGTAATGAAGAGAATAACGAATGTGAATCTCTCGAGTTTCACAGACGGTATCGAAGCTCGCCGTAACGGAAGTTACGAGATATCGTTAAGGCCGAGGGAGATTGGTTTACTCGTTGCGTCTCGCCGAGGCTTGCATTTTTCGCGACGGCAGCGGACCCGCGACGCGAGTTACCGAGCTCGAACTGCGCGAACAACCGAGTCTCGCGACAAGCACAATTCTTTTTTCTCCCCTTCGAAGCTATTTATAAGTTTGAGGAAATATTTCGTTAGTGAAGAAGAAAAAAAAAAGAAGAAATTATCTGTAAACGATAAAAATCCGGATTTGCGAAATTCATCGTTGCGAAGTGATAAAGAGAGCGATATGTGTGTCACAGTCACGAGGGATGGTAGATCGCTCGCGGTCACGAGCCCAAGAACGACTCTTGGATAACAAACACGACAACCGTGTTAGGTCAGAGTTCGTCATATTCTCTCCAAACGACCGTCCGCAATTTGTCAATAGAATCCGACTTCTTCTCTGTGAATTGTTTGATATGCACGTGAATCGATTGGCCGAAGCGATTACCGGGCTCGAATCGATGAAAAAAAGAGCAAAGAAAACGGATTTAATTTGGAAAAGCCGATGACGGTCAGCTTGGCATGAATCATCGATTGATTCTAGAGATTCAACGATAATTTCGCGCGGATAATGCGATCGCCATTAAACCCGGTACTTTTCCCGTCTACTTATGCTAATGGCGAGAAGAAAAATGCTAAAGTTTCGAATTTCATTAAACCGGGAACTCCCAGATACAAATCTTCGGGAAGTTTTTTTCTTTTAGTTGCAATTTTTCATTATTCAATAAACCTGTTAATTTTTTTTTTTCTGATATATCAGAATAAAAGGTTTGTGCGATTGACAATGACCGAGTTCGCGGAGGATCGACATAGTTACTGAATTAAATCGACGTCACGCAACGAAGATTCATCGGGGAGAATGATAAAAAAAAACGCCGCGAATTAGTTCTCGTTCATCGCGATTCTGCGAATTAACGAACCAAAACGCAAAGATTCATTTGCCGTCCCCGATTAATAGATACTGATTAGCTATCGGTTAACCGCGAGCGAAATTTCGTCATTACTGCGAAATGTTTCAATTACATGTGTTTATTTGTTTATCGTTCCGATGCACGGATTCGTTCGAACTTCATACGAATCGTCGTGTCCTCGCGGCAATTACGATTATCTGCTCATGACTATTCACCGAAGTTAACGAGCCTTCGGACTTCCGGCATTTCCATACATTCCGTCTTATACGCGTGTTTGCAAAAAAAAAAATGGATAACACTCCTCGCCTCAAAAACGTTGCAAAATTCACCGTGGAAGCGAAATTTTTAATAGATTTTTTTATCGCATCTTTCGGGAACATGTAAGTTCGGCCGCAAATTGTTTCGCAAAATTTGGACGATTTCACGAGGAAATAGAGAATCTGAGCTATTTCGCAACTGACGACCGTCGTTACACGCGCGCAGCCTCGGATACCGCGATCCATTGAAACTCCGGCGAATCTCTCGACTCGCGACTATTTCAAGGAGTTTCGCTTGATTCGTTTCGTTCGTTTCCAGAATTCATAATCACATTAATGTGCCCGGTTATTACCGGAGTTTTAACTACCGCGCTTTACCCGAAAGAAACTCGCCTCGCGTTTCTGGATCGTTTTCAACTTCCAACCGTCTCAACGAGAACGTTCTTCATTTTTATTTTCTTTTTTTATATGTCTTATATTCAGATTTCTTTATCGTCCTTGCGAATCGCTAAGTGGGTTAAGGACATCGAACTCGTGATGATCATCATCGAAATCGTCACGGGCTCTTCTCGCGCGTTCAACCAGCTCCTTAGAGCCTTGAACTTTTGCAAAAAAATAAAATATACATACAGAGATGAAGAAGAGACGATGGAAATCCGTGGACACGTGAATTATCGCGTTGCGCAATATTCTTATCGTTATTGTTAACGACGTTTGTATTATCGTTGCATAAATCGGTTATTCAATCCGTTACAGTTGTGAGTAACGAATGAATCGCTGCAACGCTCGAACGATCGACGATCACATTTTTTTCTCTCATTCGATATGTAACGAAAACAACACAGCATTTTTTTTTCGTTACGAAGGATCGTACGGAGCTCCGAAGTTTCTCATCCGTTCATTCGGGCTATAAATTCGTTCGGGAGATCGACGATAGAGTTTAATCGTGTTCCACACCGTCCGCGTCTATGCCGCGTGTATACCTTTCGAACAATGGAATGGACGTTTTTTTGTTGCTGCCGGTTACCAATTGCCTCGCTTATTGCGGGCGATGATAACAATGACTGTGCTAAGGATACCATGAATTCGAATGCCGTACACATGCATAAGAAACGGATAAACTCGGCCGAATCGGCGATAGCGCCATCGAGGCGAGTCGCGCCACGCGAGACACTATTTTCTATACGATTATCCACGATATGGCTTTTTTTTTCTTCCTTCTTTTCCGTCAATTTTGTTTGACGATAATTCGCAACTTTGCGTTAACGAACACGCGCCGATGCGAACGAGCATCGTCAATACAGCACGGACGGCTTTACGAATTCTGAAGAGACCAGCGTAATTTGCGATGACCCGTGCACAGAGCGGCTTCGTGTATTTTGTGCATTTGATGGGACGAAACGCACGCGATCGGAATTTTTTTTACGCTTCGATCGACGGCGCCTCGTGGACGTTCGCGAGTGAATAGTCTTGGTGCGGATGGCCTCAAGGGAATGTTCGTTTAATGGATTTTTTTAAACAACATCAGAATACATTTCCGATTCTTGTACAATTTTTTTAATCTATTTAAAATCCATTTGATTTAAAACAAAAAAATTATTACGATAAATTGATAATACAAAATTTAAGTTCTCATTTCATTTTCTGAATGACGATGCAGAATTGAAAAACAAAAATCGCTTCCTCACTAAAGAAAACGAAAGATACCATGTGCTAATTTATTGAAGAATGTGGGCTCGATACTTAGCACGTTTTCGCTCTTATTTTTCATGCAAAGAGAATCATTTTCAAAGAAAACGCGTGGCCGACACTTCTGAATGAGTTTTCCCGACTGGGAGGGGTAAACGAGGAATCTAACGATTAATTTATGACTCTCCAGTGTGCTTTGGTAACTCGTACTGAAGTTCATATCGAACGCTGCAGCGCGCAAAGTGCCTGGGAAATAAATTTTCCATCTATTCCCCTCGATGTTAATTGTTCGTCGCGTTTTATCTCATCGCTCTTGTTTGCCGCGTTTATTCTTTTCATCCTATTACAGTATTTGTAATTAGCGTTAAAAAAAACCATTATAAATGGACAAAAAAAGATCCCGTTACAAATTTTGCAAAAAAAAATCATCGTTCGGGTATAACTGTAATTAAATCTTAGGTTGCAAAAATAAAAATTGCATTTCATAAATCGTAAAAAAAAACAATATTAAAAGAAACAATGACGGTGCAAAAATCGTCAATAATTATCATGACAATATAATCGAGTAACTTGTACGTGTACGAACGGACGTATAATTTTTCATAATTATCGAAGTGTTGTGGGTTTAATTTATCTCTTGGATTGGATACGCCGCCGCTCGGGAATTATCGAGAATTATCCTCGCTGCATGCGCGCGGAGCCATTGATACGAGTTAGATGTAATCAAAACGTACTGTAATCATTGTCTTTTCCGTTTCATCGTAGTTCGCACAAGATTATCGTGCCGCGAGACGCGGCCCGGTATTACAGTTATTGGGAAGGAGATTGAAAGATTATTGTCTAAGCCGACTCGTTGTAACGATAACTTCGATGCGCTTCTTTCTCCGAAGACTTTCTCCGCGAAACTCGGAGCATCGCAGACACGGGGACGCCGTCTTGTTGCAAATTTTCTCTCAACTACTCGTCGAACGTAAACGCTCTACCGTGGGAGAATTCCGACTCGTGAATGCGTGCAATTCTCTTTTTCCGCCGAATTAACGAAATTCAATGCTTCTTCGCAGGTATCGCTGTCGCTCATCCCGATTTTACCTATGACGGAGATTACGGTGAGTTTTAATTCGATACATTGTTATAAAAAAATGTTAAATAAAATTATTTGTATTGTTTTATATCAGATTTTAATTTTTTTAAACTAATTCTTGTTATGGAGCAAAAAAAACTGTACAAAAAATCAAATTTGTAATAGATGATAAAAAACATTCGGTCATTTTTGTTGTTTTAATTTTTTCGTTTTTTTTTAAATTTTTATGTAATGAAAAAAAAAAAAAAATTCCAGGTCCAGCGCACTGGGGTGAGAATTACGAGACCTGCGTGGGAAAGCATCAGTCTCCTATAAACATCGACGATCATGTAGTGGAGGAGCTGAGTCTACCGCCGTTGAGATTTTCCGGTCTGGATGTAGCTCGCGGCACGTATCTCACGAACAATGGTCACACCGGTAAGGAATTTCATAGCGCTAGCACGTTTTTTTTTCCTTTTTTTCGTCAAACATACATACATCGCGGATTGCCGTGTACGTTAGTCGCCTCTGACGTTCTTACGTCCGAGCGTAACAATATCGTATCACATAATGTTGTAGCATATACGTGGCTCTACTTGCCCGCCACGAAGTCTTCCAGCAGTCCACCCCCTTTTTTTCATTGAACTTTTATCGCTCACGTTTCATTCTCGTGTTTCTTTCTGCTTGTAGACGAAACGATCGACGTAACAATGCGGCTATTGCCAGCGGGTATTGTTAGTCCCCTGGCGAGCCGATTATGGATTCATAATACGTAAACTTCGCTTCGATCGATTCCCAAGATTACATACTCGTGCATATGAATTTTTTAACGAAGGAATCGACGAGAAGGCTGCACAAGGAAAAAATGAATGTGAATGAAAAAAAGAAGCGACGCGATATCACGGAGGTTTAAACATAGAAGGGACTAAAACGAGTGCAAATACGATTTTGCAAATCGCTCACTCGAAATACGTCGTGAGCGACGAAAATGATCGATTCGCAAACATTATTTTTAGCATTTTTTTAAGCCGTAGACGCACGAGATTGGTGTCAAACATGTTTTTCAATGCTTGCTCTTCTATCGCGACATTTTTAAATTAGCTAGAAATCTCATAATTGGACGTACAAATACAGAGAATCCAGTAGAACGAAAGCAGTTCGAGCTGAAAGGCTATATTCGAGGAAAGACAATTCGAGGCGTGGAACGAGAAAGTATACGTACCGGATGTCTCCATACTAATACCGTAACCCAGTAACGAGAAAATAATTTTGCCGTGTTCTCTCGGCTCTCATGGCGAGTGAAACAAAAGTGAAAAGATTTTCTGACCTTCGAGAAATACAATGTAGTGTGGTAGTATGATGGATCATTAGATCCGGAATGTGCGCGTAATGCTCGTTGGTGCATCGCGTATTGTAGGGAAGCGTCTCGTCGTGCGTTGCGGCAATCCTCGTCCTTTTTCGATCGAGGCTCATCACGTTCTTGCGCAATCTCCGTCGATCGGGCTCGAATTCGTTGTCGACAATTGGAGCGTAGAGAATACAAAACTCCCGGCGCTATTGTGACCGCAAATGGAGATAATAGATTCTCGAGGCTGACTATTGAAGGGTATCGCGAGATCGTGTATTAAAAAAAAAACAATTACAAAAAAGAATGAAAAGCGACGTCACCTTGTCGGCGATTCATTATCCTTCCGCGCGTAACGCTTCTTCCGAGCGATCTTCGACGATTAAATTAACACGATTTAGAACGAAATTCCAAAGCTTTCTTATCGATCGGTGTTTGTAGATTTTTTTCACTCTGTTGAATCGTTTCATTACCATGATAATGCGAAACGTTCTCCCGGTTTCGCATAGACCTTTAGAGTCATCATGTGAACCATTCTTTGCTACAAAATAATGAGCCTTTTTTTTCGCGACCCTGAACGACAATGCAGATTTTATATACACGTTCTATTAGCCTGGCACGTTTTTCGAAACATCGGAGACACCATTAAACTAACAGTAATCTTAACAGTTCACTTCTTTAAAGACATACTTCCTTTATTCAACAGTTCGATAATCCCTCAAACTTTTCCTGAGAACGCACGTATCTTCGACCCCCTCCGGTTCTAATAGTGCTAAAAAGAACGAAACAATTTTACGTGAATTAAGGAATTTGGCTCAAAGTGTAGTTTTCACAATTGAACAGAAAAAAGAATTTTCCGAAATATTAATGTGGTTAAAAAATAAGGCAATCGTCACGTAGAATGGCGATTGCCTGAATTTATGAATATTATTATTTCATTTATCATTTGTTCATTATTATTATTCGTGCAATGAAATATTTCTTTTTTGCAGTCATGCTGAGAATGAATGATTCCGAGACCATCAAAGTATCCGGTGGTCCTCTTGAGCATTCTTACATATTCGAGCAGCTTCACTTTCACTGGGGTGAAAACGACACGGAGGGCTCCGAAGATCTCATAAACAATCATTCCTTCGCCATGGAATTGCACGTTGTATTTTACAAAAAAGCCTATGGATCAATGGAGGCGGCTGTTAATTTCTCCGACGGACTTGCCGTTTTGGCATATTTTTTCGAGGTACGAAATCTTTTACAGTGATTGATGCCAAAATTTTCAATGAATTTGGGAAGAAAACTAATGTCGGCGTTGAAACAACGAAGGGCTTTTTACGTCGTAACAGATCCGCGTGGCCCCGATCTTTTAAAAAGCTTATCGAAACGCCTTCGATTGATTTGAGACTCGAGGAAATCTCCCGGGATTTTTTATCGCTATCAGGGTCGTGTCTTTGCAAAAATGTGTTATCAATGTTGTCCTAACTTTGGTATTTGTTTTTCATTATAAAACTTTCTTTTACAGGTCAGCGAAGAGGATAATCCAACGTACAAGCCGATCGTCGACGCTCTGCCGGAAATTGAGCCGGTCAATTCTCAGAAAGAATTGCCAAACGATCTGATAATCAGATCGATTATCGTTCCTAAACCTTCGACTATCAACAATTACTTCACGTACGACGGCTCGTTAACGACGCCGCCTTGCTCGGAAGTCGTCACCTGGATCGACTTCAAGGATCCTTTGACACTGTCTCACGATCAAGTACGCGAAACGATGGACAAAAAGTCAATTCAAGCTGCATCGAGTTTCCTGTGCTATTCACTAATCGCCATTGATTTTCAGATCGAAGCGTTCCGCGCGATCAACTCCATCGAGGGAAAGATAACTCACAACTTCCGTCCGGTTCAGCCCCTCGAGGATCGTGTAGTATTCCACAATTTTCCGAGCAACGGCAACTTGCCGAAGTCAAAACCGCGCAACATAAAAAGCAACAAGCCGAAAAAGTCGAATACGAAAAGGGGCTCGCGATCGGGACAGTCGAGAATCCGTAGTTCCGTCTTCGCGATAATCGCCGCTTTTCTATTCGCATTATGTTCTTTAACATCCGCGCGTTTTGTCACGGGCGTTCGGTAACGCGAGGCCGCGACGAAAAATCATCGAAAAATTTTGTACTTCAAACAATCATTATCTCATTGACCGCGAAACTATATCCATATCATAACGGCAAGTGTTATATACCTTTCGTATACGATTTGTTAGCACAAAGAATGTTTTCCAGAAGTTGTACGACAATTCTCACGGCCTCCGAGCGACGTAATATTATTCGGTAGTTGTGTATCAAGCGTTACCGCGCGATAACAGCCGCCGATGCATGAACGTGTGAATGCACGCGACGCGTGATAAATAATAGATTACTCGGGTTGATTACAGGGGTGCTAGAACAAGCGAATCGATAAAATCATTGCCATCGTTAAAAGTTTAAACGCGCACACATAACGCAACTCGACGGAGTTGTTCATTTCCTTTCCCGAAGATCAAAGCACGCCGTTTGACTCGTGTTTGATCGCGTTAAAAGTGTAAATATTTATGCAATAAAATCAAACCTACGTCAATGTCGGAGCAATGAATTTTCTCATCTACCAATCGCTTCCGCGTTTGTCTATTGAACGTCGGGTGCGGCTTCAATGAAACACTGTTTACTCGACGATAATTCGATCAAAATCGATCGTGGAATTTATTTAAAAAAAAAAATCGTATAATGATTTAAGGATGATGTATGATACAATTGTACACGATGAATGCATTCTTCGATGGACGAATTATTTTCGACCCTCACATCGCGAATATCACGAATCGCCCGGCGCCATGTTTACCGCTTCCGCCAAATCGTGCTGACCTTGCTTAAGACGCTCCATTATCAATTCCGCTATACTCTTTTGCGTTCTTCTTTCCAATTTTTCCAATTGCTTCGACACGTCCCTTTTCAAGTCCCAGTCCGGCTTGCGAGGCGCGAGATTGCTGATGTCCTAAACACAGTACATACTTTTCTTGACAATATGAAAAAAAGTTGACTACTTCATTTTTTTAAACAAAATTAACAATAAAAATTTTAAAAACATAGGTAAATTAGTGATTAAAATTGATTATTTTTTTTATTCGGAAACCGTAATACTGTTTCTATTTTGAATTTTGTACGTAGTAAACAATGCAAAAAACTTACTTTTTTTTTTCTGTTTCAAGAAACTTGCAAAAATAGTAACAATTACGTTGTAACGCTTTTCCGATTTTTGTCCAGAGATTGAAAAATACTGCGGCGTTACATGAATTAAATCTAGAAATTATGCTTACGAGTTCCTCGACGACAACTTTGGATGTTGCAGCGCTAAGCTGATCCTGAACTTCGGCAACGACGTCACCAGGCTTAGCGTCTTCTATGACATTTTCTTTCAGGCTGTCGTCCTGCGGTTTGTAGCTTCTGAACTTCGGTCTGCAAAGATTGGTACGGTAAATAACGACTGATATTCAGAATTTTGTTTTCTCACCTTTCGTCGAAGATGAATTTTGTAAATATTCGACTTCAGGCACATCGGGCCGTTTTTAATTCATTCACTAGTAAAAAAAGAAATCAGTACTACACAGTTCACTAATTCACTGCCGAATAACAATGCAAATACCTCAACAAGGTTGAGTCGACTCGCAGTGAATTTTGCGCCGCTATTCGTGCAATTTCGCGAAAAAAGTTACCTTGGTAATTTGGCCGCGTCATCAGTCTTGTTCTCTTTGCTCTCATCGTTTTTTCTTTTGAGATTAGCGAGTCTTTCTTTTCTCTTCAAAGCTTCCTCTTGCAGAGAGCCTACTCGTTCTTCGGCCATTTCTTATCGGAGGTTATGTTATTGTGTCGTCGGTGGCAGCCAAGTCGTCGTCGGCACTTGCTCGTGGCGACGCCACTGCGCGCGCACGTCCCTCGAGACACGGTTCGATACAACTATCGATTGTCGCGAAAAAAATCGATTCTCGTTTCCTTTGTTTGCGGAGTGTACCGGAATTTTTTGAAAATGTCCATTTTCGTTTAGCTACCGGTTAAACGCTGCAGGGCGCTAGTGGCTCGCCGTCGTTCGGTCGCGGCAATGCGATTCTCGCGCGCGTAAGATAAGCGGTAGTTCAGTAACGAGAAAACAACCGTAATTAATACGTATCATTGATAATAGCGAAGCTCCCACCGAGTCAGTGTTATTTACGACCCGTCCCGATTGAATTCCTCTTCGATTAGAGAGAAATTCCAAGAATCTATGCCAAGCGCTTTGTGAAATTCAGGACATGATAGATCGCGGTTGTATCGTATCAACAAAACGCTCTCTTGCCGCGGGCGCAGGGACGTCCCGCGAAAATACTTTACCGCGCGCATTCGACGAACCATTGTAAATGAGAGTTCGCGCGTGTGTTTCCTATCTCAGCTCTCGGGTCCGCCGAGCTGAGATACCGCAGACTCAAAGCCGGGGAAAGTTTATGTTTACCAATCGAGGACAATTTCGATGCGGGAATATTTCTCTCGCAGTCGGCGCTGCTTGCACGACTTAGGCGCGCGGTAACTCCTAACCCCCACGACCTCCGTACTACATTTGCACACAGGTACGTATCTTTTTTCGTTTCTTCTCAACTATCGAACACATACGAGTACATTATACAGCATATATTTAATTATCGTTAATATTATTACAATAAAATATACCTGAACGGCTGAACCAGAAGGCACGCCTTATAAATTATGTTCGTAACGAAGTACAAAAAAAAACAAATCAAACATGGTACACAATAGTATAAATCATCTCGGTTCGAAAGGATAACAATACGTAATGTCTTTCTCTCTTTGAGCATTTGGGTGTGCTCTCACGCGTGTGCATAAGCACCGTGCGAAACACTCGTGATTGCGCAGTATTGAATTATTAAACTACAAGAAAAAAATGTAACGATGGAAGAAGAGGTTTCTGGGAAAATCATCGTAATAAGTAGTTTTTTCGAAAGATACAGGCGAGGGACTCATTTCCATTTACTTTGTTTCTCTGGTTTTTCTTCTTCTCTCGATCGCATTATTTTTCGTCATTATACGAATTTTACATATACTTTTTTTCATAAGTCACTCGCCGCACCTGAAGATCTTGTTCAACGTTCGGAATTATTCTATTTGATACGCGAAATACGTATTGCTTATAAATAACGTTACATTGTCGCGACAACATATAGTTTACGTAATTCACTCGCGGCAACCCGCAGAGAGCTCGAGGTACGAGAAACGCCGCACACTGTATCGCGCAATGTGTTGATCGAGCGATTCTTTTTCTTGGGCAGAAGTAGGTAGTAAGGTAGACAGAAGAGAAACGAAAGACCCGCGGGAGTTTCGTCCGCGAGGGGGGTTTTCTACCCACCATTCGTAATTAATATCATTAGGCTCGTTAAGGTGGCTGTGGCTTCCTCGTTATGCACCGGCTTTAGATTTTACTCGATGGCGCGAAGCGAGGGGCCGGGCGGGAGGGCAAGGGAGGCAAGAGTAATGTACGTTGTTTCACTCGATCGTGTCCCCGCGTCGCGCTGGAAGACGAGAGAGGAAAGTCGCGTCGCTGCGGCTACAGGCCAGGCCTACATAATGTGCTATATTATAACCCCCGTAGATATTACACGGATAATGGACTCTCGAATTTCCCTCGATCGCGGCCGACTCCCCTAGTTTCGAACCTCCCACGATATCGCTTTAGTACGTATACTTTTTTTTAACCCTATTATCATCGACTTGCTCTCTCGTCACGATTTTACGATTTTTTTTCTCACACGGCCGAACAATACGACGAATATATATATTACACAATTTGTATCGATATGTGATTCATCGTTGGTATTTTTCATGAAAAAAATTTCGTACGATCACACATATTCGTATGAAAAATATATTTTCCAAATGAAAATTAATATTTTTTCAGCTTTTAATTTTTCACTTCTATGCTGCAACGTGGCTATCGTTCGTCGAAATCAGTCAATTGGCCGTGTGAGATTGCACGACGATATCATACGTGAAAACAACTATCGAGATTTGCAAAGTGAGCAGCATATTGCGGTAATAGAGAAAACTTCGATTTCACCTTATTCTTTTTATACTATATTAATAGATGCGTCGCGACGTGATTTACATGACTCGTCGATTGAAGTTTTCGCTCCGGACTCTCGACTTCTCGATTATAACATAGCGCCTCGAATCTCCAGTTGAATAAAGAAAAAAAAAATCAATCTTTAAATTTAACGTGCGGAACGTTTTGCTTCTCAAACTTTTTGTTCTGTGCTTTCTTTCACTCTCACGCGGGATTGCCGAAATTGTTGCCGGAATATCGTAGATTTTTCGTCGGTATCGCGCCCACGTTGAGAGCCAAAACTTTCGATACAATGTTCAAATCTTCCTGTCCGCCGGTACCCTGCACCGTGCCCAAATCGCCGGCTACGCCGGACTGATAGAGCAGATGTTGAATCTGCTTCGCGGGGGTTTGAGGCCTTTGCGGTCTGTACTGCTGCTGCTGTTGTTGCTGTTGCTGCTGCAACTGTTGAGCTTGATAAGGATTGTAGGCGAACGACTGAACGCCCCGCGACGACTGTTGATTGAAGCCAAAGTGATTTCTGTTGTTGCTCGACTGTTGCCGATTGTCGTTGAAGCCGAAATTGCCAACCGCGCCGAACGCCTCCTGACGATTGAAACGCTGCGCCGGATTGGAATTCGGCGGTTGAAAATCGAGGGGAAACGCTGCGAAGCTCGACTGCAATCGCTGCTGCTGCAACAGTTGTTGCTGACGAGCTTGCTGAAGCTGTTGTTGCTGCTGCAACTGCGCCTGTTGCTGCTGCTGACGCTGGAGTTGCTGAATTCTCAGTTGATCGTGGAAGCTCGGTTGAAAGCTGGGCGGTTGCGAGGATTTCGGCAATTCCAGAGCCAGGCTCGGTTGCAGATTGACGCTCGGGGTTTTGAAAGGCGGCTGAATCGACAGAAGACCGTTTTGATGATTCAACGAGAAGTGCTGAGATTGCTTTTGCTGCTGTTGTTGCTGCAGTTGCTGCTGTTGCAATTGGTAATTTCGCTGGTCTTCCAATTGTTTAAGTCGCGATTGTTCCTCCTGCAATTGCTTCAATCGACTCTGTTCCTGTATGTACAACTGTTGCTGTTGCTTCTGGCGCAGTTGTTCCTCGTAGATCTGTTGTTGTCGAACGAGGAATTGCGTTTGCTGAATCTGCTGGGCCTGCAACTCAGCCAATTGGCGTTCGAGCAATTTTTGCTTGAAGTCCAATTGCTCCTGAAGCGTCAGAGCTTGACCGTCGCCGTTCGGTCCGTAGATCGGCACGACGCTCTTCGGCACGCCTCGCTCGTCTTGCTGAACCGTGAAAGCCGCCACGAGGGGAGCTTGAAAGATCTTCACTTCTTGCTCCTCTTTCTTCTTGCTTTCCGTGGTTTTTGTCGAGTTGACGGTTTGCTGAGCGGTCGGGCTCGATACCGTTGGGCTCGGAGCGACGAGAGCGTTGGCCGTCGCTATTCCGTTGCTGGAACTAATAGCGAGACTCTCGGCGTCGAATTTCGATGATTTCTTCGTTGTCGCGTCGATACCGTTTACCGACGCGCCGGACGACGATTTTACGCTTCGCGTTCCCACCTGATCGTTAACGGTTTCCAGATTTCTTTCGTATATTGCGGAATTCTTGTCGGGCAGAACAACGTCGTGAGCTTGAAAGGCTCGATTCTTGTAATCGCTCGTTGTTTCCGTTGTCGGCGAATTCGCGCTCGACGTGTCGATCGCGAGATACTTGTCGGACTCGACGTATGTGGAATTTTGCAGCTTGTCCTCGCTCGGTGTTTCCTCGTCGCTCGGGAAGCCATCGAAGGAGAAGATCGTACGAACGGGCTCCGGTGATTTATCCTGGTGAGCGTTTTCGTTCGGCGATTCGCTGGGCGACGAGAGAACGTGATCGTCTCTCGACCCCTCGCGGGTTTCGGTCTGGCTCTTCTGCTCCGCTGACTCCGTATCCAGGTCGGCGAGGGCTTTCAATAATGCGCGACGAAGATTCTTGTCGATTTTAACGGATGGCGGTCGAACGTCCTCGGCGGAGGTCGACACGATCGCGGCGATCACTGTCGCCAGTAGTATCGCTAGTGTTCTCTGAAAAATAATTAAACGGAATGATTTTTCAAACTCTGGTTTATCATAGGTTTTATCAAAGCTAATTAATTCTTTCGTGAGAAAACGACGGACCAGAATTTTTTAATCAGTTTTGCGATGTTAGATCGATAGAATTGTTTTTGTTTCGCGTGTTAATAAAATTCTATCGAAAATGTCTGAGGAGGTAAGATCCGTTTTCTTCAATGAATACTGGTTACGATCTTTCAAATTGCGACATTAAAATAGAAATAAGCAGCGCTTATGATCGCATAAAAGAATTCACTACAGAACTCGAGATGAAACTTCTAGTAAAATTCCAAGTCCCGATAAGTAGAACAGAATCGACGAGAATTCCATCCCGGAACATCAACCGTGAATTACGGTAACTTCCAATAAAAATAATCGCTGATGCAACGGTCATTAGGAAAAATAAAATAAAACAACCAAAATGAAACGCTCGAAGGTATAATTTTCTCGAATACCGTTAGAAAATTATATTGCCTCTCAAGTTCAAGCCTTTGAGCGAGCGACTAGAAAAAAAAATACATATAATAATAATAATAATAATAATAAATTGTGTTTCATTCACAGCGTATGAAGATAGCTCTACGCCGACAGCGATCGAGAGTCTTATTATACCGTTAACCGGCGTTTACGGGGAATGCGACCTATCGATGAAGATCTAGGCGGAGGTCCGTTTCGTGGCTTACGGGCATTTTCTCTTCCTAAAAGCACGACAAACACGCGCCGACGCTGTTATGGAACGCTGTATTATATCTCTATACGTGTTACCGAAGACAACGGGAGGCACAAGTGGAGAGGGGATTTCTATGGGGCACGCAACCGGGCGTTTACCCGAGTTTACGTAAGCTCCTCGGCTCTACCACCGTAAACTCCCGCGGGAATGTGCGTTTAGTAGCTTACGCGACACGACGCATCTTCGTGAAGAGTTTTCTCAGCGTGGAACCAGCAACTCGAGATATTCCCGTTGAATTTTCGTGACCAATCCAAGAAGTTCGTATTTTCTATGCTTGTGAGCTGAAAATACGCCTTTCTGGTATTAGTCACGCGACTCACGGCTCACCTTTGTCAATTTCTCGCTCGCATTTCTCCTTATTTCGTGCTTCAACCTCTAAGTATTCTCTTCCTTACATTCATTCTCGCGGGCGGGAGACTAAATGGCGACGGAGATTCGAAGAACGATAACCGGCAACTGTACCGAGAAATATTATAAACATTTATCTCGTTTGCTCCCTTTTCGCTAATGCTCGAGAAATTGCGTGAGAAATATTCATAGATTAGCGTTAGATTGTGTAATTTGTTTTTGATACGTCGCAATGAAGATCGCGCGATGATATTGGGGATTTACGATTTGTTTTCTGATGCCGATGCTTGGATAATCCCGTGGGAAATAGCGGCCCGTTAACTTGTGTAATTTTTCTTTTGTCAGTATTCGCTCTAATGAACATTGCGACTATGGTGTTCGAAAAAAAAAGAAAAAAAATTATCTAGATCCACAATTTGTTTTTTTGCTCGCGCTCAAGATATTTCGTGTGGGAAAATAATTCGTTAGCGTTAGATTATGTAATTTTTGTTTATAAGTCCCTTAGTGAAGATTGCACTGGAGTGTTTTAAAAAAATGATCTAAACTCGCGATGGTGCTCTATTTTCTTTTTTATAATACTCAGGGAATTACCATTAATTAGCACCGGATTGTCATTTTCTTTCATTGAAAAATAATAATAAAAATAGTTTTTCGATGACCGTTGAAATGTACGAGGACTGTCGAATTGAATCAAAATTCTGTTATAATTTACGTTTTCTCATTTTTTCAACGACTTACGAATTGTGTGAAAAATCGTAATTCATCAGGATTAAATAGTAGAATTTCCTTTTAATGAATTCACAATCTCATTGACGTTTCGAGCGAGTAACCGACAGTTACGAAATCCTGAGGCAACAAAAAAAAATCGCTGCATTTCGTTGAATTAATCTAATAACCATCGTCATTAATCCAAACCCGCG
Source organism: Ischnus inquisitorius (assembly GCA_963924025.1). Lineage (NCBI taxonomy): Eukaryota > Metazoa > Arthropoda > Insecta > Hymenoptera > Ichneumonidae > Ischnus > Ischnus inquisitorius. The sequence continues at coordinate 12,172,078 of OZ001250.1, forward strand.
AACACGACAGCGAATTAGGAAATAATACGGAATTAGGTTTCTAATATTGCCCATCCCCGGGTCGCGTAATCATTTTCAACAGACTCGCGAAACCAACGAGATTTCCCACTTGTTTATCTCCGTGTACGCGTTTGCAATTAGCGATGCGGTCTCCGGGGTTTCAGGCACCGGCACGTCTGCGTGCCTTTTTTCTTTTTCCCGATGTGCAAACGAAGGAGTTTCGTGAGCGATACCCTCGCGGAATTATGGTCATTCGCGACGGAGGCGCCTGGCGCAGGCGTCGGATAATAATGCCGCATGATGTGTGCACGCGTGCCTCGAGGGGGGGACTCAAATTTACTCGTCTCTCTCGCGAGCGTTGCCGCGTTATGTGCGTAGGCGACGTTCGCACGTTTCTACAAACGGCATATTTAACGTCGAAAAAACTCATACGATTCTCGTCGATGAGTTACGAACTTCATGGCTTGTTTACGCTTCTGACTTTCATCCTCGTTGGGTGAAAACGAAACGCCGCCGCGCATACGAGCGAGAAACCGTTCGTTGACGACTCATCGTTCGCGCGCGAGAGTCCCGAAGATACGGCCCGACTGAGAAAAGTCTTTCGCGCGGAGCCCGTAACGCAATCTCGATGGTTACACGGCTACTTGGTTTGCCGGATTTAATCGACTACGCTTGCTTGTTCTTCGAGCGAATAATATTTAAAGAAGAAGAAGATGCGTGTCTCTCCTCACCTCTCTGATAGCCTCGGGTGAAAAAAAAAACCGTAAAAACATAAATATCTATATGTGTATATATAGGTATATGTGCGAGAAGGGAAAGTCATCGTCAGGTTTCTTCGAAAGAGAAAAGAAGACAAACCTTGCGGTGACCGACCAATTATAGAGAGACTCTCAATATTGTATTCGGCCATGAATAAATAATCTATCGATACAGCGGAATACTCCGTAAAAAAAAATATTAAGAGAAATATGTCGTCGAAACGACTTATTATTATTATTATTCAAGTTTTGTGGTTTTTCACTAAACATCTATAATAATAATTATTAGTATGACATAAATATTAATATTACTTGCAAACCCTCCGCTAAATAGCGCGTTTAATTTGTCGATTCGAGAAGTATCTTACATTTCGTTCAAAAACAACGTAAAGTCGATCCCCGTTAAATACATTCAATTTATCGTGTTTCTTTTTCAGAATCTCTGGTGTCTCGTCGAAAATTACCAAAATTAAGAAGACCTTCTCATCAGCGTCGCAAGAATCGTGAGTTTATTCGTTAATTATAATTCGCGCGATTCCAGCGCGGTGAGAGTGCAAGAGAGTCGTAAAGAAAACGAAGCATTTTTCACTCGAGGATTATCGCGGGAAGAGAGGCGTGTGCGGTTTTACGCATCTCGCAACGCACCGAAGGCAATGGCGAAGAAAAAAAAGATAAAAAATATTCCACGAAACTTTCTACCTGCACGTTACAAATGAGGGCTTGCAATGATCTTTTGGTCCATCGTGCCGAATGTTAAAGTTGCACAGCGAATGAGAGGCGAATCTTTATTAATGTTGCCGCTTCGGCATATTAACGAGCCGAAAGAAAGAAGAAAATGAGAATGAACGAAACTACTAAACATAGAGTGACGGAGTCTTCCCACGCATAAGTAATGAATAGCCTTTTGCAATACGGGAGAACCGAAAGATAACCGTTCGATTGCCGTGCGCCATAAAATTCAAAGCAAGAGCGAAGCAGCCTAGACGAACAAGCGGCACGGGGATAAACGCCGCGCGAATTTAATTTCGCGATGCCGGAGAAAATTGTCGGGACTTGACATTTACGAAGAGAGCCAGACCGTGCTCGAACGCCGCACCCTGTCTCACGTTTATCTCTCAACGTCATTGTGCGCGCGCGCCGCGCGAGATACATACCGTGCATTGCCGGACACGAGCCTCCGGATCTAAGCGTTTCAATAAAAACTTCCGGGCGCGAGGAACTTTAACGACAATAATATGCGGCTACATTTAAATGACAAGTTTTTTTCGCAATCAACTTCCTTGCCACCCGGCTAGCCGATGGTATTCGAGCGAAATTTATTTGCCGACCGAACGTTACGTTTGTCACGCGATTGGCCGTTACGTCGAGCGTGAAACTCTTAATGAGAAACTCCGGACATTGCCGAAACGAGAAAAAAGAGTTTTAACAGTGTGCGATTGCAAGATTTTGATCTTTTCCCAAAATGGACTTTGAGAAAATCGCGATTATTTTTTATTTCATTTAATTTTAATTTTTTTCATTTTTGAGAAACAAATTTATTCCTGGGGAATTAATGATAACGTTAAAAAAATGTGTTAGAAATTTCACAGTTTTTAATTTTTTACAATACAAAATGTTTTTTTTTCGGCTGAAACAACATTTTGCCAATAGGTAGAATGCGTTCCTAGGAAAGAAAATGCCGATAATAACAGTGCAATAAAAAAAACAACTTCGCGTGCAGACAATTGTACTTAAGCATCGACGAGGGCTAAGCGATGTGTGCCGTATCGAAAGTTATATTCGCGAGCGCTTTCACGCGTTCGTACGTGGCCACCTGCCAGGAGCGAAGCCGGTACACACATCACCGTCAAGCACAAGAGCGAAATATGTGCGGCACGGAGAAGAAGAAGAAGCCTCTCAAAAGCGCCCACGATTATCCATAGATTATAGCAGTCTTTCTTCTGTATGAATGTTACCAGGCCCCGTGGACGTGTATCTTCTCGGTGCGGTACGTGCCTCGTCAAATCAACGGTTGACGCTTCTCTAAAAGATCGTATATCCCGGCATAATCGAGCCATTACAACTACACGGAAACATCTCGTTACCTTAGCATACAGATGTTGTTTCAGAATCCTAACAGAGATTCACCACCAGCAAAAGCCACAGCGATAGAAATAGCCATAAGGACTTATCGTCGGGATCAATGTCACGTTTGTTTTGAGAATTCGAAACGAGGACTTTCGTCCTGTTTAGCGAGAAGAAATGATAAAGATTGAGTTGTTAAATCGGGCGTGTTGCGCACGCTTGTTCGAAAGATCAGCGGCGTAGTCAAAAGCCGCTGATCCGAGGAAAGCACAGGTCGAACAGCCATCTGGAGTTATCGCCGAGATCGATGGCACGGATTTTAGGAGCAAGAGTTTCTCGTCATCTGCTTCGGACCATTCGGACTGTGTGCTGAAGCGACTGGAGATTATGGGAAGATTCGCCGCGTCACCATCCTCTTTCTCGTATCGGGAAGATCGCTGTTTCATCATTTCGGATCTACGATACGCCACGATAAGCGTCAAAGACGAACGGATCGGTGATTCGAAATCTCCGTCTTGACTCAACATCGATCATCATTTCGATCGTGTCGAAGCAGTCATGAATCGTTGAGCTTCAGAATTACTTCGTTTTTTTTGTTATCGATTGATGCACTTTTAGTAGCGAAGGGCGGGGCAAAGTGAACCGATTTAGCAATAGGACTATTTATACATTTTCATGCATTTTAGGATTGGTCCCTTTTGCCCCATCGTTCTTTATATTAGATTTTTCTCTTTTCGGCGCTCATTCTTAAAACCGTGAAGCTTACGCAAACAGTCCTATCAATTTCATCCTTGATCGGATGGATAATAAAACTTTCTCAGTCCAAACAATGTTCGATGAGATTCACGTTTGAGTAGTAAAAATAGGTTCACGCATCTCTACGTTCTCGAGGATTTTAAATCCCTGAGTTAAGAGCGTGTCGTTCTCTTCGAGAAAAAATGCCGCGAGATTCGAGGTTGAGTGGTAGCAGCAGCTTGAGATCGAGCCTGACGATGGGACACGCCCCAGGGCGATGATGAACCTCTTTCGAAACTTTCTAAACTACCGAATAACCAGCCCGCTCAGCTTAACCGGCTATCTTCCGGGTAGCGGTTCCATGCAACTCCGTATCTTTATCCTGGAAAAGGATTTCTCGCGTCTGAGCCTCAAAGCTTCATATATACGTATACATATAAAGTATATATCATATTAATTGTTCCAGATGACTTTACACACACACAAGCTGGAGAGGAGCGCGCGATTGCAGGTGTCTTACGAGTATGAACCAAAAAGAACATTCCTACGGAACGAGACAACGTCCGCTTGTCCTCGAAGAGAGCACCGGGCAATACCCCACTGTGCCACTGTTGGGTTTCACTTTCAAAAAAATATCACCGTTCGGCACTCCAACGGCCACAAGAAAACGAGACCTGGCGAGATGCACGCGTGCGATGGGTTCATCGACCGACTTGTAAGTCTCGTCGGAAATTTTATGTTTTTTTTTCACTCCCTTCTATCAATTCACTTCGAAATTCTTTTTCATATCGCATTTTTCTCTCCCTACTTTATGTCCCTACTTGCGTTCTACTTTGCCATTTCATTTGGCAGTCGTATTTTTTTTGCCCACTTTTTTTTTGCGTTATCAATCGAGAAACGAAATAATTCGAGTGCTCTCCGTATCGTTGTAATCTTGTTAACTCTCAGTGGTTATGAATGCTGCCAATTAAATTCTTGACTGATTAATTAACTGAGAGGATAAGGTCCGAAGATGCGGAGAGTTAAATCGAACCAGTTTTACGAGCAGGCTTATTATGCACGGATCGGCATGACGCAGATACGTTTTTTTTCGCACACAGTAGTTGTGAGTTTTTTTTTTCACGATGTAATTAATTAATCGTTCTCAAATTCTCAACGGGCCAAGATTATATAATTATTCCATTGATTTTTTTAGTCGATAAAAGAAAACAAGATTTTGAACATAGTCAATTTCTCTCAACGGTTATTTCAACATTTCGGTAGGAAATTCCTATATTTACGTATATTTTTTTCTGTTCGCACGATTAGGAATGGGGAATCCAAGTTACGTGGTTAATAGTCGTGTTTTCCGACTCGTGAATCGTACTTGACCGAGCATCGGCCCGCGCTACGTTGACAAATGATGGATGAATTCTCCACAGCGAAGAATCCTCGCTGCGATCGACCATTCGGAAAACGAAAGTTTCCGGTATGTGAAATTCTTCATCGCATCGGGAGACTCATCCGCGAATAACGCAACTCAGCCGTGTGTTTGCACACAGTCGATCAGGTAAATTGAAAATTTTCGTTCGATCTCCGACTATTCGTATTTCTATGTTTCATCTTCGTAGTTTCACAATCGGATATATCTGAAACGCGAAACGATTCTGCGAGATTCACGAACGAGGGAGTTCTTAATTAAGAACGGCTCGTTAAATTACGCACGATCGAAAAACTTACTAAGCAGCGCGTGAGAGTCGGAGATCGCTGGCTTTCTCGTACGTAACTAATACGGTGTTTGCTATAAAAGTAAAAAAAAATAAGTATACCCGTATACGTAGCGTTTCTTTTTTTACGGAAAAATGTTTCTTTTTTCAACTATACATTGAAGCTCCGCAAGCGATAGATCGGTTCTGAATAAAACTTTTTTTATCGGTAAAATCTTTCAAATTTGATTGTACAAAAAATGTGGGGTAGTACAATTTCAGGTAAAAAACCGGGATATTTTGCATAATGGCTCTTTTGAAAAAAGGAAATCCCGCCCGATTTTTGTCGTGTCATGGAGAATGGCCAATTTTTCTGAATGCCCCAATGGAAATTTCTTGATTGAATCTACAAGTTTGATTCGACGATTTAAAAACGAAATCGATATCGTTAGTCAAGGTTTGGAGATCGGACGCTCCGAGGGATTATAAGGTAGTCTTTCTCCGATGATCCACCGGCTGGGTTATCTCGGGTCATCGAGACTCCTGCGGTCAAAGCCTATCCATAACTCGCGCGGTTGCTATAATACGAAGTCATCGACTGACTGAAGTAGCGTCGCGCTCCGCGGAAGAGCCCGCCGAGTGATTAATTAGGGGGTATTCGTGCATATCGTACCTCATACAACCCATGCATATTATACACCGTTTACATACACCGTAAATACGCGAGTCTCGCTATTCCCCGAGCGGTTCTCCATCGGAGACAAAGTAGCGTGAGACTGCCGCAAAGTGCAAATCTCGATACGATAAAATCCTCATTGCATATTCGTCGCGGTCTCGAGCACTCGTCCTCGCGTTGTTCTCTTCCTCGTAGTAAATTAAAGAAAAAAAATTATTGACGAGTCGGTTGTACGAGAGTCGAGGAAAGAGCTCTCCGCTCGCGTCTCCGTCTCGTCAGGTTGTTGTGTTGTCTCTCCTCGCGTACGTACGTGGGCTTTGCACACAGAGTCGGTCCCCAGGGGTGCGGGGAAACCGAGAAGAAAACGACGAGGAGAGAAGAAGAACCGCGGGATCGCGGCACTTTCACTCGGTCGGCAGTATGTCGAGGATGTGGCCTGGGCGCGAGCGCTCGTGAACTTGCCGTCCGACATCCCGCGCGGTTATTATAGACCCCGACGCGAGGAGATTCTTCGCGTATTACGAAGTACACCGGGGCAACAGACGCACGCGCGAAAAAATCGCCGAGGACCTACAAGCGGCCTACAAGCTCGAAATGATGAATATACATGCATAAATCGAAACGAAAGAAAGAACGAAAATGATTGAGAGTGAGAGCGAGAGGCTCGAAAACTATTCGGAGGAACCGGCGAGCTCGCGAAACTTCGAAATCCGAAAGTGAGATGATGTATATATGTATATATAATATTATGAATAGCCTATATATGGTATATTTCGCTTGTGGCCAAATTCGACACAACTTTCCCATTCATAAAATATCTTCGACGCTATCTTCGTATATATATGCATGTATTTTGCATAAATGCGTAACAGTGTAGGATGGGGAGTCGTTAACGGCTTCCGCTGAACTTGCTTTTTACCGTTCATCATCGGCGATCCATTCGTTGGCGTTTGCGAATGGATCATCCGTTCGATGCGGCTTTCAAGGCTTTGAGCATGCAATAGCACTTTAAACGATATAAACGCTTTCAATATTGTTTTATGGGTTTCATCGACGATCAGACAATACAGCGAGATTTGTTTGAGTTCATTGTTTCTGCGTGTATCGGGCACTCGAGGAAAGGTCTAAAAATAACGTAATGACTGTTACAAAAGCATTGAGACTCACTCGCCTTGCATTCTTTTTTTTTTTATGAGAAAGAATACTCGCATAGTTATCGCGATATGAAGGGAAATTGATTCGTTATTATTTGTTTTTTTTACGTAAAACATAAGATTTTTTTATCTTGCATTTATGCTTTCAGATATTGGGAGAAGAATTGATTGGATGCATGGAGACTAATTCGTTCCTCTCGATATCACTGGTGTCACTTATTGATCGCGATGGTAAGTTCTCTTTTTTTTTTTTTCACCGAGACAAAAACTCGTATGAAGCAAATTGGATCGAACGAATCGTATACATTATCAGAGTGAATCGAGCGCGCGCCGCGAAAGATCGGCAATCATAGTGAAATCTTTTTAAAAACTTTCGAAGTCAACTTCGCCGGTTTTTCTAGTTGCTCCGTTTTCCATTTCTTCGAGTTTCACTTTGGAACTTCAACGACTCGAATGCGCTTCATTAAGCCGCGCGAGTCCGACGATTGCTCCGATCGAGACCACTTCCGTTTTTCCTTTCTTATCAACGGCTTCATTACGCTACTGTTTTCCATCACTTTTACACGTGAAAGTGCGTAGGCGTTGCTCGACTCCACGCGAGCGTCCTTGCGTCGTTGAATAATGCAGATTCGCAGTTGCTCGTGTATATGCGCTGTTTTACAACGAGATTCTCGTGCACGATGCGCGAGAGTACCCGACGAGTCGATTCGAGTAACTCTCGGGCCTCGTGTTGACTCGATTATTCTTCGTTTGTAAGAGGCGTGCTTCGGGAGCGAGAAGAGGATGCACCTCGAGCATAAGGCTCGCGTCCCGCTGCGCTGCGGATTATAAACTCGCGCGCTAGCGCACCCGGGTTCGGCTTTCACCGGCGTGGTTTATCGGCGAAGAAGAGTTTCGATGGCGCAACCTCTGCCGTGCCTGAGAAAGAGAGGGAGACTACGCGGCCGAAGATCTTCGTGATCGATTGGATTCGAGCACGAGGAAAACCGCGATCTCATACGTGAATAAACACCCGGTGTATGGAATATATATCCTCTCCTTCGATAAACGAGAGTGAACTGGAACACTCACGAAGCCTCGCCGTTTTGCCAGTAACGAGACACGCAAAATTCTCTCCTGTCGAAAGATAAACGCGAAAACTAAACACGATTTCCTCGTAGTTTAACAGCGTAGATTGCGAGATCTTCCGTATTCGATTGTGCCTCGTTCGAAAGATAAAACATTAATGGAATTTCTAAAAAGAAATGAAAGATGTGACTTGCCAACAAATGAGCTTCTATCGAGAATTTAGTAACATTGCCAAAGACTTTAGAAAGACTAGACTGTTCCTTAATCAATTTTATTCGAAAGGGGAAAGGAAAATACTAATGGAAAATAAATAAGCCACCAATTGACAATGACGAAACCCGAAAAGGCTTGTAAAAAAATTCATCACTACCGAATCGAAAAAAACTGCGATTTGTTCATTGGAATCTGAGGATGCTCGGTGTGGCGCGCGTAGCTACTGCGATTAATCGTCAAGTTTTTTTTTCGGGTTAATAACGTACAATTATATTTGAAGTGAAGTATAATAATCGAGAGTGATTATGCGGCGAGGATCAGAATAAATGGAAATTAAATTCCTGTCGCTCGGGACGGTACAAGTGGCTTCGGCGCCGTGGGCGGGTATTCGGATGTTTCTCGAAGATGCTGTTGAACCTCGAAAGGTCGTGTCTCCTCTCTTGTTTCTCGCGATGGTCCGTTATCCCTAACGGACCTCTGGTGGCACGTTGTTTTTCGGAATGCCGACGATATGCGCACACGCCTATGTAATTACTTTCTCTAAAGTATACGGCTCCGGTGTTACAAGTGTCGTCGCGATTTTAAACTATCCGCGAAGGTCAAGGCGCCTCGGGCGCGGTTTCGCGAAACTTTTCGCTAATCTCTCTCTTTCGTTGTCTTTTATCGACGGGCGTGTCAACCTTTTTTTTCACTGTCGGAATTATAATGAAATTGCGTATAATCGAAGATTTTTCTTCTTTCTTTCCAAGTTTTCTCTTGGATACACTTTTTTTTTCTTTTGAATTGATGAATCGTGAATTGATGCGAGCGTGCTAATCGTCCGTTATTGGATATGTTATTAATTATATGTACATCTACCGATATTTAATACAATAACGATTAATCGCGGCCAATTTCAATAAAGCAATTAGATTTAATTGCGCTAGCGAAGCTATACGCATCTCGTGCGGCCGGCAGCGCGAGATGCTCGGACACAAACGCGCTACATACCAATTGGGTCGACGAAATTGCAAATTTATGCCGGTCGCGTGATATTCGAGTCTCGCGGAGTTTCGAGATCGACGATGAAAGAGCCGAGGAATCGAGACGAGCCGGCAGACTGCGTCTAGTAACGCAGATTTTTATCTACATAGATGCGATCGACGATGATAGCCAATCGAGGGTTTTTAATGAGATTCGTTTTATGGCTTTTGTTATTATATGCGAACAACTTGTGAAAAACGCGGATCGCGAGGTGGCAATTAAAAAAAGGCCCGCTTGGTCGTGTTATGTTTTTGATTGACGATTCTCGTTGGGCTGTTTCGTATCAGAGAATTTTTTGTACAAAGAAAATACCAATTCATCATGGAGAAAACAGAAACTAAAATTTTTGTTGAAATTATCGATCGTTTTTTTGATAATGATTTTCCAATGTTAAATGTTTTATAAAAAATACTATAAATGTTACAGACTTTTTAAAATCACTTTCCATCGTTGCCGAAGCAGTAAATTTCAGACGAAAATGTAGAAACTCGTGAGATCGGTTAGTTACTTTCGCAAAAAAAATTTCTTTTCTCTCAAATGATTAACGGAATATTGAGATGAGTATGTGAGAGATAGCGAGTCAAGTTTGCGAAAAGTATCAGTTCCTTAAAGAGATTTACCATCGTGGTGAACGTTATTTTTTCTTTTTCTTTTTCATTCCTACGTAAGATGCGTGTAGCCTTTTCGGGCGTTTGCACGCGCGTATCGGAAGAAGAAAGTTGTCGTCGCGAAACCTCTCGGCGGCGTGCTCGCCGCAACTCTCGACTCACAATCGACCACTTTTGCTGAACTTTTGCTTGAATACAGCTCGAAGCTGATCGGGAGTATAATCACCTACACCGACAACCTACTTCGCGAAAACTCGAGCCGACGATTTACGATAAATATTTTTTTAACTACCATCGATGACACTATTTTCAAATTTTTTCAACGGATCCAAAAATCTGTAATAGTCGCGCGTTTGACCCAACGAGCGCGCCTAACCCGCGAATAGTCGCGTACTTTCAAACGCCGAGAAGTGTTCGTATCGTTTTCCGCGCTTTGGCGCGTGCACTGTCACTCGTAACACGGAACAAATATTCGCGATATGCGTTAATCCATTGCCTTAATTGTTATCAGAAAGAAAAAAGCAAAAATTGATCTTATCGCCAGAGAAAAATTGGGGAGAAATAGAAAAGAGAAGAAATGCACAGTTGCGATGAGTAGTTTCGTACTCACCAAACGCATGATGCTTTCTGTGAGTTACGACGGGTGGGTCCCGGCTTTTACTCCACGGAAGATGATCTCGAGCTGCGGTGTGGCAGACGATGCGCGCCCGTGAAGACTTCTCCGGCTCGGCTCGGCGATGCTCCCAAAGTCGGTGGAAGTATCGAGCCCGCGGTGGGAGAAATTCTTCTCTTCGTGGGGCCAAGCGAAAGAAAGAAAGGGGTTGAGAGCATCGGGGCAGGGGCATTGCGGTGGGCTCGCGCGCTCGCGCGCCTATCGCCTCGAGTTATGTTCATGCTCTCGCCACTTTCGGCTCGGTACACATCGAGCTTCTTCACTAGAATCGACTGACAATTCTTACACGCACCGATGTACCGCGCTGCTCACGAATATCCTCTCGATCGGTCTGCCGCGATGTCTCGTCGCACGAAATCGCGCGTGTTCCGATGACCCACTTAGTGTTAATAATCGCTTGTTGTGGACACTCGCCGACGACGCGCTATTCGCTCGCTCGAACAATGATGGAAATGAAAAAAAAAAAAGAGTATAAGAATAAAAGACGCTTCGACCATTAGCGAACGTTAGTACATTAAGGAGCATTGTAACCGGAGCTAAAAGAAAAACCGATACCTTCGAGAGCCGACGACTTCGGTGTTAGGCAAGTAACACGCGAGATTTATGATCTTTGCCGAGAGAACCGAAAATATTTTCTGGCTAGGGAGTGTGACAGTCGATGAATGAGGGTTTTTGTTACTTTGTCACACATTCTTCACGTCACTGTGATTAACGCTTCGTAACAGCGTTTATCCGATATTCTGCTACAGGAACCGCGGCACAATTGATGCTTTATTTCGAACTGTCGGTGAGGCTCTTTCGACGATTTACCATACTCGAAGGTTTTCTGTGACCAAACATGTTTCGGTGATTTGCTACTTGTGTATAACGCACTTGAACGCATTTCGGCGTTATGAATAGAAGCCAGCGAGAATAATGTTTAACAATTTACGGTAATGCGATTTAAGGAGGATGTGTTGTCACAAATTTCTCTCTCAGCCATATTTTAGATTTTGAGAAAATTTCGAACAGTTTCCGATGGAATAAAAATCTGAGGAAAATCAACCATACGTTCGGTGAACATTCATTTTGCAGAATAAATTGGAAGGGTTGTTCATAGATTAGTTGGAAGAAGTTTTCAACGGCTCATCTGCAGCATTTTTCTTAGACTGAGCGTTATCTGGTCCATATCTCTTCTGAGAATGGACTCAGTTAACTCGAAGTCGTCAGCACTTTTAGTGCGAACGACTCGAATGATTTTTTACTGCGTCCCGCAGTAACGATCAAACCGCCGCGCGATCCACACCCCTGCAACAACCCTTTATGAACGCGTATTAATACGGACATAAGTACGCAGTAATATAAGTCTGTCCATTACACATCTGGTAAATTAACTTTTTTTAGCGCAAGTTGTTCCGGTAATTTTTCCTAATACGCATTACTTTATTTAAATTTTTTTTGATTTTCGAAAAATCCGTTTTTTCAAAAATCTTTGAGCGATATTTGCAAATGTATTCCGATCGGTTGTCCGGAATATGTTTGAGTGTAATACGCAGTGGTTCTTCGAACTGGTATCGGAAATTCGTGCTTCATCCATTGAAGAAAAAGAATTCTATGTATTCAAAAGAATTATGGGAACGATTTTTGAAAAAAGAAACCTGTTGGTTGCCCGATGATTCGCTAAACATTTTGTAAACATATTTATCTATAACTTCTTGTTATTATTGTGGAAAATTCATTTTATCACCTTCTATGTCGTTGATTTGAAAAAAATTGCATCCCATTTCGAGCGAAACTCTCTCGGAATATCACTTTTAGCTAGTACTGTAACTGTACACCCTCAATAACTGACGCGCATGTCCGAAGTTCTTGAAATTGAATTTTGTTTGTGGGTTAAAAATTAAAGTTACCATGAAAACGATTGATCCCTTTCAGTCTACTCATGGTGTTATTTTATTATCGATTGAGAATCACTTAACCGATGTCTAGTCGCAGTATCAAAAAAAATGTTTAGTGATTATCATCAATTAGTCTAAATTGAGGGGTATTCGTATCACCGTTGTTAATGCACTGCCAAGTAATAGTCGAGATTTCTACATTGTCGACTGTAGATCAATTAACACCAACAGTCGATCGCATGAGCGAGTAAAAGAAATGCGTTTTCCATTAAATTATCGTCGTGAATTCTTAAATTCCTCTACGCGACGAGTTTCCTGCCGCAAACTCGATGATTGACCCGAATTCTCTCGACGACGAAAGATCACAATAACAAATTGCGCGAAGCGTTTGTAGCCCGGTATAAACAGCGTCTCACAAAAAAAAACGCTATTTTCCTGTGATGTACGTGTTGTCGTAGCACATGTTTACGATTGTTTTTTTTCTACCGACAAAATTTCGTATTCAAAATTTCATGGCGATAGCGGAATCGCAGTGGTTTCACCGAAATATTATTCAATGATACGTGTATTTGCTAAAGACACACTTTGTCATGTGTAATTAGAATCATTGATATATTTATACGAATGATTTGCCTCGTGAGCCCAAAAATTATATATATCACGATGCTCTCGAATTAAATTCTAACTCGTGTGTTTCGTAAGAGGTCCCGACGACTGTGAATGCACGTGCGTTCATCTGCACTCTGAAATCCCAACACTTCAGCAGGTACGTAAGTTTCGACTGAATATTTTCGATACAATATCTAGGTCATTAAAAATGCAGTTTCTCGTGGTTTTCGTATTAGAGAACAATTTGGGCGATGTCATCCCTCAATAACTCTTAATTCAGAACGACCCCGATCGAGCGGCTTTCTAACCTCAACTAACGTCGGTTCTATCGAATATCTAACAGTTACAGAAGAAGTTCAGTGATGCAGAACGGAAATCATTGCGATGAGACGGTGTGGAATCCGATCAATGTTTTTGAAAGGCCACCGAACTACAAATATGCTGTTATCGTGCTAAACAGGCCGATCGAGTTGAAGAAAAACATAATTCTTCCACTATGGCAACAAGGTTCGTGTTATCGTATAGTCAAATTGTCAAGGTCACGACTCGACTCGGACGATTATCACGTAACTTAGTCTAACGCCGGCTACAGCAAGTTCTGCCTCTTTGGAAAATGTGCAGACGTTGCCTCATAATAATTCATTTATGAACTCAATTTCAGAAACGTGATGCTCGTAGTTTTCTGTTATTAATTTACCGCGATAAAATTTTTGATTTTCCGTTTTTATGTGAAATTCAACTAAATAAAATAATCTAATTTATCGATATTTTGCATTTTTTTTTTGGAAAAAAAAAAATGTTGCAAGTGTTTTTTTTATTAATTCATTTATTAACAATAACTGCTTTATTTAGACTCAATTGGACTTGAAAAATACTATAATATCATCAAGGGCAGCTTTTATTGTTACAACATTTTTTTTTCTTTTTTCTTACTTATCATGCGTTAAAAAGTTAATATAAATGCACCACTATTTCTTGGGATGCAAGATTAACATAGCTCTCTGTTACAATTTCTCAAACAACGACTGTAAAGTTATTTATTTTATAAATACACAAGAATGTCGTAAAATTGGATGATTCGTTGTGCCCTTGCTTTCCATTCAGCACAATAATAATTCTCGTGAGCTGCGTGTAAAATTACTTTTTTTGTTATAGCACAAGTGACAATAACCGTAGACGGTGGAACGGATCGATGGTTGAATTATCTGGACGATGTCGCGGACGAGGTTCGTGCCGGGGAATGTAGCACTTACGTTCCGACGATGATCACAGGAGATATGGACAGTATCTCACCGTGCACGAAAGAGATGTTCGAAAAACTGGGTGTCAAAGTAATCAAAACACCGGATCAGGACTACACTGATTACACCAAAGCCCTGATGGAACTGGCACGGCATTGCGAATCTCAAGATCTAAAGGTAAGCAAATTCTAACAGCTTAAAAAAAAATCTATCCGCATCGAAAAAATGTATTTGATTTTTTTTTCCTTTTCTATCGACAGCTGAATGGGGTATACGTTCTGGCCGATTCGTCGGGAAGATTCGATCACATAGTTGGAAATGTGAACACACTGTTCAAGAGCGTCGAGTTTTTTGAGGGCACTGAGGTATGAGAAAATAATAAATCAATTGCAAACTCAAGTCTTGAAGATTCTTCGTCGTTGCAGGTGATTCAAGTAGCGAGTAATTCCCTAACGTGGATCATGCGACCGGGTAAGCATCGAATAATCATTCCGGAATCTTTGATTCGGGAGAGAAGCTGGTGCGGCCTAGTACCGTTTGGATCTCGAATTGACAACGTAACAACATCCGGTTTGGAATGGAATTTGGGTAAGAATGATCTAATCCAGCGATACGATAAAGCGAATCTATCGTTGATAATTCCCGGCTAATCGTTGCTATCACGATTCATTTTGCGTCAGATAACGATTCAATGGAATTCGGTGGGATGGTCAGCACGTCGAATACTTACAACAAGGCCTGCAAAGAGGTGACGATCGTTGTCAGCGACAAGCTCATTTGGACGATGGGTATCGAGCCTCTCGCAGGAAATCGTGAGAACTCCTAAAAAGTCTCAGCGGAGTTATCACTGTCGTTAGATCTATATTTTTTCACGTTTGCGACGATACGCGCGGATGCCCCGAAATTCGATTATCCATTACTGAATTACTTGGAGAAAGGAATGATAGATACTATTTTTTACTACGAGAATGTAATGCCAAATAATCGAATTTCAGGGCCGTCGACGATGCGTGTACTTAATAAGTGTTCATGCAATTGCTCGGAACGAAAGCAGCTCTCGACAACTTACAGTTCTAAGTTTGGCTCGCGACGATCGATCGCTGAAAGCCGTTAATTTTCTTCCTCAACGATATTTTTAGTGTTGTAAGAAATTCTTCTCAAGTGCACAAGGGCCAAAGATTGTTTCTTTTTCGTTTCATTATCTTGCTCAAGATAAAATGGGTTTCTCGCGTATTGCGCGATTTATTATTTCATAGCGCTCTCTGCATTAGTAGTTACTTTAAACGATTTGTTTGTTACGTAGTTACCGAAATCTTTACAATCGACAATCGATATTTAATGTTTCTCTTTTTTTTCGGTTACTGTTAAACATCAGAGCTACACAAACCGTGATAGTAGCTCGTAGAAACGACTAAAAAAAAAATTAAATTAGTAAGAACCGACCAAGTGCAAAGTAGTCGTAGCCCCTAAAGTTATAATTTTTTTTTCGCGCCTCGCGCAATTTAAATGAGTAATCATTTTGTGATAAATCACGCGCGTCGATGTAGTTGACTAATCATTCCAGTGATTTTTTCTTTTTCATTTACAATCTTTCGACGAGACTTAACGTTATTTTCGAATAATCGAAAAGTGGCCAATTGGACGAGGGTCGAATACTACCTCGAGTAGCCCGATTCGATGTTCGTGAAAGTATCACAATATTTGCAAACACTGCTGGCAACTATTGCGAACGCCGTGGATTCGCGTTGAGCACAAAATCCCAATTCCTAACTCGTACTTATACCGTACTTCGTGTTTCTCATATTCTGCGATTGACATCGAACTTTTGATACGTACTTGCGATCGAACAAGTCGCCATTCTCGAAATAAAACGGTGACGTTGTATCTGTATCGTGAAAGTCGCGAAATGAGAATAACAATAAAATAATATAAGAAAAAATTGAACATGATCCAATTTATTATTCGTATTGATGTTAATGAGAATTTATCGATTTTAATACTACATTAATCATCAATCCCAATAATCAATATTAATGCAATTAATATGAAAAAATGTATCGCTATAAAAAGAAATTGTCGATTCGACGTTCCCTAACGAAGAAAAGCAAACGGCAGCCGAAGCATTGAATTGCGAAAAATTAACTGCGCTCATTCGCGTATGCGAGTTGCGTATCGATCAATCTACGCCAACGTGCCCGAGTTAATGAGCTAACGAAGAAACGACAGTTATAAGTCGGAATCGTTGTAATGAAGTCGGATCAGCTGTCGTGGTGTTTACATTCGTCGTCAACGACCAAACTCGCATAGTAGTGGGGCATTCTCGTGGCTTACGGCCAGTCTTTTACGGCTCGTCGACCGGTTGCAATCGCACGCTCTTCGGCTCTCCGGCGCGCGTGGTTCAACTAGCGCCTATATATTTCACGTCGAAAGTGTAGTTTTTTGTGTTACCGGGAGAATCCGAGCCCGGGAGAAGGTGCAACAGGTTTCTCAAACTGCGCCGCATCGGTTCGCTTGGCAAAGGAATTCAAACGATCGTGAAAAAAAAAAATCCATTAAGACATCAATCGATTCTTGTTGTTTCAAAGACAAACACTAAACATTCAAAGAGTGAAATGATAATTGCAAAAAATTAATCTACCCGTGAGTTCAATCTGGAGTGGTGCGAACGGATATTAACACGATTTTCAGCGATGAAAAGTGCCCTAAAAAAATTTATCCTGTGAGCGTCGAGAGTTGGAAAGTTTTTTTTCCGTCATATTGTAAGTGATTTTTCTTTTTAAACAAAAATTTGCGAAACTTTTGAATCTTTATAGCAGTTTTTATCGCGGTTCGCGGAAATTTCATGCGCTATGTAGATTTTTATCATAGACATTCGTTGTTGAAATTCTCTCTCACTCTCTCTAACGCGGAGTGTAGAGTCCGGTATATAAATATACGGTGACGAGTATCGATTGAACTCGGGGGAGAGCGGAAAGGAGCGGAGTTTAAGGGTCGCCGTCCGAGAGAGATTCCAGTCGATACTCTTATCGAAGGCTTGCCGGCTCGTATAGTACTACACGCAGAGCGCCAGCGATACGCGACAACTGGGCATACACGACCTGGGCTCTCTAATACCCAGCAAGCGCCGGCTCGAGACCAGTTCTACAAAAAAAAAAAAACCCCTCCTCCGATTCCACCTATATCATTAAATCGTGAAGTCAAAATTCTTTCAAATTCACGAAAAAAAAGTTCCCTTCTCGTGAATAAAATTCCATAAAAAGTAGGTTGAAAAAAAAAAAGAAAACATTTCGCCATCCTCGATTACGAAAGTGGCTTCATAGCCAAACACGCGAATTCGCGTAGAAAACGGCCCGGAGCTTCGGTTCCCGTACGGACGCGTGTAGCATCTCGCTGTTAGCGTTATAATAAACGTATTGCTCTTTGCATGCCGAATAGAATTATGCAACGTCCTCGATATTCCACTCGTGAATCACTGTCGTCGATACGTTACAACGGGTCGTTCGGTTTTACGTAAGATTGGCTCGAGTCGTGCACACAAACGTGCGAGCCGCGTTCGTCGATAGAAACTGCCGGTGGCAGGCGTGACAGACACGATAGACCGGTCGCACGAGAGGTTTAGTATTAGCTTAAGTCCCCGGGCTCGTTGCACGAAGAATTTTCAAACTCAGCCGAGATGAGAGGCACGGCGAAGCCGTTGGATTTATACACAGAGAGAAACTCGTAACGATTCCGCAGCGTGAGGTCTTAGACGAATAGAAGTGAAGAAACGTGATGAAAAAAAAAGGAAAAAGAAGAAGAAAGAAATGGTAAACCGGTCGACCGGACCTCTGGGTCACTCGCTCTCCTCTCGGTGCGGCATCGAAGATTATTATAACTATATTATCACTGTAACTTCGAACCGAGCACGGTCGTTGCCGGATTCATTACCAACGCGTGTTAGCAATATTCGTCAATGAAACCGAGCGTATGGAAAATACAAATGACTGATAACTATCGTAGAAAATCCAATAAAGTCTAATATCTCACCCGGTTCGACGGAGTTTAGAAATTTTTTAAATCGTGTATAAACATTTTTTTCTGTAATTACAAAAATATTAATTTTTTTTCTTATTAATTATTTTGATAACAATCGTAAAAATACATACAATTATATATTTTTCATAATTATCGAAATAATTAAGCCGTAATAAAGATATTGAAAGTAGTGGACAATTTTTTTTATGTTCAAAAGATAATTGCAAGTCCGGCGAAGAATCGTGAGCGTTTTGTTATCGTCGACTTTGTTCCTGTTTTCTCGAGTCGCGTACGCAACGTGACTCTCGATTTTCATCGTTTCGCTACGACGTCCCGAAGAATATTTCCGTTCAATTAATTCGACCGCATCGGTTGCACGGTTCGCGGTATTGCACGCAAGAGTGAAATTCACTCGACAGAGATATGTTAGATAAAGCGAGTTTATTAATAAGCATCACGCTCGACATAGTATTGCCGTCGTGGTAGCGAGTTTCGTTGGACCGGCTCGGAGATCGCGTCGTTTCGCTTCCCCTCGGTTTTCCCCGTCGATGATCCCAAAAGTCATCTCGTTGTCGTGTCTTCGCGTCGGCCGTACGGTCGGCCGGGTCTATTCGTCTCTCGTACGAGCTCGGAGTTATCCGAGGCGCCGCGATAGTGACCCAAGCACTGATAGAGATACGGATAGCGCGTTGTGTGTATTTATAGAAAATTAGGTGGAGCAGCCGAACGACGATAGGCCGCGAGATCGTAAGTGGTCCACGGGCTCGTAGGTTCGAAGTTCAAGCGTCATGAAGTCGATATGCGCCGAACACCTGTTGCTCCATCGTAGCGATTTTCTCAGCGGGAGAACATTGATCATCTCTTCGCCAACTAAAAACCAGTCGTCGAAGAATGATCTCGAGGATAGCAAACTATTGATTTCCCTTCGATCATATCGCTGATTAAGAATTCACGATTAATGGAAAGAAATGTACAAACTTTATCTGAACGTCTCGAAGCGCTAAATTATCGACACGTTGATTAATTTGAATCTATTCAATTGGATCTACAATCGAGCTCCAATCTCTTCTCTTGCTCGTTAGAACAAAAAATTAGCATCGATTAAAAAACATTTACAATAACAGGTTTCGCCTTCGGCGCGAGGCCTGCAGTTGCGACGCTTTAGCTCAAAACGGGGCTCCATCTCCATCACCCTGCGTATTTATTTCTCAGTTTCTCGACGCAGCACGAACGGTTTATTAATTCTCGGAAGCGATTAAATTTGCATGACGTAGGTGAAGCAACGGAAGGGGCAGAGGGGAGGAATTCGATTCCGCCGGTTCCGCTCTCGCCGAACGAACTCGAACGTTTCGGTATCGTAGCGACAACCCTTGTGATTTCTTCTCTCTCATTCACTTTCGTTTCGACTTGCGATAAGCGCTCGAGCGTCCGTTGTAAGCCGAGCTCTCTTCGCGCCGCGCCTCGCGCGTGTTCACGTTCGAAACGTCCACGCCGAGCTCGCAATGATACTTTGTAAGCGGGCTCGAGTTCGAATACAAAAGCTCCGCGACTCCGATTTATCAGGTAACTCTTTCTCTCGTTCGCTCGTCCATATCGGTATTATTCCGAGCACCCAATGAGGGATACGGAGAAAATGTATTGCTCCGCGCCACGCTGCCCTATCGTATTCTATAATAGTTGCGTCTCGGTCTGATAAATACGGGCAAAGTCGAGGCTGTGAACGAAAAGCCGGCTTTTGTGTACTCAACGGCCGATTCGAGCTACGAAACGAGGGCTTTGTGAATATTCACATCCCTAGTTCCTGACACCCATTTCGGTCCGTTCCGATGAGCGCGCAGACATAATAATCCGGTTTTACCGTCGATTTTTGCTGCATTTTCTTCTTTGTCGCGAACGGACGGCAAACTCATTTTACCCTTTGACTCGCGAATCGTTTGGACAAAGTTTCAACGAACGAAATAACTCAAATTCTCTTTTGCTCCCAAACTGTTTTTTTTATTGAATTAATATATTTGCCGCTAGGTTTAATAATCGATACGATGAAAAAACGAAATTTATTATTTCGCGCTGTCGAGCATCCTAACACAGTTTATGCAATTTATCGATTAGCAATTATTATTACTGTTATGTACTATGCAATTTACCTATTTTTACGCGCCGATAGTTGATATGAGTTGAATAAATATATACCATGCCTAATTAATTAAATTTCGCTGAAATGAGTACGTAAAAAAATATACTGGTTCGTGTACAAAAATTCGCTTATCCTAAAAGCTTTCAGGCAGTCGCATTTTTCACGATTTATTCATAACAAAGGCTGTCCTTTAATATTGAAAAAACTACGCTCGAGGGCTTTAAAGCTCCGAGTCGTTTATCATTGAAAAAGCGTCGTGGCTCTTGCCACGAGGAATGTATGAATCATGAATCCAACAAACACTTAATGGAATGATGAGCGAACAATGGACAGAGAGAGAGAGAGCGAGAGAGAGCGACGAGAGGTGAAGCGCAGGTGGTTGAGAAATGCAGCCACGACGTCTCGTCAAGTAAAAGTTCGATGGCCTGCGTTGGCTTCTCGATCGGAGAATCCCGATAGCTGTACGGTTAGTAGTAAAACACCAGCGGTTAGCGCGGACGGGGGAGTCACTGTTATTCCGCATGTATATATATAAAATATACTGGATAGTCCACGGTCGTGAGATGGTCACGAAAAGGCGACGAAGGCTTCGCACAGAATAGCGAAGAATTTCCCGTCCGAATACCAAACGCTTTCGTCACGCGAGCCACCCACCCGTTATATGTAATAACTCCCTGCGCTTCTGGGTTCGTCTCGGCCAACGCTTCGTTTATTTTCTCTTCATCTGCCCACTTCCTGCTCTCGCCGGGTTCATCTCCATCGCAGCATCTCGTTCGATGACGCGACGGGAGTGAGCCCCGCGCGACTAACCGGCGATATTAACAACGACGAGAATCCGGCGGTTTCGTTTATCGTGTTTCCGTATAGTTTATAGCATCTTTACTGTAGTAGTTCCCACGTTTATTTTTTCTTTTCTTTTTTTTTTTTTTTTATTCAAAAAAAGTTATTTCACCGTCGTTCCGAGAGGCTACGAGTATCAAACACGTAACCGCTTCATCGAAGCCGCGATAACTATGAATAAACGCGTGGGCGGTATATCAATTTAGCGGTAAACCGCGATCTCCTGTTTTACACCGATATGTACTGTGATGTACATAACGAAAACGGGCCACGTGCCGATTTTCGCGAAAATTTGGCACTCGGCTCGGGCGTCTTTCACGCGGTTATCTCGTAGCGCCTCGAGTCTCGCTTACAGTTGTTCACTATTTAATATCTCTGCTCCATTTATTATTGTCTGATAATAGACACCGAGGTCGCGGTAAAAAAGAACTGTTTCTTCCTTATCTAATTCAACCGAATTCTTACCAGTCGAATGAATGTGGCAAAAAAAAATTATAGACGAAATTGGTGCGAAATTGATGAAAAAAAAATTATCCTTTCTCTGGGTGCAATGACCCTGACTCCGTTGCTCCGAGGGCAACAGCTTCGCGGAATCGTTGCTATTTATCGGATTCTAATTGGAGCAAAATCTCGCTCTCGTTATTACGCTACGAGTCATGCTATGATGTTTTTCTCTAAGTCAATTATTTTTATAACATTTTATTTCATCTCTATTTTTCAACACAGAATTTCGTGCATAGGAACCAATTCCTATCTAATATGCTTTTGTCAGCATTTCACTGATAATAATAATAAATAATGTATAATAATAATAGTTATTATTATTATGTCCATACAAAATATTCCGTTCGTATCGAGATTAACTGGATAATCCTAAAGAGGCTCAAAAAGTGCACGTGAAAGATCAGCGAACAACAAACATTATCTTTTGTTGCTCCGGCATGGGCGATCTCTCGGTGTACAAACGTCGGGCAGCTGTCGGCACAGTTATTAGGGTCATTCAGCCGTTGATTGGGGTCCAAGGTTCTTGCTGTTTAGGCATTTCGTGCGAGAGCACACATCAGTGACCGAGAGATGGAGAGAGAGAGAGAGAGAGTACTTCGAGTAACGCCGCGTGGGCTGTTCGCCAATGGTATCGTGAGAGTGAGAAAGATCTCCTCTCATTGTCGTCGTGTTGCTGCTCTCGCTCGTTTCTCTCCACTTGCTCGATTCAGGCTACGCGAACGAGTCACAACCGAGAGTATATCCATCGTCGTCGTGAGGCCCGCGATGGCCGGTGTTACAAACGCGCGAGGATTAGACGAGCAACGAGTAATGAATCGACACGAGGCTCGCGAACGAACGCGTTCGCTCTCACGCGGGGGGGACCTTCGACTTCGACTTGCGTCGATGCGACGGTAGCCGAAGAGATTAGATAAAACGAAGGCTATGGGCGACGATTAAAAAAAATATTATTTGCAAAATCAAGACCGAATTTCATAAATCTTTCTGTGACACTCGGTTTTTAACATTTTTTTTTAATTTACCGATTGACACCTGGTGGTTCGGCTAATCGAAACACGCGAGTTCTCAGACGCTGATCGATAAGATGCCAATCATTTGACTTTGGATCGAAAAAAAAATTGTCTGATAAAATACCTGAGAATTTCAACGGAAGGAAGTCATTCTTTTTAACTTGTGGATCGACACCTGGCGATTAATTTGTTGATACCGCAATTATATAAGAACGAAGCGAATTGATTTATAAAGTGCGATCGATTTTTTTTCGCATGCAGAATTGTGGTTTGAATAATTTCGAGATCCGTTCTCGTTGGGCTTCCGCGAAAACGGCAAGTTCGTGGCATGAAAAATTCCCTACAATCGGTGAAGAAATTTTTTGTTATGGCTTCGCTCGATGCACGGACTATTAGAGGCTATTATTACCGTTTGGCACGAAGAAGAATGCCAATCGTGTTCCGTCGAGCGTGCAACATCGTTTCTTCATGGCGCATTGTTGCACGCGACTAGCTATAAACGGAGTCAATAAACGCTGACCACCCGTGGTACCTTCTTACGAGATTACGCCGACGTTGGAACTTCTTGCAAATAAAAAAAAAAACTATTAAGTTCATAATCGACACATGGAACATACTCGGTCATTACCTTCGTTGATTGCATAGAACGGTGTTGAAAGAATGTTCAACATCAATGGATATGTGATGCAAAGTCGGTGTTAACATCGACAATTCCATTACTAGTCCCGTTCAAGTGTATCGCAGAAATGTCGATTATATGATGAATGTTTTATATAATTAATCAATTAATTAAGTAATCATAATTACTATAATTCAAAATGATTAATCACATAAATGAATATTTTTTATATATCTTTCGTATATTCTTTGTTCCATTTGAGTTACACTCGAGCTTATTACTCTAGTCCACATAACAAACCTCTCTTTATTGTAAAAGAAATTGCGTTCCTCGAATTGTTGTCAAGACGACGCGACACGAGGACGAGGAAAATATTCTTATCCGGAGATCAAGTAGATTCTGCCAAGAGACTCTCAGTCACCGAAGATAATTTGCAGTTTTTACCGGTGCAAGTCTTATCTTCGGTTAGCTTGGATGCATTCCAGGTCTCCTCCGGGTTTGTTGGGATTTTCCCGTATGGGACAACTTGGCAAATGATTTGCATGACAAAAGGTCGAACGGAGTGTCGAAAAAAAATAAACATAGAAAAACGAACGTAGAGTGACTCGTTAAAATATGACTTCGAGTCGCACGTTGGGATAGATGCCAGTTGAACCGAGTTGACCGAGTGTATGTATATTACATCAACGGCCGAGTTATACCATCCGTGGCTGACCAACTCTCGTGTTTTATCTCCGTGCGAACCCAGCACGCGGTTATATTTTCTCACTCGCACTCTCCGCAAATTCTAGAACTATGCACTCGACACACACACCCACATAAATACAGATATACGCGGGCGTGTCGCACAATCTCGTGCGTGAAAATCCCCTCGGTGTGTGTGTGTGACACCCTGAAAACCGCGAAACGGAAATTGCTACGTCGACCCACATACGAGAAGCGTGGAGAAAAATCGAGCGATCTCTGCATTTCGCTCGCTCTCGAGTTGGTTATACGCCCGGATAGTCACGTTTTCCTATGCCACATCTAGGCTTATGCGCAACGCTGCTACACTATTGTGCAACTTTTGCAAACTTTAGCGATTACACGCTAGTCGCTGCGTTACTAACTCAGCGGCATTAATCGCGTCTAATCGCCGGGCGCTTTTCCACTAGTTTTTTCCATCATTGACCCATGTACGCGAAGCAGCTTATTTTCGGAACGAATTCAATGTATTTTCAATAATTCAAAAATACTTTTTTTTTTCAATGTCGATTGTAAACTTTTCGATTTTTTTTAAGAGCAGAACAATTTTTCATCATCAAAAAGAGCCTGGAAAAATTTGGCCTTTTTTTTTCATCGAGCTGCCCAAGTTTTTTCAACGGAATGCAACTTTGCAGGCGTCCAATAAAAAATATAATTGAACCCGGAGGTGTCGCAACTTTTGGTATGAGAAATAAAAAATAATGATCTCCATGTGTGCAAAATACCGGAATCATTCGTTGCGCATAAACGGAAATGCGACATTAGAAAGTAAAATGTGTCGGTCAACCTTGGCCACGTCCTACTTGACGCGAAAGGGTTGAAAAACACCGCGAAATTTCGTTTATTTATTCATGAGTAGTATTAAAGCCTCTTGTTAAGTAAAGAGGCTCGCAAAAATTGCATCGCGCGCAACCCTTTTGGGAGTATGCCCGGATGCGGTCAAACGTTTATAATGGGTTTCAGCATCAGTATCCTCACTATACGATCATTGTATACTATGCTCCCCAAAGACAAGGACCGCGAGATTCGCAACGCGCCCGATACTTATGAACCATGCCGAACCGTTTCGTTCCCGAGAAACGTAGCCACCTGTTGGCGAGCGTGAAAACCATTCGCGAAAGGGGTGAATCGATAATTTAATCAACGGGCATCAATGCATTTAATCGGATAGCAATAAAGGCGTTCCGAATGGCTTTGGTGGATTTGGCCGAAATGAAAAAAGACTCGGCAGAAAAAAAACGCGATTATCGCGTTAAAATGTACGATTTCAACACCAATTTTTATTGCTGATCAACGATAAATTCCGATAAGATTAAAAAACGGCAACAATGGAAATTTTTATTTTTTTTCAATAATTCCGTGTCCTTACATCTGTTGTACACAATTATCCGAGAACTAGACTGCATTTCCGTGCATAATGTCTAGGCGTCATTGAGTCACTTTCCTTAACCGTGCAAAGTAGTCAACAATGCGAGCATGGTTTACATTAACTTTGAAGTTGCGAACTAACGATAACCTTGTGAATAATTTATGAATATTCTTACGGAAACGAAGAATCAAAGACCGTTTATGTTTACACATAAAACAACTCGTGTTTCCCTTGGCTTCTAAGCATTTGAGATAATTAACAATCGTTAGGAATTAACAACTGTTTATTTGACAAAATTAAGAAAAAATAGTTTAATTTATAATAAGTTATAATCAGTATTTACACATTTCTAAGAAATTGTACAATTAAGAATAATATATCCAAAAAAAAAATTTCATTGTTAAAACATAGTTCATTTTTTTTTATCAATAACGTTTTATTTATTTAACGATTGTTAATTACTCTATTCGTTCCATAAAATACAATTTTATTTGTCGTCGCACGCTTGATCTCGAATTTGCATAGAGTCGTCATAAAAAAATTATTACCAGAGCGAAGGGCTTGAACGATGCCATTCTCCTCGTTATACCTCGTAGCTCACTCGGCGCTCGTATCCTTCGCGTTCGAGACGCATCAATGCCGCTACCAGCTAGCGCGCATGTACCGTGCCTGATGTGTGTAGAATAAACGAGCCGAACGATTTCCTCGTGACAGTGATCGTGTCGTACCGCGGCAGACGACCTCGTCCATTTTATGAGGTCATACACAATTCAATAATTCAACTCGAGGCGCGCGCGTTGCAGGAACTTTGCCATATATATCAATGAGCATACATTTATATATACATATATGGCATATCGCTGCTTCCCTTCCTGTGCATACACGCCGATACGCATCTCTCAGCCGCGAAGCCCAGCAGCAAAATTCCTACGGCTACTTTGATTTTTTCTTCTTTCCCGCAATCTCGCGATCCAAAACGACCTTACGATGTCGTCACAAAACGGTGGAGCGAGATCAGGGAGATTGCGAAAGATACAAGGCCTTATCGTTCGGCGCGTTCGCAGCGGATGATGACAATACTCTTGTTTTCTTGTTTTTTTCCCTCTTCCCAACGACTCGACCACATGTTCCTGCCGATTGCGATACGCCCGACGAGTCTACTAGATAATCCTCGGTCCTCGGTCTAGACGATCGCAACCGGTTGCAATTTCATTGACCAAATCGGCATGAGCCTTGAAAACAAAATTATACCGGTGCATGCGGAGAATAAAAGAGAATCATACAATTTCGCGCTAGGCGTACCGTGCGACCAAGGATCTTGTCTTGGCATATTTATTATCGAGCACTTTCGATCGTCGAGTCTCCGAGTGGACGAGGTCAAGGCTCGGCGATATTGAAATGGATGAGCGTTTGCTCCGAAAAAAAATTGTAGTCCTATGAAAAACTGAACGTTTTTTCGTTAATGTTCATGCACGATTTGATTTTGCCGGAAAATTGAGTTCTGTGGATTTTTTTTTCAGTTTTACAATCAACATTCCAACGGTAGTGAGGAGATACACGACGAGCGTTATCACTTATCACCGTACAACGGTGTTATCAGGAAGAAAAAGGAAACCGCTTGAGAGTCCTCGGGATCTTCGCAGCGGGTAATTGCTTCGAGATATGCCCCACTTTTTCGACTACAATCGTGGAAGCTCGAGACAAGATGTGCCCGCGGGTACGCGAATGATGACCGAACGAGCCGTGGACTCGTGACTGTCTCGCGACGGCATTGGCTCGCGTTGGTTCACCTGTCGCTTCGGGATATCCATTCGTTCGTCGTTTCGATCGCGTAACGAAAACTTCGGAGTACAGTGACCGTCCCACCGGTGACTCTCGGATACCGAGGATATTCGACGTTTCGCAGCGTCGAAGACGAAGAAAACGGAGGAGAAGAAGAAGAATAAACGTACGTGACTGGATACGTAATACGAGCGTTAGGAAATCGCGCGTTTGTTGTAAGCGTCGCTATATACGCGCATGAAACTACATTGCGCATACGATATTTACGGTACTGTTATAACGTAACGGATCGTTCGAGCGAAATTGAAAAATCAACGCGATTCTCGAAGCAAATCGTTCGCATCGAGAACGAAGCACGCGCGGCTCGCGGACTCCTCGAATCTGAATGCCGCGAGTTACCTTTCTCACTGTTAGAAATTCATTTTTATTCTCGCAAGCCCGAGGGTTAAAAAGAAAATATTACGATAAAAAAAACAATGAAAATATGATTGTTCTATCGCAAGAGTGTAGAATCATCGTTATCGTGTAATTTATGCGGCGTGAAAATAAGAAAAACGTAGGCCGTATATTGAAAATCATACTTTCTCCGATATTGCATAAATCGCTTATCAATTGAAGCTTTCGTCTCCCATAAATTACAGCATTACAGATATTCTTTTTGTAATAAAGCTTACCGGCGATTCGTACATGAGAGAGTAATGCAAGCACACAACAAAGCCGGTACTTCACAATGCAAATCGGGTTTTAACGCGCACGCATACGAGCTGATTTTCCTATGGTGAAAAGTACCAAACTATTCAACATCGGATAACAAACCTGAGCCACGGAAGTTTGCACGCAGGCTTTCATGGTTAAAGGGTTTGAAATTCGTTACAACGTCGCCCGCGGTCCGATAAACTTTTCCGCAAATACGTCCGAAAAATGCCTCTCATCACATTAAATACTAAAACAAGAGAACACTTTCAGCAATACGGTTTCCGCGAATTTGGAAATTCTCCAGTATAGTTCCCGTCGTCGGAGACGAGTTAGGAACTACTCGAATTCATGTAAAGAGGAAATCTTTTTTTATTGAACACAATAGAATTAAAAAAAGGTCGTATTTTTAGGAAACACAGAACTTTAGTGCGAGTCGATGAAAATTATACAAAAAACGTATCACAATTCGTTACAGTAAAATTGCCATCATAAACCTGAAACACAATCGCGACAAAATCGAACCAATAATTGCATCCGATTGTGTATTGTCCATCGTTCGAAAATTAGCTCCAAAAACTCGTAGCACGTATTTCGGCACTATTGCATTAGATAGAACCGGCGTGTAGTATGCAAATCGTGCTTACATGCGCGGATTACGTTTGTGTCGTCGTGTTTCCAACAACAGCGCACTTTCACGATGATTCACGAGTTATTTACTTCGAAAACGCGCGAAACATATCTATACGCATGCGAATAACTGTGTCTGCGATGTTTCGTCGCGTGTTACCTTTCTCATTAGCGATTCTCACGGGAAAATGAAAACTAATACACGGTTGGATTCTCCATTAGGACATTTATGCGCGACGTAATGGTAAACTCCCCGCGCTTACCCGAGCATTCGATGCGATACAGTTGCGAGGTTGGTTCGTATACACGCAACGATATAGTATGCGAGGCCCTAATAGCACAGCATTGTTTTCCATTATTCCGCGCGTTCGTTAAATTCTCAACTCCATTAGGTTCTGTAGGAATCTCGATAAATTTGTATCTCTTCTCTTTTTCGTCTTACTCCTCAATTGCATCTTAATCTACGAGATTGCATCGAAGGTATTCGTTATCTCGAGACCTCATTTCGACTCTCAACGGCCACTTACTCCGAGAAATCATCGTATTTATTACACTCGCCCTGTTTACCTGCGAGCTCGTCGCTTATCATAGTCTCGACTTCTACGCAGACGCCGGCTGGGGGAATGTCTTGACTTATAAAAAAAAAAGAAAAACCCGAATGTTACACGTGAATTTCGAAGATAAGAGAGCAGTAGCTCGCAAAGGAGACCTGCCGGTTAACGTAATCACTTAGACACCAGTTCTCGCTTTGCGCTTCGCTGGCCAACACGCGTGCTTTTTTTCTTCCTTTTCGATATCACTTCCCGAACTCGGTAGGTTGTATATTATTATTGTTAGCGCTTCCGCTATCCGAGAGGAAATTCGTCCCGCGCTCGGTCGAACCTGTTGTATTTTCATTTGCATCGGTGCGTCATTCGCTCGCGCGCGATTAATGCGTTATTTTATTTTTCGAGGCTACGATAACATCCTGCGCTCGTTGATCGCCATTGATTATTTTTATTTTTATTAATTGTTTGTCGATAATTTGCGAACAGTCACCGTAAATAACTCGAAGGCAAAAAGTAAAAAATATCAATAGATAGTTTCAGCGTTCGCTGTTACGATATTCGTATAGATAAAAAAATTGGATCCCCCCGGAGGGTTACGTAATTTTGAGATACAATTTTCCGCGATATCTCGAACTCGTGACTCAAACGATGCGAGGCGCGTGACTCTCTTCGTACGTTTCGCTACACTACGGCGTTCCGTACGAGCTCCGTGATACATTTGTCTCGTATTGGAAACTCATCAGCTGCTTTGTCGGGGACGATAGAATTTTCGTGAACTCGCAGTAGATCTCGCAGCTGCTGTAGTTTTTTGACTGCTTCGAGCATTATAGCGGTTATATCGAACGATGCTCCGATAGACAACTACACAAGAGATACCTGCTATTTGATGTTCACCTATTCGAGAGTCTCCTCAGCGTTGCGCAAAGACGACAAAACATATTTTCTCGTTACAATTTTGTTGCTGCATTTTGCGAACCTTTATTTTTATTATTTTTATTTTATTTATCGTTGTTACAGGCGAAGGAAAATACGTAATCAGAGATGGGGAGCATGTTCAGGAGCGAGGAGATGGCGCTCTGCCAACTGTTCATTCAGCCAGAGTCGGCCTATCTCTCGGTCTCGGAACTCGGCGAGACGGGAACTGTTCAATTTCGTGACGTGAGTATTCGACCATATTAATCTCCACAAGCTACGGGATGTTGTCTCTACTTCTCGTTCGAGATAAAGAAACATTCTCACGCGTTTCATTGTTTCATCTCGAGGATGATTTTTATCAAGAAAATTGAGGACCTTGGTGTAAAGAAGTATATTTAGAAATATATGGAATCTAACGATTTGAGAGCTAAATTGCCACGACGTCAAGTCCATCATTTGAAAACGGTTACGTAAAATAGAAAAAAAAACAATCATAAATAATAAAACTAGACCGATCGTATCGCGCCTCTTTTTCTTTATTTTTTATCGCGACACTAATAACTCACACTGATCGATGAGTCTGCGCTCGACGTATTGACAAATGCAATAAAAATAAAATGCATATCTGTTTTTTTTCGGCTCCGTTCGTCATGACGCGCAGCTGAACGTTGACGTGAATTATTTTCAACGGAAATTCGTCAACGAGGTACGGCGATGCGACGAAATGGAGCGAAAGCTTCGTTACATCGAGGCCGAGGTGAAGAAGGACGGCGTCGAGATTTCGGATGAGCTTGTAGAGCTGCCGCGGGCACCGAATCCCCGCGAGGTCATCGATCTCGAGGTATTAAAAAAAAAACATTTTCTCAATCCAATGATGACTTTTCTAAGCCGTTTTGCGGCGTCCAATTTGATGGATAATAAATTATCAATAATGCATTCAATAGATTACTCAATTAGACCGGTAATGTTTCGAATCATTCGACTGTAACGGGTTGTTTTTTGTTCGCAAGGCGCACATCGAGAAAACTGAAAATGACATACTCGAGCTGAGTCACAACACAGTGAATCTTAAGAGCAATTACCTCGAGCTCACAGAGTTGCGTCACGTGCTCGAGAAGACTCAGGTTTTCTTCACAGAGGTAAATAACCAACTCGGCAGTTACCGCCGTTGAAATTCATTCATTGTTGCGATCGATGTTACCGTTTAGTCGAAGAATCAAGGTTCTTTTCTGCTTATGCACCAACAGGAGGAGGCGAACGACTCGATAACCAGGGCGCTCATTACCGAGGAGCCGCAATATCAGGGACCAACGGGTCGTGGACGTCTCGAGTAAGTGCCTCATATTCATTTTTTTTTCCTTTTTTTTAATTCGCTCATTAGTGAAAATAGCGTGAAACAATGGTTAATACATTTAATATGTAATATATAATATAATTATTATTATTATAATAATTGTTATAATATAACACAATACAATATATAATACGTACATTCATTGTCTGTTGGGTTTGAAAATTGTTACCGCGTTTCGATTGAATTTCTCTCAATATGAAAATCTTGAAGTCTGACTCGTTTATCTTTTCGAGTAGTCAGAATCGATCGAGCCGGACGAGAGTGAAATTTCTCAACGATCCGTTTAGTTCTCGATTCTAGCCGTCGGGGCTAAGCCTCTCGGCTGATGCCATAAACGCTTGTCAGAATGTGCTCGCTACTTGAAAATTCTACTTCAGATTTGTGGCCGGTGTAATCAATCGTGAACGAGTGCCGGCCTTCGAGCGTATGCTCTGGCGAATTTCCCGTGGCAACGTATTCCTCCGACAGGCCGAACTCGACAAACCACTGGAAGATCCAAGCACGGTAAGAATCCGTTTCGTTCAACGATTTTTCGTTCTTATTTCATTTTTTTTATTTTGTTCCCGTATCTTTTTCCTATTTTAGTCCTTGCCTTTTTCTTTGCACGATATTTCTTCCGTTCCTTCGATCCTCTCCGGGCGCGTCTCTCGCAACGTCTGCCGAAGAGGCAATGTCCACATGTGTGCGAAATCGTAACGAAAGAGGTACTCGGTACTTACGAAGACAGTGCCCGTGGCTGTATTGTATGCCTGTGCGTCGAGACAGCGAGATACGGGAAGCCAATTACTGTCGCTTCGCTAATGAGAAATCGATGAATTGCTTCAGGGGAACGAGATATACAAGACCGTCTTCGTAGCCTTTTTCCAGGGCGAACAACTCAAGAGTAGAATAAAAAAGGTTTGCAGCGGTTTTCACGCTTCTCTTTATCCGTGCCCTAACAGCCATGCCGAGCGATTGGAAATGGTTAAAGGCGTTCGCACACGTCTCGAGGATCTTAATTTGGTAAGGAAATTATTTCTTATTTTTTCAATCGAATTTATGATATGTTATGAAAATTCTTTTTAGTTTGGCACGTTTGGAAAAATTGGTATTGTTTTGTTATATTTGGAAAGCTTTGAAACTCGTTGCTGATCGCATTTTTTTCTTGCTTCAGGTTCTCAATCAGACTCAAGATCATCGTCAGAGAGTGCTTCACAACGTTGCAAAAGAGTTGCCCAATTGGAGCATAATGGTTCGGAAGATGAAAGCGATTTATCACACGATGAATCTCTTCAACATGGACGTATCGAAGAAATGCTTAATCGGCGAGTGTTGGGTGCCGATGGCGGATCTCGCCATAGTCCAGAATTGCCTCACCGAAGGATCGGTTCGTAATTTCGTTCGGACGCTAGAAACATCCGTCCGAGATATATTTTGCGTCACCGAATCGTCCGTGAGCGGTACTCGACACGCGGGCGCGTGGTGAATACCTTCGTAATCGGGCTTTATCAGCGGCGCAATTTTTCCGGACGAATAAAATCTATGCATCTAATATGCATGGTTACTTCCACCTTGAACAATCCCTTCTATCCCGTCTCAAGGCCGATCTGTTGCAGCGCCTGTGCGGAAGCTCTATACCGTCCTTTCTCAACGTCATTCACACCGACGAGGATCCACCGACGTTCAACAGAACCAACAAGTTCACGCGGGGCTTCCAAAATTTGATCGACGCCTATGGCGTAGCTTCTTATCGCGAGGCCAATCCTGCACTTTACACTATCGTCACATTCCCGTTTCTCTTTGGTATTATGTTCGGCGATGCCGGACACGGTGAGTCATTTCAACGCGAATCAATGTGCACATTTCCTTTCATTTTCTCACAAAAAAAGATAAGATTTCGAAAGGATATTCTTCTCATTCAGGTTTGATAATGACAATTTTCGGCGCATGGATGGTAATCTGGGAGAAGAGACTGTCGCAGGGAAAGGGCGGCGGCGAGATATGGAACATATTCTTCGGTGGTCGTTACATAATCCTTCTGATGGGTCTGTTCTCGATCTACACGGGTATAATCTACAACGACATATTCTCGAAGTCCATGAACATCTTCGGACCCGCCTGGCACGCGTCCGAAGTGAACAAATCCGACATACTGGGCAGCGAGTCGCTGACGTTAGATCCGGCGAAAAAACAGTACGGCCAGACGCCCTATCCGTTGGGAATGGATCCCACTTGGGCATTGGCCGAGAATAAAATAATATTCCTCAACTCTTACAAAATGAAACTGTCCATCATATTCGGCGTTGTGCACATGATCTTTGGTGTCAGCGTCAGCGTTATCAACATTGTGTGAGTTTGGCAACCATAAAAAAACATTCGTTCTGTCTGCTTGTTTCGTCGAGTTATCAATATCTAACGCAGATCCGTGTGTTTCTTTCGGTGATGTAGAAAAAAAAATTATCCACGTCGATCCGAAGGTGTTTAACAAAATTTCCTAAATTTTTCAGCCATTTCAAGAGGTACTCGGCTCTCATCTTTCAATTCTTGCCACAATTGTTGTTCCTCGTTCTTCTGTTCGCCTACATGGCGGCACTGATGTTCATCAAGTGGATCATCTACGAGGCTACCAATGGTAAATTCAAAGCTCATCAGAATTACATGTATACATATTTCGTTTGTTATGTCTCAGTTTCAATAACTATTTGTTTAATATCGTTCCGCAGAATTCGGATCCTCGCCAACTTGCGCACCGTCGGTACTCATAACTTTTATCAATATGATGCTATCGAACGCTGCCAACCCGCCGGAGGGTTGCTCCGAGTTTATGTTCACCGGCCAGGACATTCTGCAGCAAATTTGCAAATTTGCCGCTCTCGTCTGTATACCGGTGATGCTCTTCGGTCAGCCGCTCTACACGCTTTTCACGAAGCGAAAGCCACGTAATCAGCAAGTAAGCATGAAAAAACATTTATATTCTACGTAAAATCGTTTACACTAGCCGAGACAATTCGCGAATTTAATGATCGAGGAATCGAATCAACTCTCTTATTCTTTTACGATGTCATACACGACGAAAAAGCGTCGTTGTTTGTGAGTTTTATATTGAAAGTGAGCGAAGAAAAGAAATTCTCAGTCATGTAACCTACGAAGAAAGAATCGAACAAGATTGCGAAAAAAGAATTCTCTCTAACGCGAAGAGTTATTGGATGAAGGGGGTAAGTGAGTATACGTCTAAGTGTCTGTTTGGTGTAAATTGAAGCACACGAACGGCTCGGCTTCTCAGGACATCGAGCTGCAGAGCGAAGCCCTCCCGGTACCCTCGCACAGCGAGGGTGGTCACGGCGGCGGCGGTCACGGCGAAGAAGACGGATTCGGCGAGACAATGATTATCTCTGCTATCCACACGATCGAGTATGTTTTGTCGACGGTCTCGCACACGGCCTCGTATCTTCGTCTGTGGGCGTTGTCACTGGCTCACGCTCAACTTTCGGAAGTGCTGTGGAATCGCGTACTCCACATGGGCATGAACGCCGCCGACGGTAACTTCGTTTGGAGCGTCGTGCTATTCGTCGCGTTCGGCGCGTGGGCCTTTTTCACCATAGCAATTCTAGTTATGATGGAAGGCCTATCGGCTTTTCTGCACACGCTTCGACTTCACTGGTGAGTTTTGCTCGGACAAAGTTCGAGTCTACTGCTTAAAGCGGTACAATTTTCATTCGTTTGCAAGTATATTTCCAAACTCGAAGGATTTCAATACTTTATAATTCTGCCGATTGCTATTTTTTATGGATCGTCAAAGAATGCACTTAAATTCGCGTCATTCGCTGCGGTATTGTATTTTGTAATTTTTTTATTTTCAGGGTCGAATTCATGAGCAAATTCTACGACGGTCAAGGCCACTTGTTTCAGCCGTTCTGCTTCAAGAGCATCATGGACGCTGAGGATGCCGAGGAATAGAAGTTTTTGTTCGAATCGGAGCGGAAAAAAAATCAAAAGACTCTCGCTGAAGGTTCTCTGCACCAAATGTTTCGGGGGTTTTTTTTTTAATGTCGATTGCAAGTAGCTCCTCGCGATCGGCCGTGTTGTGACGGGATGAAAAATATATTTTTAAATGCTCTTTCGTTTCGTCGTGTAAAATTGTGTTTAAAAGAAAATACGAGAATGTCCGATGCGGAAATTCATCGATCGCGTTGCGTCGGTTCTAAATTCGATTAGTATTGTTTTTTTTAAAGCCTTTGCACATATTCGAGGCCACATTGTTTCTTTCGTTGGGCAACGGAAAATTTATTTTTCCGTGCTTCAAAGTCGTATAATCGCGACGAGGTGGGAGCGCAGATGATAAGAGTGCCGGTTTGTGATAAAAAAAGAACGTTAAATCACTTCTAGACTTTTCCTCAAATTCCGCCAATGCGTCAACATCGGTTAAATTTTTTTTCTTCGACTTGATGAACGAAACGAATCGACCGTTCTCTACTGTCGTGTCGTGTTCGCAAGCAAAATATATTTCGATGACAGCTAATTAAAAAAAAAAGAAAAAGAAACCCACATGCGTAACGAAACACGCATCCAGGCCGAAGCCTCTGCCTTTTGCACAATGTATTCATTCCAGTGATAATCAAACGTCTTAGATTTTAGAATGAAAGTTAATAGAGCGGGCCGTCGATCGTGAGATTCAAATAGCCTGCATGGCCGAGTCACTCACGCCAGATAATCGAGTCTTCGCGTTTGTTCGAAACAAAAAAACACGCATGAAGTAACAAAAATGTCTTTTTGCAATCAGAAGTTAACAAAACCATTCGAATTTACTCGGGAAATTTTATTTAACAAAAAAATCTTTTTTTACAAATATTTGCAAAAAAAACTACAAAAACTTTACTCATTATTATCAGCTGTATAAAGTTTTGTTTTTTAACGATCGTGCACGTGAGTGTCTCCAGGAAGAGAAAATGTATTTTACCATAGTATCAGAAGAAGCTAAAATAAAGAATATATATATTGTACGTAACTGGATCGATGTTTCGAATATCATTACAAACGCAGCCCTTGACCGCCGATTGACCATGTCTCGTTTGCGAAATCCTTGAAAATATAGAAGGGGCAATTCGGTTAATTGTGTCAATGAATTGCAATTTCAGATCTTTCCGTGTTTCGCTCGCAAAACGCTCGAGATGCATAAAACGCCGAGCTCGTCGTCGCGCGTTGGTCGGTGACGTTCCTTGCCTCGACACTTCGGTCGACGGTATATACGGCGTTTACCGAGCGCGTTATACTAATACACGTGTACTAATACACGGGGCCGAAAGCTTCGTTGCGGATTAAGCTTACCGACGTAACTAAACTCAAACACAATTATCTCCTCGGCTGTTTTGCATATCTCGAGTACGACGATGCGCGTTTAGCCTTCCGACGCTACGGAAACCCGTTTTGTCCTGTGCAACATATATCTGTATATACGTACGATACTATTATGCGCTTGTACACTCGGTTTTCGCCGGGCGAGCAAGAGCGCGCCCGCGCGCGTCCGCCTCTCGTTTCTATGCGTTTACCTACCCGCATTACAACGCGCTGGCTGTAGGTCGCTGGTGGTCGTCGACGACAGCGTGGATTTAGTAGGTAATACGAAAACGCACGTGCTATGCGCCCCACTCCATACTCTCTCTCCCTCTCTCTGTGTCCCTCGCCGCCTCAAAACGTCCTAAGTTATTCGTCGGGTGCAAGTGTCGAGCATTGCGAATGGGTTATTCTACTCGCTTATACCTTATCCACGAAGCTTACTCGTTTTGCAGCGCCAATTTATGGGCGCATTGTTTGAACTTTACAGAGATTGGCACTATTCATTAAATTGTCGAAAAAATGCATTATCCGACTGCAATTCATTTCTCGCGATGATTTTTTGTGAAATATATTCGTTTAGTTGAGAAAATATGAATTCCAATCGTTTCGAGTGAATTTACGATTTAATTAACGGAAAGAAATATGTTTTATTTCAATTAAATCAGGCACTTCAATTTGAATTAACCGAATGTATTGATTTACTTTAGTTGGAATTTTCTCAAGGCAAATTAATGCATTTCTTTTATTTTACATTAAATCAAACGTGTTTATAAATTGAGTTACAAAAAGACGAAACATTTTTGATTTTCCATCAGCAGCTACGGGGGAAGGCTCCTTGGTAAAATAGATGGAGTCTAGTTGCAAGGCTGAATTCTTTTCCAATCGTACAATTAGCCGGTCGCTGACACTCTTCTTCGTCACGTCGACGATAATGAAGTTTATCAACGACTGTTTGTCAATCATCGGCATACCGGTGGCTTTTTCGTTCGGGAATTTCCTAAGGTTCATATTTTCTACTGGTTGGCCAATCTCCGCTGTCGGCCAAGGACTCCTCGTCGCTCGGTAATTTGTATTTCCCTCGACGGTGCAATTAGCGACCCGCTGATTTTTTTTTTCTCTTTCTCGGACAATTATACGATTTTATCGAAGTATCAGTGACCCGCTGAGGTCGTTTTGAAAAAAAAATGCCTATAATATTCTTCGTTTCAATAGTGTCTATGTTTATCTGACCCGAATGCATGGCATACGGGGAAAATAAAAGAGTGCAATCGCAGTAAATCCGCCGTATACGCTTTACGTACACATTATGCATCGCGCCACGCTCGCAACGGATAAGGCAGAATATTGGCTCTTTGAGCATTCGCGAATGTCATTCAATTAGAGTTAATTGCAACGGTTGGAACACGCCAAAGAGATCGATCGTGGGAGAAGCGCAAAGTGAAATGATGTGTAAGAGCAACGCGATTCTCTGATGTTTAAAGGAAATTACCCTTTGCCCTCCCAGGGCGAGTCGAGTCTTCATTCCGTTCGAGGGGATGGAAACACGGTCTAATGAAAATTCGTCGTCTCCTGTGGCGTTCGCGAGGATTTTATGTTTTATACACGCTTCAATCTAGACGTTCTGCATGTATTTGCTCTCGTGCCTTTCCCGTCCGACTGTCGGGCGACGCTCTAATGAAAGCAGACCGGCGACGACGGTGAAATGCAAAAAAGATTCTGCAACGCACGGGAATCAAAGAAAAAAAAATGTTTTCATTATGCAAGCATAATATTTCAGAACTTGAAATCGTACTATATTCGAGAATTAAAAAAAATTCTTGATTCTGGGAAATAAATTATTCTGTTTTATTTATTTTTATTCGAAGTTTCGTGAGTAAATTTTCTACAGGGAAATAAAACTGGTTTCCAAAGAACACATTGTATTTTGTTGAAGAATATTTATTCGTTATTCAAGATTTTACAAAAGAAATCCTTTTCTTGAAAATTATTTTCCAGAAAAAAAGTCTAACTGCTTTCATCTTTATAGTTGGAGAACACTTCGAAATTTCGAATTTATTTTTTCCACGGCAAACTCCATCGCTCATTGTGGAAACTTTCCACTGCTCCGTTCTACGTTCGTATTTTGACTAACAATCACTCCGAGTCTCGCATTGTTTCGGTCTCGAAAGTTTTCTTTCATGTGCGAATATGAGAGGCGAAGAGAGAGAGAGAGATGAGAGAGAGGAAGAGAACGATCTTTCTACGAGTGGAGGAATTGCGCGAGGGTGGATTTTGAAGGGGGCTGCAGTCGAGAGAGAGTGCGAATCTCGAGTGCAATGTAGCGTCTCGTTATCATCCCTTCGGGCGGGTGCGCATGGCCGACTAAATAGAGAGAGAAAGAGACGGAAAGAGATGGGAAAATTTCTCTTTGCAGCATCCTTCCGGTCCTCCTTTATTCCCTATGAGTTGTGGGGTCAAAAGTTAATGGTCCAGTAAATAAGAATCGTTAAACTTGCCGGAAAGAAGATTCACCGAAAGCCCCGGGAACTCCCGTCTCGATCTCTGCGAGTGGCCGACCGTTCTCCCTACTTTGGGACACGAAATTAACGTTCAATCCCGGAAAATACTCGGAGCTTAGGAAAATCGTTCTACAGGCCACCTTCCCCGCGATCCATCTCGATAACTTATTCCGATCTTCGGCCCACTGAAACTCTCGCTAATATGTATGGTTAAATATATAAGCTGCCCCATCGGCTCGTCCATCTACTTCCAGTAATGGAAAAACTTTGACCTATCGTCTTGCTTACGATTTACGATAATCACTCGTTACCGCTTTGTTGTTAACATACTTGTCTATCGATCAAAAATCTCGGAGAATCTCGACCGCAAAGTATTCGTATTCGTCAGATTGCCCTTTTTTCCGTATTTTATTATCTGAGGTATA
This sequence comes from Ischnus inquisitorius, assembly GCA_963924025.1. NCBI lineage: Eukaryota > Metazoa > Arthropoda > Insecta > Hymenoptera > Ichneumonidae > Ischnus > Ischnus inquisitorius. The sequence goes on from OZ001250.1 coordinate 12,211,854, forward strand.
TTGGACTATTCATCATTCAACTTTTTTTTTCTTTTGAACTTCAATTTTTTTTTTTGTTAAAGGTTTTGTCAGCTTTTATTAGATTTTTTTTCTTTTTAATTAACGATACGAAGCTTTCGAAGGAAAACGAGCTCGGGGCTAATCTCTCATAATCGCGTCTTCGTTATAATAATCGATGACCTTTTAATTAACATCCTCTTTGTTATGGGAAGTTGCCTTAATAGCGAGCACTGAATGCTCTCGTAACAACGTTTCTCTGGATCGAACGTGTATTGCTTCTCTCGCAGGGGTTGAAAAGCTCGTAATTGTCATTTGCCAGACGAGCGACTGACTGACAGTAATAAAAAAGCGGACCTGACCTTCCGTCAGCGAGAATTGACGCTACGGAGAATTCATCTCAACTCTATGGACCGCTGTTACAAAAGACACCGTGTTCCATTACCTAGCTCTGAAACCACCAATTGTGTATTTTTTTATTATTTCCGTACCGTGAAGAGAAGGAATGATGTAGATTCGCACATCGCTTTCTCATTGTTTTGAACGTCGTTTACGGAGGTCTATGAGAAAGTTACTTACCCAATTATGGCTTTTTGGTAGAAGAAGTTTTGTAAGCGACGTTGAAAACAATGAGGAAGCCGCTTGAAATTCCAAAATATTGAACAATTTTACGGTTTCAGGCAAACTTCAATCCCATTCCATGTAAAATAACAATATACTCGTGGTTCAAATTGAAATGATTGCAAATTAAAATTTGAAGGAAAACTCAAATTTCTGCAAATCTTAATTGTAATAAAAACTTAAATTTTTCAAAAAATGAAAAATGCTTATGAAGCTCTGACGGATCCGCAACAAATTCAAACTCAAAACTTATTCAACAAAATTGTTTACGTATGTTCAAAATTTGAGCTCGATATTTCAAAAATTGCACACACACATCCATGTACAGATATTTTTCTCTGACCCACTTTTCTCGACGTTTTACTCGATTCAGGATCTCGAAATCAATTTTTCTAATGAAAATAAAGTTTCCTCTATGAGAAAGCAAAAAAGGATGATTCGTAATCACGGTTCGATGAGATAGATCGCTGGTTCCGATAACGAGTGATCGATCGCCTTGAATTTTCCGGCGAAGCGTGGTCATATAGATTCATAGAGTTGCCTGTGCGAGTTGCGATTTCCCCCCGAGTCGGCGGAACGCGTTGAATTTCGAACGTGAGGGATAATCAGCGAATTCGCAGCTGCCCGGTTCTCCGATCGGCTTTTCCTATAACGAGACTGTCCGTTCGACGAGGGCAGTACACATATTGGCATTGGATTCGATCGTGCCTCTCGAAACGGAAGTGAATTCTATCGCGAATCATGCGAGAAGGGGCTCGGCCTATCTTGCCTTGCATTGTAAGGGCGTCCGCAATAACGTTGCGTTCATTACACGATGCTGCGCTCGCGATAATTAATTGGATCGAATTTCGCCACGGCCGAGATTCGCATGCGTGTCGATAATAATTTTCCAACTTGATTTGCCTGATTATCGACTTTAATAATGTTCACGTCGCTCGTGTGGAAATGCACATCAACCACAACGAGCACCCTTCGGCAAAATGGCTAAATCATTTGAATTAGTGATCATCCGACGAATCGAAGCCCGCCAGGATATTTGGTAAATAACCGGACGATACGGATAATGGCAGATGAAAGGATGGATTCGTCTCTATGGCGCTCGATCGTCGAATCGGCGCGGAAAGCGAGACACAAAGGGGTTCAAAGGCAGCGCTGAAAAAATAGGTATTGTACCTATAATTTTCCTGATATACTTCAATTAATATAAATACCAAAATCTGAAATTTCATTCAATTTTTCAATTATCGGAGCCCGGATTATCGTATCGCTGAAAATGGACGAATGAGTATCGATTATTGAAGAACCCAGCGCGCTGATCTGTAATTCGTCAAAGATAACACAATCACGAAATAATTCACAATAGTAAAAAATGAAGAAGTGCTCGTCTCGATTTGCTCCGAAGAGGATATCGCAAGAGAAAGTTAGCACATCCCATCCTATCTGGTTGTTAATGCCGTTGGCAAAGCTCGATTTTGTTCATCAAAGCAAAGCGCTACGAGGCAGCAAAAAAAAATGATAGAATCGTTGAAAAAAAAAAAAAATGGTTCGGTTCAATCGGAATCGCTTGGCGTGCAATCGATAATCGATTATCATTCGTCGCTGCAGCGTTTGGCCTTATCGCATGATAGATTGGCAGCCCTTCGTGAAATCACTGATTTGCTCTTCCCTCAAACCCACAGGAGTTCATTGATACGAGAGTCGTTTGCGTCGGTGGTTAATAATTCCGGTGGAGCGTACCGTACGAGGGGGATGATATTCCGTGAGGGATCAACAAAGATGGTTCATCCGGCTTTCCAGGCCAGGCAACAATCATGATCATCGCGGACGCGTGAGAGAATGTGCCATACGAACGGGTGAACGAGGGAAGGAAATGGATGGAAAGCAGGTGGTAGCGTGAGATGGACATAGGAACCCTTCGGGCGCACATGCGCGAAGTTGGGCTCTTCTCTCCCCCGTTCGTGCTGGCGTACACGCGCGTACGGAGCCACACACATCCGTGCACACCTGCGAGCGCCAGAACAGGAGGTGATGCAAACTCAGTGCTTCCTCTATGCGCCGGGAGGACACCGGTTATTTGACAGAGAGAGGACTCGCCCGAACGCGCGCGCGCGCGCGCCCAGCGCGCTTCGAGTGCTTTAAGCGTTTTAACCGGTGGCAAGCCGACTCGGATTCAGTCGTCGTCGCGCGTTCGTGATCGTCGCACACCATACGGCATAACACTTCGCACGACGCCGCATCAACCATAAAACGACGAAACATCGCATGGCTGGACGTGATCACTCTCACGCAGGTGAGTCACTAACCTTGTCTCTATAATCGACCCACGCGCGTTTCGGTATTTGTTTAAGTTTCTTTTGTTTTTCACCGATGCCCGCCCGTTTGCACAGTTGGTCGGTGACGTGTTTTTGTTAGGCTGTCGTTGCACGAGGCGAATCGTTGGCACAGGTGTCAATTGCTTCGAGCAATTCAGATCTTTATTTTTGTTTCGACATCTCTTTTCGATCGTATATTCGCAATTTTTTTGTAAGGGGTTCTTCCTTGGAGCTTTATAAAGTGAAGCAGAAGGTGAAAAGTTTTCATCCCGATAGAGGGAGAGGGTGAAGAAGTAAAGAGAAAGCTCAGTTCGAGAATTCTTGCCGATCGGGGCCGAGTTTCTCGAAAACTTTGTTGTTACAAGCCCTGTCGGAGTGGTCGAAAGGTTTTGAAAAATTGATAAAATCAATTCGATAATATAAACGAGTCGATAACGCAACGCATGATATTCCATAGTTTTTTTAGAAGGAGATTAATGAACAGTGCTCGAGTTCTTGGCGCCAAAAATATTGCCATATCATCGGCAGGTTTGAAAATAAAGTAGAAATAACAAAAAATGCATCAATTCCGCCAAGCAGCGTTCGGTTTCCCGCCGTTAGAATAGAATTCTAAATACTTTTTGTTTGACTCGAATATTGAGACGAAACATTGCAATAGATAAAAATGACTGGCTTTCGAAGATGATAAGGAAAAAAAATGCATAAACTTTCGAATTCCGAGCGTTAATCTGCGAGAAAAACAGGAACTGAAAACTCGGTCTTTTTTTTTTTAATGCACAATAACACGTCCGTGGTATTAGATAAGAAAAAAACATGCCGTGTTGTTGTGGGAATAAAAAATAGGCGATAAGCATCGCAATTGGAAATTACACCTTCGGTCTTCGAGAGAATTTGTGTGCTCGCGGAAAGTTCGATTCGTCGACGGAGTTGCGAAATTTTCATTTTATCTTTTCATCGTTTTAACGAGACGAGCAGTCCGCGGATCGTTGTGTAACGGCGAGAGAAGAGCGTCGCCGCAGAGTTCTTTCTCGTTCGAACGGGACATTCGAGTTCTCTCGCGGGATATAAAAACAAAAAAATGCTTTCAATCCTTCGACACTCGGCGGCGATAACCGTTGAAACCGCCGATTCGACGCTTTGATGGCTCGCATCTCTTTAACGTTTCGTCGGTGCAAACGGGAAAAAAATTTTAACGCGAGTTGTGTAACGACGCCGGCGTAACTTTATTTTCCCAACTACGGGTCCGGCCGCGGTAGTCGCGCAAAGCGAGATCCCGCGAAACTCCGTTATCGGCCAACTGCATCATCGCAGAATACAGTGATATCCATATATTGGGATGAAAAAAAAAACGATGAACGAAAAAAATTCTCGTTTTTTTTTCACAAATGGAAATCAACCGGATGTGCCTCATTGAGAATACATTTTTCGTCTCTGAATCTCGCGAAATATCGAGTAACTCGAGATATTGATTTATCGTTCATTTTTTCGATACGAAAATATTTAACTATTGCCCGGTAAAGAGATTAAAAAAATAAAGTTGAATTAAGAACTTTTTTTAAATTCGTGTCAGCAAAATTTTCGGTCCAGCGGGAGAAAGTCTTTCGAGCGCGAAATTTTACTCCAAAAAGGATTACTTTCTTTATTCGTTTTTTTTCTTTTCTTTTTTTTTAACGAGACATTAGAATAAAGCACCCGTTGATTAATTAACAAGTTTTGATGCGTCCTGTATGCGACTTTCTGCACAAGAGTCGACGAGGGTCTCGGGCAGTCAGGCATCGCGAACACAGAGAGAAACGAGAGTGAACGAGTGGAACGTGGCTCCGGAGACCGAGCGTAGTAGTACTCCACCCCGGGACAATTGAAAAGGTCTTTACGCCACTCGCGTGACAATCTCGTAATTGGATGGCAAGCGTTGTTAACATCATTTTCATTAATTCAAGAGAAACTAAACCAGTGTCCCCCAACCCGCCGCGCTCCATCCCCCTTCGTTCTCTTTTCGTGCCCATCCCCGTTCGTTCGTTTCGTCGTCCCGCGACATAAACTTGTTTACACTCGTTCGCATCCATGTGCGAAGACTCTCCGCAAAATACACGCAAGGTCCAGCGCACGCGTATTAAAACGTTAATATAAGCAGGAATCGAAAAAAAGGGGTTAAAGGGACAAGAAATATGAACGGTACATATGAACCGTTACAACGAGTTGCAGGCATTAATTGCCCTTTTTTCGTATATGGCTTTTTCCTGATTTGTGCAGAATCGATAATTTTACTCGATCTGCATAAACTCGAGAAAACAAAGAAATTGAATTAATATGACCCACGTGCCAGCGTAACAAATGTATTTTTATTTCTTCGATAAAAATCGTATAGAAATAATTAATATATCTGTTCGCAATACATATTTATATTCATATATTCATTTCATATGAGGGTAGATCGAACTTAGCCTTGTCGAAGCATCAGCGAAAAATTGATTTTTCAATAGTGAATTTTCTGACTTTTCGAGAAGCGTTCTTTCGGTTCGGTTCGTCCCCCTTTGCTCTATTTCCGGTTCGCTTTTTTGGCTCGATTTTTCGCAGACTGCTTCGTCGCACAGCTTTTTTATTCCCGATATCCTCGATGCGGGTTATGAATAGAAAAACTGGCGAGTACGCGAGACCTAGTGTACTCCGTAGGTAGCGCGCATAGATCCGCCGTACCCCAAAGTGTTCACCGCGGCACTTTACCGAGCTTTGCTCTTTTTTCTCCGCTTCTTTTTTCTCTGTCTACTGGCGCCGAGGCGCGTGGGCAACTTTATGATTGGAAAAACGTGAGGTCACGGGGTAAGGCGACCAACTTTTTCCATTAGCTTGGCCAAGAGAGTTGCGCTTCCTCGGTCTATATGCGGGGTACTCCTCTTTTCTATCGGCGAGAACTCTCCACTCTCCACTTCACTCTCGGCGTAGTCTCCGCGAGGAAGGCTGATCGCTTCTACTCTATCCCCGTGAATTCACCCGCGGAATTGCGTTACGGCGATTAAGGTCATACGTGCGCGCTTTAAAGCTTGCCCTCGAAGTCCTTTCCATCATACCCGAGTTACGAGGATCTCGGAGTTCGGATGAGAGAGTTCTCGGAGAAGATGTGTCGTTAGGCGAACCGCAGCGGAGTTGTGATAACAACAGATTGTTATTGATACGAGTTATTGATAAGAGAGGCATTGGGCACCTTTCAATTGGGAGTCCTTTCATGTCGCCCACTTTGAAAGCCGCAACAAAATTCCCACCCAGCAAAAGCGACATCAAGTCCTTTTCAGCGCACCAGATATGTTTTTTTCTTTAATGACGATATTGCCGTATTTTTATTTCTTCCATTGAAATGAGCCAATTTGAAAAATTAAAACAGTGACGAATGAACAGAATTCTTAAAACAACTGCTTCAAGAGATGAGACGATAATAAAATGAGTTTCGGGAAATGAAAAAACTTGTCTCATCCACCCAAATTATGGCAGTTTAGGAAAACTAACACCAAATTTATTAATGATAACATATCTCGACATCACAGCGAATTATTATTTTTTTTCATGAAGGATTAAAATGTTTTTGCATACAATTATTTTAAAAAAATTTGCATCGCAACGGGAATGCTTCATTATGATGAAAATATTTCGTAGTGACCGGTGTATCAATACGCCGCGATATTCGCGAATATCGAAGATTTTACGAATGTGAAAATGAAATTTAAGCCACAAAGGATATTGTAATGCGATACGCCATTATTCGGGAGAAAAGGAGGTATAGTTTTACGCGCCGGGACTGAAGGATTAACGGAGCAATATTTTACCTTCACCCGGTGGTCGGTAGACGAGCTAGACTCTCCTTCCTGTCTCTCCGGTTGCGTAATTAAAACTGACGGTTCAAGCCGAGTAAAAAAAAACCCCCCGACAGGGGTGAGGAAAAGAGAACAGTGGGGAAGACGGGGGGCGAGGGTTTGAAAATGAAAAGTTGCAACATGAAAAATATGACGTTTCAACTGTATTTTTCGTTCTTTTTCCGCCCTTCGCAGTCTCTCGGCCGTTTTGTGGCTCGTATTAAAAATAGATACACGAATAAAGCGCGTAACATTTCGTCTTTACACCTAACTCTAATAAATTACTGTACAATGTACAATTTTTTTTCACGAAACCCGCCGTGATTCGAGCGAGGTGTACACATTTGTCGCGTATAAAAATCGCCTACTAATATCGCGTTCAAAAAATGTAACGCGCATTCGATATTTTCCAATCGTCGATTCGATCGATCTTTGTTTATCTTCCGGCCGAACAAAAAACAAGCTCCTTCGCGTGGCAAGAATGTCACAAGAGCCCGTGGCGTTATAACGATGATGTTGCCCGGTTGGTTTTCGCTGACGTCAGCGAAACTTTCCTGACCTTAATTAGCCACGGCCTCGCCCTGCAAAATTATTTGTATCTCTATGGACACGCCGAGCCATTATTTAGACGCTGAGAAAACAGAAAGAAGGAAAAAAAAAACTAAAACAGAACGCCGTCCTTAGTCGACAAGTACTATTGCGCGGTATTGAACACTACCGAGAGTAATCGACGAATAAAATGATTTTTTTGTTCGTGCTACGCGAGCGCGACAAGCATTCGTCGTTGTTGAAAATACTATTAAAAAAAATATTAATGTTCTTCCTTCGAGCGTTAAAAATAACACAGCCGCGTGAAAAGCTCTCAATTTTTTCATATGTCCCCGCTGACACACTTGTTAAACGGATGCTCGATAATCGCGAATTTGCGGAATCTCCCCGCCGCGCCGCACCCTTCCACGGTGACAAGTTAAGTGCATATTCTCCGTTGTTTGGTCACGAGTCATCTGCAATTAATCTTACTATCAAATTCGCCACGTCATTTTAAGTAACGATCAATAATCTAGCTCGACTCTCTATATTACGTCGACCATCGAGTAGGAAAGCTAAAAATTATGCGAACTTTGTACCGAAAAAAAAAAGAAAAGAAATCTATACAAAGGCACGATAGTAGGCGCTCGTATAGCAGCTTCGATAAGAGATGCGTCATCTGCGAGTTAAACGACCCCGTCGACTACAGGAGGAAATTATTGATATGCTTTTATATAATCGTTCCTGCGATACGATCATTTTTTTCTTTTTTTTTTTTTTCAAGCACTTTCATTCTCCTTCTCCATTATCGAAGCGTTGTTACTTTTTTCCTCGTTGTCCTTGCTCGCCGCGTCGACCTGTTTGAGTGCAATGTCTCGATGTCTTTTCGAAGACCTCGAGCGTCCGAGGCACGTGGTGAAGCACGTGTCGCCGACGCCGAATTTCTCGCCGTCTTCGAGAGTCTCGGGCATCGGTTGTCCAGATGTTTCCGGCAGATACAACGAGAGAAAGCCGGATACAACGGCAATGAAGCCAAACGTAGTCGCCGGCACGCTGGGATTCAGCGAATCGAGCAGGAGTATCATCGGTGTCATAGCCCCGCTCAAACGCGCGCACATCGAGCCGATACCCAACGCCGTGTTACGCAAAACCGTCGGAAACAATTCGGCCGTGTAATTGTAAATAACTGCGAACGATATCGCTATGCAGGCTTTACCGAATAGAACGATAACGGCGACTGCGATACCGACGTCTTTTGGCATCGAGGCCGCGCTAATGCAGCAGATTCCACCGATGAGCATGAAAGTACTGACGAGACATCGACGACCTAGCCGATCCATCGTCACGCTCGCGAACACGTAACTCGGCACTTCGACGAGACTGCTGAGAAAGAGGGCGAGACATGGATTACCCTGAAAGAGACTTCCGCTGCTCAACGACAGTCCGTAATAAACGATCGAATTGGCGAACCAATTGAGACAAACGTTGAGCGACTTCTTTCGCAGATTCGGCGTCTTGAACAAATCAGCGGCACCGTAGGATTCGGTATTCTCGACGCGCGAGGCGCGACGAGCTTTGTTCCTCGACACGTACTTGGCCTTGTCGAGTTCCACGGTATTCTTGTTCATCTTCAAGGCTTTCTGAACGATCTCGACGGCTTCGAGGGCGCGCCCTTGTGCCCACAGCCAACGCGGCGATTCGTCCATGAGCCACCAATGTCCGATTAGAAGGCAACTGTGAAGTCCGTAAACGATCTGCAGCCACATGCGATTGGTTATCACGACGCCCCATCCGGCAACGACCATAAAACCGCATGCGAATGCCAATTGGAATATCATGCCGCACACGGTTCTCTTCGACGGACCGACGAGTTCCATGGTCAGAACGAAGCCGGTTATGTAAGCCCCAGCCGAACCGAAGACACCGTAGAAGAATCGTACGATCAAGAAGCTGTAATACTCCGGTACGAACGCAACGAGAACGCCGAGTATCAATTGGGCTGTTGCCGACACGCAGAATATTATCTTTCTGCCGTATTTGTCCGCCATCGTGCCGAGGGTTACCGCACCGGCGAAAACTCCGAACATGTACGACGATTGGGCAACGGCGTGCTTCCATCGGTTCGAACATACGAGATTCCATTCCATGCCCCTGGACGACTCGAAGTACGTAGTGTCGTAGACCCACTCGTCGCAGGGTATCGTTGAATTATTCGATTCGTCCTCGTAGCTACAGGAATCCGTGCTCCTCGGTACGTTGGTTTCGACCCACGTACCGTTGACCAGCAGCGAGAGTCTCTCATTGGCGGCGGGCACGTCGTACCAAACGAGATTCGTCGTATTCAGGGCTTCGTGAACACCCGGGACCACGCACTTGTGATTCGGTACCGTGGCCACCGTCATCAGTGTCATCATGTGAAGTCCGGCGGTGAGCCCGGCCAGTATGTGAAGGGTGTATTGCCAGGCTTGATATTTACCGAACTCGCCGAGATGGGCCATCATCTCTTCGAGATCTGCGTCGACACTTGCCATCTTGACGCGGGTGCTTGATTAAACTTCGTTTTAACTTCTCGATCGAACAAGTTTGTTTTACTCTTTGTCTTCCTTACTTCGCACCGGGGAACAAGACGATGCGAAAAACGATGAAGTTAACGACAGGCTTGTTATTTAAGAGCGGAGACGGTACACCTGGGCGAGAGAACTATCGTTCGTTAATCGAATAAAGCGAAACTATCGAGAGCCGTATAAACGCCGTGCAGCTGCACACCATGAACATTGCACACGTCCAATGCGGAAAGGCCCCCGGGAGCGTTTCGACGAGGTCTCCCTGTCTGTCCGCCAACCGTTGGTATACTTCGCGTCTGTCGAACGGTTCGTAGACGAGAGACACGGATACTCGTACGTTCGACTGTGAACTGGATAACAACTGGGTTAGTAACCTTGCGGACGGACTAGCAAGAGTTCTGGCACCGTTTCCACTCACGGGATCAGGCCGCGAAAGCGACCGTATGAGTTTTTTCTTTTTGTTACACTTTGCTTTTTTAGTTTTGCTTCACTCCGACACCCACTCGCTGAAGGCTGTACTCAATCCCACGTTTTCTTCTCCGCGTCGCCGTCTACTTCTTCTTATTCTTGTTCTTTTTGCTTTCTTTGCCGTGTATTTCTTGCGCTCGTGAGCTTCGCTCAGCGTTACTCCGCCTCCCCCGTTCGTCGTATGTTCTATTTTCTCGTCAACCGACGATCCGAGACGACAACGTTGCCGCGATTTCGTAGCTTCGACTGCAGAAACCTTGAGATACACTGCGAGGATAACGTGGCTTGAACCGTGAGGAAATTTTCGATAGAAACTGCTCCAGACTCCAGATGATAGTTCGTCCGAACGATAACACGTCCCGGGGCGTTTTGGAGGCTCGTTGTCAGCAATGATGGACACACGTTTCTGTAGACGAACCTTCCGTTGTCCTGCGCACACGAAAGAATAGACAATTAATCAATTATTCGTTCACGGACAACGATGATTGCGAAGCAATTAACGAATTAGTTTCAGTCGTCAGTAGAGACAGGTTTTGTGGCAATCGCACGAGTGAAAATACGAATGAAGAAATAGAAGCACGGTGCGCTTGATCCAGAAAAATGTTCAGTTATTTGCTTCTTTTATTATCACTCGTATCTCCGAATTATTTGCTTCATCGATTGTATGACTATCGGAGGATAAAAAAATGATTAAAAAAATGTGTCAGCTTTGTGTACGAAACAAAAAAAAAATTAAAAGTATACATTTTCAACGTGTCTTCTCACATTCCACTGTGAACAAAATGACCGAATAGCTTGCATTGTATTTGATCTAAAAAAAAACCAGTTATTCGTTCGCGTTGCTGATTGTTTAACAAGAAAAAGAATAACATACATTGTATTCGATCTAGAAGAGAAACGTAAATTTGTATCTTCGTTTGTCACTGGTAATACCGAACTGTTTCAACTGGTGAATAAACTTTTTTTTCCCCGGGTCGATACGAACTGCAGCATCGTTTTTTATAAACAATAAAAAACAAGAGCATTCGTTGAGCTTTCCGAGTCGAAAGAAACGAGTCGACAGTTTCTGTGTGAAACAACCGTGACACCGATCAGACCGCGCCAGCAGCTCGTTTGAAAGTGAAATTTATCGTCGGTACGTTCCCGACGCCAACCTAACACTCGTTCATCGAGACTAGCGCGGAACCCGGTCGTCAGTGAGAGTTTGGTTTTTTTTTATGATAATCATTGTGTGTTTACTCACACGTTCGCGCTGTGCAACCGTGAAGAGCTTTGGAGTCGGATAATTCATCAACATTTTCTGACACAATTTTCGACGAGTTAACGCTCCGCTACGCGAAATTCGTTGTATTTTATCCGTTATATGTACCGGTTGAGATTTACACAAAACTCTCGAATAATTAACTTATCCGCTGGGTCTCGACCGAAACTTCGCGCTCATAAAACTATGTATTTCATGGTCTTACTTTACGGCCTCAAACTTTTCCGCTCGGGATTTTTACGATCTCTTTAAATGGACCGTCGAAATTTGCGGATTAGAACTCTCTTGGCTGCCGTGCCCGATAGTGGCGTTATCAGCCAATAAAAAAAAACAGACATTCAACGAGTCTCGTAACGAATACGCAAATATGCAAATAGCTCAATTTAAGGTGTCGCATTCTCGAGGACAATTCGATAGATAAAGTGTTAGAGAAGAATACAAAAGCGTGATACAATTTTGCGTAAACGATCATTCGATTGGAAACAATAATTTGAACTTCGATCAATTCGATTGTTTTGGGAATGCGGAAATAATTGTTAGTTTTTCATAAATTAGCCGGGATGCCTCAGGAATTAAGACCGGGTCGACGATTATCTCCGAGGCGCGCGATTCGATAAACAGATGTGTCCCGATTATCTCTCCGGCTTTATCGCCGTTATGTTCATTCACCGCGATAACTTTTTCACATCGTTCTCAATAATGAATTGTGTAATACCGTATGTTACAAGATTTTTCTTACGCGACGCGAGAATGCGATGCGTGCGCGCAAATATTTTTATAGGTCAATATAAAATATATATTGTCAAAGTTTCACGTGAATTTTCATCACTGCGGAGAGTTTGACTCTCATCGCAGCGAAAGAATGACGGTGCGGGGGGAGGGGCAGTAGGTCGAGCGTTGGACTCTAAAGAAGATATATTATTTTCATCGCTTCACCGGAGCCACTGTATAACGCTATAACTGTATACTCTAAAAATGCTAGAGGCTACCCGTTGCACCAGTTTTATCGCTCTTTGATAGCGTCACATATAATATTTCTCCGGATTTTTCGTCCGACGCCGGCAGTGAGGAGATAGAAAAAGAAACGCGAGAAAGAAGTCACGTGGAAGAGGCAATATAGCGCACAGCAGCTGTCTACTCGGTAGAGTACACCGAGTTATCGGATTTTTTTTCTCTTCATTTCTTCACTAGTATCGTCAAAACAAATATTACGCATTCATGATTTCGTTTTTCCTAGCCGATATTTCGTAAATTATCTTAGTTCATTTAAATAAATTCAATTTTCATCATTTAGAATAATTTCCAAGTTTAGTTTTTGAATCCAATATATTTTTTGTTGTATTTAAAAAGGTATATAAAAATTACAATTTAAATATTACGAATTCACGATCCTACTTTTTTTCACAATATTTTCGTACAATTCGTCATTTCGTTTAAATAAATTTTATTCTAGTAATTTTTTATATATTTCGGGCTCTTTTTTTAAAATTAAATGTCTTATTTTTGTTATGAAAAATATATAATAAATCGAATCAAATCTCTATTTTGATATGAAGAAACAGAAAACTTTGTGACGAGATATTTTCGATAATCGATATTATTATTATCGATTATATATTATCGATAATAGTGAAGAAATGAAAGAATATTTTTAAAAACCTACCAAAAGCGCGATCAGGATCGATATGTTGGACCGAGCTGTTTCGAGGCGAGACGAGCGAGGTTTCGACAGACGAAATCCGTCGTATGGGCGGACGCGGGTTTTACGCTACCGGGTAGATCGGACACTGACTTACATTATACTCGTTGGAAGCGCGAGGCCAAACTGGTGAACAAGTTGATCGACTGCTGTATACGAGTGGTAAGCTCGCGGGGTTCGGCTGGTCCGGTGGTAGTGGTAGATATATCAAACCCGCGGCGGGAGGTAATCGTCGCGGTCGTGCGTTTCCAAATCGGATCGATCATCGTGTCCACATCGGCGATCCCCGATATTTCGTAACTCTTCGAACTGTTTTCCCGTTCCTTATGCTCTCTTCCTAGCGAGTACGCGAACGACAACGTACGAATACGGTTACATCAATTTCTCCGCGTTCGTCCGAGCGTTATCATCTTTCTTCTTCGTCGCGAAGCAGAACCGGTTTTACACGCCGCAAGTGTTCTCCCTCTTTCCCGAACGTGCCAGTTGTTTGCATTTCCTTTGGCTGCTCATTCGTCTGATATCCTAACAGACCGCAAAAGATAATACGATATTGCGCGCATGCGCTCCACTCGTGTGACTTCAGACCGGCGGGTCTGACTCGACTCGCTCACGTATAACGTAATTTCGGACGGTTTATTGTCTTTAATTAATACGAGAGACCGGAGAATCGACGCATCACGTGACTAGGGCCACGGGCGAGCGGCGTTGATCCTTCCCTCGATTAGCTCGCGAAAACCTTGAGAGAGTCTCGCGTTTCTTCTTCTCCGCGATCTTCGTGTCCCGCGGCGTCGTGCTCTTGCGGTCAATGAAATTCCGCTCGATGCTCGCGAAGGTAGCCGATCGTTCGATGTGCAATCGTCGCCGAGAATCTACCGTGCTGAAACATTTTTACAAAATTATCAATATTGAAATGAAAAAATAAAAAAAAATTCTGATATTTCTACAACGCGATTTGTATTTTGTGTTTTTATGAATTTATCGCTCGGCTGCAGGAACTATTGAACTCAATTGAACCGTGGGTTATTTAATGATGAGGAGTGTTGAAAGAAGCGTTAATTGATCGAACTCGCGGGGGAGCTGGGATAAGCGAGACTGTCGATAAAACTTTTCGAAGCTGCCGGAATGAGACGAACAATTTTTCCAACCGACTTCTTCATAATACTTTTTTCATAATACTGATGATATTTTAAACTTCCGAGAAGTACAGAACTATATTGATTTTTCTTCGTTCGTCCGTCGATACGTTCATAATTTTGTTGAAATAAATTGCGAAGGATAGAAATATTCGTATGCCGAGCTAAACTTGACGAACGGTTACTTAAACATTTGCTATACGCGAAAATGTTGAATTTGAGATCAATCGAAAGCTTAACCAACGTTCGCCTTTATCGGCGAGTAAATATTTTCTTCCTACATTTTATTTAAAAAAATGGAATTACACATTTGTTTATGTTACTAAATTTCCCAATCAAATTAATGATTGATGATTGCTTCGTTTTCCTCCTCTCTTGATTTATTGATAATTTCACTGTAAATATTGTGCAGGTAACAAATATTTTTTCGCCGATCGATTGACCGAACACTCGCAGTATGAAAAATAGAATAGGTAATTCGAATAAAATTGGAATCCATTTGAAAAAATTCCGCATTAAGAAAATATTTATTCACTGGGCTAAATTCGACGATCGATTAACTAAACACTGGCTATCCGTAAAACTGTTGAATACGAGATCAAATATAAAATTGGAAGTATTATTTTGTCACGAGAAAACGAATATTAATTGGTTCAATAAAAATGTATTAGCGCCGACAAAATTTCTCTTGTAAAATTGTCTTTTTTATAACTTATGAAGAACAACAAAGAATATGATTTTGCGTTGGAAAAAAAATGCATCGTTAAGCTAAATGCAACTTTAATTGATTAAAAATTCGTAATACGAAAAGTACGTAATAGGTAAAGTTATTGAATTCGAGATCGTTTGTATTAAATTGAAACGGTCGACGCAACAAGAAGTTTGACTTATGAACTCCCGTTGGGTGCAAACGGAATTATGCATTGACACGAATTAATTCTAATAAATCTCTCAATGAGACAATACCGATCAGGAATGTGGCTTTATCTCTAGTATCGGCGAGGCTCTCGACTTTAATCTATACATGTACATTGTACATGTCGCAATACGTTACATAGCGTACACTCTGGAGCGTGACTAAATGGCCCAATCAATTTGGTAGTTTCGCTTTAATCGGTCACCATCGAAAGTGGACCTCGCCACATTGAATATTATGTATCATTGGTCATTTCGTATTCGCGTCCTTCGCAGCTATACATATCGACAGGGGCGTTAATTTTTTTAATAGATGTCACCGGAATTGCGTGCGTAACGCGAATGATAATTACTAAAGTATGGATTAAGGACAGGCTGCCGGGCGCAACAATAAAAATAACTCGCGGCTATAGAGCGGACGCTTCGATGAGTCATAAATTATTATATCAACGGCAGGCAGAGAACCATCGACGAGCATGTGTTCCAATGAAAAAAAAGAGCAATAAAAAAAAGGGGTATCTTCTTTGCTGGGAAATTAATTATATCTACACTCAATCCAATGTTTCGACGTATTAAAGTATTCTAATTTTTTGTTGTTTATCACCTTTATTCGCGTATCGAATTTTATTGATGAAACTCCAAAGAATTCATTAAAAATTTGATATTCGATTCGAAAGCTGAATTATCTTTGGAATGTCTGGGAAAAAATGATTTCACAGTATCATAAGTGCCGGTCACTTATTGCGTGAGTTTTAATATCATTTTATTTATTTTCGCCTATAGTAAGAGTTTATCGCGTTGACTAGCCAGTCGTTCAATTGCATAACTGCAATCGCATCTATTCGCATATTTTTTTGATCATCTGTAAAAAATGTACCTAATCATTGTGAGCTCAGGCGAGACTTTACGAGACGTTGGAGCATTCTAAATTGTATTCTCGGTCGAGATTCGAGTTATGCGAGCAACGGTCATCGGAACGCGCTCCAAACCGAGACAACGCCTTAAATCCTCGGATTCGCGGGCTCCGTCGTCGTTTCGTCGCTTTGTCGAGGGGGATATTTCTGTTTTCCTTTTTTCCCGGGAAAATGTTGTCTCGAAAATAAATGCCGCTTTTACGCCGTGGCACAAAAGTCCCGAGAGTTCTCGAGGCGCACAAAAGATATATACCTCTTAATGAAAAGCGTCGAGCGTCGAGACAGCATTCTCTCGAGACGTCGAAAGCTTTCGTGCGTTTGTCTTGTTTCGCTGATGCAGAGCCGTGTTCTATCGTCAACATAGATAGCCGCAGCCGCGTACACGACGAAACGTCGAAAAAGATTCGAAAAAGAAAAATAGTCTCTCAACGAGGGTTTCTCGCGTACCGCACAATTTTCCTTTTTCGTTTCGTTTTTTTCGCCTTTCTTTTCTCTCGTCGTTTACTCACTCCGACGACAGCAATTTTCTTTGCTTCCGCACTCACGAATATTAAACGTCTCCGGTCGAGTCGCAGCGGCGATGCAGTTTGCGCGATAAATAAATCGTCCGGTGTGTACGAACTTGGCGCGAACTAATGAATCGCTCGCGCGCGATGATGCTCGCAACATGCTAGCGCAGATATTGGAAACCGCGAAAATATTGGTAACTGCGAGAGATATTCAAGCTTCGCGTCGGTAGCCCGCTGTTTCGTATAGCTATTTCGAACCTCTCACCGGCACCACAAAACTCACCCTGCTCTCACCGACTCCAACTACACGCTCCAATGATCCAATATGCTTAAGTGGATTTGGTCGGACCGTCCTAGAGCCTCCGGGCATCGTGGTAATTTGCTCCGCACATAGGGTTTTTTTTTTCTTCATTTTATCGCTTTTTTCTTTTTCGTCTTTATCCGAGAATAGAAAGAACGCCTCGGCGGACTGGCTATATTCCAATATCGCATGAATTTTAAGATACAAAAAACTCACCATAATATTTCACTGGATTCAGGTATTTTATTCATTCTTAAATGTAAAAATTGCCACAAGAACATCATTGAAAGAAATTATTATCAATAACTAAATATTAAGTTGATGAATTTTTTCTGTGACAAAAATATTCTTTATTAAAAAAAATTAATTATTTTCACTCTCGTATAGAAAAAAGCTCGATATTGCTTTATCCACTAATCCGGCAACTGTAATTTATTTATTCCAGAAAAAAGTATTACGATCAAGTTATTTAATAACATTACTATCACGGAATATAAAATTAATAAAATGATTTTATTACAAAAGCCTTTCCAAATAACACAAAAATTAATTCTTTTTCTCAGTGTATATAAAAAGAATCTCAATATTGCTTAAGCGAGGGTAATTTGGCTACCATTACTAGACCGTCTTAATCGGTGACTTGTCGAACTCGCGGCAAGATTATTTCGATTCCCGGAATGATATTTTCACCGGTGAAAGTTACATTCGAGCATACATATATAGTTCCCGGTAGTTTGCTTTCGGAGCGCTGATAATGACCGAGTTTATTCGCGCCTCCGGCGCTCGCCAACACAATGAAAGGGGCCGTTTATCTGTATACGCAAAGCGATTCGGTGGGCTTCAGCATTGAATTTCCCTTTGGTATCTTCGGTAGGAGATGCGGAGGATAGCGATGATTCCGTGCTCCATCGTCTTTAAAGCACCGAGTTTCGGAGCTTATCCTATATCGCGCTAAGGCAAAGTAAACTCTCGGCTCGTATCCTCGGTTCTGATAATGTTTGACGATCTTTGCGATATATCGAAGATACCGGATTTTGAGTTACGTCGCCGATACGCGTTATGGAGAAACGATGACGGAGAGAGGGAAAGCTTTTGCATTTGCCCGAAAGGCATCGACGATCGATAGCAGCGGCTACCGTCGAGTTACCGCAAGTTACACGGAGAGAGCGAGAGAGCCCGCGCAACTTACGTATCTCGGGTACGTATACAAGCAGCTCGGGTTATCCCGCCCTCTTCCCTCTGCCCATACTCGTTATCCGATTATCCGATTGAGTTTACAAGCCTTGTGTAGCACCCGACGTTGAAGTGGGTGGCAGAGCGTGGACCACGCGGACAAGTGGATAATGACTGCGCTACTCCACTGCGCTATATATGCAGTACGTGCAGTTGTATACGTAAATACACAAGTTGCATGCACGTGTCTGTTCTATTGCAACACCGTGGAGCGAGCTACCGTGCACCAGCGCTGTTTACGCGGCTTGTCCCATTCCGTATCCGCTGCCATCAGACACTGACCTTATCCTACGAACGACGTAGGCACGTGAAATGTGATCTTTTTACTTTTATCGCACTTCCTTCCTTATTTTTGGTCATTCATCGATATTCACTCTCGCGCGTATTTCATGTGAAATTTCACACGAATTTTTATCTTCTTTTAATTGTATCGAATAGAACGGAATTTTCTAGTCGGGATTTGCATTAAAAATAATAGTCAATTTTTTTGATCGATCTGAGAGGTTTTGGAAAACGGTACGTTAGGTCGTGAAAAAATGTCGTTTAGAGAAATTATTTAAAGAAATCGATTGAATCAGTTTAGCCAAGAGTAATAGAATGAAGACATCTAGATATATATATGTCTAAAGCAATTTTTTTTTCTTAGCTCAAACTGCCGTGATAAATTGGCGTTCCTGTGTTGGTAAGCTTTTCAATTTACCGCGTCGAAGAGCTAAGGGGGGCAATTTATGCAGCGATTTGCATTAAGAAAAAAAGCTTTTTTCTTCACAGTTACAGGCTTCATTGTATTATACTTGGTCCATATAATTTCATCTATCATTTATATCCTTTTCGAATAGAATTTTCTTATGCTCGTCGAGCTTTTAACCTTTTTTCTAAGTAAATAAAAGAATGTATATTCAGTTGACTAATTTTTTTTTTGAGAATTTGGTATATCGTGGAAAAAAAGGTTTTTCAGAAATTTCACTTATTTTTCACTACACCCAATCGTTAATAAATTCGCATGACGCCGCCGCAAGGTTGTTTTTGTCGTAGAGCATTTACGAAATTGTTTACACGCGAGCTCTCGCGTCGTGTGCCGTTGAGCAAGAGGATAACGTTACACAATGCCCTCGGGCTCTAGAAATCGACTGTCTGCGGCAGGACTTTCGAAGGAGCGATTTCCGAGCGGAAGAAGCCCGCGAGGATTCTGTTCTGACAGGACATGTGCAGGGCTTTCCCTTCCGCGAACTACGGACTAACCGCTGTCTCTTGCATCACTTACACACAGCCGCGCATGCAGAATCAAACGCGCGCACATGCCCGAGGGTACGCACACAATTTCTCTGACGCGAGTGGAGTAGCTAATGCGCCATTGTGGCTTCAAGTTCGAGCCGTCGATTTATATATGTACACATCCGCGATCATGCATTATCTGAGCTACCGATAGTTCGGGCACCCAACTACGGTATATCCTGTTCCTGTAAGTCTACACCACAACGGCGTAATCGAAGCTGTCCAACCGGGCGTGCACGCCAAGGTTTGCCCATCGCGCGAACCGTCCTACGACCGAGTGCCGCGCAACCGTGTCCGAAACGCTCGCAGCTTCGTGTACTCCAAAGCGTTCGCCCTCTCGCGCTCGGATCTCCTTCGTCTTACCAAGATCGAATTACTCGCAAGGCTCCACCGGATTTTCAAGGTGGATCCGCATCTGTACCCCTATGCTTTGCGCGTATATTTTAATATAGCGAAATATCGACGAGGTGGGCCACTCGATCCGCGACAGAAATTCGATGTTGAGTAACCGAAGAAATTCGATTACCAACGCGCGGATGAGCAGCTTCGTCGTCGGCTCGGGAATCCCCGGGCTTAAAGAGACTCCGTCCAAACGCGAGCGGCGAGGCGAACGAAAACTGGATTCTTATTTTCCCGCTTAAAATTGAATTTTAAAAAATGAAATTTTCTTGTTTCACGTACATGGTTCGACTATTTCCAGATATCATCTGCAGAATAATGAAGAATAATTCATTCATAAGATATTTCTGATTGCAAAAAAAAACGTTTTTCAGGTCGGTTTTGCTATTCAAAAAATTATTATTCGTGAAATCATAGCGGCAAAATAAGTATTTTATTGAATTTGTTTTGAAAAAAGTACTTAATAGGTTCTACCCGTGCGATTTTAATTATTTCATTTATTGAATCCAATTGTTTCGAGGATTTTCGGCAACTAGTTCGAAATTCAGTGAGCATTTATGCCCGACTCGTGGATGAAAGTTATCGCGGTGGATAAGGTATGTGTGCTTGGGCAACAATAGTTGGATTACATTGGATAGCGTAGTCCCAAGGGTAGGCGCCACACGAGAGTTTCGTGATTTGTGAGCCTCGGGCCTCGCGAATGTTGGCAATGGAATAATGATTGTCTGATTTACAGGTGTGCCGAGATAGCGTAGCGCTCGGCATTCCCGCTTGATCTCGCTCGGTCGAGCGGGAACTTCGAGCTAAGACGCTGACTGAACTTCGCGTTAATTGATCGATCGTGATCGTTTAGTTATGTCACTCGGTCAACGTTCGCGTATCGTCGACAGCATTTGTTCCATTGAACCCATTGAAATACATTTATATCAATTCAGCTTCATTGAATCAAGTCGGCCGAGGGAAAAAAAGGATTTCAATTAAACTGATTCGATACTGCACATTGTAGAATAGCGTTAATTTTTCGGATTTCGCTGGGCGTTTGTGGTTGCTTATTATTGTTATCGTTATTACTGTAATAATCATAATAATAACAATTATTATTATTAATAGTAATAAATGTTACGGGTATCAGATTCAGGAGTTGTGGACTGTTTATAGTTAAAATTCGTACATTAATGTGTATATATTGCACGCGGGCTATCGATGAAAGCCCTTTAACGTTACCTCAATTTCAATGTCTATTTTAATTTCCGATCGTTTTGTCCATTTTTTGGTCCGCTATCGTTAGATCGAGGCACAACTCGTGCTACATTATTGTCATCCGCATGCACGCTTGATTGCATTTCATTTAGCAATACACAAAAAAAAATGTTCCAATAAGCTTGTTCGTTAGACTCATCGAATTATACGATAATGAGGACAGATTATTCGGCAATGCAAAAGCGTCCAATCGGGACATTCCGTCCCAATCGTTTCAGCGGCAAACGAGCTCGTTTCGAACGTCCATTAACTCGTTCCCGATTTTCACACTTATTGAACCGTACCGAGGCGCATCCGTCACTCATTCCCTTTACTGGTCTTGTGCGTTGTTCGCGTTAACGTCGTGACGATTTATCACCGATGGCCCAGTTGGCACGCGCACACAAATCGGTAGAACGACGGAGCTTTTTGTAAGAAATGATTTGCCAATTCTTGAAGAAAAAGACGAAAGCGTTTCACACTTTCATCATAATAATAAAAATATTAAAAGCGATAAAAATATCCATGAATTATAGGAATGATACTGAATAATTGATTTTTTTCCGATAATGTATTTTTCTTTTTGACATCGATAAAGGAAAAAAAAACTCATTACTTATCAATTCTTTGGGTAAAAAAATGATTCAGTGTTTTATAATCATAATAAAAATATTAAGGATAATAAGGAAAATGCATAGATAAATTTAAAAAAATTATATCAAATCATTGACGATTGAAAAAAAAGTCTTCATTCAACTGCAATCGGATTCCTGGTTATCTTCGTTACGGTTTTCGGTGAATTCGATATCGACACGTCGATATCGCGCTACCTGCGAAAACGATTTATGCAGATCCGATGGACCGCGCATCACCGACGTAATGCAGTGACATTAACGACGACGGCTGTTCACGCCTTTGTGTCATATGCGCAGCTGATTGATAACGACCCGTATGAATTTAGAACGAAGAGGCTGCGCATCGTCGAGTGCGAATGTTACCGCCGTGCAATTTAGCCGGGCATCAGCTTTAATGTACTTGTAATACATATCGCAGCGTGCGCATACCGTACGACCGCGCGACGTCTATTGTGACGTGCGCGAATCTATAAGAAGAACAGGACTGAACTTGACACGAAAATGTTTCACGACGATTGTTTTTCACATTCGACTAACGCTGTTCGCGACACGCGTCGCGAAGGTCGTCATCCCTCCCCGGAACGCGCGTTTAGCGAAAAAGTTATAGGCGCACAACGAGAATCTCAATTCGTCGCTTCGTTGGCTTCGAGCCGCGCTCGTTCTTGCGCAATATCCGTCGTAAATCATCATCATTGCGGGCCGTCAAGGATTCGTCAAGAAAGCACCGACGCCACCGACGACGACGACTCCACTCACGTCGCTTCTCTTAATGCGCGTTCCCGCTCCGCATCTCTTTTGCATTTTCGCGTCGGAGTACCACACCTACTCCGGTACGTCGGGGGGCACTCTTCGGGATCGACTTTCCGCTGTTGATGCAAATACGAAGAGTCGCTCAACCATCTCAACGGTGACGCGCACTATGCGCCTCGAGCCCCATGCACTTTCGCTAGATTAGATATTCCAAGACGCCCGAGAACGGGGCTACGGGAGAACCCGAGACACTCCGTACTCGATGTCGGTGGGATATGCCTCGAAGATGAGACTTCGCAACGCGAAAACATGAAAACACAGAGTGTTAACGTTGTTTCTGCTCTAAGAAGGGCGTGTCGTTACGTTACCCGACAAAAGTGCTACTCAGAGAGAATTTCGAATATTTTCCACCGAGAAAAGAAAAATCGAAAAAATGTGCACCAAACACCGAAAAATTACTTCCGGTGATGGTATTGGAAGCTTTTATCAAAAATGTATTTCTGCTAGAAAAAAGTAGTTCATCTGATAATTACTTAATTTTTTTTTTAATTTCATTACCAACTTTCTGCCGGTATTATAATAGTGCAAAATAAATTTACTCAGTACCTTTCGTATGAAGGATTAAAAAAAATCTCGCACTGTGAAGTATTCGAAATTCTTTGTCGGTTCTCATTTTTTGCTGAAAATGTAACGATACACCCTCCACAGAGCGAAAAAACATGCAACGAAAAAAAAATTTATTTCGTTGCATGAACGTTTTTATCGGGTTTTGTTTCGACTGTGCAAAAAAAAGCGAGAGCTGAAATGATTGAATTCAAAGGCCAAGTGTCTCGTGCCTGTAATGATTCACGATGTGGCTGTATTCGTGCAAGTGTATTGCGAATATACTGTTACAATGGTGCGGTTAATACGTCTACGAGACTGCGAACCGCAATTTACGCATCGTCGTCGCGATGCATCTCGTAGTGACAATGCGTAATTGCTCTGACTCAAGTCAATTTCGTTCTCAGTACCGTATCGATGTTCTTTTTCTTTTTCTCTTAATCTTTTTTTCACTGTACATGACTGTCTGGAGTGAGTCGTCTTCCGTTCTGACTATCCATTCATCCATTCATTGAGAAATTCGTTCGAAGCATTTCATACATTTTTTTCCTCATCGTCTCTTTATTATTCACGAACATCAATTTACTTCCAAGAATTCGATCCAGGGGGCATGTGCGTCACAGGCCGCGTGTACAAACGAACGCCGGCGATACATCGCCGGCAATGATTTTCCCTCTCGCCATCATCGCGATCGTGGCGAGTCTATTTATTTACATCGCGCCAAGTCCATCGCGAAGGCAAGGGCCGCGTTTCGTTACAATCGGTTCTCCGGCTTCGCGAGAGTAACCGGGAGGCCAAACGCGCGGCCGGGCCTCAACATCGGCTTCGGGTCGTTTAATATTCGGTGGGCAAAACCCGGCTGGGAATCGACCTCGTGAAAGTTATCACCGATTTGTACGCGAAAGCAAACGAGAATATCATAAGTACGAGCGGAAATTTATTTGCACGGAGTGAGTATATCGAACGCGATTGAATAAATTTCGTCGAAACTCTCGACGCGGTGCGGTTGAATTTTTAGCAAACCGGTTCTCACACTCTCGTGTCGACCCGAATTCGAAATAACTCGTATCGATGAAAAAAAATGTTATCTATATGTTCAATTTGAAAAAAGAAACTTTTTTCTTCGATGCTTCGATAATATCGATATCTGGGGCTTGCAGTTCGTATTGTGTTTCTGAGTTCTTGGAACAGAAAGGAAAAAGAAAGAATTGTTGTGAAGGATGCGAGTACATCTGGCAGGAGCAAGTCGATATTCGAGCGTCGTCACCGCTTCCGGTTCATCGGATACCGGAAGGCGTCGCGGTGGGGCACGTGTCACCATCAACCGGGAGGAGAAAATCGTATCGATGCCTCGGGAGGGGGAGCCGAACGAAGGAACAGTGTTTGGCTCCATGATATTCCCATAGCACAGTTGCGAGGTGATCGTCCAACCGAGTGGACGTCGTTTTACCTTCCATCCCGCTTTCACCGGTGTGTTACAGTCGATTTTTCTTTGTGCGTTCTCCCTCGCCTCTCGCTCGGTCCAAGTGTACTCGAGGCAACCCCCCGAGTTTTATCGGACGAAACTTTCGACGTAGCGACCCCGAATGAATTAATTACACACAGTGAGTCAGGCGTGTCGCTATTGACCGATTATCGAAAGTCGCCAATTCGCCTGTACAACGATATTCAATTAACTTTCCAGATAAACTATTATCGGATATCGATACGCAGATTTGATTAACGGAGAGGCTTTCAATAACCGAGGATTGGAGCGCATTTCCATATTTCCATATATTTCAATGTTACTTTTCCCTCGTATTTCACGATAAAGTTTTATCCGTTTAATCGAACATTCAACGATGTCGAGGATTACAGTGAAGAATTAAGGAACAAAAAGATGAATTTATTCGTTTCACCGTGAAGTCGGCAATTCGCTGTGTGAAATAAAATTCGTTGGTGAGACTCGGAGGCTGGAGAGCGAGCGGAACGAGTTTTTTCCTCATTATAATCTTAGCCGGCCGTATACAACGGCTCCCAGTTTACTTTCTAAACGATTTTCCTTTTTTTTTTTCCTGCAACGAGATTTTACCTCGAACACTTGTCCGGTCGACTTGGCTGTTCTGGCAGTTCTACTTTCGATCGGTCATCTTTTTATTAACGTTTTCAACGAGGAGAAAAAGTCCCGCGCACCTCAGGGCCGACAAAGTGTTGCGTTCGAAGCTGCAGCCGCGATAAGAATGTTATTACCGACGATTCAACTGTTATAACTGCACTTGGCTGTTTTGGCTTGGAGCGCGAATAAATTTCCGAGGCATTTCGAATGAAATATTCGACAATAAGGACAATTCGACGATATTCCATGCTCGCTCAACGCGCCTCGGATGAGGAGATTCGCGATAAACAATTTTTGTTTTGTTTTTTCAACTTTCTTTTTTTTACTTTGCGCAAAGTCAACGACTTGTTGCACGCGACGAAGAGATACTGAAACGCGACGATGACAGAGGGATATTATTTCCTCTCGCAGCGCTCGTTGCAATTTCCTCGTGCCACTTCGTGCCACTCCTCTTAAACCGTCAGCCCGAGCTCAAAAATTCGACCGGGAATGGCGACACTACCGTATTATCTTCTATCGAGAACGACCTATAGGTTCCACTTGCTCGAACTTCCCCGGCGCTATATAATCAAGGATGGTATTCGCTAATTGCTTTTGTCGCGTCGCAAGAATTCTACCTTTACATTTGAATGCATACTTGTCGCATAGTAAGACTTGCCGGTTTTTAATCTTGACACTCTCTCGTACACTCCGGACATTGCATTGCTAAGTTTAATCAGAAAATCTCATCATCGCATTAGAATAATAATTTTAAAAACTTAATTCACGCATCATCTCAGCACCCTCGAAGTTTACATTTTTTTCTGAAATTTAGTGGCTGAAAGAAATCGCAAAGAAAAGACAGACTTTTATTTGCACATTTTTTTTTCTTAATTTTTCAGTCTCGAATAGAGTCTTCGATGAAGTTGGGAAACGCGATAATTCGGCAGGCATTGAAACGCGAAATAAGTCAGTTCGGTCCGACGATCGATTAATTAATCAAGGCTATCGATCGAAAACTACGGAGTCGAGCGGCTTTCACGGCTCGCGCTAAATTTTACGGCG
Source organism: Ischnus inquisitorius (assembly GCA_963924025.1). Taxonomy (NCBI): domain Eukaryota; kingdom Metazoa; phylum Arthropoda; class Insecta; order Hymenoptera; family Ichneumonidae; genus Ischnus; species Ischnus inquisitorius. The sequence continues at coordinate 12,238,194 of OZ001250.1, forward strand.
TCATTGTGACAATGGTTTTTTGTTTTTTCGTTTCCGCAGGTTTGTCCATGATATGACCCAATCTCGCGAGGTTCTGGCTATGATGGACCCCCACACGACAACGTTCGGCCGTAAGCGCGGCTGCACTATATCGAGATGCGGCGCATTCCTAATGGGCTCGGTGTTCCTGCTGTGTCTCGTTGCAACCGGCCTGCTCGTTTATCACTTCGCTCCGTGTTTGGACGGCAAAGCCGTGAGAACCGTCGACGAGTATGGGGACAATTCGGTTTTCCAGTCTGCTCGCACATTCGTCACTGGAACGTCGCACAAAAAGAAGATCGACGTTCGATTGCCGAAATCCGTCGTTCCCGATTCTTACGAGCTCAGTCTGATACCCTTCATCTGGGAGGGAAACTTCACTTTCCGCGGAGAGGTAAGCTCTCCACAATACGAATAATTCATGGGTCCGCTGGACCAGCGTTGTTCCACGAAAAAGTTGATTTTTAAACATTTATTTTGCTTCGAATCTTATCAAATTCGTGAAATCCCAAAGTTTCGATTTTACTACAATTAAGCCAAAAAATATTGATTTTTGCGAAGGTTTCGCAACGATAAAGCCATTGAATTAAATGAGAAAAAATACTTCCATAATTATATTGATCTAAAATAAAGATTTTTCTTAATTTTCATAAAAAATAAATGAACTATGAGTAGTGCGTTGAATTTGTTCCGTATGCTATTTTACGACCAGAAATTTATTCCTGTCGCGTCGAATATTCCGATTAAATTCTTTTATTTCGCACTTTCGTCGTTTTCTTCTTGAATTTATGAACTAACACCTTCGGATTGCTATTACAGGTAAAGATCCTCGTAAACGTAACGGAGGATACGAAGAACATAAGTCTTCATGCGGCGGATATGAAGATCGACGAGAGGCTAACGAGAGTGAGCGAGTACACATTCAGCACGAATAAAACGCGTAATATCAAGATAGTCGATCAACTGAACGACACTGCCAGACAGTTTCACGTTATCCGAATGTCCGAGGCTCTGAGAGCCGGCAAGCAGTACATAGTGCACCTAAAGTACCAGGGTTATCTGAACGACGATCTCGACGGCTTCTACAGAAGTTCGTACACCATTGGCAACCAGACGAGGCAAGTTTCACGATAGCTTTTTACGCGAGCGAAGAACTACTTGGAAGGGCCGACGAAACACGTATTCGCAGTGTGTATACTACCGTGAGGGTACTATACGCGAATCAAAAGCGGCCCTTTTCCACGCCCGGGGTGGGGTGCGAAGCTCTCCGCTGAATTCCGCCGGAGAGAATCTTCGCGTTTCTTTTTTCATGCTTCCTGCCTTGCACAACCATGCATAAAGCATTATCACTCAGGCGTTGATCGCGCGAGACTCCTTCCCGTCGGTTCGTTCTTCTTTCATAAACTATTAATCGAGCAGTTTCCCAACTGAGTGCCACTCACGGGGGGGCGACGAGTGCGACGAGAGATACCTTCAGACACCGCGCCGTGAAAGCGTTCGTGTTTGCGATCGAGCTATTTGCAACCCCTTGAACTGGCGTGTCACGAATCTACCCGGTATAGAGATAGCTTCCGAAACTTCGGGTTAACCAGCGTCACGGAGTGTACTTTTCGAACTAAGGGATGATTCATGTTTACCGAACGTTTCGGCGCAACCCTTATGCATTATAGATGGATCGCAGCAACGCAGTTTCAACCGACGGATGCCAGGAAGGCGTTTCCTTGCTTCGACGAACCCGCTCTCAAAGCCACATTCCAGATCAGCATTGCCCGCCCCGAAAACATGACCTCGCTATCCAACATGCCGATGAAGGGACAACCGCAACCAGCGTGAGTTACTGTTTTTCTTTTTTTTTTTAGACAATACTGGAGTCTGGAATTTTCACTACGATTCTTCGTTATTAGTACGAGATTTGGACGATTCGATCGATCTTGACCTTGAAATATTGATGAGCATATCTCAAATTGAAAGAACTTATAAATCGAGGACACCGTTTTCCGATATTTTGACGAACAAGTTTAACGTTTTTCAACGATTTTTTTATTCTGGATATGGAATCACTTTTGATAACGAATTTTGTATTGTTCTCGCAGATGGGGAATACCGAATTACGTTTGGGATCACTACGAGCGTTCGGTGCCAATGTCGACGTATCTCGTCGCTTTTCTTGTAACCGACTTCAAGTCCTTGAAATCGGAAAATTTTGGAGTCTGGGCACGTAGCGAGGCCATCGATCAAGCCCGCTACAGTCTCAAAATAGGACCAAGGATACTGAAGTACTACGAGGAATATTTCCAAATCAAGTTTCCACTGCCAAAGATGGACATGGTGGCGTTGCCGGATTTCTCGGCCGGAGCGATGGAGAACTGGGGATTGAACACTTACAGGTTTCCCGATCGTTCCGTTTAATTAGGCCGAAGAGGGAAAACGATAATCGAATGTATTTCGCGATAATCGAACGATGATTACGTTGCATCTTCAGGGAGACGGCTATGCTCTTCCAGAAAGGCGTATCGACGAGCAGCAATCAGCAACGAGTCGCTACCGTCGTTGCACACGAATTGGCGCATCAGTGGTTCGGCAATCTTGTAACTCCGAGCTGGTGGACCGACCTCTGGCTGAACGAGGGTTTCGCCAGTTACGTCGAGTACCTCGGCATGGATTCCGTATGTTATCCCATCGTCCCAAGGCAACATTTTAACATAAAAAATGTAATCAATTCCATTTTCCATTGTCTTCCATTCGCAGGTCGAACCGGAGTGGAAAGTTCTCGAACAATTTGTCGTTCACGAGTTGCAAAACGTTTTTGCTCTCGACGCCTTGGAATCGTCCCATCCAATATCCATCGAAGTCGGCCATCCGGACGAGATAAATGAGATATTCGACAGAATATCGTACGGCAAAGGTTCGATATCGCGATTATTCTTCTTCTAACTCCGATTGAGCATTGAATCCACGTACCTGAATTTTTTTTCATCAGGCGCATCGATCATTCGGATGATGGATCACTTCTTGACTACCAGAGTCTTCAAAACCGGTCTGACGAATTATTTGAATGCAAAGTACGTAAATAATCCCTCTCTTTCATCTTACTATTATTAAATTAGTGTAATGATTAATCGAATTGTTTTTCTGGTAACAGAGCCTATCAGAGCGCCGAGCAAAATGATCTTTGGGATGCTTTGACGAAGCAAGCCCGAAAGGATCGCGTACTCGGTCGCCACGTTACCGTGAAAGAAATCATGGACACGTGGACCCTCCAGACTGGATTTCCAGTGATCACAGTCACGAGAGATTACGACACGGGCGGCGCTACGATAATGCAAGTGAGTCTTCGAATCCAGCCGACTTTTGTTGAGCCAATATTCTTTATTTTCAATGACTTCGTTATTGATACCCCTTTTTTTTCGTTCCAAGGATCGATTCACCGTGCGAAACTCAACAACGGAAACCTTCCCAAAATCGGAACCTCTCTGGTGGGTGCCGATAACATACACGACCGAGGCCGACAAGAACTTCAATCGAACTCAACCGTCCAACTGGCTGAACGCTCAACCATCGATGAGTCTGTCCAACATCGGCGCCAGTCGATCTCAGTGGGTAATTTTCAATGTCCAACAGACCGGTACGTTAAAATCTTCGGCAATTCGTCAATTTTCTTTTCGAGCTCCAGCGCAGCTGAATGAGTCTTTTTTTTTTCAACTCACACTTTACGAAAGTAGGCAGAATAATTTGACTCTGTGAGTTTTGCATTCAAGGCTATTATCGTGTCAATTACGACAACGCGAACTGGCAGCTAATCGTCAAGCAACTGAAGAAGCCGAGTTACAAGGACATAGCGACGATAAACCGAGGACAGTTGGTCGACGACGCGCTGAACTTGGCGAGAGCCGGAAGACTCGATTACGCAACTGCCCTCAACGTTACATCCTATTTGGCTCAAGAAACCGAATACGTACCGTGGAAAGCGGCACTCACGGCTATGAGCTATCTCGACAATATGCTCATCAAGAATCAAGGCTACGATAAATTCAGGGTACTTTTTTTTGTCGTTACAGTTCAATGTGAAATAATCTCGTATTCGGGGGATAAATCGATCAATCAACGCAGTGTTCTCTAAAATAATAATTTAAAAATAATTTGTACACCGTATAGACCGTATTGTAGTTGCGTATTGAGAGAGAAATTGCGTAAAAATATAAACATTTTTTTTAGATGTACGTGGTGAAGCTGTTGGGCAACGTCTACACGCAGACCGGTTTCAAGGATAGCCCGGACGATCCTCAATTGACCGTATTCACGCGTATCGATGTTCTCAGCTGGGCCTGCAGTTTCGGTCACGACGATTGCGTGCGCAATGCCGTGCAGGCCTTCCAAAATTGGCGCAACGCGCCGAATCCCGACAGGGACAATCCGTAAGTAATTTTTTTATCGTTGCAAAAGTCAACGTGGTTCCGCAAATAAATTAATGGAATGATAATAACGAACTAATTTCTGTTCAGTATATCGCCAAATTTGAAGAGCGTCGTTTACTGCACGGCGATACGCGTCGGTGGTCAAGCCGAGTGGGACTTCGCCTGGCAGCGATATCAAAACACGAACGTAGGCTCCGAAAAAGATTTGCTGCTCTTCGCCCTCGGTTGCACCAGGGAAACTTGGATACTCAGTCGATATCTCGAATGGGCCGTCACGGAAAATTCGGGAATACGAAAACAGGATACACCCCGCGTGTTCAACGCTGTTTCCAACAATGTTATCGGACAGTCTTTGGTATTCAGCTTCTTGAGGAACAACTGGGACCGCTTGAAACGATAGTAAGGGCCTGACAACTCTTTTTTCCGTTCCGCTATAGCATCGGCGTTCGGTTGAAATTTATGAATTTGATGAAAATCTTGATATCGTAATAGCTCTTATAGTTTTTCAATTAACCAAAATATTATTTGACTCTGCAGTTGCGGTTCTTCGCTGACGATAATGAACAATATCGTCAAATCCGCGACGAAGAAGATAAGCACAAAATACGAGCTGAAGGACGTGAGTAACAATAAATTTATCATTTTCCATTATTCCGTCCGCAGAAACATGAACTATATTGAAAAAACAAATTTATTTCGCAGTTATTGGAATTCGCCAAAGAGCACGGCGAGGAGCTCGGCACTGCGACTCGTACGGTACAGCAGGCCGTGGAACAGGCCGAGAGCAACGTCCGATGGTTGGACAGAAATTACGTGACGATACGCGACTGGTTGCACAAAAATACAGCGTGAATCGTCACCTAGTAAGTCAATTAAGTGTGATTAAGGAACGATAAATAGGGAAAATGATGATTGAGGATGGAACGAGCTAGAGAATCTCGAGAAACATCCGATCGACAGTTAATTTTTCTCATCGTCTCTCGTACTTGTGTTTTTGATTAAGTATTCCGAAAGAAAAAGAAAAGAAACGAAACGTAAAATAATTGCCAAACAACCCGGTGTCTTCACGTCCGGTTTTAAAGTGATTTCGTAACGATAACTACGTGTTTTCTTATGTAAGTAATTGTAAATATTGATATGAGCGACATTAATATATGATTTCTGTGAGAAGCATAGAAGCCCTCAAATCGAACGGGCGGCAAAAATAATTTTCGCCAGGATCTGTTAAACACGATCTGAAGGAAAGTTTCTTCATGATAAAAAGAATTGGACGATTTGATTTTATCGCATTGTCGTTGAGTACGCAAAAAATTCATTTTAATTAATACAGACGAAAGCCAATAATAATGAACGGTATTGTTTCAAAGAAACTTCAAACCGCACAATATTGTATTTTGATATGGGTATTATAATTTTTTTACAGTATTTTATTTTTTGTTCGTACGGCGCAAGACCGAAGCGACAGAGTCATCACGATATCGTTGCGCGCAGAAATATTTTAGGATAAAATGTTAATGCTATTTACTCACATTCCACAGTTCAATTGTATGAAGATTAAGAAATGCGGTAATAAAGTTGTATGAATTTTTATCGGACTCGAATCTCTTTCTTGACGACGACAGTTTTTTTTTGTTTTGTCATAATAGGGACATTACTCGGGACAATTAAACTGTACAACTATTTAATCATTATTTTCAAAGCGGCGTATCCTTGTTGCAGACAGTTTCATTTGCAATAATTCTTCGGAGGCGCAAATAACATTTCGCAACATCTGTGCGTAACGGCCAGTGAGAAAAATATTTATATTCGTTGTTCATTATTAAAATTTTTTCAAATTCGATTTTTCGCTAAAGCGTGCAAAGAATTTTGCCCTTCAGGAAAATTCTATTTGTACTTACTCTTCGAGACCCATGAATAAAAAAAAAGGTTCAACCAATTTGTAATTTCAAGGGCACGAGCCACGCGAAATTGATGCGTCTGTGAAACACGCTGACTCAGTCGCTGGTCGCCTCTTTAAAACGACGTTTCGATAATTGTCGAGATTACCGAGCCATTTTTGTTCGCTTATGGAAATCCTCTGTCTCGTTATTCGTAATAAAAAACCTTGACGGTACCTACTTGAGTTGTGGAGATGCTTCACGCTTCCGTAAATCTCATTTGTTCGTCGGCGTAATTCCCGTTCATGACACGATGCGTTGGATTTTCTTGTAGACCACACTGCAATCTTGGGTATTCAACACAGAAAACTAAACGAATTTTCAATATTCGGGTTCTTGACACAATTATTGATTACGAACAAATCAACGCGTAGAAAACACTTATAGTAACGAGACAATGACAAGGGCCGCATCGCGTCGAGCTTGCGGGGTCCGAAGGATCGGCACGGAGACGCGCTACCCATGATGCCGTGCGCGCTTGTCAGTTCGTCAGCTGGCCCGGGCCAGTGCGCACCACGCCGCGGGGAGTGCAACAGCGTGTTTACGTCCCCTTTCGGCGGGACTTCGCTACGCGTTATCTTCGAGAAAGAATATACTCTCGATGGTCTCGCGAGTTTTTACATCGTCGAAAGGGTTACGATGAGTGTTCGCGGTGCGAAAATCTCGATCTTCGATATGAGTGTCGGAAAAAAACGTGTAGTGTTTCGGCGCGATAAAATGATTTCTCAATCGATTGTTTCGCAGAGCACATGAAAAAAGCAAGATTTTTCCTCCAACGCGATTACTGAATTGACCGATTGTAAGGTTATTGTTCTGTGAAAAGTTCAGTGGGATATTTCATCGGATCGCCGCATCCAGAACGACGAAGCGGTAAGTCGAATGATAAAGTTTAAACACGCCATCGTTACACCGTTCGATTTACATCCGATGTTATTTCTAACTACGAGGAACAAACAGTGTTAACATTATTGTATTCGGTTGCGCGAATTATATCGGTGTAACTATGAGGTAGTCGATACGTCGACCGAGTGGTCGTGTAACCATTCGCCGAGTATCGGAGCGTTTTCCTCGCTCCATTGAATCTTCGTCGCTTGATCTTGAATGGCAGTCTCGATCGAGGCGGGCACGCAGATAGACTCCTTGTCGATTAAATCTTTCACCTGCAACCCAAAATCAGCATGATTGCTCCGAGGAAAACAAAGCCTTTGGGCGGTCAAAACTTTTTTTTACCTTATTCAACTGTTCGTGTGTATGAGTACGCCAAATTATGTCGTTCATTATCGACGAAACGTGATGCCGGGGATTCGGCGAGCATTTCTCATCCGGAATTTCGGCGAAGCTGCGACGATAATAATGTCAAAGTAAAAATATTACGAAAAAGGAGGGAAGGGGGGGGGTTTAAAAATCAAATAAAAATTGATAAAAAGAAATTAAAAAATTGAATAGAACTCTCACTGTTTGGAAATAGCATCGTAATTATCGATGAAGTAGTTCAACGCCATGTCCAAATTGTCCTCGCCCTGCTCGCTGAGAAGCAGAATAGCCATTCTCGTTTGTTTCGCGGTCGCGTTGATTTTTCCCTCGATAACATGTTCCACGTAATTTCGCAGCACGGTTTTGTCGGGCGAGCAGCCCAGATAGCCCAAATACTTTATGTCCGAGCCATTGATTTTTTTCAACAATTCTTCCTCCGAGCCAGCGGCCCCGTGGCAATTAATCCAGCTCACTACGTCCGGGGAAATACTAGAAACGAAATAATCGTCCTCGTTAAATTTTTTGTTTTTTCACCGACCTGCAAGTTTCGCTGGTCGATTCGCGCGACACTTACAGATTCTCAGTTCCGTTTTCTATCGAAGCTCGCAGTTGAGACTTCGCCGATTCCAAGCACGCCGTGTGCCCGAGGCTACACGCGAACGATAGGAACTTCGCTCTCAGGCGCCTCGTCAGGAAGTCTTCGCTCTTGTGGAATTTCTCCACGGCCTTTTCGGTCGGAACGTATTTCTGTATAATCGAGAATTATGAAGGATTGTTAGGAATCGCGAATTATAAGAAATACGATTTATTATTTGTTTCTGCGTCACCGACCTTCGTTTTACCGTCGAAATTCTCGTATTTCAACTTGTACATCGTTTCCCAGTCGTATTTGCTCGAATCCTCGAAACCCATCTTCTCGATAACCTTTTCCATCAATCCGAGGACGAATTTCTGCGACGAATGTTCGATTTACAATGGAGAAAATCGCGTCGGCGACGATTTTGGGCTTACCTTGAGTTCTCTGTCGACCTGCTCGTTGTACATTGTTCGTCTCAACCTTCTTATCGCGTGGAAGGTCGGAAGCCACGGTTGATAGTCGTCCTCGCGAACGAGATAACTCGCGAGATCGAGGAACGTCGTGTAGTTCTGACGCTTAGCGGTAACCATGTAGGACATATCGTTGATCAATTGGGCGCGATTGCGAACGTGAATCTTTTCGTAATTTTCGCTATTCATGTAATCGGCTATTTGCTTCCAATTGGTCTTGTCGTAGTCGACGCGATAGTATCCTGAATAAAATAAAATTGTACAATAATAATGACACGTGAAAAAAAAGGAAAGAAATTCAGAATAGCTGCAAACGAAACTAATTTATGTTCGATAATTATAATGAATAATGATATTAATGAAAAGAACAGAAATCATTTTTGAAAAAACGTTTAAATAATAATAATAAATTGGACTGCGATCTGACCATTGTAGAATTTCATTTTCAACGATTCTGAATAAGTATTTTTATCGAAATAGGCGAGTTAGATTTTTTTTGTACCGGATTGTTGAACATTGACGATGATCCAGTCGTCTTTGTCAATTCCATCGATGATCAAACTTTCGTCATCGGGTTTGAGCCAGTGAGACGGCGTGGTTTGGTCGAAATTGGGATTCGTCCTCGTCGCAAAGTTAATCGGTATCCACCATCGGTTTGACTTTTGTTCGGCGAGATTTCCCTCTTGGGTTATAACGACTTTGCCGGTGCTGTAGTCGCGCGTTACGTTTACGATGGGATAGCCTTGCTGCGTTACCCACAGCTTCATCACGTCCTTTATCGACAGAATGTCCTTCGTTTCCTTGTTGTCGTCGTTGTAAGCCGATTGCATGGCGCTCCAGAGTTCGTCCGACGTAATCGAGCCGTATTCACTGAATAAACATAGCAAGAAGAAAAAATTGAGTCAAACTTTGCGTAATATTCGGAATTTCGAATAAAGTCCAAAAATCGATTTTTTTTCATCGATCACTTACTCACTTTTCTTTGATAAATTTACGTATCCCAGATCTGAATGTGTTCTCGGTTAGAATATTCGACATCATGTGGAAAAGAGCGGCTCCTGAAATTCAAGTGATCGATTTACACTGATCAAGCTTCGATTGATTCTTATCGCTGATTCAACGATATTGAAAAAAACGATGAGTCGGAAGAACTGAAAGTTCGATGGAAAAAATACTCTAAGAAAATAATTAATTGAACTAGTTATCGATTCGGCTCAAGCAACTGCTCGTCATTTTTCACTACTCATATTTTTTTTCCTGTTTATACCAACCCCGGTTGTAAATTTGCGACGAGAATTTGCTTCTGATGTCCATCGGATTATCGGTATTCCACTCGAGGGGCTTGTAGTAATTGGTATTATCGAAGTTGAAGGCTGCCTCTTGTAGAACTCGTGTAACGAACATATCCACTTCTCGCCAATCGGGGAATAACTATAACGAAACCCCCAAGATAGTACGTGCAAAGTAATGACAGACACTCAAAAAGGCAGATCCGCGGTGCGGCAGATAAAGCCGCAAAACTAGTTGCGGCACTCTCTAGACTCATGCCCAACATAGCAGGGCCAAGAGCAGCCAAAAGGCGAGTTATGATGGGAGTCTGTCACTCGATCATGCTGTACAGCGCAGAGATCTGGGCAGACTCTCTCAAAGTAGAAAAACACCAAAAAAGACTGGGAGCCGTCCAGAGGGCTAGCGCGCTACGAGTGGCGTGCGCCTACCGCACAGTCTCCGGGAGTGCTGCGTTGGTGATTGCAAGCGTGATCCCCATCGTGCTATTGGCCAAGGAAAGGATGCGCGTACACCAAAGACAAGCGGAGGGGAACCGACCCTCGGTCAAAATGCAAGAGCGAGACCGAATCCTCCAGGAGTGGCAGGACACCTGGGCGCAGGAGTGCACAGGTAGATGGACGTATCGGCTCATACCCAACCTTTCACCGTGGTTGAGTAGGGAACATGGAGAAGTCGACTATCACCTGACACAATTTCTCTCAGGGCATGGCCATTTCAACGCCTACCTGTATAGATTTAAAAGAAGAGACAGCCCGCAATGCGACTTCTGCACGGAGATCGACAATGCTTGCCACACGTTTTTCGCATGCCCAAGGTGGGTAGAAGAGAAAAACGCACTGACAGCCGCCCTGGGCGCAGATCTGACCCCGGAGAACGCAGTAGAGCAAATGCTGCAAAGCGAAATGAAATGGACCTGCATTACGGGATACATTGAGACGGTACTGCGTACCAAGAACCAAGAGGAGCGCGCAAGGCAGGTATGGAGTTCCTAAGCGCATGAGTTTAGCGTCCAGGCTGGCGCGAAAATGACACCCCCCTGATGCAATGCGAAAGCGGTTCCAGGGGGGGCAAATGTCAAGGAGAAAGGGTCTGTGGTTTTTAGTGGGTACAAATCCCACTCGTTGGGGAGTGCGTACCCTCCCCAAGTGTCTTTTTGAAGATTTTCCACAGTCCCTCGAAAAAAAAAAAAAAAAAAAGACACTCAAAAAGAATAGATTGCTTAAATAAAAGTATATTTATTCTTGCATATAAATATGACTGGAATCAAAAAACGATATTACCTTATCGACGATGTGATACTGAAGAAAAGTGGGTAGACCTTCCTTGATCCAAGAGTATTTCCAAGTAACCGGGGTGACTAAATTACCGTTCCATTGATGAGCCAATTCGTGGACAACGGTTAGGGTAACATACTCTTTCGTGGAAATCGAATCGACGAATGGCTCGTAAGCGAAGGATGATTCCCTGATGGAAATCAAACAATAATAATAAAAACAATATTTGACTAAGTTCAAATTTTTCATTGCCTCATATTCGTGTGATCAATCGAATTCAATACCGATAAATGATCAGGCCCCAATTTTCCGTCGCTCCGGTTGTCGCATCTGGTATCGCGTATTGATCCATTTTCGGCAAATTGTATTTAACATCCATGTACCTCTCCAGTAGCGCGATCGCTCGTTGACTAACGTCCCTTGAGTGTTTCAAATACGGCAAAACTTCGCGTCTACCGCAAACATTGAATTTTTCGTTTTCGTCGTGAAGACAATCGAAATCGGACACTACGAAGGCGAGAAGGTAAGTCGACATTATCGGTGTAACGTCGAAGTTTGTCCATTCCTTGCCATCGGTATCGAGGAACTTGCTGCGAACCGGCATGTTCGATACGGCCGTGAAATTCGGATAGTGCTTTATCGATAGATTGAATGTCGCTTTCAGATCGGGCTCGTCCCAGCAGGGAAATGAACGCCGAGCGTGTATTTGTGTGAATTTCGTGGCCGCCAACCATCTGCGTAATTATTGACTATTTTTATCAATAATAAGCTTCAATTTGAGATTTTTTAAAAATTTACAATACGAAAAAACCCTTTTTTGGTAGTCTTTTAATAATGTTTAATAACTTACACTCTTTCGCCCTTCTCGTTAACGTAAGAGCTATTGTGAATTCCTTCTGGCACGTTGCTCATGTTGCCGGCAAACTTGAGACCGATCGTGTAGTTTCCAATGGCGATGGATTTTCCGAATTCGATCGCAAGAAAATTCGTCGCGTTAACGTAGGTGTGTTTCGTCGCTTTGAGCGCGACACCCTCGGCGTCGACGAGACTCGTGAAATTCTCATCGATCCGTAGATCCTTACTGTGGAGAGTGACGTTAGCGGTTTCCTCGATCACTCTAACGCGTATGAATGTTTCACCGTAAAAAGTGAAATTGTCCTCGACTATCTCGGGAACAATTTTTATCTCGTAAGACACGGGAATCGTGACTCTCGGCAGAAGATACTGTACGGTCTCATTTTTCTTCGCTCCGACGGGCGTCGCCGTGGCGTATTGGATGTGCAACAGGACGAGCACGAAGAGGGTGAAACTCCCGCGAGTCTTTGAACTTCGCATACTCGGTGATTCACTCTGGGACGAATGGAAAGAAACAAAATAAAAAATAACAACAAGAAACAACGATTACGCAACGAAAGAGGCCGTGACCTACGGGCCTCGAAATTACGACAGAGGTCGAAGCAATGCGGACGCTTAATGCGACCGGATGTCTGTGAGTGGCAAACTACGTTTACCGCTTGCAATACGTGTCTTTGAGATTGTCGCAATTTTGCCAACTATTTTAAGTCACGCCAATTCACGAAATATCAACAGTTGCAAAATAATCTATTTATGCAAACATTCAATCAACTTATTAATTCATTCTTCGTTGTTTTTTTAAGATATCAGTTCTAAATAATTATGTTAATGGAAAATGACTTTGATTGAACTGATAATTAAAGCCAAGCTAATTAAGGTCATGCTTCGAAAAATATTTGAAAAAATTCGATCTGTACCTTTGCCGAAATATCGATAGTTTTTCAACGGATTGACCCTTGCACTATCAACTGGAACACTGGTGTGCTCGTTGAAATGCACAAAGCTTATAAGCTTCGTATCCCCGACGTGGGACACGCGTAATTTGCAATTTAGCATCTCCTCCCGCAGTCTCTCTCGCGGCTCGAGCAATTACTTTGTCAAGTTAGATTGCACCGGTCATTCATTCGAGTTATTAGAACATTGTTAGAAATAATTTTCTCGTGTTAGAAATACGACGTGTAACTATCACGGTGAATTGCCGTTTTGGCAATGCGTAATTTCTAATTCTTTAATAGTTGTAGCTTCGTACGCACAACAGGCGCAACAGTAGAATCTCGTTTATGCGGGCCTCGAATACCCGAGGCATGGAACTTCATTCGAGTCCTCATTAGGGACATCGAGTTAGCGAAATTATCCCCAGTTTCACCAATTTCTGGCTTTTCTTTTAGACCACAGAAAAATTTACAAACTTTCTGTTAAATCGGAAAGTGTGTGAAAGTTTCTCCTGCTACTTGAAAAAAAGAAATCTTGACAGCTGGCTTCTTTGGAAATTAAATTTGGATGTTGTTACTTCAGCGCAAGACACAGGAAACTCCTAAATCTGGTTTCCAAGTGAACAGATTCACAGATATTATTTCTTTCAAACGGCAGAAAAATTCGTCAAACTTTTTCTGAACTGATTAAATTTTTTTCGTTTGAGGGAGAGATTTCGGCGGAAATCGTCATAATTAAGCTGACTCCCTTGATCGACCTATTTTCTCGCCGACAATGCCGAAAAACCTCGTTGAAATTAAACAAAGCCACTACACCATGAGATAGTTTCTTGATTGCCTAATCTTTATTAGCTCGGTTATACGATATTCTATTGCATTCCCAAGAAAACTAAAAGGAAGAACAAGAAAAACGAAAGAAATACTTCTCCAATAATTTGCAGATTTAATAGTCCACAGTTTTATAGTCGAGTTACAAAATACGTATCGCTAACGAGACTCCCGATGAGTATTATTTATTGTGTTGACGGCGGCCAATTGTTCATGCCACTGGTTGTTAAATATCACAACTTGCTCTTTGTACTGCGGTACATTCTCTTCGAGGTATTCCAGATATCCATGCCGGGTGATGTCTGAATCTTCGGCAACGGAATCCAATTGCATAACTTGTTTGAACTGAAAATCATGATCGTGCATTGATTTGTCAATGGTTCGGTAGAAAAAAAAAAACTTTTTCGGACGCTTCTGTACGTACCTTTTCCAAACGTGACGATGTTTTTATGTGACCATAGACTAACCCCCTGATCACGCTGTACAGGGGCGGGGGCCATGGCTTTCCGCTTGTCCTAAAACGATTAAAAATAACGCGAACAATTAAGGGAAACTAAAATCAATGCGAATTGAATGGGATAACAATAAGAACAAATATGTACAGATTTTTTATGCTTCTGTGATTCTCGAGCAGGAAGTCGATTACAAAATTAAAATTTCTTTCGGATCCCGTGGCTATGAGACCAAAGACCGTCTGAAATTCTTCCGTCGATTCCGGGGAATTTTTTCTAAGAGCGGCCATCAGAAAGTCTTTATGAATGTCGTGATTTTCCGTACAACCGAGACTTCTCACTATCAAGCTCCTTTCGTTCTCGAGGCCCCACGCTACGAAACGCTTCGCGTTCGTATCGTTTAACCCACGAAGACCTGCACACACCATCGCAGTCTTCGTGTTCGGATTCAATCTGCAATCAAGAAAATATCTCATACCAAGTAAAAATAATGATAATAATTTTTTGAAATCATTGTAAAACTGTAATCCTCAGAGTTGGAGAATCGAGATGTTTACCTATGATTTGTCCCATTGTCCATGACATTGAGAAGTGTTTCAGCCGCAAATTCGGAACATCCCGAATGGCCGGACAAGCAGGCCCCTTCGACAATTTCTTCCCTCGATAATATCGTCAAATGATCATCGTTATCTCGTTGTTCGAAGCCGACCTTCTCAATCAATCGGCTCATCAAGCCGAAAACGTATTTCTATAAATTACCAACCATGGAATTTACATGCATATAGCATATATTTTATGTCACTTTCTGTTCATTAGATTTAAAATAAATCGCATATCCAGAGAGAGCTTAGAGGGAAATTTCGAACTCCTATGAAATTAAGTAGACGTCCGAATATATAATCAATATAAATAATAAATAAATAAGATATACATGTGTGAATATAACGGCAGGATTTTTTCCATCCCATCTATATTACTTATTTATTTCACCTGAAACGTCGCGTGCAATTCGGTGCCGACCAAACTGTCGCCTCTCAATATGCTACTATCTTTGGCCGTTCGCCACGGCAGATATTCGACCTCGCGAGAGAGATATGTTATTAATTTGCGAATGATCCCGTCATATCGCGCTTTATCCCGCATTGACAGGTAAAAAGCGTCATTGAGTAGCTGTGCCCGATTTATGACGTGAATATTCTTATAGTCATCGGTATTCAAATAATCCGCGATTCTCTTCCAATTCTCATCGTCGTAGTTTACTCGATAAAAACCTGAAACGAAAGCAACAAAGATCTTGGAGTCTATTGACAGCAATCATGAAGTCGTTACTTGGTTTCGTTCTGACACGGTATCCGACACCGACCTGTAGCACGAATGTTAAAAATGACCCAATCATTTTTATCTACACCACTGATCGTAACAGACTCTTCGGTAGCGTTGATCCATCTCGTTGGGAATGTTGATGAAAAATTAATATTAGACTGTGTAGTGTAGCTCAATGGAACCCACCATTTGGTGGTGGAACCGTTTGTGGAACTTTCTTGAGTCACCGTTATAACTCCGGTTGTGTAATTTCTCGTTACGTTGACTATAGGATGTCCCGACTGCAACAACCACGAGCTCATGGTCTCTTTGACGTTCAAAGGCGTTCCCGAATGGGAACCCTCGTTGTGAGCTTCCTGCAATGCATCCATCAAGTCGTCAGCGTCTGCTGAGCGATAAGAGCTGCAGAGGCAAATCGATACTCATTAAAAACGTTCCTTCTGCCCGTCGTGAAATCTTCTTCTTGGTATAACGCTAAGTTTGAGAAATTGAACTCACTGTTTGCTCAAGTATTTTTGTATACCGGCACGAAAAACATCGTCAGTCAGCACATTGCGAAACATGTGAATGATCGAAGAACCTTGGGACAAAAAAATATTTCATGAAGTGCCATACTCGCAGAGCGAAACACTGAATTTCTTCATTAAGTGTGCACCAACCACTCTCGGTTTTCGGTATCTTAATGTGGCATTCGCCTCGGAGTTCAAAACTCACCCTTGCGATAAGTAATTGGTCCAAACAGATATCGAATCTCTATGTTCGTGATCGGGGTCCATTTTATAGGTTGATTTTCTCCATAGCTGTCAATGCGAAAGGCCATTCCGTGATTGTTGCGCGAAATGTAAAGTTGCTCACCACCCCAATTATCGAAGACCTTCGATTGGCGGGGTATGGCGATAGATATAACAGAAAAAACGGCCGTTTGATGAAATATAGGGCAAGTCGAAACAGCCGGTTTGATTAATTAAAGGTTTCACACAATGACAAGCTCCTAAAGGAATTATTTAGCGCATGGTACGCACCCTAATTCTTTATCTATGATTTTTGACTGCGTGTATTTCAATACGCCCCAGTTTCTCCCAATTATTATGGTGATGAAGATGATGATTATTATTATTAACAACAACCTACCTCGTCCATTATGAAATACTGAAAATAACTAGCAAACGCTTCGCTGAGCCAAATATCGTCCCACCACGTAGGAGACACTCGATTGCCGAACCAGAAGTGTGCCAATTCGTGAGCGATCACTAAATTTGCCGTTTCTTCTCGATAATACGAGTCAATAGTGCGATTGACTACCATCATGCGCTCGCTTGAAATGCAACAGAGGTCTTGTAATAATTCGTTGACGATTTTAAACGTAGCTTAAGCTCGTTCCACTGCACGACAGATATTTTAGTTAATTTCAAGAAAACTCACAAGTAAGTAACGAGACCCCAGTGTTCGGTAGCGGAAGCCGAGTACGCGGGCAGCAGTACCGATCCGAGCCTCGGACAACCGTACGGAAATCCGGTATACTTTTCCATTACGTCGATGATTTTCGAACTCATATCCACCACGTATTTTACGTTCTCCAACACATCCTTCCGGGCCCAGATCGTCACGTTTCCGTGCTCATTCGAAACATTTCCGTACTCGGCGATGACGAAAGTTAACAGATAAACAGGCATTATCGGGGTCGTGTCGAAGGTAGTCAGAATCTTGCCGTTTCCGGTCGGGACTCTATCGATCTCCGGCATGTTCGAGATCGCTGTGTAGTTTGGAAAATGTACGATCGACATGCGAAAACGCGCCTTGAAAGCGGGCTCGTCCCAGCACGGAAAGGCCCGGCGCGCTGTTGTCGCTTGGAAATGTGTTCCTGCGATTTTTCTGAACGAAATTCGATCATGAGTGTATAGTTTTCGTTGTTCTATTTATTTTTCATATTTTTATTAGTTCAGTGATTTCGATCGAATTTCGAAGAAGCAGATACAATTATTGGAATTGAATAAAGTGAAATTACATTATTCTTAAACGGTCGCATGCTTTACCGGGTTCGTCTAGTTGTCAGTCTTGTGAGTGTGCACGTCGATACAAATTATGACACATTTTTTGCCCGTTTACTTTGATAGATCCAATGCTACATGTGGCTTTGTCGTATTACATGAAAAAAGTTGCAGTTCGGGAAATAATATGAATAAAAACTTACAGATTCGTTACAACATTGCTTTCCTCGTAGTTAAAGTGGCCGCTGTAATAGACGACCAGAATGTCGTGATCAAATTTTACTTTCTCAAATTAGAAGTATAAATACAATACGGATAAACTTACCGGGGCATGGTCGTAGCATTGTAGAACCCAGTTATCCATTCAGAATTACTTCCCACGAACTTAAGATTGAGGGTGTAATTGCCGGCCGGAATTTCGTGATCAAATTTCACTTTCACCAACTCCACTTCGTTGTCGCGAACGTGTTCCAGAGGCGTGTGGCTCGTATTATGAGCATCGATGAGTACCGTAGAATTTTCGTCGAATACGAGATTCCGATAAGCGTGAAGAGTCAGAACTGTGGTAGGTTGCAGAACTTCGATGTCGATACTGATCTCACCGATCCACGTGAGATTCGCAGTTTCCATGTTGGGTTCAATGCTGATTGTGTAGAGACGAGGAATCGTGTTGTTCGGCAGACGATATCGAGTCATCATTTCCTCTCGCGATTCCTTGGTCGGTGGTTCATCCTGGTCGACGGGAATCGATCCCGTCGAAGCTATCAACACGAGCAAAAAAGCTGCCCATGTTAAAACTCTTTTTGCGGTTCCCATTTCGTCGAGTATGGAGAACCTTTCGTCTTCGTGGACACCGTTTAACTAAAACGTTTCATCGTGTCATCCGGCTATGTCACTGTGACACGACATTGCTTTGTCGACGATATGGTCAATAGGCATTAATTATCGCCGACCCGAACATTCGTACATCGATCAATCCCTTGGAATATTCAACGTTCACGCGCAACGCGGCCCGAGAACTCGAGGTCGTCTCTTAATAATGATAACTCATTCGAATTCGAATTCATCGATGACCCTTCTTGAGAAACAAGATATTTCGAGGCAGAGGTATCTTTCACGATGCTATTGATATCGTGCATCCGTAATTTCATCAATCAATCGCTGATTGCATTCGGCGAATATTATATAGCGTCGAGAAGTGCCCGACTCTAGTTGACCTTCCAGAACAGAATCGCTTTCGCCCGAGTCCATTGTTATCGCGAATTCGAATATCGAAATCGAATGTGCGAGCTTGACGCGCGGTTCCATTGTCTCGATTGACATTTTGGCTCGTTAATTCGCACGGTAGTACGCAACAATGTTAATTTTCGATCAAGGATTCGTCGTGTAAAAAATTATGCCGGACGACTGTGCCCATTATCCAAGAATTATTCGTTGAGCTCTTAAGATTGTAAGAATGCAAGTACACCGTTTTTTTATTTTCAATGGTACGAAACGTCGGAAGATAGGAGAGTCAAGGTTTTGGATAAAAATTGTATTTTATTTGCTTTTCTAAAACTTAGTTTAATAACTGAGCACAAAAGAATGCGATAATATGGTTTTGTATGAGTTTGTACATCACGTGCATTAATGAAACTCCTCTTACGGTCTTGGACTTTCGTTGACCTGGCGAAGCTCGCAGGGGGTCTTTTTTTACTTATTTAATTTAATAACTATTCTAATATGCTATAACGAGGTGAAACGCCGCTATCACCAGACATATACTGCTCGTCGTGACAACACTTGCGTTAGGATCTTCCGTCGAGCCTCCACTCTCCCCAGGATCCGGCACGTCGATCGGTGCTTTCGTCAGCCAAATGTGAATACCTTCGGAATGCGTTTCGAACCACTGAAGATTATCCTTTGCCACTTCCACTGAGTTTTGCAGAGACTTCGTTATCTCGGGAACAAGAGTTGCGATCTTGTTCGCGAATAGTTCGAGCTGCACGAAAAAAATCGATAAGGATAACGAAAGACAAATAGAGAACGTTATGAAAAGACTATGAAAAAAAAAAAATCAAAATAGAAACAATTTATACTAATCATTAATTAATAATAATCTATAATTCATTCATTTATAATAGGAATTTAATTACTATATATTTTTCATATCAAATTAATTGACCTATGTAAAAGAAACATTTACCTTGCTGATTTGTTCCTGAGTCGACATTTTTCCGGCGACGTTCGAGAACAGACCAGTCACGCCATTCCAGCTGCCGTAACTGATAAAACAAATAGAATTTTACAAGATTCAAAAGAAAAATAAACAAATTCGACGCACGAAAGAACGATCGATCAATGGCTTACTATTTGTACACGTCGTTGTAATTGATAACAAGGAAATCCAGAGCGGCGTCAACACCGAATTTATCTGCGCTGTAAACAGATGAGAACACCGATGCAACGTCCTGATCGCGGATTGCGTTATCCGATGATATCGCGAGTTTCATGTAACTGGAAGAAATACGCGTTTTTAGAACTTATCAACATCTAGCGATACGATCGATATTGAATCAGAGATCATAATTATTTATATCTCTTACTCGTTCAATGTCGTCGTGTTTCTCGAACATCCGAGAGCATTTAGGATTACAACTTTTTCGGACGAAAAGTCCGTTTTTTCGTACTGACTCCACAGGAAATCCCAATCTTCGTATGTTCCGTCTCTGATCGAAGTACAGTAGACCGCCGGCCTTGCATTGGGAGAGATCCTGGAATGCAAAAAACGAAAAAATAAATCGAATCTTGGACTACAAAAGACGCCTAACATTCTGTGATTAATTCATTTTTTCATACCATTTTTTCTCATCGTTTTGCCATTCGGCGAACAGCCGTTTCGATGTTTCCATGCAAGTGGAATGTCCAAATTTGCATGCCCAACTGAGTACCAATTGTCTGTTCAAATGATCGAGCTGATCGTCGTCTTTGGCATCGACGAAGCCAATTTTTTCGAAGATTCTTTCCATAAGTCCCAGTGCGTATTCCGCGAAATCTTCGGCAATTTTGTGACCCTCGAAGCGTTGATTCAAGAACGTAACTCCATTGAAGAACGCCTTCCACGGCAAATGGTTTTCCTCCTTTTTGAGATACTTCGTGGTCCAGAGTGCCGTATCGTAGTCAACGTAATCGGCTCGAGCGAGATTGAGCACATCGTCGATTATTTGGGCCCGGTTGATCTCGTGAATGCCACCGAAATTTTCGCTCTGCAGAGCGGCGTTCAAACGGCTCCGTGATTCTTTGTCGTAGTTGACCCGATAATAGCCAGTCTCTTGGATATTGAGGATGAACCATTCGTCGTCTTTCAGAATCAACGGCACGTTGTGACGCTTAGTACCGAACCAGAACGATGGTCTGGTGTCGCTGAAATTCGATAGCGTCTTCGTAGTCATCGTCACCGGAATCCAAAATTCGTTGTTTACTTCATCGGACTCTTCTTTGGGCTGCGAAAGCAAGAATCGCTGTTGCACGAGCGTCAACAAGCCCGAGGTCCAATTCGCTTGGATTACCGGATAACCGGCTTTATTAGTCCAACTGTCCATCAAGGTTTTCACCGGTACATCCAGATTTCCAAGAGAATTCTCCAAGTCCTCGTGAACCTGAATGGCGGTCCAGAGATCATCGGGCTTCGCGGTGCTGTATTTATTCTTGTCGAGATAACTGTGAAGGGCGGCTTCGAAGACTTTCGGACCAAAGGAATGGTGCATCATCCGGATTACACTGGCAGCTGATAGACGAAAAGAGGCAACGTAGTTTATCAACAATCTTTGGAGCAGATAGTCTCCATTAGCCAGCTGGAAAAGGCCTTTTTATTGGTAATCTTACATTTTCCGTAGGCAATCTTGTCGAAAGAGTCAGCGATATCCAATGGTTTGGATACTTGATTGTTCATAGGATGAATTTTCGGCGATCCGTCAATCTCCATTGCAACTTGCAATTCGTAAACGACAAATTGCTGAAGTAGATTCCACTGTGGTTCGATCTGTAAACGAGTTGAATTTATGCAATCGTCACTACGCGGGTCAAAGGTTGTCAAGCGAAGGACCTCCGAAACTCACACTATCGCCGGTAATCCATTGCAGGTACTGAGCGAAACCCTCGTGAAGCCAGATATAATCCCACCAGTCGCAGGTGACTAAATTACCGAACCACATGTGCACCAATTCGTGAGAGACGGTAGTTTCCAAGTATCTCTTGTATGTTGCCGATGTGACGTCCTCGTGATAAAGTAAACCGTATTCCCTGCGTAGAAAATCCAGTTTAACACATTAGAATCACCTTATCCAAGGCGATAGGCACAAACGATGTTCTTTGCTTCGAGAGCTCAAGAACTTTGCGTAACGTCCTTACCGGAATGTCACGAGACCCCAGTTCTCCATGGCGCCAGAAGCAAAATCGGGTATAGCGACCAAATCCATCTTCAGTAGTGGATACTCAATACCGGTGAAACTTTCCAAAAATGTTAGAGCCCTCTCTCCGACGTTCAGAGAGTAAGCACCGTATTTCACAGCTTCGGGCCGAGCCCAAACAGCGAAGTCGTTTTCCTTATTCCTTAACGCATCAAAATCAGATACGATGAATGCTACTAAATAAGAAGACATGATTTTGCTCTCCTCGTACGAGTCCCAAGTCCAGCCGGCCCTTCTAAAAGTTGAATGATAACGATTTTGGTTAGGTAATTCTTTGGTTTTAAGTTGCCATCAGAAACATCAGCGACCGAAAGAGCAAAGCCGCTAACGAACACTGAGGCGTAACGATTCTCGATTACTACTGCTGTACCAATCAGTGTTGATTAGTGGTTTTACTTGATTGTGCGGTGATTGAATCATATTACGTACTCTGAAGGAAATGAGATGGTCAACGGCATGTTGCTCAGGGATTTATAATCATCCGGTCTCTCGATATGAATAGAGAATTTGGCTTTGAATGCGGGTTCGTCGAAGCAAGGGAATGCTTGCCGTGCGTAGACCGGCTCGAATTTTGTACTCGCTAGCCATCTGCGAAAAACGACACATTCAATCTTTATCTTCGGATGAAATCTTATTAATGCAACTCCCGGAAGAAAATCTTAGCTTACCGTATTTCACCATTTTTATCCACGTAAGAGCTTCGATAGAACCCCTTCATTTTGTCATTCAGTACACCAGTGTACGTGATGTAAGCCGATAGTTTACTTCCGGCGTTAACAATCGTGGTAAGATAGATTGTAAATCTGTGAGTCTTTGAATTGATATTGTGACTGGAAACGGTCAAGCGATTGACGGAATCGATGTAAACGATTATATCTTTGATCTGTAGTTCGTTAGCTTGAAGGACAATGCTCGATGTGCTCTCGGATACTTCCATATTTATTCTCACTTCACCGTCGAACGTGAACTTGCTCTCATCCAAGTAAGGCGTCAAATAGATATCGTAAGCCGTCGGGCGAATTTTCTCAGGCAGCCGATAATCTTCGCTTGGATAGGTCGTATCAAGCCATTCGTAGATCCTTGGACTGTTCGTGTCGTACCACGTTAGCTCTTCGTGGGCGCGAGTCAATGATGTTTTCAGGGATTTCTCGATCGGTGACAAATTTGAAGCTTGGGATTCCACGAATTTTTGGAACTGTTTCGGTATTCAAGAAAATTGAATTAGGCAATTTATCGAGACCAGATCTTGATACAAGTATTATGTTGATCAAATATACCTTCAAAACTAGTTCTTTTGTTGAAAAACGCGAGGAAATTCCATTGAGAATACTTCCAACAGTGCCGTAGGCTCCGTAGCTTAAGAGAATAGTTAAAAAGTCTTCATTCAATAGATCTTCAAACCGGTAGGTCAGTTGTGTTATTGTTATCATTTATCGGTACTCACTAGGCGTACATTTCCTTGTGATATTCTTCGACAAAGTCCAACGTGTACTCGGCACCGAACAAACCGGAACTGTACACCGCAGAAAAGACACTGGTGCTGTCTTGGTACCGAATTCCCGAATCCGGTGTGATAGCGCTCATCAAAAATCTATAGGTTACCAAAAAAGCGTTTTTAATCAATTAATCAGATAATTGATCAAGAGCCGTTTGCGATTTAAGTAAAAGAAAAGTACCGCTGTAAAATGGTCTTATCACGGGAACATCCTAGAGCGGCCAGGATCACAACCTTTTCGGTGGTCACACCCGCAGACAAGTATTGCTTCCACAGGAATTCCCAATCGTCCACCGAGCCGCGTTCGATGGCCGTGCAGTAAATTGTATTGCGCAGATTTACCGGAACTCTATGAAGAAACAGTAATTTCAATGGAATGCGAATATATTTATTGCCGGTTGGAAAAAAAAGTTAGAAAGTATCTCACAGTTTAGTAGAGGGATTGGATTTCCATTCGGCAAAGTATCGCAGTGACGACGAAACGCAATCTTCGAGATCGAATTCGCAAGCCCAATCAACAAAGTATCTTCTCAGCAATTTGTCGTAATGAGTGTCCTTGGGAAGTTCGTTGAAACCGAGTTTTTCGTAAGTTGGCTTGATAATTGTCAATATATGCGTCTGAAAAGTAACAAATTTTCAGTCATATACCCGGCTTCTAGTGTTAATGCTGAAAGAAAGAGAAAAAATCGGTGGCTCACTTTGTAAAGTTCGTAGATGTCTTTTCCAGCGAATCTTTGATTCAAGTAAACGAGTCCATTGAAAGCTGCTCGCCAGGGTATGTAATTAGTTTCTTCGCTCAAGTATTGCGTTGCTGAAAGAACGATTCCATAATCAACATATCCCGCGCGTCCGAGATTCAGAAGATCGTCGATCAAAGAGGCGC
The DNA here is from genome assembly GCA_963924025.1 of Ischnus inquisitorius. NCBI lineage: Eukaryota > Metazoa > Arthropoda > Insecta > Hymenoptera > Ichneumonidae > Ischnus > Ischnus inquisitorius. The sequence goes on from OZ001250.1 coordinate 12,262,633, forward strand.
GATTCACCTCGTCGATGATATCGAAATCTTTGCTCTTGAGAGCATTAATCAGTCGTTTCCAAGACTCGGTATCGTAGTTTACGCGATAGTATCCTGAAATTTGAAACTCGTGAATAATATTTAAAAAAAAGAGATGAAATATTTGCACATCGGAGAAACTTTTACCTGATTGCTGAACGTTGAAGATGACCCAGTCATCGCTCGCAGTCAATTTAACCGAACCCTTATCCTTGCTCAACCAATACTTCGGCGATGTAGTAGCGAAGTCAGGATTCGACTTTGTGGCCCACGTGATAGGAACCCACCAGACTTTGTTGATCGCTACATTGTTGGGATTTCGCAGCAAAAACTGTTCTTGAGCCAAGGAAGCAACGCCACCGACAATGTTGACATTGACGACAGGATAACCGCCTTGTGTAGTCCACGTGTCCAGGATAGTCTTCACAGGTGCTTCTAATTTTGTACTGCTCAAGTCGATTTGAGCCTGGAAAGCGTCGAACAGATGTTCAGGAATAGCATCCTTGCCATTTCTGCAAAATAACTTTAATAAATCTCAAAGTGTTCTCTTGACAAACGATCATGTTCGAAAATACCGGACAAAAAACTATTGATGCAAAGAAGCAATCCTAACCGTGCTGTGAGATAATTGTGCAAAGCGTCGTAGAAGAGAGTAGTGCCGAAAGTCTTTTCAACCATTCGCAAGACGCTAGCAGCTTTTGCGTAGGATATGGTATCGAATATACCGCTTATTTCGGACGGACTGTAAACGTCATGAGTCATCGGATGAGTTGTATCGAGACCGTCAGCGCCAAAAGCCTGATGCAGTTGCTCGACGACAAACTGCGACTTGAGTCCCCATTCGGTTTCCACCTATTGGGGACGAAAAATCATTGAGTGAATTCGACATTCGTTTATTTAAATTCGCTGAGGCCCGATTATGAGCGTGTATGAAATAAAAGCTACACAAACTTACAGTCGCGGTGCCGTGGTACTGGAAGTATCTCGCGAAACCTTCGCTGAGCCATAGATACTTCCACCATCTCGGGCTGACTTGATCACCGAACCATTGATGAGATATTTCGTGCGATATAACGTCGGCGATCGCTTGTTTTGACGTTATTGGCGAGTGTTTTTCGTCATAGAGCATATTCGATTCTTTGTAAGTGAGCAGACCCCAATTCTCCATAGCTCCTGATGCGAAATCCGGAAGGGCGACCATGTCGAGTTTAGGCAATTGGTACGGATGGTTTACAGCTTTCTCGAAGAATTTTACCAAGGGTGACATCACGGATAAAGCGTACTTGGCTTGGTCAATGGCATTCGGCCTTGCCCAGGTTGCACACGAATTTTCCTTATCTTCCAATGACGCAAAGTCCGAGACGATTAGCGCGACCAGGTACGTCGACATCACCGGGGTCTCCTCGAAAGTATCGACGACTCTTCCATTACTGACGATATATAAACAGAAAAAACAATGTTCTCTTTCCTATACGCTTAAAGAGATAAAACCTAATAGATATTTCCTATAGTTATCAAAAATATCCTGCAATAGACTTACACAGAAGGCGTCGATGTTTTCAGAGGAGTATTGCTGATAGCCTTGTACTCCGCCGGCCGGTTTACGCTGATAACGAAAGTGGCTTTTAGCGCTGGTTCGTCAAAACAGGGAAACATCTTTCGTGCACCGACCGGTTCTAAGTGGGTTGCAGCTAACCATCTGCGAAAATAAAATAACAGTCAAACCTGATGCTCAAATTTAGTAACGTCTGAAGAAATTTCAATCATTTACTTGGTATTGCCGGCGCTGTCAATGTACGAACTTCTGTAGAATCCTCTCATCTCCGCGTTCAAATGTCCCGAGTAAACTATCTCGATCTCCAGTGTCGTACCGGCCATTATATTTGCAGCGAGAGTTATCGTCACAAAGTGATACTGTTCACTGAGGTCTGTACTGATCATTTTGAGATGCTCTCCGTTCGCGATCAGCGTAATCGCATCGAATTCAATTTCGTTCATATGAAGTACGACCGTATTGGTAGTTTCTACGACACTCGCGGTAATGTGAACTGTACCGTCAAACGTGAATTTTCCAGGCTCTATGTACGGCGTTACATTGATTCGGTAACTCTTAGGTACGATGCTCGTTGGCAAACGATAGTCTGTAGACGTGCTCGTATCAGCAGCCGGATCTTCCGTGGTAGGCGGTGGTTTTGGCGTCGTTACTTCACCTTTGCCGTACTTCTTCATCCAATCGATTATAGCTCCTTCGTTGTTCTCGAACCATAGTAGCTCGTATTTGGCTAGCTCCAACGATGTCTTCAATGAGTCTGAGATGGTCCTGAATTCCGCGGCGAAGTTGTCCATTAGAGCCGCAAATTTCTCGATGTGCTCAACTGTCGACAATCTTTGCGACGCTCCGGATAAGATGCTGGCTACCGTGTCGTATCCTCCGTAACTTAAAATTCAACGAGATATAGAAATATGACGAATCATACTTGTCAGAAATGCTTTAATCGAACGGTCTGGTGAATTCTTGTTACTCACTATTTCGCCATAGCCGAGTGATGTTTCGCAATGAAATCTAAAATGTATTCAGCACCGAATAGACCCGATCCGTAAACTGCGCTGAACACCGCCGTGCTGTCCTGTTTGCGTATTCCGCTTTCCTCAAACTTCTTTACAGCGCTAAGAAGTAATCTGTAACGAACATAAATCAAATATGAAAACAATTACTCGGAATTTATCATTGGAAGATGCATTACAGATGGATGTCAGAAATACTTACTTTTCGAGATCAGCTGTATTTTGACTGCATCCGAGAGCTTTTAGAATCACCAGTTGGTCGGATGGACAATTAGATTTTGCATATTGTTCCCACAAAAACGTCCAATCGTCTGAATTGCCGAGTCTTATGGCCGTGCAATAAGCTGCTGGTCTCTGATTTTTTGCTACCCTAAAATTGACGACATTTCATCAAGGTTCTCGCTTGCGGATAACAGAAGAGAGAAACTCTTGAACTCACGGCTTTGACTTCGAACGCCAATTCTTGAAGTACTCCAGCGATTTTTCAACGCACTCCGGCTCATCGAAGTTACATGCCCAAAGATTCAATTCTTTTCGCAAAAGAATCGTCAGTCTGTCGTCATCGATGCGATCATCGTAACCTAAGTCGTTGTATATGTATTTGATGATGGACAATGAGTAATTCTGAAATAACAAATTGTTTCAATCAAAACAATGCCAATGCATGGTATTTCATGGATGCAGTTATTGCAGAGGGACGTACCGAAACGTAGTGGTAATTGTCATGACCCGCGAAGCGTTTGTTGATATAATCGAAACCAGCGAGAGCTGCTTTGAAAGGGAGATTGTTTGTCTCGCGTTTGATGTAGTTGAAACCCGTTAAAGCGGTATCGTAATCGAGGTACCCGGCTCTAGCAAGGTTCAACAGATCGTCAACGATTGCGGCGCGATTGAGTTCGTGAATGTCTTGGAAGCGGGGACTCGTCAGAACGTCGATTATTCGATCCCAGGAGGCTGTATCGTAATTCACGCGATAGTAACCAGCTTCCTGAACATTGAATATTATCCATTCGTCAGAACCAACGTTGACGTTGATTTTTGCACTTTCGGTACCGAGCCAGTACTTCGGGCTTGTCGAAAGAAAATCAGGGTTCTTCTGCGTCGTCCAGGTGACGGGGATCCACCAGATACTGTCGGACACGATGGACTCAGGGTTGCGAAGAAGGAATCGTTCTTGACGAAGAGTTGCAATGCCGTTGACAATGCTGACCGATAAGATTGGGAAGCCTGGTTGTCGTGTCCAAGTGTCCATTATCGTTTTGACCGGTGCGCCGAGTTTTCGATTGGTGGGATCTACTTGGTTCTGAACAACCGACCATAAGTCTTCTGGTTCTGCTGACCCGTACGCACTGCAGTAAAGATTATTACGTCCCGAAATGAAACAAACATAGAATAATGGTATTTGGATTGAACCGTTGAGGTACAATCTATGAGTTCGGTTTTGCTATTTTGCTCTTCTGTCAACGACCAATGATGTACAACACACTGATAATGATGACAATGCAGTGTTCCATACTTCTCTTCGAGATATTCCCGGAGTGCCGAATTGAAATTATCCGATCCAAAAGTGAGTTCCATCATTCGAATAACGCTAGCCCCTTTCGCGTAAGTGATTGTATCACCCATTGTTCCAATTTCCGCTTGACTTGACACATGTCTGGACATTGGATTCGATGAATGCAAGGCGTCGACTGCGTAAACTGTCTGCAACTGCTCGACGACGAATTGCTGGTCCATCCTCCAGGAAGGCTCGATCTGTGCGCAACGAATATGGAACAAGAAAAAAAAATCAGGATAGACTATTTCAGGGATACATCGCCAGATATTGCAACGTGATATGATTCGCGTAGTCGACAGTAAAGCTTGCATTTGCTATGCGCGTTATTTCCGACTGTGGCTCGTAGTAAATAGCTTCATATCGAGAATTATCTGCCGTAATCGGCGATTCCGATTCCGCCGAATTGTTGTGCCCGAAGCAATTAATTTATTTTAATTACCTTAGCCGTTGCCATGTATTGATAGTATCTCGCGAAACCTTCGCTTAGCCACAGATAGCTCCACCACTTGGGTGTAACCAGATTTCCGAACCACATGTGGGCGCACTCATGAACAATCACCGATGCGACATCTTGTTGGGACGAGGCCGACGACTCATCGTCGCGATAGAGCATTCTGGTTTCGCGATAAGTAATGAGACCCCAATTTTCCATTGCACCTGCCGCGAAATCGGGAATCGCTACCATGTCCATCTTCTCTAGCTGATAATTCTGATTGAACAGCTTGGAGAGCACGTCGAGGGCTTGGGGACCAATCTTCAGGGCATAGTTGGCCTGCTCGATGGCGTTGGGTCTAGCCCAGACTGCGAAGTTTTTGCTCGAGAGCTCCAATGGTGAAAAATCCGAAATTACGAATGCGACAAGATAGGTAGACATCACAACACTGGTACCAAACGAATCCCATGCGCCCCCGGTTCTGAAAAAATAGTCGCAACGATTGTTGAGTTAATTTCGGAAAATCTGCGATTTCTTCGTACATAGTGTTAAGGGATAGTGATTCTTGATTATAGATACATTATTATTATAGAAAAAGAAACCATTAGAAGAATTAATGAAATGAAAGTAGAAATGTTAACGATTCTCGAACGATCATGTTCAAAATTTCATAGTCTTACGTCGGAGCCCGATCAGGTCCTGAAAAGTATTTTCGGAACCTCATCAAGGCCTCCAACTTTCTGAAATTTCTACCAAGACAACGGACATTGTCAACATTCCTCGATGATGGACTCGAAGGTGCTGAAGGATTTCAATCCAGAAAAACCGGTTTGCCGATTGTTCGGTGCTCGGCGTGAATTTTACTTACGAAGTCGGAGTGGACGCCGTCAATGGCATATTGCTCAGGCAGGTCAAACCTCGCGGTCTAAGAATGCGAATGGAAAAAGTAGCCTTGAAGCTCGGTTCGTCGAAGCATGGAAAAGCGTGTCTCGCGTGAGTCGCATGAAATTGCGTGGCCGCCAACCATCTGTAACAATTTTGCAATTGGTTCGCTATCGATTAATCCAAAACTGAAGGCACTCATCGAGACCGAAATCCATCGGTTGTTGTCATACTTCGTTTTTCCGTCGTCGTCGATGTAGGAACTTCTGTAAAGTCCGATCATGTCGTCCCTTAATGTCCCTTTGTACGGTATAGCCATGATGATGTCCGTTCCTTCGGGCAATTCTTTCGCAAGTTTGATCGTGTATTTCTCCGTTACCGGGTCGTGAGATTTGCTAATGACAGTCAAAGGCGTTCTGCCCGATACAACCGCCACGTCTGAGATGACGATGCTTCCAGCGTGAAGTACAATTTCATTGGTACGAACTTTAACACTCGCATTGATTTTTATCGTTCCCGCGAAAATCGTTGACTTGAGATCCGTCGGAAGTTCCAGCAGTATTTCGTACGAGCTCGGAAGAATCGCTTTTGGCAAACGATAGTCTTTGGTTTCTTTGATCTCACGGAGTACATTTTTTCTCGCGACGGTCTCTTTTTTCGCGTATGCAAGTGCCAAGAGCGTCGCTATTAAGAGCCCTGAGAGCCAGCGCTCGTTAGACCTCATACTGCAACAGACAAAACCCAAGTGATTCGATCGTTGTCGACACGGCCGACTTTATGAACGACTCGATTAACCCTGAATTTCTGGGAAAACTGGCGTCTTTGAATGACTAACACAGCCTGCATCTACGAAGATCGCGAGTAAATGGAGAAACTGTGTAACAACTGTAACGGGCGTGAAATACCGTCAAATCGATCGAGCGATCGCGGTGGACCTTGACACTTCCGAGTACGGAATCGCGAACGTCCTTTTATCAACGCGAACTGTTCACAATCAGACTTTGGAGCGATATTTCGTGTCGCACAAGTTTCCGGATCGATCGCATCAACGGGTATCGATCAATCTTACCGAGACGATCATTTCTCGATAACAATTTGTGTTTCGTACACATTAGTCGCGTTAATGTTAAAGCTTCGTTGTAAACATTCGATAAGAACGAAGAATTTGACCATTGTATGCAGTCATCGATATATCACTTGGATGAGACGAACTAGAACAGGCTTCGATTTCGAGCGATTGCTGAAGTGGTGTTTATTTCTGTGATTTCGCGAATTGTCGATAACAAACTACTCATAGCTGACCGAGTTTCTCTTATCTATGGAATTTTTGTCGGCGTGTGACAATGATTTTGTCAGTTTCGCATAGTTGAGATGGATCATCGACTGATTATTATTATTATTATGTTTTACATTCATTTTTTGTATGTATCATGCAGAATTAAGCGAAATTACCTTGGTTATTTTTTTCGCCGAAAACGACGGTATAATCCGATATCACTGTCGACACTGGTTGAATGACATTTAATACGGTTTCACTGATTCGACAGATGAAAGTGAAGCGTTCGAGAGCACGCGACCGTCCGCGCACACAAAAACAGTCTATAGTCCACGAGACTGGTGAAAGCTGAGTCAGCGTAACGTTGTGTCGATAAGTTATTCCTCCGCGAGCAATACTAAGTAGTCATTATGCATTCGACATCCTGTACAAAGTCTACAACTATTGAGTCTCGTACTTGCACTCCTCGTCGAACAGTTCGAAAAGAACAGAAAAATCAGGTATCAAACGACCGAAATCGTATCCGGCTACGAATTTGTTCTCACCTGTTTGATTGTAAATCATTGAATGATCAAGTGATCCATCGTATCCGTGAATTTATAAGATCGTATCATATCTTATCTCATGAATGACGAACGACGTTATTGTTTTTTTGAGCTTGTTGTCACTGAATGTCGATACGTCAATTTATTCACGGTCTACCCGTTTATTTTGATTGTAAATTTTCATGATATATGTGTACGTATATATATATTACGAATAACGCACCATGAACAAAGATTAACTGTGGTAACGCATGAAAATTGATTAAAAGGGCCTCAGTCGACAAATGATTCGTCTCTTGGCAAAGAGGCGCAAAGATTGCGGGGTTCGATCAATTGTAGTACATGAGATTTTTCGTCGCGATATCGGTGATGCCATGGATTATGTACGGCACGAGGTTGATAACGATAAGGTTCAGTGGTGAGATGAAACTAGTTCGATAGCTGAAAAAATACACGTTCCACTAATGAAAATAAGAACGTACAGGATTAGAGAGAATCGATCATTCAATGTTATCGCACGTTTCTCCTGTTAGATTTTTTCACCTCATAACTTCGTGACCAACACGGGTTATTCGAGGCGCTTTAAACTTGTGCGTGAAACCCGTGCAGTGTACGCTCTGCAGCGGTGCGATGCACACAATGTGCCTTTATCAGCTTCGTTGACATTTTGCGCAGCAGCTTAAGACGCGCTTATCAGCCTCGAAATTATAAAAGATCTGTAATCCGTTCCGTTCGAAATCTCTCGTCGCTCAGCTCCTGTCTAGTGATTCTCGAGATCTCCGACTATGAGAGTAGCTATCGACGAATACCTATCGCCGCATGATAAGAACTGTTCCGAGAACATCGAGCGCATTTAGATTCGGTGAAAATCAATCAGGATCGCATTTCTTTTCCGTGACAATTTTAATTGCGGCGATGATCGCATTTTTTTTGAGGATCTAAGATTCACAAACATTGATCAGGGAATATTTTTATTGGGCACATTTATTGGTAGTTATTTTTTTTTTCGCTCAAAACTTCGTGCGTGTATTTGATCTCGATTTTTGTATCAATAATTTCCGATCTCCGATAAACATCGATTGCAATAAATTATCATCATTGAAATCTCGGTTTATCGGTTATTGCAGAGCCGACACGACGTGGAACGAATTATCGTTGAGCCATTTCATGATTATCGAAAAATTATCGTTTTGCCATTTTATGATTTTCTCCTTGTCATTGATGTTTCTTCGGAGTTGGGCATTGACGGATACTCTCTTCAACAAATCGATTAACTGCAACGACAGATTCAGTTTTGTGAGGATCATGAATTGCCGAAGTCGGCGCTCGTTTTTATCGGTCTACCTCTTGCAGCTGTTCCGAAGTGTAGGTCATCTGAACGGACACTGACAATAGAACTCTCAATTCTTCTTCCGATTTTTCATAGCCCTCCTCTTTGTCGAAACTGCGAGCAAAAAATAAGTTCAATACCGATTTGATCATTTTTGAAAATGATGTGCTAGTAACTCTTACTATTTGTGTATAGCGTCGAAAATTTTTACGTATATTTCGATTTCGCAAGGAGATATACGAGAGCTTGGCTCATTTCACACCGACGGATTTAACTCGCCGGTCAGTCCTCTGGTCACAAATCGTCGCAGTGCATTCTCGTCCGTCGAACATGCGAGATAGTCGACGTACTGTACGCCCGTGGCATTCTTCATCGTTTTCAGCAAATCATTCTCGGAAAAGCTAACAATCTCGTCGCAGTACAACGAGTAAAGCATTCCCGGTATCGCTCTGAAAAGCTTATATTGGTTAAAAAAAATCCTAACGCCCACGATACAGTCACCGAAAATCGCGTCTTTCGTCGCCTCAACGACGGCGAAGATTAATCGATGTGTAAGTCATACGGGGAAAATCAGTCATATGAATCACCGATCGCCAATCGTATAAATTTGGCCGATCCATGCGAAGTGATATAAAAAAAACAGCGCGCGCCTTACGGAATTTCATAGTTCGAAGTGTGTCTGTGAAATGCTCGCGATTGATTGCTCTCCGATTCCGAACACGAGAGATGGCCAAGACCACAAGTTGTATACTTCAAATTGTTCCCGTAGCGTCTCGTGAAGAAAGTATCGTTGTTGCTCAACTTCTCGTAATATTTTTCTGTCGATATCGGTATCTAGAAAGAAAGAGTTTCGAATAAAAAATCGGGTTATCGTAATCACGTACACGAACGCACTTTACGATTGCTGTTGAGGTTATCGTCGTTCAACATGTCGCTTGTCTTCCCGTAGTATTTGTCAATATCGTCGAAGTCAATATTTTTCATTACGTTGTTCATCAATCCGAGGATGAATTTCTGCAAAAATTATTCATTGAAATCGTGTCGTTCGATTGAAAATGCGTTTGGTCGTCTCAATCATTGCGGCGCATGTTTACTTTGATATTCTCATCTATTTCCCAGGCGTAAGTAATGAATCGCAATCTGCTTATCTTCCGAATAGTCGGGAACCAGGAAAGATAATCGTCCTCGCGATCGAGGTATCGAAGGAGGTTCAAGCAGGTCGTAAAATTTTGCCGATTGAACACCGTCATCGTGAACAAATCATCTATCAACTGTGCACGATTGCGAACGTGAATGTGTCGACAATCTTTGGTGTTCATGTACTCAGCGAGTAGGTTCCAATTAGTCTCGTCGTAATCCACGCGATAATATCCTGACGAAAGAAAGACGTCCCTTAATCAACCACGACGATGTATCGTTTAAGCCGACGTTAGCAAACCATTTTTTCAAACTTCCAGATCAGTGTATTACATTTTAAAAAGACGACTGAGAAATTTACGTGCAGATCTTTCAAGTACCTTTTCTCCCCTTTCTCGTTCACGTACGAGGAATCATAAATTCCAGCAGTTATATTACCAGCGTACTTGAGTCTCAGCGTGTAATTGCCACGCGTTATTGGTTGCTCGAATTCAATAACGAGAAAGCTAGTCACCTCCTCGTACGAGTGCTTCTTCGCTTTGCGTGTGACTCCATTAGTATCTATGAGGCTCGTGAAATCCTCGTCGATCCGAAGATTCTTACTATGCAGCGTCACGTTTGGGGTTTCCTCCGAAACTCTCACGACAATTTTGGATTCACCGCGAAACGTAAAATTATTCTCGATAATGTGAGGGATCAATTTTATTTCGTACGAAACAGGCAGCGTCACGCTGGGCAGATGTTCATTCGCTACATCTCTCTTCGATGCATTACCCGCATTCGCCAAGATTTTATTGTGCAGTAAAACAAGTATAAACAGTATGAAACGTCGATGACTTATCGAACGCGACATTTTATAGTTCACTCCTGGAAAAAACGATAACGAAACAGGTCTGTAAGATGACCCTTTCAGTAACAAATCGACGACTGAACCGTCTAAGAGCACAAGAGTTTATAAGCTTTGTTGCGTTATGACGCACGGCACATCATCAAGAATGTAGGGTCTTCGTCTGAATATCGCCGATTAAGCAATTGCGTGAATTCGGTGGTAATGGACCGACAGAGGTAATAGACCCTTCCTGTTGGACCTACGATTCGGGTTGCTACTCCGATCCCTGCATTATTATCGTAAACGGCGTTTACATCTACGACCATTTGTTTAAGATCTACCCCATTAATGATTCACCGAAAACAAATGTGAATGGGCGCAATTAATAATTAGCTGGGATGACCGTTAAAAGAAAAACGAACAAGCTCTATCAATGAACGGATATGTATCTTATCTAACTTAGTAGTGTAAAACTCTAATCTTGTTTTCAAATCCCAAATCTTCTCACAATTTCTTTCTTTTCATTCGTAGTGATAACGATTATTGGGCTAGAATGGTTTATAAGTGTCACGTAGTAAATCCATTGTATCCTTTGTCGTCGGGGATCGTTCATCATCCCAATGACCGTGACACTTGAAAATGTTTGTCAATTAACTTATTTCGTCGAAGTCATGTTTTGTTAGCTGGTATCGCGTAGTTCTTGCGTTGAGCGAAATGGAGAAATAACGTGAATTCCTATAACATCCAGGTAATTTATTATCATTTCACATCTCCTTTTGTGGTAGATGATTTTCGATCCTTCGATGAGAATTCTTGTAAATGTTTGTTAAAAAAAGAATTTTTTCGGAATTAGTCATTACTTATCTTGACGTCAGTCGTACATTGAGTCCAATCAACGAGTAACGTGGATGAGTAAGTTTAGGGAAATATGTCGCTCCGACTACACGCTGCTGGGCTATGATTAATCGCTTTGCATGCTGAGACAATCGGTAAGACCAATGAATCGCAACAAACACAAACGCATCTTGTAAGACACAATATATTTGTCAGATATACATTCCCTATCATTATCTACAACATGTAACAATACTCGTATTAGTACGTTGTTCGCGAACAGACGATGGTCGATCGTGCCGAACAAATTCATTAATCAAAAGAAAAGCATTCAAGATTAATACTTAGCTTAATGTGCATAATTAGGTTGATTTTTGACAATAATGAATCCAATCTTCTATAGGCGCATATATGCGTTACTACGATAACAACCTGGGTTTATTTTGTGTCTACACAATAGACACACGAGCATGGGTCGAATGATCTCGTAACCACTTGTTGATTTTCGGAGAAATTTCGTCTCTCCACTGTCGGGCCATCATAATTCTTTCGATTGTTCTTTGAAGGTCCACGTTGCCCCCCAGTGAACGGCCGTGGACCAAATTAATTAACTGCGGATCAATAAATGTATTTATTAAGTCATATAGGCATCGCTTGCTTTTTCTACCTCCTCACCTTTTGAAGTCGCTCGGAAGTGTAACTGTAGCCGATGGAAAAATCCAACATCCTTTTTATATATGATTTAGATCTTGCGGTGCTCTCTTTTGGTTCGAGACTGCAGAGAAAATAAGTTTTAATATGATGCGTTTTTTATCGTATGTCAGTACTCCAAAGCGCTGTGTGATGGCAGTACACAAAATATGAAAAACGTTCTCACTATTTGCATATGGCGTCAAAGTTTTCGATTATGTAGTCCACGTTGTTGCGTGGAGTGTTTTTCGCTTTCCAAATAAGATATATAATAGCTTCGCTCATTTGAAAAGCCGATGGCTTCAATTCGCCTTTTAAAACTCTGTCCACGAAGTTGAACAGTGCACCGTCGCGAGACGAACATGCTAGATATTTCACATATTGCATGCTTTCGGGATTCGTCTCCATGGTTTTCAACATCTCATCCTCGGGGCCGATAACAGCTTCGTCGCAGATCGGGAAGTATGACAATCCCGGTACCCGGCTGAAAATACAATTTTGCTCAACGATCCTAATTTTTGCAATACACCTATCGAAAATTGTCGATTTCGTGGCCTTGACCACTTCGAAAAATAGTATAAAGCAAAATATCTCTAGAATATATCTAGGAGTTTTCGCAGAATGGAAACAGAATGGAAACATGAGCGCAACTCACAAGATTTCTTGCTGATAAGGGTCGTTAAAGAAAGCCCGTTTTTGAGCACTCTCGGTTTCTAAACACAAAGGATGTCCGAGACTACACGCTGCATAGACGAAAGTGTTCCCGAAGCGCCTTGTGTAAAAGGTTTCATTCTCGTTTAAAGTCTTGTGATATCTTTCAAGCGGTACCAGCATCTACAAACAGAAGATCGTCACGTTAAAACTTGAATCGCTGCAATTATTTACTTGAATCATTTTGGGTTTACTGTCGATGTTATTGGTATTTGCTTCGTTATTTCTCACCCAGTTGTACTTTCCGACATGTGCAAAGTCGATATTTCCAGTCAATTTTTCCATCAATCCAAGAGCGAATGTCTGCAAACGACATTAATAAATTCATTGATTGAAAGTATATTTATTCCTGTTGCCGAGAAGATATTCTTGTCCGTAAGAATGCAGTCTTTCGGCGTCCTCCTCGCCAATCCCAAGCCTTGCTTACTTTGATATTTTCGTCAATTTCCCAATCATGAGTGTAGTATCGGACCTTGTTTATCGCGCTAATAGCCGGAAACCAGGGCACATAATCAACTTCACGAGCGAGGTATCGAACGAGATCTAGGAACAACGTAAAATCGTGACGTTTGAGGATGATCATCGTGTACAAGTCGTCGATTAACTGGGCACGGTTGCGAATGTGAATCTTTTGATAATCCTCGGTGTTCAAGTACTCTGCGATCCGCTTCCAATTAGTCTCATCGTAATCGACGCGATAGAAGCCTGCCGAAAACAGTCATTCCTTTATCATCTACAGTAACTTATACTTTCAAACTAGTCAGTTCGTGTTGCTGGTCCATTCAAAAAAGAATGTGTATCTGTTGTCACCTGTTCGTTGAATATTGACAATTATCCAGTCATCTTTGTCAATTCCATCAATAACCAAATATTCGTCCTCGGGTTTCAGCCAATGAGTCGGCGTGGTTTTTTCGAAATTCGGATTGGTCCTAGTCGCAAAGTTAATTGGAACCCAATATCGATCCGATTTAAGACCCCTGATACTCTCTTGCGTTATTGTTACTCTGCCAGTTTTGTAATCCCTTTTGACAGTTATAAGCGGATAGCCATTTTGTCGAATCCATGGATCCATAACTTTTTTTATCGGTAGATTTCCACTGGATTCCTTGTTATTTTTATCGTAAGCCGATTGCATTGCGCTCCATAGATCGTCGGCGTTAACTGACCCACCTTGACTACGAATAAAGGGGTGTAGTTTGATAAGTTGAATGTAAGTATGATAATCTATGAGAATTGGCACGATGCTTTTTTTAATGCACGTTTACTTAGTTCACGTATATTTCTTACTTTTCCTTCAAGAATATACGAATACCCTCTTTGAAAGTATCTTCGGATAGAATGTTGGACATCATGAAAAACACAACGCTACCTAAAATCAAAAAATACAGGATTAACTATTCATCTTTGCAATTAAATAAGTTCAATACGATCATGTGGTGAACTTAATCCTACGAACTCTGTGTGGCACGCTTAGGCGATGGGATTGTATAGCTCGAGAGACCGGGATACCGTTCGATAGGCTCATCTATTCCACTGCTCGAGATAATCGGCGACTGAACGCTTTGTATGAACACATCCATTTCTCGCCAATCAGAGAACAACTGTGAATCGAAATGAATCAAGTCATATTTAATTTCTGTTGTACTGATGCAGAGTTTGTTTTACGTGATGGTGTGTCACCTTATCAACAATATAATATCCAAGGTACATCGATAAGCCTTCCGTAATCCATGAGCTACCGACCGTTTTCACAGTCACCAAACTATCTATCCAGTCACCCGCCACTTCCTCTGCCACAATTACAGCCCCTCTCTCGATCGAATAAAGCGCATTGGGATTTCTGAAGTCGGGTTCCCTTAAACAATTTGAAATTACATAAATATCATAGGGTACGTAACTATAAATGGGATTTTTTCGCCGAAAAAAAAAGTTTATTACACGTATTTTATGAATTTCGAAACTCGCCGGCAAACGTATCCCCCATCGTGGAATGGAACCGTGAAGTGATCCAATTTCGGAAAGTTGTACTTGGAATCGAAATATTCCTCCAGGAAGTCGATCGCCCGTTCGATAACTTCCAAGGGATACCCCAGGTGTGGTAAAAATTCTTTTCTGCCACACATACTGAAGCTTTTGTTCTTCATTCCCCGGATACAACCAAAATCGGACACGACAAACCCGAAACGGTAGATCGGCATGGGTGGTGTTGTACCAAACTCCGTCCAAACTTTGTCATCGGAATCGATGGACGTTCTAAGAACTGGCATGTTCGATACCGCGGTGAAGTTGGGGAAATGCTTAATGGATAAGTTGAATGTCGCTTTTAGAGGAAATTCATCCCAACATGGAAAAGCTGTGCGAGCCTTCCTTCGATTCAAGCTCGTGGCGATGTACCATCTGCATCAACGTATTATAATTATTCATGAGTAGTATAGATTCATTAAAGCGGTGCGTCAAATGATATGACAACACGTACATTTCTTTCGTACAAACGGTATAAACCTGCATTTGAACATCTTAACGTACCTTTTTTCGCCTTTCTCGTCCGCGTAAGACGCATTATAAATCCCCGATGTCATATTACCGGCATACTGGAGTCTCAGCGTATAGTTTCCAGCGGCGATAGGTCGTTGAAATTCAATTTCGAGAAAGTCCGTAGCCTTCGCGTACGTGTGCTTCTTTACTTCGTGTTCGATTCCATACACATCTACGAGGCTCGTGACATTTTCGTCAATCCAAAGATCTTTGCTATGAAGGGTCACACTTGGGGTTTCCGCCAGGACTCTCAGGTCAATTTTGGATTGACCGTGAAAAGTGAAATTTCCCTCGACAATTTGAGGGATCAACCTTATCTCGTACGAAACCGGTAGCGTCACTTTTGGCAGGTATTTTACTGTATCGTCTGTTAACGCAGAGACTTTATTATGCAGCAACAGAAGAAGAAACAGGACGAACGACATTTTACAATTATCCCCCAGGCAAGTAACGTTCAGTTAGCGAGACAGAGACTCTTTCAGTGACGCTTTCAAACTGATCTTTCGTTGACTAGTGCGAGCTTTATAAGATGGGTCGCATATGACGCACGGTACATAATTAAGGACATACTCGCCGTCGTCTGGGTATTTCCAATTGAGTAATTGTGCGAATTTAGTGACAATGAACCGACGTAATTGGTAGAACTTTGACAACTGACTTTGATTGGACTGTTTTCCGTCTCGGATTGTTTGTATGCTGTCGAACTACTGTGATGCGTTTGCACCGCTTACGCCTACTTACATTTTAATCAAATACAAACTGGCAGGAAACCTGCATCGCGAGTTACTTATGTAACGTGGTTAATTTTATACGAAAGTGGACATTAAGTTTTCTATCTAGTTTTATCGTATATTTTTCTATCACAATAGTCGCTGAAAATAATGAAACAGTTCAAATATTTATCAAGCTATCGGTACACGAGCACCAAATTTTGAAAAATTTCGTACGGAATATCTGATTTTCTAGACTTGGTAGTTGTAGGTATAAAATGCATATTACCAACGCATTCTTCGTTGTCATATATCATTTTCGAGCTTGTTGGAAACGTTTGTTGAAATATTTTATTGAGGTAACTTATTAATTATCTTGACGCAAGGCTTCCATCGAGTCTAGCGAACATAATGAGTCGGGTAGGAACGTTTATGGGAATTTGTCTCTCCCACGACATCCTGCTCGGAGATGAGACATCGCTTTGCATATTGAGATAAACGGTAAGACCAATGGACGCCAAAAAAATCAAAGATATTGTATAAGAAGGGATATATTCATTAGATGTACATTTTTCATAGGTATCTAGGATATGTAGCATTACTTGTATTAGTAAGATGTTCACGAATTGACGATGATGAGTCGTTCAGAATTATCCGGATAGCAGTACTATATTGAGACTTATGAGCAGAACTCTCAATTCAGTTAAAGAATTTGTGGTGCATATTGTGCAAATAATGCTAAAAATATCGTAAATGAAAGAGTAGGAACACAAATACTAGCACCATCCGGCTTGCCGTCAGTGCTGCCCTCCGCATCCGGCTCACTTGGCGCTGGGGAAGGACCTACTTCCGGGTTTTCACCTCCCGGCGGTTTATCAGCGTCACCTCCCGGCGGTTTATCAGCGTCACCTCCCGGCGGCTTACCAGCGTCGCCCCCCGGCGGTTTACCAGCGTCTCCTCCCGGCGGTGTACCAGCGTCCCCTCCCGGCGGTTTACCAGCGTCGCCTCCCGGTGGTTTACCAGCGTCGCCCCCCGGTGGTTTACCAGCGTCGCCCCCCGGTGGTTTACCAGCGTCGCCTCCCGGCGGTTTACCATCGTCGCCTCCCGGCGGTTTACCAGCGTCGCCTCCCGGTGGTTTACCAGCGTCGCCCCCCGGTGGTTTACCAGCGTCGCCTCCCGGCGGTTTACCATCGTCGCCTCCCGGCGGTTTACCAGCGTCGCCTCCCGGTGGTTTACCAGCGTCGCCTCCCGGTGGTTTACCAGCGTCACCCCCCGGTGGCTTACCAGCGTCGCCTCCCGGCGGTTTACCAGCGTCGCCTCCCGGTGGTTTACCAGCGTCACCCCCCGGTGGTTTACCAGCGTCGCCTCCCGGTGGTTTACCAGCGTCGCCCCCCGGTGGTTTACCAGCGTCGCCTCCCGGCGGTTTACCAGCATCACCCCCTGGTGGTTTACCAGCGTCACCCCCTGGTGGTTTACCAGCGTCGCCTCCCGGTGGTTTACCAGCGTCTCCTCCCGGTGGTTTACCAGCGTCGCCTCCCGGTGGTTTACCAGCGTCGCCCCCCGGTGGTTTACCAGCGTCGCCTCCCGGCGGTTTACCAGCGTCGCCTCCCGGTGGTTTACCAGCGTCGCCCCCCGGTGGTTTACCAGCGTCGCCTCCCGGCGGTTTACCATCGTCGCCTCCCGGCGGTTTACCAGCGTCGCCTCCCGGTGGTTTACCAGCGTCGCCCCCCGGTGGTTTACCAGCGTCGCCTCCCGGCGGTTTACCATCGTCGCCTCCCGGCGGTTTACCAGCGTCGCCTCCCGGTGGTTTACCAGCGTCGCCTCCCGGTGGTTTACCAGCGTCACCCCCCGGTGGCTTACCAGCGTCGCCTCCCGGCGGTTTACCAGCGTCGCCCCCCGGTGGTTTACCAGCGTCACTCCCCGGTGGCTTACCAGCGTCTCCTCCCGGCGGTTTACCAGCGTCGCCTCCCGGTGGTTTACCAGCGTCGCCCCCCGGTGGTTTACCAGCGTCGCCTCCCGGCGGTTTACCAGCGTCGCCTCCCGGCGGTTTACCAGCGTCACCCCCCGGTGGTTTACCAGCGTCGCCTCCCGGTGGTTTACCAGCGTCGCCTCCCGGTGGTTTAGCAGCGTCACCCCCCGGTGGTTTACCAGCGTCGCCTCCCGGTGGTTTACCAGCGTCGCCCCCCGGGGGTTTACCAGCGTCACTCCCCGGTGGCTTACCAGCGTCTCCTCCCGGCGGTTTACCAGCGTCGCCTCCCGGTGGTTTACCAGCGTCGCCCCCCGGTGGTTTACCAGCGTCGCCTCCCGGCGGTTTACCAGCGTCGCCTCCCGGCGGTTTACCAGCGTCACCCCCCGGTGGTTTACCAGCGTCGCCTCCCGGTGGTTTACCAGCGTCGCCTCCCGGTGGTTTACCAGCGTCACCCCCCGGTGGTTTACCAGCGTCGCCTCCCGGTGGTTTACCAGCGTCGCCCCCCGGGGGTTTACCAGCGTCGCCTCCCGGCGGTTTACCAGCGTCGCCTCCCGGCGGTTTACCAGCGTCACCTACCGGCGGTTTACCAGCATCACCCCCTGGTGGTTTACCAGCATCACCCCCTGGTGGTTTACCAGCATCACCCCCTGGTGGTTTACCAGCGTCACCTCCCGGTGGTTTACCAACATCACCTCCCGGTGGTTTACCAGCGTCGCCTCCCGGTGGTTTACCAGCGTCGCCTCCCGGCGGTCTACCAGCGTCACCCCCCGGTGGTTTACCAGCGTCTCCTCCCGGTGGTTTACCAGCGTCACTCCCCGGTGGTTTACCAGCGTCTCCTCCCGGCGGTTTACCAGCGTCGCCTCCCGGTGGTTTACCAGCGTCGCCCCCCGGTGGTTTACCAGCGTCGCCTCCCGGCGGTTTACCAGCGTCACCCCCCGGTGGTTTACCAGCGTCACCCCCCGGCGGTTTACCACCGTCATCTCCCGGCGGTAGCGATTCGATGAACGTTTTTATCTTTAATAACAAAACAATAATGACGACACATTAAGCGTTATGTGAAGTATCGCAATTAGTCATACGTGTAACAAGGGCGTGGAAAATAGGAGTTCCACGAGTAATCCCCTATTTTTCACGCCCGCGTGACACATCCTGTTTTCTGTACTACACGTTTTGGAAATGTCGATATTCTCGGGCTCTAATCCGTGCGCAAAACGTACATTCCCGCACTAGTGCGGGAAAGTGGAGTACCCACATTTTCACGCGCGAAGTATAGAAAATATATTGTGCGACAAGGGCCGAAAGTTGGCGATTACTACGAGTGTGAAGTTTGTGGCTCGAGCGAAGCGAGCGCTGCAATCACACGATTTGCAATCGTCAATTCGGCCCGAATTGCACACCATACTTTTTTTTGCGAGTGCAGGAGAAACCGACGCATTTCATGGCAGTTTTGCGGGGCGGAAGGCTGCCATGAAGTGCGCCGCTTTCCTTGCACGAGTGAAAAAAACTTATATTCCAAAAAGTTCCGAAAACGACTGTAAACGCACCTCGGTCATCTGAGCCTCATGATAATTCGCCGGGGCCTTGCGCGCGTGCGAAGAAACATCATCGCGGCTCGGTCCAATGTGTCCCAAAAATTCGGCGTGTATCGGAATCGGTGTCCTCTCGTATGCAGGAACTTCGTCGATCTTCGGTACAGGAATCGCACTGGTGGCGGTCAACAGCAGGATCGCCGATAGGAAAAAACCCAGGATCGACATCCTGCCGTTATTTTTCGAACTGCGAACGAAGAAACGCGAACTGTTCGCGACACGATATTTGGGCAATGAAAGACAATCGCCAAATATTCAATGGCTTTATATCATTTTTTTTTTGGACCGTTCGCTATCGCCAAAAATAATCGTAGGCTAATCTTATCTCTTGGCCAACGTCGAAAACTTCAATTATTGATAATAAGTCGTACAATCTACACGGTTAAATCAAGGCAGTGTCGAGCTAAATTTTTCCAAGCTTCGATACCGTTTGGCATGATAATGTCGCATGATAATTGAGATTAGACATCGATCTAGTCCAACATAAATTTGACGGCTTACGATTCTGTGGTCTGGGCATGGTACATTCTCTTTAATTTATCGTGGGCTTATTAACGCTGACCGCTAATTCTTCGTCGTTGTTTGAAAAAAATGACATCGATTACATATAAAATGTTACATACAACTGGCTCGGAACTGTATGTTGCGACTATGCAATCGAAAAGTTCGATTAACTGTACTCATCGACAATTCGATCACATAAATGAGCAAAGAGTGAAGAGGCGCGACATTTATTCTGCCAAATCCACGCCCATTTACTACACCCGTAACCGCTTCCAATTGTCTACGAATTCCGTTTCCTATGCCACGAGTTTTTCGTCAAATTTGAATAGACCAATCAAAACCTATTATAATTTTAGTTATCAACAGCAATGTATAACATTATCCTAATGTGGTCGATTTCTTTCATAACGTCTAAAATTCTCGAAACACATAAAAATATTATTGTAGCAAGGCTCTTGTCTAAGTCCGCGTTTTCTGTACAGTAGTCTCGTCTTGAATGATCGTTATTCCATGAACACATCTTTGACCTATTTTTTCATTCTTTCCCAAAACTGTATCGTTATCAATTTTCAATCTTGGACGTGCTCCGTCTGAGATATGAACGATATATGTTTTTTTTATTCATTTCAAAGAAATAAATATCATAGTCCCTTGCGACATCATACAAATGAATATTTTTCCGAAATCGATCTCATCGCGCCATATCACGTGCCGAAACGATAATCTCTCAACTAATCGTTACAATCGGCGAGTACCTATAATCGAATATCATCGGGCCGTAGTTTATCAGCTTACTGGTAACCCAGGTTTGCTGACATTTCGTTGTTATCGTCGAGGCCACAGTTCTCGTGATAATCGAAAAATTCTCAGAAGGTTCGGCGAATAGACGCGGTGATTCATCACTGTCCCCAACAATTTTTTTTTCATCGCTTTATAATCATTTGCCCAATCGCAACGTTAAACCAACACGAAATATGGCTTTATCGAACTTTGCATCGAAATGCAAGGGACCGCATATAATGCAAAGGATCGTATGTAATGTACGTGCGAACTTCTTAAAGGTTTCGCTACTTTACAGTCTACGCAGTTGTGTATTATCTCGATTATCGGTATTGTTTCTAGAATCGAAGATTCGTATCAGAACGCCGTTAATACATTTGTGATTTTGTTTCAAGAAATTTATATATTTGCGATTTTATAATGATGCTGATTAAACGATAGTATTGCTTCGAACTTAAAAAAATATTTTCATCGACCCTCGCGCTGGATCTATGCCGCAACGGATACGGATTTAAATAGAACCGAATTCAAATATCGTGAATGATAATAAAGCATGATAATAAATTTTATTCAACGCGGAAGAAATGAATTGTATGAATTAATATATGCGTTCAATTTTTTTCTATACAATCTTTCAGTACAAAAGTATTATTTTCTATTTAATCAACCAAGTTTTGGAGGTGCAAGAATAACGAAATTGATGACTGATATTTTTCCATCCATGCAATGTTGCTGAGAACACTTGCGAGAGCATTGGCCGTCAAAGCGTCTGCGAGCTCTTTGTTCTCGGCCAATAGCGAATTTATAAATCGTTCCAACTGTAAAAAAAAGGTACACACGTTCATGAAATTCGTGAAAGATCCGGTTTTAGTTGTGGGCAACAAGGGACCGACCTTTTCCATCTGATTCTCGACGAACATTCGCTTTCCAATATAGTTCATACAACGCAGAACGGTTTGTTTATCACCAACGCTGCAAACAGTAAAACATGAAGCAACATTTCCCACGTTACTTCCTGATACTCGCGACAACCGTAGAGCGCGACGGTGGCGGAATATCGTTGGACTCACGTTTCGATTATTTTTGCAAAATTTTTCTTGATGAAGTCCATGGTCGCGTCGACACCGAGCTCACTTCCGTCGACGATTGACACAACCACGGCTTCCAGAGAGAGTCCGGATGACGAATCCATGGCTTTCGCGAGGTAGGATTTGAGAATTTTTTTATCGGGCGAACAGCCAAGAGCGTCCAGAATCGCACGACGCTCCTTCTCGTCTCGGCTTTGCCTGTAGAAACGGAAAGTTTCGTCCCATAACGCCTTATTCGCCGTGCGAATACCCGCACAGAGAATGACGCCTCGAAGATCCGTCGATATTCTGAAAGAACCGCGATCGATGAGCATTCGAGACTCCAATTCGGAGAGTCAGGCGCGCGAACGTACTTTCTCGATCCATTCAGATGCTGCACGAGCTTTTGATTGGCAGCGGCAGTGCAATTCACAGATCCCATTCTGCAAGCCCAGTCCACGACCTCGAGTCTATTCAACTTTGCGACATGATCGTCGCCAGCCGATTCGGTGTAGCCAACGGTTGTTTCCAGCTTCTCGAGCAATCTGAGCATATAAAGCTGAAATCATAAGGATAAATAAAAAGACTGAAGATTTTTTGTTCAATCCACAAAATTCTAACATCATTTCGAACAATTGTATCAAACAAAACAGACTGACCTTGAATAAAACGTAATTTTCGGTGCTCATGAGTGCTCTGTTGATGTACGAGAATGCCCGGAACGCCGGATTCCACGGAATGTAATCGACTTCATTCTGCAGATAACGAGACATTTCCAGGAACTTGTTATGATTACTGTGGTAACCGGATTGCGCGAGGTGAAACGAATCGTCCAGTAGCTGAGCACGATTCAAGGCATGAATCTTCACATAATCCTTCGTATTCAGATAGTCTCTGATGAGATTCCAGTTGTAATCGTCGTAGTTCACACGATAGTAGCCTGTCGACAGTTTTATAGATATTAATACGGCAATAAGTTGAACAAATATGCAATTATCTTTACATTATAATGTTTGAACTGGGAGAAAAACGACCGCGGAAAAAAGTCACTGGAAAAAACGATCGCACACATTTTTGTACAATGTATTCTAAGCAATTTCGTGATTTCGTCAACCTTTTTTTCTGCGAACCGTAACATGTTACATTAGGTTCTTACCCGTCTGTTGTGTATTCATGATAATCCATTTGTTTGCTGGACCACTGTACCAGGAACTGATAGACGATACGAACCACATATCTGGCATGGTGATTTCAAAACTCGATACATCTTGCGAAGACCAAGACACAGGCATCGACCAAACTTCCGTAGGTTTTTCGTTTGTTTGTTTCGGCAAATAGCGAGACTGTCGTATCATCCAGTCGCCATTAAGCCGACGAGTTACGGTTAGAAGGGGATAGCCCTTTTGGGTGACCCACGTATCGAAGTAGTTTCTAAATAATGCTGTTGCACCTTTGGCGTCGGTCAATGCTTCACGCAGACTATACGAAGATGCGGTACCGTATGCGCTATTAAAAGTACAGACAAATTAAAATCAATCGACGATTTAAAACCCGTTAATGCACATGAATGTTGATTGTCCTTACTGTTTTTTCAAGTAGGCCTTCATTCCGGTTCGGAAAACTTTCGCCCCGAGCGCATGAGAGAACATCCGAATAATACTGCCAGCTAGGAAAATGCAAATATGATGAAATAAATTCATTGATTATTTTTTCGAAAATTGAATATCTAAAATTTCGCATGTGAGTTTCTAAAAAAAATTGAAAAACGTTTTTTTTTTCACAATGAAAAATAATCTTCATCGGTAAATCGTCTATTAATGTGATCGTTGAGAAATGAGATCGTAGTTATTCGCACTCGTGACTGGCGTGCTTTCGAATAGTTTTCTTATCATTTTATACGAAAAGAGAAAACTACTGATTACGAGAAAGTAAAATAGTTAACATAGTTCGGTGACCACCGAACTGTGCAACAAACACCTTTCACCTTTGCTAGAAGTGATGTCGTCAAAATTGTTAATAATCTCCGCGGGACTGGAAACTTCGGAATCGAGGGCACGTTGAACCCCATTGTCATCGGCGAAAAAAGCTTTACCCTGAAGATTTTTGACCACGAATTGATCCATCATACGCCAATCTGGCTCAGCCTATGAATATTGAATTTATTGATCCAGATGCGTATCGATGTGATTTCAGGGGCTTACAAATTACATTTGAATCCAATCTTTCACCTGGTCGGTGATGTGGTACTGGAAGTAATTCGCGAAACCCTCGTTGAGCCAAGTGGCCTCCCACCACCACGGGCTCAACAAATTGCCAAACCACTGATGCGAAAATTCCCGAGCAATGCTCATTGCGATATCTTGCTTTTCGCTCGTCGTTGTAAAATTTGCCTCGTAAAGAATTTCGTCCTCCCTTTGAAAAAGAAATTCCGTTATTTGACAAACTCGCATTAGTGTAATTGTTGCTTGGACATATTTCTATCAATATTAACATCCTCACCCGTAGGTCACGAGCCCCCAATCGCCCATGGTACCGGCTTCCAATTGCGGGATCGCGACAGTGTCCAGCTTCGGTACAGCGAGCTCGAAGACTGTATAGTCTTCCAAGAATTCAAGTGCGCTCTCGCCTATCGTCAGCGCGTATTCCGACTTCTGGATTTGACATCTTCTTGACCATACGCTGAAGCTTCTGTCATCGCTCGTTGAAGCATCCAAATCCGCGATAACGAATGCTACCACGTAGGTCGACATGATCGGCGTGACTTTGAAGGTCGTGCGAAACTTCAACGAAGATTTCATGTCCTCGACCTGCCGCACGGGCATGTTTGAGATAGCGCGGTACTTGTAATCGTGCTCGATGGAAATTTCGAATTTGGCTTTCTTCGAAGGCTCGTCGAAGCATGGAAAGGCTTGTCTCGCGTGGGTCGGCGTGAATTGCGTTGCGGCGAGCCACCTGGAAATTATTCATACATCTTTATAGAATCCAACTCATTCGATACTACACAATTTTTTTTATTTCTTCATCTTCGCCAAGTACATGTTCGCGCAAACTTACGCCTTTTCGTTATTGTCTCTTCTGTAGGACTTCCTATAGAAACCCTTCGTCTCATTCTCCAGTTGACCGCTGTATTGGAACTTCAGGACATAATCGCCGGCGGCGAGCGGAGTCTTGGAAAAATTCAGAGTGAAGAAATCCGTGACATTGTCGATCGTTTGATTGGCTGGTTTGATTCGATTATTCTGCGCGTCTATCAGAGTCGTCACGGACTCTTCAAAATTGAGATTTTTCGCGTGCAAAGTTATCGTCCTTGTGTCGTTAGTCGATACGGTGATGTTTATGCTAGCTTCACCGTAAAAGTAGCCCTGCTCGATGTTCGGCGCCAATCGCACGGTATAATGACTGGGCGAAATATGGTGCGATAGACGATAATCGATCGGTTGGACCACAGTCGCGAATAGGATCAGCGAAAGAAGGGAGCACAGTATCTTCATCCTGCTGCAGTTTACAGGAACAACAAGCAACACAAAGCAAACGCAGAAAATCCGCGCACACTGAGAAAACGGGACCGCGGTCGGGCCTCCTGCGATTGACAAGTTTTCTCAAATTTATATCACTTTTAGCGCGGGCATTGAGAAATTTGAGACATTTTGATTGGACGGTGTATAATCTTATCGCTGGGACTCCGAAGTGTTAGCATATATTTGTGGATCCCCACTCTCCGTTCGAGCGTGACGTCCGTTGTTCGCGCTGAGGGGAATCCCTTCTCAAGAGAACGCACATACATGTGCGCTCCAGTCTCGTGCGCGTGTTTCGCAGACTTTGCACTCACGTATGAAGTCAGAAACGTTGATACTGCGTGATGATGTGGGAATCGCGATTCTCAACGCACACCTGCGCGCGACCCCAGACGAGTACGACCGGTTGTTGAAACAATAAAATGCTTTTCATAGCGCAGCTTATCGAGTGGAGGGTATTCCCGATCTGGCTTGACTCGGCGGTTGATCGACCTACATTGAATAATCGACGAGAGCGTCTTACAGTAAAAGCCTCAGAACCTCTTCGGCATGCATTCATTTTCATTTTCTGTATTTTCAATATTCCAACGAGAGGATGGAACGCTTCGTGGGCAATAGTCGATTAAAAAATTCGCCTTAATCGACGAAGTCCGAATAATAGATGTTCGCTCGGTAATATAGACGTAATACGAGGCAGGCGTCACAAAAAATCGAGTTGTGTCGCGTACTAAACTTTTTTCTTTATAACAAATAATTTCTTTTTTTTTCGATAAATATTTACAAACGTACAATATACGTTATTGGACCTCGTACGCGGTGTATCGTTATAACTAAATGAATAATGAGTTGACAAAATGATTGCGAGCAACATTCGGAGCTTATCGAATGTCGCTGAGACCTCGTTTCGTTATTTCGCTACGGGTTGATTCAATGAATCGAGGAGACGAAACGCGCAACCAGCACTGCGAAAATGGTGAACGAGACACTCGGTAGGCTCATTCTTGGTGAAGCGTTTGGTCCATCATCTTTCTTCGGTGTCTCAACCAATTTTTGCTCATTCAAGAAGGTCTCGATGGCCTTTCCATGCGTTTTAACCCATTCGACGTTACTGGTGGCCTTGGCGATGGAGTCCTTCAGATCGGCGGCTATATCCTTCTGGTCTGTCGTCAATTTTGTGATCTGCGATGAGAGTAACGGATCAGTAAGCACAGAACAGCGGCGAAGGACGATGAAAAACAAAGGGAAAATTACGAATCATGAAAATAAAAAAATACGAACCTTATCGACTTGTGCCTGGGTCGTCGATCTCGATGCAATTTCTTTCAGAGACTTCACAATCGTTGTGGTTTGTTCGTCGCTGTAATGGAACAAGATTTTTCTAATTGGTACCATCAGCTCTACATGTGACAATTCCAAAGAATGGGAAGAATTATGCTCGAAAGATTTTGAATCTTACAGGTCCTTGATCGCTTTGTAGTTGGCGACGATGAAGTCTAAAGCGACATCGATACCAGACGGGCCGCCGGAGATAACAGCTTTTAAGACTGCTTCAACCGACAGAGTAGCATTTTCTTCGATAGTCTTCTCCAAATAAGATTTAAGGATCTTCCCCTCGGAGGCACAACCGAGTCCGTTCAGCAACGCGGTACGCTCAGCCTCGTCCTTGCTTGACTTGTAGAACTTGAAAGCTTCATCCCAGGCTGGCTCTTTGGCGTCGCGGAGACCCCCACAGAAAACTGCGCTTCGAAGATCCGGCGAAATTCTAAACAAATAGAGAGCGTTAATGATCAAAGATTTATCGTTTCTTCCCGATCGGTTGCTTTTTATTCCATTGAATATTTCACTCACCGCGTTCCGTCAACTATGTGGCTGGCGAGAATTGTGGCAGTCTCGACTCTGCATCTTTCAGATCCCATGAGGCAGGCCCAGTTGATGGCATTATTTCTGTTGAACTTCGTCACGTGATCTTCGTTCTCGACTTCGGTGTAATTCAGAGCCAGTTCCAATTTGTTCGTGAGCCTGAGGACGTACAGCTGAAAAAGTTCGAAGAACGCGCAAAAATGAAATAAATGCTCGATGTGTTTGTGTCTAAAAATAAATGAAAGAAAGTTTTCGACAAAGTAAGCGTCGACAATCCGAAAAAAAGTCTACTTGCCTTAAAAAGATTGTGGTTAGCGGTATTAGCTAGAGCCCTATTAAGGACGTTGAACGCACGGAAAGCTGCGTGCCACGGTACGTAGTCGACTTCTTTCGCAAGATATTTCGAAAGGCCGAGAAAAACTTTGAAATCGGTGAGTTCTCCGGCTTGTGCAAGGTGGAAGGAATCATCCAAGAGCTGTGCTCTGTTGAGCGGGTGGATCTTATCGTAATTGTCCCCGTTAATATATGCGGTGATGAGCTTCCAGTTGGCCTCGTCGTAGTTTACACGATAGTAGCCTGGATATCGATGAACGATCATTAATCAACGTTTTGGGGATCGCCAACGGATAAAAATGTACGGGAAAAATATAACGTAATTTTGGGAAACTCACCGGTCTGCTGCTTGTTGAAAATAACCCATTGATTCTCCTTCAATCCGGTCAACGTGATTTCTTGCGTTTCTGCATCGATGAGCCATGCGTTGGTCTGGGTGACGTCGAATTTTGGATCTCCTTCAGTAGCATAAGTTATTGGTATGAACCATCTCTCCGTGCGTGCCGTAGTAGGTTTTTGTGACAAGAAACGTTTTTGCACTATTTTGGCTTTTCCAGTTTTGGTATCAAGCGTTACTGTGATAACAGGAAAGCCGGCCTGGGTAGACCACGATTTCAGAGCTTTCATGAGTTCTACTTCCTTCGTGATTTCCGGGGGGGCATTTACTACTAGCGCTTGGAATAAAATGTCGGACGTAGCGACGTCCTCTTTTCTAATTAATAAAAAAAATCTTATCAGTGGGATTCGTTTGAGATATGTTATCGTACCTTTCCGAACCTCTAATTTTAATCTACGTACTTGCCGTTCAGGTAGAACTTTAATCCTTTTTGGAATGCCGCGTCGGTCAATGCATGAGAAAACATGCGAATGACGCAGCCAGCTAATGAAACAAACGATTAGTTCAACCCCGAATATTAAGAAAAAAATTATATCAGTCACAAAGCCTCAGTTGTTCAGTGAAAATGCACCTTTCTGGTAATTGATACTGTCGAAAATTTTGCTGATTTCGGCGGGACTGTTCACGTCATAGTCCATGGGATGCTGATCAACGTTATCATCCGCGCCGAATGCGGTCGTTTGAAGATTTTCAATCACGAACTGTTCCATCAAACGCCATTTGGTCTCGACCTGCAAAAAGAAGCCAATACATTTTATTGACGTTCGTTGTCTCAGGAATGTTTCTCGCTGAAGAATTCCGTTTGTTTTACCTTGTCGGTTATGAGATACTGAAAGTAGGTGGCAAAACCTTCGTTGAGCCAAGTGTATGTCCACCAAGAAGGACTGACCAAATTGCCGAACCATTGATGGGCGAATTCATGCGATATCACGGTCGCGATGCTTTGCTTGGCGGCGGTGGTCGATACACCCTCCTCGAAAAGCAGTGCGCTCTCCCTACGATAAAAAAAAAGTCAAAATTGAAGAAATTTTTTCTCGTTTCTTCTCGAAAGCTCCGTTTAACAAATATTGTCACCTGTAAGTTACGATACCCCAATTCTCCATGGCACCAGCGCGGAATTGTGGAATAGCAAAATTATCCATTTTTCCTATCTCATCGGGAATCGTTATTCCCGTATATGTCTCAAGTTCTTTGAGTTCCTTTTGACCGACGTCGTGAGCGTATTTGCCAGTCTGAATAGCATTGCGCTTGGACCAAACGCGAAACTTGCCATCCTCACTCGTCAACGATTCGAAATCGGAAACTATAAATGCCACGAGATACGTGGACATTTTTGGCGTTTTTTTGAACTTGGTCGCTAGTTTTGACGGGAAGCCGGTCACCGGTGAAGAACCTTCCATAATAGTATTTGAGCGAACCTTATATTTGTCTTCGTGAACGATGGTAATCTCGAATGTGGCCTTTAGGGCTGGTTCGTCGAAGCACGGGAAAGCCCTTCGTGCGTGAGTCGGTTCGAACTGCGTTGTAGCTAAGTATCTGAAAGATTCGCAAAACATCGCCGTTAAAAATCTTCGTCGATGGAACTTCCCGTTTTTCTTTTTTCAAAATTATTTTAATTAAACGAAGGAAATATCTTGATGCTTACACTACTTCACCCTTTTCGTTTTTGTACGAACTGCGATAGAATCCATTCAAGTCGTCGTGCAGCTTTCCGGTGTACACCAAAGTCAGTTTATAGGCTCCGTCAAGGGCTTCCTTGAATGTGAGCGTCAAGAAATCCGTCTCACCGTCGATGGCCAGGTCCACTAGTTCGACTTTCTTGCTACCAGTTTTCGTCCCAACAAGCTCTACCTTTTCTTTATCAATGACGAGATCTTTGGCGTGTAACTTGATCTCCTTCGTTTCGCCGGAAGTTCCTTTCGAAACGACAAGATCGATCACCGATTCGCCCGCGAATGTAAAGGCATCCTCAACGATGTTGGGCGTTAATTTGATGATATAAGCAGATGGAATCACATTTGTCGGAAGACGATACTTTGCAGCATCCGCTCCGTCGACCTTGATCGGATTTTGATAATTGTTGAGAAGTGGTCCCGCGCTTGTCCAGGTCACCAGCAGCGCCACTGACAGGATAGATCGAATTATCGACATCCTGATCACGTTCAAAGCGATGAACGGAAGGAACCAACGACGAAAAAAAAATTAACACTCTTCGCGACACTACGGTCGCGCTCACAAAGGTGATCGCGCGAATCGTGTTGGCTTTATAAGGTATCAACGGTTGGATTTTATCGTGACGAGAAAAAAAAATCTATAGATCATTGTCTAATCTTATCGTCGGGGCTTGCATGAGAAACTACCATGGACGAAAAAATAGCTGCTATCGCATTTAAAACGAAAGAGATGTCTGGTTAAATTTTGTTTCAACATTTTTTTTTCTTCTTAATGTCGTTCCGATATCGTCGAATGATAATTACGATAATCATCTACGTGCGACCAATCCAGTTCAATTCACCCGAGATACAATCGAATTCTGACTCTTTTCCAGGGGTATCGGTCTTATCTGTCCTGTTTTCTTCATTCCGTTCGTTCAAGTTTTATGACCGAATCCATCTTCTATTTTTATTGTCATGCTATAGATTTTCGTGAATCATGACTCGAGTCTTTGACGCACAAATAATTTAATTAATTGGGAACGTTGCCGAATCAAGAAATGAAACTCGAGCTTGCGAAAACAAACTTAATGTCGGAATTTGTTGTAACCATTAAATGACTTCAATATTCTTATTTGTTCGATACGATGATCACTTACAAGATTCTATTCTTTACACCCGAGCCTAACTCAAGTCTCATCGATTGTCGTTGCAAATGTAACTCTACAAGTTTTTATATTCAAGGGTTAATCGATTTATCGAGATATATTTCTAATATTAGTCTCGATTCGTCGGTAAATATGACGTTTGCTGTGGATCATTCATATTTTACATTTTCCAGACAACGATAAATCGTTCGTAGATCCCTAATACGAACTATCGGAAATAATAAATCAATAGACACTATGAAGCAATCGACATAATCTATGCGTAAAAACGTAGTATAGGTAAGTCCACTCACAGTGTCGTTTATTGCCTCGTAGGTACATACTTCCTTCGCCATTTCTCGGAACCTTATGTTCAATAATCCGGAAAAGTGCAATCTGAGAAAAAAAATGCGACTATGAATAATAACAAAAAAATCGATTTTTACGAGATTCCTCGAAGTCTTGTGACGTATCTTGCTGCGAGTAATTCGTCACAACGTTTTCAATACAAAATCGTGCATTATTTCCCCGTGAAGCGATGATCGTAAGAAAAAAAAAGTAGGGATCAATTCTTACTCGTCTGGAAAATCCCCGGTATCTCGTAAAATAAGATCGACGTACCTGACAAACATTCACAAGTTTGTCTATCCATAAGGCGCGTCTCTAATCGCAACGAGATTAAAGATAAAGATTTTTTTTTCAACGCTCGAAATATCTTCGGTACACCAAAGAGAACGCGCTTGATCATGGACTTTGTCGCGTGAAATAGATGCTCGATGCTCAAATGAACGACCATTCTGTTCTACGTGTAAGAAACAGCACAACGAAGTCTTCGACGAAAAAAAAACTATTGCACGAATCCGTTTGCATCGCAATCGATTGGGCAATGCAAACTTTGTCTTTCGCGACTCGAGACATTATTCGTGGTGTGACTTCGCCGCATAATTTTCATTCTCGATCGGTTTTGATCGTTGTGTTGCTTTGGCAACATTCTAGGAACGTGGATCTGGAAGAAAAAGGCGAATCAGAAGTGAGAATGGGTAAAAACCATGAAGGGTTAAAAGTCCAAACCCCCAATCAGACGAACTTGGCACGCTTGAAACCTTCAACCTCCAGGTCGCTTCAAACCTTTTCGAGTCTTCACAGTAGCCAACAAGTAAAAGTTGTCCAAATGATATTCCGGGTATGGTGTTGAACTGATGAATGTTTCGGGCAATCAGTGTCGACCAATTTTCGAATCTCATTAACAGGCATCGGCGAGGCTCTGATAAAGTGTCGCTTATCTATCGGCCATTCAACGGGATAAGTTCACAAGAAACGGTACTTTGAATCCTTGAATTTTTCAAGTAGTTTCATTAGATCCCTTGTAATTTCAACAGATTGCCTTACATTGTTACAATATCGGCTACATCTGCACTCGTACCGTTTAAAAAATACCGGTTGATCAAATCAGACGCGTTGGCTCTTCAGACGTTACGAAATATTCTTGCGTCCATTCTTGTCCGTATCTTCGTGATTTTATCTCCTGGCATCTTATCGGCGTTGCGACAATTTACTCCGCGAGCTGCGAGCAGAAAATCGTTTCTGGAAGAACAGATTTTTTCAAAAGAATCTTTGCATTTGTTTGCTCGACATATATACGGTATAAAATCTTATTATTAACATTCTTTGCCAATTGTAAAAATGCACGATAAGTTGATTCCTCGCCGTTCTTAAGGTTGCACAAAATTGCAGATTGTAAGCGAAGCAAGTTATAATGAAGCTGCATGAAAAAATAAGTTAGGAATACCTGAAACAGTCCGTTTGCAGCAGCGTTCGCGAGCAGCGCATGGACGAATACGCGATTCGGAATTTCGAAGCCAATCGTTGATCACCACGTACTACGTGTACATATTTTCGTGATGGTCGAACGATTTGTCTGGTCACCTTTTTTTTATCAGTCCTAAGAAACAATCGGTTTGCTGAAAACTGTGATATCGAACACAAGGTAAATCGCTTATCTGCGAAAAATCGATAAACCCATAATTGTCTCCCAATAGACTCGACGTGATTTACCAATGTTCCAAGAAGATTTTCAGCAACAAATCCACTTTTTCGTAGTTTCAACGAACGATCGATTAAGCGTTTTATTTCTGTTCTGTTGTTCCAGACGTTGACCGAGAATAAATTCATCCACGACGAAGCCGGATAATCCTCGTCTGCCGTGGATTGTCCAGTAATCTCGATGATCGTAAAAACGCGTACACCGATCGATCTCGAATCTGTCGGCGATCGCTGGAGCTTCATTTCGAATCTGTCGGCGATCGCTGAAGCTTCATCTCGAAGAGGCACGATCGCTCGCGATACTTCGCCACTGGAAAAAGAAAGAAAAAATCATCATTGTGACAATCGTGACTTTAGTGGTTCTACTAAATTCGCCCAAATAATGTATCCGAGGACGAACGTAAATGCGTCGATCGCCGGACGTTCGGACATCTTATCAGATACGAAAATACCGCGAATCTTAATCTGCCTGATTAACGTCCACGGTTTCGACGATAAAAAAAAAAGACAAGTCATTCAATTGAAGTCGAGGGATTTGGGTGCTGTAGCGACGTTGAGCTGTCCGAGCCATTTCGGTGTATTCGTAA
Source organism: Ischnus inquisitorius (assembly GCA_963924025.1). NCBI lineage: Eukaryota > Metazoa > Arthropoda > Insecta > Hymenoptera > Ichneumonidae > Ischnus > Ischnus inquisitorius. The sequence goes on from OZ001250.1 coordinate 12,296,130, forward strand.
CGAAATACGAATTTATTCTCGGTACCACGGAACATCGATTCGCCGAACGCATTAATTATAAAAACGAATGATTTTTTTTGCATACACGAGGAATATCCGTAGAACCGTCGAGGGATTTTTGGGGTCTTCGCCACGCGAATTTTGGAATTTAAATCAACACAGATGGAATGGCGAACGGACGATTTCTTGATATGTTCGAAGTTTATTGCGGTGGTTCCCTCATGAGATCATTGCGCGACGATAAAATCGTACTAGCCACGTCTCGATTACTCGACAGATTTATCTCGGGTTCGATTCTCGCGGTGACGGCATTCGATCGACGAAGACGAGGAACAATACGGTGCACGGTTATCGTTAAAAACAGATATTCTGAAGTTCAATAAGATCCGAGAGAGGATCTAGATGCAACATACTTTACCGATAACGAGCGCGTATAATACTCGTGGGTTTTTGTAGGATCGATAAAATTTTATACTTGGATTAAGAACAGAACATTCGCGATATTCGATCCTTTCCAACTTGAGAATTCTTTCAATACTTAAAAGAAGTAAATCTCGTTTATTTTGTTCAAACAATAACGAAAAAATGGGTATTGAAATAAAACAGATTGGCCTTTGTTTCGCATTATCTGACGATCCGACGACCGCTTTTTCGGCATTCTTCTCGCACGGGATCGTAAAAACTTATCTAGTTGCACGGTAGGTCCGGAACAGCTGTGCTTCAAACTCTAGATCGACAAGAATGTTCCTCGTTCGTAAACGCGCCGAGACACATTTGGGAGCTTTGCCGACTACTGTAGAGATAACGCACTCTCAATCTACCGCGGAACAGGGAAACACACATGATTGAAAAAATAAAAATCCATGGGTGCGATATTGACGAGTGATTCGCCGAACATCTCGATTCATCGGCACCGTGATCGCGATCGCTATGAGTCAAGACCGAATTTATCCTGGACGCAGAGTAACGCTCAAGATGATTCATTTTTCACTATGATTGTACATTAATTTTAACGTATTGGTTTAGGCACAAAAACGTTCGGTGCTACGGTATTAAACCTACTTAATTTTTTTTGCAACGCAAGCGAATAAAAATTTGCGTACCAAATCGACCAATACCACTACGACACTCAGTCTTCGTAAGAAAAAATATAATGCAATTGTTATCGGATCTAATCGACCGGCTTAGTTCTAATCGTGGATGATTTATGACTTCACGACTTTTTTAATTTCTTCAAAATATACGTTCGTCTTTTTTCTCATCGTAATCCATCGATAGGATGGAAACACTTATCGTCAATGACTTCATCGCGCTGCGACTATATCATTATTTTAATCGATTGCGTTAACAAATCCAGCGCAAGGAAAACGGAAAAGTTTTATGTGTCAATCGTTTACTTTCCTATAAGTAACGGGAAGTTCGGCGCGCCAAGAACTATTAGGCATTCTTCTTCGATGTCTGCAACTGTGTTTTCTGGCATACGATCTACGGATATACAACGCAATACGTTATAGTAAAATTGTATTATAACAGCGTTCCGGAAAAAGCTCACGTAATGTTACGGTACAGCGCATTATAAAAGTCCAAAGCAAATAAATATCGCGAGTCTTTGTGTACACGAATGAGGCGAGCACGTGAGAAAATGAAGAAACAACGTGAAACGAGAACGAAAAATAAAAAAATTTCTCGTGTTTGTTTTTCTGCCTCGATAGCTCGAAAATTCTTCGCTTATAAAATGCTACTGGAAACCGATGTTAGCGACGATAATTTCATTGTATTTTAAGACATTGCATTGCGCGACAAAGCGTGAAAGACTATTGAGAAAATATTCGAAAATTTCCGAACAAAATGTCAACAATGAAATTCTATCGGAACCGATATTAACCGATTAATAATTACATTCTATAAAGTCCGAAAATTTAATCAATGCATTAAGAAATTTGCATACAAATTGCATAAAAATTGAAGTAGGTCGTCGCACTGTTGAGACTCATTTCTTCTTCGACGACGAAGAAACGACGGTCCAGAGTGAAGCCTGACAAAGATTCAGCCATTTATCGACAATAAATTAAAATAAAGAACAAAAAACGTGGTCAGAAGAAAAACTCGCGGACAAAGAAAGAAAATTGCCCTCGCTCGTTCGTTCAGCGATGTTTGCGGCTCGGGCGCGAAGAAACGATCCGTTGTAGACGTACGCGCGCGCGTGCGAGAAGCCCGATGGCCCGCGGCCGCGCCTCTTCCGCGTATCTATTTTGGCCTCGGTTGGTCTCCTCGCGCTCCCGATCGCGAAGACGCGAGAGAGATGAGAAAAGACGTGTGCGCCGTAGTGAAAACGTTTACGCGTGCCCGTGTTATCATCGACGCACACAGATTTTCCTCCGACGACCACCAACAAAACATTTTCACGACTACGCGGCTGTCGCGGCTGTTGCTTTTTCAATGCTCGAAATGCTCGAGCGAGAGTCGGAGATCCCAACCGATGCCTTTCGCTATGCGCCCCTCATCTCGACGGGCAACACGGTAGTCTCGTCCCAGCTACGGCGGAAATATGTTAACTCTTGACGTACCGAAATAACCCATTTCGTGTGCAATATATACTTTCACCGTGTGGGTATTAACGCCCGTCCACCCGCTCCGTCGCGTTCTGCCCCCTCACGAAAAACCGTATGGAAAACAGAGACGTTGAACGAGATTAGTCTCCGTCGCGGTGCCGCCGTAAATCGGCTGGGTGGCCGATTCAATCGCGGACAGGAATCCCGCGAAGTCCAACACGCTTTTTCGCTTCGCGGCTCTCGAGAACCCCGCCTCTTTTCGTTCGCGGCTTCGACCTTACAATCCCCTTCATCCAACGTTTCTCCTCTTCCACGTTTCTTCGTTTTCTCCTCGTGTCTCCGCTTACTCTGCTTTTGTTTCGCGTGTCCCTCGGTTATCTTCAACGGGACTCGTCCACGACGATGAAGAAGATGACGACTTCCGCGTTGAAAAGTGCGAAGTGCAACGAAACGTGCGGTCGCGAACATTCCGACGAGGATTAGGCCGCGTCTCGCCCGTTTCCATGGATGTTCCGAAACATTGAGCGTTATGAGATCATTGATATTCGTGAATAGTTGAAATGGAGCCGAACGGCGACGATGCTGATGTCGAAGTTGCGAGACAGGCGTGTCGGGAAGCTCGTCGAAGCTGCGAGGAACCATCGTCGTCCGATCGACGTGCCAGATTGTCCACGCCGAACGGTCGCAAAACGGGTAAACGCAAGCGTCGAAGTTTCGTGCCTGGCGAGCTTCCAACACCACCGCCGAATCCAGCAAAAACTTTTACCGGCGGCGTCGAGCGGGTCGAAAATTCGGCATCCAAGGCCGCTGTTACCGCGCTCGGTGTGGCCGACGCGTTCGATCATATCGACAAATTGCACACGATGATCGAAGAGATACTTGAGATGCGCGACCGAAATGCCAAACTATTCAAGCGTGTGCGAGATTTGGAGCGCGTGAAAGCGACGAGAAAGGCTCACATGGATGTCGAGAAAAGTATTTCCATGGGTCAAGATCCGATTTTGCCGGACGAGGATGTTGGATTCGCGGAATCGCTGTTGGGCGCGATGCTTTCGAGCAGTTACGAGCTATCGCCGAGTCGTTCGATGGTCGGAAGGTCCTCACCGTCGAATCGGATAACGAGAAGTCTCTCGGCTGGTATCGAACATCGTCGCGTTTCATGTCCGGTCGCTGCCGAATCGCAAAATCGCAGTTCCATTCGTACACCGCGAACATCGGATTTCCAGAAGAAGAGGCCTTCGCTCGCCGTTGGAACGCCCAAAGTATCCAAATGGACGAGAGTGAAGGCTGCTTTCAAGTGGGAAAGAGCCGCTTGCACCGCCAACGAAGTAACAATCGAGCCAGAAGTAAGCGTGAGGTATCTCAGAATTCCGGAGAATACCGGAGGTTCGTCGGAAGTATCGGGACCACCGACACCCGCTGGTACCATCTCGTCGTCTTCGTCCGTCGACGATGTCTTCCACAGTTAGTCTCGCACTTTTTACATATATATATTTCATAGAATTTTTCACGTTTGGATTACTATTTTTCTCTTTACATTAATGAGTCATAGTTTTTGCGTGAAATTTTTCTTGCGGGCGATGCAGCTTGTTAATACCTTTATCTTCATTTTTTTAAGAACATTCTGTTTTTCTGTTTTCTTTTTTTTTTCTCGTTTTTTATACATACACTCCCGTTTCCTTTGGCCATCAGGACCTCACAGACCCTCAAGCAATCAATCCTCGAGAATAACAAGACGAGACGATAACAGCGATCCGTCTCGAAGAAGCCGTTCCCTCGACGGTGACGCTTCTGTGCCAATGACCTTTGTTTATAGCCCACGTACGAGATCTAAGGTAATACACGCCCTATGCATTCAAACTAATGCGGCAAAACTAGAACGGCAGCTTGTTACCCCGATTCCTAGTCGAATTTCGATGGCAGCCTTCGATTGAATTGTTATATCGATGATGTAGAAAATAATTATTTTTCTGCTCTTAAACATCGGCCATTTTTCGGTTTCAATTGATCTGCCATAAGCCACCGTTGATTCTACTCGAAATCCTTTTGTATCGAAGCAATTTTTCGTCATACTCGAAAACTTTTGCGTGTTCAGAACAACGCGAGCTTCCAGGGAAAATCCGTCGATCCGAGAAGCCACAAGACACCGTGGGGAAAAGTCAAGGACATAATGCAATTGCGTCGCGACAGCCTCGGTAGACTTCCGATGAGAAGCGGATCGAGAAACGAGGATGCGCATTCCACGTCGAGCCTCGATTCTTCGGATATCCATCGATCAGAGGTGAAAATCACGCTTCTTTTTCTCCTTTTGTTTTGGTCTTTCTATTTTCAATCAACATTTCGTTCGCAGAGAGATATTTAAATCAAATTAACGATATACTTCTCACACGAAACATATTTTTCGTTTTCGCTTCGAGCCATTGAACTCAAGTCGGCGGTAAGCTCTTGAAAGGGTGCATTCACATTTCGATTCGAAGCCTGAAGCAACGTAGCCCACTTTCGTTTTAAAAATACACATCACACTCGAACGTTGCGTCGGGTATGCGCACAGGCCTGCGATAATGTTGTAGAAGGTGAAAGAGAGAAGAGGAGTGATAGGATTATGGTACGCTCCCTCGGACCCCTTTAATCGGGAGCGTGGAACGCTTTCGTCGGAGTATCTTCGTACCACTCCGACTGCACCTGTCCCTCGTTTTTTCCATCCATTCCTCTTGAGCTGTGTCTGCCCTCATCGGCTTTTTCTCCTTTATCTTCTTCGTTGGATATCACTTCGAAGCGTTATATATTTCTGACAAAAGCAATATCATGCTCGTTGAAATTTCATTGGAATTCGTCCGTGTTTTCTTTATTATGCGTAGCAACAAACCGATGGAAAACCCCCGAGAGTTCGGATTACCGCCGAGTCGCCGACTTCTCCGATCGCGAGTTCCTCGAAGCCTGGTCCAAGTAACGCGCCCAACGATTTCGTCGATCTGGCGTCGAGACGCCTGACACCGACTCTGACGATAACCGTGCCCTCGAGCGAAGAGCTTCGATGCATATCCTCACCCGAATCAATAACACCGCCACCGCAAAATCCACGCCAGAGCTTCGAGTCCGGCAAATCGGAGAGATATTGCCAAGGCGGTTATGAAACACCGAAAGAAACGAGAACCGAACAAGTTTCGCCGGCATCGTCGGGCTCCGGTATTCTTCGCTATGGACTCGGAAGATCGAAAACTTGTCAGGGCGTTCCGTTTGCCGGGGACTTCAAGAGACAGGTATGCGAATATTTGTTCAATTTTGCATTGGCAAGCAATTTCTTGAAGAGAAATCGTTTTTTCACCATTTGCTTTTGCGAATCAAAGGAACGGCTTCGTTCAGATCTTTTCGAAAAGAAAGACATCATTGTGTGTTTACTTTACTTCCGGTTTTTTTCTTCTAGCAATCGCTGAAAGGAGAATCATTGGGCTCGTCGCCAAAGATGCAACGGCGAGATTCCAAATGGAACAAAGTCAAGAGAGCGTTCTTGACAAGCGCGACTTCAGTTCCCACGAGTCCGAGCAGAATATCTTCGTACTTCTTCGACGGTACGACGAATTGGCGTTATCTCGATTTTCTTTCGCGCACGCAATCGATTATCTCGGACAATAGTTTCGACATATTTTTTTCATACACCGATGTTACTTCTTTGAAAATTTTTGCGTCTTCGTTGAGAGTTTCGGCTTTGGCCTTTTTCACGCTGGCTATTCGAACTTCGTAGTCGTCGTTCGCGTCGTCGAGAAGCTTCGCCGCTTCTCGCGAACTGTGCTCGACGCATCTTGCCAGACTCCCCGGCGTTCGATTCTTGCGACAAGCGTAAACGAGAGCCAAAGAAGCGTCGGCTTTGGATTTTGCGTCGCTTATCAATTTTTCAATTTCGCACTCGATCGAACGCAGTCCGAGCTCGGTCTCGCAGTCGCGGTTCGTCAGCTCTCGGTAAGTTCGATCGTTCAACGTGAAGACTTCGCGTTTCTTCTTCATCGCGCAAATCGAGTCGAGACTCGACAATTCGAGAATCCGCGGTTCTACGAGCTCGAGAATTCGCTTGGTGTGAGTATTTTCGTCGCAACGACTCTTGGCGATTTCGTTGCGCATCGCGCGGACGATTAATCTGGAAATCGCTTCGACGAGCTCCGTAAATTTCCTCGAACGAATCTTTATTGCCTCGTAGGCTCGTCTGTAATCGTCGGCAGAGCTCCAATTGCACTGGAACATAAAAATGCAATGTTTACCGATTTCATGTGGACGACTCTCTTACTCAAATACATTATTTAAAAAAAAAATAGAGCAATTAGAAATCAATAATCATAATAGAATCATATGATTTTCGATAATTCTTCTTTTTTATGATATCAAGCAATCCGAGGAATAATTTTAAAATACATTATTCGGTGAAAAAGTTACCTTTGGTCGCGGTACGTTATCAGGAAAAAATGTCCCGCTACCACGTCGCGTCAAATTTTCCTTCGGGCACTTTTCCAACGCTCTCTTGTAATCCAAACATCTAGATCTCTTGACTCTTCTTCTCTCGTGAATCGATTCCCGCGGTTTGCACGTTTTTCCATTTGGCCGCGATGCTTTCGACAACGCCCGTAGCTTCAATAGCCCAGAAGTATATGGAACAAAAAATTTAAGTGTCAACATTCTTTGACATCTCGTGGATAGATTCGGAGATGTTTTTTTTTCTATCGATTCATCGATTTGTCAACTGCAAAAAAATTAAAAATCATCCCTGCAGGCCGAAACATTGTTGCCCTCTAGAGTGCGTTGAAAGAAAGAAGCATTCAATGACTTTGAACTTATTTAGATGAAAATGTTTAATATCAATTTTTTTTCTTGCTCAATATTATAAATGTTAACAAAAATTTATGCACAGACGGCGATGGAGCTGGAGTGAGTTACAGCGCGAGCGCGAGCGCCGAGGACCTCGATACGGAGGTTGCTTCGAACCCGGGTGCTCAAGCCGAGATTCAGCGAAATTACAAGCTGCTGCACGACAAGCTCGGTACGGAATTTTATCGCAAGCTCGCCGAGTGGGAGAAGCTCAAGTCGAACAACGCGGCTCGCGAAACAACGAAATCCAATCCTCGCGACAGGGACGCCGAGAACCTGCGTCTCCTTGGCGAGGAGCGTTTGACACCGGAGTTCAAGAAAAAGTTGGCCGAATGGAAGAGAATGAACAAAGGTGCGAGCCACGACGCTCGCGGTTCGAATTCCAGCGACAATCGTTCGGTCAATCGACGTCGCATCACCGATTGGCAATTGTGGCGATCACCTTCGAAACCCGACAGCAAACCGGACAGTCCTCGATTGTCGGAAGATTTTATTAAAAAAATGGAGGAATGGAAGAGAATAAAATCGGCGGCAGCGCGAAGAGACGCGGAAATCGACGCGGACTCTCAACCGCAGGAGACCGAAAGAGCGGATAGTGAAGAGAAGGACGAGACGGACGAGCGAGCGATGCTCGGTGTTCGTCTCAGTGAGGAGAGACGCAAAGCTTGGAAGAGCCTCGAAGATGATGAGTTCAGATCGTTGGAGAGAGTCTTGGAAACCATGGAAATTGATCGTCAGACCAGGTATCTTAATTCGATGAATAAGATTTAAAAAAAATTTGTTCGGCACGCATTCTTCTGTTTTTCGAGAAATCTACATGCTCTTTCTGCATTGCAGAAAATTATCGTCAATCTGAGAAATTACTTTTTTTGTTTAAAAAAATCGACATATTCTTCTTTTCATAAATTTTACAATGGCATCAACATTTTTTTTTTGCAATATGTCGTATTTTAACGTTTTTACAAATAATTTATCCCATTGCGTACAAACGAAGGAACTGATTCTACGAAGAAAAAAAACAATTCTTTTCAGATTATCGAAGCTCCAAAGGATCGTGGGCTCGTTGCCGCAGAGAACCGAAGAGGTGTTGATTCACACGTCGACTGGATTGTATCGTTTCGAAGGTATATCCCGCAAATTTACCCGAAAGCTCTACGAGTGGGAGAAGAGTCAGGGAATCTCGCCCGAGCTCTCGACCTTCCGTCTACTGGATCCGCTGCGTTACGGTCTCGGATCTCTGCGTGCGCGTACGATCACCGCCGATATAGCTGGTCAGTCGTCAGTGATACAGCCAGTCGAATAAAGTCGATATAATCTTCCTAAATCTTATCCGTATCATTTTGTTTGTTCTTAACAGGCGACGGAGTACCGCGTCGTATTCGTCATCGTTCGAAGTCCGTCGGTAGTGTACAAATAGATTCCTGGAGAACAACGCGAGACCACGAAAAGCCACCTATACGAAGACCCTCGAGTTTGTCATTGAACGATATCGATAATCACGAAGCGCGAAGCTGTATACTCGGTCAGTCTCATCCCTTAGAGTTTTCCTTCCAATCATGAAGTTGGGGAAAAAAGAATTGCGAATCTACAACGCGTATTTGTTTTACTCCGATTTGCAGCTTCGTCAATTCCGACGATACCAGACGAGGAAGATACGTCGGAGGACATAGCGATGGAGGATTCGGAAGCCGAGCCGGAAGCTGTGATAGTCGACATCGAGGATGTGATAGAAGAAACGGCGAGCCCTTTGAGAAAGTATCAGCCCCATCAGACGCCGGTTTACAGCGTCGCCGGTAGCGAGACAACGAGCATAGCGATACCGCTCGGAACGGTAACGGCGAGGCACGAGCCATCGCCGGTGATACTAATCGAGCCCGGTGAGGTTCATCCCTCGAGAGGACGAGTTTGTTCGATCGATGATACATCGAACGATTCGTCCTACGCCATTGTCAGCAATACCGAAGACGACCGTGAATATCCTACCGCATCGTCGTTGGAACACGAGCGCTCCATTGGTAAGCGACAAGGCGAAGACAATCGAAAAATCATAAAAGCCAAGATAGGATCTTCTCGTTTCAGCAGGAGGTCGTAGAACGAAAAGGGATACCGCTCGGGAAGGCGAGGATAAGTTATCGAGGAACGACGATGTCGATAATAACGAGAATGACGTTACCGATGTCACGGACAATGAGAATGCAACGCCGATGATAAATTGCCATTCGGATTTCGAAGCTTCTGGGATCGTCGACGATTCGTCTAAGAACTGGCAGATGGTGCACTTTACGCATGGTAAATCAGAAGTCAAATATGAACATTTGATGAGTATTTTTTTATTATTTTTTATTCTGCCAAAAATGATTAAATTTTTTTAGATTTTGACCGCAAATCGCGGCATTTCATGTAAATAAATCAATTGGATTGTTTTTACATATTCGATAGGCTGCAATCCTGAAATTCTGGAAACAAGCGAAAGACGGATGATCGAGGAAGACGAAGCCTTCGAAGATGCCGTAGTTACCGTGCGCCGCAACGTGAGACACTCGAAGAAGATATTGAAAACAAGACGATTGACGGATACGCAGGTCGGCTACGACTGGCGTACGAGCAACGATGGGACGACGAGCAACGAGCACAGCATCGAAGCTTCGTTATCGACCGCAACCGGTGATTTCGAGAACAATCCGAACGTCGAGAGAATAATCATAAATGAAGATACGATAAACAAGATCGTCGTACCGACAGCATCGAGTTCGGGAACTATATCCGTCGGCCTCGAGCTCGCCGATAACGACACGGGAAATAAGCTTCCCGACGGACTCTCGAGAAAAGAGAAACGCGAAGCTCGTAGCGTTTTCGTAAAAACGAAACGCATAGTTTTTTCGCCCTTTCGTCGCGACGGCAAGAACAAAATCGTCGAGAATTCGATCGACAGTTCGATCGTCGACACATCCGGCGCGAATCACAATAAATCGAATACCGATCTCGTGACTTCGGCGAAAGTTTCGACGACGGTGGAAGCCGAGGAATCCGTCAAAACGCCGATGGATTCGTTCGACGAGACGCCGTCGACGAGCTCTCGTGTCGTCGAGACGAAACGACCGCCTTTGCCGAAGTCGCCGATACTGTCGCGAAAAGAGTACAGAATCTCGTCGCCGAAGGAGACAGCGCCGAGCATAAGAATGATGATAAAACGTTACAACGAGAAACTCGAGAGCGAAACGACGCACGAGCGTAACGCGATATCGAGCTCGGCGAACAGCAGCGGAAGCGGCAGTAGTTCGCCGAGTTGGAGAACTCCGATAATCGAGAGAAGACCGTTGACGCGCATGGAGCGCTACGACGAGGCGAAGAAAGCCGTCGGCACGCGCAAGAGATGCTGCAGCGACTGCAACGCGTCGTGCGATCACGCGTCGGGACTGGCGAAGAGCGCGAGCGCCGATTTTTTTCGTCAAAATTGGAACAACGACATTCGCGACGCGGGCCACGGCAGATACGAAGTTTCGAACTTGCGGTCGTCGTCGATGATGAGGGACGTGCCGAGGCCAATGGAAATCGTTAACGACTGCGTCTCCTCGTCGAGCCTCAGAGCGATGAAGTTACGTCGGGCGAAGGAGGATTTTTTGTCGAGAGAACCGTCGCGCGACGAATCGTCGCAGGATAGAAAAATCGAATCTCGAGAGCCGTCGGAAACATCGAACAGCAACGAGATCGCGGAGATTCGCGAAGACAAGACGGCAGACGAAGCGAACGATCTCTCGATAGCTGTGAAATTGGATCTCGTGAAATCGGCGAGCGCCGGAATGATAAACGTCGATGCGGATACTTACGAGAGATTGGCAGCGGCGGCGGCGGCCGCTAGCCGCGGTTGCGATTCTCTACCGCGCTCGAACGAGCATCTTCGTCAACGCGCCGAGACGAAGGAGAGCACGAGCCGGTTGTCGCAGATCGCGAGTAAATTCAGACGAGCTAGATTGAGAAGAGCCAAGGAGAAGGAAACGAGCAGCATGAGCACGGTATCGATGCTCTGCAGGCAGAGCCTTCTAGTCGACATCGCCAACGACAGCGCGGGCAGCTCGGAAATTTCGGGAAGCGGCGAGAAGAGCCCGTCGAGCGGTCCGGCGAACCCCGGTCCATCGAGACACCGAAGAAAAGACGAAGAGTCCAAAGATCCGAAAGTCTAGTCCAAATATTTCGTACTAAATGACATGAAAAAAAAAGGAAAAAACTATTTACTCTTACGTGTCGAAAGTATATCGAGATATTTGTGTATCGTTTACTTCAAGTATATGTGGTTATTAGTATAAATCGCGGGTGATTCGAAGATGAAAGAAAAATCGTTCGTTCCGAAAAAAAAACAATTGGTCCTCGTCAAAGATTTTGTGTCTGTGAAGTTTCGCGAATTTAAGCAATCTCAAATGCGGCTACGAATATTTCTATATCGAAAAGGCTTCGAAGTATACGCGCAAAAGAAATACTAACCTGCCAAACACGCATCTCAATGTTTATATATTTATATAGTTGATTATTGAAGTATGAGATAAAAAAAACGAGTAAATAAAAAAATGTATATTTCAGTCTTATTGTTTGTTTTTTTCTTTCTTCCGTCGAGTAGTCGGAACTTTCAGTCAATTTCGTCCCGACTCAGTCTCGGAACGGTCGGATTGAGTAGATTAAAAAAAATCGGATGGATTAACGAGCGCGCGTTTGTTTGCTCGACTGTTTGCTCTGTGCGCAGTGAGCTCGTTGAACCTTCGGTGCGCAAGCGACAAGTTCTTTTTTTTTATATAGAACCCTGAAAGTACATGTCACTGCGACTACAATGAGACGAGAGTACGAATTGAGCGAGCATTCGTTACGAGTGGTTTGAAGCTCTCTTCGTGCGATCAAATACAATTTATAAGAGGGATTTGTATGTATTGGATTAGAGAAGAACTCGAGTGGCTCGGAAACGCGTGTCCCTGGAGCCGCGTGCCGCGTGCCGATTTCAACCGTGAATCTACACACGCGTTTATGTATTAAAGTCTTTCACGAGTCTTTCTTCCCCTCCACACGAGGTTGACGTCGAGCTCACGTGCATTACGGACATTACAATCGTCTAAACCGGTGGGCACTTTAGTTACGGAAATTTGAACACGAAAACAACCATGCGCGGTACTCGAGGCGACGAAACGAGTGCAGTCAATCGAATGATTATCGTTTCGGCTCTCTTCTCATGTTTGTCGGGTAAAAATCAACTATACCTGCTCATCAAATGTCTCGTGTGAAATACCATTTCTTTTATAATTCATACCCACAAACGCACGTGTACTTATGTGCAAACAATAATTGGGTTGGAAAAGAGAATAAGGAAAATAATTGAAATAAAAGAAAAACAGCTGATATCAAGGATTTGCAAATCTCTATAAAAATACGAATTGCTCACCAACAATATTGATAAATAATCAATCATTTTATTAAAATTCGATAATCATAGCTTCTGTCAAATATATAATTTTGTCCATGGATTTCAGTTTTTTGTGTGTAACTTTTTTTTTTTTTCTCGCCCACGTATTTTGCAGACATTCCGATTCGGTGGAGCAACAATGAAAGCGCAAAGTTTCGAAAAGGAAAAAAAAATCGTTTAACTTGCATCACAATGGTAAGCGATCTTCGGGGGATCAGAGTCGACCGCAGGTCATGTATGCGGCCTTAAAAAAGCCCATTCGAGCTCCATAATCCACAAGATTTCGCGACAGCACGCATCGAGTGTTCCATTCAATATTTCGTTCTGACTCGTGCCATTATACTTCCGTCTGTTTCCTGAACTACAATGTCGGAGTGAAGTATACAACTTTCCTACGCCGCAGGTATCGCATTGTCCTATAGGCGGAACACAATACCTGTAGCCGCATAGGTATTACGGAAGTAGGTACGCAAGGTACGAGGGGGTTCGTCCCCCCGTGAACGCGCAAGAAGAGCGCGGAGGGAAAACGTAAGAACGAGGAAGGGGCAAAACAGCCACCGCTTCGCAGTCAAAAGGACTTCCGTTCCGCGGACCACCCTCGTGGCTAAGACCTTTTTTCTCCTAAACGTATATATACGACCTCTACGTGCTCGACGACCGATCGTATTTTTGTGTCTCTCCTTTATGGATATATATCACACTATCGAGACCTTTCCCGGACGAAATTGTCCGCAAGATCGACTCCGGGATCGTCAACCAAAATCGATCTACTGCCCCCTCGGAACCCAATCGTCAGATGCGACAGATACGCGTATAGTCTTCCGTATACCTGCCGAAGAATCTTTTACGCTCTTTTCACACGATATTCATTCTTGTATCCCGCGCGAGGTTACGCGTTTCGAGCCCTCTCGAATTTACGCCCTCGCGTTAGTTATTTATCTATTTCGTACTGACTTCTACTTTTATTTAATTTATTCTTATCAGTTAAAAAAAAAGTTCGAGTTCTTTTTTAAATCTTTATCTCATACAAGACTGCCGCTGATCTCGAAACAGTGGGGTTCGGTAGCCAAGAAGATTTCTCGAAATCTTGCTCTCGCTCTCTCGCATGAACTTCTGTCGGCGAGGAATATTTCCGATGGACCGATGCGAAGGAGCGCGCCCATCTCGACTTCTGCCCCCGGTAGTCGGTTCGCTCGGCTGCCTCGAAACTCGCTGATTTATATCTTCGCTTGCATACACGAGGAGGAATCATTCCTGCACCGTAGTGCGCCGTGCGCGCGTCCTCGACGAAATCGCGCACGGTCCTGTGCAACAAATATCGCGCACAGACGGCAAAAAACGAACACGGGCCGAGAGTCTTTTATGCTTTCGGAAGAGCTAGCTTTGGTCTACGCTTAGACGCGAAATAATTCGTTCGATCGACTTTGCCACGCTTTCTGCTCAAAGAAATTCGAAGCGTTTGGCTTTTTTTAACAGATATATTCTAAATATATTTCGAAAATAATGATACATTAATAGATAGAAACATTTATATATGTGTTTTTAAATATAGTCGAAATTGATCAAATCGATATATTTCTGCAAATATGTACGACTGAATGTCTAATTATTTATATAATAAAAATATTCGTTATATAAAAGTTCCGAATTCAGTGCATTTCGAATATATTTAAAAAAGGTAGATATATTTTTTCTATCTACAAATATATATTATTACTGTTTGGACACATTTTTAACACATTTTACCGGTAATCCGTGGTATGAGAGCATGGACTATCAAATCCTTTTTCCTGTACGTACAGCCAATTTCGTGCGTATCGTACAGGTGATACGTACAAAACGAAAACAGGTGTGCCCGCGTCTCCGCGGCGAAACGGTGAGTAAAGATAGCCCGACCGACAAATTTCAACGACCGATTATATTTATCGCTTGATCCCACCACCGAGATTGCATTATTTCGATGTCTAATGTGTCGAGCGAGAGAGTCCCTTCGTTTCGGAGCGCGAGGGCGTGCGCGCGCGCCTTCGCGTCCGACCGGAAAGAGAAACAAACGATGGGCCAAGGATAAAGGAACGAAATAAAACTAGAGGGACGACGATGCTGGAAGGATGCGAGCAGGGTGAACTGAGAGGGAATGAAGCGAAAAAAACAAGAAGAAGAAGATTAAGGAAAAAGCGACTAAAACAGTTTGATCGTTCAACGAAATATATTCGCTGTGGGCTGCTTAACGAATTTAAATAAAGCAATCTTGAAGATCAGACACGAAATCGTACGCGAATATCTCGGGACGCGGCGCCGTTTGTTCTTCTCTAACTGAAATCGTATATACTTGCGCGCAAGCTTCTACGGGAGATCTAAAGTATTTCGGACAGTACTCGGATCCTCGCGAAGTTCTTTTTCTTTCCTTTTATTGTCATTCGCTTCTGCACCGCCTCAGCGCGCCCTTCACGAATTAATAGCTACGAAATATATTTACGCGTTCTCACGAAGATTATATCGATATCGCCACCCTCGACATATACACAAGCAACGGAGACTTGTTCATTAGTCTGGCGTTTATTGGAACCTCTGGCGAGATTTTTCTTTATTTCTCTTACTACTTCTTCTAACGGATAACGAACGATCCCTTCGGCTTCGAGCATCGGCCTCGCATCCGGTCAAATGGCGACAAGCTACAAAACGCTTCTGATCGATCAATTAGCTTTCCCAAGGACTGCGATATTTTTTTTTACAGAGAATAATTTTTTTCGTCTATCTACCGAGAGTCACTGGAAATAATACAATTTTGTTTACCGATCGATCAAATATTTATAGCAAAAAATGTTTATGATTAAGAGATTTTTTTTTTTAATATCCAAAGATTATTGAATGAAACCAATAATTGAAAAATAAAAATGAATTGGAAATAATCTATTTAATTTGAAAAATCGCCCGTTGAGTAAAAAAAGATTAACTTATCGAGTAAAAATTATATATCACAAAAAACATGTTGATCAGTCGAAAGACTTGTTTCGTCGAGAGATTAAGTAGCACCGAGCAACGACGGGTATTTTTCTGCACTAAAGGACGGTACTTTGTATCCCTCCGCACGCGCTGACGAGCTCAATAGCGCATCGCGACGAGTTCCGGAGTCTCGTGAACCGTTCAAAGTCAAACTTCCTACGAGCCCCAACGTGCGTACGTCCGTACAAACGTGTGCGCGAGCTCTGTACGCGTAAGCTTCGAGAGGAGTAC
This sequence comes from Ischnus inquisitorius, assembly GCA_963924025.1. Taxonomy (NCBI): domain Eukaryota; kingdom Metazoa; phylum Arthropoda; class Insecta; order Hymenoptera; family Ichneumonidae; genus Ischnus; species Ischnus inquisitorius. The sequence goes on from OZ001250.1 coordinate 12,312,213, forward strand.
CGCGCACGGAGTGCATAACGGAGTAGCGGGTAGCTTCGCGAAGCCGCGCGAACAGTGCCGCGCATTCGTATAATGGACCGTCCGAGATAATCATGAGCGCGAGATGCTATTACGGTTTTAAAGCACCTTCCACCGTGCCAAGATTTACGTCGCGACTCTCCTCGTCCGACCGTAAATTAACTCTCCGGGACGTAATTTGCTCTCACCGAAACATTCCGTAAAATGGAGGAAGGACGGAGACGCGCCTATTCTTTTCTCTCGAATGAACGATGCGGCGGTGTTACGTCGTCAGCACTGACCAAGGTTTCGAAAATCGGAAATTTGGGTTTTGCTCCGTAGTTACCGACATCCGGAGTATATTTTTTTTTACTTTTCTTTTCCTGGTTCCGGTCATTCGGACTGAACGAACATTTTGATTGTTCGTTTAAAAATTAAGATTTTGTGAGATAGTTGAAAGAAAAAAGTCTCTTTTTTTCACGTTGAGCAGTTTTTTTGAGTAAAGCAAATAAAGTGGTATCTTTTTGTTTGTTTATTGGAATTTCTTTTGAATTCTCTAAAAATTATCCATATCACTCAACTGCCTTAGTGTCTAGACTTGAAGAAAACGGCATCGATCTTTGAGACGGATCATTGCTCGATTATTTACGATCGGCTTCACCCTAAACCCGCTTCCCGCTGTACTTACGGTACATTAAACGATGTTCCCGCAATAATTTTAAACGTTCTCGGAAGTTTCCGCCGATACATACCGGTGTCCACCATTCGTCCGTACGTTAAATCGCGTCTGCTGATTATCAGAGGCGCGTAATTTCTGTGTTCAGCCGTACTAGTTACGCCCTTCTGGTTTTAGTCACGCGATGTATGAACTGTGAGCACTGAATTACGCGCTACCGCAAAGTACATCGGAGCCACGGTGCATATTAACTCGTACGGTAACGAGCGCATAACGCAACCGTATAACTGCAACAAAGTTTCTCGTATCGCGTGCTCGATGTCATTCAAGAAGAGAGCCGTTCAAGCTCCGGGTGCGCATTTAAAGAGCAACTAATTATTCGATCATTTGCAAGGGACAGAAAAATTCTATCGGTTAGTTGGAGGGCATAGTCGCTCTGTAAAATTCGAGAACTCACAAACTGACCAATCTCCATGAAGGGCACCTACATATGCATGTATATAATTTATATAGTGTATTATATACATGTTGCCGTGAGGATATTAGGTTCCCGCAGTGTGCCCCTTTTTTTCCGCTTTTTTTGTTGTTAAGCGTGCGCGAGAAGGGTGCCGAACACCCGTGGGGAATCGACGGACCAAAAGGCCCTTGGGCAAAGTGTGTTACGGGATACGGTTCTATTTTTCTTCATTTCTATCGTCTCTATTGCTTTTCGACTTGCAATCCACAAAAAAAATGTGTTGCTAACTTTTTTTGCATTTGTTTTTCCGTTATGAGTTAATGCGCGATTTTTATAGAGTTCCACAAACGTGGACTTTGTTTTTTGATATTTAGCCGCCCGCTTCTTCGGCTACACGATAATTTCTATTGTTCAACAATCGAGAGGGAGTTCCAGTCGCGTAAACGATTCTCTCCGGGACACAATAAACTATTTTTATTTCCCCGTTTTTTAACTCCCCCTTTCGCACGCTTTGAAACATCACCGTCCGTAATATTCAGCATCCCTGAGATTTCCTATGACTGAAGAGGCCGAGCATCCCCCGTGGCGGCCGCACTGCCTTCCCCTTTCTCCCCTGTCGAGCGCTCTATTATTGTTCGCACTCGCGTGAGAGCGCAACCCCTCGCGCCGAGCGTTCAGCACGCTCGCCGACCTGCCCTTGTACGAAACACCACCGAGCGACGTGTGTGTTCCATTCGCCACCGACTCAACGATGCCCAAGGCAAATCGCGGTTACTCTCACGTTCCCCGCTGTTGGAACATTCGAACCGCGCGATTAGCCCATGCCGCGCTTCCATTATTGAGAGCTTTTCAATAATAGCTTTCAAATTACTTGGAGCTCGATCTTTCTTTCTGTCTTATTCCATCGGAATCGTCGTTCGATTGATCATCAAAAATAAGATCAATTTTTTTAGTATCTCATCGATTGTTTTTCAACACTGACGATTGTTTGTCCTCGATGTGCACGGTATTGCGTTTTCGTCGCCTCACTTGATTGCAGACACGTGCAAGCGAAACCACCGAGAGTCTCACGTTGCGCGCGATTAAATTCAACCGCCCCGTTTAACCGATCGGTTACCTTCGAAATTATTCAGTAAAATAGCGCATTGCAACTGTAATTGTTTTTCTTTTTTTCAATTTACCAGATTTTATTTTTTGTTCTTTTGTTCAATAATTGAAAAAAGCATAATTTTTATTAGCAGCACTTCCTAAGGATAGAAGTGCGAGCGAAACTTATTATTTCCCTACGAGCAAAACATGCGGTGCACTGACCCTCCGGCTAGAACTGCGCGTTATGCTGTTGTTGACGCTGAAAATTACAGCTATTACACGCGTGTAGATTCATTAAACAATAATCGACCGAGCGTTTAGAAAACGCACTTCGGTTAGTGGCAAAACAATAATTTCAGTGTGTAAGCCGACGCTGGCTCACACGAACGTTTTGTCTTAAAAGCGTCAACCCTCGACTAGCCCCGGTTGTTTTCCACGCTCGTGTTTCTCTACCTCGTGGCCACTTCTTCCCTTTGTTTTTTTCCATTTACTTTTTCTATTTTTCCGTCTTCTCTACAGTGTCTCGTGCCTACCATCAACTTTAGAGCTCATAGTCCGTAATGCCCAGTAGAGAAAACGATATGCTATGCGGTGTTTAATGCGCCTGGAAGCGTCAACGGTAATCCAGATCCGGGAAAGGCCCTTATTACGTAATAGAGAATACCACAACCGACACAGAATAAAAATCTTCGTCTGGACGATCTTTTTTGTCCGCACTACTTTTGCCCTCTCGTACTTGTGCGTGAATCTCTCTCGTTCGAGGCTACCGCTACGACTATCCTCGGCAGCATTAAAGTTGCACGTGCCCTCGGGGCTCGTTTCTAAACACGCCTGGGCTACTGAGCCGGACGACGTGTAGCTCCGGGCATTGCGGACCATTCCGCACGGAAGGAACTGGGAAGACCCCGACACAGGCCTGTATCTCGTACGCCGGCGTGTCGGCACACTTAGCGAGCGAAACGCTCGTAACTTCGCGAATAATGAGTCCCTGCGCGGAGATATGGAAGGAAAGAACGGAGGAGAAGCCTCACCGAGCCCGGAAGGTGGGCCCAGGCGTTGCGGCGAAAAATGATGGTTTTTTTTTTTACTGTACTGAAATATAGATATATACGATGTGTGTTTATATAGAGTCGATGGTGGAAGAACGTCGCAGAGGGATAAGGCGAAACTGCGAGAGAGGAAGGAAGGAATACGTATAGTTTTACTCCAATATTTCTTCGGCTTGGCGCGTGTGTTTTCGAGGGACCTTGAAGCACGAGACCACGAAGCCACAGAAGCTTCTCAACTACAGCGCATACTGTCTAACTCGGAAACACTAACTCTCTTGATGTGTTACACTTCGAGCTAGTTGGTCGGTTTAGTGGAGAAAAAATGATAGAGGAAAAAAACTTGCGGCACTGAATGATGTGATCTACTTACTACGCGGAGAAATTTGGTTTTTCCAGAAGAAAATCATTGTGTACATTCGCTTATTCCGGATCGCGAGTCGACAGTTCAGGGGAGACAGCGGCAAGTTGAAACATCCGGATGAGAAAAATTGTGGATTTCAAGCAGTATGGCATTATATGAAAGTATTTACCGTTATATGAATCTATGATTTTTTTCATTGCCAATGTTGCGATTAGCTCAGGGTTGCTATGATTCTTTCACAGACTGAATGAAGAATTCTGAATGTCCTTAAGTCTCGGAGCAGCGTATTTCCAGCACTTCTTTTGAGTAACGGATTTGATGCCCTGAGTTTATTGAGCAAACGTTTTTTCAGTCGATGAATCAAATGTAATTGGGATATTTTTTAGAGTCGGGCCGAATTGAGAATTCGACTATTCATTGCGCTTTTCCATCAGCCGCATTTATTCGAGGTTCTCAAAACTTGAATTATATTTTATATGAATCTATTTTCGAACTCCGCTTCCCAGAACTACAACGATGGTTAACTTTCGTAATCTGATGAAAAAACGTTGAAAACAAGAATTGATCCGTCATCGATATTATCAAATCATCGAGGCCTCCTTCGGGCTTTACTGGGTCGTTTTTTTCCTTTTTGCAAGATTTTTTCGACAATTACCGCGGTCAGAATGGTGCCTTCCAAAATAATTACGGTGTTAAGCGCCGAAGTACGATAAACAAGTTTGTAAATTAAAAGCTGTGAGGCAAAGAAAGATGACAGAAAAAAGGGGGGTTTTGGGGACCCCCGGGCCAAGTGGGGAAGGCGATGTAGCGGATAGGCTCTCAAATTGCGATGAAACCCAGCACCGAAGGAGTTCACGGGGTTTCGGATGACAACGGGGACCACCGATGACGCCCCGTGTGTTCCACCTTATTCCATCGTCGAACTCTCCGTGTCTCTTCCTACCGAGCTGACAAAAGCGTGAGCAAAATTGTATATCCGATAGGACAGCGTATACTACGATAGTATATACTACGGATTCATTCAGTCGAAGGGTGCGTTCCGTTAACGTCCTTGAAGATCCTGCACCCATGGAATACTGTCGAGTAACAGGAAAAAGAAAGGATTCTTCAGAACACCGTGGCAATTTTCGTTTTGTCATCAAATTTATTATCGCGAAAGAAGAAAAAGCAAAATAATCATCTTAATCTTCATCAGTCTCTCGATCGCTTAAAATCTACTTATCGTCTAAATGAACATTTATATTTTACAATTCCTCTGCTCTTCATTCTTTTCGTCGTATCTTCTTTTTTCGTCGTACCGAGCAACTCTCAGCATCGAGACAATAACGCGGGGTAGCTCTCAGAGCTCGTCTTAATATCTACAATGTTTATCATACAACATATATACAAGATTCTTTTTTGCTTCGCTGTTTACCAAATTAAAAAAAATCGCTAGTCTTTACACCTCCGGTCACTCGTCATTTCGTCTCTCTCCGTTTCAGTTTCTATTTACAATAATAATTAAAAACGGATGAAAAGAAAAAAGCACATAATGAAGATAACGAAAAATCACTGAAGAAGATCGTATAGCGCCGTGATGTACGACTGTGCCATCTGCAGTGTCTCGTACTTCGACAATTGTCTGTCGTTTCCGAGCGAGGGAAGATAAGCTCTCAATCTATCGAAGGCTTTGTTGAGATTCTGCATTCTTCTTCGTTCCCGCGCGTTCGCGGCCAATCTTCGTTTCCTCACGACCGTCGAGCTAACGTATTTGCCGCCTCTTCTTCGGCTGTTCGGTTCCTCGATCTCGCTCGCGCCGCCGTCGCTCTCGAGGTCCATGTCCATTCGATCGGAGAATTGGCTGCTCGACGTGCTCGCGACGCTTCTTCTCGACGAGTGCAGTTTCTCGTCGTTGTTATCGTCGCGAGTCTCGCGTTCCTCGTCGTCCTCGTCGGCGTCGTCCTCGCGCTCGTCCTCCTCGGGCTGCGGTCTCAGCTGCACGTGAACTTGAAGAACGCTGCGCGATACCTCGCTCGGACACTCGACGCCGGCGCGACTGCGTTCCATCCTCATTCTCGCGTATCGCTTCGTCTCGTTCGGTTGCTGTTGTTGCTGAATCGTCGCGTTGTCGCGAAGAGACGTCATCGACAACGGCCGCGGAGTCACCGCGGCGAGAAGCAGATCGTTGCCGTGATCGGAAATAATCGAGCCGGTCGTCGTCGATGGACTGACCGAACGGAGACTCGCCGGCGGGCTCGGCGTGTGCCAACCGTCGCTGTTGTTGTCGTAAACTATGCAACCGGGCTGCACAGTCAGCACTGAACTGACCGGCGGCAGAATAACGCTCTTCTCTTTGAGATACGAATAATCCGGCAACTCGAGATAAGTCGGCGCACTGTCCTCCTGCGGCGGATACATGTAACCGTACCGGAACATCTCCTGGAGTTCCATCTCTCGCTCGAAAAGTCTTCTCTTCGATCGAAGAGCCAAGCGCGAAGAAAAAAACACCCCTCGACTTTACGGATCTATGGATCCTCGAGGAAAAAACAAACGGAACTCGGTAGTTCCGAAAATTGGAAGACAGAGTTGTTTAATCGGTAGTTCGAATTCGTAACGTTGAACTTGCGGTATCGTTGTCACTTGCACGGCACTTTGCACCCTCGGGAGGATCGAACGTTCGACGAAAATTGTGAATTGTCGTTTTAACTTCGAGTCTGAGATTTTGAAAAGAAATTTTTTTTTTTCGGTTTCTCGTAAGGCGAAGAGACCGTCTCGGGCTTCGTCGAGTTTCTGAGGGGTCCCCGGGTTGAAACGAGGGATTTATGCGCTCGGGGAGCGAGACACCCTCGTGCAGCACGTGCCTCGTGACCAATGAGAATTGGTATCGCAACCCCCACTCGGAATTGGAACTAAAGTGGTGGTGGCTGGAGATGGATAGACAGGCCGCCCGGAGGATCCCTCGCAACAGGTGGCCCCTCGTCGGCGGGGGGAGAACCACGTCCGTGTCGGCGGCGCCTATACCTGGGCTATCCCACCACTCTAATACGATTCTCACGAGAACATCGAGATACCGTGAGACGCGCGTGTTTGTGCACTTGTACACTTGCACACTTTGTCTCGCACGCGTGTGTGTACGAGGCATTGCATGACGAGGGCGCGCGCCCTCGACACTACTTTGATCATCAACCGGAACACGAGCGTGGAAACCGGAATCGGGACTTTATAAGAACGGTATAGTATGCACGCGCGTACTGGCTTAACGATACCATTTTCCCTTCTCGTCGATCGGATTTGGCGCCTTTAACTATTAGTTTCTTTTTTTTTTGTTTCTTCTTCGACCTGAATTTACGATGATTAATATTCAGGAAAATATTTTTAAATAGAGTGAAAAATTAAGGAGCGGATTAATCAGAAATTGTCGGTGGGAAACAGTCTAAATATCGTTCTTTTGGAACAATACGAATTTCAATGTGTTGTTTACATAAAAATAATAATAATAATAATCTTCTATTTGATCCTATTTTGTGAAGGATTAATTGAACTTTATTGATTTATGTATTGGTATGGGAAGCGAAAAGTCGAACGCCGAATATTCCAAATCCGGTTTTATTTTCTTTGCTGTCGGCATAAAAAACAGTTTCGACCTGCTGCGCAGGAATTTATTTTATTCGGAAAAGCTTTACGCAGTTGGCCTCAATGTGGAGCACTACGAAGGAACCTGTTGTAAGGTCCTGAATGAATTTCCTGAATAACACAGCCATAGAAAATATTGCAAGTGCTATGAGGGTTGGGTATAGTATTTGCTTTGGTATTTTGTGGTCCATTTATTTTCGTTCATCTTGCTCACGCCAGTCGTCGAACGAAATTGCATTCGTACACAGTACAAGTCGACGAAGGGTGAGAGATTTTTTTTTTCTATTTTTGCTGATCATTATTATGACAAATGGCGGACGGAAGCGGGTTTCTTATAATGGCACCGCCGCAATACATTCATTCGTATATAATGCATTCATCGGCGAGGTGCAACGAAACTCGTGGAATTCACCTTGCGAGCGGATGTTGACCTCGCCTACAATAACATAACGAATAACGAAGATTGTCGAATCTACGAGCGGCAAAAAAAAGCTTCTACAATTCTACAATTGTGCGTGACATGGACGAAAAGTGACTTCGCCTTTGAATTGAATTCCCTACAAATACCACCTGTGGGTACATCTCTTCTTTCGAAAAATACATTTCTTACAGCACAGTACAAATATTAGGGTTTTTTAAATTCAATTCGCCGAACGACAGAAACTTCATAATGTTACCATTGTAACTCAAAATTCAAGCAGAATTAATATTAAACGAAAAACGAGAATGCCAAAGATTCCATAATCAGTCTCTTACCCTAATATTCATATGCAGCCTGATGAAGGAGTTACTGGACTATGGAGAGAAACAATGTGAGCACGAGTGAAATTTTTCTGTGGAAAGAAAAAAAAAAAGTGCACGCGAGTGTCGGCGTGGCTTGCTCGGTTTGTGCGGATGACCGCGGGACCGTTTTTGTAACAAAAGAGAATAAAAGGAGATCTCGTATCTTGCAGCGCCCAAAAAGGGTGCAAATACCTCATGGGCGTAAGGTCCAGTTACATCTTTCCTCGCTCAATTAGCGAAAACAGGTAGGATAAAGTTTGCGGTGACCGCGACGGTGGTCTCAGGCCGAACGGCAACCCGATCTATGTCTCTCATCCTTACCCCTCACTCGCTCTCGTGCTTCTTAACGCTTTCGCTCTTTTGCTTAACTCCTCATCTCGTTTGTCTCTATCGCACGCGGTGCACGGCCCTTCACGTATGCATCCACACACGCACCCTCGCATATATGGACATATATAATATCTAGAATATGAGGGAGACTCCGATCATTTGGGTGTGCAACTAACGTACGAGCAGAGAGGCGCAGTGTTGAATTTCGCGGTCACACCCCTCGTCCCTCTGACCACCGACGAAAACTCTTCCTAAGTAGCTGCTCCCCGAAATAACGATAATCCTTTGCGCTCTTGAGCGTATGCGCACTGCCAAGAGACAGCAGTAACGCTATTTCTCAAAATCTTTTTTTTTTTTTTTTGGAAAATTTGTATTGTTATCTGAATTCGATGGGGATTTGAATATTGCAATGGCTGATAGTGATTTAGGTTTAACATATAATTGAAACAGTGGCGAGAATCATTTGGAGAGCTACAAACAACGTGGTTTTTTTTTATTTTACTTTGACGATACTTGGAAATTTGATTTACCATAAATACGTAAGAATTTGACATATAGTTAAAATAATAACAGAGCGACAGCATTTCCGTTCTCTAATGAAATAATTTCCTTCACAGCGTTTCCATTGCAAGAAAAACGAATGATGGCATGGAATCGTTTGGAAAAATCTCTGATCTCACACCTCCCATTCGGCTTTGGTTACAAATGCACTAATTAACAATTAACCCCAATAAAATATGAGAAAAAAAATAGAAAGTCTGGGAACTGTTTTTCAATGCTCCCTTTTTTTTCACCCTCTGCTTCTTCAATTTCGGGCACCATGAAGAAAAAACGAGGTAACTGATATCACCACGCCCGGAATAGCGAAAGAGTATCTTTCAGATATGTTTTATTCTCTTATTCCATCTCATGGATAGAGTGCAAGCCACGCGCGTTCTTCACCCCCCGGAGAAGGGAGGATTCAACTTTTGTTGGCCGACAAGATCGACTACCAGAGGAGGGAAAGATCGCGTATGGAAAATTGATTGCTCGAATCTATCAGTATCTAGTTCGTAAATCCCGAGGAGGTGGAAACCAATAATTATATATTGTGTATGGCGAGGGGGCAGATAGACACCAACCCCTAAAAGAGATCCGACAGTCTCGACTACTCGGACTGCCGGTTAAATCATTGGACATTTGTATCTTCTCGAATGAGTTTTTCGTTCTACCCAAAAACTACACCTACGTATAAAACACACGCGCATCTTTTTCTATGTGTCTATCTGCTCCAGATAGCGAAGCTTGGCAGGAAGAGAATGGAAGCAAGAAAAAGTAGGCAGAATTTTTTTCGTTTTTAAAGACGCCGCGATCGACTGACCACTCGGGGCGGTCGAAGCCCCGGCGGTGGGTCAGCGCGCGAGGATACGCTCTGGGCGTGAGCCGAGTAATTAAATACAAAGTGAACTCATTTGTGGAGCTCGCTCGGTGGCAAATAACACGTTACGTCCCGTACGGGGTCCACACAAACTAGCGCGTTATTTATGAGCGCGCTCATGATGCTCCGAAACTCTTCGGGGGCCACTCGGAGGTCCCACGTCGGGCGGGAGGAGATAGCCCGCGCGTATAGGGCTCGCGAGGGCCTAACGTAAGTGCGCACCGTGAAACGAGTCCGAAAGTTCGGACCGAGCGTCTCCTCGCAAATCGCTTCGTCCCTTTTTTCCTCGTATATATATCGAAACAGCATAACGATCGGCAAGAGGAGCTTGTAGTAGTTTTTGGGTAGTGCTCCAGATTCTTCGTTCCAAATCTTTCCAAATAGAGACGTTCTTGACCCCCGAAAAAAAAAAAAAAAAAACGAGTCGGTGTGGTCCAGCGCAAGGACTAATGATCGATCGCCGAAGATTAACGAGGTCGTGGAAAGAGGAAACTTGGCAAATTTCTTCGACCACACTCTCGCGTCCGAGCGAAGAAATATTGCGCTTAGCTTGAAACTCCTCTGTGATCCCTCAACCGCACAGTGGCTCACGCAAGGCTGTAAAATTTTTGGCGATAACTCGAACCAGTTTTTTTTTTTCTCGATCACCCACGAGTCTTCGCCCTTCATCCCTTCTTCGAAGGACGGGAATTATCGCGTTACCTTGTCGTTCCGCTACCAGATTTCCAATTACGTGAAACCGCGTTGCGCAGCGCGACGACGATGAGGAGTCTCGCTGTTGTATAGTATATTATAGCATAGAGGCGCTTCGCTGTGTGCAATATCGTTTGGCAAAGAGAGCCGGGACTACACAAAAGACGTCGAAATTAAAAAAAAAACGGATCGTCCCCACTTCGGTAGCCACCGGGATCGCACTAATTCATCCGAAATCTTAACGATCTTTCGTTCTACGGCACTTATTTTTTTCTATGAAGTTAGCGACTTATTATCACTGAACAATGTAGGGTAGGAGATATATTTTTATCGATGAAAAATTTTTTTTTGCCGGATAATCAATATATTGTATGTTGCATTACTTTTGATGCACATGGAATTTGATATACAACGATGAGTGAGCCTCGAATATTTTTTCTTTCTTCTTCCGGTACGAAAAGAAATATTGAATATTTAATAGTGAAGGATAAAGGGATGGCGATGAAAAAAATTCGAAAAAAATAAAAGAAGAAACGAAAGCGAAGATTCCCAAGCTTGATAATTTGCCCTCTATGTATGCGCCTATCAAATGAGCCATTACTAATATTCTATTAAAACCCTTAAGTATCTCGTGCCGCGGATGACGAGAGAGCGCGTTACGTCCTTAGATCCTTAATGATATTCATCCTGTATCAGTGGTTAGGTCAGTACGGAACGTGAAAAGGAAAAAAAAGAAAAAGATCTCGTTGCCTCGTTATGAAAGTAATATATTGTAATATATTAGATCCCGTTGGATGCGCAACGAAACGTCAAGGGTTAGTCTCCGGCGCGGGTTAAAAGAGAAAGAAAAAAAAAAAAAGAGTCCACCATCTCGCGGGATATCGTCGTAGAGGAAGGACCAGAGAGTCGGTAGGAGGAGAAAAGGCTTGGCCGTTCTCGTAATTAACTTAGTCCTAATAGAGCGCTTAGTACAGGATATTTTGGGACATGAGGGCGAGTGGGGGGGCACCTCCCTATTATATTAGCATAAATCAAGGCGGTCCTAGGCCAACCGATTTTAACGTTCACTATTCCGGCTTTATACACTGCAACCAACGTATAATAGCCGTGGTGTTGCGCTCAACCAGTTCAACCGAAGAAAGCGAGCGCTTAATCACGCGGACTTTCATTCTCGAAACTCGAATCCGTCGATCTCACGTCTCGGGGGCACGAACAGAGAAAAGGATTAACGCCATGAAAATGTTTTTCTTTTTTTTTACGATTTTTTTCCACTCGCGTAACCCTTTATCCGGTTGGAGGGATGAAAGTTTCGGGGAGAAGTGGAACGAATAATTGAATAAAAAAAATGACCGATGAACTACCGCATAAAAAGAGGTATAGACAGCAGTGCGTACATCCTGTGGGCATTAAACCCAAGCTACGTTTCATTCATAAGTATTATTATCGATTTATATGAAGTTTTCGAGGATCCACTTAATATTCAATGAGAAAATTGAATATAGTGTTACCAATGATTGTTCGCTGACGCGTATGCAAAAAATCATAATGGCGCTCGGGGCATCCTGTGTGGTCCTCCTCGCATCGATATAATGCCGGCATAACTATGTATATATCCACGCGAAATGAGAGGGATGATCTCTCTGCCGTTTTGAGGCTTTCTTTTTTCTTGCTTCTTAACGGGTAGTCTTTCGATACCGTGTACCTGTTCCTCGCAACGATTTTTCGTCGGACATTGAGGTTGCTTTCACATAGCTTTGTTTCCGTCACAACATTTTTTTTACTGCTGTAGCCTTCACGATAACTGTCGAAAATGTTGGAAGGTTCAGATGAAATTTCGTCCATAATTCGAACTACCACCCAGTTTCGTTGGCATTGAATTTGCCCGAAATCGGTAAAGCGATCCAACATTTATGACCCTTTCAATTTTTCATGTTTTTCACAATACGATTTGGGTCTGCCGAGATTTGCGCAGATTTTGTGCAATCAAATCAAACCTAAGGGTACTTGGTTTTAAAATCGGTCCGAATCGGAAAAGTGATTTAAAATTGACGAACGTTTTTATTTTTGATGACAACGCAATTTTTATTAAAATTCTGATGAACCTTCAATTAAATGTTGTAACCCCAACGTTTAGTTACAACTTGGTCTGGTTTGTTTAATCTCAAGCATCGTACGGATATGAAACTTTATAATTCCCCGGATTTTTTAAATTCTCTTTGTTATTCTGTTTCTTCGATAGGAGCAATTTGCTCGTCGCGGCTTTTGTTGCTCGATCATTAGAAGTGAATCTGGCTTCCGGAGTGCCCGGCCACCCAGCAGTATCCACAAAATTCTTCACGGTCATAAAAACATTTTTATCGTCACATTAGTACAGTTTTTTTTTCTTCCCTCCCTTTTCAAGGATTTTGGTCCAAAGATGAGAATCGTATTATTTCCTTCGGGCCGGACAAATGGTTCGTCGGCGTAAATGCGTTTGCGCGGGAGCGAGAGAAAGGGCGCGACAGAGAGAGCGAACGTTTTTCGTCGATTTGGTTGAAACGAAAAATCTCTTACTCGAGAGAAAATGAGAGACGGAGGGGTCGTATCCCAAATCGGACCGACGAAAAAACGGGTGGAGTTTCTCATAATCCCGGGGAGAGAACGAAATCCCCGAAAGTACCTAACCCCATCGTTTATGTTTCCACCGCGCCCCATTTACAGATTAACCCTTGGAAGTCTCGCGCGCCGACAACGGCGAAAGAGGAAAAACCGACCCGCTCTCTTTGCCGAGATCGCTGAGACAATGATGCCGCGATATCGGCTATTCTCTTTTCTACGAGTCCCGCGAAGCCCCTGTGTTTTACTTCACGGATTTTTCGTGAAACACGAAAGTAATTAACCCCAGCCCATGTTGCTCGAGTAAAACGGATATGAGACGAGCTTACCCGTCGAAAAAAAAAAAAGAAATTCGTAACACAAGAGCGAGAGAATTTTTCCAAATTCGACAAATCTCGAGAAAAGTTCGTCGGAGATTTGTTCTATTATTACTATTTTTTTTATAACTGCAGACGTTAAAAAAAAAGAGAGAATATTTCGTACATCCTTTCCTTGATGGATACAATGTAATAGTATAATATATGTTGTTGAGATTGTTATCTTCCGTGAGTCTCTAATAGCACAGATTTTTGCATTTAGTATAATAGTTACGGGGCGAGCCCGTTTCTAGTAGCACGAGCGTGGCCGCCGATCTCGAAAAACAAAAACATAGTCTAGTCCAGTGCATATTGAATTCGAACTCGTTGAATTTGCATAATTGTCTCTAAACCCGAGGATTCCCGTTTCAATTATGTTCTTCGTTTTTTCGACTCGTCTATTCCGCTACTCGCCGGTCTAGCCGAGAATACGAGAATGACTCGAGCCGGGACGAAACTCCTCTCGGGTCGATTATTCGTATTAAAATATCGCCCGAGGTTCGGCACGCAATTAATCAATATTCTCGTATCGGCTTCGGCTTCTGGCGTTGTTTCAACGTCGGCCGACACGTGAGATTCGCGAGACTCCTTCGTGACTCGTCTTCCTCTCGTTTTTCTCCAATTCTGCATACACACACGCTTCTGTATAGTTACAGTGAAGAAAAATTCTCTATGGTCAAGCCAAAAGCACGAAGCCGTAGAATCGGCGAAGGGCCACGAGAGATTACGCGGCAGACGTAACAAAACTAGACAAAAAAAATTATAAAAAAAAGCTGCCCGAAAAAACGAGACACGCGCCTCACGACCGCGAAAATGAAGGTTTCAGCTCGGGCGGCAGCGTCAATTATACTCGCGATACAAGAGATCGTAACGATTCTTGTTAGTGCCGATGAATGCAGAACCGCGAAAGATCACGAACGGATCTTCGTGCATCTTCTGGCCGCGATTATCACAGAGTTAAACGAGACGAGAGAGCTTGTTACGTCATTTGACATGCAGACGTGAATGCAACCACCTCGTGCAACAATCAATGTTGCGGCACCTTCTATGATTCCCGAAGAAAGGACGTTTGTTAGAATTTGGAGGCGAAAAAGCAAAAAGGAAAATAAAATTAACAAAGACCGGGGACGATGCTAACGTGTTGCGCCGACCGCAAACGCGGTTGAGTTTGTGCGCCGCGGCGAGGATCACGGGCAAAATGAATCCGGGACGAAGTTCGGAGGCTCTAGTTCCACAACGGGAAAGAAAAAAATCGAAATATCGTTAGCAAGAATGAGAATTTCGGCAACTAGACAAGCGAAAAGGGGGGGAGAGCCAATCGAGAGGTTCGAGACTTCTCGCGTGTTTGTGAAGCGTGACCGAGTCGAAGGAATGATCGGTGGCAATGTTGTACGGGGCCGGGGGTAAAAATCGGAAAGAAGAAAGAACGAATGAGGGAAGGAGAGAGACGAAAAGTAGCAGCACGCGCCAGCCACACGCCTCGTGACCATGGGACGTATACGTACACACCTGGGACAGTTGGCAAGCGAGGGATACACGGGGGAAGAAGAGGGAACCAATATTTTCCACCACCGACTTAACAACATTTTTTTTTGTTTCATTCAGTTCTCGTCCCTTTCGGTGTTCTAGGATATTACCGATTTCTCGATCGATTCCGTCGTTTCTTCAGAAATCGGCATCGACCCATTGCCGAATCGTTACAGAATTCTGGATTCGTCGATCCATCAATTCGTCGAGACGAAATATATATAAATCAATTTTCTTTTCATTCATTTATTGATTTCAAAATTATGAACAGAAGATATTTTACTCAATGTAATGAATGAATTAATTGATATATTTAACAATAAATGCAAAATCTTTATGTTATCGTTACGATAATTTTTTCACAGCCGAAAAAAATAGATTCTGCAAATGTTTCATCTACTTCCCGAGTCGACGGATTCATCGATAAAAAGGACTAATCCTTTCGATAATACAAACATTTCACTATACCGACAAAATGAAGAAAACATGGCGAAGAAGAATGTTGCCGTCCGAGAGAAGAGAATTCAATAATGCCAATTCAACGGCGTCGGCGAATACCGCGTAGAGGAGTTAAATAACAGGGCGAACGTGAGAATGCCGTGATACGGTTTGCCCAAAATGACCATAACCGCAGCTTCTTTATGCGGTAAAAGTGACTACCGGGAATCGCGGAATTCGGAATAAAGACTCGGACGTATGGTAACGACGTTCCGAGGTGAGAGACTCCTATTACATGGTGAAAAAAAATCACTAAACCGAGATTCAATAGCGAAATCAAACAGGAGGACTAAACGCCATTGTTGCACTCGGTAAACATGCCCCGAAGCTCTCTTCTCCCGCAGACATAATGGAGAAGTGCGAAGATTCTTCGAAACAGTTTCGCGATTCGCAAAATCAAAAATATCGTAAAAAATTGAGAACGCGAAACCAACTCGTATCGCTCGGATCCAGTGCTATGGATATTGGAAATTATTGTTTTTACACAATGATCTAAGAAATAATGGAGAAACGAGACTCCGAGGAAAGAGGGAGAAACGAGCGCGTGCCATTGTTGAGTTTGGTAAGTGCATCTTACCACAGGTTTCCTCTAGACTGTTTTGTGGGATGCACCAACACGACGTCGAAGCGTGTGTGCACGCTCGGTGTAAACGATTGCACCCATTCGGTGAAACCGTGAAGCGTGTAGCAGGGTGCGTAGCAGCCACCTGATTTTTTTTTCTTTTTTCATTTTTTTTCCACTTTTTTTTATAATAGTTTGGCAGTGGATTAAACCCTTGAGAAAGTGAGCAAGCGAAGAAACGAACCGAACTGGTGGTTCTCTGACTGCGCCTGGCTTGTCTGCCTGCTCGCCGTATGCTTCCCATATGGCTGTGCTACCATCCTCTAAGAACCTATCCCCGATGAGGACCGTCAGAAGCAGCAACAAACCACCACCGAAAACACCGGCACGACCGCAGCAACTCATTGCTTTCTCATTGCCCTCAAACCCGCGCTGTCTTACCGATGTTTCTTCACTTCCCTTATAGACCTTATCGCGAGCTTCCACGTCCCCTTGAACTTTTACTCGCCTATATTCTCTCTCTTCGGCTCTTCGCTTCCATACCTCCGTCTGTGGCTCTTTCACACAAGCGTGTTTGTGCTGCGCGTCGGGAAACTTCACGCTTGAACTGCGAGCACGCGTCGCATTCGGTTGATAGAGACGAAAATAGAGGAATTCATTCATTGTCTTGAGATGGAAGAGCGCAGTCAATTGTACATTTATTTAAATGATTGATTCGCGATGGTGCCTCGGGCAAAAAGACGGAAGTTATATCGCTGCGATTAGCGACCAATTTTGGTTTTACCAGAGTCTTTGGCTTCAGGAGCCAACTCGTTTTTTTTATACACGACCTGTTGCGTCCGTGTAACGTACGACAAAGAGAAAACCACGAGGAAAGAAACTCGAGAAGTCGATAAAAGCGAGAAAGCACGAAAGTTCGGGGATCCCGCGTTTGGTCGGAGGCCGCTCATCGAAAATTGGACGGGTTCGTGTGATTTATTAGCGCCCCCGGACCAATTACCCCACCGAGATCCGGATCACGCTCTTGGGTTCTCACAGAGCCGGATAAACCTTCCACAAAGATTACGTCGATCGTGTATACGGTAGAGGTCCGCATGTATAACACATGTGCTCGAGAATTCTCACATTATGAACTTGACCAAAACTCGTACAAGTTCATCTACCGTTTTGTTTCTTTTCCTTCTTTTCTTCAGATGTTTTACTGTGTTCATTTGCACACGAGAGTAATAGGGAATACTTTACAATGTATGTGATGTTGTCGGTTAGTTGCGATGGGCATCATTGCCGAGGAACGATGCGAGTGTTGAAGAAACGAAGGTATGAGAAAAATCAACAAACGCATTGATCGGATGATCCGTGTGTGACGTGGAAGGTTTCTCGATTCTCGCGAGGGCGCCGGAAGTGGGCGGCCACCTCAGCATCTCTCGACGCTTGATCACGGTCATGCTTCCTCACAGACCCGACGCCTTCCCTCGTCTTCTTCATCTTCCTCGCCTTCGTGTTCTTCATCTTCTTCATTGGATAGAGCAAGCAAAGGCCTCGTGAAGATCGACAACCAAGCTTTACCCAACGTGGGCTGCGTTAACGCGATTAAGCCAACATTCGACTATCGACTTTCATCTTCGAAATTTTCGAAACGGTAACCCTCGAGCTATTAGGGGCTTGCGGCATGGTTATTCCCTTTTTCGTTACTTCCTCGCATGTATGATATTATCGTGATATCTGCTCCTATGTGTATAGTATGCACGTTGGAACGATGAAGAACCATCTGACTCTCTCGTTATCGAAAGAGAACGATCCTCGAATTAGCGAGCGGAAGCATATAGATCGTCAGCGGGCTATAATGCAGTAGCTTCCGGGCCTTTTTGACTTCAACAGCCAAACGTTATGGAATATACGTATATATATGTAGGATGATTTTGGCTATGAATGAACGAACGTATTTACCAAAATGATTGAGTAATTCTGCCTAAAAAAATCTAATCTATGGAAAACTTAAACTCAAATGCGTCGAATGGTATTTTCTACACATTGCAAATATGTACCCACGGATCTTTCATATTTATCATTTTTGAATCGGTTGGTTATTTTTTCTTAATTAAATTTATGAATATGAAAAACGTTTGTGAAGAAAAAAAAAAATCGCAATACTTCTTTCCCCAAAAACTTGCCTTTCCAGTCGGCATTTTCCTTTTCGATGCAAATTGGGTCCAAGAAAGTGTTATTGCAATGCCCTCTTACACCGATTGACAATGTTGATTGCGAGATACAACAATACAAACTAGAACCCTTGTTTCACAGCACGGGGTACAACCTCTTCGCAATCGGTTCTATCTTTCACCAATTTTCTCCATTCCCTGTCGCCATTTCGAAACAAAAGACATAATGAAAAAAAGGAGAGAAAAAAACAAAACTTTCCCTCGTCTCTCTTGCTCCCGAATAAAACTCCGCCAAGGGCAAGACCGAAGAGTCCAAAACTGAGAGCGAGAGTGGGTGAAGAAAAAAGAAAAAAAAAAGAGTAGCGAGTAGACTTCGGCTTTGTTTCAGAGAAACTAATGTATAGTAGTCGTGTTTTCGGGAACGTAAAACAAAACCCCAAAAGAGAGACTAACGAGATAACTCGTGGGGTACATGAGATATGCCTTGTTGAACACGATCCGTTTTCGGGATCTCGATCTAAATCTCGATAGGCGGTTGACGAGCGGTTGCGGACCTGTGAACCACGAGATACAGGATCGGACGACGAAAATCGGGGGAGTGAAAACTTTGGCGTACCTGTTGTCGTCGTCGCCGTCGTCGACTCTCCTCGGCCATGGACCATCGGGGAGCCTGAAGTCCTGAAGGGACATTTTTCGGTTGCCAGACGAATACCCGACTGATACGAAGACGAGATATATCTTCGTGTTGAAATAGGTGCGAAGAGGCCAAAGGACCAACCAGTTCCCAGTGAGTCGGTAGCTTCCGGTATAGTCGACCATATCGTCGTAGTCATGTCCCACAGCTTTCCCATGCAATATTCTCCCAATTATTTAAACAAAACGGCCAACCTTGTCGGAAACTTTCCCTTTATCAGTAGTCAAAAAATAGAACGGCCAGACAATTGCCACCAATACCGATATATAAATTTTATGCATGAACCGTGAAAAAAATTTTGAACATATTTATGTTGGAAGATAAAATCATTCACTAGCACGTTCAATTTCCAACCAGTTTTTAAAACACAACTGTACATTAGGTATCCAAAAGTGTAATGAATTTCAAGAAACTGTGTGTTGGAATTTTGAACTTTTTTCAACATAAAAAAATATGGTACTTTTTATACAATCGTTTTTTTTAAATATTTTGAGCATGATTTGTCAATTAATGGTCTAGGATGTCTTGACTTCCGTTTATTCGAAATGTTACCAACACTTTGAATTTTCAGGTTTTTTCTACTCCTATCCTAACGCCAGGCTCTCCTGCGGATTGCCCTACGGCCGCAGTTTCCCCCGTGTCTCGACAGGGAGACCTTTAAACATTGTGCAAGCTTGTGGCGCGAGTCGCCTTCCGCTTTCCGTTTCGCCGGGCACCCCGTGCGCTCCTTTGACACGCCATCAGATTACAACCGTAACGAAAAAAAGCCCCCGACAGTCCGAGGATTTCTCTTCCACGGGTGGAGAAGTAAAACTTCACCTTTTACGCTATCCCTGAAGATCGAACGGGCGCGCGCGAGCCCTTTGTCTTTCTTTTGGGTTTTTCGTTCTTTTTCTCTTGTTGTTTTTTTTAATACCCACCATATATTAGATGCAGTGCGGCTGCTCATTTTATTGGAGGGTTGCAGCCACTATATCCTCGGGTCTCTCCGTATTTGCATATATTCAGAAGTCTCACGCTGTATAATGCATGTGACGAAATACCGGGGAAAAAAATTGTGAAATCTTCGATCATGGATGGATAGGATTTCTTGGGAGAAATTTCGACGCAGAAGCGTGGGAGGCTGGTCTTTGGGAATTTTTGTAAAAGACCGATGAAACCGCTGGAACTTGAAACTTTTCTTAGCAATCACGATTTTTTTTTTAGTTCTTATGATTTAATTTAGATTTTTTCGCCGTTTAAAGATAACTCAAAGAATTAAACGAAGAAATCAGCTGACGGAGTAAGTTGTATGATCCAAAATCTTGATCGATCAGGGTTGAAGTCCGTGAGGATGAGTCTACGAGAAAGGGGTGAAAACTTGAAGAGCTCTCACAGTTCCGTGAACGTTTTACAGCGGTAAAATGGAATAGCGTGGGAGTATCGCGACTCTTCGTAGTCGGACCAGAACAGGAAGAGTTCCCATGATGACGAGATAAAAATTTAAACGAGATTTGGTCCGTACCGTGAGAGAGGATTCGATCCGAAACTTGCGTGCCCCGCTAAACTCATCGTTGAATGGAACAAAAATAATTTTTCAACTCCCGATAACGCTAAAGTTGTCATCGATGACTGTTACGATTTTTTTTTTTCTGAGCTTTCGAAGAAACTCAAGAGCTTCGACACTATCGGCGATTCAAGGGGATGAGAGATCGCCGATTATTTCGATTTCGGTCGACTCTGATTGCTCACGAATTTGAGGACGAAAAAATGAAGAATCCAGTAACGTAATATATATCGATGCTCGGTTGCTCTTACAGGTGTTAACAAATCCTCGAGTGGACACCCGTCGGCACCTGACACCGCGCGTTAGGCCCCGAACTGTGCGCTCGTACGTCGAGTCAAGAGAGAAGCGAGAACGGTGCGCGGCGCTTTGCTTCGAATTCACCGGGTGGTCCAGCAGCGACAAAACAGAGAGCGTTATACCGGCGTTTCAAGGGAGTTTCGGGTACGAAGCAGGATCAGGATCGCTATAAGCGGCACCGGCCAGAAGCACGGTAACCGCAGGCATCGGCCAGGACACGATACATTATCTATACACGATCTTCGGACTTCGAACCGGCCATGAAATTCACTTCCAATTACGCGTTCGTCAATCGACAGGACGACCGAGTATCGGGAATTCATTCTCGGTATTAGTCTCTATTCCTCGCTTCTATGATCAGCGATAACGATCGCCGCATTGTTCGGTGTGCCCGAGATCAAATTTGATTAAAAGAAAAATGGAAGGAGACAAAACATTTTTTTAATCTCCCTCACAAGATGAAAATTTAAATATTGATGATTTTATCGATTGCTAGGTCAAGATTTTGTCGATTTTTTACACCAACTCTTGCTTATCAACGTTACCGATTATAAAACGTCCGATATCTTCAAGAAACGTTTATCAACGCTTCGTTTTCGATTTTTCTGTCACAGCGGCGCCAGCGAGCTGTAACAATCGATTATCGATATTTCGTCTCGGGCATGGGCCACCTTGAAGTTTCGAAGTATAGTTATAGCAAATTCTCGGGGTGATAAAAGCCAAAGTAGCCGCCAACCGAACGATTACCCACGGACCGCCGCCTACTAATATTCCACCGCTCAGCGAAATAACGAGCCCTCAGGATCCAAGCCAGCAGTATACAAGACCACGGGATGGACGAGACGAAGCTGAGGACCCCCGAAAAAGTCGCTTCGTGAGTTTGTCTCGTTGAGCACGATCCGTAACAATCGATCGGTGTCGCGTTCTACTCCGATACTCTCGCTTTCGTTTTCATACCTTCTTCCCCACCCGACAACTCCTTCTCCCCTTGGCTCTTGACTGCTAATACTCTTCGCAGTTTGCCGTGAAGGAGCCGGTGACCACCACGAAGTGGGCGCGCGACCACCGTCGCGAAATCGGTTCATCCGACTGCCTCGAGGACATTTCGCTCATTCTCTACTCCTCCCACTGGGAGAAGAGAAGAAAAAGGAAACGTCTCACAGCGCAGGGACGTCTAAACGGACTGTTTACTCAGCCACGCTTCACGGTCGAAGATCTGAGGATCGGGAGTTTTTGGACTCCTCTGGATAGGCGCCGGATTCCCGATCAGGTATGATGATGACAGAGGAACAGTATGACCGGTCCCTCCCGCTGCGTATCGAAGGTACATTGTTTCCCTTCGTTCGGCAGAGCCACCGAGGAAGGAAGTAAGAAATAAAGGAAATCGAAGGTCTAATCGACGTAGATCGAACTTCAATGAGCATGGATCGCACGGGATGTATTTAGAGCATTAAAACAACGATAAAGTCATCGACCTCAGTTGGAACGGAAATAATTTGAGCTTTTGTTTTAAATTATAGAGAACTCCTATCGGAGAAAAAAATAAAATAAAAACAGATCATAGGCGATAGATGATATAGAGCCGAAACAAATTATTTTGTCGTTTTCCATTCCAAGTATCTGGAGATTCAATTTTATCGTGGAAATCATGGGTGGCACGAGAGGTTGAAACATTAAAGCAGACTAATGTGACACAAACTGTTTGACCCGTTCCTCCCAGAATGACGACTTTGGATGAAAAGGAAAAAAAACACCCAAGAAAAAGGATCTAATCGCAGTTCCAGTGCACGGAGCTGCAAGAGAGCTCCCTCTCATTGCCGTAGCGAAGAAGAGGCTACGTTGAAACAGGCCGACAAAGGGATGAGATCGTCGACCACTTCTCGAGAACGACCCGACCTCGCGACTCGTAAATTGCGAAGGGCACGGGTTACAACAACGCCTCTGAATCGTCCTGCGCTCTTTTGTGGTAGTACGCAAGCATCTTCGTTCTTTTATTCTCAGACTATTTGCGTCCCGCTCTTAATTGCTATATCGCAAGAGGGAACGTTGGAACTAATTATATTAACATGCAAAAAATAGATAAAAAATAAATAAGAATTTGTCAGTGAACGGAAGATTTACGAAAATGTCTCTTTTATGAATTATCGTAAATATCATTTTTTTTCAACTGGGAAAAAAAAAGGCCAAGTATTCCGAAAAAAAAAACTAAAAGATAAGTTCGAGCCGATTTATATAAAATGCGGTAAGTCTGGGTTCTCCTCTCGATGTATGTTTTCCCCGACACCAGTGTTTCCCTAAAAGGGCGACTTCGTTATCTGCGATGGTTCTCGATGTTTTGTTTCATTTTATCTTCTTTTTTTTTAGACGTAATTTGTGTAATCGTGCGTCGTCGTAGCATCGGGCCAAATAACGCCGGTCGTCGTGCATCTGTGCGCACGATCCGGCAGGTGCCCAAGGGCCAAAAAAGGCTTTTATCGAGTCAGGCGCGCGCGCCTTCTTCTGGCTCCTCGCTCTACGTGTTATACGGCTTCCTGTCCCATCTGGACCGCGATCCTTACCCAAATACCCAGACCTATCGTCTAATATGTGTAGGTTTACTTAAAAAACGAAAAAAAAAAACAACAAAAAACAACCGAAAAAAAAACGAACGTGTACAGGTACTCGACTCATCTCCGCTTTTGTGGAAGACTTCGTAGAAAAAAGGGTTCCGATTCATAGCAGGGAACTACCTGCGACTACAGTTGGCGATATGTGCAAAGATATTGCCTGAACCAAACGCATATCGGTCGCATTTTAGACTATGGACAGTTCAAATTTATTCAAAAAAACACTTCGGTGACTCGCGTTATTGACAATTCCTTTTAACCAATAAAATAAAAATGATCGCGGGTAATTGCAAAAAATGAATGAGTTGATAAGAATAAATAAATATTATGAGATGGTAAAAAAAAACTGATCGACGATAAAACTTCGGTGGTAGGCGCGAAGACGGGACGAGTATTGCGCAAAAGTTATTCGAACGTTGACGCGAACGAGGGGAACCGAGGACGGGGCGCGTGTATCCAGGTAGGCCGCGCGCAAGAACGAGGCGCGGTGTCAGGAAGGTGGAATACGAGAGACAGATATTGAGGAAGAGGCGTTACGCTCATTACTACGTTGCGCCGCGTGCCGCGCTTCTCCCCTCGCTCATATTCGCCGGCTACAAATCAAGCAACACTTTAATGCGTTTGAAAAGCTCTCGTGCCCCGCGCGAAACTCCGCGGCGATCGCATGCAAATCGCGCTAGGCCACGATCTTTTCGCGAACGTTAATTTGTCGGTGTTAAAGTGCCCGCTGGAAAGAAAGTGCATATTGCATCGCGCGCGCACCTCGTCCTGCGACTTTTTTTCTCGTACAATTTTTCGTTACCCAACGAGTTTAAATTTTTCTCGGTGCACCGAAGAAAAGGATGAAATTCCACGCCCGCCGGAATCCGCCGAAATCGAGACGATTTCGTTTCGTTATTTCTTTTTATTACGTTTTTTTTATTTGAGAAAAATCGTGATGCGCGTGTCCCCGGTCAGCGACGGGCGGTTTCGTACGTCCCGCTGCTGGTCAAACAATAAATTTCAAATTGAGATGATTTTCAGCAAGAGTCCACCCGCGGGTTCCCTTTGCTATGGGAGATTTTTGGAGGAAGGACGAGCGCGCGCGCAGGGCCACCCACGGCCATCGGCCTGCATTAATCATCGCGCTCGCAGTGGACGAGCAGCGCGTATATATATGTATATGTGTTTCTCTTCGAACTCACGCTCGATCTCGCTCTCTGTGAGGGAGTCCCTCTACCCGGTTCTCGGACATCTCAATTCCTCTCTCGCAGCTCCTTGGACGACCGCGAGCATATAATGCGCGTATAAGAGGGGCAGAAAGAGAGATACGAGAAAGGAGCTGCTGAAGACTGTGGCTGGCCTCTCTCGGGCCAACGTCGACGCCCATTCCCGTTCGTTTCGCTCTCATAAATACACGAACGACGAGTCTCGTACGAGTTTTCTGTAATCGGCTCGGATTCTCCATGCGAGAACGAATTTCTAAATATTTTCCCTTTTTTCTTTAAAGTTTCTATATAGATGCGTATAGGTGTGTATATGCGAGAATTCCGAAATTGAACTGCAGGATTTTGGAGCTTAGATTGGAAAACGTATTAAGCTCGAAATTCTTCCCAACGATTGCGAGAATAGAAAGATTTCCTCGCGGGTCTAATAACCCGGGAATTATATTTATATTAGGAGGGACTGAGGATTTTTTAATACCATACTGTACAGCGACGACTTAATTTTGTGTATTAACGAACTGAAACGGGTAGACACAACGTTGCAAACATGTCATTCGTCGTTCGTATCTTAATGGATAGTTTTTCGTGTGGAATGAGCGATTTCGTAGGTGGTTAAAATGACAAACCCTTGCAGATGAAAAAAAACATGGCAATTAGATCGAGAGTGGTGGGTCAGAAATTCGAAAGAATTCGATGTTAAATCCATGCGCCATTTCCGAACCCCTTAATTAATAATCGCTGCATCATTAGAAAAGTATTAAGGTGTTCGGTGTTTAGTTTCATCGAAATACATTTTTGTGGTACCAGTAAACGATATGAAGGAAACGATATCAAAATTAGTAAAAAAAAATGTGTTCAGTGAATCGCTCGGTAACTTAGCTTTTTCAGCCCCCGTTGATTCGTTCGTTTTTCTAAACATATGCATTTTTCAGGAAGTTTTATTTTAATGCGATTTCATCAAAACGAGATCTTCAGTTTTTTCGAATTTACTTGTTTTTTTTAGAACAAAAAAAATATGTCTTCCGGTGTAAGGTTGTCAGTATTAGGAAATCAGGCCTGAAGCGTCCTAAAGTGCTAAGTATACTCTTAAAAAAATAAAAAAAAAAACCGAAACAAGAAATGAAGTGATACGTTGATGCGACGTAAATGGAGGAAGACGAATTACACGATATGATGGACAGCAGAAGGATATTATCCCGTCACCGATGTTTTATATACGGGAACC
Organism: Ischnus inquisitorius; assembly: GCA_963924025.1. Classification (NCBI taxonomy): domain Eukaryota; kingdom Metazoa; phylum Arthropoda; class Insecta; order Hymenoptera; family Ichneumonidae; genus Ischnus; species Ischnus inquisitorius. The sequence goes on from OZ001250.1 coordinate 12,337,947, forward strand.
CCGGCGCGTTAAGATCCGCTACAACGAGAGGGTTAAAAGAACGAGATCCCCCGGCCTCGCGGTCTCGCCGCGTTTTCATACTATGCCGACGTCCGCCCACGTTCGCGGCTCGTTACTGCCAACACGATAGTTTGTCAGTATCCTCGCCCCCGCGCTCTCTCGCTTCTTCGCATACTTCTGGTGGTGTATCTCGCGTTGGGCTCCGAATTGTTCGAAATTCATAGTAGCGAGAGAGGGAAGGGTTATACAAGCGCGAAAAACCGGTGAGGGAGGATATAGGAGAAGAAATGAGCGGCGATGAGCAGCATCTTCCCGTGACCCCCCGACAAAGAGCTTTTACCCCGGCAACCTTTTGGTGTTACATCCGTAATCACGTAATTGGCCTGACTGGAAGGCAGGCGAGCCGAGCTTGTCATAACGAGTTAACCTCGCCGACCGCCCCGGACTCGAGCCAATGGAAAGTGTAATAATAAAAATGTAAGATGTAGCACTCGGCCGAACGAAACTTTTTGTTCTTTATATGTACAGTTGAAAGTCTCGATAGTCACGCGGCGCCTCTCTTCGGCAAACCCGTTTTCAAGTGCTAGCTACGAATTATATGAAGCTCTGTCGATTTTTTTACTTCCTTAACGAGTAAACTCCGAGGAAATGAACGCAATGAGAAAATGTACAATTTCCGCGGTTTTCTCGTATCCGTAAACTTGAAGAGTCCAAAAAAACCGGGTCAAGCTCTCATGAAGCGTAGCTTTTTAAAAATGTATCAACTTTGGATTAAAATTCAAATAAAAATGTCATCAATATCCAAGACAAAATAATTATAAACTTTTTCATGAAAATGCCGATGTCGGCCAAATTTTATACCAAACAATCTCGATGGTGTATCAAATTCTCGAGCCCCGAAAATTTGCGCCACTTACGATCTCTTTTTTGGCACACACACCGAATCATTTTTCTAAATGTAATTTTCAGATATTATGGAACATTCGGAATGCGCTTACACGAAAACAAAGCTTCTTTTACAAGAAATCAAGAAGAGATTTTGTTTATCTGCGTTGATTAACTGCGCCTTGATTTTTTCCATACCTAAACCCAGATCGAGCGAACGCGTACCAATTTAATCCTGACACGTGGCGGACTATTTTGATGTTTGCGTGTGCTCGATCGGCGCGCAACACAAGTACCCGACAGGCCCTTATTCGGACTCTCCACGTGCGTTATGAAAATACAACTGCATCGCTCTCGTTCTCTCGGAGCCAATTAGATAATGGATTGCAAAGTTTTCTTTTTCCAGTTATACTCGGCATTTTAGAACCGTTGCCTGCGCACGTGTACCAATATTTTTATTACTGCGATAGCTCAAGACAAATCTTGAATGCCCGGACCGGGTCTTTCTTGGCAAAAGCCCTCTACGCTTCCCAAGCGTTGGGAATTGGTGAAGACAAAAAAAAAGCGAGCGCGTATTAATATTAGCGCGAGAAGATACGGCTCGGATCGTGAGACGAGAAGGCTCGTACGCGTATAATAGTAGTAACGCGGGGCGGTGAGCTATTGCCTTGCGCCGGGCGTCGCTTGTTGGTTTAAGCCCCGGCTAAATTTGCTGATCAAACAAGAACGCCCGATCTCAGCAGAAAAGAAGAGAAACGAATATGAGAGAAAAAAGAAAAGAAGCGAAAATTAAAAAAGGAACGAGAGAGCTGCGAGAGGGATCGACGCGCGCGAGCGATTCGATCGCGCAAAAAACCATCGGCGAGGAGTTGGCCACATAATTAAATGGGATCAATAATGACGGCCCTCATCCGGATCGAGTGTATTAACTTAATTGCTTTATTAGATTAGATTCACCTTAAAATTGAGGATACGCGCGCTCGCGCGCGCGTGGGCGTCTGCGTCCCGCAAACACAAACCTCCACACTTATGTTCTTCGCACTCCTGTGCTTTGGCGCCTGTGTGTGCGAACGTTCGCAGCGTGTATGTTATTTGGGGGCTCGGACTTTCGGCAAACTCTGCGGCTACGAAAATATAGTAGGTATAACGAGAGAAAGAGAGAATAACCCTTTGCACCCTTTACTCACTTCCTTCGGCTCTTTCCCACTCTTTTCACCCCTTTAATTTTTCGTTTTTTTCCTTTCGCTCTTTTGTTTTTTCTCATTCACTCTCACCTTCCATCGTACACTACGCGCAAGCTGCGAAAGATGCGAGCGACCACCGCCTACACCGGTATTCTTTTTCCGAATAACTAGACATTTTCGGGTGTTCAAAGTCACACGAATTATCCTAATACGCTAACTGACACGCTATTACTATGAAAAGTGTCATCATCAACGTTTTGTACTCAGGTGATAGTTATTTCAAATTTGCAGAGTACAGAAAAACAGTTATTTTACACTCGAAAATTCACTGTAAATCGATTAATTTTTATTTATTGAATTTATTTAATAATTGCATGATTATTATTATTATTATTATTATTATTTCAATGGAATTTTCATGTAAAATATAGTTTGTCCATAAAGAAACAACATTTTATATATTGTGGATTCGCAGAGCAACAAATCTTCGATAAGATTTTTTTTTTATTGTTTAAATAAATATAAATAACGGTTGAACAAATTTTCCAAGCAACAGTGACGCGTATCGTCTCTGAAGCTAATATTTCCGGTTAGCGATTTCCACCTGCGCGATTCATCGGCGACTCGTTCGACGAGGAGTCCACGGATCTTTTCAGGGAGACAAATGTCCGATGAATTCTATTATCGACAGAAACGATAAATTCTCTCTCGTGACACCGCGCGGCGTTTGCCGTCGCGGCGGGATTTTCATTGATGTTACAGTTATACGCACACATTCGAATCGGGCAGCACCTGCGTACGCGGCTCCATCGCGAGGAACTTATCCTTTACGGTTTCCGGACATCACGAAAGATCCGACAGTAACCCCCGTATTATAGCTGTGTTATTCTACGTGAAGGCTCCTTCGATCGTCGGGTGTTTATTCAATGCAAAAGAGGTTGCGAAGGGAACGAGAAAGATGCCGAAATGTTTATAGAATCTCGACGAGTACAAAACGATATTGAAGCGTATCTTTCGTGCGTTTGACGCGAGATACGCTACCGCATGTCTCTTAATCGACTTAGAAGACTTCGGACAGATCGGTAGATCAAAAAATAAAAGTAAAAGAAGAAAACCCGAATGGACAATATCGTGTGCAACGTCTACGTTTCAATCCTCGATCCTCCTGGATCCTCCTGGATCACTCTCTCCCTCTATCGGTGTTTTTCCATTTCTCTTTGTTTTCTTATTTATTTTCTCAAGTTTTTATTCGCCCGTCTCCGTCTTCATCCCTTAATCCGATTGCGTGTCCCATGACTCGTAGCAACACTCGACGATGAGAGTACGATCGATTCTCGAACGAACTAGCGTATATTTAGCATATCCCACTCGACTGACAGCATGTTATTTCACCAACAAATAATACGCAAGCCGTTGCGCATTGTTGCGTGAGAGAGAAGGAGCGAGACAGGGGGGAGTTCGAGAGAAGAGGCTCGAAGTGAGGGCACTTGAGACTCGAGGGGCTCCCTTAAACGCTTTTAAATACGTGCGAAGAATGCACCGACGAGATTGGGACCTTTGAGACGAGAGAATCGAAGGAACGAAAAGAGAGCGAGAGGTTCTTCACGTTTCTCTTTCAATGTACCGATATGTATACGTATATATGTATTCATATACATATATATCGGCACAGTCGCAAGACGATCGACCCGTGGAGACTACCTGCTAAATTACAATGACGAGTCGACGACCCGTTTTGGATGGAAGAGAAGGGCTCAAACGTTCGAGTCTCCAATTAACTCGAACGCAACTCTTCCCGAGACAATGGACAAGAAAGCATTTCGGCAGCAACACGAATGAGGTGGAGATAATCCAACGAGACTCTGGTAGTAGCAAACTAAAACGCCGAACTTTCTTCGTTTTTTTTTTTCTTTAATACAATGATCTTTGATGCGCTGGTGCGAGTGGGTGGACAGGAGTCTCACGTCGAATAATCACAAAACTACCACCTTCCGATCCAGTCGTATCTTTTGTTATTCTCTCGTTTTGCTCTTTCTCTTCTTGTGTATCATTCTTAATTCAACGTTTTCCTAATTGATGGAAGATGGGAGAAAGAAGATCGAATCCGTCACGCGCGCGTTTCTGTTTTTCTTTGGAAACAATGCACTTCGGGCGATTCCGAAAATCTCGGGGCGAGAAGAGACGACACCGCCTCTCGGATTCTTCGAATTTTAGTTCTTCTTCGGCGAAGTAGATAAACAAAATGGAAATTCGCCGGTTGAGAAAATACCGAAAATACAATAATTGATAATTATCGATAAAAAAAATCATTAACAATTATTATTTTGTTGGCAATTTTTTCGGGAGAAACACAAAATAATAATTTCAAAAGGCGATTGCGATTTATTGTTTCATTAACGTTATAAAAATAAATAGTATAATTGGGTGACTTCCAAAGCATTCGATATATTTTCTTATTCTGTTTCCGAAATGATCGATTGATTAATGAAACAATGTTGATTGGGGGAAACAAATCACTTTTGTTATTCAAGGCTCTCGGAACTTTTTAGCGATTTTTATCCCAGTGATATTTTTTCGACCCCGAGAGCTTCGACGTCGTAGAAAAATGTCGTACAACTTTTGTCTCTGAATCATGCACGAGAATGGGGCTCGTTCATGATTCTTAATAGCTCGTGAATTTAGTATGAGAAAACTTTCGAGCAAGTTCCTTTGTCGCGAACAATCGTTGTTTACAATACTCGAACGAATCTCGAGCGTTCGCGAGGGCATTGTACGGTTTTTTTTGTGTTTGCGTACTCGAAGGACGCGTCATCGAGGGCGCGACGAATTTTTTTTTATCTGGACTAGTCTGGATAACGAGGGCGCACTCCTCTCCCTCTCGTGAAGTATGTCCCGTGACTAATTGTTCCGTCGGACGCGTAGATGTGAATAATAAGCGCCGCGGCGTTCGATAGACTAAAGGCCGAACCCACACGTTATTTCGGCGCTGCTCGAAGAGCGAATCGAGCCCGTGGAATGGTTAACGTCCCTGGAGACTCGAGCTCGAGTTTTTCTCCCCCCGGGAATCTTCGGCGATTATTCGTATAGATCGGCAAACATTTCCCACAGATCGACCGAACGACGAGTAGCCGCTGCTCGACGAAGCACAAAGATTGAATCAGTCAAATAATCCTCGAGTCAATTGACTCGAAGTCTCAATTCGACATCAAGAAAAAGAGATTTTTTCGCCCGAACAACATTTAAAAAAAATTATATTAATTTATCAGAGACCCATTAATAAGCCAGCGATAGTTGAATTAATTTAACCAGTTAAATGAATTATTATCGTTTTTTTTATTAATTTGATGAGTTACTTTGATTCTCAATAATTTGTTATATATTTTATATAACATATTATTAGAACTAATTTAAATTCACACGAATGAAAAGAGAAATGTCTCTTCTGGGTACGAAGAAAAAAACTCTCGGTCTCTGTATCATCGTATCGTCTCAAAATACCATAATAATCTTGAGTGTGTGTACGCGGGTCTTTTTTTGTTTCGTTATAACGCGCGATGCTGTGTAGCACGGGCGAGCAGTTCACACCTGAGAAATCTCATTCGGGAACGAAGCGGAAAGGAGCGTGAGTCGTCGGAACACACACACACACCATTCATTCCAGCGAGGTTTGGAGTGGTCGGCTACGCGTCTCAATGGACCGCTCGTGACTCGACTACCCCGTACAAAATCTCTCGCTTAATACGCGCGCGTTTAGTCCCGAACGACGCCGGACCGAACTTCCATGATAAATACGTGCGAGAGAAACAGCGCGAGAAATATCACGAAATTTCGCAACTATATTAGAAAATTATATCATCGCTCCCGGTGGAATACACTCGATTCGGCGACGATAGAATGAAAGCGGAGGCAGGAATCGTGAATAAAAAGAAGAAAAAAAGAACCACGAGGACCGGAGCGCTGAAAAATGGATTCGCCACTATTCCTAGGCTGGATTATCATAATACCGTACGCTTTTTTTTCGACAACTTCTTTTTTTCCACGTGACGCTAAACGGTGAGAAAAAAAAGTCCCACAAATAGTCGAATCGACATCAAAGGTGTGAACGTGGCGAGCCGCGAGTGTGTCGCACATCTACTCGGATTACTATTAGCTCTGTTTCATGCATTCACCGCCGAAATTTTTCATCGACGATTCTTGTCCGACCGCGACGACACGGGTAGTAGCTTGTTATTGTATGCATTTGAATAAAGTTGCAAAATATAAGCCGACGTTTCTCGTAACTTTCGACGCAACCTCATTATTAGATGATATTTCAGGTCTCTGGATTAACTCTCGAAGAGATTCGGGGCTTCTTTTTTAATTCCCACAACATCGCGCCGATATCTATGCAAGTTCGGGAGTAACTAATGGGCCCGGCAGTGGCTTAACTTGCGCGTTGACAACGCACTCGTACCTTCGGAAAGTTCAAAAAATCTATGTTCTAGCTGGTAAAGCAAAAAAACTTGAAATTATCGTAACGAAAAATGATCAGAACGAGATCTAAATAATTATAATTAATACTTTTAACGCGTTATATTACAAATGTACTAAATAACTGCTATTGTTGTCAATATTATTATTAGCTGAAACGTGGAATTTTCTTGAAGAACGGAAAAAAGTGCTACATCTTGACTGAACTTGAGAATTAAACGCAGAAAAACGTTCTGAGACTCGGCGTCCCGAGTGCTGGAAGTGCAGGGAGGTCCGAAACGTGACTAAATGCTGCGAGTAATATAGAAAACACCTTCGAGTACCTACTCGACGACCAACTTCTGCTTCTTTTCGCTCATTTCTTTTTTGTTCTAACTAATTCCGCAGGATTCACTCGAGTCAGGAAAGTGTGAAAGAGGAAAAGCGAGCCTCTCGTAAGCGCGTTCTGTTTCCCAAAAATCTTGAAGATCCAACGAGGTTTATGAGAAAAAAAAAAGGACAGAAGAGAGAAATAATTATCACGACCACCCGTGAAAACAACGAGTCGACGAGGATTCGGGGTACGAGGGATCGGCGCGAAGGAGAGGAGATAGAAGTCAGCGCGGAGAGAGGAACTTTCGCCACGGTGACGAGGACCGTTCGTCGGGTCAACCCTCTTCGCCACTCGAAACGGATTATCGTCTCGGATCCTCGTTCGCTTTTCCACCCGAAAATCGTGTAATAATTTACCTCCACGAGACGAACGGGCAATTAACGCCCTGGCAGCCAGAACGACTCGTCGGCTCGTTCGAAGTGTGAGAAAGAGAAAACTAAACGTTATTTTGTCTGGACACAGAGGAGGCGCGCGCGAGCCCACGCCCGCCACCCTTGACCCGTTCCGTCCATTCGGAAAATTACATTTGAAAAATTTTCCTCCCCCTTCGTCGCTCCAACGTATTTTTCACTCCGTTCTCGAGTGTCTCCACCCGTTGGCGCGTATCACGCTTAGCATGAACCAAATTCTTGCGACGTACCGAACTATTTGGTAGTGCGATATCGAATGCAACGGAGCCCTAAACGCTTGTCCGAGTGTGAGCGACTGTTGGTTAATCGCCAAAAGCTTCTTAAATATCTCATGCCGCCCGATAAATTCCTCGGGTGTGGGAGGTTGTTCTCGATGGCCGTATCGAAATTTCTATTGAATTCCGTGAGTCTCTTGTGGGAATATCGATTGTTTAATTTTCCGTGAAATGCGTCAGAGGCGTCAGGTCCAGTTACTCGTATGCTCGGTCGTTCTCGTCGGAGAATAAACTAGAGAGAGAAAGAAAGAGAGAGAGAGAGCCCCGGCTCTCTTCCCTCTCTTCGCGTGATGCTGTAACGATGTGAAAAGATACTTCGAAAAGCTTCTCACCGCGCGTCTCTGTCTCGTTTCACAGGGATATCTCTCCGCGTGCTTTCGCCCTTTCACACGATGAGTTACCCCAAAAAACGAGAGTGTACTGAACATTGACCCGGGGAAGGGGGCTCGGACGATGATGCCACGGGTGTAACGAGAAGAGATATGAAATTTGGGACCCGATTCTCGTTCGCACAATATTCGAGATTTATATGCGGTGGTCCAGCGACGCAACTCGAGCTCCTTTCCTTACGAGGATGGGATAGATGTATCGCGTTTTAACTTTGCCTGTGGTGATGCTTCTCGGCCATCGGTGTTTCTCCACGTTCTTCGTGGAGTCTTCCCACGGAGTCGCATCGTTCCCCCTCCTCCGTATTCTCTCCTTATTCTTCGGCTTCCCATCCTTCTTGACCAACCTCCGTATTTGCTTCTTCTTCTCCTTTTCGCCTCTTTTCTTTTTTAATCCTCGTGGCTAGCCATTAGCTTCAGTTTCGTTGGCAAGCTAAACTTGTCGTATTTTTTTTATAGATTGGAAAAAAATGTTAAAATCCATTTTCCATCCCAAGTAATCGAGTTAGTACAATGCGTACGTTAATATGCAACCGAATCCGATGCAAGAATTGCAATAGAAAATATTTTTCTTGATTTTTTTCCGATATTTCTTCTATGGAGTGGACATACTTAATTTTTTAGATAATAAAATCTACCAATCATGATGTATATAATTTTCATCGATAAGTTACCGCAAAAACAAAAACAAAAAAATTCCCATAAAATTTTTTTACCATTCAAAAGAAATTTTTATAGGACAGCAATAATAATAGTCAGAACAATAATTTTGTATGGCAGAGAAACATCTTTTTACTTCGACGGCGAATTACCAATTGTTTCTCTGCCTTCGTTATTTCTTCTGTTTATTTCGAGAGGTTTCTCTATTTCGATCGGTAGCCGTTTGGTCACACAGGAGGGTGCCGCATTGTGGTTTGCAGGGGCTACACGAGAATCTATCGGCGCGGCGGCATTGCACTTGAACCGCCGTGGCTGTGATGGCGAAGATAGACGAGTCTCTACAACGTTTCAGCGTCAAACACCGGTACTAGTACTGTTATATTGTATACTGAGGCATTAGCGAAGAGGCGTGGCGGAAAGGGACACCACAGAAAAAAATCCCGACACCCATTGTGTCGCCGAATTCAATACAGAGATTTTTTTACTTGTTTTTTTTTCGAGCTCAATTGTTTTTCGGGCTCTTCTCGTCCCTGTTCATTACGGAAAATGTTTGCTTTGTTTCCATTTTTTTAACACATAGATTATTTTTTTTATGTGAAAAACAATAGCATATTTGGAAGCAATATTCCAGGTTCTTCAACTTCTCGTCGTGGACAACACGACAAAAAAAGATAAATGAAAGATATTTCCGACGAATTTACGCACGACAATCTTTTTCACTTATATAATTTCGGAAAAATCGTCTCCCGCTATTATATCGCCATTTGCGTGAAACGACTTCCTGCGCCGAGTCGGCGATGAATTTTCGTCGCATTCGTCTCGGGCCGAATCTCGAAGGACCAAGAACTCGTTAATCGGGGACAACCGAGGTAACGATGAAACTGGCCGAGAGAAAATGCTCCGAAGATCCTCGTTAACTTCCGTCGGTTCGCTAATATCCGTACTCCGAGTTTCCTCCTCGAGGGCAATTCCCCGAGATGACCGGTCGGAAATAACGCGACCCGCAGGAAGTCCCAAGAAATTCCGGCGCATATCGGCAAGAAGCAAAATTTTTCTTCTCCATAAACCAACCGGAAAACCTTGTGAAATTGGCGAGGGTCGTTTCCGCAATGCGACGTATGATTTATCGATCTTTCTCATCGGCATTGTTTTTTTCCTTCCCGACGATTGAAGAACGCAAAAAAAATCTATCTTGTCCAAACAATCGACTCGTGCCTTTGAAAATTGCCGAATCAATGGTTGCTCTTTCTTTTTCCTCGTTCTTTGGAAAATACCGAATCGTATAGAAGAGAAAAAACAAGAAAAAAAAAACAAAGCTTCGGAGATCCATCGACACATCGGTACAGAAATAAAGGAACACCGAACGATCACAATGGACTTCGAAAACAAAACTATTATTCGAACTATTATCGAATCCGCCGATTAGAATGAGTTCGACTCTTTGTCTCTCGGCTAAGAGTGTTTCCTAATTTTTCTCGTACATTAGCTTCCATTAGTTCAATATTTTCATCGGCTCTGAAATGAACTTTGCTTAAATACCTTTGAAAATTGCCGAATTTTTTGCTTCGGCGAATCCAAAGTCGAAAGGTAACCTTGTACGAAAAAAGTGTTAAAAAGCAACCTAAGACTCTACCGTGATTCTGTTTCCGTCCACCATTCGCGAATTCGAGAGTCTCGGACTTCCCTGCATTTAAACAGCGCCGGATCATCAGAAGAATCGCGCACCGACCGCTCATCAATGCTCCACGTAACGCAGCCACCCAGGAACCATTCGAAACACTTTGGCTCGCTCGTCTCACCGCGCATCCCCCGATTGCTCGATGTCTATTAAAAGGGAATCGGCGGACGTGGTGGAGGATATCGTAAAACGAAGGGCTAAAGGGTCCTCGCGAAGGTGCATCTCGCACGTCGAACTAGAGAAGAGGAACGGGAGGAGCGTGGAGACGAGACGAGGTACGGATATGCGTGCACACATGAAAATTACACGTTGCATCGTTTCGATGTTATGGGGTGCGATGCGGTCCTAGCGGGTAGCTGTACTTATTATACCACACACTATAGCTATACGCGCCTATATATGGAGAATTAAAAAAATAAACAAAAAGGGCCCAAGTCCTATAAATCGAAATACACGGGTTACGGCCTTTTTATTCCGAGCCCGCGATTATGTATAAGAAGCGCGCGAAGGGTGAACCGCGGCGGCAATACCGACGTTCCACATTCGCCGCGGGACTTTGCCGAATCCTGACCGCTTGACCTCAGATCGCCACGGTCCGGTCGCCCCGACTATACCAATAATTATCCACTTAAAAAACGAGGGAAAGAGTCCTGGACGATGGATACCAAAACCCGTGCTGACCAAGTCTCATTCTGTACGTACTATCCACGAAACTACTATATCTACGGCTTGGAGGCAAAGGGACGTAACTCCATTGGATTTAATCGAAAATTGGGTCCGTTTGATTTTTGGTCGACGATTTACAGTTTTTTTTTTCAACTGGACGGCAATGGCGCGCGCGTGTGTAGAGAATTCGTCGATACGAAGTTTCGGGATTGGTGCGAGGGGTTAATTTGATAATTGCATTATTTCGTCGAGACTAAATACCACCTTTCCGGACGAATGGCCAGTCTGCCCGGGCTCGCCGGGATTCGAATTCGTTTCACGATTCATTTCTCCGCAAACGCGTGTATACAGAAAATCGGCTTTTGAACAAGAGAATCTCGCGGTTCGGCTCTGCGCGCACGGATCGCGCCTCTTCCTCGTTCTCTTCTCGAGACTCTCTTCGCATTCGTATTTTTGTTTTGGTTACCGATTCGGCGTTGTTTTGTTCCCTCGCGATACGTATTTAATTTCGAACCGTTTGACCTCGCCGAAATTCTTCGCCGACGAAGTTCGGAGAGATAAGAAGCCTTTTTTGTTGTTGTTTCATTCGTGGCGATGCGAAGTATACGCGTGTGTTTTTCTACTGTATCCGCCCATCTTCGTTAAAAACTACGCGTTAGAAACTTGACGAGCGATTTGAATCAGTCACTCAAGAAACTTCATTCCTCAGTCCATGTCTAGTAAAAAAAATCTCGAAAGTCACGTTCGTTTTTTTTTTTTTTTATAGGAATTTAATTGATCCGACGAAAAAAAAGAATCAAAGATCGTTTCGTTGTTAATTCTTTCGATTCTCTTTTTTATCAATAGAAATAACACAATTGATTGAATGCATTTCCTTTCTAACTTTCTTGCCTAATCCAATAGTTTCGATTTTGCAAATGCCGACGTTGATAATTCATCAGAGCGCGTGATTCTTAAAAAAAAATGCTACTCGTTAATTTATGTAATTTTTTTCATTCGTTAATATTTTCGCGATGTTCTAGTAAACGCGGTGAGGACACGGCGGGATAGGATAGGAAATAAAGAGGGGAGAAGCACGCGTCGGCCACGCTCCCCGTTGCACGCACCTGGGGCCAGTTGGTCAGCGAGTGAGTTCCTCTCTTCGGCCCGAGTACCTCTGCGCTTTGCGCTTCTCTGACTCTCGCTCATCGTGCTCTCTTGCTCTGCAACCCCTCCGTATATGCGCGTTGCTCCTCCGTTACACTGGCGCATCAAAGAGACACCCAACGGCGGAACCGAATGTCCAATTATTAACGAATTATGTACGCGAATTTCGCTCCCATCCGGAAATACGAAAACTTGCGGGCGTGCGCCCGTGAAGAGACCACACGAGCGCGTGTCTCGAAACGCCAAAATGGTTTGGGGTTCTCTTTTTTTCGCTACACATAGTCGTGAAAGAAAGAGAGCTCGGTCACGAGCCTCAAAAGAGCACCGACGATATTGAACTTGACGCGCAAACGAGGGATGATTAAAGGATCAAAAGGCTCTTTCTCTGGGGCGAAATATTCCAACTATTTTACGAAATTATTTTCAGAACTCGAATGTGTCGAATAAGAGTTTCGAAAAGAATTGTTTTCGGACATAACTTTTTTTTATACAAATTTGAAAAAATATGGAAGAAGAAAAAGTAATGATGATAATCGAAATAACGATAAAACTGAGAAGAAGCATGGCTTTGACCTTCACATTGAAAAAGAAAGCAGCGAAGTCCGACTAAGCCTTTCATTGTTTATCGGCACGGGCAGACCTTCGGTAGGAACTGCGGAGTAAACACCGCGTAGCTTGTAGGTCATCCCCGCACTGGTGCGAGGAAGTAGAATCACTCGAGTGTATGTCCCTCGCGCTCAACCGTTCGCAATTCCTCGTCAAAACGTTGAAGGCTTCGGAACAACGGCTTCGAGGCTTTTTCCTCGAAAAAAGACACAGTTGTATGGGTCCTACTCATGACGACGATCTATTCGGGAGTTCGATCCGTGCGGAAAAAAAACATTATCGAGACTTTTGTTTTTATCAACGTGCGAGACGAAAAATCGACAAGGGCTTTACTGATCTAATACGCTATACTAATATTTCAACAATGCAAAAAACATCGAAAAAAAAAAGCAATTTCCAGAACCGCACAACCCAGGAATGATTTCTCGGGACAGTAGAATGCAGTCCCAAAGATCATTTTTCCCCATGCAGGAAACGATAGTCTCGGAATTTTACCAAATTGAAAAAGACCCGATGACATTAAAGTCGCATTAGATTTTCCGGGAGAGGAAACCGTGAAATTCCTTATACACCTATCCTATCCTTAAGTTCAACTTCCCGTGGGAATCTGCGGCACGTCCGCATCATCTCGTGTTGCCGCGAGATTTTTCAGTTCCCCAAACTCGGAAGGAATTGATTTAGATTATCGCATGCGCAAGGAAAATGGACTAGAATTTTTGGACTCCGAACCATTTCCGCAACGAGGCACGACTCTCGTATTAAAAAAAACATGCTAACGAATAGTATTAAAGGATATTGCCTCGGTATCCCGAAATTTTGACCGTGTCGACTTCCTGTGCCGAGTCCAATTGCCGACTGACGGCGTGATTACACATCTTCCAACAGGTTGATTGGGTTAATTGATATAGAGCACGAAAAAAAGAAGAAAAAAAAGTAACGAGCCAAAGGAATAAGGAGATAAAACGATTGCCGTGAAGTGTCAAAATTATTGGGGAAGCTGACGGATGCATCGTTTGGCTTTCGTATTACCTGAACGTTCTGCACGGTATTACCGAAAAGTTAATGCTACATGGTTCCTTTTTTTTTTCGTAATGCGTTGGCCGAGGCGCCTTGTACGAGATCGATCGCACGCCCGATAACCCGATCCCTCCCACTGGTTAACCCCTCCCTCGCCCCCCTCTCTCTCGCATCAAACCGTTATTACAATATTTGCCGAAGCAAAGTATAGTAATTGCATATTTGCTCGGGGCCCAATTACGGCGCGTCTGCGCGTAAGAGAGCCAAATCTTCAACCCGGGGCCCCGCAAGGTTCGGCATTAAGTCTCTCCTAACTTGCTTCGAGATAAGTCTCCTCGTCCTCTCTGCCTCATTCTCACACCCAATTCCCCAAAGGCTCCCGTACGAAACGCGGAGCGAGCCTCTTGCCGATGCCGACGATCGAGAGATAGCTACAGACGGAGAAGATCTAGCACCACGGGGGATTTCTGCCACGGAATTGCTCGAACTTCTAATACAGAAAAACCGACCCGACGAACTGCAGCGCTCGAAACTTTCGCCCGCACTAGCTTGCCCGGTTAATAATTAGGATTCGAGGGCAGATTTATTTTGCCAGTTTCGTTTTGCGTTAATCCCTCGCTCCAGTATTATTCTTACGCACCCCCGAGCCATTTCGGGATGCCTTGTTTTAACGACGATATTATTTCTTTGTCGATGCTGTTGCTATTCGCTGGAAGAACCAATTAGCACGTTCTGACGGAAACATGAGAATTTCTATGATTCTTTTGTTTCATCATTTCGGACATCGAAGTTTTTGTTTGTTGCAATTTTTTTAATCAATGATTGAAATGTGTATGTTCAAGAAACTTCGTAATAAAAGATATTGTTTAGTTAGCAATTGCCCGAATTATTCAGTGTCAAGCGAAATCGTTACGCTTACTTAACCTAATCCGGCGAATTTGATTTAATCGAACGTCGTAGAATCTTCGAATTCCCATCGGAAAACAAGCATTGTTTTGATAGGCATTGTTTCTGCTTTTGCGAGTGGCGACTCAATCGTAATATCTCAGAACGCACACACGAGAAAAGCATCAAGCATAAAATATAAACGGCTTACATTTAATCCGCGGCATCCGAGCGATCGCAGCTGAAATTCAGGATGAGATGTTGGGAAAAGGTTGCCTCCGGGACCTCGCAGCATCTTACACAATAGCACCGAAAAAAAGTTTCCTTTACTAGCACGCTGTTTATCTCGCGAGCGAACCAACGAACCGATGGAATCGAAAGCGTTCGTCGACAAACAGGAGACCGCTCGGTCCGCGAAGGGATCGCACCACCCGACGCCACCGACCGACCGCGTCGAGCGCGCGATGGCGACTGTCGGAACTTCCGAGAGTTTCCCGCGCCTGCGTTCCGCGTCCGCGCCCAACCGGCTGACACGAATTTCAATTTTTCTGTTGTGAAACTTTTCCAACATTCTTCGTAAGAAGAAACTCCAAATACGCGAAGAATTTGTCGTGGTGATGTGAGAACGTTCGACAATCGCCGAATTACCGGAATCAAGATGCCGATTCGTGAGTATTCCAGGATAGAATAAATCTGTTGTGAAAGCACTTGTCGTCAGATAGAAGGTTATGTTTATAACGGTCAAAAAATTCCCATACGAGACTCCGTTCGGGAATTGAAATCCCATCGTCTCGATGCTCGAAAAAATAAAACTCCAAAATATTTTTCTTGACCTGCGCCGTTTGTACGTCTAATTTTCGATACGTTGTATTCTCGCAGCTCTGAACGTTCGTCGTCAACTCAGCAGCACAATAAAAAAGTTTCGCTTCGAAGAATTGGAATCCGCCGTCATACCAAGCTTCCCGGAGACGTCATGGAGCCGCGTGAGATCAAGGCTTGTAAAGCATCACGAAAACTTCACGGTGGCGAACGCTCATCGAATCATCGAACAGACGATAAACGTGAGTTTCGAAAAAAAAAAAACAATCGACGACATCACAAATCAGAGTTTTTAGTACTTGACGCAGTTGTTGTTTTCTTTCAGCAGGAAGCCAATCTAAGCGACAAAGAGCTGAAGGACAGATTAGCGACTTTGGAACTTATCGGTAAATGTTCGACGGTTCCGAATGGAAATAATAACAACTTGTTGATTGTTTCGTTTTACCGTCATTCATTTTTCGAACCGTCAATAACAATAATTACAATGGATTTTTGAAATTTGTTTACTTATTGTTTACTTTCTTATTTGTTTTGTTGTAAATTCATTGTTTCGTCAAGTTTTTCAAAAGTGTTTTTTTTTTTTCAGAGGTGAGCCGGCATCATAAGAAGAAAATTTGGCAATCCTTTGTGATGAAAGATTCGAGCGGCGACGTATCAGATTTTCTTCCGAGTCGCGAAATAAAAGCGAGGATAGTGCAAAATTTTCGTATTCACCAAATGGAGATGGACGTTAGAATAACGACGCACGAGGGTGTGACGTACATCTCGATGAGGGACAAGCCCAGAGGCAAAGAACCGAAGAGAATGACGCCGATATTCTTCGCGTTGTTTTTGGGGCAGCCGTATTTATTTTGCTCGAAGAAGAGCGTCACCAAGGAATGCGTGCAAGTGTTGGTGGACAGTCTCGGTTACACGAGCGCGAAGAAGCTCAAATTAATCGGCAGGGATCTGAGATCTTTAATGAAAATGTTATGGATCAAGACACAGGGCGCTCTCCAGAGCAGCGAAATCATCGAACCGCCGGATCTCGCGAAAGCCGAAGCCGTTGTCAAGTAAAATTTCGTTGCTGAAAAAGAAGCTTTTTTTCGCCTCTCTCTCGACGGCTCTTAACGTTTTCGAAATTTCTTTTTCAAGGAGCACGGGAATAAATTTTCGACAGAACGAACAACGACGCAAATACGTCGAGCGATGCTTCGGCGAGGAGCCACCGACGCTGGAATCCCTCGTGGTGAATGGTCCGGAAGAGCCTTGGCTGGACGAAGATGTCCGCTCAAAAATGCCCGACGAAAAAGTATCCATGGGGTAAATTTCTATTCACTGATCTTGCACAAAACAAAAGATACGTTTAACAAAAGTAATGGAATTGTAATTCTTCTCGTTATTTCCGTTAATCTCTAGATGGGAATTTAGAACTCACAACGTCGCCGCGACACTAACGAAATTAGCCGAGCATCGAGTATTCACAATGCCGTTGCCTCCTTACGTGGCGAATTGGATGAAGACGGGTAAAAACGAGTTGAAAATTCCGAAAGAATGACCGACGCGTAGCAATGAATTATATTTGTGACTGGAAGCGATCGCAGAGAACTGAATATTTTTATCGCCATTGACGTCGTTCCACGCGCGGGGACAAATCTAATATAACAAAAGAAGTTCAAATATATTGAGGGGAATAATTTCCACTCGCGACAGTAGAACTGTTGAGTGAGACGAAACTTTACGATAATATTCCTGTTATTATGACAATTTTCGCCGAGTACGCAACTTGATAAAGCTCAATCAATTCCGGCGGCTTCAGAGCAGAAGTTTTCGTTTTTATGTAATATATGCAAATGTCGACGCTTAAGTGAATAATTGATAAACAGATGTGATCGTTAAAAACTGTATTAACGTTGTTTGTAACTAAGCTTTCTTCGTCTTTCGTTAATAACTGTACAGCTGTAAAGTGTCACGATTCACATGTTTTATTGTCGAATCGAAGAAAGATGTGCGTTAGAAATTTCTATAGGTAGAGTAAGATACACGATTATCGTAATACAACGACCAAGTAACTCAGTTTAATCCGTTAACTACTCGTAGGATGTAAAAATGTTGTCCACTATTGTTGTTTTGATGATTCAATTTTTCATCTAAGTATTTATCCCGTAGTGAATTGATAAACGTAAAAAATATAAAATAATTTTTTTTTTAATTCCTCTGTACAGCAAGCAATACCGGATATGTTTACGAATTGAATAAACGAATTTAACAATATTCGACTTGTTTGTTGCTTTTATTATTCGAACGAATTCTCGAATCATGATTATTTATATCGTTTCGGTCAGTAGCAAATCATTTTTTTTCTATTTTTTCAATCCATTCCTCAATATCCTCGTCGGACATCTCGCACTCTTCCTCGTCGGACGTAACGTCGGGATCTTTCGCCTGCGCCAGACACTTGTCGCAGCGACAAACGAACAAATAAAGCGAACTCAATGACTTCTGTCGCGAGTGGCGGCTACGCTCGAGCTCGCACTCGTCCAAATATCCTATGCATATCTCTTCGTCGGGAAGAATGTCCCGGGTCGCCGTTATCACGAGCGTACTGTTGGAGTACGGAAATTCGACCATTGCGTTCGGCGTGCAACTGTGATTTATCGTTGATTGCAACAAGTAGAGTCCCGAACCTTCGTTGTTCAAAAATGTTCCGACGACTGTTGGAGAACCAAATAATTATGATTAGTCATTAAAAAGACAAAAATAGTGAGAAGAATGGTTAAAGAAAAAAGTTAATTTATAAAAAACGAATTTATTTATAAAAAAATATAGAACGAATCACGCGAATTGGTCCAATACCTTCGTCCATATCGTCGTAAAGTCTATCGATGAATTTGTCGATTTGAATTCTCCTGTCCTCCGGCAATTCCAGTGCCGAAACGTGCTTGACCCAACGTCCGAACGCGCTCGTCCCGATGCCCTGACCGTTCGTGCCTACCAGAGCCAGTAAACTTCTGAAGCCATCCGGAGTAAACCACTGAAAGAAAAATACTACTAATGAGATTTCCATACTGCTTTCTCCTCTTTTTTATCACAATCTACCCGACTTGGTTTATAAGAATGTACGTTTGTCGTTTTTAGCTTCCTCCAGAAGCCCCGTTTTGTTACTTTTTTCGCTACTTATTACGTCAACATATTATCAGCGCTATGCTGCTAGTGTAACAAAACATGCGAGACAAAAAATTATCCAAAAATTTTTTTTCGAAAAAAAACGTACGTCGAGTACGTGAAAATTCTGTTTACGAAAATTATTAAAAAAAACAAGTAAAATTATATGGGCCAAGTGTCGTCCAAGAAACACTTCAATATGGCAAAAGCTATGGTCTTTTTAATGCAAAAAAAATTGCTGTAAATAATTGGCGTTTCACAGCTAGCGGTCTATTGTGATGCTTGCAAACACTGGAGCGCGAATGATTTACAGCAACTTTTTTGGCAATAAAAAGACAATAGTTTTTCCATATTGAAGTGTTTCTTGCATGACACTTGGCCTATATAATTCTACTTGTTTTTTTGAATAATTTTCGTAAAAAGAATTTTCACGTACTTGGCGTACGTTTTTTTTTTGTTTGAAAATTTTTTTTCGCGTAATTCATATTACATAAATAAGACACTCGAAGCTATAAAATATTATCGCTGAGGCAGTAGAAGCAGTTAATAGCCGATTGCGATAGTAGTGCGGAAAAGCGGATATTCCACGAAGATTCGGGAACGGCGCGCGTGCCGTTCACGGCCTATAATAGCACAAGGCAAAGTGGGGAATCGAGCGTTGGGAGATGTTACAACAGCTTTTTCTCACATATAATTTTATTCCCAATAAATGTTGAATCCAGAAGTATTTGTATGAATATAGTATCATACATTGATTATTATCAATGATTCATAATAATTGCATGCATAGATGTATGTGTCACATAATTATTAAGTGACAAAAATTAACAGCCGGAAGCCGAGATTTTGACTTCGTGGTGGTTTCGATGGTGGTTCTTCAGAAGATCACTTTACTGAAATTGTCGTGCATTCTCGCGGACGGTGGGATTTTGCGGGAGTTTCGTCGGTCCACGTTTTGTCACTCAACCACCAGATCATTTTACTTTGATGCAGGCGGGACAACATAGGTTCCCCATTGACTCAGGTAATGATTGAATGCTTGAGGTATCTTCGCAATCGCCTGTAATAAGAAACAAATGGGTGGCAATCGAAACATTTTGTTTACAGTACAAAGGTATCTTCTATGCTTTTTTTTTTGTCACGTTACCTCCTGCCTTCGGACACACGACAGTGATTTGTATGCCGTGTCACAGGTGTTTTGGCCCTCTGTGATTGAAAAAAATTAATTATTTATAAGAAAATCTATTAACGAAAGCGAATACATTGTGTGATATAATTATACTGAATATTATACTGGATATTCATTATAATTGAAAAACCTCTTGGCCCGTTTGCGTGAATCTATTCGCGAAAAACATGCATTACGTACGTTCGTTGGCGCAGGTATTAAACGCCGCGACCACTAACGCACGATCAGGAGCATTCTGCGGGATAATTGAAGCCACGAAAGTGGCGTCGATAGTGCCGTCCGCTTTTAACTACGAAATGAAATAATATATTTACTTGCATTATTACTTATTCCTACGAGAAAGAAATATATATAAAGATTTCGCCGCCGACGCCTGCGTCGCCGTGTACAAGGGCTTCGGGCCTTGGGGGTCTGTGACACCCCATAGCCCAAAATATTCGAAAGGCACTCTTGACTCGAATTTTTCTTAATCTCACACCTCCTCACCCCCAGCGATATATATAAGTAACAATAAATTAACTAAATTCTGTATCAATTTCTATTCGTTCACTCACAATTCTGTTCTCCCTAAGAACGCACGCTTCGTAACACCGGGTTGTTGGATTTTCAAGGGCATCCGCGGGCTGAATAGACGGGAAGCCCTCAATGCTATGTGCAGTTTGGCACTTAACGTCCTCCGGTGTTTCAGCTTCGGCTTCACGGATGAAGAGACTCTGGATGAATAATTTGAAAAATAAATAGACATCGAATTTCATCGCGATAATGCAAAGGTGTTACGAAAAAATGTACTTACCGGTGCCGAGAAGGCGAAGAGCACGACAATGCAGAGTTTTGGATACATTTTTCTTTTTTCACTCGACGATTGGTTTCGTAACACTAACTTTGGTCAATCGAGTTGTCCATGCTTTATATACTAACCCACGGAACACATCCTTATCTTATTGTGATATTTTAAAGGGTCGTATAATATTTAAGTACCGACCAACGGGGAAGCAACGAGAGCAGGTGGAATCTATGTGTGTGACGCCGTTCCTCCAGAATGTGGGATTGAAAAACGTTGTAATCGCAAAGGCACAGGAAATATTAATTAAGGAGGTTCGGTGGCGGTGGCAGGGTGGGGATAGGCACAGTTGTGCTGCGTGCTAAGAGGCCAACGCCGTGTGAGTGAGAAAGGATGCGAGCCGCATCAAGCGTTTGTTCAGAACATTAAAGTTTTGTTTGCCAATTCGGCGGTGACCTTCAATTTTTAAGCTCCAGTGACATTCAGAAGACGTCCACGGAACTGAATATATTTTTCTGATATCTTTATCTTGGATCTAACATTTGGAACAGCATGAAAAGTGAAATATTCGTTAACTTTTCTTTCATTAGCATCTAAATAGTCCCAAGTTTGTAATTTAATATCTTGGGTACTACGCGGTGAATCTCGTGCAAATTTCGCGTACGCGTCCATTGAGATCACAGCTGTTGTACGATTTTTTTATAGAATTTCATCTTGGAATTGCTCTCATCACCGAACCTCCTTAATTTGCCAATACAAAGCTCATACAAAAAAAAGTACTCATCGTGTACTTCAAGTCAAGCTTTTTCCATAACGAGTTGATTTAATTCGAATTAGAAAAATGGAATTTTATTCACGGTTGGAGAGTTAATCGAGGAACGTCGTTCAAAAAATCGTATGGACACGTCATGCTTCCGTATTGCGACCTTTGTCTGTTTATCATCAGGAAGTATGTGCATAGTTTCCGGATAAACCCCAAATGGATAAGTGTCGCTAAAAAAAAGCTTTGGTATTTTCGAAATGTTCTGCACGTGTCTCAAATATTACGATAACTTTTTTATGTTTTGACGCTTGCTTTTCCGGGTTGTTCTTCCGGGAATATTGTTATAATTGAAATCGACTAAGCGTCGAGGTATGTTTGATCTTTTGCGTTGCGCTTGTCCGTCGCTTGCAGCTATGAAAAGGCATCAAATGGGTTGCGTCACAATTGAAAAATTCGACTTCCATGCCGGATTTGATTCATACTGTTGTTTTCTGCCGGCAGGAATACCATTTGACCCTCAAGAATAAAAGATTATTTGTACCGTCGCAGATAGGCAATAGACACTTATCCGCGCGATTAGAATTTTTCGCGGTGTCGCGCGTGGGTGAGGGAACGTTATTTTTTATATTCGTTGTTTCGGCGTATCGCTATAGTTCAGCAACGTGTACCAATCAGCGAGCGCGCGAATGGGCCGTGCATCACACGGTTAACATTTTTCATCCCAACGCGACTGGGTACTCGATTGCGCGAAACGAAATTCGCGAATATTTACCAGAAATTTAGAAAAAAAAAAGGACGCCAAGTACGTGAGAATTCTGTTAACGAAAATTATTTTTAAAAACAAGTAAAATTATAAGGACCAAGTGTCATACGAGAAACACTTCAATACGGCAACAACTATTGTCTTTTTAAGGTAAAAAAATTGCTATAAATAATTGGCGTTCCAGTGTTCGCAAGCATCACAATAAACCGCTAGCTGTGCAACGCCAATTATTTATATAAATAGGCTGTATTGTACTCTTTTGTACTCTATTGAATTGTAAATAGGCTCTAATTGTAAATATATATCCTGTAGCGTTACGCCACGAAAAAAATCTTTTTTTTCAGTACTTGGCGTCGAGACTTCGCCGCGTCTCTTGATAAATCTTTGTGGAAACAGGACTGCACAGATTGAGCCCAAATTGAAGACCTATCTTCAGTTTATAATAGTCCAGCTTTGTAATAATTTTTAACCCGATATATCATAAATTGTGGCAGCTAGAGCACTCGCAGATACAAAAAAGAATTCAAAACCGTGTGCAAAGAAAACGACTCCATAGTTCTCGCCAAAAATGCAATCAATGGAGAATTGACCACTCAACATATTTGATAAATTTCACTTTCGTATCTTAAGTTCCATTCAAGATACGGACGCTAATGATTTGCCCACATACATCCAGACAGTTTTTCTAAATGCCATTTTTCGACGCTTTGAAACATTCTAAATACGTTTACATGAAAATCTCGAAAAATTCTGCGTTTTTTGAGTACGCGAAAGAAAGCAAAACGATTTAAAAAAATCAGTTCAACAATCGAACGAATCTCTAGTTAAATTGCAATAAAATCAGCGTCATTACGTCGTACGTACGTGTGGAACAAATTCGGCATTCAGAGCGTTTTCCAAAGCCTGTCGGAGCACGTCGATTTGCCCGACGTATTTTTCTCCCAGCAAGTTGTGCGCTATTTCCTGAACCTCGTTCACGGTCCTGTTGCAAAATTGCCCGAATGTGGCGAGCGCCACGGATTTGTCGGCCGACTGATTGACGTACGCGATCATTCGCGCGAGCAGCATTATCGTCGCGGTTTCGGGAGGATAATAAATTTGTTTCCATGTCTCTTTGAGCTGCACCAAAGGATGACTGTCGTTGCTGTCCCTCGACTGAAGGCACAGCGTCTGATGATATTTCTGGTAAGCTTCGGCGAGACATTCCGCGCTGCAGTACTTTATTCCGCACGCCGGACACTCGACAATCGAGTCCTTCTTCGTTTCGCAACATTCGCCATACGGCAATATCAGATCCTTCTTGCCGGTAAGTCGACGCGCGTTCTCCTCCGCCGTTTCCAGCGGCAGCATACAATTGTCGCACGCGAGATATCCGTAATCCGTGTTCCAGGAGAATTGACAACACAGTATCGGCTTCTCCGTCAGTATCAGATCGCCCTCCTTGAATTGACGGAGGGCGAATAGACCTTTACCCTGGAGCAAGAGAAATCGACGATAATAAGAAAAAAAATGTGTAAAATCGAGCAAAATTTTCTTTTACTTCAAAAATTTGGCGATACGAAAAAAAATGCTAGACGATAAATTAAGAAAAAAAATTTGACTTTCCGAAGCAAATGAAATTAGTGTAATTACTTAGATTCTTGGAAAATTCAAAACGTCGCATTCGAATCAGACGAACGCTCTGTTAGTCAACGATTTTATGGGAAATCTGAAAATCGAAATAGCTGCGCATCCGTCGATGTGCGTTACGCGTTACAATAATGTTTGGACGTGGAATATGATTGAATTATCGATTATGAGAATACGAAAATATTCTATCGCGGCCCTTAATCCTGCGGTGTGAATCGACCACCTTAAGGACAGTGATTTAATCCATTCGAGGGGACACGCACGTTACGATCGGTGCGAACGGCGTCAAACATGCGAAGCGTTCTTTTTCTCGCGTTTATCGAAGAAAAAAAAAACGAAACAACGTCGAACGATCGTTACCTTCTCCTCGTCGATAACTCGCACTTCGAAACCTTCGACTTCCATTATTGACAGCGTATTATTCGCGTTAATAACAGGATTGATCGGCGTATTTCAAAGTCTAGCCTAAAAACACATGTTTTGTCACTTTCGCGTCACCGCCGGACTCAAATGCGCATCTCGATGCTTCGACCGATTGTCTCGAAAATTATCATTCTCTCGCGAGTCGTCGTTTGCTCGATATAAACTAATAGCGCATTTCGCCGGATTAATCGTATTTTTTTGTTCGCTTCGCGATTTTAATATTTGCAAATGCAAATCGCGACGCGTTTCGCGAAAGTTTGTTACGAAGTCGCCGAAAAACCGGAAGTTCGACGAGTCGACAAACTTCCGTGAAGGACCGAGCAATCGGGCCGCTTGTCTCTTTGTGGTCGAAAGTTGTCGTTTACCCGAGCGAGCTCGTCCATCCATAATTTCACGAAAGTTTTGTCGAAAAAAAAAAAATAATAATAAAAAAAACAACAGAAACAAAGAAAGCTTCAGTGATACGGCAAAGTTGATTCCCCTCGGTTGGATTTCACGAGACAATGAACGGTACGATGGCAATGGTGAGTGAACTCTCGATTATTTCGTTGATAGACGTATTTTCGGACGGTGTGTGGCATCGGGCTCGGTCCTCGGGGAGAGCAATTGTTCCGGAAATATTTTTACATCCGCGGAACGCATGATGGCGATCGCGAATGGCTCGCGCGAAAAAAATACAATATTAGTTTTTCCTCGTATTCCGAATCGTTCGTTTCGTCGAGTCGTCGCGAATTTCGTGGACGCGAAACTGTCCATGAAATTCCATTGATTTTATGCTGGTGGGCTTTTGTCATTCGATACAATCGCGGGTATATTGAGGTTATTGATTTTTCGTTCACAATATTTCGTACCTCACCCTTTGGACTCGCGCGATCATGAATGTTCCGTCTTCGATAGTGCAATCCCGCGAAATCATTGACGGAATAATAAAAAATATTCACATCGGGGCATTTCAATTAATTTTTCGAAAAAAAAAAAAAAGGGAAAGGACTCTTGCAAAAGGGCTATACATATTTATACGATTTTACAGGCACCACCATCAACGAACAGTGCGGAACCACCCATGAAGAAAGCTCGGGTCGAAGGTACATTGCTAATGTAGCCAGATGCTCGTTACATCCTCGTACATATACCGTTAATGAGAAAGGGTTATCGTGCGCTCGAGCAGCGTGCGAGACGTACGTGGCGCAAAAAAAAAAAAAAAAAAAAAACATTAAAAGTATTACAATGTATACGGCGTATACAATGTAATTACGATATTTAACATTAAGAATTTAAAACGTTATACATTGATACGTAGTCAGGAAGTTTAGGAGAAAAAAGAAAGCTTTGGTCGCGCAATGCGTCTAAAGCGCGTCGATCATTCTCAAGACGGAGAGAGAGAGAGAGAGAGAAAGAGTGAATTTTTCTATTGAGTTTTGTTGTTTTTTTCGGTAGGCTAGGAGAATTCAGGTTTGAAGATGGCCCTTAAAATAACTAATGTATGGTTGTCCTTCTGTTCTGAGATGTTACAGCGGAGAGACAGTACAGAATCTGTGGCCTTCGACTGAGCTGTGATCATGAGCGTGCGCCAAACAATCAAAGAGAACGCTACATTCGTTGAACAGAAAAACAGAAATCTGAGAGTTTTTGCGATAAACTCCCGCAGGC
Organism: Ischnus inquisitorius; assembly: GCA_963924025.1. NCBI lineage: Eukaryota > Metazoa > Arthropoda > Insecta > Hymenoptera > Ichneumonidae > Ischnus > Ischnus inquisitorius. The sequence continues at coordinate 12,363,749 of OZ001250.1, forward strand.
CGATATCGTCGTATTTATTATGTACAGAAATCCAACGGATAATGCCGAACTCTCGATTTTCTTTTTAGATAGGTCAGCATTTAGGATAGTTACATTATCTACTATTCTAATTAAGAGTCTCGCGATTTTTCAAGCTCATAATTTATCATTGCCAAATTTCAACTCTTTAAAACGTAATTTCAACAAAAATAAGACTCGAATTCGTTGTGAAACGAGGCGAGAAATGGTCAAATATATTTCGAAAAAATGTTCGCGGATTTTTTTGAGAAATTTTTGAGACTCGTAATTAGAAGAGGCAGTGGCGATATTTTTTCGTTTCAATTGTGTTTATTTTTCAAACGATTTTCATTACTTTATGTTCATTAAACGAGACCGTTTCGTCGTCGTGCTTTCGACGGCGAGTTTCAGCATACGCGGTCGTTGAACAAAAAATTATAAAAATAGCAAATTCATATTCGCGTATTCGTCACAGAATCGCCATTGCTTATCAGCAAATCGACAGGGCGTAGCTCGGTGGATAGGTTGGAGAAGGCAAAAACAACGTGAATGGCGCAGAAAAAAATGCACTGAGCGTGTTCTCCTTTGCTTTGTGCTTACAGATTTCTGCGTCGCCTCAGTCTCTCTCGGACATTTTGTGCGCGCAACCTTCATTGCTCAGCCCCGAACACGGTTAGCTGTTAAACGAGTTTGATAGACAAAACAAAAAGAAACATAAATTAAACGGATGACAAAAAAAAATAATATAACGTGCGGTCCATGCTCGTCTTTCTTTCCGAATGTCAATAACAGTATTCGAAAAATGCAAAACTATTAACTCAAAGTAAAAATAAAGAAAACAAAGAGCGTAATGAAGAACAGAGGAATCTTTAAAATGCGTTTCAACCAACGTGTTCTGATTTCTGTTCCAGAGACTAGCAGTACTCGGTCGGTCGTGATCAATTAAGACAAACAAAAAAAATATATATTCTGCTAATCGTATCGATATAGTATGACCCGCCACGTAAACGTTGAAACGTCGATTATCACGGTGATCATTTTATACCCATTGATTTTTTTTTTTAAATATATTTCACTGATATATCGTAATTTTTATTAAAACGAGAAAAAAAGTACCGATATGTTTGAATCGATATGCACATCGCGAACCATGAAGCAAATATACATGATTCTTTTCGCAAATGGCCCACTGTGCAACACGGAGAATTCTGTTTTTTCTCCCTCTATGCCTCGTGCAATTATGCGCGTGAATCTTACAACGCCTCACACGTGATTAATTGTTCGCATTTTAAAAAAATCAAAAAAGATAAACGTGTATTATTTAATTCATCAATGGCGTATCTGCCTTGACTGTTTTAATTTCTTTAAACTTACAGTTTGGCGGATGATCCAGCTTTGGGGAGCTGCTCCACGGCACCGTTACTTTTATCAACCCTTTTCTAAAGTCACTTCGTCTACCTCTTGCAAAAAACAAAGCATCCATGTCTGGCCGCTATTGGAAAAAAAAAAAAAACGCATAAACCAAACAAATTGTTTTCCTATGGCAATCCTTTGACGGAGACTTTGGCTTGCTCACGAATTTGTCATTTTTCTTCATCATACAAACCATTTTTTTGCATTTCACGACAAATTTACGGGCTGTCTAAGAAAAAAGAAAAATGGAAAAAGATAAAAATAAAATGAAACAAAAAATGCTCATCGTCTTTGACGCTCAAACTTATACGCTAAACATTTTGAAACTTATTGCCGTTAAAACGATGTTTTCACCAAGAATATTTCGACCATCGCATAGATGAAAAAAAGTTATAACAAAGAATATATATATTTCGTTGCGGTATCGTGAAAATTTCACGAAACGTGTGCCGATTTAAAGTTTTGTGATGGTGGATATATTTGTGGTTGGACGCTGTTACAGATCCTCGTGTCTAATTCGTTATTTCTTCGTAGGCAATGCATCGGAGTTCTTGCCAGGGCCGATTTATGATCTCAATCAGACGGGGCAAGTGGTCGCTGGTACGTATTATTTAAACACATCTACTCTACCTTGTTCTTACCCGCCGCTGGGATACGCCTTTTATTTTCGTCTCGGTTCAAACGAACGGTTCTTAGAGAAAATCCCTTATAAAAAAAATATGGCTTGCCCCAGTTGCGGAAAAAAAACCGGTATTCGGACATCAGAAAAAAAATCAAATGATGTACCATTCTTATTCGTGACAATAATTATTTGTTGAGACACTTCGTCTGAAGTTATATCGATGCTGTCTCCATACTTCGTGAGCGTTTAGCTGATAAGATCTGATATTCGTTGTCTTGTCATCTGTTTTACACGAAATGTGTCGAACAAGTTTTCTAATTTGAGTTATTTCGTTCGTTTCCCACGACAGGCCCCGGCGCAAAGTATCTCACTTTGCCGGGAATCTTGGGCACCGGCTTGCCAAAAGTTACGTCCGAACAACAGGATACTATCAACAGAGCGAAGAAATATGCTATGGAGCAAAGCATTAAGATGGTCCTGATGAAGCAGACCTTGGCCCATCAGCAGCAGGTAAGCGCAACTCGGCTCGTTTTTCTTCCGGCAAAGAAATTGTTTAATTATGCTTGCTTTTTTTTCGTTTAAAATTGTTTGGCCAAATGATGATATCTCTTTGATAAAGTCACGTCACATCTTCGAGTAAAAAAATTCATTCAAGCTCAAATTATCGACACTTCGAGTACCCCGTCCCGCGACTTGCTTGTATGAAGAAAAAAACAAAATTTTGGAAAAAGATTCGACAAGTCCGAACGCTCAAACTGATCGATTGATTTTTCTTTCTTCCCCGCAGAAGAATAAGTTGGTCCTTCGTCAGCAAGTTTTGTTGCTAATGTGCAGGTTAGTGCGAGCCTGAAGTCAAGAAACAACGTTAAAAGAAAAATTCCTTGAGATCGTGAAAAAGAAAGAAAAAAAAAACAGCATCATGCACGGTTTTTCCTATGACGGATTAGCCTCTACCCCTCGCGATAAATAGTCGGCGGGAGCTATGCCGCGACAGCGTTGAAGGGACAATCGTTCTTTTTGTCGCCTGCGACAAACGCCGCAAGGCTCTGCGGCGTTGAGAGACGATACTCTCGAATGTGCCTTTCGCGACTTTTCGGCTATCGAGTATCTCAGCCCATTGTTTTTGTAGAGAGATGTGAACGAGACATTTTTTTTTCTCATTTCCTTGCTCTTTTATTTATCTTAATTTTTTTGTAAAACGGGTGGGTTATCAATAGAAGGCCTATGGTCCTTTGTGTTGCAGCAAATGGCTAGTCAACGGAATCAGGTTCAGAGACAACAGGCTCTCGCCCTCATGTGCAGGTTTGTTTGTTCTTTGCCACGATGGAATCGGCGCACGACAATCGTTCGCCGATATTCTGCATGAATTCTTAACTCCATCATCGTTGCCATGCCGTAACTTTGATGCGATTTCACGACTAAAAAAAAAGTCGAGATTATCGACAATGAATCGACGGCGTGGCTGGAGGCTAAATCCGAGGCTTCAAACTTTTCCGCGAACGATATCAATTCGTCGTGCGAATGCGCGCAAGAAAAAAGACAATTTAATAATCGATTAAGCAGGAAGATCATCGTGGCTCGCGACTTGAACAATCGTAATTTCCCAACAGGGTCTACGTGGGCAGCATAAGCTTCGAGCTCAAAGAGGACACAATAAGGCAAGCCTTCTTGCCGTTCGGACCGATAAAGTCCATCAACATGTCGTGGGATCCGGTAACGCAGAAGCACAAGGGATTCGCGTTCGTCGAATACGAGATACCGGAAGCTGCGCAACTTGCGCTCGAACAAATGAACGGTGTCATGATTGGTGGACGAAACATCAAGGTAGCGGGACGTACCTATATAACGAATTTCCCGTCCCCGCGCAATCCTACTGTCTCGCCGGAGGTCGGCAAATTTTTATTTAGTTTATCCACATTATTAATATCTCTTCCCAATCGTACTTTTTCTTTATTTTTCTTTTGTACTATCCTTCTAGCTAAATATCCAATCGAATTTCTCCTGGAATTCCTACCAAACGTATTTAGTTATCTTATCGAGTATCGATAAATCAAAAAAGTAATATACATACTAATTTTCAAAGAGTCAGACATCACTTGCGTCCGAGGCAGTTGGATCAATGTATATTATCATTTAAAAAAATGCACAATCACTCGCGCGATCCTTTCACGAGAATCTTTGTTCGTCGATTGACCCAATGTCTTGTACGTGTCTGATATCTCCTCCTAGTTTCTTAAGTGCGTAATTCGTGGAAAGATTCCAAAAGTCGTACTGAGGTTTTGTATTGCTTGATATTTTAGGTTGTCGGAAGACCGTCGAATATGCCGCAAGCTCAATCGGTGATTGACGAGATAACCGAGGAGAGCAAGCATTACAATCGCATTTACATAGCGTCGATACATCAGGATCTTACCGAGGAAGACATAAAGTCGGTTTTCGAGGCTTTCGGACCGATAACGTATTGCAAACTGGCGCAGGGAAGCTCGCCACATCGTCACAAAGGCTACGGCTTCATCGAGTACGAAACAATGCAATCGGCACTCGAGGCTATAGCTTCGATGAATCTTTTCGATCTCGGTGGGCAATATCTGAGAGTCGGCAGAGCTATAACGCCGCCCAATGCTCTGATGGGACCGCCGAGCGGTACGAGCATGATGCCCACGGCCGCTGCCGTTGCCGCCGCGGCTGCGACCGCTAAGATACAAGCTATGGACGCCGTGGCGAGCAACGCCGTTGCTCTTGGTCTAACTAAACTTGGAGCCACGCCTCCTCCTATCATTACCCCTGGTAAGTTGCCTCGCAGGACCTTTAAATTGGCATTAACTTATCTGATCGTGCACAAAAAAACAAAGCCTCCGAAATCAGTACGAAGGAAATTCCTCGTCATCTGACTGGTCTTATTTTTCAGGATTGCCGGGAATCGTTCGGCCTACAACACCAGCGACGATACTCGCACCGCCATCGGTAGCGAGCGTCGCTCCAGTTATTCCTCCTCCGGGCATCGCAATACCGCAAACGTTAACGAGACCACCGGCGATAATTCAACCGATTCCCGGACAACCCGTGATAATTCCACCGCCGGCGGTTGTCGCGCCATTGGCGGTTGGCGCACCGGCGGTCAGTGATTGATTTCTCATCGATAAGCATCGCGGTCGTTGCAAATATTCGTCGTTCAATTTTGTAACTTCATATATTTTCGTTTTTACAGATTCCGGTAACGACGACAACCGGCACTGAAATAATAAGGCGAGCTCACGAACAAGCGGCGCATCAGAAGCAGCAAGAGGAATTGCAGAAGAAACTGCTCGAGGAAACCGAGCCGCAAACGTTGCAGCAACAAGAGAATATGTCGATCAAGGGACAGAGCGCTCGTCATCTGGTCATGCAGAAATTGATGCGCAAAGTCGAGTCGCGAGTCGTCATACTGAGAAACATGGTCACACCGGAGGACGTCGACGAGACGCTGCAGGAGGAGATTCAAGACGAATGTTCGAAATTCGGCGTGGTCGAGCGCGTCATCATCTACAACGAGCGCCAATCCGAGGACGACGAGGACGCCGAAGTTATCGTCAAGATCTTCGTCGAGTTCTCGCAAATGAGCGGTATACTTTCGCATCATTGAATTATTTTTCGAGAAATCGTCGCTATTTTTAATGATTTTTCTTTGTTCTTTTACAGAGGCCGAAAGAGCGAGGGACTCGTTGAACGCTCGATACTTCGGCGGTCGTCTCGTCAAGGGCGAATTGTACGATCAGGCGCTCTTCGACAACAACGACTTTTCCGGTTGAACGGAAGCGCGAAGATCGATCGACTTAGCCGAAAAATTCAGTGTTGGACAAATTGTTTTTCCTATGGAAGAATTCCTAAAAGCAAAAAAAAAAAGAATGTATAACGGAGTGATTTTTTTCGACGGACACGAGACTATTGTTTCGTTTGTTTTTCTTTTCTTTTTCAACACTCGAGATTGGAACATGAAGAAAAAAAATCTCATCCATCCGCACAGAGAAGAATAGCGTCCGGGGAATGATTGAGAGGCGTTCGAAGAAAAAATTACTCGCGTGCCCGCGCGCGCGATCGTATGTAAATTTCGTGGTTCGGTGGATTCCTAATATTGCGTCCGTAGCTACGATCTGACGATGATTTCATTGAACTGTAACTCTTAACTCGACTTTGTTTTTCTCCGTATCTAACCGAATAGGATTTCCGAGAGTTCCGCGTCCCGCAGTTCGTTCTGTAGGATATTATTCGTCGTAATTAACGAAAGTTCGAGCAACAAAACGCGTGAAGCGTAAAGTCCGCGTAGTGTTTTTCTTTCGTTCGTGGCTACTAAAAAAAAAAAGAAATAAAGTGAAATAGTGGAAGAAAAAAGAGCGAAATGCGTTGAATCGATAATATACGAATAAAATATCGGTTTTAAATAAACAGGTCGCGACTGATCGTGTCGTTAATGCGGCGACGATTATATAAATAAATGTTTATCTATAGACAGTGACAAAAATAAATTGTTTTACATAAGAGAAAATTCGACCGTTTTCTCTTTCCTCTTTGTACGAGACAAAATAGTAGGCGTTCATCGTTTAGAAAAAAAAAAAAAAAGTAAGGAGTAAACAAACATATCGTTCGATTTGTCGTTGGTGACGTATTTAACTGAGCATCTATATACAATAAATATTTACAACTTTCACAAGGCGTTCTTAACATTTCACTAGCGATCTTCGTCTTGTTTTTTCTTTCGTTCGCGAACGAATCCGAGCGATCGAAGAATCGAACGAACGATCATTCGGGTAATTCTTGTTCCGCGAATTATTTCTCCGCAGGCGTCAGCGGCGTTCGAATTAATTGTCAATTATTTCGCGCATAACCGGTGTGTTCGCATTATGGATTCAACATCGACGCTGAATATCGCACGCGCCGAGATACCCGAGTGGAAATGACATTGCTAAACACTTTAGCTGTTCTTTAATTTATGAAACAGAAATACTACTTGGCTGACTTTATGTTTTCGTCGTCGGGATCGTTCGGATTGTAATTTCTTCCGAAATGGTCGTACTCCTTGTAAGTCGGGTACGCCGAGGCGGCGTGCTGTTCGCCGCGAGCTTTGAGGGCCACTTTGTCTCTCTTCGCGTCGTACTCGGCCTCGAGTTTGGCAGCGTTTTCGCGCTTCATGATAATCATTTTATAATTTATCTCCAGCTCTTCCTTGGTCGGCGGTTCGGCTCTGCGATATCGCAGCCAGGCTTCCCACTCGGCGGGCAATTCTTGCTGAAAATCTTCCGGCGTCACGGGCTCGAAGTAGCGGCCGCGCGTTTTACGACCCGACGATTCCGGTGGCTCCTCGTAGTACTTTGTTCCGTAGTAATCTTCGCCCATGTATTTCGGCTTGATCTTCGGCTTGGCACCCTCGAAGATACTCTTCAGAATCACTTGAAAGACTCCTCGTGATTTTTTGGCCATTTGTTGTACTTTTCTCTTTCGGTCGGCTCGGACGTCCACACGATCTGAAGGCATAGGCAAAATAACGTGTAAGTACGGCCGACACGCCGCGTTGTCGCGCGGAAAGTCGTGTTTGACTATTTCCAGCGAGAAGTCAAAGACACGCGAGAGACGAAGCATTTCCGTTGTAAGAGGATTATCGAGTTGCGGGGCTTCGCTCGCATCGAGCAGACGAGCGAATGAAAAAAAAAAACGATTTTAGTCTTCATTCGAATGGTAACCATCGTTCGACAAAGTTCTCACAATAAAAAGTTTCTCGTAAGCTCGAAGACCGCAAACAATTGAGTCGCAACGCCGCATCGTGGGGAGCATAAATTGTCCGCGAGATAAACAAAACCGGAGCATAGCGTGTAACGGTGCAAGCGGAAGATTATAGAATAAAAAAAAATACGAATTCCCGAGTAAGCCGCATCGTGTCGCAGCGGAACGTCGTACTCGCAAACAATCGAACGGAACGACGCTCGCAGAAGTAAATGCAGGAATGAGTTAAAATTCCGACGATCGAGTGTTGTACTAACCCGCTCCGATTGATCGCTGAATCAACGAGTGCGTGAGTGAACGTACGAATTCACAACCCCCAAAATTCTCGAGTGATCAATTTTTTTTTCACCCACTCGTCGCCTCCTCGGCGTGGCTTTGTTATTCCGTTTTCGACTTATCGCGAGAGCGGGCCTCTAAATAAAAACGACGCAATCGTCGTCCGCACTCGCATTTAGCCCTGCTAACATGTTATAACTAAGCTCAACAACGTATAGGCATACCGAGTAAGAGTTCTAGTACTATAGGTACGAGTGTCTGGGATACCGGCCCTCGCGCCCGCACACACGATTACGTCACTTCCAGGCGTGTCGTCGTCGTCGTCGTCGTCGTGTGGTCTCGCCTGTGCGTGCGCGCTGAAAATGGCCGTGCGCATCGAGACAGCCCGATTTCGCTGAGCGGTTCGCGTGCTTCTCTCTCGCTCTCCCTCGCGCGTTCGCTTCTTCAGTTCGGATACTTGGCGTTTACCCAAACGCCGCGTTATCAGTCTCCGTGTGTTTTTTTCGTTGTGAAAAAAAAAGAAACGTTCGAGTCCCGACACAGACGTAGCCGATCGAGAGGCGTCGGCTAAGACATCCGATATTTCTGCTTCTCACTTGCGAACAACCGTAAATCCCGCAGTGCTTTTTCGTTAACATACAGCGGAGCGGATCTTTTTTTTTCGTTACTGTGTGCGCGAGTGTGTGTGTGTGTGTGCGCGCGTGCGTGAGCCATTAATTGTGAAAGAAAAAGAAAGAATCGCTTTCGAAAACTTTTGGACGAAACTCTGCGGCCAAAATGCAACAACGTCGATCGTGCGGGTTAACCAGCTCGATCCTGTGTCTCTGAGAGCTGTACACGAGTGAGCTTCGAGTGCCGAAACTGCGAGGTTGTTGAAGCGAGCAATACTGCAAGCATTTTCATTGCACCTTGCGCTACCGACTACTGACCGCGGACTTTCACTCGTGCAACGAAAAATCATCTGGAATTCAGTGTCAAAGTGGTGATTCGTACGATACGAGAAAAAAAAAAAGGAGTACAACTCTTTCGCGGAATATAACACCAGGGGTTAAACGAGTGAAATTTGGTGGTTCTTTTTTCCGATTTTGCATTTTCTCGCCGGAGGAAACTGCGAGACGCTGGAACGCGAAATCTCCGAGAGGTCTCAACATTCGAGGTTCGTTTTGCGATTCTCTTTTTTTTTTCTTTCAGTCGCTGACCGTACCCAGGACTTTTATGCATTCGCGTGTGTTCTTCAGACTTTTTCTCCGTGCACGCGTATGTGTGTGTGTGTGTACCGAGCGTAACGAGACGAGTACGATATGCGTACGAGCACGATTCGCGTACCGTTCGATTGACTTTGCCAATGTGCCCCGAGGTGCTTCTCTCTTTTCTTCCGTCTTGCGCGTTTTTTCTTTTTTTCTCAATGAGCGAACGATTCTTTTCGCATCTTCGGACGATTCGAAGAATACGCGAACAGAAACGGCCGCGGTGTGTGCGGCGAAAGAGTATGGCGTCGACAGATGCGACGATAAAATAGGCTGATTGTCAAAATTGTGTCAATAAGACTATCCCAACAGTCACCTGGGCACCTGTCGTTTTGTTTTCACTCGCACCCCACGAAATCTGTCGCCCCCGTACCATCCGCGAACGAGGTTATCGCGTTAAACAATTTCACTGCATCGACGCAGCGACTGTTTTTTTTTTTATAACCCATCCTCGCAGTGCTCCGTCGAATGTTGAAGAGAAGATTGCGTCAACTTTCCGAATCGCAGTAAAATCACAGGTTTTGGTCAACGGCGATACAGAATTTATGAGACACAGTTCGATTGAAATGTATTAAAATTTACTGTTTTTCTTTGGCACGCGACGTCACTGCTCGGTTCGACGACAAACTTTTTTCTCAATTGCGTAGAGACGGAGTAACTTGCGAGAATTTGAATTCCAACTGAATATTTGTGCAAAACGTCCATCGTAGAGATGTTCACAGACTTTTTATTTTGCTGCTGCAAAGAATTTTGCAAAACATCCTTCTATTCGAGGCTCGCTTTCTTCGCCCATTGAAAAATTTTCTTCGATACGCCGACTATGTGTAGCGCCTTTTGCGCTTATCAATCGCGATGATGCTGCAATTGGCATGGCGCGGCTTGTTTTGACCCATTGAAGTTTCGATCATTGATGACTTTTGCCGCTATTTTGCAATTTTCGTCATTTTGTTCCATCTCTACATTAATTACGCCAATGCCGGTGAATCGTCTCGTACTGAGTAACTTTCAAATTTCATTCCGGCATAGTCGGATAATATTTGTTTTTGGAATCATCGAATTTAAAACTGATACATAGATTTTTTTAAATTACACACATTGCATTGCATTATATTTATTTATATTTTTATGCTGTATTATGAGCAATTTTTATTCTGCAGAAACACTTGTGAACGCAGTCATTTGTGTGTGTTCAACGAAGCCTCGCTTGAATAATGGCTTTGAAAACATGTGCCAGGCTGCGATTTCGTGTGCTGTCACAGTTCTCAGTGAATCATCAAGCGGATCTTACCCTTTTGCCGTTTGATTGGCCGATGATCGGTCTTTCGACGAACCTCTCCTTTTCCCCGTTCCATTGTAAACAATCCTTTCCTTTTTAACCGTCCGTGTCTCATCGAGGCTGTATGAGCGATGCTCTTGACCTTGAAATATCGTTCTATCGTGGAACCCGATTTACCAGATATTGGCAAGGCTTTCCCGCGATTATTGGCACGAACTCGAACCCCGTTTCGAATCGCGAGAAAGCAATAGTCGTCGATCCGATGCCGTGCAAATTAAACATCGTCGAAGACCCGTGAGAATATCGATTTCTCATCTAAAGCAACATAGTTCGATCGACGAATAATCGACGGCACGCGAGGAATTCGTATTATGATTAATCATTGGTTGTATCGAGAGTTGAGTCATCTGCAAAACAGATTCCAATTTATCTCACAGCGAAAAAAAAACGAAAACTCGAGCTTCGATAATAACGCTATAGCGTTGTAATAGTCGCGAGTAGTTATCAGCATGTTTCTCCACAATATTGTTTTATCTCCTCGACTCTCTTATCTCTCGCCACTAACTTCCTATCTGCCGATGTGAACTGATAAATTGTGTGCATGGAGATATATATTACGAAAAAAAAGAGTTTCGTTCCTTCTTTTGCGCAATTCGCGTACATAATATTTACGATTTTTTTTTTTTTCGTAATCAAACATCGATGATGAGACGATTATTTGTAGTAGATCTATTTTTTTTATTCTCGGACTTCGATTATGCCGTTGATTAAACTTTCGAAGGCTGTCTATACTCGTACACAATCGATACGCCCTTGCGGCTTAAACTATCGATTTTTTTTGCCCATACATAGTAGGAGAAAAAAAGAACAATTTACTATTAATTTATCGGCGCGAGCAACATACGGAGTCGGTGAAGAATAAAACAGACATTATGGGGTATCCCCTATTGGAATGTCGTTCCGCGAGCCATGTCCCAGTTTTCTCTAGCAGAAGAATTTCAATACACCCATCGACTTGGCGGGACACCTGTGTAGTCGAACACATACATATGTATGGCATGTATTTCGCTGAATTGTCCTCTTATCGCCGCGGCACACCGCGATACCTTTTCTTCGTATTAATCAACAACGCCACGGATTGAAAGTAAAAAAAAAAAGATTCACGACGAGTCTTAATTGTCTTCGACTTGAGCTCCCAAACGTCGGGGATTCTCGGCATTCCACAGATATAGAAAGTCGTCTTATCAGTGAAAAAAATCACGCGTTGCCTCAGACGATCGCTCATCGGAAACGAAATTTATTTTCTATTTATAAAGTCTCTTCGATCGTTCAATTATAGACGATAAATAATCGATTATCAATGATCAATAATCGTTCATCATAAAAGATCTTCATCGGTGGCAATGGAAAAATTAATGAGATTTTTCTTGTTGTGCTTATTCTGTTGCAGTCTCTTCGTTCGTGAATCATCGACGAACAAACATTTCTCACGAAGAAATGGGCCTTGATACGGTCACGACGATCCGCAGCAGACGCGACGCGTGGAGCGCTTGATCGTGGACGCGAAAAAATTCATCTTACGTTCGGTCAAGATGCGGGAGAGATACAGCGCGATCCCCTGGCGGCCGGCGGGGATCTGAGTAGCATTAAAATAAATAAGAAAATTCCACGTGGAAAATCGCGAATTTTCCATCTCAAATGTGAAAACAAGCAATATTGCATCACGAATCCTTCCAACTTATGAATTGTTTCACCCAAGTGGTATTCGTCCTTCGGTGGACTATGTGAAGACGGAACGAAGAGAAAAAAAAGAAAGAAAACAAAAGAAACAACGAAAAAAATAGTCACGAAGTATTCGGAGTGTTCACTTTTAAAAATTTCTACACACGAGCGGCGTAAAATCAAAAACTCACGATGTCGTTCCTCTCGAACTTGAAGAAGGCCTTTCACTTCGGTGGAAACGACGCGAAGAAGAAGAAAATTTATAACAACATAAAGATCGACTGCGATCCTCAGGAATTTTGGGAAATGATTGGCGAGCTCGGCGATGGCGCTTTCGGCAAAGTTTACAAGGTAAAACAAACGAACAAATGAACTCGATACATGTGTTTCTTTTTCGGTATAATTGTGCCAAGCGACGGCGAACGTGATGTCGAGCAGCTGTGAGAATTCTGGAAGTGCTGGCAATGTCCTTGAAATTTCATTGTCCTGGAATGTTCTTGAAATTTGTCGCGGGTCCTTGTTTTTTTTTTTTTATTACGATTTTTAAAATACTTTTTATCGCCCACCTGAAAGAAAAAATACATATTACCATAGAAATGTTTCATTCATTTTGGCCTTTCTTAAACGGCCTTAGCTATCAAGCAAATGTCCTTGAATTTCTTTTGGAGACTGGACATCGCGACGAGGAAATAATACATTCCGTTCTCGTATTGCGTTATCGAAAGCTTACAATCGATCCTCGTACTCCGTAATGCCAGATGAGCGAAGTTATCGCGCGGGGCTTCTTAATCCAATGAACTATAAATTGAGGGCAATATATTATTTCTCCGAGTTCGACCGTTCTTTGGGTTCTCGAATGCGATACACACATGTGGGGTCTGTCACGTATTTACGTGTATAACGTGCATCACATTTCACAATTTAGGCGCAACACAAGCAGACTAATCAGCTGGCTGCTGCGAAAATGTGCGCCCTGGAAGGAGAGGATGACCTCAGCGATTTCATGATCGAAATCGACATTCTTTCGGAGTTTCGGCATCCAAACGTCGTCGAACTTCACGAGGCGTACTTTAAAGAGGGAAAATTATGGGTAATGAGCATACGAGAGTCAGCCATTAATCTGCAGAAATTAATTTAAAAAACTGTAGAAAACGGTCTATAATTATAAATGAATTATTAACGAGTGCTTTTCGAACGACTTTTTTCATGTCCGCAGATGCTGATCGAGTATTGCGATGGCGGTGCGGTCGATTCGATAATGGTCGAGCTCGAGAAAGCTCTCACCGAGTCACAGATATCATACGTTTGTCAACAAATGACGAAGGGTCTCGCATTTCTGCACAAATCGCGAGTTATACATAGGGATCTTAAAGCCGGAAACGTCTTACTTACGATGGCCGGTGGCGTCAAGTTAGGTAAAGTTTCTCGCGACCCCGCAGACCTCTACTATCGCGTGACCAGTAAAATCGAAAGAGCGCACGTAACGCGTCTACGAACATCGAAGATGCGTTCTTGCTTTTCTTTTTTTTCCATCATTCGAGAACGACGTCAACGTTGATCTTACGATTTTAATTGTACGCTCTGTTAACACGCGTTCTATCATTATTTCAGCTGACTTCGGGGTTTCGGCGAAGAACAAGCACACGTTACAGAAACACGACACATTTATCGGCACGCCGTACTGGATGGCTCCCGAAGTTGTGTTATGCGAAACTTTTAGGGACAATCCGTACGATTTCAAAGTCAGTAATAGCGAATTGATGAAAAGTCTTTCTCTTTTTTTTTTGCGAACTGATGAATCCATCGTATTTGCTATATTTGTGTTTTTTTTTTTTTTTTCATGGGAATTCAGGTTGATATTTGGTCGCTGGGTATAACGCTGATAGAATTGGCGCAGATGGAGCCGCCGAATCACGAAATGTCGCCGATGCGCGTACTGTTGAAGATACAGAAGAGCGATCCGCCGAAGCTCGACCAGCCGGGAAAATGGAGCAAAGATTTCAACGATTTTATTGCCAAAGCTTTGATAAAGGATCCGTCGTCGAGACCGACGGCGGACGAGTTGCTGAAGCATCCGTTTATCAATCGTACACTCGACTCGAAGCCGATAAGGGATCTATTGTTGGAGTACAAGGCCGACGTTGTCGAGGAAGAACTCGTCGACGAGGAGGCCGAGGTGAGTCCTATCTTTCCGAATCTCCGTACTTCTTTCACCTTGTTTTTTCTCAATTCTTATTATTTCTCTGTGTCTTTCGAACTTCGGTTTGAAGCATCTCATACTAACCAGAGATAAACCGAATCGTGAAAATAGAATTTCACAGTATGTTTCATCGTTGAGAGATAGATCTTAGCGCTGAGACGACAACCCCTGATTATAATGTGGGACTGAAACCCTGGAATTGAAATTAATCGATTTGAAATCCTCGCACGTTACCGTGAATGGGATCATTTATCATATTTTTTTGGGCGAAACCGATAATAAGAATCCTGAACGCACTTAGGCCAACGAGCGTCGTGTCTATGTTCCCATTCCTCGTTGTTGAAGTATCTAGCAAAAACAAAAGTTCTGACGAACTTGCCGCCAGGAAATTCAATGCCGCACAGCTGATGGATTGAAAGGAAGTTTCTCTTCGCAAACTTTAGCCCTACGACTGTGGCATTCACTGAAATATTGACGTTATTATGACGGATTTTTTATCGTAAATAACGCGAAGACATTCCTTCGAAATCTGTCCGCGGCATTCGATAGTCCTCGAAGCACGCTAGTTTGATTTAAAAAAAACAAATAGTTGAAAGAAAGCAAATCAAGCAAAAATAGAATAGTCGCTAGGCTCGATACGTGGTTTTAACATATACTACATCGGTTGTTACACGCTTGCACACACCAATAGAAGGCCAAAAAGGCGAAAAAACACAGAGAACAGTATCAGCGGATTGGTAAGCTGCTCCCGTGTGATAAATTCGTAGTTATAAATGTCCGATAAATATGTCTAATTTGTCATGCATTGCTTGAAGAAAAATATTATCATTATCGGAATCGTTCTCGAACGTTGCCCGTGACGATAGTAGCAATTTTTGCCACAAAAGAAAAAATAATTCCTCATAATGTGAACTCGCTCATCGTAGATACCGTCGACTAGAATCATTCATTGACTACAATTTTTGATTGGCTCGCCAAGTACCTCATTTTTCTTCAATATTATATGAAAAAAAATTGTAATGAATTTGTGTAATGCGATGCGTTAATGAATGTGCTGTTGTAAATTCAAAATTTGGCTGTGCATGCGGCTCTCCCGGGCCTCGCCAGCCCCATCACCCGTGCGACTGCCAGGTCAGTAGCTTTCGCAGTTCAAAACAGTTACATAAACTCTTTTTTTCTCATCGAATCTTCGTTTATTTTGATTCCACGCAATTTCACGAGATGCTGTCGACAAATATGGACAGGATTGGCGCGCTTCTTTGCGCTTCTTTTTTTCATTGGTTTTTTGTTAGTAAAAACGCGATTCACGACACATGTCGAAGTGCGAAGCCTCAAGGCCAATTTTTTCGTAGGTAGTGAATATTATTTTTTTCTCTGCTGCTGTTATTACTATTGATTTCTGTATTTCTCTATTTTTCGACGATCACGACGATTATATCTTCGCGGATTTTCGAACATTTGGGATGCGACAATTTTGTTTTTCGTTCTTTCACGTCTTTGCTTTTGTTCCTCTACATCATTGCTAATACCAACTGGTACATTCCAGGAGCAGCGCACGTCACAGCTTCCCCTGGAGCTGGACCAACTCGGAGATGACTCTACATCAATGCGCAGCGACACTGATATTAAAGGTGAGTCAACAAAGTTTTTCCGCCAGAACTATTTTCCGTTCGTCGCTTCTTGCAAATGGAACGAAATTGTTAAACGCGTTGAAATTGAACTTTTGTCAATGCATTCGCAGTCACGGAGAAGGAAGGTGTTGTTGCTTCGGCCGAGCCAGCAAAGAGGGAGGAGAGTAACAAGCGTGAGATCAATCGGGATGGCGAGAAAGAGGAAAAGAGCAAGAAACTTCGCAAGGCCGACTCGAAGGAGAGTATTCCGTCGTCAGTTGAGAAAAAACCGGTAGGACAAATAAAGACAAAAATATATACATCACGGTCCATTATTCGTGAATCTAACGCGTGTACGTTCTGTTTTTAAAGGCGCCAAAACCACCAGTTGCGGGTGACACGGGCGAGCGAAGAGCGTCGCGTGACAAAGGTCCGGCTCCTCCGCCGCCGGCTGTACGACAGAACAGCAAAGGCGACGACAAGGAGAACGTGCCGAAGGTCGTCGACAAATCGAGCGCCATGGAAGTCGGTACGGAGTTATCGCCAACGTCCGTGGACGACAAAACTTTGTTCGCGGAGAATCACGCTAGCGCCGTTACGGCGAATCTTAACGGCGAGGAATCGAAGAAAATTGTCGATAAAACGCGCGCCGACGACAACGCTCAGGAACGCGTCACGCCGGAAAAGGAGAAGAAGCGAGATTCGACGGAGAACAACCGAGGCGTCGACCTGAGAACCAAATCCGGGGACGGCAAGAGAAATTCGGGCACGAAGAGTCAGGTTAGCTTGGAGGAGAAGAGAAAATCTGCGCCTATTCAACCGGAGGCTTCGGAGGTTTGGAAGAAACCAGTCTTCAACAAGCAAAGCTCCTTGGAAGAGAATAGAGGGTGAGTTTTTCGCAAAAATATCGTCTATGATCGTCGGTAAGGGATTTTTGTTTATGAAAATAGTAATTTTCGATATTTGAAAATGTAACACAAGTTTTTAAATAACACAATTACAGCATATCTATGACAAAATTATTTGGAAAGAATATATATAACATAATATTATTGTTATTGAAATAATTATTTTGCACACAGACGGGACAGCAAATTGGTGGACGAGCGTGCCCGATACGAGAGGCAATTGTCGCTGCAGGAATGTCGCCAGAGTCTGGACGAGAAACGAAAATCCGTAGAGGACAAGTTGAACGCCGTTCTCGAGAAGCGTATATCCATGGAATCGGGAAAGCGCGCGTCGGACGCATCGATCGAGACGCTCAAGCGCAGTCCCGAAGCGAGCAGCGAGGTTTCTCTGCTGTCCGACAAGAGTAGCCAGAAATCGAGCTCAACGGAGAACATAAAGAGTGCTGAATTCAGCGTATCAAAGACTGATAACATGGGAAAGAGTCGTAGCGCCGGTTCGTCGCGAAACGATTCACTCGAGAATTTCGACGACGAGTTCGACGAGAAGAAGAAACAGAGGCACGAGGACACGGTAGATCGTAGCGCGGCGCAGGAGAGACGGGGCTCGGGCGTCAACGTTTCGGTCATCACTTCGACGCCCATAAGAAGCAAAAGCTTATCGAGAACCGGCAGCGGCGACAACGTTGTCGTTATAACCGGTAAAAAAACTTTGCAACTCTTCAATGGCGAGTCCCATTCAATGAGTAATTAACGAATAAAATGTTATCCGATTGTTTCAGGCAAATCGCAAGCAGATCAAGATCCCCGCTCCAACACCTCGACGACAGTTCGCATAACCGCCGAGTCGCCGGATCCCTCGAACAGCCTTGCAAGTAACATAAGCCAAGTGACGGTAGTGACGACGCATCCGCCGGTATTGATAGACGCCGCGTCGACGCCACCGCCGCGACGTCAATCGCCGACATCCGAGGTCGTAATCGTCGCCAACGAGACGAACAAGACTCAGGTCAACGAGAGTTCGACCGACGACGACGGTTTCACGAGTCTCGACAGTCTGGAGTACACGCCGCAGGAGCAGCCGATTGTCATCACCGATACCAACAGCACGCCCAAGCGCATAGGAAAGAAATTGGACGAATCCGAGGTCGTAATAGTCAGTCCTATCGTCGACGACGATTTGCAACAGCAACAGGACACTAGTCACGTGTCGGTGGTGACCGTCGGCGACGAGGGAGAGCAAGTCAAAGACTCGTCGATTAGCGCGACGAACAAGCGCAACGTCGTGCGCACGGGTTCGTCGCACAGCGATTTGAGCTCGAACGAGCGTTTCAGTACGAAGAGCGACAGCGGCGACGAGATAAGCAAGAGCGCGATGGCCGTCGCTGGTACGACGGTCGAGTCGACGGACGTCGACGATATAGTGGACAGGAGCACGAGGAAGATGAACGGACAATTGAGAAACGATAGATCGTCGCGCACGACCAGCGGTAAAATCGTCAAGGAAAAAGATTCCAAGCAACCGAAGGACAAGCAACGCACGTCGCCGGATTCATACGAGGGTTCGCGCTCGCACAGCGACTCGGGCTCGACGAGATCGCACACGCCGAACAAGAGCATAGATCGCTCGGACGCTGAGTCCATATCGACGACGATAAGCCAGGACAGTCGCGGCTCGAACAAAGAGAATCACGTTGGTCGCGAGTCACGGCGAGCCTCCGAACCCGATGACGAGGTCGTCCTTCGACGCAAACCCGATTACAATCGCGAGCCACCGCGACCAGCGAGAACCAAGGAGGACATACAGATGATGAATCTTAAGAAAAAGACGCGCAAACGCACGAGAAAATTCGAAATCGACGGTGTCGTCGTTACGACCACAACGTCGAAGGTTATTTACGGCGACGACGAGAACGGCCGCACATACGACGATCAAATATTTCGCAAGCAGGAATTGCGGGAATTGAAGATGTTGCAGAAAATGGAACAGAAGCAGTTTCAGGATTTGACGCAGAAGGCGCAATTCAACAAGGATCAGCAGGAGAGACGTTTCGAGCAGGAGCGTCAATTGTTGGAACGCGGCGCTGAGGGCGATCTCGAGAGTCTCGCCAGGCAGCAGAGACAACAGATCGAACGCGCCGAGGCCCAGCAAGAGGCCGATCTTCGGCTCGCCTCGAAGAAAATACGCGGCGAGCAAGAGCGCGATTTGAAACAATTCCGCGAGGGCTTGAAGCAGGAGCTGCGTCTGCTTAAGCAAGAGGTCGATCTCATGCCGAAGGAGAGAAGGAAGAGCGCTTTCAAGATGAGAAAGGAAAAATTGGAGGCCGAACACGAGGACAGAGAGAAATTCTTCTTGGAGAAGCTCAACGAGAGTCACGAGACTTCGCTCCGGCGATTGTCGGACAGTCATCGCGAGAAGATCGCCCTCATGGAACGACAATTCTTGCAACAGAAGCAACAACTCATGCGAGCCCGCGAATCGGCCATATGGGAACTCGAGGAGCGCCAGATACACGAGAGGCAACAATTGCTCAAACGACAACTGAAGGACATATTCTTCCTGCAACGGCATCAGATGCTAATAAGACACGAGAAGGAATTGGAACAGATGAAGCGAATGAATCAACGCAAGGAGGAGGAATTGATAAAACGACAGACCGTCGAGCGTCGCAATCTTCCGAAGAGAATACGCAACGAGATGAAAGCCCGAGAAATGATGTTCCGCGAGTCGATGAGAATATCGATATCGTCGGCGCTCGTGACCGATCCCGATGCCGAACGCGAGAAATTGAAGAAGTTTCAGGAGAACGAGAAGAAACGCTATCGCGCCGAACAGCAGAGATTCGAGCTCAAGCATGCGAGACAATTGGAGGAGGTCAGAGCTCAGAGCGACGCCACGATAAAGGAACTCGAGCAGCTGCAGAACGAGAAGAGAAAGATGCTCATGGAACACGAGACGATGAAGCTCAAGGAGCAGGAGGAGGCTTACACGAAGGAACTCAGAGAATGGAAGGGATTGCTGAAACCTCGGAAGCAGGTAAGTGTCGATATCGCCGAAAAGGCCGAAAGATAACATTAAACCGATTGAAAAAAAAAACACACACACAATCCGTAAATTACGAGCTTCTTTTACTGTACATAACTATACGCATTTTGTATATCTTCGACAAGGCATTTTTACGTGAGAAAGCCGCTGGCCAAGTTTAATGTGAATCGTGTTTCGATTATCATTTTTTTTCTTTGTTGCAAACATTTTGTCCGAGTCTCGATACCGATGATTGTGCAGTTTCATCAGTCTTCGTAAACTTTTTTCTCATTTTCCAATCGCTCAGAAAAAGAAATCATTAACGATTCGCCGTGGAAATTTTAATTTTTACCGTAAAAAAATACAATACTTTATATTTTTTATAGAAAATAGAGGCTGTACTGGCGTCCGAAATGGAAGCGTTGGAGGCCCGCTACCGAGATTGTATGCCTTCCCGTATATCCACACTGTCTTTCGCCGCATTTACATTATCCGCGGTATCCCAATCCGATGTGTTGAGAAATCAACCGAAATTGCCGAGATCAATGCCGAACTCACCAACACCCTTCAGCATTCCGAGAGTCACTCTCAAGGGCAGTGGCTCGGAATCTGGCTCAATTAACGGCACTCTTCCCCGTCCCCATCATTTGCCATCCAATTCCCGTAGATTCCTGTAGAAAGCTTCTCGCAGTCGCCTTTTACATGTTCATTAATTTTTGTGTGCGTGTGTGTGTGTATTGTTTTTCTCGAACCTCAGGTTCGAGAGCCATCTATCTCATTTTCATCGATCCGATGTGTTTTTCGTCGTTTTTTTCTCGCATTCGCGCGACGAATCGTGAGATACAAGCTGATTTTTTCCATAGTCATTTTTTTTGCCTCATTGGATATTATACTTTTATGTTATTATTTAACGAACATCATCCGTCGATCTTAATCACCGTTTACGTCAGGGTAACACGAAAAAAAGAAAAATACATTCGGCTTTATCACGATTTAGCTCGAAATCATTGAATCACATAGTACGCTGAATTTTCACGTTTATCGTCAATTTCGCCGCATCGCTATTCGACCAAAATCTCCTACTCTCGTGTTCGTCTCGAATCTATATTGATTTTTTTGTTTGTTTTCGTACTCTCGTCCATGTGCCTGTGTCCATATTCTTACTATCTCTTCATTGCACTCCGTAAAAGGGAATATAATGGAATCATTTTGTGGATGGTGCTCACGAGTAGAAAAATCGTTTAGACAACTAGAACAGTATCGTACGATAACACCGAAAAGAAAGCAAAATGTTTCACATACACGTGGGTATGCTTTTGTCAGTCGAAAGAAAAACCGACCCTTGAAAAACAAATATTCCTTCGAGAGCGAGAGAGTAGCGGGAATAATCGAACTGTATAGCCAATCGAATAATTGGCCGGAAGCAGAACGCGTTCTATGTTTGACGAAAACAAAAGGTTAGTCTTCAAATTTATATATTTTTAACAGCGTACTCTTCGTATGATTCTTTGGTTGGGGGGCTGAATAAAAACGATTCTTAGAATAATCGAAGCAATAGGACAATCGACCAGTTCGCGTCGAGATAAGAGTGATGAATTGATTGCTATGTTACCGAAGCACCGATGAATTATCGCCGCGATGAAATGCTACGGAAATTTTCTACCAATGAAGGAGAAAGAATACTCGATAATTCTTTGGTGCTTGCGCGCGTACACATAATCGCCGTGTTGAAAACAAAATTGTTAAACGAATCTGTTTACGTGACGTTACAGAGGCTCGAGGAACAATTCGCGATGCAGTTGGAGGAGCAAGAAGCGATTTATGGTCCGAGCGCGATACCCCTGTGCTTGCCACCGGATCTTCCCGACTTGACGCATCACACAGCCGGTTCGACCCGCAGTTCTTTGTCCTCCGTAAGTGAGGGCTGATGATAATCGTCATTCCGAGAGCTCCCACAGTGTCCGCCGATGAATATGGATAATTTACTAACTGAAACACACCCACATCCCACACAGACACACTGAGGCCGGCAGACTTTTCTCCTCCGTACAGATTATGCCGGCTCGAACGATAACAATTTTATTTTCCTTCACTTTACTTTGTGTACAGCAGTTTCCGGTCAGATTTAACTACTATAATCTATATTAATCGTATAAGACTGCGAGTGGCGAGACAAAAACGCGCGACGAGTGTGAGATTTCGAACGAGATACAGAATCGACGTATCCTGATCTTTTCTTCTGTAAAAAAAAAAGAAACGTCGACACGGACGGCGATAGTTTCAATTGTCATCTACGTCGCGTGGATGCAAGCGGAAGTAATTGAAGGGGGAAAAAAAAGAACGAACGCAGAAAAACAATTGGTTAGATGTGTATATAGAGCGCAATGTTTCTTACGATGCTTATAAAGAGGAAAGTATACAGAATATTGGTACAATCCATTATAATCCGCCCGATAAACGTTCAGGACGTCGCTAGCGACTTATATATTATACTTGTTTATTTTTTATTATTTTTCTTTTCCAATTTTCTTTTTTTTTTCTCATGTACGCAAACAAGTTACATGCATAACTAAGAAGTAAATATATATATGCTGACTTATCCACATGCCTTGTATATGAATATAGAAACAACTAATGATAGAGAAATTAATGTACGTTCGTCAATTCACGTGGAATTGAATGTCGTCCAACGTCGACATGATTTATCATTTCTTGCGTAATGATTTTTTTTTCTTTTTTTTTTCGACAATTTCGATCTAGATCAATTGTTGCATCGAGCTTGACGATTTTATATTTGTACAATGCGCATGTCGATCTAGCGAAAATCGGAAGTTACGAGAAATTAAGATAAAAACGAGGTATATTTTGAAATGTATGTCAAAACGAAAAAATAGGGTTTAAATGAGCGCTCTTTTCGCCCTCGTGCCCGAAGACTAGGGAGAAAAACAAAAATAACGACAAAACATATTTACAATAACGATTTTAGATGAGAGAAACAGATATTCCGCGCCGTTTATGGAATTTTGAAGAAAGTAGCGCAATCTTGACGAAGTTTTCGAACGTTCATTCAGTAGAGTATTTAAAGAAAAGCATAACGATAACGTCCAAGAGAAACTAAACTACTGCTCGCCGACACGTCCAATTTTGATGAAAAAAAAGGGTAAAAAAACAAAACAAAACGATAACGAAAACTTGAGTCTGTTTTTTTCTCCGTAAAATAAATAACATACACGCATATATATTTTAATGAATATACAAATGAAAAGAAAAAAAAAGAAATTGCGCTAGGAATCAAATCACAACACCAAATATAATAACTAATAAAAGCTGTCGTCGTTTTGACGATGAGCTCAAACGACGTTGTAGAGAATCTCGTTAGTGCCGCGATGCTCGATGAAAAAGGTTCATGGATTATTCATGAGTCCGAAGCGACGTGGGTGCATAAAAAAAGAAAATGGAGTTGGCGATGTATCGTCGTTCTTCCACGTCGAGTGATTTCGCGATTATAATTATTAATGTGAAAATATGATAAAAAAAAGAGAAACATTGAAATGGGGAAAACTTGTACATAATGTAGAGGAAACAAAAAAAAAAAATGAAACGATTATTTTCCCAGAGTCCGACGTTGACTCGGCTTCCATCGACTTCCTTCTATATTCGCTCTTCGAATGATAAGATGGGAACAATATATTCTTCTGCATCACGATGTCAAATGACTTGTTCTTTTTTTTTCTGTTTCATTTTCTTTTTTAAGTAAGGCGAAAAATGAAAATCTGTAACGACCAAAGTTTTGATAGTGCGATGTGCTTCTTTTTTTCTTTTTCTCGACAAAATCGCTATTTTCCGAAACGAAAGCTGAGGTTACGAATGTATCGACGGTACGTACCGTGCGAGGGAATGAGTTGAAGTAAATTTAAAGAACGTGGCGGTACCTTAACGAAACCACCATTGAATGGCATTAGTCTCGTTTATCACGCGCGTTTTGTCGGCGTATGACGAGAAAACTTTGCGCGTTTATTAGTTTGAGTGAGGGTACGAAAAAAATCGACATAGCGAACAGCGAGTCCAATGTTATTTCCATTCCAACGCGACACGCTCCGTTCACCTGCCGTAACGAGGGTAATCCTTGTTTTTTCGTATGTCTCTCATAATTTTTATTCAATCGTCCGAATGAAAAAAATAAAACAAACGCGATTACTCGAATACGTTCGGAGGTGCCCGGAGCGTCTCACTTGATTAATTATTATTTCCCGAGCTTAAACATTATTAGCCTTAAACTATTTTCAATTTTTTTTTTTTCGTTCGTTTGTATTTGTACATTAATTACCGTCGCTATTAACTCGTAACACGCGCCCCAATCGCCGCGACCCCCTTTCTCCTCTGCGTAGATTAAAATCAATTGTTTTGTATATTTATAATATCGTGGGTCAACTGTTGATTATTAACTGTTAATTAATCGGTTACTAGTGGTAGATTGCGTAACGAGAACAAACAAATTTTGGCCTCCAAATATTGATGTGGCTCACCCCTTCCCTCGCCTTGCCCTCGTTTCCCGATAATTATTTTCATCAAATCTCCCGATTTCGAGGTCTAGCGGAAAGTGTTTTGCGAATTTCGTTTTTTTGCAACATTCGCATCCTCGTATGCACAACGCTCATACGTTTATCGTGTCTATGTAAGACTACATAGTTTGACAGTATTTCTTCTGCGTTTTCCAAACGATAAACAACGTTCTCGTCGATCGGCGTTCGCTGAGAACTTTGTTATTCCTGTTGTTGAAAGAAAAAAATTCATGAAAAAAGAAAGAAAAAACTTGCCTGCGGCTTCCGCTTGTTGTAAATCGTCGAAATTTCAATATTATTATGCATATCGATAAATTGTAATTAATGATCGTAATGAAGAGAAAAACAAAACCAATAATTACGCTTCGAAAGTACATCGTTATATAAGTTTGTTGTTGGGACTACCGTTGACAGAGCAGGCAAAGATTAAGCACGCCGAAACAATATCGTCACTCGAGACAAGTTCGCTGTAACATAGATTCTATTATTATTAATTATTAATGAATTATTAATTATTATTATTACTTGCTCAGAACTGGATACAATTAAGTTCAACATTAATTATCACTATCGTTTATGATTACGATGAATTTTCTTATTGATTAGGTAATATTATGTTACTAAGAAACAAGTAATAAATATTTTAATGCTATTCTAGTTGTTCAAAAATATATATAATGATAATGACATGAATCTCCCGAACTACCTGCGATAAGATAAACGTTCAGGTACAATTAGCGCAATTTCCGCGCTACTCTGCGTCATTGTAGCTGTTAATGCGATTACACTCGACCATGACAAGTCTGTGAGAAGCCAAATTTTTTCGTCTCCCAGTCGCATTGCATTATGTTCGGTAGAATTCGATGAAACGGTTTTGGAACGAATATTGCGCGTTTTGGAGCAAATTAATTCGTATTCGGGGAATACCATTCGTAGTCTCGCGAACCTTGTAAATTTCCATTGTTGTTATTATTCGTCATAAATTCTCTCGACAGAACGGTGCGGTCGTTTTTATCTCGTGGTTTTTTCTCTCATGTTTTTCTTCGTGGTTTCCTGAATTGGATGGGATAAATAGTGAAAGTTTTGGGCGCTGGACACGGATAAGTCTGCGAGCGAGAGAATTGCGCGGATGGTCGAACGGCTCGCTCGTTAAAGAGTTTAAATTGCTTTCGTTATTACCGTCTCTGTCGAGGAGAAAAAAGTAAAATAGAAAAAGAGTGCGTCGAGCATAGACCAATCCTTCGTCAGATGGCCGACATAGTGAAACCAGCGAGACGCCGAGTCTGCGTTATCGGAGCGGGAGCCGGCGGACTTTGCGCCCTCAGGCATTTGGCAAGGGATCTGCAGAGCTTCGAGCCCGCTGCATTCGAACAATCGAACGACGTAGGCGGCACTTGGATCTACGTCGACAAAACAGGACTCGACGATAATGGTTATCCCATACACTCGAGCATGTATCAAAATCTTCGGTAAGCTTATTCGCTATTCGCATTTATACCTTCCACTTCGTGAATCGTCGTTTTCGAAAAAAAATCAATCGACATTTTGTAATTTCAGAACAAATTTGCCTCTGAAGATAATGAACTTTCCGGACTTTCCGCGCTTGGGACAAACCGACGCTGCATGCGGTACTCACGGCGAGGTGTTGAGTTATCTTCGCAATTATGCCGATAATTTTCAACTCCGGAAATACGTTCAGGTATATCAAAAAAACTCAATAATTATACATTTTTTTTACATTGCTGCATGATATTTTAGTTTTTCATTTAACTTTGTTTAGTTAAACAAATCATTTTTTAATAATATTGAAATAATAATAGTAATAAATTGATTAATTGATTAATTCTTCTGATTATTTCCGATTTATTCAATCATTTTGAAATATTTCAATTAAAGATAATTTTCAACGCACTTATAGCCGAAAAATCTCAAATCATAATTATCGGCATTTTCTTGAATTAAAAAAATATTTTCCAGTTCAACACACGAGTCGAGTGCGTAAGGCCGGTGGAGAACGAGAACGATTGGAAGAGAACGACATGGAAAGTCCGAGTGAAGAATGTATTGACCAAAGCGACCGAGGAAAAAGAATTCGATGCGATAATGGTTTGCAATGGGTAAGAAACAAATTTATAGCTTTGACAAGCGAAAAAACAATTTATCGATTATTACCATGCAGAATTTTTTCTTCCGCTATATTTCAGTCACTACTTCGAGCCGAACATTCCAGCGATACCGGGCATCGAAACATTCACGGGCAGCGTTGTGCACAGTCACGATTACCGGAAACCTGAAAAATATTCGGGAAAGCGTGTCATAATCTTGGGCGCAGGTCCTTCCGGTGTCGACATTGGCGTCGAATTGATCGCTCACGCGAGCCACGTGTATCTCAGTCACAATCACGACAGGTAATCTTCCCTCGACATCCTGTTCATCCGTTAAATTTCCATTCACATTTTTCTCTACAACCCCTTTAAAAAGAGAAAAAAAAAAAAAAAAACAGTATCCCGCCGCGATTCCCCAAATCGACGGAGTAACGAAGCGTTATGTATTCACCCGTTATTTTCAGTTTCCGTGAAATTCAATCGCACCTTTTGTTCCCGTTACACTATATTTAATCCAATAATTGATATTTGACCGAGATTCCGATCGCTCTATACCTATATATACACGCGCGGGCGATAATACGCTCCGAAATATGTATATTCATAACTCCGGGCGCAATCCCTCGATTGTTCAAATTCAACGTTGTACTCGATCGCTTTACACATGTCGGCATTTTCATAAAATGTACATTTCGTGTTCAATCAATTTTCGCTCGTTGCGATTGTGTTTGCAGATTGATTGGAGCATTGCCAAGCAACATGACTCAGATCGCCGGGGTGGAAAGGGTCGAGGGTCAAAGGTTTTATTTACGCGACGGTACCAGCGTTAGCGACGCCGATTCCTTTATCTACTGCACCGGCTACAAATACAGCTTTCCCTTTTTCGACGACAAATGCGAGATACGAGTCGACAACAAATACGTCAGTCCGCTCTACAAACATTTGATCAATATCGAACATCCGTCGATGTGCATAGTCGGAATACCATGGATCGTCATACCGTTCCCTCTGTTTCATATGCAGGTATTTTCGATGTTTGACGAATTCATTCGCGGCCTTTTGATCAGCTCGATGTGGTCTCTTTGATGCGCACGGCAAATAAACCGGACAATTCGAATTTAATTTTCGACGCGGCCCAATTTGCCTCGTTTCAGGTGCAATATCATTTGGCGGTTTTAAAAGGTCGAGTTACTCTGCCGACGAAAGCGAAGATGCTCGAAGAATCGAGACTCGCGTCGGCGCAGAAGAAACAAGCTCACGTCTTGGCTAATAAACAGTTCGATTACGACGACGAATTGGCCGCTATCGGAGGCTTTCAAAAATTACCGGCCTTCTACAAGAACGGCTATCTCGCGTGGAACGATGCGAGAGCTGGACGTTTGTCGCAGTACAAGGACAGCAAATTCATCGTTAATCCGGACAACGCAACAGTTCAAATTATACCGTACAATCGACAGAATTCAGAGACGAAAAATGTATAATATGATTATCGTGATATATTTTCGTAATATTTTTACACGCACAAAGAATTATTGAATAAACAATGCTATTAATTAATATTTAATACAAATTCATTGGCTTCGAAAAGCGATATAAGAACATCGAAAACAAATTCGGTCTGCGCAAGTGCGCATGCGCGGGCACGTTGCGCGATTCGCTAAAAAATTAACGGGCTTTTAGCACGATAAATCCATAAAAAACCATAATTATTGAGTGAACAATATTTCAGTTCACATTTATTTCGATTAAAAATATGGTGCGCTAGGACTGGAGAGTCTCAAAACGCGAGATATATCGACAAGAAATCGTGATGCGGCTCGGTCGTCGCCGCGGCCAACCGGCGACCGGCGAAGCGGCTGCGTCGTTAGTTCGCCATGGCGTTTCACGGGGGTAACGTCGCGGTCGCCGGCCCTCTTGATCTAACCTCTTACGCGTTGTTGTTGCCATTATTTGTTTGCTCGTGCTTTTGTCGATCAAGTGCATAAAATCAGAGGCGGCTTCGAACACCGGTTTTCTCCGCGATCCAATCGGTCATTAGGAAGATCGATGTGTAAACTCCCGGCGCTCTACGCTCGGCGCAATCCTCGCCCCACGAGATGATCCCGATGAGAATGCTGTCCTCCGTGAACAACGGCCCTCCCGAGTCGCCCTTTTTTCATCACCGTGAGTAAAATCATACGAATAATCGTAACAATAAGTGCGATGTTTACGAGAGTAAAAATAATATACATCGACGGAAAGTATCGAAATGTCGATCGATTACCTTGCAAGAATCTATACCACCCTGCTGGTATCCGTAACAGACTTGATTCGGCGTTATGTCGAACTGTGTAGCGTAATCGTTGGAACATTTATTTCTATCGAGCTTCGGTACTTCGGCGTACCGCAATTCTTCCGAAGTAACGCTTCCTTGTGCCTCGATTTATCAACGAAAAACACAAAATCAACAATTATTCGGTGCTGCGAAGCGCGCGCCATTTTTTTTTCTCCGAACCTATCGTTCGCGCATCGATAAAATTTTGCATCGCTCGAGCTCGCGGCTTTGAGGTAGGAAAATCGATAAAAATGTATATTTATCGATAAAAAACAAATTAAATTTTCTCTATGGATATTTGAGGGTCAGTAGAGCAGTAGGATTGTTTTTTCATTCACGCGTCGGTGGATCAAAATTCGAAGCTTTACCGTGTAGTATCCCCAGCCGGCGATCATCGCCCAATCGTCGTCGACGTACGCGCTTCCCGGCAGGTCGACCGCTTCGGTAGTTTCGTCGAAATTAAACGGTGGATCGACCTTGAAGGCCGCTATGTCGTAGTCCTCGTTCGTGTCGTTGTACAAATTGTGCGATATTATTTTGGTAACGTTGTGGATTTCGCCGCCTTCGTCCTTGAACGACGAACCGCTGCGAACGTTGTACTCCGTGACGTTGGCTATGAAGCTTCGGAAGCGCGTTAGTTGCGTTTATAAAATGTTGTATTAAATCGACTTTTTATGTCCGCGTTATTCGTACTTTCGAGAGAAATGCCTTTCGCGCGTGTCGCGAGGGTTTCGCGAACGATACTCACGTGGTAACACAATGCGCGGCCGTCAAACCCCAGTCTTGACTAATGATCGATGCTCCGCAAATGTGGTCACTGTTCAGTCTGAAGGACATCTGCAACCGCAAAATCGTGCAATTTCACTAATGAGACTCTCTCGCTGTTGGCCATCGCCGGTCATGTGTCGATTCACAACCGAAATGTGCCGCCGAACTATCATTCAATTGATAATAAATTCGATACATAGATTGCCAAATAATGCGGGGCTTGACCCGGATTATTTCACCGTGAAAATGTATTGTTGAATGATACGGGCTGGTTTACATTATTTATAACGTTGATAGTCAATTTTCCGTTTCATACTGATTACGATCGCGTACATAAAAAAGGTATATATTATTTTAACAACTTTTTTAAAAAACTGCAAAAACTAGTATAGTTTACTTTTTTATAAACCAAAGTTTATTAATTACTTTTTTTGCACAAGAATTATTAACAACTTACGATGAATGGAACTTGCGTTATGTTGATTATCGATCCTCCGACGATTCTCGGTCGAGGAAATCCAGCTTCGGCTTCACCGCCAACTTTTATTTTTCAATAACATAAATAACGGACGATTGTTGGGGTAAGACTTAAGAATCGCAGTTCATTGTGTCGCGGAGAATTTTACTCACGAAGCGTCTGCGTGAGCAGCGTTACCAATGAAAGAATAATCATTTGCTGTCCTCGATGATACATTTTTTCTGATGATGTACCGATAAATCGGAACAATTTTAGGGGTTCACTTTTAGATATTATAAAAAGCAAAAAAATCGTCGAGTTTCCGGTTCCAGTTTGCGCAAGCGGGTTTTTATAATGATTTAGGAAAATACTAGCAGGTATACCGGACTCGGCGTTCGAGCCGTTGAATCGAGAAAGAGGGTGAGAACGAGTTTGCTCCACGCGCAACTACTCTTCGAACAATAGTGACGAGCGAGGAAGCTCGCCGCTTCTTTTTGTTCCGTTTTTTTTCACAGTATTTTCGTTATCGTGAGGGAATTTTTCGAACTTAGCAGCCTCGAAACTTGTCGTTGGCAAATTTTTAAACGACGCGACAATTACAACACGTCGTTCCGGCGATGGTGCTCGTAAATGAACCGATTAAACGGCAAATTTGCGCGTAATATCATGCGAGTGTACTTTATGATAAGGCGATTGTTGAAGTCTATCAAAAACATGGTTTACGCGAGTCACCTCGCGAAATTAAAGGGTAAATAAACTCATGCGGGAGACAGTGGAAGAATGGAACGTTTATAAAAGAAGAAAAAATAACACTGAGGCCGCATAAAATCTTCTTCAATTACATTAGATCAGATAAGAAAAACGTTAAAAGTTATGTTAAAAAAATTACAACATTCCCCGGTTAAATTGATCCGTTGAATAAATTCTTCGTATGGTTTTCGTTCGAATAAAAAAGGGGAAAGGATAGATTTTCAACGAGGAGTTGAAAGACAATGATTTACGCGTCAGAGCATATTCAATCAATTTGTTTACTAGAGACTGGAGAGACACGCGTCTCTACACGCTTGTTTGGCATAAAAACGTGAGAAACATGTCAGTGGGTGTTCCCGGCTCGTTGATCGAGTCGGTGCATCACGACCTATTGATAACTCGACGGAGTCGAGGGCGAGCTAAACAGCCACTACCACTTTTTTCGACTGTAATAGTGGTCGACGAGGACACTCGCCTTTTTTCATGATATTTCTATCGTCTTTGTTGGTTTGAATATCTCAACTATAACTTGACTATCGCGATTAATGGTATCTCATGCAAAGTCATTTCTTGTTTAACCAGGGTATATTTTATGTATTTTTGCGAAAAAAAAATTCTTATCATTGACAAAAATTTCTATAATTTTAGTTGGTATTTCATTAGTTGAGTTATCTCTGTGATTTTGAAAAAAATAAGAAAAGAACCTGTAAATAAATGTAGCATAAAAATTATTTTTGGTAATTATAACCTCCCGTAGGATTCCACCGATAAATAATTCGGTTAAAAAAATAATTAACAATTTGAAAAAATAGCAATAATATTTAATTATTAGTAGATGTTAAATTTCTTGCATATTAACTTTATTTATGAGCAATACATGCATTATTTCCGAGAAGTGTGGTTTTGAAAAAAAAAAACGAAAATAGTAACTTCAAGTAAAAAAGGGGCATGTAAACAAACAGCACTCAATTTCGTTTTGGTATTCATGACGTTGAGAGATGCTTATTCACAAAAGAAAACAGACGGGCGCGCGCGCGCACGCATAAGCGTTCGTTTAGCATACTCTAGTTCGCATGCGCTATGCATCGCAAAGCGTTTTGTAGCTGAATTGGCTCGCGTTGAAATTTCGAGAATTCAGATCGGAGGGCCAAGAACCGCGTTGCAGAGCTCGTTAAAAGTACACAAGCTCGCTTGGTTCTCTCTCTCTTACTCTCTCTCTCTCCCTCGCTTGTTCGTTCTATATCGACTGGCATTAAAGGTCGTGCGCGCGGGCTCGCCCCGCAAGGCCGAGACCGAAAGCTCAGTAGTTGCCCGTAAGCTCTATCGAAATCGTCGCCGGCGACACTGGCAAGGCCGAGATAGATTGATAGAGAGCGAGAAATGCGCGCACGGTCGCCCATCCCGTCGCGCCTTTCGGTGAAAAATAACGCGCCAGTGGTTACGGCCAGACATGGTCAGACGGCGTACAGAGTGCCTAGTTGAGCGATAACTCGCGAAGTGTCCTAACCCAAAACAAAGAAAAACTATCTGGAATATAAAAAGGCTTAAAAAAAACGAATGGATAAAAAAATAAATAAAATTTTCAATAAAATCATAAACAAATGAAAGAATAAATAAAAATTTCAAGATCAAGTTCTCCAATTGGGTCAATGCTAAATAGTTCTAATTCTATCATGACTGAACCGTCTCAAAGCTAACAACCGAAATTCGCCCGCAATCGAGGGTCTTGCAAGTAAAAAACTTCTAATTAACATCTCATTGCGGAAGAGAAAAAACCTTCAAAATTCGAGCAAATCGACGGTACTGGTGAAATAAATTAGTAAACGATAGGTTTCCAATTAAATCCATCCCGGGGGGCTCGCAGTGATTGTAAATAAGTATTCCATTGACGATCCTCCCCTCGGAAACTTCCCAGACGTTTTCACCACTTGTTCTCCTCCCCTCCATCCCCAAACTCCCGACGATCTTTTCTCGCCTTTCGTTCATTTTCTCCCCGTTCCTACCCCCTCTCCCGTCCACGGTTCTTTGTCAACCGTACTCGTTGATAGTTTCGAGTAAACTCGTTTTCCGTTAACTCGGCGCGGTGTCGGAGGCTTTGATGAAAAAAAAGGACGAAAAAGTAAAACAAAATAAAATAAAGCTCAAACAAGCCAATCACTTTGTGAAACAATAGGGGATCGAGCTTGCGGATAGTGAGTTGGACGGTCGAGGGGTGGCGGTGGTGTAGTGCCAACGTAGAAACTACCCCTCAGTGTGATACTTGCCGCGAACCCTCTCGCTTCATACTCTCGTCCGCCCGACGTGCGAGCCTACTGTTACTCTTTACTCGTTCGTTTAACATTCACAGTGTGTGTATATATGTATATATATGCGCATATATATGTACATATATGTACTGTCTGTTTTATTATACTTTAATACCGGAACATTCGTGTATCGCAAAAATTTTCACACGTCCTCTATCGGCGCGCCGTTCGTCGCGAGTTAATATCCAACGTCCGCGAATTCACACTTTTCCTTTCAATATTCGTTAAAAAAAAAAAAAAAGATCCTTTCCGTTATTAAACTACATTCGCGAATTAGTTTTTCGTTTCACTCGCGAATTTTCATTAATGCGAAACTTTAATAGATCTGTGTGAACGGAGTTCGAAGTTTCGCGAAATAAAAAAAGAAATTGAAATAATTTCACACCCCCCACTGGATCACGTCGTAGTTCAGAGCAATCGGTAAGTTTCAGACGTTTTTTCTTGTTTCAATTATAATTTTCGATATTCATAGACCTTTTCAAAGCGAACATTCTATCGGACACTTCGTATTAAATTTTAGAACAAATTTGATTAATTTTCGATTAACAATGACGGGTTATTCGCGCGCGCGTGTGTGTGTGTGCGTTGCTTTGAAGGATTAGCGAATAATTTCCGCGACGAGACTCGATTGTTTTGGGGCTGATCGCGGCCTCGGGACTTTGAGCTTGGCACAGTGGGATTTGTAGAGAATACAATGACAAAGGAATTCTGTCTGCGCATCTCGCTGATATTCAATCAATCGTAGTCAAAGGATTAATCATTGCGTTCTTCCGCGAGATTCTCGTTTCGCTACGACTCCCGCTCGATAGGCCTGGATTCGATAAATTATAAAATAATTTCCATATTATCACGAAAACGTTTTTTTCCGCGTATAAATATTGTTGTTATTGTCGAGTAAGGCGATTCGCGACGCGACTCCGTGCGTCGACGGAAGTGCTGCGAATACGAGCGGGTCGATGGGGGTCAACTTAAAATTCGAGTGCTTTCCTCACTCCCTTCTGATTCTGAGAAAAACTTTCTTACCATAAAAAAAGGTTTATTCGATGTCGACAAAAATGCATAATTTTTTGTCTTCATAGCTTTTTTTCATTCTTTAACAAAAATTGACGCTGACAATGAAAAAGCGAAGATGTGTACGCGTGCATGCGCGCGCGCGCTCGTGATTTATGATACACATATGTATATGCACAATACGCAGACCGGGTCACCCGGTTGGCCTTTGACGTCTACGTCGTAGTCGCAGTCGACACCGAGAGAAGAGAGTCTTTGACCACTTGCCAGCACTGATTAGGGGATTCGTATTCGTGTGCCACTCCGGCTACGAAAGCTGACATTTCTCAAGTGAAGAAGCACGGGCAGTGTCGAAGCTGTCGATCCTCACTGGTACTTGACGCAAACCTCTATAATAATAGTCGAACCGATAATCGAGGAAAAAAAAGCAAACAAACGGTTCGATTTTTTTTATTTTACTTCGAATGAAAAAGATATATTCCTGCTTGGTTACGAGGGTACGGATAACTCAATTATTCACTTTCATAATTAAACGACGAGGGTGAAGATCTATTAAAAAAAAAAAAAAACGAAGGTGGGGACGACCCTTCGTTAAAAATACGATAACGGCGATAAAAAGTAGAACGAAAAAAGATCCAACATGATATCCTGTATTATGTCACAAATTGAGTCGTGGAGTATTTTTAGAAACGGAAATACGCAAGGAATATTTTTTTCGCTCTTAATGAATTTTTGTAGAGTTTTTCTTTTTCGTGCAAGAGAATTCGAGATGCAGTCGCGGTGATAGCGCGGTCGAGTCCATCGTTAATGGCCTGTTTCTCGTGTCTCTCTGGGTGCGACACTCGATCATACAAACACACACGCATACGTAAACATATTCGCACGTTGCGACGGTGAGTGGTGCTTCCACAAGCCTCTAACGTCTGAAACGAAGACAAACTGCTTTTACCTCGATGTCCCCACGCGGGAGGGTCTGAATCACGCACGCTAAACTAACGGCGACTCTCGAGCGGCGAATTCTCTCGGCCAACAGTACAGATTCGTCGCTGTCCCTCGTGCACTTGTGTAGGAAAATATACGACTGTTTTTACCGCTGTGAACGCTCCTCTAACAATTGCTGACCAACCCACTTTCTTCATATTTCGTTGGATTTTACTCGAAATCTCAAATAACATTTGACTTCGGCAATCAGTCTCTGATTTTAGAGATCGTATTTTAGAGATATGAGTCTATTCACTTTGCTCGAAACATTTCGACCGTGAAGCTATAGGTTATATAAATAAAAATTTTTTTTCTTCATATTTCATTTTTTTATATTGAGCAAAAATTAATATATCTCAGACTGTGAATTTACATAACAGTTGCAAAATTATAAAAAGGAATATCATTAGAACATAGATATGTTCGAAATTTTCTACACGATTCATGCGTAAAAGCTTCCAGTACTTGGATATGGAAGTAATTTCGTCATTGAAGACTTCTAAAATGAATCGGTTCATTTTTATGGTTTTCTGGTAAAAAATATCGAATTATCAATGTTTTTTAGCACATTTACTCAATGGTAAAGCTGTAGGTAGTTACGGATTTTTTTTCCAAATGTCTCATTCCATTTGTCAGGATTGGTTTTAACTTTTGGACTATCAATTTTTTTTCCACCTTTCACTCAAATGTGAAGCTTTAGGTAGTTGAAGGTTTCTTCTACATTCTCCATTTCTGTTTTTTTCTCTATTTTTCGTTTATCCACTCGAGTCTCGAGATCTCGGCGCTCTTCTCGTCTGTGCACCGGCGGATTTTCCACCCCGGGGTCGCGAAACCGGGGTTTGCAAACTCTTCTCTCTCTCTCCCTCCATCTTTCCTTTTAGGATAGATGGTTGGTACGCGAGCGTCCTCGACAAATTGCGGTTCTCGACGTACTTCGTCTTCGTCGGTTCGCCGAAGCTCTCGCGCGCTTTTCCTCGTAGCGCATTGTCAACCAAGCAGGAAATCGCCATCAGAAAACTATAGTCGTGTGTTATGTCATGAAGAAAGGGGTTGTTCGCCGTTCACTGCCGTCGACCACGCGTTATTTTCCAGTAAAATTGCTCCACATCCATATAAAATTGCACTTCACAATGCTTCCTCGACGATTATTCGGCTCCTCTTCATTCGTATGAAAAAATTTCACGAAATTACACTTCAGCGTTAAAAGCCGTGAACTTTTGTTAGCTTCTTGAAATTCAAGATCGTTTTTTCTTATATATATATATTTCTCTTCAACATGAAGAGCTTTCCAAGCTCTCGGGCTTTTGAACACCGAGAGCTTGGAAGCTTCGTGTACTTTTATGATTTTATATTTTTTCCATTTTATTCGCGTATGCACGTTCGTCGGAATACGTCGTAAATGTGTTTACCGTTCGTCCTCGCGCGGTCGAAACGGACTAGACACGAAAAATGGCCGAACGATTCTACGGAGAATCTAAATTTCCGTTTTTCATCAAGCTTCGGCGGGGAAAAAAATGTATGAGAAAAGAAAATTCCCAGATAAAGTGTTTTATTCGAATTGGTTTTTCTGTTTTTCTGATCGCGCCGAGATTGTGGTAAAAATGATTCGTTATTTTTCGTGCAATTCACTTGTGTGTTTGTCTTGATCAACGGCAAAGGACGGACACGCGCTTCAATTTTTGAATACGATCACTCGCTCAGTCATTGGTTTGCGGCACACGGTTATTTAGAACTCGCGGCTTCGTTATCCGTGACGGACACGGCTAGAGTGGTTCAAAAGCGATAAATTTGCTTCTCCCGTGAAGAGAAACGTAACGAGTCGGGGCGGCAAGAGGAATAGAGGGTTGAAGGGGTGTCGTTGGGAGCTGTTGCGGTTTTTCATACGCCGTGGATTCGATGAAAACGGCGCGCCGATTGGTATGAGCCTGAAACTCTTTGCTGATATTTCCGTCCAAACGTCATTCCGGATGCTTTTCTGCGCGCGACACGATAGATACGGAATAATTCGTTCCCTATTCAAGTTCATATAAAATAAATAAAAAAACAGTGTGTCGTAAAACATCACGACCGTAAAATTGTTAAAGCTAGGTACAGAAATAGAGTACGGTTATTTTACAAGAGCACAAAGCTCTCGCGGTTTTGATTGTTTGAATTCGCGGTCGTTCGTCGAATCACCTCGACAAATTTTGACCGGAAGCAGAGGAAATTGAGGTGTATCGTTGCAGGAACGGCTAAAAGTCAGATTCCGAGCGAATTTCAAATTCTTCTCAATGGATTAAAAACCCGAAAAAAAAGAACCATATAGGAGTTTACAAAAGGTTTAGTTTTACATAATAATAATGCCAAAAAGTCATTAACAAATTAGTTTCTTTTTTAACAAAAGTTCAATCGGTTATTTTTATTTGAAATTTTTTCTGACTCTTATTTTTCGTTGGCAATTTGACGATGCACCCTTCTTAAGAGTATCGTTACTAAACGGCGATGAGTTTTTTCTTTTTTTTCCAACCACGTACTCTGCCGAGCGATATATCATTATAATGTAATCGCATCAGTAGGGGTGTAGAAAAAACGGAGTAGAAAAAAAAACAATTTTTTATTTATTTCCTACTCAATCAATTCTGATTGATTCAGAAAACAAAAAATGACTTCTAAAACTGTAAACCTGCTGGCAGGCTTTAGTATCCTCCCTTTCATCTCTCGGTTGATTTCAAACCGAGTCCATTTGGATCTGTTATAATGATGAGCCTGTACGCCAAACATACGCCACTTCGCTTCGGGTTTCGTCGAACGTCGGACCGTGACGAACTATTCAATCGAACGCTCAAAATGGGGCCGATTATTTCAGGCTCAATTGGTGACCGCGAAATTGATTAAAATACGATTCGGCGCATGAAACGTCCACGATGGCGTGAGAGCTCGACACATCAAAAAACCTCCCCAAAAAAAAATTCTACAAACTCGATCACTCAATAATTTCACTAGTCATCGATAGACTGCGATAAAAAAAAACTACGCCAACAATACTGTTTTTTTTTCACTTGCAGTATAAACAACCGATTGGAAGGTAAACTTCATGTTTTTTTGTTTGCTCGTTGATAAAAAAATAATTCTCAACGAATTGCAAACAGAACATTCGTCATTTGGGGCTTCGTATATCCTGCCGACAACGAGAACGCGAGGGTGCGTCGGATATACGAATGATAACGACGTAGACATAAGTCGTGCCGTTGACGGCTTCAATTCGCGTCGGCGTCTACTACCGAATGTACGGAGAACAGAAAATTTTTCCCTCATTAGCGGTAATTATGCGGTTGCACATCGATAGTCCGTATAACGCTATAATGATTGTGCACTATTTTGTGTAAGCTCGATTTTTATGACTCCAGGTCGCCGAGTTATCAACGCTAATTAGTGTCTATGTTTTCAATAACATTTCTCAAAATTCGTTAACAATGAAATTTCTTCAATTAAAACATTATCTCCATCAGCAGTTACACTGAACCAATTCTTTTCACTTGAAAAAAACGAATTTCGACAATTAAAAATTTCTCCAAAATATCGATTTTATAGTGATCAAAAAAAGAGTTTTCACGAGTTCCGGAAGTGGGAAACAATACGACGATTTATCTCGTTTCTTCTTCGAAGTTCTTCAGTTCCCACGCTTCAATTTTTCGTCGTGGTAAAAATTTGATCTCTTTGAACTCGATTCC
This sequence comes from Ischnus inquisitorius, assembly GCA_963924025.1. NCBI lineage: Eukaryota > Metazoa > Arthropoda > Insecta > Hymenoptera > Ichneumonidae > Ischnus > Ischnus inquisitorius. Next base: position 12,402,760 of record OZ001250.1, read on the forward strand.
CTCTGCGATTCATGGAAATATTGACATTGCTTTAAGGAAGCATAATTCATTGCATTAAAGTGTGAGTGCCCGGGGGAACGAAAGCGTTAAAGACATTCTCGCTGGCGGTGATTCCAGCGTGTTCGTACCGCGCCACCGAGAGGCTTGCGCAATTCTTCTCTCTCCCTCTCTCTAAGCACTCGAATATTCAACGCTCTATCGCGCATGTAAGTTCTCACCGTATGAATTTAATTAGATTCTCCGGTGAAAATGTTTCGTCGAGGATCTCGCCACGGCCGAAGGTCCGAGACCGAAAGAAGACGCGCATAGTTTCATGCATATTCATACGCATGCGCAACGGCTTTAAGTACCAAAGGACGCATTATGCACGAATGCGCCCTGTGTGCGCTCCGCGACATGTTCATTGGATTATTAAGAAAGCGCAGCGTCGCCCTTTGCTCCGAGTTATGATAGATCGAGTCGGGAAAATAAAATTTTCTTGTTCGAGTTTTCGCACAATTTTTCTATCGTCTGAAAGCATCCGAGGGCGAAAAGATTGGGGATGAGGAGGGGGGCGGCTGGCAAGTACCAAGGATGAGTAGTCGGTGACTGCAGCTGCCGCACGAGAGAAAAGTACGAAAGATAAGGAAAGACTGAATGGGTCTCGAGCGTGTCGGGTTATCGAATAAACCCTCCGCGCGGCCAACGCGGGCTTTTCTCTCGATTTGGAACGTTCGCCGGCGCGCACACCGCGGACTCGAGAAAAATCGATAACGATAAAGTGCAGGGGAAATAAAGAATTCCACGACTCGTCGAATATTTTATTATGATTCCAAGAATTCGTGTGTATTACATTCTCTATTTCGTACTCTGAGAATTACGATTGCGAGAAAAAAAAAACGGGACATTTTTATTCGTTGAAATGAAAAATTTTATCTATCTGAAAGTAATAACTCAAAACTGGAAATTCAATTTCATACTCAGTTTATACATGACAAACATATATCAGTAAAAAAAAAAACTACAATGCTTAAAAACAAAAAAGTTCGTTGAGCCATCTTATGAATTAATTGCCTCTCAATCAGCCAAGTAGTGAACTCCGCGGGATAAATTAGGGCCACTTTTTTTCTGTCGCATCGATAGTTGCCCAATTGGTCCGAAAGTCCCAATCGCCTTATTCGCGCGGAATACGAATTCCGCGATTTATACCTGTGCGCAATATTCTCGATTCGTTGGACCGATAGCTAATGCGACCCAAAGCCGCGAGAGACAGACTTGGCAAGCTTCCGGAAAAAAAAGATGTATACTTCTGGCAATTGGCTCGAAAATCCACTCTCGGATCTCTCTCCGCATCAATGTTTCTCTCATTTCCAATGTTTTCTCACGCGGCCTCACGCCGTTGCCGAAAAATTTTGAGCAATGGTCGCGAGATCGTGGGTACACACTCGCGAAGCCGAGATATTCGCCATCGAACTTCTTCGAGCGTTTTCACACGCTTGCCGGCTTGACCCTCGGTTTGCGCTTAAAATATACTTCGAGGCTTGCCTCGATTGCGGCCGATATCGCGGGGAAGAGAGTGGCTAACTTATAGCCGCGACGTGAGAGCCACGAGGCAATCAATTTAATAATTTAACCGAGTAACATTCTTACTCACCGATATTATGTACGATTCGATGCCGGGCATTTCGTGTCATTCCTTGTTGTCGTACGTATATCTTTGTTCGGTTGCTTTTAACTCGCGACTCGACCTCGCGTCGATCGTCACAGTGACGAATGTCATATCGATCCGTCCTCGTTTTACACGTTCAAAAGTCAATATTTTAACTACGCTGCGGTGGCCTAAAAATACTACTAGTATTATCGATTCGGCTAATCTCGCGTTGCACATTAGAAGACGCTCGGGGGAACGGGGAACGTCGGGTTATGGGGAGGACGAGGCAGGATAAAACGTGGGATCGATATTACGGTTACTATGTTGGCGAACGTTGGGGAGTTAACGAACGAACGGACCAAACCGACGGGCCAAGAACATCGGAGGCCGATGACTGTTTGTTTAATCCGCTTCCGGTTCATCGAACCCCTTCGTGATATTAATCGTGATCGACTCCATTGCGATGTTCCATACTCGTTCGTCTTCGAGAATTAAGATTCACAAACGCTTGACTAATCGAGCTTGGCTCAGTGAAGACAAAGTTGATACGTTTTTCATTAACGCGTTACGATGTTAATTGGTTCATTGAGGATTTGTTTACATCTTTGCGTCTCCTTTCCCGTGGCTTGTTAATTAAAAGCTTTGCTGATTTATCGAACGTCGGTGGCTTCGAGAGGCGAACAGACGACTTTCGAATCGCGCATCGATCGCTCCCCTGATGAGTCGAGTGGAGAAATGTCGAACACGCGACAGGACTCGAGAAGTTTCCCGAGAGTCGAACTTCTCGCGCACCCCCTTCGTCGTAACGATTCCCGTCAGGACTTATTTTTTTTCGCTCCGTCGACGGGCCACTCGACGTAAACGTCGATTCAACGAGTCACGAAGTTTGGACGACGTCTCATCGTTAAAAAAAAAAAAACAAATACATTACTCGTTGATGATTTGAGAGTGACGCGAACGCGTCTCCAGAGAATTATGCGCGGCATTTCGTTTAATTGACATTTATATATCGACCAAGGAAATTGTGAATCAACATCCTTTTATACGAGTATATTTGTTAATCGAGCTAAAAATCGGTGACGATTTATCGATTCGTCATTGAATGTTTCAGCATCAAATTAAATACTTGCCAGCCCAGCATTTTTTAATGGAAAAACACGGTTTTTGGTTATCAGAACTTTCGTAGAAAAAAATATTCCTGTAACTGAAGCTTCACGCGGGTATTTATTTTTTCTTAAGTTCGGCCTGTGTTTCGTTACGGTCACCGCTCCGACGGTAGAAAGGAACCATTCGCTTTTTTATCGGGTCAAAAGCTCGACAATTCTCGGATGGATTGCAATGGTCGGATGAGCTTTTTTTTTCGGATTCCGAGAGTGTTTCTTAACGAGACGCCGAATGCAGGATTGGTTGCTCCAAAATCAAGCAGAATGTCACCGTCGAACTCGGGATTCACTGAACCAGCATTGTTTTCCAATCGAAAACAGAATGGCGTCAGTGAACCGGATGCGCATGGAAGAATGACCGTTCGGAGGTCGACGAAAATAAGGAAGTCCGATCCGGCTCCATCGGCGCGATTCCTCAGCGACGAATTATCGTCTTTCGAACTTTTTCTTTCCTTTTATCAAGAATTCGATCGTGATAGTTCTATTTTTTCTGTCGTTCTTTAAAAAAGAAACGAAAACGGAACAAATATCGAAAGCTCGATAGTCCTATCGTTGCCGACTGATATTTTTGCGACATTCGATTGTTTAAAATTTTTTATGATGTCGTGGAAATCCCGGGAGCCTTGAAGAGTCCTTTCCGAACTTTTTCCAATGCTCATCCACATTCCTTTCTTTTTTTCTGCCAATCCGAAATTTTCATTCGTTTATATCGTTTCAATGTTCACCTGATCTTTTTTTTACAAATCTTTGTCTATATTCCTTCCTGTTGATGTCTGAAAAGATAAATATCTATCATTTCATCGCAATTCTATCAATTTTCAATTCTCTCAATCAAATCACGAAATGCTTCGAAGAATCCAAGAAATAAAAGCATGATCAATTTCATCAAATATTAAAAACACGTGTCTATCAGTGTGAAATCTGTTATCGTCGTGAAACTTTTTTCCGGTAAATTCAAAAGAATTCGGTAGTTTCGTGGACAATTCGAGATCCACAAAATCGTCGAAATTCCGATTGAACTTGGCTTCGTAGATCGATCAGAATTCCCGGAAGTATTCAGACTCCGTCGTTGGCCGAGTTCCAGGATGCTTTACTGAGAGTGACTCCGTGGGCTTCGTATAAATTCGAAGCCGCGTCTGCACTAAGCGCAGCATCATCGAAAGCGTCTCACGATCAGCGTGTCAGGAATTTTCTCGGCGATACGTGAGCTTCGACCCGGGTTCGAACAGCGGTCCCGCGTTGCACATCGTCTGCAGTATAAAAAAAAAGCGAGAGAGAAAAAAACATGGAAGCTGATCGGCTTGGTACAATATCTTTCGGTTGCTGTCTATCAGAAACTGTAGTAAAACGCGTCGGATCAACCGCGAGTAGTTTCGACATCGTGTCAGTACACATGCGTTGCCACTGCTAATATTTCTTCTTCCTCCTGTTTATATTGTGCACCGTTGCGGCAATAAGTAACGTGTGCACCAGCTGATGCCACCGGCCCGATCCCAACTGGAACGCCGGAGTCACTTTCTTGCCAAGCATCTTGCCATTCTCTTGCTCTCCCAGTCTTATCCTCGAGGTCGCTTGCTCAATCGATGTAAGTTCCGGACCTTTCGTTATTAGCTTTTTTTTCACATCGAGCAAGCCGATCGGTTACGGTATATATTCTTTTTATTAATTTTTTTTTACCTTCTCAAGTTTTAACATCCGAAATCGAATTACGGAAAACAGGATCGAGTAACGCGAGCTTAGAGTAAAAATCGGGTTGAAATAGTTTAACAGTCATTAACAATAGATTAATGAATCTCAAGGTAAGAAGCAGCTCTGCGATATTTTTTCTCGTTTCTAACTATTTTGACTTCATTTTTGTTAATCAAGACTCAAGAATTAATATCTTCATTACATCACAATGTTTCTACGACGAAAATGCAAAGTGAACTTTTGCAGTAATTTACACACTTACATTTGCATTTATATTCGCTCGACAGTGCCGCAAATTGTAATCAGAGATGCTGTCCCAATTAGTTTGCTCCTCGGAAGATTGCCTGTCTTGATTTAACTTAGTTTTACGAATCGAACGCTCTCGGCGATGTTTTCTGTTCATCTGCTCGATTGTAATTTTGCGCTGGGATTATTTGGAGTGCCGAATAATGTTCTTTTACTATACGCGCGTAAACATGAATGTCGAGTGCTGTTTCGTGTTTTTTTTCTATGACTGGTTCAATTAGCTTATTGAATTATATTTCCAGCATAGACGTTCGAAAGAAGAAATCCGGTACCTCTAATTTCTGGCATTGCGTGAAATCTAGGTCATCGATTAGACCGACGAAATGTTGGATTTCGTTTTGCCCGGTGTATCGCGCAGTCGAAGAACGCGAGTGGGCGATGAACTCGCCATCTCCCGATAGCTTTCTAATTGGCGCAATATTTTGAATCATTTAAGGTGGAAAGAGCAGAATGATTGCTTTGCCGCAGTCAATGGCAATTTGTCATTCAACACTTATTATAAACAATGATTTTTTGAAACCTGATCATGTTTATCATTTAAATTACAATTACAATTTGCGAAGTGACGATTTATAAATAAATAGTCGATAGTTCGAATCTACGAACTTACATTTTTAATGATCGTCCATTCAATCGCACGCGACTGTTTTAACGCAGACCTGTTCAATCGAGAGTAACGAAACGAACTTCTTACGTCAAAATAAAAGATTTTAGTTTTCCAAGGAAACTTTTTTTAATCACAACAATGGACAGGTCCGACAATTAGCACTTGGGTCTTCATCCATTACAGTGTTCATATCTCCGTGACGGAAATAAGAGGTGAAAAGTCTGCGAAACTTTTTCTTTCCGATGTCTGTTTCGGGCAGTTAGAGAGCAATCCCTTCGGGCGCGGTGTTGTTCTTTTTTAGCATCAGAGGGATTTGCTCCATTCACGGAGAAGAAGATTTTTCCTCTTGCCCCCACCCGCGTGTATATCGAAGGAAAAATTGCGGCTTCCTTAGACTCCCTCACTCCGTGTTGCAGTTAAACTTTTCTTGTTTCTCCTCGCATCTTCACAGAGACGTGGTCACTCTTGCCCGTTGAAAGTTTACGGACGACTGGAAAAGATAGAAGAAGAGTTGAGAGACGACGAGAAGGTAAAGGGTGAGAGGGAACCCAACCATTCGGACGTATTTTCACCCGCACGAGGTATATTTCTTTCAAAGCAGAGAAAAAAAAGAGGAAACATATAAAAAAGTCCTCGAAACTATCCGGTTGAACTTCAGGAGAAACGGAGTCGAGGAGCGAAGCCCTTTCGTATTTCGATTCTTCGGAGTTGCGCCCATCGAGAGACACAGCGATGAAAATAGAGAACTCGAAACATTCGCCGATCGCTTCCGATTTACTTCCCGTTGATTGGGCCACTTTGCCCCGCAATATTCTCACCGTCAATCGACTGGAACACCGGAGAATTTTCATCGTTTCGATTTCTCGAGGAAGCAATCCTTGAAGTATCTCATTACCGCAGTTGCATTCAAAGCAAAGTTCATTTTGGTTCGATGACGATTAAATCTAGTGAAACGTTGATTATTTTTTTCTTTTTTTTTTTACATTTAAGCGAATCGAACTTCATATTTGTTGACTTCAAACCGCTCGCTAGGGCAAAAACCAGAATAATGGGTTTCACGGCGATGACCTACTTTTGAAACTTCACAAACAGGCTTCGCGTTTGTCGGAACGCCAAAATATTATTTGATCAAACATTGCATTTTGATTCTATGAGTAATGAGCCATGTTTTCGATCCCGAATTTCTGAGCTACAGTGTAAATTTACGATAATGTAACCAAATGTCGATGAACTAATTCATATCTCCCAGTGTCATTGAATATATTAATTTTTTATTTTTCATTTGAAATAAATCTTGAGAAAATCTTTTGAAAAAAATTTTTTCAAGTGAAGATCCAGAAAGTCCCGACTGCAAAAAAATTGTTTTAACAAAAAGGTGAAATAACCATTAATGATTTGCACATTATAGTTCGGAGTTTTCATGTTCACGACAAAGAAATCATACGACTAAAATATGCGAATGATTAATTGTTATTTCACTCGGTTTTGTTAGAACAATCTTACCATCACATTCATTCTTCAGTCGGGAGCTTTTGTATTTTTTCCTCGGATGTGACCTCAAGTTATTATGTTGCTCTCGTCTCAACGTAATTAACTGAACGTCCATTAGCAACGTAAGAAATCGGGCTCCCATTTTCTCGCTGGCAAAATCGAACGAATTACACCAAAGTTCAGGCAAGTCGGAATCCTGGACCTCGTAAAACTATCTTGTTACGTCCGCTCCTTTCGTAACGACAGAGCTCTCCTTCGGCGATTAGATGGGTCACGTTTGTCGTGTTCGCTTGGGAATTGGGAAAGGAAAAGATACTATTACGAGACTCGGTTCGGCAACTTACGCTGATCGTCGTATACACAAAGTCGAGTTTGTGTCGAAGATTGCACATTCGATGAAGTTTGGGTTTCCAAATTCGCGAAAAAAATTCAGACAATAATCAGTTCAGAGACAGTCATGCTATAGAAAGGTATCGGTCGTTGCTGAATTCTTGAGGGAATGGCTTTGGGCTTCTTATTTTGTTGCACGTCGCTTTATAATTTCGCAACAAGGTATTCCGTCTGGAGCATACAAAATGCCGCGCTAAACAAGACTTCGCTTAGAGACCTCGTCTTTCGTCGCGCAACTTTACGCCATGTGAAAACTTCTACGACCTTTGCAGATATTCGAAATTGCTTTGACGAAACAGAAAAAAAGAGTAAGCTTGTGAAAAGTTTGCAAGAGTATTCAATGTTAACAAGGCGAGTTTCGCCATTCCCTAGGCAGAATCGTTCAACGTCCGGAAGTGAGAAATGGATGCTTCGCAACTTCGCTAAAGTGAAGAAAATATTCTCTTCCATATGAAACTCATTATTCCTTCAAGATTCCACAATTTTTTTAGGAATCATTTCACAAATTTATCGTTAAACGAACCATTTGAAATCAAGCACTGGTCGAAAATGCCGAAAGTATTCAAGGCACTTGAAAATAACGTAAAAATCGTTGAAATGACAAAGAAAAGTGAACTCGGTAATCAAAATTGCGGGATGAAAGTGTATTTAGTTCAAATTTTCGTACAGTGAAAACGAAGACATTATCAAAAACGATTCGAATGTCTTTCGACGTTACAAAGATGTTCAAACAATATTGTCAACGATCCCTCCGAATTGTTCCTTCGGTGTGAGAATCCGCGAACGAGATTAATGGTCTCGTGGCCGATCGTTCGCGATGACTCAGTCGTGGATTACATTCCGGTCTTCTCGAGGATCCAATCGCGGTAGGAAGCGACCTCGGTGTAGACGCCGGGATATCTGGGTCTGGCGCAACCGTTGCCCCATGAAACGACACCAGCGAGTCGTCCACCAATGGTCAATGGACCGCCGGAGTCACCTTGGCAGGCGTCTTTGCCGCCTTGGGGATGAGCCGCGCATATCTGTCCCGCGGGAACTCCACCGAACGAGCCGTAAGCGTTGCTGCACTCCTTCTTGCTCACCACGGGTACGCTGACCTTTTGAAGGATCTCAGTGGTACTACCGCCCTCGTACATGGCACCCCATCCGGTGATCACCGCGGCGTTGCCAGCCACAGCTTCTTCGTGCAATTCGAAGAGATCGATCGGCTTTCTCGTAGCGCCCAATTGGAACGGAGTCGCAAGTTTGACGAGGGCAATGTCGTTCAGAGGAATTCCGTATCTGTTCGTCGTGTACTCCTCGTGAATAATGAATTTTTCGACGGCATGAACGGTACCACCGCTCGTCATACGATCCGTTCCAGCCCGGACCTTCACAGATGATGACGGGTAAGCGTCGGCACAATGGGCTGCCGTGAGGACCCATTCCTCAGAAATTATGGTACCACCGCAGAAGCCGAAACCGTACATCTGCATAGATACTTGATGCGGCACCTCCTCAATCGCCACCGGCTCTCCACCAACTATGCGACCGTTCGGGGTGAATGGATTCAGAAGATTGAATCCTGGTGGCAGCCGGTTTGCTAAAAAAATCAAAATCAATCGTTAAACGGGGTCTTCGAAAGCAATTATTGAACAGATTAGTTTTCTGGTAAAACCATCATTGTGTAAAGCGTGCAAAAACTTTTCGTATATTTGGCAACAAAATAGAACTTGTTCAGAAATTTGTTTCAAACGCATTTTATCAAACAAGGAGATGAATCTTACCATGACCGACCGCGACCAACGCTGCGATTACCAGTAACTTGAACATCTTCGAACGTCGTTGTGCTACTGACTGATTTTGGACTGACCAACGTTTCATATTTATACGAAAATTCGTTCTCACGAATTCGGAAGCACACAAAGTTGCAGCCAATACAACGATCGATGGATTGACGATTGAGATATGCGGATTTTGAGCTCTATCTCGATGTCCTATAGATTCATCGAATATCCCGCTCGGGAAGCTCGTAATCTCACGCCAAGACGCACCGAAGGATTTCGCGTTAGGCATCGATCTTCATTTACGAGGAATACCAGCCTCAATCTCATTTGGTTTATGCTCATTAATCAAATTACGATAATTCGTTCGTCAAGATATCAATCGTGCAATTACTCATTTTGCAGAAAAGTGCGAGATCAAACTCGCCGATGTCTGGAAATCGAAACCTACAATATTTTCGTTTTTTCATGGCTTTTCGAAACGATTTTTCTTAAATTTGCCACGTTTTCATAGCCTGTAACTTTCTCGATTTTATTCTATAGTTAAAGTATGTTTCAATTTGTGGTTGCAATGGCTATTAATAATCCGAATTCCGGAAAAGCAATTGATTTTTTTTTTCATACGATGCGAATAATTATCGGCTGGAATCTCGATATATCCGCGAAGATTTGTCGTAAGCGTGACGGACGTCTTTCCAGTTTCATTTGATTGTATACTAAAGCCGATAAGGTGTGTTTTACCCGTGGGACAATGACAATATTTTGATCGATCGCTCACGATCGTGCGATCTGGCACGCTAAATACTATAATCTTACGGTTTACAGATAAAATAAAAAATTGTCCTATACGATGTAGAATAACAATCGACCTGCAATCAATGCAAAGTTGTATGAACGATATCAGCAACTGCGCTTGCGTTTGTGAAATCTTATCGCGTCATTTTTTATTTTTTTTACATTAATTGAGACTTTTTTTTATCGGCGTTTAAATATATCAAATCGCAAACAAAAGAACAGAAACCTAGTACGTCGCACGAATTGCGGAAGAAGCATGTCGCGGTTTTCCGCAGTGACTATTCTCGTAGCGATCGTCTGCCTCGATGCTGGTAAGTGCCTGTGAAAATTTGAAAAAACATTGAATTTGCATGCCACGAATTTAATCCGTAGTTTACATAATAATAGTCAATCTGATGCACTCGAAAGTGAAAAATTCTCAATCATTGTACCTTAATGGGAAATTAAAATATCATGAACTGCGAATTTACAAAAAATACTTATAATTACAAAAATAATGACCGAATTTATCGTATTAATTACGACATACATTTGTTCCAAGTCCATTAAAAATGCATTTTAATCTTTTGCATGCATCCGAAAGATTTTCAATCAAAACACTCGGCCATGTTCTAAAAATCGAACGTAGCCAAAATGTCTGCATATTTCTAAAAAAATATGTGTATCTCGGAAGTAATAATGATTTAACGACTAATTTCCGGTTTGTGTACCATATCTGAATTTATTCCGTCACGACGGTACCACTCTCGCTTCGACCAACCGCACTATTCCGTGCAATCCTGCCGCTGTATAGTCTGGCTATGGTATTACGGCATTATTGGGTGCGAACTGTAAACCCTTGTGGGTCCTCTGTCTTACCTATTCCATTCACACGACAAATGCAGTCTACGTATATACGTCCAAGTCTATCCGATGGCGAGAACAGTGTACACTCGAAGGGGATGAAATCCTACGAATTTCACGTTACAGCGAACGCGAGTAGATTTCTGCGTCCGGCGTTGATTCCCTTGACGCCGAACGGTCGTATTGTGGGTGGAGTGGATGTAAGCATTGAGGATGTTCCCTGGCAAGCTTCGCTGCAGGTCCACGGATTCGGATATTGCGGAGCAAGCATCGTGTCCGAAGAATGGGTACTCACTGCGGCTCATTGTGCGAGTTATCCCATTTCCTACATCACCGTCAAGGCGGGATCATCGTTGAAGAACCAGGGCGGCACGATTCATTCGGTGATTACGGTAATCCAGCACGAGGACTACAGGACAAATCGCTACGGCATTCCGGAAAACGACGTAGCGCTCATCCGCGTCAGCACTCCTTTCGTCTTGGATGCAAGTCGCAAGCCGATTTCGCTGTTCAATGATCAAGAGGAAGCTCACGAGGGAAGACTCAGCGTCATCACCGGATGGGGTGCTGTTCGTGAAGGTGGAAGCACTTCCGAGGTACTTCAAACGGTCAGCGTTCCCGTTGTTTCCAAAAGCGTTTGCAACAACGCTTATAGTTGGTACGGCGGAATTCCCGAGGGACAAATGTGCGCTGCGCATCCAAGCGGTGGCAAAGACGCTTGCCAAGGCGACTCCGGCGGTCCTCTGACTATTGACGGACGACTCGCTGGTATCGTTTCCTGGGGAAATGGTTGCGCGAGAGCCGGATATCCTGGTGTCTATACCGAAGTCGCTGCTTATCGTAATTGGATCGCTGAAAAAGCTGGAATATGAAATTGATCTATCAATCACAAATGAGGCGCGCGAAATCACAATGACTGATTCCTGTAAACCGACACAAAGGCTTCAATAAAAACGTATTCTGAATTTATCCATTCGTTATGGCGCCCTTGATATAAAAACTTAAAGTTGTTTATTACGTTCTGAGAGAAAAGACACGCAATTAACATATCTCAAGTGCAGACTATGAGCGGATTTTGCAATATAGTAGCAATTTCAAAACTCACGAAACCGTCCGATGCAACAGAGGTGATTAAACTTTACAGTTTAAAATAGTTCTTTAATTCAGCAAAAGTTTTTGGTATGCCGAAATGTAGGGAGTAGTTTGTTCGATTTTACGACTCGGAGATATTTCTACCAAACTTGGCCAATTTGTCACTAATGTTAAGGTGCAGCTTAATTCGACGTCGCTCTGCTTTTGTGCGCGCCATTTGAAGCTATCGTACTCACTATTTCAATCAGAGTAGATTATACAAATTTCGATGAAGCATGATTTTTTTTTGCAAAAAGGTCTTTCTGCTATTTGATAACAATTTGAAATTACTAGTTAGAAATCTTATCATAGACCTCTCGTGTGAGATTTCTGGCTACTTTCTCATCATGCTTCAAATTCGGTTTCTTCTTAGAAGCCGGCTCCTTCCATGGTTTCATAGCAGATATTCCAATATTCGCAAGATCGAATGAAACAAAGCATCCAAAAGGCATCTCGACAGTCTTCATAAAAGAATTATGTTAATTCCGACTTCGCTGCCAAACCCCATAGTCCAACATGGAACTTTGTGGGATATGAAAAGTTATAATGACTTTGAAAGTATAAAAAATTGTCTTGAAATATCAGAGAAAAAAATACGCTTGTGAAGAGTTCGCAACTGTAGTTTGATGTTAACGAGGCGAGTTTCGTGATTCCTTAGGGAGAACCGTTGAATGCTCGGGAACGAAATGCAGACATTTCACAGCTTCGACGAAACTAAAAAAGATCATCGATATAAAGCGTAACATCTAAGGGTCTCAAAGAAATAGTTAGAAGGAAAGATATAAAAAACGATATGAGAATATCCGGTTTACAAGTATATTTAATCAACATTCTCAAATACAAAACAGAAGAAAAAGCGAGGTCAGATGGCATTTGTAGCTAAAGAAATGTTCAAACTGCAGTGTCAATGGTCTCTCCACTTTGTTCTTTTGGTGTCGTAGACGCGAGTGAGCTTGATGATATACGAGGTCGTTAATTAACGATGGGCGCGTCATAGATTACAGTCCCGTATTTTCTTGAATCCAGTCGCGATAAGAAGCGACCTCGGTGTAGACGCCGGGATATCCGGGTCTGGCACATCCATTGCCCCATGAAACGACACCAGCGAGTCGCCCGTCGATGGTCAGCGGTCCACCGGAGTCACCCTGGCAGGCATCTTTGCCGCCTTGGGGATGCGCCGCGCATATTTGTCCCGCGGGAACTCCACCAAACGAGGCATAAGCGTTGCTGCACTCTTTCTTGGTTATCATGGGAATGCTGACCTGCCGAAGTGTCTCGGTAGTGCTGCCGCCCTCGTACATAGCGCCCCATCCGGTGATGATTGCGGCACTACCGGCGACGACTTCCTCGTTCAATTCGTAGAGGTCGATTGCTTTTCTCGTGGCATCCAATTGGAACGGAGTCTTGAGTTTGATGAGGGCAACATCGTTCAGAGGAATTCCGTACATGTTCGTCTTGTAGCTCTCATGAATTATGAACTTTTCCACGGGGTGAAGGCTACCACCGGTCGTCATTCGATCGGTGCCAGCGCGCACAGTAACCGATGATGCGTGGTAGGCATCGGCACAATGAGCTGCTGTGAGAACCCATTCGTCTGCTATTATCGTACCACCGCAGAAACCGAAACCGTATATCTGCATAGATATCTGGTGTGGCGCATTTCTAATCGAAACTGGCTCACCACCAACTATACGACCGTTTGGGGTGAATGGATTTAGAAGACTCAGACCTGCTGGAATTCTGTTCGCTGCAAGATTCAAAACAATACGTCAATTCAAAACTTCAGAAATAATTTATTTTCCGCAAATTCCATAGTAGGTTTCGTTGATTTTTTTGATTTTTTAAAATCATTTGGAATTCATACTGTACAAAAATTTTTCGATAAATTATTGAACAAATTTCAGAAAATTCATCTAAAAATCTTACCATAACCGACTGCGACTACTGCCGCGATTACTAGTAACTTTAACATCTTTCGCACTCGTTGCGTTACTGAACAATAGACCATTGTCTTCCCGAGTACTTATACCACAATACCTTCGTTCCTCTCCCCCTCATTGTTGATTGCGATAAGTGATTTTTGACGTATAACGTGATGCAAATGTTACGGAAGCTATACATTATACTGCGATAACAAGGCTGCGCTAGCCAAGATCACCTTCAAGATTCGCAGAAGGGTTTTGAGTTGGGCATCAATTTTCATTAACGAGGATTATAGAGCTCAATCTGGCTGTGTTTATTCTTGTCAATCAAATATCAAAGCGTGATATTAATCGTGTAGGAGATTTATTTCACAGAGAAATGCGGGATTAAGGTTTGCGCGCGGATGGAATGTACATTGCGGGTTATCGGCGTGATTTTAATTCTTTTTCACAAGACGAGTTTACCCTCGAAACGTTACAATAAAAAATGAGCCAGAACATAATCCACGTTAATTTGTACACTTTTCTTTATTATCTGGAACCGAAAAGGGGAGATTCCTGGTCGTCAGAATAATTTAAATTATTTATTTAAAAAAAAAAGTCATGTACCATAAAAAAAAAAATTTGTGGCTTTAATATTTCATTAGCGAGTAACTCAATTTTCCTTTCTGTCGATAAACTTTTCTCATGCTGAACGAAGCTGCATGAGCGTTCGATTCAGTATGAGTAATGATTGATTCGAATCGTGATATGGATGCTATAATTTGTTGTATTTGATTTTTTTTCGGCGTTTCACGAAATCCGATAAAGTTAATTTTAGCCTGACGATAATAAATATATCATTGATTGATTCTTTAAGACCGTTTCGTACCGTATAATCCTATGGTTACGTATAAAATGCGCAAGTTTACATAAACGATTGAATCTTTGTCCAGCTTACGTCGAATCTTATCGTGTCGCACCTACTACGCATTTTTGTTTATCGTTTAAATACCTCCAATTATTTTTTTTTAATCCAGTACGTAGGCGTGCTTTGTTGAAGAAGCATGACGTGGTTTTCGGTACTACCAATTTAGGTAGTGATTTGCGTTAGCACCGCTGTTAACCTTAGTGTTGACATAAAAAAAATATATCTAAGTCATTGTTCAGTAATTTTGTAGATTTCACATCCGATTAACATAGATTTAGCTTCAAAATTTCTCACACGTCTGTTTTTCAAATAATCCACGTGATATATAGTTCTACACATTGATGTGGCTGGTCCAATTCATGTGCCCTCGGATCAATAATAATTTCACGGGTAATTTTCGGATCACGTACCACTTCCGAATTCATCGCGTCACCATTGTGCCATTCTCGCTTCGACCCATCGCACTATTCCGCACAACACCGCGCTATATATCCCACTGTATTGTGGTGTTATTGGGTGAGAACAGTAAACCCATGCCTTGCGAAGCCTATTCTAGCCCTGCCTACTCTTCCTCATTCCAGTTACAACGCAGGTTCGAACCACATATAGATATTTAAGTCCATTCGATGGAAATACAGCGTATACGTGAGCAGGATGAAGTTCTACGAATTTCGCGATATAACGGGCGCGAGTAGATTTCTTGCGTTGATTCCTTTGATGTCGAATGGTTGCGTCATTATGGATCATACCGTGGATGAAGTGAATTTAAGCATTGAGCATGTGTCCTGACAAGAATTGCTTCAGATGTAGGGATTTAATTATTGCGACGCCGGGAACGTGGCTGAAGAGTGGATAATGATAGCGGTTAATTGCTCGGAAAACGATGCATCCTTCATCACTGTCAGGGCAGGATCGTCGTTCCGGCGCCAGGGTAGCGCATTTCATCCGACAGTGATTGTGATGCCTGTGAATAATCGTCATGCCAATCGTAGGGAGACATGCACCCAGAAAAATATTTATTTGATTAAATAAACATTTATTAGCGACGAAGGAATTCTTTTTGAACTCATCTTTGTTTCGCCTCCGGTTCGTGCTGAAAAAGCATCGTGCGCGCTTAATAAATGCACCCCATAACTTCTTCGTTAACGGTGAATATTTGTCTGTGCCATAATAATTTTAAAGCTTGGTTGGCCCACCGACAGATTAAACAAGACAATTAATAAATTGAATAAATATTTATTGTATATCTGTACATTTCGAGAGTAGTTTGATGAATGATGATGTGATAGCAGGAAAAGTGGCACCTAATCCGAATCTCAACAATAAAAAAATATGTCGTTCAAACAATCGTGCTTCCGCATGTATGATGAGATTCTTAATGAGGATAGTTCATTGAGATAGAAATCCGAGGGTCGAAGCCATATGAGCAATCAGGATAAGCGTTATGGTTCCGAGACTCGAAGTTGGTGACAACGACGAGGCTCCGTTTCATGCTGTCATAGTTTTGTTGATCCAATCGCGGAAGTACGCCACTTCGGTGTATACACCGGGATGTCCAGCTTCGGCACAGCCGCGTCCCCACGATACGACACCTGCGAGACGTGATTGGATGACGAGGGGACCACCCGAATCGCCTTGGCAGGCGTCCTTCCTACCGTTCGGATAACCCGCGCAAATTTGGCCGGGATTCACCGTTGTGAAGTAGGAATAGGCTTTTTTGCACGCGTCCTTGGAGATTATTGGCACGCTCACCATTTGCAGAACTCGAGGCTTCATATTGAAGTTTGGCGATATCGTTCCCCAACCGGTAATTACAGCAGGGGTTCCAACTTTAGCTTCTTCGCCCTTTTTGTAAAGTTCGATGGCCCGCCGAGTTCCTCCCATTGCGAACGGATTCGAGACTTTGAACAGGGCAATATCGTTGCTAGGAACCCAATACGCGTCCATGGTATAATCCTCGTGACTTATGACGTGAGTAACTTTGTGGATCGTACCGCCGATTTCACTCTTCGACGAACCCGAACGAATGGCATAATCTCGCGGTGGGTTGGTTGCACAATGGGCAGCGGTCAATACCCACTTTTCGGCGATTATGCTGCCACCGCAGTAGTGACGACCGTTGAATAAAATGCTCACTTGATAGGGTACTTCCTCTATAGAGGTATCTTTTCCCCCGATTATTCGGCCGTCGAGTTTCCCCCGCAACAAAAATTTGGGAATTGGATCGGCTGCAATAGAAGAAAAAGGAATATTTATGACATGTTATGGAAGTTTTTCCATTGAATCTCGATTAGAATCATTTTTTCTTGCTGAAGACTCGATCGAGCTAGTGGTTTGCAATTTTTACTATCAATCAATTGTGATTAAGGCTAATGCGTTTTAATAAATGTTCGTTTTGGCTCACCGAAAACAACGCCGACCAGAGCTACGATTGCTATAAGCTTCATTGTTCTTTCACTGCTGGATGCGAACTGGTTATCATTGGCAAGCAACGGATTATTTATATCTATCGATAATCCAGACATGTTCCACGTATTTCAAACCTTTATCGATCATTGATACCAACCATGTGTGGTTGTATTAGTAACACACATTTTTCTGCCTCTTTCAAAATTCCCTACAACTCATCGTCACGATCGTTCGTTATAATTATCTCGATGAGTTACGTAGATCAGGAATTCTCAGTATGGCTAACCGAGGGGTCTGTTATCAGTTCGAGTACTTGAGAAAAACCCAGGCTTAAATCCACTTATAGATATTCCATCTTGATCAAGATTGGCGAGTTGCGTAATTAAAAGAATTTATTTCGGTACGTTGCCGAATATCTATTGTGGAAATATTGGATTATCGAATCATGCTAATAATATTTTGATATGGTAACTGTCACAGAGTTGAATTGATACTTTTTTTAAGAATCATACTTTGATAATATTTTTCTATTCTATTTTTGTCGATGAAAAAAAATTGCTTAACACAATCTGGCACACAATTGTTTACATCTGATATTTATGCTGACATCTTCTTACGGTTATTGCAACTACATTCATTATAGGTGCCGTGTAATAAAAACGACTTTTAATTTCGAAGTAAATCATTTTCCTAGATATCGTTTGCTATAGTTTACGGTATTTAACCTCATTGTCCGGCGCAGGACATTCTTGGCACATCTGATTACGATATTTATTGAAGAAAAGATTAGTTTATTCATTCGGAAAATAGACATAGACTCACGGCCGCTTTTCGACGATCTTCAAACGCTGTTGTTGGCGTTAATCCAATCCCGGTAGAAAGCAACTTCTGTTTGAATGCGAAGTTTTTCAGGATATAGGGTCTTACGACGTAAAACTTCCAGAATAATAATACCAGTAGGACGTCCGCCAATAGTGAGTGGACCATCGAAGTCAGCGCTGCATCTACCTCATCTTCGCCATAACTGCCACAGATCTGATCCTCTTTCAATCAGCTCATCTTCGATCCATGATAAGCCAACTCACAGCTTACTTTAGAGACTACCACGAGTATTAAGTGGAGATTCTTAGCATAATGGACTTTTTCTTTCTTCCACTAACCTAAAATGATTTCGATAGCTTATTTCGGTCTTACTTCGCCTTTGTCAAAGCTATGTTTTTGCCGACGTCACTGTACTTTCCGCAGTTAGGGATAATGAATCTGCTGATCTGATGGACAGAGCGAGCTTGTTGCTCTTATCTACTGCCGGCAGTATGCACGTTTATGACCTTCTCGTGGCTTGATTATAATAGTAAATAGCAACGGTCCTCGTGATACGTGTGATAATTATCTGAGTGGCGGGCAGCGTGAAGTCAATCGGAAATAAAAATTTGAATGAAAAAATCGACTACTTAGCCCATTAGCTAGAAGTAGCATTGTTTACTAAAAAAATGAATACGAATAGTGCATGCTATTCCATTACCGAAGTTGTTAACAATTACGATAGATTTTGTATGAACGAAATCATAGAAGGTGTTCGCTGTTCCTTTATAGCTTCGGTAATACGAAAAAATTGTGCTGAACAATTCGATACCATACACTTAGCGCATGTGACTAATTTCAAGTTTCAGCGTCTACAAAAATTCTACCTATTCAACTGCACGCATATATGATTCCCAAACTCCATCTCCTCCATCTCATTAGTAACAAAAATGCTGCTGAGACCTTCCGAAGATTCGTTTTTTTTCTCAAATTTTTCTCATGATTAATGATTGCAGTGGCTAATATTTCAAAGGAACAATGGATGACAAATTAATTCGAATTTTTTGTTGGAATAAAATAGTTTTATTACATATCGTATACAGTAGTGGGTTTTTTATACAATGTACAAGACGATTTGCTCTGCAGTCAATGCAACAAGTCTGTATTTTAGACATGGCTAGGGAACACATGAATGGAAGAGCAGAATAAATTACTTATTCGGTTAATACACATAGAATCATAGAAATGTTTGTACTATCTTTAAACGCCAGAGTTCATCTTGATCCAGTCGCGGAAGTAAGCGACCTCGGTGTACACACCAGGTTTTCCAGCCAAAGCACAACCATGTCCCCATGAAACGATACCGGCAAGACGTCCGTTCACGGCGAGGGGGCCACCTGAATCACCCTGGCAAGCGTCTTTGCCACCTTTTGTGTATGCGGCGCAGATCTCGCCTTCAGGAACTCCACCGGCAGATCCGTAGAGCTTTGTGCACTCCTCTTTAGAGATTATGGGCACTTCTACGAGATTGAGCATTTTGGGAGAGTTGTATCCAGTTGATCCCCAGCCAGTAATGGTGGACATAGATCCCACTCGGGTCTCTTCATTTTTGGAAAAAAGCTCGATTGGTTTGCGAGTTGCGTCGAATTCGAACGGTTCTTGAACACGTATAAGGGCCACATCGTTGACAAGGCTGCCCCATTTATTGACGTAAAATTGCGGATGAACAATGGTCTGGACGACTTGGTGAAGTGAGCCACCGTTTGCACGATATTTGTCGGCTGTACCAGCGAGAACGTCGTAGTATTTGATTGACGATGGAATGCAGTGAGCGGCGGTGAGAACCCAGTTCTTAGAGATGATACTGCCGCCGCACGAATGAGCGCGCCCGTATTGAAGACTGACTTGATAGGGTACCGTCTCGATAGTCGTCTCGTCGCCGCCGACGACCTTGCCGTCCAAACGCCTTGGCGAAGCTGAGAGATTTTACAAAAATTACAAGATAAACAAATAGAATCGATAGTGGCGATTGAATGAGCTGAGCAGATAATACGATAGATTAACTTGATTCACAGTTTGATTTTTCAAGTTGTTGATTACAATAAGGTAGACAATGAAGAATTTATTACAGGTCGCAAATAAATGCGACTTTTATCAATCGTATGGGTTGTAATTGAAGCTCCAGGCTTAGTTTTATCGTTACTTTGATGATAGACAAGTATTAAGAATTGTAATTAGATATTTACCGGATGCGACCGCGACGACCAAAGCCACCACCGTAAGGAACTTGAACATGTTTGATTCAGGAGCTACGACTGTTGCGTACTGACTGCATAGACGTTGTTGGATCTTATATACCCGAAAGGAAAAGTGTTTATCAGGTCATTCGACATCGCAATGCTTATGCTTATCGATATCGATATAGATCCACTATCTCAAATTTCGGAGTCCGCATGATAAACATACAAATTCGTTACGCACTAAAGTCTAATGAACTCAATTATTTTGGAGTGGCATCATCGGAAACTTGACAATTCCATGAATCATCACTGTGTGAAAACCCATTCATCGCAAATTCACGTAGTGGAGAGCGTATTACATAAATTATTCGATAATTCTACATCCTTCTAGAATATTCGAATGCCTGCGACTTTTATAGGGATAATTATTTTTTGTACTACACCACAGCAATTTTATCTAATAGAATTTTCTTATGTCGATTCCCTAAAATGCAACGAGCGCGACCATTGCATATAAGTTCTGGTCCTTCTTTCTGTATATTGAATCTTTATAGGTGACATACAAATTTTACTTGCGTTACTTAGCTCAGAATAAAAAAATGTTCGAACAATGTTAGAACGGTTTCCGAAATTAATCGATTGCAGTTTAAGTTTGTAAGCTGAACACTCGTCACTAAACAATTGAAAAAGTAAATGCTTGTGTCAATTTGTAATTTTGCGATAGTAGTCTCACAAGCTTTATGTCATCACAGGAATCTAAAGGTTGATGACTTGTCACAACCCTGACTTTATGTCTTCAAGCATCGGGAAAAGGTCAATTAACACGAAATTAATGCTAACAATTTATTTTTACACACATCGAATTTTTTCCATTATCAATTTATTTGAAATGCTCACATACTTGTACGCAACAATAGTGTTCTATTAGATACAGGATGAGATTGAGTGCCAACCATACATCAAATGCCGGCGTGTTTCTTGATCCACTCGCGGAAATGCGCAACTTCTGTATACACAGCAGGCCGTCCGGGACGGCCGCAACTCCCCGAGGACGTGATACCTGCAAGGCGTCCCTCGATAACGAGTGGACCACCTGAATCGCCGCTACAAGTGTCCTTAGCGCCGGAGTCATAACCCGCGCAAATTTGATCAGGATGAACAATTTCGGCAAGGCCCCAAGCCTCCTTGCACGTACTCTTAGATACAATTGGCACACTTGTGAATTGTAGATGCGCAGGATATTTGCGAGGTTCTCGCTGAATTGATCCCCAACCGCTTATCAATGCTTCCATTCCGGGTTTGACTTCTTCGCCGCTTTTGAAGAGTTCGATGGCCTGACGAGTTGTGCCCATCAAAAAAGGTGTTGCAACTTCAATTAATGCAATATCGTTCTGGGGCATCGTCGCGCCCGCTGGTATCATAAAATTTTCGTGATTTATGATACGAGAAATTTTGTGGATTGTGCCGTCGGTATCCGTCAGCGTCGAACCAGAACGGACGTAGTATCGATCCATCGCATACTTGAAACAATGGGCAGCGCTCAATACCCAATTTTCGGAGATTATGCTCCCACCGCACATGAAAGTAGCACCGCCACGATGAGCGAACCAGATGCTAACTTGATAAGGGATATGCTCAATAGAGGTCTCGGAACCACCCAGAATACGTCTTGTGGGTACATTCCCAAACGAAGGCATTGGGATTGGATCGGCTATCATAGTAAAAAGAAAAAGATTAATAATAACTTACAAAACATCTTCTATAGATTCTCGATGGAAATTCTCCTTTCTTGCTGATCAATCGGAATAAGAAAGGTCCTTAACTTTTCGCATCGATCGAATGTGATGAAAATAGATGGGTTTTGACTCACCGAAAGCAACGCCGACCAGGATTACGATTGCTAGATACTTGATCATTGTTTTTCTCCTGCCGTACATAAACTGCCTATCATCGGCGAGTCGCTGGTTATTTATATAAGTCGATGAAACGGACACGTTTCACGTATTTGAAACGTTTTTCAACAAGTTATATAACTATCTCACGATTATATTAGTAAAATATATTTTTCCATCTTTTTATTATTACCTGTCGCTCATTGTATCGGTCGCTCGTTATTGGTATCTCGATGAATTATGACTGCCTCGCAGTTCCAACTGTCTCGCTGAGTTACGATCTTTTGGTAGAATTACCTCAATGAGTGATCTTCACCTATATCAACGGTTTAATACATATTTTGTAGATGCAAATAATATCCTGTCCTATTGTCTATGTAATGTCGAACAGATAGTCGGGGAAGTAGTAAGTTTCGATAAATTCCTCGACGTCGAGTACTTCAAATTTTTTTTTTATCATGGTGCGACGGTGGCGAATATACGGCGATATACCGGAAGAGTAACTTTCCATAAAATTATTTCAAAAACGATTTAAGGACACCCGCAACACAAGAGAAAATCGAATTTTGAGTAGACGAAGAAAACTATGAACACTTAAAAACAGTCTTAAGTGAGCGATAAGACTCTTCGTAGAAAAAAAAATTTGATCGTATCTATTCATTATCGAACTGACCTTCCGATAGATATCTTTATGTGAAAACCCCATCTGCTACATCCGCATATACTTCTATCCTAGAGAGCTATAAATAGCCCTAATCTCAGCTAATTATCTCTTCGAATTTTTCTACGTTGGGTCAATAAACCACTAAGAAGAACGTGGATGTAATGCAACTCAGTCGTTGCCGCGAAGAATCCTTGTTGCGAAGTAAAATTCTCATAGTATAATTCTGCGGCACGACAAAACGCGATGGCTTACCTCAAGTCCAACGTTATCTATTCTAGTAGCAAGAAAGGAACAATTGAAGTAAAAATTATTACCGATTATAATTGTTTATTAAATAACATTTATTCGATGAATTTCAACAATGTTTCTTTCTGAACAGACAGTCATTGTTCTGCATTGACTGGAACGAAATTGAATGAGAACGATGAGAAACAGTAAACACGCTAATGAGAGATCAGGTGATGACAATATTGTGAAACAGTGACATCATGATAATAGAGATCAGCGATAATATCAAACACCAGAGTGTTTCTTGATCCAATCGCGGAAGTAGGCAACTTCAGTGTAAACACCGGGATTCGTAGCAATGGCACATTCTTCGCCCCAGGAGACTATGCCAGCCAGACGTCCGTCGATGGTAAGAGGACCACCAGAATCCCCGTCGCAGGCGTCCCGGCCGCCCTTGGTGTACAAAGCGCAGATCTGCCCTTCCAAAAATGGACCAAAATGGGAAACCCGCGCTCCACACTCCTTCTTCGAGATCATAGGTACGCTAACGGCGTTCAGAATGTCGGGATAATCGCCATTCCCGAGATTTCCCCATCCGGAAATCAAAGCGACTGATCCTTCTTTGATTTGTTCGTCTTGGCCGTAAAGGGTGACGGGTTTGCGAGTTTCGTCAAATTGGAATGGTTCCTTAACGCGTATCAAGGCGATGTCATTGAAAGCGACGTCGTCGTTGGCGAAGCCGTTGTGGGTTATGATCGCGCTGACTCGGTGAACCGAACCGGGCTTCTGGCTATGTGCACTACCGGCGTGTATGGTGAAATAATCGTTATCTGCGTACATGCAGTGGGCGGCTGTGAGAACCCAATTCTTTGCGATTATGCTGCCACCGCAGTGATGACGACCCTGCACTTGGATGCTGATCTGATGCGGTGCTTCCTCAATAGGGATTTCATCACCGCCGACGATCTTGCCGTCCAGACGCCTTGGCAGAGCTAAACAACCAACATAAAATGAAAAATATTAACAATTGGACATTAGAACTACACTGCTTGTTCTGAATAGATTTGACCGGATTAATTAAAATGATTCGATGGTTTGGACTCGAATGCTGTATTAATTGTAATTATTCAATTACCGAAAGCTACTGCGACGCATAACGCGACCACTGCGAGTAATTTGAACATCTTCGACTTAGGAGCTGCGGATACCTTCTACTAACGATTGTTCGATATTGTCAAGTCTTATATACGCGAATATGAAGATATTTATATCGCTCTCGCACGCCGGAAAGCTTATCGATAAATTCACTATCTCAAACTCAGTAGCCTTCGTGATAATTATATGAGAGAGAAGTAGAATCAGCGAAATCTCAACAACCCAATGAATCATTGCGTTAAAACCCGCCGATCCTAAACGATTTTATTATATGTTGTAGTGATAATTATCGCTTGTTTGGGAATTTCCGATTTTCAAGAGATTCCAAACGTAAAGTGTTTCCTGCTGTTCGTTGGAATTGTTTTGACTGGTTTCTTATTTTGATGGATAAAAATCAAAAGAATCGAACGAGTTGGCTGTACACTATTCATCTGTGTTTGCCCTGTACAGGTCACTCCACACAATTTTCGACCTCTAACTTTTGCACATTAACGCATAATTTTCTCTACGTATGCTCAAAGTTCTAATTCGATCGCAAAACGAGCGACTAAAACAAAATAATTAGAAATATACAATGCAAAATTATTCTTCACATAATTTCGTCCGCTATATTTTCAGATTTTTTTCAATTCAGTAAGTCTCTATCTTTCGTGGAATAATTATTCATATTTAATTTATAATAGAATTTAATATTAATTCAAGGCAGGGTAAGGAAATGTATTCACGCGTGTAATCGCGATAAATCATTAATCGTTGAGCACCAATATATTAAAAATTCGGTTCCGTTGACTTTAAATTACAACATTGACTTTAATTATTTATACGCGAAAAGGTATAAGCGGAAAAAAATGAATACCAACAATAAGTGCATCTTCAAACAAATGTATTTATTTTTGCTGGTTCTTGTAAAATTATTAATCGGATAATCCATTACAAAACGATGAAGCTAAATTCGATAAATTATACACGATGATCCGACGAGGAGTATATTAGATACTGAAGTTTGCTCCGATCCAATTACGGAAGTAAGAAAGTTCGGCGCGACGACGCCGGCGAGACGTGCGACTACGAGGGGCCCGCTGGAGTTGCTGCCGAAGAAATCCTCTAATAAAATAGCCACCTTCTTTGGTCGTAGTGCAGATATGTTTGTTTAACAACGGAGGCAATTCGATATAAACGTCGGCGCATCGCTTGTTGGAAATGATGAGGACGCACGAGATATTCAGAATGTTAAGATATTGGGTTCCATTAATGCAGCTTGCGGGTGTCATCGAATACAAAGCAAGTGTCGATTACAAAACATGGAGTACCGTCATGGGCCGCCTCCCATTGGCTTTGTCTGTGAGCTTTCGTCAGACATCGTGGGTTTAAAACCAACGCTTGCGGGCTTTTTGTCAGACCTTTCTGGACTATTTTTGCATGGCTTTTTCTCCTGGATCTCTTGAAAAGTAAACATTTCTGCAGGCGGTAACAGTAGTAGTAGTCCAAATAGGTTTTGATTTTAATAAAACCAATATCACATATCACGTATAAAATAATATTTATTTGATGAACAGACGACTTTAAAAGTGGGACAAAACAATCTTTGTCATACAATCAATGCAATTTAAAGCTTCTACTGACTTGCGGCAACTTGAACGTATAAATTACACTATGACGATATATTTTTTTTACAAAGTATTCGATTGAATTGTGTTGACGATCCAATCGTGGAAGTAAGCGACTTCGGTGTAGACACCAGGCTTCCCAGGCAGAGCACATCCAACTCCCCAAGACACTATACCGGCCAAACGTCCATTTACTGTGAGTGGACCACCGGAGTCACCGTTACAAGAGTCTTTGCCACCTTTGTCATAAGCTGCGCAGATTTGTCCCTCTTGGAATTTTCCTAGGCTCGCATAAAGCTTTCTGCATTTCTCTTTTGATATTATGGGAACTCGCACGAGATTCAAGATCGCAGGATCAGAATCGTTTTCCGTGACTCCCCATCCAGTAATAACCGCCATAGCTCCGGGTGGTGTTTCTTCGTCTTGATTGAAGAGCGAGATAGGTTGACGAGTACTGTCGAATTGGAAGGGTTCCACGACGCGTATCAAAGCTATGTCGTTGCGAGCCGCACTCTGGTCATTGCTCGGATAGTTGGGATGGATGAAGGTCTTGCTGATTTGGTGGACAGAGCCAGGTTTTTGGCTGCGAGCACTACCGGCATGAATCAGCTGATGTTCTTTTTGACGAACACAGTGAGCGGCCGTAAGAACCCAGTTCTTTCCGACTATGCTTCCACCGCACCATTGGTACTCTATGTACTGGATGCTGACCTGATAAGGCACCTTTTCGATGGTGGTTTCTTCGCCGCCGTAGATCCTGCCGTCTAAACGTCTGGCCAGAGTTCCCGCTGCCAGACAAGACAAAATTGGGACATTTTAAACAAACAAGAGTGAGATTTGCATTTAGATACTGGACAGGAATTATGAGAGACAGAACTGATT
The DNA here is from genome assembly GCA_963924025.1 of Ischnus inquisitorius. Lineage (NCBI taxonomy): Eukaryota > Metazoa > Arthropoda > Insecta > Hymenoptera > Ichneumonidae > Ischnus > Ischnus inquisitorius. Next base: position 12,429,278 of record OZ001250.1, read on the forward strand.
GCAGTTAGTTTCATGCAGAAATCCGTCAATTCAGAGGATAAGAAGAAAAAAGAAGCAGTAATTATAATAGATATGAAAATAATAATATGATGAAAAAAAATATGGAAAAAACATGGGCCTCGTCTACTATTGATTGATTGTTCGAATACTTTAGGATTTACTAGAATACTACTCTACTTTACTTTCTGGGAACTGCATCGCTTACCGGATGCACCTGCGGCGAATAGAGCCAATAATGCGATAAATTTGCACATCTTGGAATCCGGTGTAGTTTCATACTAACTATGACTGAATATTGCTAAATCTTATATACTACAATGTCAAGGCATTTATCTCTCCTACTTCAATGGTAGTACTTACCGATGAAGTTGGATATCAAACTATTACTATCAAGGCATTGTGACAATTATACAGTATTAGTTGCTAGTTATCGCCTTAGAGTATCCCGTAAACGTTGCAATTGGCGGTACGATTTACAAAAATGACAAATTCTAACAGTTAATGATACTTTATCGACCGCGAGATTAGACAAAGTATCAATGTCGCTTGAAAACGTGGCCCGAATTTTTACCGATATGATTTTCCAAGAAATGTCGTCGATCGTTAAATCCACGCTCGGCAGATATCACGTTTGATTACGCCTTCTTCATGAGATCGACCATTTTGACGAGATTCGGAACGAAAAATATCGCTGGAGTTGCTTTGGATTAACGGTTCGCCATGTCAGAAAATATTGCCTTATCAAAGACTGCGTTTTTTAAATATTTTGAGAAGTCACTAGTTGTGGTGATCTCTGATTTTGAAACGACGTTGGTTTTTGTCGTCAATTTCTACAAACTGGCCGCTTTACGGGCCAGTTTCTCCTTACGGGTCCAAGGTATGTTGCAATACGGAATTGTATGGGTTAATATCTCGGATAGGAGTTATAGAAATAGAGGCAATGCTACATGTTTCCTTTTGCCGCGCTCTGTACCACAGTATTTCTACAACTGTTCCTTTTTTGAATCCAAGATGTCTTTCGTAATCACAGGATCAGCATCTCTAAACAGTGCAAAAAGTTTTTTTCCTCCGTAAAATTAATGCCGCGCATAGGGCTGTGAATAAAATGTCTTCAATCAATAGTGAACTTCATTTAATTGAACAATACAAATTGGAGTACATCAAGATGGCTTTTTATGAATTATGCAATACAGTTTTAATGATCCAATCGTGGAAGTAAGCAACCTCGGTGTAAACACCGGGCTTTCCAGCAACGGCACATCCGTATCCCCAGGACACAATACCGGCAAGACGTCTGTCTATGGTAAGCGGACCACCGGAGTCTCCCTGGCAAGAGTCTTTGCCACCTTTGTCGTAAGCGGCGCAGATCTGTCCTTCCTGGAGTGCACCATAACTCTTGGCACATTTTTCTTTAGAGACTATGGGAACATATACGAGGTGCAAAACCGCCGGTGTAGTTCCATCTTCTTTCACTCCCCATCCCGAAATGGCTGACAAAGCTCCCTCCGGTGATTCTTCGTCCTGGTTGAAAATCTCGACGGGTTGACGCGTCTCGTCGAATACGAAGGGTTCGACAACGCGTATCAATGCTATGTCGTTGCGAGCTCCGGGTCCATAGTTCGGATATTCGGGGTGGACGAAGAACTCGCTGACCTTGTGAACGGAGCCAGGATTTTTGCTCTCAGCACTACCCGCATGAATGACGTGATTCTTAATTTCATGGACACAGTGGGCAGCCGTAAGAACCCAGTGCTTTCCGATTATGCTACCGCCACAGTTGTGACCTCCGTAGTACTGGAAGCTGACCTGATGAGGTACCGTTTCGATAGTCGTCTCTTCACCGCCGTGAATCTTGCCGTCCAGACGGCGTGTACCGGCTGAAAGACAAACCAAAATTTAGAATCACCAGCGAAAGAGATTGGCAGCGATACAGCAGCGACATTTTATTTGCCTGCCTCGGCGTTCCCGATTTTAATATCAATGACCATGAATCGATATCAAATCGGCAAATTATAAGTTATAGTATACTGATGGCGATATTTCTGCAGGAATTATTCAGGATTTCGAAGAATCATTTTGGTAACCGCGTTACTTACCGGATGCGACCGCGGCGAATAGAGCCAACACTGCCAGAAATTTGAACATGTTACAGTTTTGATGTTCGTACACGTCGTACTAGTTCAGACAACTTTCCCGGCCTTATATACTCAGTCTGACAGAATTTATCTTTCGCATCCGAGAGCGAGAGCACTGATTGGTTGATCTATTATCTCAAGACCTTTGCTCTTAATTGTATACTGGAAGCTGATGCTTTTTATCAAAAAACCCAGAACACGAAATCACGACGGGTTAATCCTTGGAAACGGATGCGGTAGCTCACACGCTTACCGGAAGATTATCGATATGAGATTATTGGACAACGAAACGAACGGAGAGTAAGACGATTTTAGTACAGTGCAAATCCATTACATTTTTTGACGTTCATGCAAATTTCATCGAACCACATCGTTGGCTCGAGAGATATTCACTCCATGATAATCAAGCTTTTTTTCTTCGGTCATTAGAAAGAGTTTAAGTGACATTTCTCACTTTACTCTTCTACAATCCTTCGCAGAGTGCCGGCGCCAAGATTCGTTTTCGATAAATGAAAAATAGCGTGAAGGGATTCAAATTTGCGATTGCGTTCGCCGGTTAAAGGGCCTTGTCTGGAATTTTTTAGCAACCTTAACCGACAAGAAGGATCCTTGATAATTCATAGAAAGTAATGACCAAATGCTATATTAGGTATTTAAATATCGTGATATCAAAATGTGTTAGCTCTGTTTTTTAGTTAATCGAGCAGCGAATAAATAAACATATTGATAGTAATTGTTTATTTACGGCATACGGGGCGCCGGATACACGGTCTCAACTGTTACTAAAGGTTGATAGGAAAGATCGATGTAAGAGCATGATAGCATTTATCTCGTCTATCGCAATGCTTATCGACTCTCGATCTTAAATTCAGCAACACGTTTCTGACGTAGTAAAATGCGCAATTGAACATGAGAGCTCTGTAACACTATTGTATATATGTTTATATACTATACATGTTTGCTTATAAGCCTATCGAAACTGAGGTTCTAATTTCGAAAAATCCGATCACCTCGGTTTCTTATTCAAGTGATTTTTTCTTAGAAATTGTTACAAGAAAAATCTATCTTACAAGAAGACATATGTTTCGATAAACGGCCAATACTTTCCGGCCAATTGTCGAAAGATACCAATACATGACAATATAGTTTTATTTGATATATTCTACGATAAGGCGATAAGGGACACATTAAACGGCGCGATGTGCGCTGATCGAATCGCGTAAATAAGCCACCGCGGTGTATACGCCGGGAATTCCGGGGCGGCCGCAGCCGCCTCCCCAAGAGACGACGCCGGCTAGACGTTCGTCTGCGTCGAGAGGATCGCCAAAATCATCGAAGCCCGCGTGTTCGTCATAGTTCTCGTGCGAAGAGCAAATCTGTCCCTCCCAAAACACATCGATCAAAGCGACCTACAACGCGGCGCACGAGGTTCAGAATTTCAGCATAGCGGCACCCCCCAAATTTGTTTTCAACCCGAGACAATAGGGACCGAATTTTCCGGAACTTCGTGGTATTTGCCGTGAAGCGGGTTCGCGAGAGCCGTTGAATTCGAGAGGTTTCTTAACCCGCATCAAAGCGATATCGTTCAAGGTTTTGTCTGCGATTGGCTAGTTACTGTGAACAAACTATCTCGCTGACTCGACGTACCGAACCGGGTCTTCCGGTACTAGAATTGCCGGCGTGCATGGTTCAAGCATCGTTCCTTCGCGGAAAACATTTCTCTGATTTAATGAAAATGTATCATAGATGAAGTCTTTTCTCTCGGACCTTCTTTTTCTTCACACCCGAGGATCTTATCCATCTGATCTGATCTGATCTCATCTGATTGCTCGCAATCCATTTTCTTGCGAGCCCTTTTTTTTCCTTCATAGACATTGAACGCAAGGTATTGCAGACGAATTCGCTTACACAAGTAATTGGAAACAATTATGTTTATTTGGCAATCTATCATATTACAAATTTGCGCCAACCAACAATGGTGGTTAGTACAAAAAAGTATAAACGAACGATATCGCAAAATAAAAATACGATTTCGAAGGAACGGTTGCGAAACAATCGCTGAACACATGAGTTATGGTGGCAAATGCAGAATTGCTTATGTTAGGATGTTGTTTTGTTATTTGCTGTCGCGACAAAGCTCGAAAACTTAAACGCCAGAGTTAGCCTTGATCCATGCGCGGAAGGCGGCGACCTCGGTGTACACACCGGGCTTCCCGGGGAGTGCGCAACCGTTACCCCACGACACGACACCGGCAAGACGTCCACCGACGGCGAGGGGACCGCCGGAGTCACCCTGGCAAGCGTCCTTGCCACCCTTGGGGAAGGCAGCGCAGATCTGTCCGTTAGGAAGACCACCCAAGCCGGCGTAAGCCTTGCTGCAGTCGCTCTTAGAAACGATCGGTACGCTGACGGTCTGAAGAACATTGGGAAGATCCGATCCGCCGGTTCTACCCCATCCGGTGATAACGGAGAATTCACCAACGGGCGTCTCCTCGTCCTGCTCGAAGACAGCGATCGGCTGGCGAGTCTCGTCGAATTCGAAGGGCTCGACTACGCGAATGAGGGCAACGTCGTTGATTGGAATATTGTAAGCGATCACGCGATAATCCTCGTGACGAATGACGGAGGCAACATGATGCTTGGAACCACCCGAATTTCTGTATGTGGAACCGGCCTGGATGGTGTAACCGGAGAGGCTTCCGCCGACGCAGTGTCCAGCCGTGAGAACGTAGTAGTTGGAAATGATGCTACCACCGCAGTTGTGACTGCCGTAAGCCCGAAGGCTCACTTGGTAGGGTACTTCCTTGATAGTGGTGTTCTCGCCACCGATGATACGGCCCGACGGTGACAGAGGAAAACCTCTCGGGAGAGACGTGGCTGTAAAAAAGATAAACAGTCCATTTCAAACTATTCATAGTATTCATTCGGAGACCATTGAAAAGATGATATTTCGTCTATATCGAAAAAATAAGACAAAATAATTTTTTTTATTAATAACGAATCAATGTGTATTTAAGTGGATAATTATTTTCACCACTAACTACCATTTTTTTTGCTTAATCTCAATAATCGTAAATTTTAAAAAGACCTTTTTCTTAATCAATGAGGCAACCAGCACGTTGAAATCATGTACATTTTTTTTTCACTTTGCGAATCGTGATCTTTGACTTACCAGATGCCAACGCGGCTAGGGCGGCCAGGACAAGGAACTTGAACATCTTTGCTCGTGTCATTGGGTAAAGTGTACAGTTCCTCGTTCGAAAGTGTCTTATATACTACTACTGTAGAGATTCTATCTCGTGGATGTATCTTCCGACTATCGATAGCCGGATCCTTATCAATTAATTATTTTTTCTTTCATCTTTCTCAAAACTACTATTCGCATAGTAAATCCATTCGTGTGTCGCGTACCGTAATCCCGTTCACGGATCCCAATATTTACGAATATTTCGAAATCATCGTAGCGGGCTCCGGCGAGTCGAGTGTATTCAATGGCTTATCGAATTCGGTACTCTGTTGCAAACTCGGTCGCAGATCGATCGTAAAAAATGATTATCGGTCATTATCAATATCGAGGGGAATATTTCTGAGTCACAATCGCTCGTGGACCATCAATTAGTTTCGAGCAGTACGATCTCTCGCGCCTCGTTGAATTCAATGTTTGATAACATTGAGGGCGAGAGGGGAATCTCTAAGGAGCGACGCGGCTGTAAAAAAATATGTATATTTGAACCAATTCATCGTTTTTATTCTGAGACCATGGAAAAGATGATATTTTATGTATATCGAAAAAGAGACAACAAAAGATGGGAATCAATGATTATTTTAGCAATAACGAGTCAATGGGTATTTGAAGCTATAAAAAATTATTTTTCCCATTGACTATACAATTTTTTTTATTCTATCGGCAAATTATAAGTTACAGTATACTGATGGCGAAATTGCTGCAGGAATACTTTAGGTTTTAGAAGAATAACTTTGGTGACCGTGTCGCTTACCGGATGCTACCGCAACAAACAGAGTCGCTACTGCGAGGATTTTGAACATGTTACAATTCTGTTGTTCGTACAGATCGCACTACTCGAAGGCACTTTTCCGGCCTTATATACTGCTGTTAACAGCATCTATCTTCGGTATCCGAGAACAGTGATTGGTTGATCAATTATCTATTGTTTCAAGACCATTTTTCCAGTTTACTAAAAACTGACACTTTGTATCAAAATCTGAGAACGTGTTAGCTTATAAGTTTCCCGGAATATTATACATCTTAATCGAATTCAACCGAACAAAATCAAATTTAGCAATCGATGCATATCTCTCGATACTGTCGAACGGCGATCGAAAGAGACAAATCGAATCGGAAACCTCCAGGGACGTCGACAGACAGACGGACGCGTCATCTTCTCTATCTGGGTGATCCTCATCGCTACGGAACCGGCGAAGAATCGCGTCTAGCGTTCCGACAGTTGGTCTGGCCAGCGTTGATCCTATCAATATCAGGACAATCCATACATTCGAATCCATACAAACAAATAAATTCTTTACGGGTACGATGAGGATTCACTTCTTCGAGTAATGCTAACACCGCGCTGGTGACAACCGGCTTACTGGATTGTGATCTGATGATGAACCTTCCGATACTCCCTCCTCTCGATACTCTTCCGATACTCACATTTCTTACATTACTTACATTTCCGATACTCGTCTCCTCATCGCCGACAATCTTGCCCAGACGCCCCGACGGAGTACCGGCTGAGAGACCATAACACGAAAAAAAAATCCAAATTATAACGGCTATTGTTTACGTTGAGTAAATCGGAGGGGAAACATCGTTTAAGCCGACTCAATATTTCCAATCATTAAGAATAATTGGATCATTAATCCAATCTTAATGAAGGTAGCTAATTGGAATATAATCGGCTAGAAAGAAAAAGTATTCATTTATTCGCCCGAAGCAGATTCCATGATTAAGGCGACAATAGTTTAAAATTTGAAGATTTTTGCTTTGGGTTATTTGGTACTAATTACGATCAAAGCACCTTGACCATGTGCACTTCAATATGATAATATTTATTTCTATCTAATGTGTTTAGTGATAAATCGACTTCACATTCAGAAACACATTTGAGGAAAATTTGCAATAATGAAAGGATATTATAACCCTTCAGAGTTAATCTCTATTGAGTGATCTTTGATAGTAAAAAAATTTCGTCACATTAGTTTATTATGCATATAATTTTTTTGATGAATTGGTTGAAATTCGACTAGTCAAACGATTGTCAAATTTATTATCGAATTGGTTGTTTTCCCTATCTAGCAAAGATCTGAACCTGTGATTATCACTACAATCCGAAGATCTCATTGGATTTATCTGATCGCTCGCAATTTCGCGGAAGCTCGCCGGAAATAAGATATCCTGGCGAGCCCTTTTTCTGAAATGAATTAAACACAAAGTATTCCTTTATGGTCCAGGGCCCAGATTGAGACCCTGTCCCGGTTCCTGATCAAGGGACCTCGAACATTGTCGGCAGCCCCTACCATTCGATATGCGGAGTGCGCGTGTTTGTAGGGTCACAAACTGCGACGTTCGGTCCGTCTTGTTTATCGCTATGATTATACACGCGTTAAGTGAGAGAGTTGCTCAGAATGGTCATAAACTGAGACTTTTACCTTACAATCGAATTCGTTGACACAAGTAATTGGAGAGAATTTGATTTATTTGACAGAGTATTACAAATTAGCGCCGAAAGGTATTAACAGACGACATCGCAAAATTACAATACGAAATCGAAAGAACTGTTGCGAAACAATCGCTGAACACATGAGTTATGGTGGCAAATGCAGAATTGCTTATGTTAGGATGTTGTTTTGTTATTTGCTGTCGCGACAAAGCTCGAAAACTTAAACGCCAGAGTTAGCCTTGATCCATGCGCGGAAGGCGGCGACCTCGGTGTACACACCGGGCTTCCCGGGGAGTGCGCAACCGTTACCCCACGACACGACACCGGCAAGACGTCCACCGACGGCGAGGGGACCGCCGGAGTCACCCTGGCAAGCGTCCTTGCCACCCTTGGGGAAGGCAGCGCAGATCTGTCCCTTAGGAAGACCACCCCAGCCGGCGTAAGCCTTGCTGCAGTCGCTCTTAGAAACGATCGGTACGCTGACGGTCTGAAGAACATTGGGAAGACCCGATCCGCCGGTTCTACCCCATCCAGTGATAACGGAGAATTCACCAACGGGCGTCTCCTCGTCCTGCTCGAAGACAGCGATCGGCTGGCGAGTCTCGTCGAATTCGAAGGGCTCGACTACGCGAATGAGGGCAACGTCGTTGATTGGAATATTGTAAGCGATCACGCCATAATCCTCGTGACGAATGACGGAGGCAACATGATGCTTGGAACCACCCGAATTTCTGTATGTGGAACCGGCCTGGATGGTGTAACCGGAGAGGCTTCCGCCGACGCAGTGTCCAGCCGTGAGAACGTAGTAGTTGGAAATGATGCTACCACCGCAGTTGTGACTGCCGTAAGCCCGAAGGCTCACTTGGTAGGGTACTTCCTTGATAGTGGTGTTCTCGCCACCGATGATACGGCCCGACGGTGACAGAGGAAAACCTCTCGGGAGAGACGCGGCTGTAAAAAAGATAAACAGTCCATTTCAAACTATTCATAGTATTCATTCTGAGACCATTAAAAAGGTGATATTTCGTCTATATCGAAAAAATAAGACAAAATATTTTTTTTTTATCAATAACGAATCACTGTGTATTCAAGTGGATAATTATTTTCACCACTAACTACCATTTTTTTTCTTAATCTCAATAATCGTAAATTTTAAAAAGACCTTTTTCTTAATCAATGAGGCAATCAGCACGTTGAAATCATGTACATTTTTTTTTCACTTTGCGAATCGTGATCTTTGACTTACCAGATGCCAACGCGGCTAGGGCGGCCAGGGCAAGGAACTTGAACATCTTTGCTCGTGTCGTTGGGTAAAGTGTACAGTTCCTCGTTCGAAAGTGTCTTATATACTACTACTGTAGAGATTCTATCTCGTGGATGTATCTTCCGACTATCGATAGCCGGATCCTTATCAATTAATTACTTTTTCTTTCATCTTTCTCAAAACTACTATTCGCATAGTAAATCCATTCGTGTGTCGCGTACCGTAATCCCGTTCACGGATCCCAATATTTACGAATATTTCGCAATCGTCGTAGCGGGCTCCGGCGAGTCGAGTGTATTCAATGGCTTATCGAATTCGCTACTCTGTTGCAAACTCGGTCGCAGATCGATCGTAAAAAATGATTATCGGTCATTATCAATATCGAGGGGAATATTTCTGAGTCACAATCGCTCGTGGACCATCAATTAGTTTCGAGCAGTACGATCTCTCGCGCCTCGTTGAATTCAATGTTTGATAACATTGAGGGCGAGAGGGGAATCTCTAAGGAGCGACGCGGCTGTAAAAAAATATGTATATTTGAACCAATTCATCGTTTTTATTCTGAGACCATGGAAAAGATGATATGTTATGTATATCGAAAAAGAGACAACAAAAAATGGGAATCAATGATTATTTTAGCAATAACGAGTCAATGGGTATTTGAAGCTATACAAAATTATTTTTCCCATTGACTATACAATTTTTTTTATTCTATCGGCAAATTATAAGTTACAGTATACTGATGGCGAAATTGCTGCAGGAATACTTTAGGTTTTAGAAGAATAACTTTGGTGACCGTGTCGCTTACCGGATGCTACCGCAACAAACAGAGTCGCTACTGCGAGGATTTTGAACATGTTACAATTCTGTTGTTCGTACAGATCGCACTACTCGAAGGCACTTTTCCGGCCTTATATACTGCTGTTAACAGCATCTATCTTCGGTATCCGAGAACAGTGATTGGTTGATCAATTATCTATTGTTTCAAGACCATTTTTCCAGTTTACTAAAAACTGACACTTTGTATCAAAATCTGAGAACGTGTTAGCTTATAAGTTTCCCGGAATATTATACATCTTAATCGAATTCAACCGAACAAAATCAAATTTAGCAATCGATGCATATCTCTCGATACTGTCGAACGGCGATCGAAAGAGACAAATCGAATCGGAAACCTCCAGGGACGTCGACAGACAGACGGACGCGTCATCTTCTCTAGCTGGGTGATCCTCATCGCTGCGGAACCGGCGAAGAATCGCGTCTAGCGTTCCGACAGTTGGTCTGGCCAGTGTTGATCCTATCAATATCAGGACAATCCATACATTCGAATCCATACAAACAAATAAATTCTTTACGGGTACGATGAGGATTCACTTCTTCGAGTAATGCTAACACCGCGCTGGTGACAACCGGCTTACTGGATTGTGATCTGATGATGAACCTTTCCGATACTCGTCTCTTCATCGCCGACAATCTTGCCCAGACGCCCCGACGGAGTACCGGCTGAGAGACCATAACACGAAAAAAAAAATCCAAATCATAACGGCTATTGTTTACGTTGAGTAAATCGGACGGGAAACATCGTTTAAGCCGACTCAATATTTCCAATCATTAAGAATAATTGGATCATTAATCCAATCTTAATGAAGGTAGCTAATTGGAATATAATCGGCTAGAAAGAAAAAGTATTCATTTATTCGCCCGAAGCAGATTCCATGATTAAGGCGACAATAGTTCAAAATTTGAAGATTTTTGCTTTGGGATATTTGGTACTAATTACGATCAAAGATGACCATGTGCACTTCAATATGATAATATTTATTTCTATTTAATGTGTTCAGTGATAAATCGACTTCACATTCAGAAACACGTTTGAGGAAAATTTGCAATAATGAAAGGATATTATAACCCTTCAGAGTTAATCTGTATTGAGTGATCTTTGATAGTAAAAAAATTTCGTCACATTAGTTTATTATGCATATAATTTTTTTGATGAATTGGTTGAAATTCGACTAGTCAAACGATTGTCAAATTTATTATCGAATTGGTTGTTTTCTCTATCTAGCAAAGATCTGAACCTGTGATTATCACTACAATCTGAAGATCTCATTGGATTTATCTGATCGCTCGCAATTTCGCGGAAGCTCGCCGGAAATAAGATATCCTGGCGAGCCCTTTTTCTGAAATGAATTAAACACAAAGTATTCAAAGTATGGTCCAGGGCCCAGATTGAGACCCTGTCCCGGTTCCTGATCAAGGGACCTCGAACATTCTCGGCAGCCCCTACCATTCGATATGCGGAGTGCGCGTGTTTGTAGGGTCACAAACTACGACGTTCCGTCCGTGTTGTTTATCGCTATGATTATACACGCGTTAAGTGAGAGAGTTGCTCAGAATGGTCATAAACTGAGACTTTTACCTTACAATCGAATTCGTTGACACAAGTAATTGGAGAGAATTTGATTTATTTGACAGAGTATTACAAATTAGCGCCGAAAGGTATTAACAGACGACATCGCAAAATTACAATACGAAATCGAAAGAACTGTTGCGAAACAATCGCTGAACACATGAGTTATGGTGGCAAATGCAGAATTGCTTATGTTAGGATGTTGTTTTGTTATTTGCTGTCGCGACAAAGTCCGAAAACTTAAACGCCAGAGTTAGCCTTGATCCATGCGCGGAAGGCGGCGACCTCGGTGTACGCACCGGGCTTTCCGGGGAGTGCGCAACCGTTACCCCACGACACGACACCGGCAAGACGTCCACCGACGGCGAGGGGACCGCCGGAGTCACCCTGGCAAGCGTCCTTGCCACCCTCGGGGAAGGCAGCGCAGATCTGTCCCTTGGGAAGACCACCCCAGCCGGCGTAAGCCTTGCTGCAGTCGTCCTTGGAAACGATCGGTACGCTGACGGTCTGAAGAACATTGGGAAGACCCCATCCGCCGGTGCTACCCCATCCGGTGATAACGGAGAATTCACCAGCGGGCGTCTCCTCGTCCTGCTCGAAGACAGCGATCGGCTGGCGAGTCTCGTCGAATTCGAAGGGCTCGACTACGCGGATGAGGGCAACGTCGTTGATTGGGATACCGTAAGCGGTCACGCCGTAATCCTCGTGACGAACGACGGAGGCAACATGATGCTTGGAACCACCCGAGTTTCTGTAAGTGGAACCGGCCTGGATGGTGTAACCGGAGAGGCTTCCGCCGACGCAGTGACCAGCCGTGAGAACGTAGTACTTGGAAATGATGCTACCACCGCAGTTGTGACTGCCGTAAGCCCGAAGGCTCACTTGGTAGGGTACTTCCTCGATAGTGGTGTCCTCGCCACCGACGATACGGCCGGACGGCGACAGAGGAAAACCTCTCGGGAGAGACGCGGCTGTAAAAAAAATAAACAGTCCATATCAAACTATTCATCGTATTCATTCTGAGATCATCGAAAATATGATATTTTGTCTATATCGAAAAATTGACATCAAACATTCGTTTATTGATAACGAATTAATGTGCATTTAAGTCGATAATTATTTTTACCACTAACTACCACTTTTTTTGCTTAATCTCAATAATTGTACATTTTGAAAAGACCTTTTTCTCAATCGATGAGGCAAACAGCACGTTAAAATCATGTAAATTTTTTTTTCACTTTGCGAGTCGTGATCTTTGACTTACCAGATGCCAACGCGGCTAGGGCGACCAGGGCAAGGAACTTGAACATCTTTGCTCGTGTCGTTGGGTAAAGTGTACAGTTCCTCGTTCGAAAGTGCCTTATATACTACTGTAGAGCTTCTATCTTGTGGATTTATCTTCCGACTATCGATAGCCGGATCCTTATCAATTAATCTCTTTTTTCTTTCATCTTTCTCAAAACTACTATTCGCATAGTAAATCTATTCGTGTGTCGCGTAACGTAATCTCGTTCACGGATCCCAATATTTACGAATATTTCGAAATCGTCGGGCTCCGGCAAGTCGAGTGTATTCAGTGGCTTATCGAATTCGGTACTCTGTTGCAAACTCGGTCGCAGATTGATCGTAAAAAATGATTATCGGTCATTATCAATATCGACGGGAATATTTCTGAGTCACAATCGCTCGTGGACCATCGATTAGTTTCGAGCAGTACGATCTCTCGCGCCGCGTTCAATTCAATGTTTGATAACACGCGCGTTTCGCAATTCACTGGAACTCCGAACTTCGGAGACGTAACAATCGAGATATCCTGGGTGAGCTATGGAGTGGCGGAATTTTACGAATTTCGACGATAAAATCTGTTTTAACAGAAACGTAAGACGTCACGTGTACTCGAAGCTTGTCAACCGATAATTACGTGACGATTAAAATCGCAGATTGATAATATTAACCTCGCTGAGAAGGAATTCGTACACGTGGGATGATAACGTGCATTAACAGTAAAGTTTGCGTCTATTATGCTTGAAATATATTAATGTTTTACGGCTAAACGCGAGCGGATGGTCTCGTATGTTATACGTTATCATTAGTAAAAGTTGGAAACTCGCTGAATTGCAATTTTTGTTTGCAGCAAAAAAAAAGTTGTTGCGATGATTTATGCTCCAACTATTATACTCGGCGAGTGGGTAATTAAGACACAGCGGTAAAAACTGCGTAATGGAAAAAAAAAATGCAGTGTCACGTTCCAAGGTGGTCCAAGATGGGATTAGTGTGGAACAAAGTCGAAGCGATTTGTTCAATGCGACAAAGTCAATCAAATTCGAATTTTTTTTTTCGCTATCAATCGGCGCCGATCGCGCCGGCTCTAATGTAGGTGAGTCTTGATAGCGTTCACTATCGTACCTGTGGTGGTGGAATTATATAAACTAGAATTGGAATTTCCGTCGCCTATGAAATTACTTGAATTATCTTTGCTATCGTTTTCTCTATTATCGCTCAAACGCAGTTTTTTGCGTCTTTTTTCGGGGGTTTTTTTTTTCTACTTTTTTCTTGGATATTATTCGTCGAACTCGTTGAAAGCAATTCTTTTCGTTTCATCGTTTCAGCGAGTAAACTTGAGAATTCAGTAGCTCCACGTTAAATATTACGTGGACGCACCGTTTCACGTTAACGGTGAAGCAGTCTGATCCCGACCGAGCTTTTGGTCCGCGCGCGAAAGCCCTCTGGCACGGAAAACAGAACATTCTTGTTCTCGCGGCTCTCAATCGAGACGAGAAAAACGAATGAAAAGACGCCCAGGAATTTGCTCGTTGCTTCGCCTCTCAATCTTGATACTTTCTTTTTTATAAAAATAAATAAATAAATAAATACTCAAAATATTTCGAGTGCCCGCGTTCCGTTACACAGCAATTTTATCTCGATGTCAATTCGGACACGCGTTATCGTTATCTCGGAAAAAAAAAAGAAATCATCTTATCTCTCCGTGACGATTAATTAAGCGCGAGCACGGATGTGCGCATCGGGTATCGATCTCGGTCGCGGTATTTCGATAACTTTATTAGTCTGCTCGGCAAGCCGAACGAGACGAGTATCTTCTCGAACTCAACATATAACAGTGTCTCACGGAAATTTCGAGTTTTAACAGAGAAATAATTGATCGGTACTCGACCTCGTTGTATAGTTATTGGTAATCAATCGAAACTTCATTCGCATAGACGATCGCGATATTCAACCGAATACTCCCATCGAATATCGCGAGGACGGTACTCGATGGGATCTCTCTCTCTCTCCTCCTAGAAACTACCAGTTCGATCTTCAAACTTCTACGTCTCCAGAAAAAGAGCTGCAAAAAAATTTGAAAAAATAAAAATAGACAGTGTTTTCGAAGTGTGTCTCTGAGGAAATAAAAATCTCTGAATTTTCTCGTTTTTAATATTAAAACATTAGAGGCAACGCAAGATTGACTTTACACGCAGAATTGAATTTCCCAAGCAACATAAATTGAGTCCCAATCGAGTCATTGCAACGTATTCCAAATTACGGGATATCTCCATAAATTACCGCTATAACAATGTCACGGTAACCGTGCTGATTAATTCGCGTGACGAAATATCGTTCGCAATTTCCTCCAAATATTATTATCTTCAGTTCCGAAGCTCAAAATCATTAATTAGCCCGGTGTGTCATAATGAAAACGTGATGTGGTCCCCGACGTTAATAGAACACACTGAGAGAGAGAGAGAGAGAGAAAGCGAGAGCTGTCGAGTCCGACAACATACGGAATCCTTCAGCGTCATAGCGCTGTTGGCCGCATAGTTTCCGATTTACGTAGTCAACCAGGCCTCGCCAGTGTTCAAGCTGTAACTCCATTGGCAAAGCTAGTCGCGGTAATTGTTGCAAATTTATGGACGCACAAACTGTGCACCGGGTGTTGTATCCCTAGCGAGTCTCTTCGACAAAGCTAATTCGCTTACTCTGTTACGTTAATACTATATATATAAATTCCCCTTCGGCGACGAGACTCGCAAAGCTTTCTCGGCGCACCTCGAAACTCATTGAATGACTTCATAGAATTCTGTGTGTACACGCTAATTCTGTATGTACGGTAAGGGAGCCCTGAGTTGGGAGACGGAAAATTAACAGAGATGAGAAACGGTGACGCCGCTCACTTGCGAAAAGGGGCTCCCGCGAAACACGCCGAAGTGCGAATACGGCAGATATTTCGCGAAGCACCTCGCTAGTCGTCTTAGAAAGCACGAAATTATTAATAAACAGAAAAATTATAATAACCATGCTAATATTTATTATTTCCAATTCCATGGAGTATCACAAATTGTACTTTTTGTACATATTTTTCAAAAATGGAAACTGCATCGAAAAATTTATAAAAAAAGTATTAAAACAATTTTTTACAATAAAAATAATATTTTTTAAAAAAAGTTACTTGGAAAAAAAAAACCGATTGTCCGTGGATTTTTGTTTGCTCTTAAAACCGAACCGATTGAAATTCCGAATGTCCAATGTTTCTTCGTTTTGCCGGAGGATATCCGACGGGACGTTTCTATGGTCGATGTGCACGGTAAATTAGGAGCTTGAGAGGGCATGAGAGGTGTAGCGTCGGGTGAAAGCCTCGTGGCGATGCCGCGGGACAGTCGGGATATGTTCTGGGATAACCGGGTTAGCCCAGACAGCCGAGCTTCCGCGTCTTTTTCCGCAGGACTGGAAATATAAAAGCTTCGAGGCACGAACACTAACAGCAGTTAGCACAGCAACGAGCTTGCAATACATGCGACCCTCCGGGCTTACAACTCTTCAGCTGTGCTATCCCTCACCGTGCACAATGTACATTGCTACGTATAACTGTGTTCGCCGTCTCGTTATAGTTCCAACACAGTGAACTCCACTATGTAGACACTTGGCCAGGCAAGCTCGCAATACGTTTCACATTGTCGCTGAATTCTCCGGCCAAGTTTACGACTTTAACGAGAAAAACGCGAGCGTAACGCGCAGCGTCGCGGACACGCGGTCGTCTACGCGAACAAGCGAAGAGTCGCCATTTCCGCAACTTTCTTTTTTTTTTTTCTTCATGCGTTAAACTTTGTTTATCGATTTTTTTATTAACGCTCACAACATTTTTTATTATTCATCTGAAAAGGTGACCTATTTGTGCGATGGAATGAACTTGAATTATGGGTTTGAATAAATAGTGTTGCCTCGAAGCTCGGAACCTTGGCGAACCTCCCGATATCAAATTGAGGGTATAACAAACAATTTTTTTTTTTTTTAATTGAAAGTTTAAACAGACACACTTTTTTTAATAACAAACGCATGTGCATGGTAATTTGAATTTTTATGACTAATTTCTGGATCCATTGAATTTACAATCCTTTTAATTTTTTTTTATCATACATTTTCATAAATGTAACTATAATAATTTGACATACCGGTTCTAAACATAAAATTCGGTGAATGGTTGGTTCACCGTAAAGGAGTCTCGTTTCGAAAATTGGAGTAGGCAAGTCCAATCTGGGAGTCGTCATGCGGCACGAACCACTCGAGGTTCGAATTAACCCCGCTGCGGTACACCGGCGTGGTCTGGTGATGATTCTGCCCGTCACACAACGTCATCGGGCTGGCGTATCGTTACTGACGGCTCTAATGAAACTGCACGCTGATGCGCGGTGCATCGACGGCTCTCAACGGAATAGTCACTCGGTCCCGTCCGCAGATGTTAAGCCCGCCTGTGCATTAAATTAAACCTTTCGGACAAACTATCGAATGCTGCGCTGTCAAGTTCGGTTTTAACCCGATTTTATGCAAGGTTTCAGTACTACTCGTTCGATAAATTAAATTTTTACGCTGTACTGCATTTTTTTCAACTGATCGAAAAGAACGTTTCTGGACAAATTTTTTAGATTATCCAATTATTGTTGTCGACAAAAAACATTGTGATCATTGTACATCAAATTTTATGAACAATTCTTATAAAAATGAATGATTTTACTCCCAACAAATTGTTTCAATTTTAATATAGAAGTACTTTAAATTCAATAATTGACTTCAATTTCCCTACAGAAATAAATCAATTTTTTATTACTCTAGGGTATTGCATCTAATGTGTGAAATTTTCGAATCGAATGACGTTTACTCTATCCAAATCAGGCCAGTAGATTATTCTGTAATGACCAGACATCCGTCGCTAAGCGAACTTTTGGTTGATCACTTGATCAATAGTAAATTCGTAAGAGAATAAGATCTAGAAGAGATTTCTAGAAGATTTGTTTTCTTTTGTATTGTGGAGAGTTTTCATTTGCTTCATATTGTGGCGAAAAAAAGTTAGCAAAAATAAGCCACTTAATTTGATTGCAACGCGTAGCGCCGATTTCTATTTTTGGTTGTTGTTATTCCGGAGTAAAATAGCGAAGTAAACGATACATTATGAAAGCAACAACAGTCGCATCGCTACACGACCAGGCACTTCGCGCGTCTGTACGGGGAGGTGCCGGAGTTAACGTACAACAATGGCGAAGCGTGTGGCAACATTGAAAATGGTTTATGCAAACGGTTGCGTGGGCGCCGAGAGTCTCGAGATGTGAAAGTGGATGAAGCCTCGAGGGTCGAGAATTTCAAGCCTCAATAGAGTAGCAACGGCAACAACGGCGATAGCGCGCGTGGGCGTCGCTGCCCCCGCGGCATTATTCGTGCTCTCGCGCCTTGTTTCACCGATTAACCAATTAATTAGACCGGGACGTGTAATCATAACCGCGCGCGTTCATCGATCATTACTGCTATCCTCGCCGCATTGCGAGCAAAACGGAAGCCCACTAATAGGAAGATCGTTTTCGCGCTGGAAGATCGAGAAAAAATGATCTCTGATCGATTTCCCAAACTGTGAATCGATAAAATGATGTTCGGATAAAAGTTTTCCGAAATTATTGTTTTCACACATTTTTCCAATCTCCTTTACGACCAATGATATTGAGAGGAAGGACAATCGATAAATGGCATTTCTTCGGCGATGGATGAATCCGATGTTTTTTTCGAAGTGAATTAATCTCACGGCGCCGCTGGTACGTCCGAATGAGAATCCACCGTTGTCGGACAAAAATAAACGGTCGAAAGAACCGGAAACTCCATTCGCGGCTAGGGCTTGACAGGCTTTGATAAAACTTTCAGGTCTGTCGTGCCGTTCGGACGGAACAATGACGCGATGGACTTTGTTATTACGGTACAGAATTGTAACCGTTGATTGACTGCGTGACTGTGTGTTATAACCCGAGAAAAGGCAATGCGCTCACGCAGGTGCACGTATCTACGTGGTCGTGCGAACTGAGCAATGAACGGCCGCGCGAATCGGAATCGAAGAAACGTTCACGTATACGCGGAAAAAGGATTAGCTGGTTATTAAAAAAAAAATAAAGACAAGAACAAAACTTTTGCGCGACAGATTGAGTTAATTATTTTTTTTAATCGCGCACAAGTTAACTTTTTCATTTTTCGAACATCATACATGTTTTTTATTCTATTGATCGAGAGTTATGAAAATTTATTTACATTTCGTTCTTACAAATGGTCTCGGAAAAATTTCATTAAACAAGACATTATCGCTTGGAAAATGATCATGGCATTTCCTCCAGTAAAATAGCACTCCGATGCAACAGGAAGGACAAGGAAAATTGCGCCGAGATGAATTTCAATATTTCGACAAAGCGAGGGCATAAAAATTCCGTTTTGATATTCATTACGAGTGTTAACGTCGTTACGGTACGACGATGGTGCTTCTGGCAAGGCTTTTGCGTAGACCGCAACGAAATCGGTAGTAATGGGGTCGAAGCGGCAGCTCGTTGTCGCTTAGCCTCCATTTAGGTACGCAGGAAAGCACGGTCGAGAGAGCGCTAGCTCGTAGCGCCCTGACGTCATAGGAAGAGCCATTCCAGGGGGTAGCCCGCGGTATACACAGATATATAGCCGCCGTAGTATAAACGCGATGGAACTTCGGGGTCGCACGGGGTCACTGTATCCGGTCGAAGGGTTTGTCCCACGTTCTTTCGGATAGGGCGACGCCGAACTTCGCCTACAAAAAAAAAATGTGTCGTATATGTTTCTCCAAAAACGATAAACAATTTGATAATAATTGACAATGAATGCGCGGATAATTGGTAAAAATTCATCTTAAAAATAATGTCACGGTTTAGAAGCCTAATTTTGGGTCACAGAAATGAAAATAGCAAATAAAATACTAATAACAAATCCGACGTCTACAATTTGATTTGAGTTCGGCCTCTAAATTCTCAACTCGACGTTAGCCTGAACTAGGCAAATGGACGCGAGGTAACGTGAGATGGAATAAATAAAGGAGATAAACAGAGAGACCAGACGTGGGGAAATTAGAGAACGAGGTCTGGCCAGTGTGGCGCTGGTGGGAACTGAAATATATTCCAGTTATAAGTTTTCCAGAGTTTAACCGGGAGGGTAGTTTCGCACGTATAGTTGCCCTCCATTCGACTAGACGCTCGAGAGACCTCTTTCGGTTACTGACGCCAGTGCGGCTAGCGCACTACTTTCCGTTCCCCAAATCGCCTGGGACTTCGACCCCGAGATCTAATACGGATTCCTCATTCCGCCCCTTTGCTCGGCGTTTATACGCGTAATAATGCTGTTGTCGTTATTTCGGAATAACAAATATTCGAGAAACCGAAATAGCTCTACTCACGAGTATTATTTCCTTCCTCAATTTATGCAATATTTTCTATACAACATAAATTTGTTTAAATCAGCAAAAAGAAAGTTTTATCGAACTTTCTTTTGTGCATCGGAGTAAGCAATAACTCTTCAGATAATGGCACATGGAGGATGATTAGAGTTATGAAAATATATTCGAAAAAACGATCAATAATCCGTCTAGATGGATGAATTAATATGCCCGGTAAACTTTGCTCGTAAAAATAACGAGTTCGCTGCAACGACGCCTTCGGACAATCGTTAATTTGCCACCCGTGACGTCGCGCGGCCTCCGGGCTTTTGAAAAATTGTTATCGAGTTATCATGCCAGATTTATCGTCGCTTCGCTACTCGTTGGGTTCATCAGATATGATATTAAAGAGGATAGCACCATCGACGAATTAAACGACTCTGCGAGCCACTCCATTCCCATTTTTTTGCTAGGTTCCCCTGCGTCAAATTCATGCGAATTCAATGTGAGTTATTTCATCGGAAATTCTTCAAGACTCTGTAACAAAGATGCTGATTTATACCGCGCGCAGGTTAATGAGATACGATGTTGAAGTCGAACGAGCCGATCGTTGAACAACAATACTTTTCTCTCGACGATATGAAGAACAATATATAGAACATCGAATATGCAGCAGATTTCTCGGAAAAAAAGGACGAATGGAAAACCTATTTTCGTTCCCTACCTTGGGCGTTCTCTCATTTTTCCTCTCTCTCCTCGGGGCGGAAAAAAAATCAGAATTTCTCATCGCTCGAGAAGTCGAGACGATATTCGTTCTCAGTGACTCGTTCAATTCAACTTCCGGGGAGTAACTATTTTCATCAATTTCATTCTCGTACACGGCCGAGTAACCGGCCGGGTGAAATGCTAATAATATTCCTTTGAAACGTTCCGAAGCCCACTGGATATCCGGGTCGCTACCGTTTCCGCGCGAAATGAATGGAAATATATACTTTGTTCATTTTTGCTTCTCGCATAAGCCCCGAATATCATTTACACATATTTTTAAAGCGGAAACATTGAATGTAATGTGCGCGTAAAAAAAATTATTAATAATGGAAAAAGATATTAATTTAGTTGAAGCTTCGTAATCGACGAACATCAATGTACAGGATAGACATTTACGATGAGAATATTGAAGAAACTGTCGCATGACTTATCGCTTTTGCTTACACAGCTCGTAAAATCTTGAGGCTGACTTATGGAATTTTTATGGTTTTATCGGTCATAGTAAAATCTATACAAGTCTATCGTAATATTGAAGTTGGGATGTCTCGTATTACGATACGACACGCGATACGATATCGATGAAGTGGCAACACGGGCGCAACGGATCGTCGAGTTCTCGAAGATTGACATCTCGAGTTCAGCAGTCGATTCATCCATGTTATTTATTTACTTTTTTTTTTTTTAACGTTTACAAACTCTTCTATTTTTATTCGCCGTCGAAGTTGTTGACACCTTAACAAGGCATCGAGAGTCCTATAGTCAACAACTTTCACTCGTTATTCCTGTCGACAAGGATTTCATTTCGCTTTTTTTTTATGCGTTCATTCGTGTATACCTTTCCCGTGCGTCGTGAATAAAGTATAGCGTGCAAGCTGTTTCCAAGGGTGATATTAATGTTTCATACAAAATTCGGGAACGTAGGTGAAAAGTTTGTCGAGCGAGAGAGGAAAATATTCGCGAGAAATTCCGGTGAAACGGAGAAAACAAAGTTCCGTCTCGACGACGATTTCGTCGACGGTTTCTAGGGTTGTCTGACCTTCGCGGCGCGTTACTACTGCCGGAAAGGCCTTAGGCACGACTCTCTTTCCATAATCTATCCTGCGGATCGGCGCTACGGTACCCAGGGGGGAAAATGGGGCTGGAGGTGAGCACCCCGGAGTCACTGGTAGACGCTTGGCTGGCACGAGAAGACACCACCGTGTCACGGTCACGAAAGGCCCACCAGCTATCTCTATGTCTCAGTGTCACGATGAATACCGTGCGACTGTTTACTACGTAGCATTCCTCGGAGCGACGGCTTTGTTCTTTTGTGTATTCCAGTCATACACTTCGTGCTTGGATTAAAGTAATCAGTGCGGCCTTTTGTGCGGAATTAAAGCTCTGCCAATTGTGAGTAAAGAATATTGTTGTGTGTAAAAAAACATTGACCAAATAGTCTTATTCTCTCATAAGACAACCGTGATCGTTATTGAAAATTTTTTTTGACAATGTGACTGAGACAAAAAAAATTATCGGTTTTCGAGTATGAAAAGAATTTTAATATTTGCTCGAATTTCTGGTAAAAATTTAGTTATATCGTCTATGAAAGCCTTTAGGCCAGTTATAGTCTATCTAAAGAATTTCAGCCAATTCTGCTGTAAAAAAAAGTTAGTCGAGATTTTTGCATAACTGGGAAAACGAAAACGCTCGAAATTTGCATCGGAAGTTTTTATGCATAAACTGGGATGTTAAATTCAACGGACGTGGAAAAATGTACGGTATATTAAACACCATAGAGATACTCTACGTTAAACAATGTATTTAATTCTGCTATAAAAACATTTTGAATTAAACACTTTAATTTCATCACTGTGAAAGTATGTTATTTTTCACTACTATTATACATTACATATTGTACCAGTTTATGCAGCTTAAAATCTTCCAGTATCAATACACAAAATTCTTTTCTTTTTCAACAGAGTAGCGAATCGGGAGGAACTATCTGCACCGCCTTAAGGTCTAAACTCAATTTTTCAAATTGCAATAAATTTCAACCATTTCCCCGTAATCGAATAATTGGATATAAACTTGGTCTACTTTGACCCGTCTCGAATGATAAAGTTACTCAATCGCCAGACGGAAGAAAAAAAACCTCCAGTCACGAGAATAACGATAGCTGAAGTTTTCAAGTTTTTCCTTATCATCGCAGGATAAAGACTAAATCCCGAGAGTCATTCCCGTAACAAAGTACGAAAAAACTCATTCTATTTTTTTTCATCCTTTCTCCGATTCCACTGTATCTTTGATTCTGTCCTTTCCTCTTTCTCTCCGGTTCTCATCCATTTGGAGACAGTGAACGGGAACCCCGACGCCCACGAGACGACTTAAGCTCTTTCCGGCTCTCGCCTTCTCGTCG
This sequence comes from Ischnus inquisitorius, assembly GCA_963924025.1. Lineage (NCBI taxonomy): Eukaryota > Metazoa > Arthropoda > Insecta > Hymenoptera > Ichneumonidae > Ischnus > Ischnus inquisitorius. Next base: position 12,452,626 of record OZ001250.1, read on the forward strand.
TAAGCTTTTTTATGACTCCCTCTCTCTTGTACGAACGAAGCTTTACCTCATGAAAAGAGTTCTCCCGGTCTGCGGGACTGCTCTTCGCTGAATCTAATGCTCTACATGCCCGGACGGCGCCGTATGGACTTTGTGGATGTCGCGGTTTGATCCTCGGCTTAGGTACCTACTCATCCGCGCAACGTCCTGACGTCCTCGGGTACTGAAAAATCCATAACCCGAAAAACCATTCCCATTCCGACTGTATTTCATTTTTCTTGCCTCGACAAAATTCTTGACTGTCCAACAAAAAAAAGTAAGGTCCATCATTTTTCTCATTTTTACAATCTTACGATGGAATGTTACGACGGTGATGAATATATATTTTTTTTAAATATATTTCCACTACAATCTGCATGTGTTTACCCGGGTGAAGAGAATCCATGAAAAATGTATGTACCACGTTTTGCTTTTTCAATTTTCTATTTGCCGATAGTGGATCCATCCATTCGCTGTCGTTGGATGGCGGATGGGTACACAGAGTTGAGGATATTTCGATCGACGTATTTTCCCAACGGCGTATGTATAGCGTGTATATCTATCGCTTTGTCAAGCTAGCGATCGACGTGTATCGATAGTCCCTGGGGCTTTCCCCGGCTTCTGTATTCAACCCTCTTACACGCCGGCTCGAGTGTGTGCCGAGGAGGGTAACAGAGGAGCAACGTTTATCAATAACACATCGCAGCCGAAAGAGCCGAGATATGAAAAATAATAATAATAATAATAATAGCGTGCGTTACCGTCTATGAAGCTTATCGACCACCGGATATCGGTTCATGAGCCAGACAAGTGCTTCCACTTGTGCGTGGGCCAAGCGATTATTGAGCATCTCGAGACTATCGCTCTCATACGTGCGCTACACTGTAAAAAAAAATCAGCTGCAAAATATCCCAGTTGCAAATGTTTCAATGCATAAAATCTAACATTTATTTTATATAGAATTACAATGAAAATTTGATGTTCAGTACATCAAAAAGTGTAGTCGATACTTTACTTTCTTTTCAATTACTCCAACTTTGCTACAAAAGTACTTTAAAATCAATAATTTGCTTTATTTTGTCCTCGAAGGAAGTAAACATTGAGATCAATCTACTTGTTTGCGCATGAAAATCTTGAGTGCAAGTCCAATAATGCACGTATTTTTTTAAAAGCGGAACTATTGGCTTCCGTGCTTTCGAATAACGCCGATCGTCGAGGTGGGACCAGCGTTGAGAGGGAGAAAGGGGCGAGAGGGTGGACGGGAAAATCCCAATGAAATCCGAGACGCAATAAGCTGAATCGATTGTTGTGATTGCGAAATAATATAATGTCATACAGCCGGAGTCGTTTCGAGGACGGCGCGCGACGCTCAATGTCGCGAGACTCGAGATAAACTCTCGAATCGTATCGACGGCCCGTCCGAGCCGGCACCACTCTCGATACGCTATACATATATGGAATTATGTGGACGCAAACTCGTTGTTTCTGTTTCTAAAACCTCTACCGGATCCATCGATAAAGCCATTCTCGATTCCTCTCTGCCCTCCCTTCCCCCGAGACAATCGTGAACGTGCGAGATCAATCCGAGCGATTAGATTAAAACCACGAATCGGTACGAATTCATTATCGCGAGCTGCCTCCTATCACTCGACGTTCGACTGCTTTATCAGTCATTCGAATTTTTAATCGTTACTACTGCATACCTTGCGCTACACTGTTTGTACGCAATACCTTTCTATTTCACTGTTCTAACTGACGATTCTCGTTCGCTCCCATTTTAACACGATACAAAATTATGTATTAAAAATCGCTGTGAAAAATGAGCATCAAGCGGATCAAGTTTATTGCAGCAACAGATTTTTTTCCTGAATATTTCGATGATTATGAATAATAATAAGTTTATAATTTATCTGTAAAAAAAATTTGATTTGATAACGAAAAAAAATGCATTTATGGAATCAGTGTTTCTAAATGTCGCTTTAATCTTTTTGCGTTAGAAAATTCAAGACTTTCTATCGTAGTAATGTTATATCGTTCGCGTTATCTTGATTAAAAAAAAATTCTTCCAAATTCATTCAAATTATAGGCATGGCTAACGAGTTAAGGAAAAAATGTCTTGAGTACGAAGCGAATTGAGTTTATTGCGGTAATGAGAGGTTTTGGGGCCGCCCCATTGCAGGAGGCGACCGTTCGTCGCCACCGCTGAGTCAACCACATACGGGTTTCCCTTCGTGTTACCCCGTCGTGCTCGCAATTCTCGATACTTCCGGCGCCTAAGTGCCACTGGGTGAAGGTTGCGGCCTAGTCGTGATTACGGTAGCAGGAGAAAGCGAGGAGGAGAGACTTTCTCTGTGTGACTTCCCCGTCTCCTAAATACTGCACTGCCAGAGAATCGATTTTCCGTGGTTCTCGACGCAAGAAACAACAAATACCACAAACGAATCTCTCTACGATCTCGCTCTCCCCTCGTGTAGCGTGTATACACGATTTCCACTTTGTTCCCCAACTCACATTCTTGTATTTACTCCTACAATATTTATGCGATATATATATATATTAAACAGTAGATATATATGTATATCGGTACAACGTGTACGACCCCGTGACCACAAGAAGAAGCAGATGGCCAAACGTTCACGACTAATTAGCCTCTGCGGTCGATTGGATAGTGCCTTTATCGATAATTCACGCCAATGTTCTTGGTTAGCGTTAATCGACAACGACGCCATTATCGATCTTTCCCTTCCGCGAAGTCATCATGCACATACAGGGTGAGCTAAAGTTTCTAATCATTGGATACTGAAGGTTTTTTATGTATAGAAAATTCGTTCGGTACATCCGAAAGTTTTTTCGTAATTAATATCCGCGGATTAAATTGAAGATTTATTCCTCTAGCCGTATACACGACCAATCCCTTTATTTATGTCCCCTTTTTCAGTAAATTTACGAACTTTTTTTTTCTAAGTATATATTGCTCAGCAAAATGTGAATGGCGAGTAAAAGCTGATGGAAAAAATCTGTTTCTCGATGCGGTACGAAGATGTAAAAAATGTCTACCGGGCAGCGAGATTTATTAAACTACTCGGGAGAAAAAAGATCAATGGAACAATATATTTTACGACGAGAAACGAGCGGGCCTTGCAGTTCCAAATCGACTCGAGAAACCGGTAGAGTGAAAAATTGTAACAGCTGGTGCTTGACCGAACCGATTCATTTCCCAGCATTACTTCCAACCCTTCGTGCGCATTTTCTAAAGTATCATTTTTTTTCCGCGTTGACTCGTCTCTTTACTTTTTTTCTCTTTTTTCTTCTGTACATGCATCTGTCTTCTGTTCGTGTTAAATTAATCCCGAGGCTATAGAGCGCATGACAAAGGAGTTACGATTTGATAAGGTTGTACAGCGCTTCTATTTTTGTACGCAAATACAACCGCGAAGGGTTTCTCTTAATAGCACCGTACTCGTCGATCGATAAACTGATTATCGTTTATTTCGTGAAATGCGACGTGGATTTAATTGTTTGTGCGCATAATATGTTTTTTTTTTCATAATTGCGCCAGTTTCTTTCGGAAGAACTCCCTCGTGTTGCCACACGAGGGGTTGAGAGGACCGTTAACTCTCTCACCTCCAGCAGTGCTCTTCGGTGTGCTTCTCGAGAGTTAGCTTTCTCTGCACGAGAACTACCACTGAAGTATATACACACAGAGAAGGGAGGAGAATGGTAGGGGCGGAAGGGGTTTGGCACGAAGTGGAGACAGAGAGAGGCGAGAGTCACACACACTCAGACACACACATGCGCGAGAGCGAACTCTATAAGCATCGTCGTCAGAAGTTCAGAGAAACAATGCCAAGGTGCAGTCGAGTAGTGGCGATGCATTCCGCGTCTCTATTATACTCTCTTGTTCGCTCTATCGCTTACTGAGTATTCAGCTCACAGCGAGCAGAAGGAAACTCTTAACCTTGCGCGATTTCATGCATAAAATAAGATTGTCGAAGCTTAATTCTACTTATTGCAACTCAGACATTCAGCATACAAATGGTTATTACTTTACATTAAATCAAATTATTTCATTTTTATTAAACTTTATCATATTCAAAAAAATTTAATTATTATTTTTATTTGTTTTTTCTTTCTGTCGAAGCTTGATTTACTCGTTTAAGCGCATAAATTCGATGATGCAATAATTCAAATCGAAATAAAAATATTTACGGAGCTTATTTTCGAGATTCTTAGTTTGATATCCTAAAAAAATTCAAATCTCTATTTTTTAATCGATTAATTTTTCCTACAGAAGTAGGGTAATTTCATTGGATCGAACCAAGAGCAATACGCGGGCTGAAAATAATTTTCGGAAAAATGTAGGGTGGTAACGAAGAGCCGACGCAGTGATACAATGTAATCATGCAAATACGAAATTGCGGATAAACGTACTGGGTATATCTCAATCGCTTCGGCGCAAAGTCGAAAAAAAAACTCTTCGCTGACCCAGTCAGCGCGATATCACAGGTGAGGATCGTAAAGCAGAATTTATTCGAGATTATTCGGGGCGCGGCTCGCGCGGTCGTTTTCAAACTGATTGCCAAGCCGAGTACATCGAGTAGAAAATTTCTCGTTCACGTTCAATCGAATCCTCAACCTGCCGGATAATAGGCTGTGCATTCTGTCGGGCATGAAATATTACTATATTTATCTATCGATCGGAGCTTGAGAACAATTTCTTTATTCCGATCCGTGTTGCTTCACGGCTTCTCGACATGGTGTCACTGTGTCGGGCTCGTGTCCGTTAAATCACGTTTGTCACAAGTCGTGGAATTCGAGTAGCGATCAACCATTTGCATCCTTATATTTTTAATCAAATGAAAAAAACAGTAGTCTTTCGAATATCAGTAATGTTTTTCTTTCACGTATTACGACCTTTAATGATTCTATTAAAATATTTGTGTAAATACTTTCCAAATAATAATCTGAAAATTTCTTTTTTTACCATGTTTTCATTATGACAAACGCATTAATTATAAATTTCGAATTTTGCGACATTTGTATATCGGGATAAAAAGTGTCCTTTCTTACATGGAGAAAAATAATAGTAAATAATGAATATAAATAATTCAACGGGTGTCCATTGTTCAATGGCGGTTGGGGGGTAAATGGGTCTCATTAAAAGTTGTTTACAGTCCTTGAACCGCCGCGGCATATAAACAGCAAGACGGTCCATGAGAAAAACGAGTAAACGAGTTTCTCCGAGTCGGCCGTTTGCGAGAGCAACGATCAAATTGTAATAGGGAGAAGTAGCCTCGTCGGCTGGGAAAGCGGGTTCTCTGGCGTCTACTGAATTGCTTATTTCTGGCCTCCGGCGTGTCTACACTCGGCGAAAAAAGAGGAAAAAAAACCAAACCAGACGTTCGGTTGTGTTCGGCGAGCCTCACTCGCCCGGAAGGGGGAGACTATTACGAGGTGCAACCGGGGGTGAAAATGAGCGCCGTCAAACAGTCGCGAGCATAGCCACGGCATGAAGCAAAAGCTCGAGTACCAGCCTTGTATGTGTGTGTGGGTGTGTGTGGCATAGCCCAGAAACGCGCGGGGCTTTTTACGCTATTATTCTCACTCTTATGCAAACGCTGGGCCGTAGCAAAAATAGCAGAACGATCGATGCCCGGTAGTGGTCGGGGCGACGTCGACGACGACGATTCGACCTTCTTCTCGTACGCATCGTCGTCTGTACTACATCTAATGTCTATTACTACGTTTACGCTCTCTCGGCCTTTTATCAGAGGCGCGTCTGATCGATGCCTTTGAGCCTTAGAAATAAAAAAAGCATAAATTTCCTCGAGAGAGTGGATGATCGCGCAGCTTCCTCGTATGTAATCTCGCGCTTTTTATCCATCTCTCGGGGATACTTTTTTTTACAATGTTTTTTTCTTCCACGACGAACCCGACCATGAGGTAATCTCACGCGAATTCACACGAATGTGAATTGCAGATCGGACGTTATCATGAATATCAAACTTTGTCGATTCAACTTCGTCTGATTGCCGGATAGTTCGGATGACTAATTATCGCACTGACGCCATTCTTTTTTCTTGAACTTCAATCCCCGCTTTTTATTTCCCTCGTTACTTGGGGAAAAAAAAGCCTTCGTCGAAATGCGTCGAATAATATTATCGATTCTCCGTGACTGCGTCGCGATTACGAGAAGTTTCTCGGGGATATATCACCGTCGTGAATCAGTCTGACCGTTCCGCAAGCCCATTCGAAGCGCAAATTTATTCCATCGTTCCATCACCGTATGCAAATCATCGCCTAGGCTGGAATTTCCAACTTCGGACTATTTCGGAATTTCGACTGAGAAGTCAACTCCGGAGTTTCCGGACGACTCGTTCGCCGCTATCGGGACGTGCGATAGCTCATATCCCGTTTGACGAATCACCGGGAGCAATTCCGCGGTACTTTCGACGCTCGCGAACGCGATACCCGTGAATTCCAACTTGGCACGAAAATTTTCCGGCTGAAAGGTCGAAACTGCGATGCCAACAAACGTTACGCGAGAAACGGAAGCTGAGTAATCTGAGGATTAGAAACTACATCCGTTTCGTCTCGTTTGCTATGTGGCTCGCGAGGAATTCATCAAACGCTGAGAAACAGACGGACGTATGAGATTATATTTGACGGGGAAAATGACGCTGCATAGGCCCTTCTGTTTCTCCACAGTTTAAATGGCTTTTTACATTAACACAGAATCTGCTTTACATAGACATTATTTTTGTTTTGGCAAGAAAAAAGTGCCGGATGGAAATATTTTGAATCACATCCGCAGTGAGATGAAACTTTTAATTGTATGTTACATGTATTTATATATATATATGTATATGTTTTTATATACCAGGTGTATGTACATATAGTTTCGTGAAACGACATGCGCGAACTGAGGCCGGTGACCCTCTTGGCGCGGCAACTCGAGCAAGCCTCCAATTACAATGGAAGAAGTTTACAGCCTTGCGGCTATGAGAGTGCCAGCGAGAGACAGTAAAAGCGAGTAGAGCAAGAGAAAGAGAGTTGAAAAGCTCGGTGAACTAAAGGGGTAGGGGCAGAAAGGGTCGGCGATTCGAGTCGAGGGAGAGATGGAGTGAGTTGCCTGAGAAAACAGAGGCAGAGCTGCCTCTTGTGTCTGTACGAGTTTCCGGCTCCTCTCTCATCGTCCTCACGAGAAAACGAGCGGGTTACAACCAACGATACTGACGATTCAATCCTCGTACCGGCTTTCGTGACTGGGCTTCGTCATTTCGTTCTGTTTCGTGTAACATTTTTTTTTTCACTGCACGGTTTTTCGTCAATTCTGCGCTTTGATCGAACGATTGCGAGTTTTGAGGCTTAACAAGACTTCGCATTTTCCTTTCTCGTTGAATTTTCATGCGAATATAACCCGTTTTTAAGAATTTACTAAAAAAAAGTTTGAAGATGCAATACTTCGCATTTCAATTCTTCATTGAAAACAACTAGGAATTATTTGCAGCTAATTCGTGGAAAAAAATATATCAGCGGGAATGAATTTTCTTATTTTCGTGAAACAATTTCACTCGCTTTTTTGTCTTGTTGGTTAAGCGTGCGTCCCGATTATCAATGAGCTATCAAAAAAATCAATACACGTTTCGAGATTCATCTCGAACTCCAAAAATAGTTCAACAAACATTTACAGATTTTTTTATTCAATCCTGTTGCCGGAGATTTATTTTTATTCTACCATTACCCTCGATATTGAAAACGAGCAAATCACGTGATTGAACCAGAGTGCATTTTGCAACATTATTTCTTTCCCGATCGTTCACTGCGACGAATTTATGTCCCACAATCCGCGAGTGAGTAAACCTTCCGTAATTCGCGCGCAAAGTTAAAATTCCCATAGCGATTAATCACGTTACATGAAAAATCGGTCGACTTCAGTTCGACGTTGTTTTTGAGCTTGCCCATAAAAATTCGCGGTGAAAAAATATATCGACAGTGATAAATTTTCATCGTGCCACTGTCGGATGCAACTACGTGGTACAATATCGTTGAAGATCGTGACTTCGTTCGCGGCCTCTTATATCCATTTTCGTTCGGAATAATCGTCAAATCTCGTCGATATAGTTTGCCGGCAGAGTCGTGAATAATTTGTTTCCTCGCAACGACTACGGGGAGGAATTTTTTGTTTCGTTCTCAACGTCATTTTATTTTCTCCCGGAAAACGGTCACGATGAAAGTTTAACGATAAATTTTCATCCTCGTCCTCGGGGTAACCAGGCCAATGGCTATTTATTTTTCATGCCCCTCATATTTATCGGCGGGTAAGGAAGAGGATGGAAGTGGGGAAGCCAGGAATGATCCCCTCGTCCGCATCGGCCGATAAACGAGGTGACATTTTACCGTTGAACATTTTCCGCGCAAGGTTTTCATTCCGCGGAACCTGATGGGGTTTAATCATCCCGGTAATAGCTTTGTAATCCTTGGCTGGACCCCCGACACGCCCGGCAATAAAGATAGGGTGTTAGCGTCGAATGTTACGGGTTAAAGTGAATGTACGAGGATAGAAGTTGCGTGATATCCATCGTGATTCGAGGGTCAGACGGAAAAATTGGATGGTCATCGTTCGGTGCGGTTGACCAATTCCGCTTCCGTTTCCTACACCGAGCCCGTCGGCGATCTTTCCTTATAATCTCGAGGGTTCCTCGCCGCGGGGCGGAATCGCGAGACGATTCTCGAGAAAGATTTCAGTCGCGAGACGCCAAACGGATTGCCAAAGTGTAGAAAAAGATAGGGCCCGGGTCAGTGAGTTCGCTGGCGTGTGGTCTCGCCGAATGGAACGAATATTGGATCGGTCGTGGAGATCGATTCGCGAGACCCTAAAATAGGTTACGAAAAGCCGCGTGGAAGAACGAATTGGATGAGAGCACGGATACCAAGAGGGGGAAGTCTTGTGATAGGATTCGACGAAGCAACAGACTATGCCAGGATAAAGCAATGAAGCTCCCAACGAAAACGAGAATCTGGCTTATCGTAAAATAAAATCAATTCATTTCATCGAATAAGAAGTATTATTTGCCCGTTACCGATCAATTCGCGCAATATATCTCTATATAAATCTATCCTCGTTTTAAAATAATAAATTGAAACAATTTCATTACAATAAAAAATTCGATTAATATGAATAATATTTCTAACAAATATTTATTGATATACTAATAATTCAGTTATGGATCATATAAAAATTGATAATATCCATCCTATTTTTCGTTTTACTAAATTTCAATGCCGCTACTTTTTCGATTCTTGTCCCGATTATTAATCGTTTTACATAATTATTTATGATAATTTATTTCGTCGTATTTAACGATAGTATGACGTGCAGTAACGCGATCGTGACTGTGGCTTTCGAATCTTACGTCGCGGACAGGGTGAGAGGGTTCTCGCAGTGGTATGTGACTCACGAAGGACTATCTACACTTCCCCTCGAATCCGCCGTCGGAACTTCGCTTCGTCGTTTCGAAGGCGAGTCGTAGAAGGATTGCTCGGCGAGTTCGGTTAGCGAGAAACGAGCGTGCAGCGTTGTTGAACTTCTCGTGCTCGCAAACGCTCCCTATGCTACCTCTCCCCTAACGGTTTCGCATAAAGACATAAGCGCTGTGAATGTGGTGGATAGCCGAGAGACCACAGTGTGGTGGTTCACGAGCGCATAAACGCGCTACTAAGGCATGCACGAATCGTGTCACGGGGCCAAGGCTGAAACAGTGGTGTTGCTATCACTGTGAAGCGGGGTCAACCATGTCGACGGCGTGCAGCGACAAGCACGAGAGGGAGAAAATTTCTACCCCCATTGCCCTTCTCCCTCGTTCTATATTTCACTCTCGCTCTTCACATTCTCCATGGCGTTTCGAAACGCACCGTTTTGCCGCTCGCCCTCCGGCGTCCTCACGCACCGTGACGTCAATGTTCGCTCTTTTGAACTACATTTTTCTACCTCGAATCGTCGATATCACAATGAAACGTTATTATGGGTCACAACAAAACTTGTTATTTTTTTAACTTTTCGCGCTATGGTAACTTACGGGTAGTTTAACGTAAGTATTTTTCTATATATGTGAATTTGTTGACGCTACAAATTATAATAATAAACAACAATATTTTATTATTACTATTTATTTTTACCTTAGTTCCGAGAAAAATAAAAACTAATATATGAATAGTAATTATAAACACTCAGATCGTCAAAAAATTGAAGAACGGCGATTCGGTATGATTTTGAATTGTTGTGAATTCGTAGTATTAAATTTGATCAGAGTGCCAGCAGTGCACACGCGTAACCGTTCTTTCTTGCTTTGTGGCGAGACAATAATAGCGACGCCGGAATTATTACGATTCTTAATTAATTCTGTACGAAAACAAGTATATAGGACTGTTTGCAATAAAATGCGACTATACGACAATAGTTTATAGTGGCTCCACTGTGCAGGCCCGTGAGAATGTCGACTCGCTTTATGTGACGTGGATTATAAATAACACCCAGGCACACACGGCTCACAATACGAACGAGGCTCTGATTCTCTACACGTCCATTGACGACCGTTCGTGCTTTACCGTGCGATTCGAGCTCTACCGCGGATGACGAGCCTGTAGCGATAGCGTTTGTGCAGTTTCCTCTGTACTCTATCTTTTATCCTTTTTTTCTTTTCTTCTTTCGTTCTCTCGTCGAGACTCCGCGGAATAAGTTCGTGAAACCACCCCGTCGACGAATGTCGAATTCGCGCAGCCGAAAAGAAAACGCGACTCGAATCTGAATGTGTACGAATCTATTGCTTTATCGGAGCAGGTTCATAAACCGCGATTGCGGGGCGAACAAAGAAGAATATGTCGAAACGTGAACTGCATTGCCGATGAAGTTCCTCAGCAATATTTTCATTGCAAACGGATTTTTCTATGGCGAGATACAAATTCGATGAAAGAATAAACAATAAGTGAATCGATGAAAATGCGAGGTTTCTGGACTAGTTTTCGTCTTGCTTCGAGCTCTGTTCTGCGACTATCGGAATCGCGGTATAGACAGATATGCGCCAGTAACGCGATATGTATATGCATGCGACTGCCACCCAGCACAACGGAGCTTTACCGGTGAATAGACTTTTCATGTTTGGAGCGAAGAGCACCTGACTGTGACATCGAGCATGCCCCGGCAGTCGTAGAGGCGGGTCGATTACAATAGGAGGTCGTAGACGAGAAACCATACAATTCAGGAACCCCGTTTCGGGCTCAATTATTCCACATACTTCCGATACAGGCAGTCGGAATAACGTCGTCGACGATGCCATTCAGATTCAACGAATTTAGCTTCGCGAGTCTGCCGCGCGAAAGTCTTCACATCGATTTGTGACGAATAAAAAGGTTGGAAGCTATCAGGCTCGGGGTAATAAACAAGTTTATCGTTCATCGATAGGCAGTTAACTGCATATTTCTAATAAATTCCATCTGCTACTCGACAGGCAGTTTATTGCTTACCGCTTTAGAAATTTTGTTTATTAATGGACAAGCGGATAATTGTTTATTCAATTTATTTCCCATTCGGCGGGCGATTCGCTTTCAATTGTTTATGAACTCTATTAACTATTCGATAAACAATGTGATATTTACATATTTATAGATCTTATGCATTAGCCGATGGATAATTTATTGTTCATTGCTTATACATTTTGTTTATTACCCGATTGCCAATTTGCTATTTATCATTAATACCGTTTCTCAAACGAAATTCTCTTGACAATTGATCAAAGGCATTGTATTATTCTGGGCGCGAATGACTCCGAAACCGATCAGATTTTCCTGTTTGCATCTCGGATTTACCCAATCTATCGGAATACCCTACGGGCGATATAAGCTTCGCAAAAGCTCTCCCCCGGTCGAACCTACGCTTTTTTTGTTCCTGCCGATATTTCCGCAGACGGTCTATTATTTTTATCGTCGCGAGACGGACAGTTGCTGCCGCGATGATTTTTACGAGGAAATATCCACGGCCCGTGTGCGAGCGGTGCTTGCTCAGCCGTTCGGATAATCCAGACGTAATCCGAGCCGTGCCGTGTTTCGCGTAACTCGACACGGACTGTGACCGATTTCGCGAAAAATCCTCAACCCCGTTTCGCGAGCTCCTTGAAATATCTATCTAACGATTCACCTTCATCGCGCCTATCGCAATTGGCAAAACCACAAAAAAACAATTGTTACGATACAATTCACTAATAAACAAATAGCATTTCTTCAAAATCTTTATTTTCATGCACAATTTTTTTTTTAATGGCGATTATGTTATTTCTGTTTCAGGAAAGTGATAATCGTCGAATTTCAGTGAAGTGCCGAGATGACGAGGTCCTAAAGACCGAAAGAGTCGAAGTGCGATAAAAACAGCGCCAGGAAAGACCGAGCCGACGATTACACGTATTTGAGAAAAAAAGCAGCTAAGTAGCCGAAGAGAAAGATAACGAGGGCGGAGATGAGAGGGTGCGAAAGTTGAAGGAGCATAGAACAACGAACAGCAGCAACCTGCCTCGTCCATTGCGACCAGCCACACTTATCACGCTAAGGTGAATACACTATTTATAGATGACTAACGTAACGATAACCAATAGCCGCTGCGAGACTTATAGTCAAGCGCCGATACCCCACAGTTGATCTCCTTGTGATGCGCTACAAGTTTCTCCCCCGGTATCGTTGATATTCATCGATATTTATGCCGTACGGCAATCCGATTTGGTATTGGCTCGTCGAAACCGCTCGGATACCCGTTATTTTCTTATGCGTCACGTTTCTTCAATACGAGCGAATACATTTCCGATCTCTTATCTCGATTCTGCGCTATACTTCTCCTCACTGTCCCAGCCTCTCGCGTTCCTTCTCCCTTCGCAACCCTTATATAACTCGTGCCTTTCCACTCGACGCGATATAGGACATAAAGACGATCCTCGAGAGGTCGAAGTGAGGAGTTTTGAATTTTAAATTCCTCAGTCGGGTTCGAAGACGAGAGACGAGTGCCGAGATTGGCGAGAGGGGAAACTAGACCGCGAGTGCGCAAAGGGATGAAAACGATGAGGCTGACTTCCAGCTGTAAGGGGTTACAGTGTGAACTGCGAGGAACGGAGAGAAATCGTTGCGACTGACAGACATACCGGAATATTTGCTTGATTGAATGATTGGCTGAAATGATCGAGCGAGTCGACGATTCAAGAGTGTAGTCCCAATGTTTTGGCAAACGATGGAATTTCTTTATACCCCCAAAAACAACGGCAAAAGAATTCGAAGAATCTTTCGATCAGACTTGCACAATTCGAATTTGAGGCCTGAACGTCGTTTGAAAATAATTTAACAATGACAGCAGCAAGTTATTCATTTTTAGCAGACGTGCACACTTTGCAATTCAATTGAAAAGAAATTGCAATTGAAAAAAGAAAAAAGTGATTCAATTGTTCGGTTATTAAACTGTGAAAGAGTACAATTTTTGCCGATATCTTTTTCGCTGAAACAATGCGATTTTTTCTTCTTCGTATTCTTGAACTACCGAGATTTATTTTTGAATGCGATAGGTGTTTTATCGGCGCGTGGTACTAAGAATACCATCAGGCCTGGGCTGCGCCCCCCCTGTTTTTTTCGCATCCTTAGACATTTTTATTTGTGCCTCTGGTTGCGGCTTTTGCACGAAAAGCTTTTCTTTATCGATGAACTTTACACCCAAGTGAGCCGCGGTGTGTAGAACCTGTTCGCCTTGAGTGGCGTCATCGATGCGTGTAATTCGCGTTCATTCGTACAGCAAAAATTTCACACGATCGCAGCGTACAGCACACGCACACAGACGAGCGCGTGCGCGCGCGGCCGCATTTGTGGCACAGCGAAGCTTGAAAATATCTCGAATGAAAGACACACACCGGCTGTGTGACAAACGTAGCCTATATTCCCGTTCCCTCGCTCGTCGAGACTGTCTCGCCGACGACAACCGGGAATTGAGCAATTATTAAACCAAGGCCATCCATAAATAACTCCTCGATTCCGTCGTTAAACCAATCGATTTTCTCACGATACCAATTTGTCTCGAGCTTCGAGTATCGTTATCTTAAAAAAAAACAAAAAAAAGCAATAAAGTCGTCTTTCCTTTTTCACTCCGAAGCAAAAGTGGCCGAGACGCAAAGGCGCCTTGTCGTCGAATTTCTCTCGAGCAATTTATCACTTTCGAGATCGTCGGATTTGCGGGATAAAATCTCCCCCGAGTCGAAAAGCGGATAATACCCTTGCAACGAATCCACATCTTTAACCAATCAGCCCGTCGATATACACACAAGCATGTCCCTGCCTATCGCGCTGTAAGCCTCGCGCCTAAAGCCACTGATCCCTTCTGGCGGGGTGCTTCGGCGTCGAAGATCACGGGCTTTCACCAACCATCAGCACCTCTCTCAACCACCCTCGGACTTGCACAACCCCGTGCCTCGATCGGCCTTTCCTGATTTGTGGATCTCCGTAAATTCGCCCAGGTCAAGTTCTCCGCGAATCTCCACCGACTCGCCGCACATTGGTTTTTCACCCCGAAACTTTTGTAATTTCATCCGAATCGATGAAATTGCATTTGGGAAATAATTCTCCGGCTGTCGGAAAGAAAAGCTCATAAATCGTCGCGACGTTTTTTCGGTAAAGAAAAAAGCCTGAAAGACGATTCCAAAGTTTAGATGAAGTGTCGGTCGACCCGGAAATCTTGTCTATTGCGAATATTTTTCGACGAAATCTCTTATCGCGAAGAGTTGTAGCGATATGTGCAGTTTAGAGAAGGAATGTGGGAAGTTATTAATAAAATTTGCGGGCATCTTTCTGGTGGAAGAAATTCTCAGAGGATAATTTATTGGGCGTACGGGCGACGGTATCGCAGTAGAGAAATAGAAGTTAGGGAATGGAGAGGTGAACGAGTTCGACGCGCTTGATCGTACCATTCTCTTCTTCATTCCCGTCTTCACTCCTCTCTCACTAGCCTGTCGTCGTATTTATACGTGGCATACATATCTATAGTTATAACTGGGTCAGGGTGCGAGTTCCCTTTCCGGAAGAGGTCGTAAATTCACCGTTTCTCACTTGCTCACTCGTTCGTTCGTTCGCTCTCGGCACCTATATGAAAGAGAGCGGGTAAAAATTTTCAACAAGCGGTAAACCCCGCGCTTCGTTCTGTTCAGTCGCTACCGGGAGCTTCGTGTCTGGCATAGAACGCAGTTGGAAAGATGAAAAAAGAAAGAGAAAAAAAAAAGGAGTACGTCGGAAAAGAAACGTCGAGGGGGATAAATATGAGCGAGCGAGGGTGAAAAACGAGGGTAGGAGGGGCGAACGAAAGGCAATGGAGCAAGGCGAAAATTCTGGGTGATTTCAACGCCGTGCATCCAAGCTTCCATCGTACATTTGCGCAAAACGTATAGTTAGTATACCAAACAGTAATCAAAAAGGCATTAACAATGTGAAATGTCTGGGAATTCGAAGTGTCGTAAAGAAACTTAACGGAAAAGTGTTTTACACATGAGCATAGTTACGCCGTTCGCTATTGCGGTTTCCTTGTCTTTCTTTCCGTCGCGATCTAACGCAATTTTTACTTATACCGTTTTTTTTTGCAAAAAAATTGCATTGTTTGCGAAAAAAAAGTGAAAAAAACATTATTGAAACAAAATTGATTTCAGACGGTCACGTTCTTCCACCGCAAAGTTTCTAACGAAAAGAATTTTCCTCAGAATAAGAAAAACAAGTAACATCGACTGAATTGTAGAATTTTGTATAAGTTGCGTTTTTCTGCAATCAAAATTTAATCGGAATGTAACAATTGCTCGTTGTTCCTTTATTAAAAAATTGTTCCGAGACGTTCTTGTTCTTCCACTGAGAAGTTTCGGTCGTGAAGAATTTTTTTTCGGGAAAAAAAAAAATTGACGAAGCTGCGCGGATAATGGTTGTGAGAAACTGGGGCACGTGTGTCGAGCGCTCGCGGCGAAAGGGTTAAGTTTGAAAAGTACGGAAGTTCAAGTTATCGTTGCCAACGGTGCCTAACGAAAAAAAAAGAACCTATCTTCCATAAGCCGGTAATGGATGCAGAAGGCGCATATCTGGCGTCCGGTCTGGGAGAGAAACAGTTGAAAAAAGAAGGAAAAAAAGTCCAGAGGGCAACACACATCAGCCGCGGGTCTCGAGTCGACGATACGACGAAAACGTTGCCGTTTACAAGCGAGCTCGGCAAGCTCGAGCGAGGGTCCCTCGTTGCCTTTCGCGTAATTGCCGAGGTATAAAACTCGCGAGCAAAGGGAGAAGCTCAATTATGGAAATTAATTCGACAAAGGGTCACGCGCCGCTCGCTCGTGCGTTGCTTTCCCTCTGTGCACACATATAAAGAACAAAATACTACAACCACCCTCGCTGCGCCTATCGTCCGAAAGACATAAAAATAATCACGGTTATTTTCGAGGAAACGACTACGGTAACGGCAAGCGCCCAAATGGCAGCGAAGTTATCGTTACACGTCGATGAAGGGAAGAAAAAAATATTAACAATATTGTAAGCACTAGCACTAGCTCTCTCTCTCTCTCTCTCTCTCTGTGTATGCCACTTAGAAATCCCTCGACATTCAGAATTATACTGAATCGATCTACCTTCGTACGTACGTTCTTTTTTTTCCCTTTGAACTCTCTCGCTGTGTCGTTATTGCTCTATATCTGAACTTCTATACCAGTGGTAACGGTGCACACATGTGTTATAGTCGGACAACACTGCGCAATGTGTTTCGCATTATGATAATTCACTCTGTGGCTCTCGTTCTATCGACTCGGCCTGAATACACAAGACTGGTGCATCACAACGGGCGTGTAATAAAGTACATGTATAAAAAAAAACGCCAATGAAACTTATATAAAAAGAAACATACCGAAGGGTGGAAAACAAAAAAGAAACACAAATATTCGACCCTCCGTTCATTCCGCGAAGTTCACATGAATTTTGCAATTTTTTTTCATACCGAGAAAGAGAAGTTCGTTGTGAAAACTTGTCGCTCGTGCCAAAACTTTTATCCCTCTTCGCGAAGAGCGCGTTCACGTTGAAAACAAAAAGCGCACAGTTAATCACGTTCGTGATTCTCTCGTACGTGGCAACTTCTGCAACGCGTTAAACTATCCGTGATATCATTGTGTTTCTCTTCAGTTTCTCAATGTTATTCCTTCGCGTGCATTTCGGTGGTCCCTTTTGCACTCAAGGATGAAACACGAGAGAAGAGTTTGAAAAAAAAAAATGAAAGAACGAGAGGACGAATGGTGGCGGCGGAGTTTCAAGAGTGAGATAACAGCTTGGTCGTTATAACCATACGAATGGCACCCTGCGGAGAGCTTTTCGCTTCCGGTGCGCGGCAATGCTCACGTTCTCTTCCCTTCTTCCCGCGAGTCGCTTCATCTCATTTCCCTACTTCCGTCATGGATGACGCTGTTTTCAACATGCGTCGTATACGACCAGATATCTGAACACTCTGCGGTTACCCTGTTCGTTTTTTTTTTCTCTTCCTTTTTTTTTTTGGCTCCGTTTTTCCTCTACCGCGCGTACACGTCGAGCCATGAGAGAACGAAGAGAAAGTAGTGTTCTGGACACGCGGGAGATGACCTCGGATGAGTTGAACATGCTGTGGAAAAATTTCATTACCCAGGTTCTCTCGCGCGTATGCACACATCGGCGAGAGCATCGGCTTTTTCTCACCGTTCTACAATACCCATTTCCCTACATCCTGTTTTATCCATTCCGTTCGCTTTCATCCACTTGCAGACTCGAAACTATCCCCGCGGCTCATAACTTCAGCTCTATACCGTCCGCTTTCGAGCTTCGGTGTAAACCTCCAGGTCAGAAAAAAAAGCTTTCGGGATTTCTCGCAATCTCACGTCCCGAATATGAACGTTGCATTCGCGTCTCCTGTGCTCCGGTCGACATCAAATGCTGCCTTTGAACGAAATTGCGGAAGTGAACAAAAAAAATCTTTCTTCGTTCCCAAACACAAATATTGTTGACCAAACGAATTAATTGTGAACGTGAAAAAACGTTACCGGCAAAAAATTGATTATGTTCAATAGACCCACATAATCGTAAATTCAAATGTTTAATTATCGATTGATGTTTCAATTGTTTTTTTAGAAATTAAAAAATTAAAGGAATCGATTCCGAAAAAAAAAAATGAATCCAGACGAACACAGGCATGATTTTAGATATTTGATGACCGATGAAAAAAATTGTGTATTTTAATTTTTGAAAAATTAAGAACTTAGTCGCCTTACAGCGTGAAAAAATGTCCTCGACGTTACTGGTCTATTGATAGACGAATGTTACGAGCAAATGCATCAGCACAATAGGTCACAAATTGTAAAGATCGGTAAGGGACTGTGTAAAATTAATCATGAACACGTGCTATGAGATCGATAGAGGAATAGGTGAGCTTGAGAGTTATAAGTGTTGTACAGAAGCGTATACAATGTGTGGAGGATGAGAAAAGTAGAGGAGAATAAGTCGTGGAATGGGACGGGGCTAAGCCACGTGACTAGTTCTATATAGCGTATCATGCCGCAACGCCCCGTATTGATCGAACGAACATCAGCTGTACGGTTGGTAGCATTGCCTGACTACAACTCGCCTTTGCCACTAGGAAACGTCGCTCCCGGCGCGCATCCACTACAACTACAACTACTACTACTACGACCACTGGTTTCTCTTGCTGCCCCAACACTTGCCAATCCCCGAACTAATACCACGATCCGCCAACTGCTTTACCAACAAGTACCGTTAGCACTGTTATTCCCGTCCACTGCTGTAAGAACCGCCGCTGTTTCTCTTGCATTAATGTTTGTTACGCCTTGCCCGCTTGCCAGCAGTCGCATTGCTACTTTGACCATTACACCGCATATAGCTATGCCACTTGCATCCAACGGAAGCTTCCTGTATGCTACAGTGCCCCTGCCGTTATACCGTCGACCCTTCCACTTTATGCCTCCAATGCAATAGAGGGTGATCGCAAGTTCTGCTTGTTTTCCGAAATATTTGTATCGTACGTTTCCGTACTTTTTCGAAGAGCTCAAACACGCTTCGAAATAAAAGTGACCAATATAGAATTTGATAAAAAAAATGTATAGGAATTTCTAAAATGAAACCAACCAGTAAAGGGTTTTTATTAAAATAGATTCTATACAAAATTTGTCAAAAATAAAACCTACCAGTGAAGGATTCGAGCAAAATGTATGTTAAGAAAAAAAATCTCTCTGAGAAGCTCATTTTTTTTATTCACAACTTTGACTGCTGGAATGAAATTTCAAAGCTAGCGGTTGAACTTGATAAAGCATTTTGTTTCGGTCGGCTTGGCCTGGTTCATTAAATTGTTCCCTAACAAAAAAGGTGTTTCATAAGTAGGACAATTAAATTTGGCTGTTGGCAAGAAAATCGGGAGTTAATGAGTTCGTATTATCGAATCATCCGTTACTGATAATGTGCGGGACACCCGTCAGTTACGATAGCGGCATATAACTATCTATGCGCGGCAACGGCCGCGGGCGAAACGGGGACCAATTCCTGGGGTTGGCAGGATACGCGTAGTTTACGGTGGGTTAGACTAGCCGGCTGCCCGAGTGACCTCCAACAGACTCAATTGCCACTCCTACTACCACTCCGTGCTGTAGGCCGGCTATACGTCTACAGCGTTGCATATATACATGTATATGTATCGTTGCGCGATGTATATAACGCTCTACCCCTTTTTCACTGCAGCCGCGCGTCGGCTGTCGTGAATCCAGGTGCCTCCGGCTGTCTGACCACAGCACGTCTTTTCCACTCGATTTGCATCGTTACTCTAGACACTCCGACGAATGTACATAACAGATTTATACACTATATATCCATGCGCTAGATACATAGACGGTGTGCGGTAGACGAGAGAAGCTTGAAATTCGTATACCGATGTGTTGGAAACTTGTTCGATATCTCTCGTCTATCAAATCCCGCTTAGTCCGATCCGTCTGACCACTCTCTGGACTTTCCACTTCGCCGCTACCCTTGGCCGCCTGAGCCTCGCTCTACTACACGCGATTAATCGCATTACCGGCGATCCATTTCTGGACAGCATTCGGAAAATTATTCAAAATTCATTCGACCTTGAACCCTTTCGCCGAGTTATTTTCATTAATAATTCTATTGTAATACAGAAAAGAAAATACGTATGAGAATACCCAAAATAATTCTGGAATAAGGTGCGTTTTCTTTTCGCCAGTGAATAAAACTTGATGGAACAAAGAATCTCTTTTTTTTTTGTCTCTCGTTTTGACCCGTCGGTCGTTCTGAAAGCTCGCCAATTATACGAGCGATTATCCGTGTCTCCGCCGCTGACCCCGTCTCATTTTTTTCACATTTTTTAATTTCTTTTCATGACGAAGCACGTCCATTCGGGTTACACGAAATTGGGCAACGAATTATTTTTATTTCCTTATTCTCGTACGCGAATATTCCGGAAAGCTCTCTGTATTAACATTCGGGCTCGGTCGCTACGATGCATTCTTTTGAATATTCCTTTGTCGGAATACTCTTTTTTTTTCTTTTCTTCGTCGTGTTTATTTTGTTATTTCATTTTTCGTGAACGAGCCGGCCCCTCGAGCACGTGGCGCGTCAAAGAGCGAACAAATTTTACTCGGGCGTTACTAGCATTTTAATTCCCTTTTGTTTCGCATTTTCACGCTCTCTTTGTTCGCGCGCGGGCACATGTGCGGCGCGCGGAGGTCACCGACGGATTTATTTTCTCCAATTTATTCGCTTGTTGTAATATATTCTACGAAATGTATAACATAAATAAAATAAAAACAACAAGGCACCCTGTAAACATAGGCATGCAATAGCATTGCGGCGCGGAGATAAAGAAAGGAGAGAGAGAAGAAATCGATTTTACAACGCGAATACGCGGTACCGGAGCAGAAATATGTTTGCTCGGTGAACCGACGAGCGGAATAACCGAAGGATTTTTATATGAACACACAGTGGAGATGTGCGCTTCATAGAGAAAGAGCAAACAGTGAGAGAGAAAGAGTTCAGAGGCAAATAAAAAAGGAAAAAAAGGAAGAGAAAAAAAAAAGCAACGTGTTATCGCTCCGTTCTCGAGGGAGTTGTCGGCGGTTTTAGTGCCGTCTCCGCTGCTTTGACTACGGCTTGCCATTACTGCGCGCTCGCTAAGCTCGAGGCTCAATGGACGATTCATGAAACTTGACGAGAGAGTATTTAAAAAAAAAAGAGAAAAACAAAAAAAAAAAGAATGCGGCGATTATGAGAAACAAACGTGGAAAGTAAAAAAGGCTGAAGGCAAAAAGACTTTCTTCGAATTACAGACTTCCGTGTTCAAATTCCCCGCCGCCAAGTTCAAGACATTCGAAATTTATTGGCATCGAACAGTTTACAAAAAAAAAACCACGTTAAAAAAGGTACAATTTAGTTACCTATGCTCCTTTGTTCCTTTTTTTCATTAAAACGAAAACGTTCAACACTCGGAAAGTAATGAAAAAAAGAGTCGATTATGTACATTAATTTTGTTTGCAGCAGTTCGAGATCCGTTATTCAGTAAAGCGCAATATCAGTGAGTCGACACAGAGGGGTCGGAAAAATGAGAGAAAAATCCAATTCACTTCTGCCCGCCATTCTTTTTCCATCTCCGATTTCACAGCGAAGCGAAAATCTTCAAAGTTCGCGGAATAATGAAAAAGAAAAATCATTTCCGAATACGCGTTCGCTTTTTTTCGTTTTGTAGCAGTTCGAAATCCGTCATTACGTAAAGCGCAATCTCAACGACTCGGAAAAATGTGTTGAATGTTCGTGACGCTGCGGGGGCCCGGTGAGACGGCGGACGGGGTTGAAAAATTGAAAGAAAAAGGTCGAGAGATGTGCGACTGTACAAGATGTAAAGTCGAGGCCGCGCGGTGTTTTGAAACCCGGAGGGCATGATTCACGCAGCCAGGCTGCTGGTTGCTGCCTGGCACGCCGGGATCAGCGGTTGGTCGGACGTTACACAACGGGAGATGAAAGGGCAGGGGGGTTCGGGAGTAGCGAAATTGCAAACACACGAACCCTCTCGTTCGTTGCCACTTCGCTCAGTCAAACAACCCTTCGGGCTACGGCTTAAAGTGCCCGAACGTGCGACGATCTGTGCCGCAACAGTGGAACGGTCGAGAGGGGAAAATAAAAAAAAATTAACACGAGCCAAAGGTGGGAAAAATTCTCCCACGGGCGTGTGTTCAAAGTTATCACGTTGATTGCGTCGCATGTTTGAACGTTGTCGAGGAAAAAAAAGAAAAAAAAAAATCGTCGATGAGTGAAAAAGTGACGAGGCTACGAGGGATGAGAGATATGAGTACTTTTCAGCAGCCTAGTTCGATTGGTTTTCTATCCCGTGAAGCATCGATTCTGCCAATTATTGAAACTCGGAGCTCTGTCAAGCTAGCTGAGCAAAGTCTCAGAAATTAGTTTTGGACATACCACAATTAAGTGCTTTATATGTGCTAATTATGTGCCGAAACCAAAATTTTTGTGCTCCTTTAATTTAGCTGAAAATTGCTTGCGAAAAGTGCGCTGCTAGCTTGACATCAAGTGAGCAGAGCCTCGGTTCATTTTTGCGATACTGTTTAATTAACTTACGTCAAATTTATGTGCTTTTTACGTGCTTCTCAAATATGTACTCATGAAACCCGATTGTTTGATTTTTTATTTAAAATTTTTTTTTTTTTACTTTCAGCAACTGTGTATCGGCTTATATTGGCGGTATTATTTAATTCAAGTACATCAGATTTTTGTGCTTTTTACGTGCTTCTATAAGATTTGTGCAGACGTTTCATACGATACAATTAAACCATTTTTGGTCGACCTGTGAGCCACGCGCCATAGCGACTTGAGTCACAGATTCCTTTAAGCTTTTCCGAGTTTTCTGGCCACAGATACGAAGCACCAAAATCGAGTATAGCGTATATCGATAGCACATAAAGAGCACTTAATTTTTACGCGTAGTAAATATTTTTCAGAATTTATTTGACAAAGTTTACTGTCACCTCTGCGTCACGTCAACAAACCCGATTCTCGCGTTCCGGGTTCAGAGTTTTTTGGCCGCAAATACGAAGCACAAAAATCGTGTTCAGCGTATATCGATAGCACCTAAAAAGCACTCAATTCTGAGCAGAGCCTCTGTTCATTTTTGCGATATGGTTCAATTAACTTACATCAGGTTTATGTGCTTTTTACGTGCTTCTCAAATATATTCATGAAACCCGATATTTTCTTTTTTTTTTAGACATTTTTTTTCAACATTCAGCAACTGTGTATTGGCTTATATTAGCGGTATTATTTAATTCAAGTACATTAGATTTTTGTGCTTTTTACGTGCTTTTAAAAGATCTATGCAGACGTTTCATACGATACAATTAAACCATTTTTCGGTCGACCTGTAAGCCACGCGCCATGGCGACTTGAGTCACAGATTCCTTTAAGCTTTTCCACACATACTAATTTTCATGTGCTTATATAATTCTTTTTCTCCGAATCACACTTCTCTAAGACCACAGAACCACCAGTCCCACAAGAGCCTCAGAATGCCTGGACTGAAAATCCGAGGGAACCTAAACATTTTTAAGACTTGATTTAAGACGCGAGAAGTATATGAATTTAAGAATACATTAAGTAGTCGTTCAGTTATTCCTAGTACTTCGAGCTATTTATTACTTCCGAATTCGTCAGTGGGCCATTCTCAATGCACATAAAAATCACATCAAATTGATGTCTTTTGATAAAAAAATATCCCGAAAATTTTGCTTTTTAGAAGGTAGCTTAAATTCCTTAGGGGGCGGTACGTCGGGCTATTTACTACTTCCGAATTCGTCGCTAGGCTCATCGCAAAGCACATAAAATACACTTAAATGATCGGCAATTCAATTAGGTGAAATAGCAAAGTAGCCGAATCTTCCCAAACGGTGGCGCGTATCATTGGCTGCATGTTATCATGGAAAATTCACGAATTCTATATATTCGCAGTTGGGCCATTCCCAAAGCACATAAAAAGCACATTACTTTGATCTCTTTCAATAAAACGACATCGCAAAAATTGTGCTCCTCAGAGGGTAGCTCAAATTTCTTAGGGGGTAGGGACATGGAGGTGCGAATGGAGGTATTTACAAAATGCATACGCCTTAATCATAACATTCAGAAGTTTCGTGGCAACTACATTTACGCTACATTGCCGGCCCCGCCGCTTGAAAAAATCAAGGTGTCGAATGCCCAGCCAGTACTGATTGTGCGCAGTTGTCACAGTTGCGGCTGAAGGGACGCGTCGCGTACTCTGGGCCCCCCGTGACTCGAATAGTCACTTCTGTCAACATTTTTTGCAATCGCCCGAAAAATGTTGCCTTGACCCACGGCACTGTTCGGGCCGTCCCGTATCTCTTTCTACCATCGGCCGCATCGAGCGATATGAGATTTGTAGTGAGGACTGTCGAGAAAATCGAGGTTCCAGTGTACAAATTTAAATGTTTAATTAATGAACTTGACTATCTCTAACTAATTTTATATAAGTTTTATTTCGCGAGCCAGAAGGCGAAAGAACGAGCGTCGTATATTTATACACAGCGCGTAAGCATTTCGGCTTTTCGTAACGCAATTTAAGGAAACCAAGAGCAAATATCAACTGCACGTACACATGTACGTGGAGTAATTCTTATCTTTTTATCAGAAACCTATTTTTATACAATTGATTCACGGTCTTTACGTATATATGGATAATTGGATATATATACCGAATGCTTTTTTTTATATATACAATATCATCAGCAAGTGGTCTAGAAAGTTACGCTTTTGGCGTACGGCGCGAATTGCGAGGTTTCATTTCATTTCATATTGTTGTCATTTTACGTAAGCTGTGATTGGTCAGTCAAGTGACTTGAACGGGCTGCCAATATGCGAGTGCTTACAAATTTTTCCGCCGCGCGTTGGAGGGAGCGTGCGCCATTGGTTTTGGTCGCCGCTATAGACGGAGGCTGTGGGGATTTACGGAATCTGTTACATTCGAAACGATTTCACAACGGCTACATACTTTAATACTTAATTTTTATGAATGAAAAAAAGTCTAGCGTTATTCGTCGTAATATTTTGTTGTCATTATTGTTTTTGCCCCATGTCTCTTCTTCCTTATCTAGTAACACTTTTATTTTATCATGCAACGGAAATTGAGGAAGATCTGTTTAGTTGAAACTGTTATTTCATTGTCCGGTGATCGGGAAGTAAAATAATAAAGCAGGGCAAAATGGGACCGAGGTATGACGAGACCGGTGTCAAACGAAACCAAGAAGACACGGATGAATGGGGCACATGACGACACGGGAAAAGAGACAATTTGTATTCGTTTACACAAAATGATTCTTCACGTCGAAAGTAAATACCGAATCGGGACTGTTGACGTGACGCAAAGTCGACAGTAACCTTTGACAAACAAATTCTGAAAAATATTTACTACGCGTCAAAATTAAGTGCTTTTTAGGTGTTATCGATATAGGCTAAACTTGATTTTCGTGCTTCGTATTTGCAGCCAAAAAACTCAGAACCCGGAACGCGAGAATCGAGACTGTTGACGTGACGCACAGTTCACAGTAAACTTGGTCAAATAAATTCTGAAAAATATTGACTACGCGTAAAA
Organism: Ischnus inquisitorius; assembly: GCA_963924025.1. Classification (NCBI taxonomy): domain Eukaryota; kingdom Metazoa; phylum Arthropoda; class Insecta; order Hymenoptera; family Ichneumonidae; genus Ischnus; species Ischnus inquisitorius. Next base: position 12,478,385 of record OZ001250.1, read on the forward strand.
ATTAAGTGCTTTTTACGTGCTGTCGATCTACGTTGAACACAATTTTTGTGCTTCGTATTTGCAACCAAAAAACTCGGAACCCGGAACGCGAGAATCGGGACTGTTGATGTGACACAGAGGTGACAGTAAACTTTGTCAAATAAATTCTGAACAATATGTACTTCGCGTCAAAATTAAGTGCTCTTTAGGTGCTATCGATATACGCTAAATGCAATTTTTGTGCTTCGTATTTGCGCCCAAAAACCTCAGATCCCGGAAAGCGAGAATCGAGACTGTTAACGTGACGCAGAGGTGACAGTACACTTTGTCAAATAAATCCTGAAAAATATTTACTACGCGTAAAAATTAAGTGCTTTTTATGTGCTATCGATATACGCTGAACACGATTTTTGTGCTTCATATTTGCGCCCAAAAACCTCGGATCCCGGAAAGCGAGAATCGAGACTGTTAACGTGACGCAGAGGTGACAGTACACTTTGTCAAATAAATTCTGAAAAATATTTGCTACGCGTCAAAATTAAGTGCTTTTTAGGTGCTGTCGATCTACGTTGAACACGATTTTTGTGCTTCGTATTTGCAACCAAATAACTCGGAACCCGGAACGCGAGAATCGGGACTGTTGACTTGACGCAGAGGTGACAGTAAACTTTGTGAAATAAATTCTGAAAAATATTTACTACGCGTCAAAATTAAGTGCTTTTTATGTGCTAGCGGTATACGCTGAACACGATTTTTGTGCTTCATATTTGCGCCCAAAAACCTCGGATCCCGAAAAGCGAGAATCGAGACTGTTAATGTGACGCAGAGGTGACAGTAAACTTTGTCAAATAAATTCTGAAAAATATTAACTACGCGTCAAAATTAAGTGCTTTTTATGTGCTATTGATATACGCTGAACACGATTTTTGTGCTTCGTATTTGCGCCCAAAAACCTCGGATCCCGGAAAGCGAGAATCGAGACTGTTGACGTGACGCAGAGGTGACAGTAAACTTTGTCAAATAAATTCTGAAAAATATTAACTACGCGTCAAAATTTAGTGCTTTTTATGTGCTATTGATATACGCTATACTCGATTTTCGTGCTTCGTATCTGCGGCCAAAAAACTCTGTCAAATAAATTCTGAAAAATATTTACTACGCGTAAAAATTAAGTGCTTTTTGGGTGCTATCGATATACGCTGAACACGATTTTTGTGCTTCGCATTTGCGTCCAAAAACCTCGGATCCCGGAAAGCGAGAATCGAGACTGTTGACGTGGCGCAGAGGTGACAGTACACTTTGTCAAATAAATTCTGAAAAATATTTGCAACGCGTCAAAATTAAGTGCTTTTTAGGTGCTGTCGATCTACGTTGAACACGATTTTTGTGCTTCGTATTTGCAACCAAATAACTCGTAACCCGGAACGCGAGAATCGGGACTGTTGACTTGACGCAGAGGTGACAGTAAACTTTGTGAAATAAATTCTGAAAAATATTTACTACGCGTCAAAATTAAGTGCTTTTTATGTGCTAGCGGTATACGCTGAACACGATTTTTGTGCTTCATATTTGCGCCCAAAAACCTCGGATCCCGGAAAGCGAGAATCGAGACTGTTAATGTGACGCAGAGGTGACAGTAAACTTTGTCAAATAAATTCTAAAAAATATTAACTACGCGTCAAAATTAAGTGCTTTTTATGTGCTATTGATATACGCTGAACACGATTTTTGTGCTTCGTATTTGCGCCCAAAAACCTCGGATCCCGGAAAGCGAGAATCGAGACTGTTGACGTGACGCAGAGGTGACAGTAAACTTTGTCAAATAAATTCTGAAAAATATTAACTACGCGTCAAAATTTAGTGCTTTTTATGTGCTATTGATATACGCTATACTCGATTTTCGTGCTTCGTATCTGCGGCCAAAAAACTCTGTCAAATAAATTCTGAAAAATATTTACTACGCGTAAAAATTAAGTGCTTTTTGGGTGCTATCGATATACGCTGAACACAATTTTTGTGCTTCGTATTTGCGTCCAAAAACCTCGGATCCCGGAAAGCGAGAATCGAGACTGTTAACGTGACGCAGAGGTGACAGTACACTTTGTCAAATAAATTCTGAAAAATATTTGCTACGCGTCAAAATTAAGTGCTTTTTAGGTGCTGTCGATCTACGTTGAACACGATTTTTGTGCTTCGTATTTGCAACCAAATAACTCGTAACCCGGAACGCGAGAATCGGGACTGTTGACTTGACGCAGAGGTGACAGTAAACTTTGTGAAATAAATTCTGAAAAATATTTACTACGCGTCAAAATTAAGTGCTTTTTATGTGCTAGCGGTATACGCTGAACACGATTTTTGTGCTTCATATTTGCGCCCAAAAACCTCGGATCCCGGAAAGCGAGAATCGAGACTGTTAATGTGACGCAGAGGTGACAGTAAACTTTGTCAAATAAATTCTAAAAAATATTAACTACGCGTCAAAATTAAGTGCTTTTTATGTGCTATTGATATACGCTGAACACGATTTTTGTGCTTCGTATTTGCGCCCAAAAACCTCGGATCCCGGAAAGCGAGAATCGAGACTGTTGACGTGACGCAGAGGTGACAGTAAACTTTGTCAAATAAATTCTGAAAAATATTAACTACGGGTCAAAATTTAGTGCTTTTTATGTGCTATTGATATACGCTATACTCGATTTTCGTGCTTCGTATCTGCGGCCAAAAAACTCTGTCAAATAAATTCTGAAAAATATTTACTACGCGTAAAAATTAAGTGCTTTTTGGGTGCTATCGATATACGCTGAACACAATTTTTGTGCTTCGTATTTGCGTCCAAAAACCTCGGATCCCGGAAAGCGAGAATCGAGACTGTTAACGTGACGCAGAGGTGACAGTACACTTTGTCAAATAAATTCTGAAAAATATTTGCTACGCGTCAAAATTAAGTGCTTTTTAGGTGCTGTCGATCTACGTTGAACACGATTTTTGTGCTTCGTATTTGCAACCAAATAACTCGGAACCCTGAACGCGAGAATCGGGACTGTTGACTTGACGCAGAGGTGACAGTAAACTTTGTGAAATAAATTCTGAAAAATATTTACTACGCGTCAAAATTAAGTGCTTTTTATGTGCTAGCGGTATACGCTGAACACGATTTTTGTGCTTCATATTTGCGCCCAAAAACCTCGGATCCCGGAAAGCGAGAATCGAGACTGTTAACGTGACGCAGAGGTGACAGTACACTTTGTCAAATAAATTCTGAAAAATATTAACTACGCGTCAAAATTAAGTGCTTTTTATGTGCTATTGATATACGCTATACTCGATTTTCGTGCTTCGTATCTGCGGCCAAAAAACTCGGAACCGGAACGCGAGAATCGGGACTGTTGACTTGACGCAGAGGTGACAGTAAACTTTGTCAAATAAATTCTGAAAAATATTTACTACGCGTAAAAATTAAGTGCTTTTTGGGTGCTATCGATATACGCTGAACACAATTTTTGTGCTTCGTATTTGCGTCCAAAAACCTCGGTTCCCGGAAAGCGAGAATCGAGACTGTTAACGTGACGCAGAGGTGACAGTAAACTTTGTCAAATAAATCCTGAAAAATATTTACTACGCGTCAAAATTAAGTGCTTTTTATGTGCTATCGATATACGCTGAACACGATTTTTGTGCTTCGTATTTGCGGCCAAAAAACTCTGAACCCGGAACGCGAGAATCGGGATTGTTGACGTGACGCAGAGGTGACAGTAAACTTTGTCAAATAAATTCTGAAAAATATTTACTACGCGTAAAAATTAAGTGCTCTTTATGTGCTATCGATATACGCTATACTCGATTTTGGTGCTTCGTATCTGTGGCCAGGAAACTCGGAAAAGCTTAAAGGAATCTGTGACTCAAGTCGCCATGGCGCGTGGCTCACAGGTCGACCAAAAATGGTTTAATTGTATCGTATGAAACGTCTGCACAAATCTTATAGAAGCACGTAAAAAGCACAAAAATCTGATGTACTTGAATTAAATAATACCGCCAATATAAGCCGATACACAGTTGCTGAATGTAAAAAAAAAAAAAATTTAAATAAAAAATCAAACAATCGGGTTTCATGAGTATATATTTGAGAAGCACGTAAAAAGCACATAAATCTGACGTAAGTTAATTAAACAGTATCGCAAAAATGAACCGAGGCTCTGCTCACTTGATGTCAAGCTAGCAGCGCACTTTTCGCAAGCAATTTTCAGCTAAACTAAAGGAGCACAAAAATTTTGGTTTCGGCACATAATTAGCACATATAAAGCACTTAATTGTGGTATGTCCAAAACTAATTTCTGAGACTTTGCTTAGCTAGCTTGACAGAGCTGAAACTCGGTCTCATCGACATCGGATGATAAAATTTAATATCGGACGAAAGTGTCCAATGGACACAGTTTGTAATTAGTGACAATGGTCTCTCGTGTGCAAGTCTTTTTTAAATAAAAACGTCGATTTTTTTCCACTGAGTTAATACTAGCGTTACAATCCGGCCAAACGCGAGATTTAGAGAAAATTTCATACACTTCTCAACGGGAGAAAAATCTTTTAAAAGTCTGGCATACGGCATTTATTTAAAACTTGATTCCGCATTATAATGATACCGAAATGCTATTGACAAACCGATGAAAAAACTTGATCCACAAATTATCTTTTTTTTAAATTAACCTTTTATATGCCCAATTTTTTTTCAGATTCTTATACCAATGCGCAGTGTGCGAAATTGTCATTGAATCTCACTTTCATTCGGTCTACGGCGATAGTAGGACCCTATCATAATTATTTGAATCAACAAAAATTGGACATTCAATTTTTACGAATGTTTGATTTATCACTAGAGGCTGTAAGAGTTGATTCTCAGTAAAGCTGTCCAGCAATCACGAAGGTAAACGAGTGTGCGCATTCAAATCGGAAGGTGTTGGCTTCCCTGGTCGTTGAGGCCTCTCTACATTCTCTTTACATTCGCTTCGCCTCCACCCCCTCTTTCCCCTCATCGTCGTGTACTCGTTCAAACTAGCACCCTTCTTTCCCGAGGTATTATGGCTTTGCATACCCTATCGAGCACGATCGTCAGCTTAGAATTAACATTGGATTAGAAACCTCACATTGTTGCGGGGACACCGATTGCTGGAATACCCACCTTGGCACATTGACAAAGAAATCGCGAGTAAAGACTGAACGTTAAAGCGAGAAGAGGAACGATAAAGAACAAAAAAAAAGCTTGAGCCCGGGGAATGGAAGAAAGGGAGATAAAACGAGCCAACGGGTAGAGTCTCGCCACTTCGTTCTCGTTGGACAACGGACTAGTCCATTGCCAAACGAAATTACGTTAATCCGTTTCCAACGAATTAGGGTCATTCACGTTTTTCTCCACTCTCACCCATCGACAAAGAAACGAATGTCAAATGAATGTGCGAAAAAATATTTGTTTTCCTTCCGAATCTCTTACATATCCGTGCTTTTTTGATATCGAGAGCTCTTCGCGCTATCTGTAGCGTTCTAAATGAAGAAACGACTAAGAACAATTTTTTTTTGCCATACTGAAAGCAGTGATCTCTTCGGGATATAGGTTTTAATACATTTTAACAAAATGTGTTTTTAGGTATCGAACAATTTTTTGCATTATATCGACGAATATTGCAATTCTAATATAACTTATTTTTTTATTTTTCCTGCTTTTTGGGAAAACAATGTGTGAGATAAGTTATTTGGCGGAGATGTGGAATTGTTGTTTCGTCTTCGCAAGTCATTACATAGCAATGAACAGCGCGAAAATATTCTGAACCCGCATAATTCAGTGTCTTTTTTCTCTGTTAAAAACAAATGCAACAGTAGTTTTGCCATAAAGTCGGTCAACTCGACAATATATTCCGAGAAAGCGAGACATTTTATTCACTGAAATTTTTTTTTTATACGAGTTCTTCACAATTATTTTTTCGTTTGAATTAATGTTTTTGCTGTTTTCCTTTTTTTAGTGAAAACGAATCTGTTCGCGAATATATTCGCCGCGGCTCGTAGATTATTCGTGTATAAATGCAAGGGAATGGCGCATAGGTCTTTCCGAGCCGTATTCTTCACTCCCGAGCTTAGTGGAATTCGGTAGCTCTCGCTTAATTAAATTCATCCTCGAGTGCCTCACGGTATCTCGTTTCCATTACCGACCTTTGCTCGGCCACTTCCGCTTTTTGTTAATGAGCGACGAGTGAAGAATGAACCTCGGCTCGTCCAGGCTGAAAACTTTTCAATATCGAGGACTGCACGTAATTTACAGACTCCGTTTCTCATGTTTCTGTGCGCAACTCTGTGCCGCGCAGGCTGAGAACAAACGAGAGGATTCTCAAAGAAACGCAATGTAACGCTACATTTTTTATAACCCTCTTCATTCGCTGCTTGAAATACCAAAAAAAAATGACAAAAAAAAATTATTCACCAAAAATATGAGATATTTGCGAAATTTTATCCATTTTTATTTTTTCACGAAAAAAAAATTCGTTGAACGGCCGAGTTCGGATTTTCTCGATGTCGAGCGACAGAACGAAAAAAACAACGAAAAAATTTCACGCATCCGTGTTAAAAGTCGTGCCGTGATCTCGCGTGAAATAACGCGAAACGAGAGGATCGAACGAATTTAAATTGACGCTGCAATGTTCCAATTTTCCTCGCGCGGTCCCGAGGCTTTATACAAAAGCCTATTAAAAACGCAGTCATTTAAAAGCCGCTCGATTCGCGAGGGAAGCGTACCGTTGCGATAGAAAAACATTGTTACCCGAGTGTGCGTTCATGGTGCGCACCGGCGATGAGTTCGTCGAATAATACGATCGAAAAAGAAAAAAAAAAGTGCACCTCTTTCAGCTCGGGTTATTTCGAACAGACGTGAGATTTTTATTTTTATTTTCTCTGACATTTGACGATAGGTCTTGAACCATGATCTATCGAGTTTGCATCGAATGATCGAATCATCGTTGTCCATATGCCCTTTGCTTCGAATATTCAATCGCGACCGCGATAATAACTGCCATGAAAACGTTTTTTTATAACTCGTGCCCGTAAAATTCCATATTCTACGCCGGCGAAGTGCCTTTCTGCCTACACTTTCTGAACAAGAAAAGTGTCGTTTTCGTGAATTTGTTATAGAAAATTATTGCTCTCGTCCCTCGTCCTCGGCTCATGAGTTTTCCTACGATCGTTAGAAAAATGCCAAATTTCACAAATTTCTAGAATATCGTCGGTGTACGATTTTTTTTTCATGTAAGTCAAAAGAGGCTCCCGGTTTTCCTCGCGATCCAAAAGCTTCAACTAGCGCCTGATGAATTAATGTCGCAGTAACGGGGGATGAGAAGGGCAGACTAGTCACATGGTATATAGCATGAAAAAGCATCCGCTTGCGGGATTGGATGAGACAAATTGCTCGTGAGAATGTTTCGACGCCAGGCGTCAACGGCTTTGACGTTGGGGCATTCCGCTACGTCTCGTCCCATGGGTTATTTATTACTTGTACTATATACTATATCACGAACCTATCCCATCTCTATACACATGAATGTGTACGTAGTCTGAGGATGATTACATATAGAGGATTGAAACTTCAACGGTGAAACTCGATATGGAAGTTTCCCGACGTTGGGCTAAACTAAGCGTCGATGGCGTGTTGCAACGAGATGCAAGAACTTTACCGCAAAATAGTGTTATACACGATAGCGAACGTTCCAGACCCATCGCTAGACTGTTTTACAAGCTAGCACAGTATATATAGCTATTAGGTAGTTCGTATTCTCGTTATAGTACTTCCCCCTCCCCCCAAGCCTGCGTTACGTATCGAGGGATAAATTCGTAATACGGATTCGATGCGGCTCGTAGATTATTCGCCATACCGCCCCAAAGTTACATACAAATCGATACAACATCTTCGCTGTACATATAGATGCGATAAAGTTTTATGAATAGACGGGTTGTCTACAATCGTCGGATGATCGGAATTGTCATGCCAGGCAGGCAAAAGAGAACGATAAACTTTGCCGTGAAATCCGGCCGGTATATATACGAAAAGCTCCGCCGGCGCCTGAAGCTTATAAAGCCGCACACAGCTCCGGCTCTCGTTCCCTCCCTCCATCCGGGCCGCTATTCTAACCGAATCGGGTCTCTCAGGATCGCGGCCCCGGAAAGTCTAAGGTATCTCGAGAAAATTTAATCGCCACGGTAGACCCGCAAAATGTTCGCTACTTTCGCGGCGGCATTTGGGATTCTAATGGGTTTTTCCGTCTCTAATCGCAACGTCCGTGCGCTTTGCTGAAGAAATAGGGAATCGTTTGGTGCTTTTTTTTCTCTTTCTTCGGTCTTTTTAATACTCTTCCTTTTTCGACCCACGTCCGTTATGGTATCCATCCCCTCACACGTCCCCACACGCCCTTCTGGAATCCCTTTCCTGTTTCCGCAGTCGGAGAAATTGTGGGATTAATTAATTCACGCGCAATTTACGATGTTCCGGGGTCACCGAGAACTTCGACTGCGGCGCTCGTTCGTCGTGATCTTCGGATGAGACTTATTTGCATTGTATTAATCAAGACATTCTTCTTCTTCGCTGCGCTCTCTTTCGAGCCTCTCTTCAGAGGACTATATTTACGGAACTGTGAATTACGCGAATTCATAGACGTGCATACTGTACGTGCTCGGCTTATGGACGAAACTAATGTAAATCGTTGAAGAACCAGCAACCGCAGTCGTCGCTATTAAAGCTTTATTGTTTTAATCCTCGTTGGCCACTAACCACTAGATTGTACGGTAACCGATGGCCCCCTCGAATTTAAATTACCGCAGAATCTCGAAAGGCTTCACTAATTCCGTTTAAATGTTAAGTGCCAACTTTACGTACAGTCGGTCGAAAAGTCCGCTGACCGAAAGGAGAAACTTCAAATACGACGCTGTGCACTCACTGCGCTTTTTTCGCTTTACTTCGCTTCTGATTTTTTTTTATTTCTATAAATTCTCTCACGCCAAAGTACTCGGGGGTAACAGGCGAAGAGATATTGCAGCAAGTCGAGACCATTTAGCTGATGGTCGACACGCGCTGTTCCGCGAAGTGCATTACGCCAATTCCATCTACGAGTTACTTGTTACTTTCACGCGAGCACTTAAAATTACGAGCTGTCGCGGTCGCATTAAATTCTTCTCTTTTTTTTCCTTCTCCGCTAAGACTTGTTAAAGTTGAACGGAAATAAATCGAAATTACGGGACAAAAATGCTGACTATAGATTTAGAACGTTTCTGCTCTAATGTGAGTATCTTATTAATTTTTTCATTTTAGTTATGTGCTATTTACATCCGTAATAAAACGAAACACATTCGGATAAATTTGAAGTATATTTTCTGGAGACGTTGAGACTGAACTTGTCGAACTCGACCGCATATTTGTAGATTTTTTTTCATTTTGAAAAATAAAAAACACTTCAGAAAAGCGTTCTCAGAGCTGAACGACAGGGTTAATGAGCTCAATGTTACTTTATGTTTCAGATGACATAGAATGGGTTGGGTGGCGCTAGGGCGGCGTGCGGGTAGTGGCGGCCGCCTCTCACCCATCCTCTCGCTGTCTCTCGCCTCCCTCGCAAGTTCCCTCATCCTCACCATCCTCTGTGTCCTCACCCTCGCTCTCACCCTTGCCACCTTCGTGCGTGCCGACGACATGTACGTATATGCCTATTTATAAATCCGTACTATTTTTCGCATACACACACAGACACACATAATATACGAACACGTTTGGCGAATACAAAGCCTCGAACTATTAGACGAATCTCATTCGTATTTATTCGAACGAAAAATATGTTCGTTTATAAAAACAATTTTCTTTCATAGATTTATTCGCAAGTAGAGTCGGGGCTGCGAGAGCAAAAGAAATTCACATTAAAACGGAATGTTATTTTAGAAAAAAGAATTAACCGAAGAATAATAATATTTTACAGTTATTAATTGTGATCTCTCAGCCCCAACTCGAGTTATATTGAAGTAGACGTTATTCAGAGTGAGGATGAATTTTTTTTTACTCAATGATTACTCCAATATTAAAGAAGGAATCATAGCAACGAGATAGCAGCTGATAAAGGGAGCAAGTTGTTACGTTATTCCTTTAGTGCACAAATGCGTTATGAGATGCTACATTTATTTTTGAAAAAGACTAAAGCCAGTTAGCGATACTTTGGTGCGAATAATTTAGATGACTGATTGAAGATTAGATGGAAACATTGCGGCGATTGATTTTTCTTCTCGAACAGTCACGAGAAAAGTATTGCTCGATGCGCGACTCGAACGGAATAGTCGCTTTGCAAATTGTCGCGTCTCTCCGGATTTACTCAGGAAGAAAAACAATTTGAAGGAATCGAGAATAGACGTAAAAGCGCAGAGTCCCACATCGACGCTGGGACGTTGAAGCGGCGAGATTAAACAAAGTATTGTTGCAGCTTCGAGGAAGGCAAGTCGGACAAGGAGATCCTGGACAACCTGCTGCTATCGACGCGGTACGACAAGCGGCTTCTGCCTCCGGTCCAAGGTACACTGAGGCCCCCGCCCCATACTCGCCAAGATGACTACACCCCTGACCTCGAACCCAATGACCCCGACAACCCCGAGCACCTCAAACATCACCGGCACCATAACCATCACACCAAAGCACCACACAACCACAGTTCACTGCTCAATAATCGTCGAAAGGGTATTCATCAACAAGAGATACGACGCACGTCGAGCGTTCTAACGTCAAAGCGTTTATCCACAGACAGAAAGTATTATATTACGATAATGTCGATCTATAATACTTATTAAAGTCTGCGTATAATAATTGCAGCAAGTGCCGACGCTATTGAAGTAATCTAGACTTTTTTTCGAGCCAGATATTATATATCACATATATATATCTGTGTATGCGCAGCACCGCGAAAACACCGGAAGCTGACTGACGATCTCGATTTTTTTACCCATTTTTTAAGTCTGAGGTTTTTTTTTTCTGAAAAAAGGGTACTGGTTTTTTCAAGCAGTTACGAGAGTAAATTTTTTCGGAACCGGTCGATTAAAGGAGGGTAAGGCAGACTAGGAAACAAAATCGGGAGTTTTTCAACTTTTTTTCCCGTCGACCTTGAATAAGAATACGACTCACGTGGTTCATAAGCTTCAGTAGTTGAATCCTCTTTCTCCCAGACGAGTCCCAATGTTTCACGATTCCGAAATCCCGCATCACCGCGACGTTTTGCTTAAGTCGCGAAACGATATTCTCTGTTCGAAAAGCGTTGGTCAATTTTTTCGTATATTTCACCGTTTTCTCGCGGCTCAGTAACAAATCGAATGGTACAAAAGGGTAAAAGAAAGAAACAATTCAATCGCCAATTCGAAGCATGTTCGCATCTCCTGCAAATCGTAAAATAAAAAAATCTATATCTCGAAATTCACTTTGGCGAGGGAATTCTATTTTACATTTGCACCCGAAGTATCGATAAAACTTCCAAGCTCGCTCGACGCTAAGGGTAACAGAAAATACTATTGACGGGAAGGATTGGTGTCAATCTACCGCAGCGGCAGCTGAATATTTTTATTTCGTCCGTACTATTTCCCGTTGAGGAGTGTCGGGGCGTTGGAGAAATATAGATATGCGAACAGTTGTACAGCGCTCAGAGAGAAGAACTATGATGCAGTGGAGCATAGAGTCGAATATAGAGGTCCGAGTACACGTTGTACGATTCTTTTGTCGCTCGAGTTGAACCGGTTGTACCGGGTAAAAACACAATTTTCCGTGTTCCGCATCAACGCATCTGGTCGTGTCAGAACGAATTTCTATTAATCTCCCGGTGGCCGGAAGCGCAACGTACACGCGCTACGAGTGGGTTATGTGTCGTGACGGTGACACGGACAATGATCATTGCGAAACGCGAATTCACTCGTACACGAAGCGTTCCGCGGGAGAAACAGATGGGAGTGTCTGACTATGACTGACCGTTACTACTTCGCTAACCCAAGCTAAAGAGATCTTCGGGCCATGATTTCTCAGCGTCGTCGCTTGAGCTCGAAATTGATGGAAATTGAACGTCGAAGTTGGAGCACGCGAGAGCGCACGAGGAACTGTAGAACGAAACTGATGTTTGAACGTTCGAAACTTCGTTGCGGATCTCGTGTCTGACTCCAATCAGTTATAACTACTCGCAGCATCTCGAGAGCCGGACAGCCACGTTCGTTAGCCGCGTAACAGCGTAACAGGTCTAACTAGTGACCGCTACAGCCGGCTATCAGCCTCCCAATTGTTCCAACAGTAATTCATTGCAGCTCCGAAGTGTTCGAGAGCTCGCATAGTCCGAACTTAGTTGCGAGAGGGGAGAAACACCACTCAAACGCCCGGGATATTAGAGACGCGGACGTGAACGCCTTGGACTCGCCACAAATTACGGGCGTTACACTCGAACACCATGTACGAATTGGGGGAAAATGATAGAGAACCATTATTCAGGCAGCCAAGATATTAATTAACCAATGAAAGACGATTGGCATTGCCACAGGGGCGAATTATTAATTTGCTAAGAACGCGTTTTTTAAAGACGCTGAAATCTTAATCAATTTTTTTTTTTTTTTGTTGAATTGTGTTTACAATTTTTTAAACATTTATTTAGTGAATTTCTGTTGTCAACTTTTTTTTTTTTATTTATCATCGAAAAATTTAGGAGTCGTGAACAGCCAAAAGGAAGAAGTTGTCTGGCACGGCGGAGTGTCCGGATCGATTTAGCCATTCCACTTTATTTTCGCCGTGAGATCGTCCGAAAGTTTCCGGTTGGCGCATTTACACATTGCACTATGTTGAAGATAATCCCGACCCCTCACTGGAGCTTCGCCTGCTCAACGAGGCTTGTTGAAAATTTTGTCGGATTATCGAAGTATACAAGCGCCCGAGAGCACCGCAGTAAAAGAGCCTGCTAAACAGCTGCTTGTAGATTATATGAGCTCAGTTGGCGGTGTTGAAACCCATTAAAAATTATCACAACGATGTGTGTAACATCCGATATCATAAACGATCCAATCGCAGTCTAACACGCGATATGATCACCCCAAAAAAAAAAAAAAATGAAACTTAGTGCAAAATTCTCTGAACAAAAACACTTTTCGGAAGAATCTTGTTCAACGAGTTCTCTAAAAATTGCCTTCTTAATTCTGGGAGAAAAAAAGTAATCTGTTTTCATCTGAAAAATCTTGAAAATCATGACAAATAGGAACATTCTCTATCTTGCAGGACAATCACATAAAAAAATAATTAATCCATTTACTTTCGTATTCGCGGAACTGAAATGCTCTTGCTGAAATCTTTTTTCCACGATATTTCCGAATTAGATCATTTTCATCGGCAAAGAAGTATTAAACGATTAGTCTCGTGTGATCGCGAGCTCGAATCTGACGATCTTTATTCATCTTAAGGGGAAAAAAGTGTGTATATAAAAATATACCCGTAGGCAAACGAGACGGATCGTATCTCGTCGATCAAAGCTCGTGTAACTAAACGATCCGCGAGACGGCATCCTTCGTCTAGTCGCTTGACTTTTTTTTTTGCCTCGGGCTCGAGACGACGTTATTGCCGGGGTGAAGCAAGAAAAAAACGATGATTACACAGTCGTCCGCGCGCGATACTCTAAACTGGTTTCTCGTCATTAAAGCGAAGCTTCAACTTATTCTTGGTCACGGATGAGACTCGTGCTACGGTATCGCCCCTGCACTATTATACCGAGCGTCGTATCCGTTCCTCTGTACTCCGCAGAGAAAGGAGAACACTTTGAACCTCCCGAGCTTGGCTAACTGTTCTCCGCGATCGTCTCATCTGCATCAAAATCCAATTAGTGCGCCTCGGTTTGCGAGGCGTCACTGTCTCTTCCGAGACGTAAGAAAAAAAAGATAACAACGTTATCAAAGCGACGCGGACACCCGAGTAATTCCGAAAAGCGTCGCTGCGTTTCTTGCTTTCTTAACATTTATTTTCGCTGAGAACAGAGTCGTTCGAGATCGCGCGCGATGATTATCGAACCTTTGTCTTTTTCAACAACGAGAAAGATGAACGAAAGGATTGAGCGCGACGAGGAGATCGGGGAATAAGCTCAATTTTCTATTATCTCCAATAGAACTGGATATTTTGAAAAATTGTGTCTGATAAAAGCATTTGGATATGTGAGCTCTGTGGAAAAATATAATCAAACGAAAGAATAGCAAAATCATTCGCGAAAGATCTAAAAAAATTGTGGATGAAGCAAGAGTGTTTCAGTCTTCGCAGAGACAGGGTTGAGTACCATTGAATCGCGTCGAGGACAACGCGGAGGGCTTTTTGTCATTTAATCGACGAAAATGCAACGACGAGGGTGCGTCTCTTTTCCTTCCGTGAATTTTCATCGGAACGTTTTTCACGAATTTTGTCAATGAAAAATTTCATTCTCGCAGAGATCTTGGAACAAACTTTTTTTTTTATGATAGTACAATGAGAAATGTACACCCCGATAGACGAAGGGAACAACACTCGCGAGACTCTCGACTCCTCCGAGAATGCGAGAGGACAAAGAATCTATGGAAGTATAAGATTTCTTTTGTGATGCGTCACTAATAACACGAGGGAACTACGGGAGTTTCTCGGGTGTACTATATTTTTATTATTGATGAAACCCATACATCGCGAGGAGTTTCTCTCGGAAAAAGAGGGTTCTCGAATGGCATCGTTTGCGAAGACGAGACGAGCGATCGTTTGCGTTTAGTTGGAGTTTCGTGCCACCCTCGTGAGAAGAGGTAGTAAACAACATTTCAACGCGAAAATAGAAATCGCGAGAGGATTTCACGAAAAACAAAAACATTATAAAATCATACAGCTTCAAAAAACAAAATTTCAATATTTCCCTTCGAAGTAAAGCGATACATTTTTGAATCTCCAATTTCCCGCCAAAATCTTCTTTCAAAAAACCAAAAATTAATCAAAAAACATATATATAATCTTTGGGTTTTTTTATCGAAATAAAATAATGGATTTCAAAAGCGATTTAAAAAAATCTGTGTCACAAAGTACTTATGAAAAATATACACCTCGTGCTTCATCGGAAGAACTTGAAGTGTACAAGGTCAAGGAGAATATCGGAAGCAGCAAAAGTGTGCGGTTGCAGAATCAATCGAGAAGTTCAATAAGTAATTGATGTATTGTGCGCTCCCGTCTTGATGTACGCATAGAAAAATGAAGAACGAAAAAAAAAACGTAGCTGAAAAGAAAATGAGTGGAAGGGGAGAGAAAGTGAGAGGGCAAGCGGATACCGGCTGCCGAGGAAGCTGCATAATTCAAAGTTCATTACCCAGAATGCCCGGGTCCCGTAGTCGACGTGAACGGGACGGTCTTTTAACATTCAAATAGTACGTCGGCGCTGCTGACCGTTCAGGCCGACCCAATTTTTTCTTTCTCTTCTTTTCGTGACTCAAACTCCTTTACCTCGTTCCCCTTACTTTTTATATCGTCTCTCGTTCGGCCCCTCCCCTTCATCCTGAAAGGAAACTAAATGATTCGAAACACTGTTACACGTTCATGCTTCTTCCACGGAGCCGCGGAGTTATAAATTTAACAACTACGACGTATATCCGCGGAGCTTCCCCGTGGAGACTCGGATTATTGTCAAAGAGCTCAGCTCTGACGAGAGAAGCGAGGTAAAAAAAGAAGGGTCGGGACAGAAAGCGAAGACGGAAGGGAATCGGAGATCCCTAGTCCGGACGGCGAATACAAATTTTATGTACATCGTGCTCCTCTCGTACCCAAGACCTTTTCTCTTTACTCGTTAACGATTCCAGAAAAAAAACGATTTCAAAAAATAAAATACCAATTTGCCATCGAGGAGATTCATCGCTGTATTCGCATTCTAAAGTGAGCTTCAGAGGAAATTCTGAGTATTTTCTAATGAGATAAAATTTTGAAAAAAGTTAACCGCGTGAAAGGTCCGAAGAACATGTATTTTACAAACAATGTTTTATACAATCAACTTCTTAATATTGTTTTGGAATTATGACTGTTATGCAAAATGAATATTCTCGGCGGCTCTTATGTGGTTGACATTATTTTTCACATTTTTACCCCGCTGGGAAATATTCGAAAATTCGACAATAAATAAATAAATGAATGCACGCAGCAATATCGCTAAACGAAGTCATCGTGAATTCAATGGGGATCATTAAACCGAATGATTTATGAGTCGAAAAACATCGCGATGCCGATCGCAGTGGCTTAAAAGCGGCGCGCGAGTCTTTACCGTGCCTCGATTAAATATCGTAAATTCTCTCGATCACGATTTTTTTTCGCGCGAGAAACACATTTTATTTTCTATCTACTTGTTTGCACATAACCTGCAGAATTATACGCAACGAAAAACTCTCGGCGTTTCACTCGGCTCGCGTTTATCGTCTATTTATATCTATCGCACGATATTTTCCGTTTCCCTTCATTTTCTTTCGGATTCGAGTCCATCGGGCTGCTCGTACGACCTCGGGGCGCCTCTCGCGTCGGCTCGCCCTCTCGTCGCTCTATTAATTATAAATACATTCACGACGGGGTAAAGAATGAGAGAAAGGGAAGAAAATATCCACAACCCCTCCCCGTTGACCCCGTCGCCGAGAATCGATGATTTCAACTCTCCCCGCCGAGAAATCGCACACGATCGAGGACCGTTTATTTACCACGTAAATAAATAGGATACAAAAAAACAAATCGATTTCAACGTCTGTCGCAATCAATCCGAATCTTCCGGTCGCATTTTCGCCACTCATATCGTCACCTTTGAGTCATTCAAAATAATTTAAGAATTAAATCTCGCATAGGTATCGAATTTTCAGGATTATCACGATCGTCACTTATCGCCTATCACGATGTGCAATTGTTTCAATAATATAAAATCGAGAAAAAAAAGAGTACTCTCCGATTAATGTGATCGACAATGCAAAGCCATCGGTATTCTTATCACACACAATACCATCTCACACTCATCGTGCAGAATCTGCAAAGAAACACACACACACAAAAAATACACACCGTTATACACGCACTTACCGATTATCGTTTCCGTGAAATTGAATACTTGACATTTTTGCCTCGATCTCGCCACTCGCTTCGTGATTTCACGGGAGTCACAAACATTTATGAAAAAAAAATTATTACTAATTTTAAGTAAGAAAGAAATATCGATCAATCAATGGATGAATTGTCAATTCTTTTTTGCTCGAACAGATTAGTCGATAGTTCGACCGCGCTGCGCCTTATCCTTCCGCAATCCTTCTTCCATTCAGCATTCGCCACGCGGGATTCGTTAAAAGCAAAACAAAGGTGAAACGTAATCCCGGATAAATCCGAGAGCTTCGCAAATCTTGATAATAATGTGGAAATGTACCGTGGCCGAGAGTCGGCGATTAATTAGTTAATGGAACTCGGACGCGCGGAGAAACGTGGGTGTGTGTGTTCGCGCTCGCGCGCGTTCGGGAAAGGACGAATTAGCTTGATGCCCGAGCTAGATTGAGAGTGAGAGGGTTTCTCCGTTCGAATCCGTGAGCGATAAACCGTGTGGAAGCTCGTTGGGTTTTTTCATACAGCAAACAGAACTTGTCCGCGACAAGAAGGGGCTGAAGGGGTAGGGATTTTTCGAGAAAACCTGATGCGAGACGACGAGGCGCACTCGGGAAAGTCAACGAGGCGAGTGGCGTAGAGCAAAAATTGAAAAAAAAATTTAAACACCAGTAACACATCATGAATTTTTTTTTTTTTCATACAAAATAAAACTAAAATTTTTCGAGTAAAAAACACGGATAGGGCAAGAGGTCAAAAAAAAAAACCAAATTTTTTGTTATTGAGGATGAGACGTGCGGCAAGGGCTATTGGGTGTTACAGATGCGGATTTCTGCTGCGGAATGCGATGGCCTGGTGACACCACCGGCTTGACTAACCGGTCGACGACCCCTAACGACCCCAAGAACCAGAACAAGAACCAGAACAATAACCACTACACGCCGCACCAACACCTTCGCACTCACCTTCGCGGTCCGTCCCGATCTTACATCTTTTTTTTTTTCTAACGTATTGAAGCAAAACATAAAACACGTTCAAGAGATATCGAAATGAAGAAAAAAATGCAGCCACTGCAATGCAAACTGGCACGAAAAAAAAAATTACCTGTGCAAAGGAGATAACGATCCTTGTCGCTATAATTGCCATTGAGATACACGCGTTACACGTACACGACACCTACAAACTTACGGGGGGGGGAAAAAAAAATATAGAAAAATGCAGTTCGTTCGGAGGACGCCAGTCTGTCTGACCTATAACTCGCTCTGTGCCACTGGCGCGAATTACTATACTATATTTTTCCATTAATATTGATTTGTCGTAAGGCTCAATGTTCACTCTACTATTCGCTTCTACACTCGCGACGAATTTATAAAACGTGTGAATGAATTCACGGCAAAGCACCGCGGAGCGTGTGTATAACCCCATCCGTGAATGTCAAAATAACTTTTTATTTACTTTTACAGCGCGAGAACGCTTCAAGAAAAGCCTCTCGTAAACAACTTTGCGCGCAGTTTATAGTTACCCGCTAGAGCTTTTTATTTCTCGTTTTTTTTTCTCTCTGCTTTTCTTAAAAAAAAATAACACAAAAAAACAAAAAATAAATTGTTTTCTTCGAAATTGCATAACACTCCGACTGTCGACGAGGTTAACATTAATAATTATTTAAAGGTGATTCACACCGAGCCTATCGAGCGCACGAAACGCGTCACGTAAACTTTTTCTTTTTTGTTGCCCTAGCTCCGAACGAACTGCGCGAAATATCGATCTTAGGGTCGTGAGGTTAAGAGGTCGATCGATGAGAATAAAAAGAACGAATCGCGCTTCGACTCTTTACTATGTACCCTGAATGTCTATGTGATTATTATGTGATTGTAATATTTTCACGACAGAAAAGCCGATCGTGAATTATTTGAGACAACCCCTTAATTTTCTTGGAATTGTCGTATAATTTATCATGCTTATGAGCAATTACTCCGGTAGTGGAAGATTTAACGCCGTTTCGACTTAGATTTTTTTCGCGTTAAAGAATTTCGATCCTCGCAAGAACGTTTATTATTCGAATTGCGAAAGCCTTGAATGGAAAAATATACAAATATTTCTTTGAAACTCGTCGATCCAAATCCAATCTCGTATGTTTTTCTGTATCTCTCACTATTGCCACGAAAGTCTCTTCGCTCACCGACCGCACAACAACCAAAAAATACAAATTATACACATACAATAAGAGAAAACTAAAAAAAGCTATTATAAAGAACGGTACAAACATTTTTGACACAGACACGCGCAAATCGTTGTGTTTGCCGAGAGTTCGATTTTCATTCTTTTTAGTTATGTCGTTTGATTTCTCGATTATATTACCACGTGCTCAACGCAAAAAACTCGCACAGGGACTGTGAGACTATACTATTATCTTCACTTGTTAAAGTTTTGTGTTTAATACTTGTACTAGCTATATGTGGCTGCCTGCGAAAACTCTATTGATTAAACCCCGTTTCACTTTCTTTTTTCCTCAATGATCACCTTTCTGCAACACAGATCAATCGATACTTGCCTCTCTATCTATATCTATCTATCAATATCATTTTTTTCGAATTACCGAGCCTTTTTACAGTTCTATCTCTCTTATCTTGTTCATAAAACTTTCTTTAACCCGTAGTTGCTCGACACAATATAATCGTGAAAAAAAAGAAACGGAGAGATATTATAGTATAAAAAAAAACAGAAACACGATACGTGAAAGAGAAGTCCAAAAAAAAAATACAGATCAACGCAAAAGAATAATTTTTTGTTTTCCATAGCACAGAGAAAAGAATTGATAACAGAAACTCTTCCGTCAAACCTCGAATAGCCGTAAAATTTATCTTGTGTGTACAAAAAATTATGAAAATATCAGCAATAGTTTCTAACGCGACGAAGCTTAATGAGCAAAGCGATAACAGGAGTTACGTGTTTTTCGTCCCGAGAGAAAAAATAACGTGCTACGGGGCCAACGCCGAGCCTCGCGAGACCCGCGTCTTATCGGAGCAACTTTTCTCCTTCGTGTTTTATGCATCGATCGACAAATATGTATATATATTTTTTTTTCAGCCTGTGTTTCTTCTGTCGTACACAGTGCTCGCGTTACTCGGGAAACGTCACGCGTGATCTCTCACACAATCATTCGCATTTCTATTTTCATTATTCTTTCATTCATGTTTATCTCTCAAAGTTTATTTTTCATGTTTTTTTGTTTCGTACTTTATCGAGACATCTCGAGCGATATACGATTTCGACGAGTAACGCGGACGAGGAAAAAACGACGAATATTATAGTAGCGAAAAAAAAAAAAAATTCGATGGATGCAGAAACGCTGTAGCTCAATTTTGTATTCAAACGATTCGAAGTTTGTCGAGTCACTCGTTTTATATTCATCGTTCAATATTTGCTTTTAGTGTTTCGTCCCCCATCCGTGCGCCAGTTTGAACTCGCCGAATAGCCCTCGGCTTCGTATAATACTCATCCCTCTCATCCGGAACCTTCAAACGAACCTTTTCGTCAAAGTTTCGAAAGCCCCAATTTAAATAGATACAAATCAACATGAGTTCGTTATTTGCGTCGTTACTTGCGGTTTTCGGTTTGCGTCACGAATCACAGGCAGACAGTGAAAAAGAAAAATGAACCAAGCTTTCGAGGAGCCTCGAGGATAATTCATAACGAGAGTCGAATAATCTTGAAATTTCTTAGATCGCCGGTGAAACGCGCGTGCTTTGTACAACGTTTAGTATTCTTTATCCCGCTGTTATTGCCGAGTGCTGGAGCATGTGCACAGCATGGCCATGGGAGAATTGTGATTGAATCGACTCTTTATTTTTTTTTTTTTTTAGTAATTTAGCAATTTAGCTTAGAAGTGACAAAGAAGTTAAAGAAAATCTGACGAAGGCACATTGAATCGTAGTCCGAGTGCACGGGCGAGATTATAACTGGCATTGATCCATTCCAATGTGATTTCTTTCGAATTCGCCGTCAACCTCACAAAAGTAGCGAAGATTTTTCTGTTATTCTCTTTCATCTACTCTTTTTCATTTTTCTCTTCATTCTTTCTCGCTCGTAATCGCGAACCTCGCTCGGGCACTGCATATATACTATATATCGGTAGACAAATATACGTATTACAAACTCGAAATTGCCGCACGCTCGCACGAAAAGGTTGGCCAGCATTTCTCGCTATTACAGAACTATTATTATACACCCACAAAACTTGTGTTTATGAGATAAAGAATAAATGACGACACAGCAACGCGCCGCTTGCACGTTATGTGTGATAATTGTATGCTTAAGTAAAACGTACACGGGCGTTCGATGTTTTCACTATATCATGTAACAGTCTTCCGTATCTTCCGTGTGTTTGTCGAAGCGACAAAACGCTTGTTTGTGAGTTAAAGCGTTTTTCGCGGATATCGGATGAAAATAATGAGGAAACAAAATGATTCCAGCGAAGATACATGATATAGTGCGCGCGCACGTTATCAGCGTTGAAAAGGTCACTTCGTTCATTATTTCGATGAAATTGTTTCATCGTTTGCAAAGATTTCGATTGATGGTTCAAAAGTCATTTATAATGAGGCTAAGATTAATTTATGTTTTTTTTAAAATATACGAATGATCGAAGTAATCTTCGAAATCGCTACGCTGAAAGTGCTAATCGGTGTCAGTAGCGGGAAGAGAATTGACGTTGTTAATACGCTCGTTTCTCGTTATCGCGCGCTAAACGGAGAATCGTACTAATGGATTTAATCATTGCCGTGTTTCAGGAACCTTGACCGTCAACGTGAGCGTGTTGCTGTTAAGTCTGGCTTCACCGGACGAATCCAGTCTGGTAATTTGGCGTGTGAAACACAGAAAAGAAATAATTATACATTAACATCCCCTTTGTTTCTCCATTCGGTTCATTAGCGTAATTGAAATAATTAGATGATGCAAAAAGTTCTAAATATAGACAAAGCAATTCCTATTTCCGATTAACCTGACAAACTGTCCTGAATCGCTGATAAATAAAACCACTGATAAAAAAACATTATTTGAACAATATAAAAAAAAAAATTCAAGAGTTACCCTTTCGAGAAAGAAAAAAAAACTGGTAACACACGTGCACACTTTCATTCTTCGTTATTCCGAAACAAGCGAATGTATCTTCTTCTTTTGTGTTTTCTTTTTTTTTCTCAAATCCCACAGAAATATGAGGTCGAATTCCTCCTTCAGCAGCAATGGTACGATCCCCGTCTGCGTTACAGTAATCGATCGCGGTACGAGTTTCTCAACGCGATACACCATCACAATGACATCTGGCTACCGGACACATACTTCATCATGCACGGTGACTTCAAGGATCCCCTCATACCGGTCCACTTCGCTCTGCGGATATATCGCAACGGCACCGTCAACTACCTTATGCGGTACTTTTTTAACCCCCACTCTCGCACACACCATTTACTCTTTACCAACCCTCCTCGGCAAAGACCTCAAAACGCCACAGTTTCGAGTTAAAACCCTCTCGCTTGCGTCTTGAATTAATGCCGAGAGTCGAAACACGCGACAAATTACCCGACTCCGGTAGATAAAGATCTTTTTTCTTCAAGGCCCTTCGCGCCGTACTCGTTGAATTTATACACGATTACGATTCGTTGAGACGTCATTTCAATTTAAATTTTTTTCTACTTTTTTTTTTTACCATTCAATTTTTTTTTGCATAGAAAATGTTTTTTTCTCTTCTTTCCCGGAGCTTTTACGTGACGAACGTGGCGAAGAGAATCGAGTAGAATTTATATCATATCAAGACGGAAACGATTGTATTGTTGAGAAATCAAATTTTCCGAAACGCGAACGAGATTTCCGAGAAAAATCGTGTTCCCGCATTTTTCATTTCGCGCGTCACGATCCTTCTCGTCGCTCGGGCCCTCCGGGCGCGTATGCACTGTTCATCGATAAATCACGTCACGTTCTATTGTGAAATATTTTCTTGTTCTTTCAGGCGGCATCTCATACTCTCGTGCCAGGGTAGACTTAATATATTTCCCTTCGACGACCCGCAGTGTTCATTCGCTATCGAGAGCAGTGAGTACAACGCTTGATATTCATTATCATTATTGTTATTAAGTATATTAAGTGAGCTATTAATTCGTGGCGAGCGACGAGGCGCGCGCGCAACTTAAACACTGTGTCGTTATAGCTTATCGGAGTTTCGTACTTGTTCAGTAGAAAAAACCGTAATTTACCCTCGAGTATACGAGGAAAGAGAAATCATAAATAATTCGGAAAATCGCTGATAATTAAAAATAATATTTTTACGAGCTCATAAAAAGCTATGAATTCACTGGCACAAAGACTTTTCAACTTAGACTGGCAAACTGGCGGAATATAGCAAAGACTACATTCAATAAATTTCGATGATCCGCTATGAATTATCACTTAACATGAAAACTTATTTTAAAAAAAATTGCTTAAAGGGAAGACAATAAAATCATGAATAGGCAAGCGGATTTCTGTAACTGATCAAAATATAATTACTGACTGATTTTCGAATAATTTAAAAAAGTTATTACTGCCATTCGTTAAAGCGCTATGAATACGTTAGCGAAACGATTTCGGGACTATGCGGATTGTCAACCGATCGCTGAAGCTAAAATCGCTATACCACGCTTCGCTGCAAATTTAATTTTCCATTGAATTACTTACGATATCGTAAGTGGGCTTTCGTGTGAGCCGTCGAAACGTTGATCCGTCGAGACTGCGACGAATCGCCGCGAATTCGACTGTTTCTATCCTCGTGGAAATTCGGGCGCGTGTGCGGCATCGAAAATGAATTAACGTGCAACGAAGGATAAGCGCATAGCAAGGGTGCATAGCGAACCGAGCGTGCCGTTCGTGAAACGCGTCGTGACCTGGAAAGATACGAATTCCGTGGTTGTACACAGTTTCTACCACGTTGTATACACGGCATAAGTATACAGTGTATAGCGTTGAATACCGTGCAGAATGCGCATTCGGGAGAGAATGTTATATACCGCACATGCTCCGATATATAAATATGATATACATACATCCTTATATACTATGTACATAACGCATGCACATGAAGTGAGCCACGTAAGCTCTCTCTATAACTAAAATATCGTCGTTAACACGTGGCCCGATATCGAAACAGTCACGATCGACAAACACAATACATTATCTACACGAAAATTGCATTTATACCACTAACCAAGTGGCCATTGTGGAAAACTTGCAGGTCCAAGCATAATTGAAGAAATATCATGTTTACCGTGCTGCATCGTAGATTTTTTTGTCTTTTTCCACCTGTTCTAATCGCAAAAAATTATTTTTGGTCGTTATCGATGTTTTGCTTGAATATGAGCCAAAATTCATATTGGATTCGTGCTAATCAACAAAAAATTCTGAGATATCGTTCCTAGAACACCATTTCATGATTCTTTTATTTGAACGGAAAATCTTTCAAGGAAATCTCTTTTTTCATGTTTTTTATCGCCTTCGGAAGGCACAAAAAACATTCCCATCACTGTCTCAATCGGTACACATTACTTTCGGATATTAACAATATTGCGCTTTCCAACAATTTACAATTTTCCGTGTCGAGTATTTCTGGTGCGCGCAAAACTCGTTCGTAAATAACGGTAGATATTTATGTTTTACTCGAAAACGATATAATTCCGAACAACAGGATTGAATTTTACTCGTGTAATAAAAAGAAATTGTTGATCGATGATAAAATAGATAAAAATGTATTGCAGTATCGTACGAGCAAACGGCGATTACGTACGTTTGGAAAAACGACGAGGCTACGTTGCGCAAGAGCCCGAGTCTGACGACCCTAAACGCATACCTCATCCGGAACCAGACAATCACGTGTCCGATAAAAGCCAGCTGGCGAGGTGAGTTGTCGGAGTCGCTGAAACTATCGAAATTCTCCGTTGTGTGCTATCTATCAAGCTCCAACTACGACTTTCTATCTATCCCGTCCCGTTCGATAATTGACGATAACTTCGTTACGTCCTTTTCGTTATCGGCGAAAATTGTATCAAATCCCTTTAATCCACGTTTATCACTCACCCTCCATTCTACAACAGGTACGGGTACTATTTGATGGCCGTTGATATTATAATGACTTGATCTTATCGAGCACTTGGGCGTACTCGGATTACAATTATAATTTTATCTTAACAAGATCGAGCTACGCCCGGCTTTTTATTGCACTTTGACGATTTACTTTACTACAAAATATAATTTACAAGAAAATTACGCTAATGTACAGCCGCTTGTAACCCTTACTTTGATACTATTAATCCACGATGAATTAGCGCGATTGACGAACCTCCGATAGTCGATCAATCGTCAATAGAAAATTGGCATTCTACCAATCATTTCGTATCCCATCATCGAAAAAAAGCACGAAAGCAATTTTTTCGCGTCGAAAATTTCGATGCAGAAGATTGATAGACAATATTCGTCTCGATGAGAATTCGAAATCTCGTGAAGAGATACTTGTCGATTTCGCGAGAAACAGCTCCATCCGCGTATTGTCAAACATGGCGCGGCATCGCGAAATGTTTTGGCTTCTCGATAGGTGAGCTTCCGGCGAACTATTCGTGTGTTCTAACACCCACCGGATCAATACGGATGGGAGAGACGAAAAACCAAGCCAATTTGAATTCTCCACGGTGCTCCCGTACCTCTCTGGCGCGCGCGTGATATGAACGCGCCGAGGGAACGAGATCGTCAGAGCGAGAATAGGAGGAGAAGGATAGCGAGAACGAAGGATGCGAATAGGGAAGGACCACACGCCCTGCTGTCCCCGGCGTCCATACGTTTCGGTCTGCCACCCGCGCGCGCAACCACCATCGGCCTTTTTTTTTTTTCTTTTTTTCTTATTGCTTTTCTTTGCTTTATGAATGCAATCTCCAACGACCGTTGCGACGGCGAAGCTTCCGCAAACGTAACTGCCCACTATAGCCGTTTGCGAAATCGACGGAGGAAACGAACGTTCATGCGAGGGCTCGAAAACCGTCGTACGAATCCGCATATAAAATCAATCATTTGCCCACTAAAAAAGCGGCAACGACAATTGCCTTTGCGCCTTTGTAACGCGTAACGATCTCGACTTTATCGTATTTTCTCAAAGGTTTTCGTATCATTTCATTGCGTTCATTGAATACCCTTTCAACCCTTCGGAGAGAAAAATACACCGTGCAAAACAATAGAGACGCAGACGATAGTTTCTATTTATAATTTGCGAATAATTTCTCGAACTTGCGCATCCTTGGAATATTTTTCGTTGACGGTCATCAGAATTCAGGCGACACCGAAGGAACGCTCATCGTCTCTACAATCAATAGTTTTCTTCTGAAAAGTATTAACCTTACAAGTACGGGAGTTTTTTTGCCAGCTCCATACAAGTCTAGCTTATTTAGCTTCTAACAGCAACACGCGACTGCCTTAAAAAACTTCTTCGAATCATGCAAGAGACGATACTTAAGGGTAACTACAATTTCTTCCAGAATTCTATCACGATTTTTTACAGCCGAACAGATAATTTAACGGTAACGACGTAATATTTAGAAGCAAGTGTACCACAAATTCTGAGAGTTATGTGTTTGATTTTTTTAGAAAATTTCCTTTCTAGTCAGGTAAGTCTCGAAAATTTTTCCCTCAAATTTCCGTAACTACTTCGCGATTAATTTTCCCACCGCGATTCCTGATGAGCCGAATAACGAAATATCGTCACGCGCGTTTCCGCGCCAGAGTCAACGTTATTACGCTCGTCGTCCTGCCGAATGTTCATAACACAATGCACCGCGGTATTGTTCCAGCAGCACTTGTCTGTCCTATTGTTTTGTTGACCAACGCGCGCACAGCAAGCCAATATATGTCCGTCAACGCTAAAATTATGCCATATCGTAAATGACCAATTGTTAATTATTAATACACAGAATATAAATGTACATAGATGCAATGCCTACCGTCCCAGTAGTCCCAATTGGCTAGCGCGCTAAGACCAATTATTGTATTAATTAATCGTCGTTGAAATATCCTCAATCCTCAGACCCCGATCGCTGCTATCCCGAGCGCTTCATTATAATTAGATTATTACTGCCAATAGGAAGGAGATTCGCGTTCGCAAAGGCGATCTAATTTCAAATCGTTTTACACCGACCGGATCGTACATCAGATTTTTTTGCCACTCCAGACCAACACAAAGTTCCCTTTCGTGTCGCTAATGCGGCTCGTTTGTCGCGTCTACAATCTCATCAATAATGCTCGGAATCAATTGATAATCAATGTTGCACGACACCGTAGAGCGTGAATGCGTGTGCACAAACGATAGCGATGGAAGCATTTAAAAATAATGATAATAATAATGGAGAAAAGAATTATTCTCGAGAAAATAGACCGGCGGGTTTCAGATTGTAAATATTACAACGTTCCACCATATTTTCCCACCCGGAGTCCGATGAATGTCGTGAATGCTTGTCGTGTGCACGTTGATATTACAAATTCTATGATGCGTGTATTATGATTTCTTAAATGTCTATATATAAATAGAGTGTTACAATACGATAGATGGCTGTGCAAGGTGTGCATCGGTTTTTTCGTTGATTCAAAGCGTTTTAGAGTGTTTGCCGTAGTGCGTCCCCAATTATTAGAGGTTTCATTGGCAATCTTGGTTCCTGTCTCGCTTTTCTACCG
The DNA here is from genome assembly GCA_963924025.1 of Ischnus inquisitorius. Lineage (NCBI taxonomy): Eukaryota > Metazoa > Arthropoda > Insecta > Hymenoptera > Ichneumonidae > Ischnus > Ischnus inquisitorius. Next base: position 12,506,217 of record OZ001250.1, read on the forward strand.
GACCGTCGTGGTTTGATTCGGCTACGGAAATTGTATAGATCACAAAAAAAATTCGCGGAAAAAAAAATACAAGGAAATTGTTTTCGCGGAATTTTTTAATTTTTTGAGAGCAGTTAGAAAAATTCGTGCAATATTGCTTTGCTTGGGCTGAAGCTCGACGGTAATGCGAGTATTGTGCCAGCAGCGAGTATGACCTTTTCGAACACATCACGGTGGCAATATCGTCACGAGTATAATTATTAGGGTGGAAGGGAAGTGCATATAAAGGTCAGAGGAGATATCGAGCTTGCCGGTTGTTCTCTCAAGTTTCGCGTCTGTGAAACCGTGTACAATACTCTGCGATACCACAGAGTTCTGTAGTGAGTTATAGCAAAGACCGCGGCAAAGTTACCGGAACAATACGTAGAGTTTTGCTACGAAACGATGCACAGCTTAGCTTATGCGTTTCGTTATCGGTGAGAGTTCCAATGAGTAAATTGGCAAATCGTACGAATTAATGTCTGATTGCGCATGGAACGTTTCCACTTCGTCTTGATTCAAAGGAGAAATACGAAAAATGATAGTAAAAACCTTCCGAAACCAACCACGACGAATACCTGGTACGCTTGGTCTAGTTACGGTACGTCGAGACAAAACTCTCTTGGACAGGAAACAAAAAGGACACTGACTCGAGACAAATCGATACGAAAGAAGAATATTTCAGTGGATTGTGTAACAGGAAAAAAATCGAGATTACGATAAGGTGAGACGGACGTTGACGAATTAATGAAATTGTACGAATAACTTGGAGGAAAGAAAATTTAGGAACATTAAGAGCAAAAAAGAGAAAAAAAGATCAGACCGGGGGTTGACAATGAGAAGACACTGCGCTCGCAAGATCGGGGCTGTTCTGTTGCAGCTGTTGGAGGACAACTGATCGTCGACTACGAGGACGAGTACGACGAATTCGGGGACTCAAAGTGCTCGCTGTGCCAGCGCAGGTTTGAGGAGCAAGGTAAAAAGAAACAAAACCAAAAAAAAAGACTGAATATAAAAAAAAAAAATCAGGCACGGGCGAATTTAGTGGAAATGATTGAGGAAGCCGTTTTGTCGCGTTGTCGCTTTACATCGGGGACGAGAATGAATGAATGCGAGATGAGAACGCGCGAGTTAGGCTGAGAGAAAGTCGAGATACAGAGAGAAAGTCGAGAGATAAGAGACAGGACCAAGCTTACCAACGGATCCACGAATGATCATTAATATGCTACCTTGAACACCCCACAAACCCCCAATATTCCATCAATAACAGTAGCTTCGATGTCGCTTGTTAGCTCGATGTTCACCGGAATCTTGAAACGTTTATATCATTGCAACTACACCACGTACACACTACCTGTTCGATATTACCGTCAACATTCAACCATCAGACCGGACGAAACAGAGTCTTAAAATGATTTGCAAAAGAAATTAGAATTGCTCCAATCATGTGCTAATAATTTTTTTACAAAGTGATTCACTAATGTTGATAATCATTTAATAATCAACGATTAAATCATTATTACCTAATAATTTTATTGTTATCCAATCCTTCAGTAATTTGATAATTACCATTTTCAAAATAATTTCCAAAATAATATGACCAACTTCATTTTTTCATTTATGTGGCAACTCACTGTAATGTCGTCTCAAGATCGTTGTCACTGGTTTGAAAAAAACGTCTATAACCTGTGATTTACTCGCACGATCGTTTCGTCAATGTCGCAATGGCAACTAAACTGCTCGTTGACGGAATTTAGTATCCGATACCAAAAAAAAAATTTCGTACACGCACGCGTCCACACGTTTACGTGCTTATGAATGTTTTTTTCTCTCTTCGAATAAATTAAGACGATATTTGGTGACCGCGCTCGGGATTCGACGCTCTCGAACGAATGAGAGGCTGCGACAGATTATTACAGATAGCAGATTGATTTTGATTTAATTGCAACAACTTTGTTCTACTCATCGAGAGAATTGCTTCGATTCTTACGCGATAACATTTTGTTTTGCTAGTAAAAAGTATGCGTACAAGAGAAAACTTCGTTGATCGGATTAAAGGCTTTTGGTAGCGTTTTCCTGGACCCCAAAACCCTCTGATTAATCGTCATCGATCCACACGACGCAGTTTCACATAGAACATTTTCTTTTTTCTTTCAACATTTCTTCCGCTATTATCTCCAAATTGCTTCCGGCGAGTTATGATAAACCCGCAGCATCCGCAAGATTAACTCCGATCGATCGCTTCGTTTCCCATCTTCATTAAGTTCATTTCCGACTGAATCCACAGGCTGTCGACGTCGCGAGAGCTCTCTCTCTCGTTTCCAGAATCTAATCCACTCGAGCGTTCGCTTTATCAGCGAATTATCGATACGGCGCGATCAACTGGGCGAGTGTGTCATTCGATTGTTTAGGAAATTCGGTACGTATACGGACGTGTAGCCAGGAGAGAGAGAGCGAGCGAGAGGTATACACAAATTTACCGTGTTGTTTGAGCATATACGATAATCTGTTGGGATTTGGAATGGCGTAAAGGGGTCGACAGTGAGCTACATCAAAGGGAGAAAAGAAAAAAAAAACGGTGGCAGTTGAAGTGCTCGATTCTCGAGTGGCAATCAAAGTTTCGAGTGGCAAGCGATACGCTTCGCACTCGGCTAGTGGAATCAGTCGGCCATCGAGAGGTATATTTACATGCGATCGCCGGACAAATGAAAATAATCAACGTTCTGAATTTTTTATTTACTTTCAAAGTCGAAAACGAAAATTATTTTCCAAGGGTGCAATCGAATCGGAAAGATTTTTTTACGAAAATTATACCGATTTAGAATACGAAAAAAGAGAAATACGAATCACAGATATTGGCAGCGTATAAGCGTATTTACGATTTGAAAAAATGTACTATACTTTCTTTATGTTGATATGTAGGTAACTACAGCTGCCTTAAGGTCGATCTCATCTTCACACGAGATCGGGCCTTCTACTTCACCACAGTCTTCATTCCGGGAATAATACTTGTCACGAGCTCGTTCATCACATTCTGGCTCGAGTGGAACGCCGTGCCGGCGAGAGTCATGATTGGTAAGTTTATCGACTATTTTTAACTTCGTATTTTCAAGCCAAACGCCATTAACCCTTCACGTACGGGGAACTCGCGCGGAGAATTTTCCCAGCGGCCGGGCGCTTCGCGCGCTCCACCGAGCCCGATCGCGCCCGAGTGCTGAGAGGCCGCCATCAAAGCATTTCGCGTACCAGTTGCAGAAAATAAAAATGAAGTTCACCAACAATTTGCCTACACAGTCTATTTTACTTAATTATCAAAAAAAATGTAGACTAAGATTCGTGTTTGTCGCTTTTTTCGTTGCGAAGATAATGTTGTTCATTTGTTTATAACAAATAAACTACTGTACCGATCGACATCTGCTTGACGCCATTCGATAGTGAAATGTTTAGAGTACTTGGACGAATTATTTTAGATTTTTCAGAAAACTCTCGCTCGATAAACGATTCGTTCAACATTTTTAAGAGGTCGCTGTCGACTGAACGCTTTGTTTATGCGTTGCGATTAACAGAGTGGAAGCTTTTTGAAACAATTACCGGAAATATTCTGTTTGCCTATGCATTGTACTACACAGATATTTTTTTCCGATTAAAGAAATTAGCTGGGACATGGAATTTCCTCGATATAGGCGTATGGAGCCTGTACGCGAAGGGTTTTCAAATCGGTGTTTTAAACTGTCTAAACTATGTGTGTAAACTCGACAACTGTTTAAAGTCCTTTTGAAAGCAGAAGATAAGAAAATGCAAAACGCATGAAAAAATATTGTTACTTCAACAAAAATGGCAATTTTTTTTAGTTTCCCTCGACACCTCGTCGAGGTCTGCCCTTGCGATTTTATCCGAAGGAATTCGATTTTTATCGACATTCTTCCGGGACGATTCGTTTAGCCGCGAAAGTGTCGTACACGACGTAGTCTGTCGCCCTGGGAGTCGGCGAGAAAAGGCGCGATAAAAATTGCCTGACGTGTATGAAATTTCAGGCGTGACGACGATGCTCAATTTCTTCACGACGTCGAACGGCTTCCGGTCGACGCTTCCGGTCGTCTCGAACCTAACCGCGATGAACGTTTGGGACGGTGTGTGCATGTGTTTCATCTATGCGAGCCTTCTCGAGTTCGTGTGCGTCAATTACGTCGGACGAAAACGACCGCTCCACAATGTCGTATATCGTCCAGGCGAGAATCCCGTCACCCAGGTAACTTTGCCAAACTCTATTACATAGACACTATACCCGACATGAGGCCCACACCGTGAAACTACTATGCGCGTTCTCGTCTCTATCTCTTTCCGCTGTCCCCACGTCTTATTTTTTTTTTTTATATATTTTTTTTTCAATCTCCTTTCCAAAACGTGAGAGATAAAAATATGAAATTAATGCATCCAGGTCGAAACATCATTTATTTACTTCGGAAAGCGAATCGAATTATCATAAGCTTTGAATTGTACATGAAGGAAAAATAATCTGGACCGAATAGAAACCACCGTCCGTGTAAAAAGGAAAATGCATTGAAATAATAAGTAAACTGGGAGGAGAGAAGGCGATCCCAATATGACGCAAAGGATTAACCATATTTTCGGTAAATCAAACCAGGATTTTACACTTCAAGAAAATTCAGCTCAGCTAAATAAAAACCGTCTCCATGAAACATTATTCGACCTTAATGGATTAATTCAGTAAGTTACGTCACAAAGGTTCGACTGAAAAGGCCTTGACAAAAAGAAAAAAAAAAGAAACAGCACGAGTTTTGGTGGCGAAACTTGCACAGCCAAGGTTTGCGCGGGGTCATAACTTTCCGAGTAGCAAAGGGACCGCCGTGTATATCCAACGAAACTCTCGAGATTCGCATACAATTCGTAATTGCATAATTGGTAGAAACTTTGAAACTCGCTACACTCGGCTCTCGGAGGAGTAACGTAGTGCCTTAACATGACGGGGGCTTGACACGGTGGGGGTGGAGAGATGAGAGAGAAAGGCCCTCGTTGAATCGAGTTCCGGTACCGTTGAGAATTCGCCGGTAAAACGTGCTTTGCGTTTCGCCGACGGATCCCGTCGTTAAGATACTTGGCCGACGTTGCTGGGAGAAACTGAGAATTCGTGGAGTTGAGAGCGAAGGGGTTTGGGGGTGGGAGGGCCGGCTTTTAGGGGTAGAAAACAACAGTTATTCGACGCGGAAAGCACAAACAAGCGCTAATGCTCCTCGCGCATCGAAGCTCCTCTTGGAAAACTTCTACATTCCCTTTCCCCGGTTATCCGTAACGGAGATATAAATCTACACTCCGAACGGCGAATGGAACTGAGCACGTAATAATCAGAAAAAAAGGAAAAAAAGAAACGTGAATCGACATCTCACCCGACTTACGGTAAACGCGACTTGAATAATTCAACGTGGCTAATTTGCCTAGAAATCTCGTTATAATGACGGATAAATAATAAAATTCAAAAACAAATCTCGAAGGATGAAGCAGTGAAAAATGTTCAAATTTTTTTCAATTTTTTTCATACAATTTTTTTTTACGCGACGAGTACTGGTTATTTTTTCTTTATACTAGTTTTACCATTCGGTCGGTTTGACTGTTTGTGGTGGATCAGGTAAATGTGATTAAAAAAACAAAAGCGTAAAATCATAACTCACATCACGTCTCATCTGTGCCCCCGTAACCCGTCGTCGATGCCGATGCGATAAAGCCCTAGTGATTCGATCGCAAATACGAAGAAATAGAAAAATATCAATAAAAAGATGCACGGTTTTGGTGCCCCTCGGTGTAATTTTTTTTTTTTTTCTAATTCAAGATTTTATGTTTTCGCTAACAAAAGCGTCGATGATTATAGGAATGTACCTATTGCTAACCGTCTCGCTAAACTGTTCGCTAAACTTTTATCGCGTTCGCATCGTGCACCTGTGAACTTGTTGGCGTGACATTGCACAAACACGTATGACTTGTTTATTTTATATTACATACTACTATTACTACTACTACTACTACTATATTATCATAAAGAAATCGCTGTATCGAGAGTAATCGGCATCGCATTAAAAAACAAAAATCAGAATAGGTATATCATCATATATATACTATTGCTACTTACTATTATCTGAATATTATTATGACTGTTGGAAAGTGTGCATAACATATTAGTCAGTCAGAATCTTACACCTAACTACTATTTACTATTATTACTCGTTCGGTTATAAAATTTTATCCTGCGACTCCCCCGACCCTAAAACTTTAATTTTTTTCTTTTTTTTTCAATATACATATATAATTTACAAATATATCTATATATCATTTTTCCCCGTCATAATGAAAGAAAGACTAATATAGTTGCTAATTTTGCATGTTTACCTCTTTAACTATAATACTATACTTCGTCCTTTGTCTCTTTAGATCATTTCTTTGTTCCTTTTTTATTTTTTCATTTCTCGCCACAAAACCCGTCGTCTATGTTTGTATATCTCTAACGTTTTAGTTTTGTCTTTGAAAAGTTTCGTTTGTCTTTCTAACTCGTCCCGTCCTTCGTCTCACGTGTATCTCGAAGCCTATTTTTTTTTCTATAATTGCACAAGAAGTCCCTAATCTTTCAGAACCGCATTATCCATTATCCAATTTTACGAAATCAAGTGCCGAAATCACGTTTTTCTAAATTGTCCAATAGTCTCGAACTTTTCATTTTTTTTTCGACTATAATTTGCAATTTTTTTTTATAGTCCAAGCCCATATTATCTATAAACGTTCAAGTACAAATTAACGCCTCGATACTCTATCTATCGTATTATACATAATGTCACTATTGCAACTATAGAAATATCACTGATACTGCAATTACTTACGGGTAGTGATGACGAATCGTGTTTATATGTTGCATGAGCGAATTATACCGTCATTGTCGTCACGACGCTGCAAAAAAAAAAGAAAAAACAAATGTTAAAACACTGTTATATTCTCGGGTATCAACGACCTTTAACAATTCATAAACACGTTGAAAATATCATTCGTTAAATTCATTCGAGAATCATCTAAGAATCATCGTAACGAATAACAAAGAGTAGTTCTGCTGATAACGAATCGATTGTGAAAAAATCGCGGCATATATCGAATTGTTACATTCTTTTCTGTAATTGCAATAATTGTTGATGTATCGAGATCGAATGAACCATTTATTATTCGGGAGGGAGGGGGCTCTAGTTATCGTTTAGTCCGTCCGACCCTCCGTGACCGATCGAAAGGGCGCGAAATCGATTAGTAAGTTTGGTTGGTGGAATGTTGCGGTGAGTAAGTCTCTTTGTTTGGTGTCTGTGATGTTGCAGCGGCTTCCAGCGGTGCTCAGCAGGATAGGGATTATATTGGCCAGCCCCTTGGTAAGATCCCCCTTCGCCTTGGGCCCCGATAAGAAATCACGTGTATCTCGGAATCTGCATTTTTTTTTTTTTCCTTTTTTTTTATTATAGAATCAGTGAAAAAAAATTCTCGATTTTGTTTTTTCGAATTAATTGACAAGGTGCGTGATTTGATAATTGCATTATTATATACGTGATACACGTGATTGCCGATCGTCCCTTGACACGTACACTTTGACCTCCGGGCCTTAAGCCTCATCTCTATCTCTCTATCTATCTTTATCTTCTCTATCTTAACTGTCTGGTTTTATCCTCTTGTAAACGTACACAGCATGGCACACGTTGCATTCAACAGTACACGAAGCCTTCTTTTTTTTCGTTCGTTACTCCTTTGTTTCGTCGTTTCGTCGTCACCTTTGCTGTGTCGTTTATTGATATGTCTCGACGGAGTACACGACCTTTGGATCACGAAAAAATATAATTAAGAAATATAAAATATATTTTGAATGTGTTGAAGTCAACATGTGTAAATTGAAGAGTGAAAATGGTCATGAACTCCATTCGTGTTTAATCTTCTCACTGTTATGGATCTACGAAGAAAAAAAAAAAGTGAGCAATAAGTGTTAATCGTTGACGCATTTCTTTCGTTTGAATGTACAATTTTTTTTACTTGTAGATTCATAAGTTGTTCGAGCGCCAATTAATTCACGCACGTTCAATGACTAAATGACCCATGGGCCGGAAGAAACGCGATGTATTGTGTATCGAAGCTTGGCATAAAAAAACGAAAACAAATTTTAATGAAAATTTGAAAAAATTCATCGCGTACGATAGATAATTGTTGCGATTATCTTTGCATAGTGGCATGACGAGTAAGATATATTTATATGTGTTTCTTTCATTTCGCTCGGAGAGCGCATAAATATTTTATTTTTCTCTCAATCTTTCCGACTTTTCGAATTTGCGCAATTTTAGCCTATGAAATTGGGATAATATATTTGTGAGATGAAATCTAAGCGAAAGTATGATCTACTTTGCGTTATGCAGGGGCTGCCCACGATCGGCTATTGTCATTAATTAATTTTCCTTTTTTCATTAAGATAGCTCATGTTTCGAACTTCCTTTTAATTCATACTCCTTGCCGCGTTATAGATCGTTTTTTCCGTACGAAGATTGCCCGATCGTCGTTTGGCATGCACACAAAATCCGCCCCCGCTTATGAACACCACCATACGCTGCCGCTTTTGCGTCCGTAATTTTTATTATGGAAAAAACAAAGAAGGAAAAAGACACTCACGCACAGCTTTCATCTCGAATCGAATCATTCAAACTAAAAAGAATTGTCTAAAAATTGTAGAAGAAAAAAAGAAATGGAAGGAAGTGAAAATCTAACGACATAGTTTACGATGAGCGTAGCAGAAGTAAAACACGAGTATGACGAGTACTGAAGCGACGATTTTTCGTTGGAATGACAAGAATCGCGAGAGCTTGGGGTGCCCATATGCGTCATACGACCGTCAACACCGGTATAGAACATAACAACGCCTTTGGCTTTTAGGTAGATCCTTTAGTTCGAAAAGTGCAAGGACGCGACAATTCACTGACAACCGAGACGTGGTCTTAACAGCAAAAAAGATTTAACAAAAGGGCACAAAAATCGCTTTTTTCGTAGAATAAGCTAGAACATTATTTTTTTATAAAGAAAGAATGAAAACACGAAAAAAGGGAAGTTATTGATTGATAACGAGAGAAACGACCGTGTAAGAGAGACGAACGAGACCGAAGGGTTATCAAAACGAAGAAACACAAGTTATTGACGAAAACATAACGCGTCGTCGTTGAGTCCTCGACTGTAGATATATATACTATTAATTACAGCATGTAAAACGTAAATAAGAGGTAAAGGCATGATAAACAAAAAGAAAAAGACCGTTGATTGATGACAAATGAGAGGATTAAGAGGCGCGAAGGATCCGCTTTTTCTCAACTCTACACACCGCTTAATGATTCGTTAAAAGAAAATATAAGTTTTACAATTACAAGCGTTACAAAAATCACCAGCTTGATTATCATTTATTTCAAACGATATTAGTACTTATACTGCAACGAATCTCGACGAAGGGCGTAAGACCAATTTAATTTTGTCACGCAAATTTCGTTTGTGAAATTTTACTTTGATCGAATAAAATATATTGTAAATTGTTCGGTCGTCGCATTCGTCGATGATAAAAGAAAAAACGGGGGGAGAAAAAGTGAATCGCTTCAGGAATTGTTGTCGTGTATAAGTTTCTGCTACGGGGACCCTGTCGTAGGGTGAAAAGAAGCGAGAGGGCGGCAACACGACCGGGCCAGGACCCGGAGCCAACGAGATAATCGCCTGCACGAATTGCGGTCCAAATCCTTGTACGCACACCGCAACGAACGGATGTGCAGCCGAGGTATGTAGACCAATCCTTAACGGAATATAAATATGATAACAATCGGCATGATTGGATAGAATAAGGCTTTGTGAGCGAGTGAGTGCGAATGTTTTAGCTGGTTAAAGAAAAAAAAAAAGAAAAATTAAATGAAAATATTTTTACACATGAAGGTATACTTTTTTTTTCTTACTGTAGACGCGCAAAGAAGTGAATTTATAATTCATACCAAGCCTCTAGAAATTTCCATTTTTGTTAAAAGCAAACAGCACGGTCTATGTGAATTTACGTATTCTGAGTTAACGATTTATGAAATATTGCGAAGCTGCATTTAATTGAAAAAAATATATATATATAATAAATAATAAAAAAATTAACCTTTGTCGCATTGTCTCATGGACCATACTGTCGTGAAATTTCGATTTTTTTTTCGATAGCTTAGATAAGCATAAATTTGATCTTCATTTAAACATTTCTTTATTTTTTATTGCTTCAACGTAGCCAAACGTGCAGGTCAGTGCATCGGTAGATAGTTTGATGTATAGCATTTTTTCTTCTCTCTTTTATTTATTTTTTTTGTTTATCAAACATTAGATTCTCGTTCAGTCAAATTGGCGATACTTTTTTATATATATTTTTTTCTTTTCAAGTGTGTGTTAAATTGCATGCATGGGTTTCCAACCCTGTAATGACCCTGAGTAGTGCTGCTTTGTGCAGGTACGGAAGAAAGAGCCGCCACATCCAATAAGGGTGGCGAAGACGATCGACGTTATCGCAAGGGTCACGTTTCCGTTCGCCTACTTCGTGTTCCTCACTTTCTTCTTCATACACTACAAGGGAGTCTCGTAGATCGAGTGAAACTCCTTTAACGGGGAGTCTCGTCATCGTCATACGAAGAATCGTCAACAAGGCTCAACCGCTGCTAACTTCGATCGGGGGAGGGGAGGAAGCTTCGCGACGATAAAGAAATACATAGTAATAATAATAAATAATGTTGTACGTTTGAGACGACAAGTCTTTGGTTTCTCGTGCACTCGCATCCCTTCGAGATAAATGAATGAGGACGACAAAGGAAACAAGCAAATCGAAAGAACAAAATTCGTCGGAGCAAAGCGAGAAAGGTCGTTGGAACTTGGAATTGCGATTGATGTTAAAAAAGATAATAAGAGTGCTACGACGAAAATTGTTGAAAAAAAATAATATGTACGGAAGAGAAGGCAAACGTTTCAAGGGACAGTGATATGAAAAAAATGCTTCGACGCGTAATGAAATGCTTAAACTAGTTAAAGAATCAAATTTCACTTACGTAATTAATTATAGTTTAAGTAGAGAAAGATGAAAGAGAAAGAACAATGTGTGAGACGTACCCGAGGTTCGTCAGTTTCGATGTAGATTTCTTTTTATTCCTTATTAAATATTATACGAAATATAAAACGCGAGAGAACAGATAACAATCGTGCGACTCTCTCTCGTTCGCGCTCGGGCAGTTGTACGCAGAAAAAAATTAGGCATATAAGAAAAATTGAGGAAATAAATGTATCTAGGCTGAATGTTGATCGTAGCGGCTGGTAACCCAGAAACAAACAAGGGGAAAGGAAAAAAGAAAACTGAGAACATTAATTTTTAATTGTCGACAACATTCATAGCGAACGCCAAAACCGACAAGAGGGCATTGGATGATCATTTAAATATCTAACACTTTTATCTCGTAATTAAAAAGAATAAATGAAAGTAATACACGTGGTGCTTTTCGGGAAAGCTGGAAATTTTTACAACGGATTATCGAAGCAACAAACAGTTCAACAAACATGTGACACAAACACAAATTGAATTTAATCAAATGTAAATTATTTATTGATTCATTAATTGTACGGTATAAATACGATATCTCCGTAGAAGTCACGGTATTTTTAGGAACGTTACAAAAAAAACAAGAAAAAAAATGAAATGCTACCGATTACAACTAACTACCATTATTAATTATCAGTACTGCTACTTGTACATTACTACGATGCTCTTATCTGTAAAATTGGATATTATACCGTTAAATACGCAATTCTCGTGATTTACGATTGTATGGAAAAAAACAAAGAAGAAAATCATCACGATAAGTTATTCGATTGTATGGAATTACGCGAGCGAACGGTATTTATGCTGCGTACTAATTGTGCCCGATAAGTATACAGCAATATTTACAAGACCAATTCTATAATTAGCGTAACGATGATTGTCCGCAGTGGCGATACCCGCGTCTATCACGAGCTATTACTTGAAGAAGAAAAAAAAATTCGCAAAATAAAAAAAAATGAAAAAAAAAACTGAAAAAAGCAGCAGCAAAAAATAAAAATTGAATAAAATACTAGCAATAGAAACTTTGGTCTTACCGGACACAAAGAAAAACTAGTCACCGTATCAATAATTTATTTCCGATATAGGACAAAAAAGCATAACGAGGAATGAAAAAACATTGAAGAACGAGCGACAAGATTGAAGTAGCAAATAAACTTAAAGAACGTCCTACCACAAATTAAAATATGTACTCGCAAGTCGAATTACGCAAGCAATTGTCTCGTAAATTCGATCGAATTGTAATTATGAATTCGAGATACGAGTTTATTTCGATTCGAACACGTCTATCATAGTTATAAACATTTTTTTTCTCTATCGATCGACGAACAAGCGAGTTTGCATCACTGCGTAAATTATCCACTGTTTATAATCTATTAATATAAATACATATATATATATCTCTCTACACTTCAGATGTCGTCTGAAACTGACTGCCAAAAAGTAAATTCAGTAGATGAGGCGCACTTTTTTTACGTAAAATACCTACGATATTTATTCGTTTGTAAATGACACACGGGTTTATTCGCGGTTTGCGTACGCGGTGAGATAATTGATAATCTTACGGATTATCGGACGGTGGACATTGATCAAATTAAACGATTCGGAAAAAATAAAGGGGGAGAAATTAGAAATTCGAATAACGCACGTTTTGTAATGGAAAACTATGTAGAAAAATCGTGAACAACTCCATTATCGTATACACGTGTAATTCAAACGTCCATTCGATAAGTAGACGACACGACAAATCGGCTTGTCGTCACGATCGCGACACTGAGAGATTGAGGATGGAATCTTCATGTTTTTTTTTCGAAATTCAACTCACGGGTGGTGCAAGATGGGTTTTGGCTAACAAATTTTGCCCATTAGAAGAAAAAATGACCAGGAAGCGATTCAAAAAAAATTATACAAGTAGATAGGAACGAGAGAAGGGAGAAGAATTTTTTGCCTTTTAGAGGCTCGACGAGTGTGGGACACGGCTTTTTTATGCACCGGTTAAGCGGTATCCGTAGTTCACAATAAACTAGTATACAATTTAAAAAAATTAATGATGAAAAAAAAATGTGGCGTAATTAAAACGAAACGAAAGGAGGGAATAAAACGAAACGATAAAACGCGAACGGGTCGTGGTGCGTGCGCTTTTGAAAAATTGAAAGAAATAAAGAAAGCATAATTCAGATGAAAAAAAAAAAATTGTATTACTATATGATGTACGTCGCCTCGGTAGTGAAGAAGATAATTCTTGATAAAATATTACTGCAAATGTCTATATAAATTTTGTACACTATTACGTCCATTCGAGAGGTACCTCTGCGAAAATACGTCATTTAAGGGGCTTCTTCGAAGAAAAAACATAAATAACAAATTCATCGTCAGTCGATTTGATATTCGTTTGAGCAATCTAGATTCTACGATAGCATGCGAATGTACAGTAAGTTTATTTGAAGATTAGATTTGAAAAACGATGGTAACTCCGAGTTACGAAAAAAAAAAGAAACAAATGCGAAGCAGAGGTATCCAATTGTACATTGTTCATTCTAGTCACGTAATTTGTCATACATTATTTGCGATAAATGATACTATTGTAACGATATAAGAAAGAACAAAAAAAACACTGCGATTTATTCAGCAGCCAAGTGAAATTTTTCATGATAAATTGGCGATCACCGCGCGCAATCAGTTTAGATACATTAATTTTTCTAATCTAGCACTCACACACATGCAGACATACACACACACATGCCACTTTCACAGAGATCCTTCGTACCAATGTCAAAAAAAATTAACGTTAATTTTCGTTACCGAAGCTTTCAATGAAATATGAAATAAAGCATTAATACCGAAAGCTTCGCGGCTAATTTTCGTACGATGAGAGACGACAGAAACAAATATAAGCGCGCGAAAATAAAAAGCCTCAAATTTATCGTATAGATTGTTGCGACTAAAACAACGAATAATGCATGTATAGAAAGAAAGCGAAACGACGTAATGCAAGTGATACTATTGGACGAGGACTCGGCGGGTCTAAAAGAACTAAAGAGTCGCGGTTAATTAATTGTCTAATTCGTGAATCTGTTCGACGCGAAAAAAGATTGTGCGATTATAACAGAGATATACCGTCGCGTGTGACTCAGCACAAGACCTAAAAATCTCCCGACAAGAACGAGAAAAAAAATTGAACCGCACTGAAAGCATATAAAAAAATAAAAGCAAAACGACGACTAAACAAGAATAAAAAAACCACTTTGTATACCTCAAAATGCTGACGTCGAAATGGAAAATATCCTTAGTACGTAGGTTAAAAAAAAATACGCTATATAATTATTAAAGTATATTTATTAATTGACGATAAAATTAAATGCTCCACGGACCAAAAAACACGTAATCCTATGAAAAAAAACCTTTATTGTCGTATTAGCTGCACTTACTAGGCTGTGGCCCATATGTGAACAAAAAAAAAGAAAAAAAAACCCGCATAACTTACATGCTTTCAAGTTGCGCATCGTTACAAACAAAATAAATATATTTATTACCCAACCAGCAGTACCTAATAACATTATGATACGTAAATAATTATAATAATGATTTAATGATAGTGAATCCTGATGTACACGGAATAAAGCACGAAAAGTGCGCGATCGATTTTAGTTGAAATTGATTAACGATTAAAAAAAAATTATGCAGATCAACGAGTGACGGAGGGTTATCGGAAACTCGTGGCACACGTGTGTTCACCCATTCGCGCGTAGTTTAAGGCAATGAAAAAAAAATTAAAATAAAAAATGCGTTTGTTGAGTAGATGTTAATGAAATGTGAGGCGTGAATCGATTTTTTTTATGGCGTCGATTCTCGCACTTAAAAGAAAAGAAAGAAAATAAATAAATCGTTCCACTTCAGTTTGTTACCTCTGCTGTGCAGTTGATTGTTGATTGTACGATAGACGACGAAAAAAATTAAAATACACACACACACATACACACACATACACAGCCACACAATGTGATAAGTATTTCGAATCGCCGTTGAAGCTCACTGGCTGAGAGTGGAGGAAAAAGTAAAATAAAAAAAAAAAGAATAACGAATGGTTCGATGCTCTCGGAGAGCATCGGCGTTTGCACCGAAGTTCTGCGTGTATTAATCCTGAATTGTCTAAACTAAAAAAAAATCGTAAAACAAAAAAAGAAAAAAAAACGAAACCAATGAATTCTATTATAAAATGCACATAATGTCTGGCTCCCTTACACGCTGCTTTCAACACAATAATCTCCAAGCGTTTTTCGCAAAGTAAAATGGCAAAAAAAAGAAAGCAAACGAATAATACTCTACGCGGCTTGAGTATTGCTTCGCAATGCGTTTGAACTTGCCGAATTCTTCGGGGCTGTAATTAAGTACGAATCGCCGATATAAAATAACGAAGGACACAGCTAATTGTGGAAGGAACCAAAAAAAAAAAAATTGTCACGTTTGCGCGTGTGTTATGAAAGAAATTTCGATAATGTTCAGCGTTCGCTCTTCACTCTATCCGCGCCAAAAACGCGATAGCTTTAATGTGTCTATATTTGTGTCCTGTCGCCAATTCTATTCTTGTTATTTTTGTACCTTTTCACCGCTTCGGCAAAACATCTGATGCGCGTTTACCATTAGAAAAAAAAACAAGGCGGAGCGCGTGATATCGGGCGAGGTAATTCGAGGGAACCGAGGGGATTCGGAATTCGAGGGTTCGATGAAAAAAAAAATTGGTAAAATGTGGTGAAATTTGCGCGCATACGATTTGGTCAATTTTGAAGCATTCCATAGGGAAGAAACGTTCGAATTGCTATCATACTGTGAAGGCTTGAGGAAACTTTTTTTTTTTTTTTTTTTTTTTTTTCGAGTATTCGAACTCCGCTCGCCTGAGATCATGCGTCCGTTGAATTGGAATCGCCTACATTTATACATATGTACATAATAAGAGAAACGAAGAAAAAAAATAAGCGAGAGTAAATAAAAATAGAGTATAATAATGAGAGGATAGAGAGAAAGAGAGAGAGAGAGAGAGAAATAGAGAGAAAGAGAGAGAGAGAGAACAAGAGAAAAAGAGATATAGAGAGATTGTCGGGACGAGCCTTATAAAATATATTAATTATTAATCTAGGCAGCAATCGATATTACTCATTACGCGTATTACAATTTTACAATACTATATTTATTGTTATCGTATTTATTAATTTTTATTCCTCGTTATTAGCAATTATACGAAAACCATCATCATGATTATTCGTATAAAGTATGTGAAAATATATAAATATATATTAATAATCTGCACTTATCCAACGCCCAATGAGTTCGTCGAATGATTCCCGAGCAAAGAAAGTGTGGACACACAAAAACCTGTGATTAACTAAGCCGAGACGCGGCGCGTTGTGCCGTTACTATTTTGCGCTAAATTGCAAATAATATGCAAATTAAAAGAAATAAAAAATAAAATAAATGAAGAAAAAAAAAACTAAATAAACAATAATAATAACGCTAATTCTGTGCTCCCCCGAACGCGATGGAGACTTTGCAAGACAAAATATTATATAGCATTAATAAAGAAACATTACATATATTTACTCACACTCTCACACGACACATCCAAAGAACACACCGAAAAAAAAAGAAACACGAATGTATAAGTGCGAATTTAATGCTAAAAAAAACATCGCGATTACGCGAAAAAAAATACCCAAGCGATCTTGTATCACCCACAATGCATAATAACTATACATTGGATTAATGATTTATTAATAATATGCGAATTTATTGATTAATGTATCGTAATGATGATTGATTATCTGATTTTCTCGGCTGTGTTTGTAATGTACGTGATTACATAATAAATTGTCGATTAAAATAGTGACGCGGTCGTGCTCTATCCCTAATTGTTGTTTTTATAATAAAATGATTCTCAAACCAACGGCTTGCCTGTATTTTGAAAACGATACTACGAAGCTTAGTCTTATTTTCGCGACCGTACCAACGAGCGCTTACGTAGGTCGCTTCTCTGTTCGAGTTCACCGACTCGCCAGTGGTCGCGAGACTTTCCTTCCTATCGATCGGAAACACACCGACCGTTGAGCGCGAAAATAATTTTGCTCACAAAAATTCAAGAGTTACTCGGCGTAAAGAAAGGAGTGAAAATTATCACAGTCTCGATCATTTTTAGTACGATGATTCTCTATCCCACAGGTGAGTTTTTACTTCTTAATTGAATTGCACATTTTTGCCAATTTCTTAATTATTGATGGTTGATTCATTTCAGAACGCCGTATCATTCGTTGGAGTCAAAGTACCCATGCGAAATCTTTCTGTGACTTACCCATCGACGTTAGATTTATCGCACAACGCTACTGCGTCAAATGAGCTTCCGATGGAACGAAGAACATCAAAAGACGAACCGACGCATCGCAATCGCACAAGCACTTTGATCACATTTCTTTTAAATCCCGTATGGAAAGCTCACGGCTAATCAATTTTCTAGGGACACGGTAATTTTCGTAACGAAAGAACAAACGCGACCGAATTTTTTGTAGCGACGGTTGAAAATGAAAAAATTTGAATGGCCGGCCGAGCTCAGGCTCCGAAGCTTTTTTAAAACGCGAAACTTCGATCTTGAGGTAACAGGCTAACACAGCGGATCGATCAACAATCTAATTTTCTACCTTGACGTATCACGATAAAGATAACGATAATGAAATTCCATCGATTCAAAAAACATCGCGCACCACGATAACAACGCTCGCTGCAACGCCCGGCGTGCGACTGCTGCAGTTTCCAGCGTTACCGCGACTCCCGCAACTTCGCCGCGTTGCAGGTGGCGCCCCCTCGCGGACGAGTGTCCGCCGCGCGTTCGCGCGGAATCTCCACGGTGCTCCAGACGAACTTGTGAAGGGGCTTTCGCACTTTGAAACTTTCAGTAGAATGAGAGACGCTGCGGTGAGCGCGTCGACTCGCTTCAATCCGTGCGGATACACGTTGAAAGAAAAAAGAAAAAGAACGGAATGAATTTTAAACGCGTATAGTTCGTTCGAGCGAGTACTGTCCATTAGTGCGCGTGTTCTATAGTGGCATGTTAACGCAAGTTCTGGATTAATCGTCGCAAAACGGAAGAGCGGATCGACATTAAGAAAACAAAGAAACGTGAGTAACGAAATAGGCCGTCCTTACGGTGAGCGTACAATTAAGAATCGAGATGCGAAGTCGACGCTCGTCGCGTCTGTACCTCTGCCTACACCGTTTGTGAAACAGGTTCTCCGCGCATTATATATACATGTATTCGCGCCCCGCGGTATAATAATATTTGCGGTAGCGAACTATAGTAAATCAGTGTGCTCGTTTCGTAAATTCCATCGAACATTATTTTATGCGAACGCAATAGATTCCACAATCAACGAGAGCCGTCGTACAAAAAAAAAAACAAAAACAGGACAAATCGGTGAAACAATTTTTGCTCGCTGAACCATTTCCGACAGCGAATAATCGATGATGATCAAACATGTTTTATCTACGCGATAAGACGTACGACGATATATAAATAAAATGACGATAGTGAAGATCCGAAAAGAAAACACTTCGTAAAAAGTGTGAACGATAGAGAGAAGCATCGAGCTCGATCCCCGTCAGAGGATCGGGTCGTTTCGTAGAGTTAACAGGAAGCTTTAAAGTGGTTACTTTAGGCGTACTACTAGCTTGTACCCCAACGGCTTTCTGGTCCGCTGTGTTATTAACTCTATATATATATGTATATATATATTATACATATGTACAACTGCTGTTCCACGAGCACTCGAACGTAGAGAGTGGGAAAATTTTGCTACAGCGTGCGGGCGTTACGTCATTAATGTTTTGTGTCAATTGCAATTGCCTAGAGTCTCTTTCGCTCTCGAATTCGTAGATATATCAAAGCCGATGGCTCGCAAGGGGACCGTGGAAGTGTACACGAATACCCGGTGGCTTCGACACGCCGGCATACCTCAGGAAATTTGAAGCATAATATTCTTTTATTCGACCACAACCGCCGAAACTACGGGTTCAATTATTTTGTTACGCTCTAGATCCTTATTTATCTTTCGCCCCGGCGAAAATATGATTTTTACACGAAAAAAAAAAGTGAATGATTTACAGATCGACAATATTAATCATTTTTTAAAATAATAATCATTTTATAGATTCTGTTTTTCTTTCTCATTCTAAAATGCATTTTTATGTTTCGCTGCCTTAGTTTATACGCAGCATTTGGGTTTCACTTGCTTACTGGAACGCGAGATTATCCCACGGGGCTCACGAACTGGTTTTTCCGAATAACGTTTACGAACCGAATTTTACGAAGCGGCTTTATTTTCCATGATGGCGAGCTAGAGGGGGGGGATTACGCGCCGAAGCGTCAGAGTGATGCCCGTAGGAAAAGAGACGAGAGGTCGAGAGGAAAAACCATCGGTCCGTCGGTAATCTCGATGGAATGCACTCGAGAGCCTTCGATGTACAGTAATACCTCGAGAATAACTTTTCACCGAGTCGCCGGTTAGCCGAGATCATGCTTCTATGTGTCCAGACACAACGCGAGATTTCTCGACTCTCCCGGTTCTCCTTGAGACGAATCAGGCATTGCAAGATCGACACCGAGCAAGCGGCATCGACCACAGCATATTATTATTTCTGCACAACGATCCCATTGGCTGGATAACTGAACCCTGCCGCTTTTTTTTAATACCAATTGATCTACACATCGCGTGTGCATATACCGATATGCTACAAGCAGTTATTTAATAGAGAGCTCATTTTTTTTTTTCACGTCATCGTAAAAGCCCGTCCGTTTGTCCGTCGGGTCAAAGGCCGCTACGAATGAGCGCAAACGAATGCACACGCTGTAACAAACGAATAAAAGAAGCTCAATTTCAAGATTGTACGTCGAGCAAAAGAAATCGTCGCGACGGAACATTTTTATTCATAAGCAACTATTTCAAATGAAATTTATTTTCGGCCTCTAACGTTTTTGTGCCCTCGAAAATGATTCTTTGAATAATTAATCATCCTTTTTTTTATCGATATCTCGCGAATTATCGGGGTTCGACGTCCCCGGTATTTCTGTCCATTGATTTTATCTATTTTAAAAAAATCTGTTAATGATCGTAAAAACGGAAGTATGTCGGAGTCTTTTTGTTTGTTTGAGGGAAACCCGGGCGTTGGTAATTCGTCTCGTAAATAAAGACCGAACATGATAATTGTTGTTCCCCCCTTCGTTCCGAGAGAGACGGTGTCACGACGGAAGTGAATCACTCCTCGTTCTTTTTTTTTGTTTTAATGCTTCGCGAGCCGATCTACGGCGATCGGGTTAGTCACTCGTCTGCTCTACGATACGCTGTGGTTGCCATAATATGCACCTAATGTACATAAGCAGCATTGAATCGATGTAAGAATCATCCGGTAACTGAGCTGCGATTAACCGTCGCCCAAGTTCAGCTATACTCGCCCGAGAGCCGTTGTTGTACTCGTTGCCAACACTACCGGTTTTTTCTCGTCCCGCCTCGACGAACGATCCCGTTACTCGGCGACGACACGGCCTGGCTCCGGTGGCTCGACTATGTTCGGGCGGTTCGGGTCTCCTTCTGCCAGGCGTACGAAGTCGCTTGACCCAGACACGCTTATTCCGCCTTCCGAAGATTCGCCGTGCGACCTTGAAATGTATCCGATCGACCTCGATTCCCAATTGAAGACACGCTTATACAAAATTTCGTTGTTTCGTTGAAGCTTCTTTTTCGAAAATTCTCTAAAGTCTTTTGGAAAAAAAAAACTTTAGACAATTCCGAAAAAAATTATTTTACTCAAATTTTTTATCGAAATTTACAAGTAGATAATAACAACAATTACGAAAACATTTTTGTAAAGCAGCAGGTATTTGTAATATCGTTGCGCTTGTAGGAAGGCTACGACACGAAGAATGTCGCGACTGGTGACACGCATAGAGGGTGCCGAGGCTCGACGTGCCTTTTCGGTCTTCCCGACCGTTGTTCTTGCTACTTACGATGTTTGTAGTATAGTTCGCCGGGCCCGTGCGTCCGAGCGCGCCGTTAATCCATTGACGCTTCATTCAGCTCGAACGGCCGATCGCGAGAGTTGCGCAGTTCAATGTACGAGAAGACTAAATATACACTACTGGACGCTAGGTCTGTAATCGTAATCTCGGGTGTTTATTTTATCCGTACAAACATGCACGTCTAATCTCGCCCCGTAGCTCAAGATTTTACAACGACAAATGCGCTTATTCGGGTTTTCTTGATGATTCAAGCGATAAACTGAAAACTTGATAGTGTGCGACAATAATCTCAAAATCGGATAGAGATATTTACTTAGGAAAAATAGAGCCTTCATCCTTGAAAAAAGTAAATAATTTGGCGCGAAATTGTTATTTTTTTATTCACTATTCTTATCATTATTGATATGAATAATAATATTATTATTAATCCACAATTAGTAATTATTATTATACATTAAATATTACTCAAAGATCGGACTATTTCGCAAAACTTATTTCATCGAAAAAAAATACCTTTGACTAGCCGTTCAAACCGTTCGACGTTACATAAATGATTAGCGTTCGAGAATAGAAAGTCGCAGATTATATTCTGCGAATAACAATTTAACCGTGAAATAATTCCGCGCCGTGACACATTTCTTTTCGCAATTCGAATATGGAAAAAAAACCATTGAACGAATGAGATCGTTGTCGAGTCGAAGACCGGCGAGCGCGAGCGGAAGAGAGGCAAAAAAACGCTGCAACAGTGTAAGTGAGTTGGATGGACGTAATTGCCGGTAATACCGCGTAGTGACGAAGTAGACATCGACGAAAGGGGGGGAAACACACGGCGTATGAGTGTAGTTCTGCGTTGGTTCGCGAAAACAATTTCGGCTGGGGTCGCTAAAATATCCGTAGAACACGAGAGTTCGGCTAGTCTTGATGGCGCCTTTGTGCTTCGTTGACTCGCGCGCAGGGACAATTTTCGTGCTGTCAATAAGGGAACCCGGGGGCCTCGCAAACAGCGTTAAAACTCGTCAGGAACGTAGAAAGACTCTTCGTGCCCTGCGGATTAAACGAAATAAAAAAAATATCGGTCAAGGATACATAGACATTAATTTAATGTTTAAAAAAGTATATTTTGTAGAGAACAATTTATAAAAAAAAAAAAAAAGAGTGACAAAAAAAGGGTTGATATCGTTATTATTATCTTGATAGAAGGTCAAATAATTATCCGGCATTCCCACAAGAGCGGGCCTCGGATGAACCACAAATCATTCTCGAACCGACCCCTATGAGCGGTCGAATTACATTTCATTATAATAACCTACGTTGTAGTATGTGAAACGCGAGGCTGAAAGCCGTTTCTAAACGACTGTTCATGGTACACGGTACGCTACTAATTCGACTAATCGAAGTAGCATATGCAACCGGTGAAGAAACTCGGCGCGCACCGAATGAAAGAACCACGTGTGCGACAGACCCACGCCAGCAGACGTGCACTAACCGTTCGGCGAGCTTTATTGTTCCCGAGTGTTTCTGGCCACGCCATTGTTCTCGTTCGAGACTGCGACTACACGGCCGTCCCGATAGGCTCGCCTGGACGAACGCACCTCAGTGCATGCCTTCGAGTCCGCTGCAGTCCGAGTTCCGAATTGAAAATAACATTGTGCATTGAGCTCGCGACTTCCACGAAAGGATGACTAAATTTCCCAGACGACAGACCGACTCACGTAATAGGTAATTTATCGCCGCTGCCGCGGAGATAACCGCAGAGCCGCGGCTTTGCTGCACTGCAATCAAGTCCAATGTACCATTACTCGTATTCTCCTTTTGTTTTTCTATCGGCAAATGAGTGATCATTAGCTCGATCGAAAATCAACAATGAAAGAAACCCGCGGACTGGCTCTCGAGATCCAATCAGAAACATTCAGACAAAAGAACCGGAAATACAGAAAATTTATCAAATTTCGCGCTAAACTATTAGACTTGTTTTATTCTACCGGATACGTGAGTGATTAATTGGATAAATAGTGACAAACGAAAGAAAGAAACTCGCGAAAAACGTTTCAGCGTTCCGTGCAAAGTTCTTATTCCCAGAAAAAGCCGGAATACATAAAACAGCTCTTTTCTAGCTATTCTATTTCTATTTTTCTAGCTAACCGATCATTCTCTTTTATTCGCCCGGATGAATCAGTAACCAAATCGATCGTTCACGATGACGTTGATAAACGACGATTGAGAAGTTTCGTCTACGGAAAAAAAAATTAATATAACACCACAAAAAACTAATATACTTTTATTTATTCGAGCGTTGAATAAATCGTGTGAATTGGATCAATAAAAAAACGGACCCGCGAATAATTTCAACATCCGATTGAAATATTCCGTTTCGCGGAATAACGTCAAAACAACGCGACACTACGAAATTCTACCTAAATTGCGACATCCTGTTTTCATTCCCTCCGCTTTGAGCCATCAGTGTCACGCGACAATTTTCCGAGTACGCAATACAGCGACAATCGCGAGTTCCTATCATTGAGAAAAAAGTACAATTTTTCATCTCGTCGCGTCGGAGAACAAAACGAGAAGTTAAAGAAAAGAAATGCCACGTCACTCGGTTATCGAATACCCGACATTTCGTCACAAGACAGTTGCAGAAGAAGAAAATTCCGTGATAGAACGGAAAAGAGTTGTTCTTAAGCAGTGAGAATTCGTAATTAACCACTCCCGATGTCTCGCCGCAGCGATGACTGGATTTTTCCTGGTACAGTTGCGGCTTTCGTGTACGTTCGACGGTGGTTTATAATGTCGGTATTAAAGGTCGAAATCATACCGTTCGCTGTACTCGTATAATCATTGATGCGCTGCGACGCCAGCGTTGCGAGCGGGTTCGCCCGTCGTACGCTCGTGTGATCGCTCTCCTCGACTATATATCTTTATGCACGGATAGTATACATATATATACATTATTAGTCGAGCGCGAGAGAGTGCAACGATGCACGTGAGCGAGATGGTTTTGCCGCGCTCTCGTCCTGGCGTAGCGCTCGCGGGTAACCGGGCTAGAGACAGAGATGGAGCCTCTCGAGTAACGATAACGCGACCGCGAATGGATAGGAGCGAGATAGAGATGACTCGAAGCTGCGCGATCGACGCGCGGAAGCTGCACACCGAGACCGCTGACGATATCCCGCGAGGATGCTCGGAGCTTGTAGAAACGCAACGGAGCGCGTGCTCGATTACCGCGCGCGTGGGCGAGCTTCAAAAGCTCGCATCGCGCCGCGCTCGAAAATTTCGTATTCAACATGCACGAAATGTTGCAGAGAAGCGCACCGAGCCACAAGCGAGCGCGGTAGGCGTTTATTATTAATTCTGGGAACTCATCTGAGTCAATATACCGCCAACGACTAAATGATTTATTATCACGAGACTGAATTAATACAAACGTTGCGAAGGGTAAGCGATCAATTATTTGCCCGGTTCGACGATTAGTCGCGCGATTTGAATTACATTATTTCAATTGAATCGCGCGTAACGCGTTACAATTCATCGCAGAGATAAGAACTTTTTTTAAATGGAGTTCTGATAATTCGCGATGAAGTTTTTCATGTTTGAAATAAATCTGTAAGTTTTCTCAAATCTGTAAGTCCGGGAATGACCTTCAATTTCTTCAATGGCTCTTGAATTTTTATTTATTCCATTAATTATCGTTCCGTATTATTTATCTTATAATTTGATTTATTTCCACTATTTTCAAATGGCCTCGAAGATCTTAAAGAATGACCTAAAGAAATTGTGGAAATGATCTTCAGTTTTGTGCGGCCCTTTCGCCAGACACCATGTGTTGTAGATTTATCGAGCGAGAGATGAAAAAAAAATGAGTGTCCTCATATCGTCGCTCATGCGAACAAAAAAATGGGCTCAAGTCGCGTGAGATAATAATTGGAAAGCCGTGACGACCTCGACAGATACGAAAGTTTCCGTGTGCGATGGCGCTACACACGAGATTGAGAGATGATAAAAATAAAAAGATCTTTTGGAAACAATAAAGCTCAAGCGTGAATAAACGTCGCAGTGCAACGAGGTCGAGGCTCGTTCATCGCGAGCTCGGTCTTCTCTTTGCTCTATATCAGCGTGCCAGAGAATCGCGGCACTGCGCTTGCGGGGTTATTTTGCAATCTTGCTCCACTTGCTTCACTGTGCTCTCGGCTATGCGTGGGCAGGCTACACCAGTTGGGGGAAATACGGAATATAAAAAACGAGGATAAACAAAGCTATAAAAATTGGAGCCTGTAAGTCTCACGCTTCAGAGAATTATGGTCTGATAGGAGACGGAAGGGCATATCCGCTGTCGTTTTCTGGAGAAAATTATGTATGAAGCGTGTTTTTTCACAGTCGATATATTATTTACAAATATTATTTCCAAATAACCTTCCATACCCAAAACGCCCCGCAAATCCATGGTTAAGTTTGAGCTTTTCTTTATATGAAAATAAAATTTGTCAGATATTGTTGCAAATAATACATAATTTTCAATTCTTTGTCGATATTTTGCCTTTCCGATATTACAGCGATACAGCGATCTTTTTTCAATAAAAATAAACAATTAAAAAGTTTTTATGATAACGAAAATAAATTTTTATTTAACATCGATCTTTTGGTATTCGATGAAAATGGAACCAACGATAGGATATAACTGATTTTTTATTCGTGGATTTGAGTGCCGAATTGAGCGAGTCAATCGACACGGTTTTTTTTTCCGCTTCGACGCGAATCGCGCGTAACAAGCTGCGCGGGCGTGCTCGCTGATCGGCTCAGAGCGGTCGGTAAAATTTTATAACGTTTCCGTGGATTTTGTCGAGATAGAGGGAGAGAGAGAGGCTGCATGGGGTGCACGAAAATAGGAGCCGAGCTCGAGGATCGATGATTACGTCGCAGCGTTATAGCTGCGACGGGTTCGCCACTCGAGGCCATGGCCATCACCTGCAACACTCGCGCTGTACAGAAACTCGCGGAAAACGAGGCTAATAATTGTAGTACACAACGGCTAACCGTGGGGAGAGATGACGCTTGCGGTATGCAATTTCCCACCTGAGAATTTCAAAGCATTTCGATTTCGCGCTTTGATAGTAAAAAAAAAACTTTATCGCTACATTTATACATTAATTTTCAATTTTCATTCATTATTCGCGGTTGAAACTTACGAATCTTTTTCATTAAATTAACATTTTGTTTGCAAAAAAAACACTCGAAAAAATTACTTTTAATTCCTTTGAAAAAAACATTTTTATATCAAATTTTTATAAACAATTTTTTAATTGAGTTACGAGCGCATTTTATTGGCCTTCGACCAAATGGACTCGTCTCACGCGCCAAATCTATTCACATTTTTCTTTTCATTTTATTTCTCTCGTTTATCCTCACACGCGTCTGTTGCATTCCCGCATATTTTCGAAAACTCCGAGACACAAATACCGATACGGCAGTTGAATAGCGACCGGCATTAGATTACGACGTGGACACCAGCTGCTGCGGACTTTCACCGTTTGCCACAGGTGTATATAGTTTGCTCGTTTCGCTTGCGCAAGATATTCATTGGAAACTCATTAGTCGGCATGCCGACACGACAATAATTTCCAAGTATTCCCTTTTTTATTCTTCAGAGACTTACTTAAATGTAAATAAAAATGTTCACACTTTTATGATTTAAACTTCATCAATATTCAAATTTAATCTAATAAATAAATAGATTAAACAAATAAATTCATAACATTGATTATGATATTATTTGTTTTCATTCGAATATTGAAAGTTAAAGTCAAACGGGAAACGAACATTTCTGAGAACGCGATTGATTATCGACTCGTATTAAGAGCAGCAAAAAAAATGTCGAATCGTAATTCCTCAGCCCTCGAATATCCGTCGCTAAATCGTCGAGTCCGTCGATCGAATGCGTCAGAAGTTCCGCGTATCGATGTGTTGCCAATAATTTCGCGGTCGCGTCGACTCGCGCGTCGATAACAATGTTTTCATTCAGATTGCGCGCCGAGAGTAGCGAGCGTCGTTCGGGCGAATAGTCGCGTTATCAGAGTGCCAACTTCTCAACTAGTTTACGTGTCGCAAGACGCTCAAGAAACTCGTAGGAACGAGTCCGAGACTCTCGTGAGCTGTCTCGAGAATCAGCAGACACTCGTTATCTCTTCATTTCCAGCGTTGTGCGCATATATATATGTTATCTGCGATGTGTGTTATGTATAAAGTGATAATGTCTCGAGTGATATAGACCGTACCAGGTACGACGAGAATTTCATTCTGCTTCGTCCGCAGTTTCTGCCTTCGTTGAGAAATCGCCTTTTGTCCGCGCACAAAGTCTTTTCGAACCTCGCACTAAAACAAAGCATTTTCTTTTGATCGAAGAATTTTTTCCGGTTTTTTTTTTTTTTTTGAGCGATTAGATAATAGACGCACGCGGAGTGAATGTGAAAAAGAGTTCGTTGGCCCGGAAGCGAGTCGAGGCGCGTTGCACTCCCGGTGACTCTCGGGGAACACGCACCCAAGGCCCGTAGAACGTTCTCATCCGACCTCCTATTTTCATTGCAGCTCGCGAACGAAAAAAGAAAAAAAAAACGTACCGATAAAGACAATGGGACGAAAAATCGTTCGGCCTTCTCAGCATTTCAATCGTTGAATATTAAAACGCGCATTTTTTTGTATAATCCAAAGCAGGTTATCGAATGATTCATTGAAATGCGATGCCTCAAAAAGTACATTGTATCGCGAAAAAAGTTTTCTGCATGTCGATCTTCTCTACGTATCCGCTAAAGACTAAAAAATATAATAAATCAAATAATTACAATAAAAAATGTTAAATCGTAAGAGTGAACAAGAATAGAAAATAATGATTATAATAATTCAATAATTTTATTATTATGTAATGAAGAATAATATTAATTCACTGCATTTCCTCCATAAGCATATAAATCCAAAAATCTGCAAATTCTTTTCTCGATTTTTTGAGCCCGTATAACAGTTCAAACTATTCGCAGATTCGTGACGTCCGCGTTCAGTGTACGCGCAGACTTCCTACATACGTTTTTCTTTGTCTCCTCGCTCAATGTTGACACGAAGCTCGTCTTTATTATAATATTTTTTCCTTCAGCCTCCAAGGATTCGTATGCTTCGATTGTATCTGCCGCGCATAATGTTTCGCTTCTTTGTGTGTCCCCCGAACGACCTTCCGCGACGAGCGGTCTAAGCTGCGAACGTTACGCTCGCGGAGGCTACAGAAATGCATTCGTGCCCCGTCGGATCGTGTCTACGATCGTTGTCGCCTTTATCATTATCGCGTCGCGATAACGTTGGCGAAACGACGCGTGGGCTCAATTTCGAGCCTCCGATCGCTCGTTGCATTGCACGAACTTTATCGCGGATGCGCATCCCACATCCTGTGAATCATTGAACTATATTTACGGTGTTCCCCCCGTACGTTGTTGCTGGGTTGTGTTACACGCGGGTAAACGAATTAGCCGTCTCTCACCCTCGCAGACGAGGCGCTGGAGTGGTTTAGTGCAGTTCGGCGCTGGTCGAAGGGTCGAAGTCGAGAGAGCCTCTGTTTATATGCGCTATATATATATACGCACATACACAGTCCGAGCGTTATTTATATATATTAGGTGCTCGGCTAGCGAACCTTCGTAACCACGAATTACAGACCGTCTGGACTGTCTGGGCCCATACGATAACGAAATTCGACGATGTACACTATCTCGCGATGCACTCTTGTTACGCCGGATACGCGATAACGAAAGCTCAACGGAACTGCAGAGCTTTGGATTAGTAATAAATAATCGCTCGATCCCTTTCGGTCGAGTTATTCATCTTTTCTCCGATCTTTACGCTCGACCTATCGACCCTGAACTTTGATAAGACTCGCCAGTTCATCGTCGTGCTCGCGTTACCGTAGTTTTATTAGTGTGGAACCGAGATAAGATGCCTGAAACGTGAGAAAGCGATAGCGATGCATAGAACTCGTCGATGAGTCATTGTCGATTGATGAATAACAGATCAGCATTCCTTTTTTTATCTAAGCGATAATCCTCTGGTTTTTCGTCGATTTTTATTACGAAAAACTATTTATTTTTTATAATATTTATATCTTCGTATTAGTTATTTGAATTTTTTTTGTAATTGTTAGCCGCGCGACGAAACTTGTGTTCTGCTCGGAATGATTCATCGGCCCGTTCATCGTCTACAAGCACATAAATTATCGGGGCAGCGCGGAAAAAAATTGGTCATCCAATTTTTTTTATTCGTTCGTCTCATTAAATAATAACATCGATTGGTTCGCGGAAAAATGTGCGTCACCGTAGACCCGAATGTACTCAACTGGGACTTTGCGTTCCGCGCTCGAAGAGCATATCCGATAAATATACTATACGAAGCGCGTAACGCTACACGCAGGAATTCGATTAGACGATTCGATGTGCCGCGGGAATGCAAATATTTGTCACGCTTCTGTTGTGAGCCAGTCGAGGCTTCTCCTCACCCCTTTGTGTTCTTCCGTCACGTTGCGCACTCGTCGATTCCCTTCGGCGTTCGCCACCGTATGGTTTTTTCGTCCCCCTCGACCTCGAAGCTGAGCTATGAAGATTTTTTTTTCTTTCACTCGCAACGCGCGCGACACCCAGTCGTAATAACGCCCCGAGAGATTTCAGGCGAAAATCCGATGAAATTTCCGCCTAACGAGTACGTTCACGTCGTCGTAAAACTCGTAGGGACGAAATCGCAAGGGCGTATCTCGCGGCCGTCGTGCGGGGAAATACGCCCCGAGGATTCAAGTCGTTTCGCATATTGCCTTCGGTACACCGTAGGGCTCGCGTATGCACGTGTTTATTGCACGTTCTCGCGGTGTACGTATACGACGTAGTCGGTTTGCCGTGCATGTCGCCCGCATCTGGTGGTCGGGGTTGAAACTCTCCTCGTTTCCTCTTCAACGAATTTCCACGCTCGAATACCGCAAGGCTCGCACAGACTCCGTACACGAGCAAGGCATACAGAAACCGAACGGGCACGCTAAGGGGACCCAGATGGAACTTGCTTCCCCGCGGATAAACGCAGTCCCGGCCGCACAAGCTTCTTTACGATCCTCGGCGTTTCGCTCTCGGATTTAATGCCGAATCTCGCTCTTATATAAAAAATATAGATGTACAAGGTCAGAAAGAAAACAATGGTTTATACTTTTTTTTTTCAAATAGCTCAGAAATATCAATGGAAGATATCGGAGAGCAAAGTAATCGTTTAGAAACGATACTTATAAAATGCATAAAATTTATAACATT
This sequence comes from Ischnus inquisitorius, assembly GCA_963924025.1. NCBI lineage: Eukaryota > Metazoa > Arthropoda > Insecta > Hymenoptera > Ichneumonidae > Ischnus > Ischnus inquisitorius. The sequence continues at coordinate 12,536,761 of OZ001250.1, forward strand.
TAGAAAATTCATAAAATGTATAAAAATGTTTTTCTCACTATGACTACTTGTGAATGCAATAAATAAAATAAATATAAAAAAATGGATGAAACACTACTTTTTAAGTCGAACAACTTTCCACATCCACTACTTGTGAAAGGGTTGCAAAAAGCTAAAGGAACGCAATGCCAGTCGTAGCAGCTGAGACTAACATAAGAATCAAAGTCTTGAGATAAACATTCGTCGTTCCGTTCTTCCTTTGAACTTCAAACTCCGCGGAGGCTTCTGAGCAACAAACTGTGCACAACGAAGCGTCTGCGAAGTTTGTCGTCTATTTTCAATCTTTTTGGACGAACGCTCGTTGCGGAATTAGAGTTTCTTGTGAAGAGAAAAAAAATTACAGAACAGCGGGGAGATTTATACAATCTCTGTTCGCGAGGATTTTCTTTGATTTTCTTGTCGGCGCGGATGCAAAGGGTTGATGAGAAAGGTACAGAAAGAACTGGGGTAGATGAACTCGGTGGGTGTTCTCTCGTTCGCGGCCTTTCGACCCCCTCTGGACCAGCTCGCACGTGAACGATAGCCTTGTTCTCCGAGCTTATGTACCCGGAAGACGTTATGTGCATATACGCACACCCGCGCATAACTCAAACAGTGTAGAAACTCGAGCTCGGCACACAAGCGTCTTTTTCCCCCTCGCGCCGCGGCACGGTTTTGTTTATGTAGTTCACACGCGTACAACCAAACTCGTGTGCGAAACACAAAGTCTGTGTATGACGAAGAAACGCATTGCCGTTGAAACGCAGACGTCGCCGCCAGCCTAAACGAGAAACGCATAGAGAACCGAGAGCGAGAGAATGAAACTGGGGAAAACCGAGCCGCGGAAGAAACGGCGAGGGTGACGAGAGATGGGAAATAACAGAAAGGAGAAAAAGGGTCGAAAACAAAAGTAGGGTTCATCGGTGCACGCGAAACCTCCCGGAGCCATAAAAATTCGAGCGTATATTTTTCTTTTTTTACCTCGCCGTAACTCATTGCAGTTCTCGTCGCTCAACCGCAACGCGAATGAAAGAACCACATAGGCATTTATGTACGGGAAACAAAAGAGTTTCGAGCCTTCGGGCTAGGCTGAATTTGCGCGAAGTGAAAAGTCTCGTCGCGAGCCCTCGAGTCCCGCGAAATATTTCGATTAATATCCCGAGCCTTTTTGCATACGTACGCGTGTAGTCGATGCAGATATTCGTCGAACAAAGACCTCTCGCCTGTGTGCGTGGGCGAAGTGGGGATGCTTTGATTTTTCTCTTCTTTCTCCTTTTTTTCTCGAGTCTGTCGCCGCATTCGAGATAAAAACGGTTGGAACTATAAAAAAAATGCATCGCTGAACCTTGGGTCGACTGGTAAAGATAAGGGAAACACTCCAACTGTATTTGCTCGGGGAATCCCCATTAAATGGAGCATACGAGCGTTTGCTCTTCCACTCTTAAACAAATGTGATATACAGCATTTTTTATAATCTTGCATTGGATGAAAATCTGAACAAAACAAACAACTACATACAAGACGCTGGGAACAAAAAAAATATAGCCTGCCGGTAATTTTTTAATAATATTTAGATATTATTATTTGGAAAAATCAATCTTTGCAGCATTTTCCATATGACAAATTTATTCCAGATTTTTATCCCATTGAGAAGTATTCAAAATTCTCTTTGAATCTTATGCTCGGCCAGACTTGGGCGTACGACCTTAAGATCGTGTAAAGTCGACTAAAGAGTCCTTCGAAAACAAGCTCATGAATTTTCGGATTCGGAGAGCTGAATAACAAGTATACTGGAAATAAGGTGGGAGCGGAGAGGATTCGTTCGCGAAGAAGAAAAAGGTCCATATCGGCCTTGACTGTGACAACCGGCACCTTCGCGACGCCTACGCCTTGTTTCTCTGAGTGCAAACGTACCGGAAGAATATATTTACGTTCGCGTCAAACCTTGGACGGACGAGCTGCGCGGGTTTTGAACCCGGGGAGCAATGTCCCGGAACAAAGTGTAGATAAATCTCTATGAGACACGATCTACAATAGCATCTATACCGAGGAAATTTATCGTCCAATTTCGAGACCAGTGGAAAAAAAAGCGAAAATAATAACAAAATTTTCGTTCCACTAGCCCGAATCGTGACGCAATCCACGGAGGCAAAGTAGAGCGTTCCGAGAAGCTCGGTGACTCGCGTCGCCAGTCTCATTTCATCCAGATCATCCCGCAGGCTTTCGCGGTCTAATGGATTGCTTATGAGCTTCCGGTTTTTTCGAGACGCCTGGCAAGCTGACCACCGTCTTCTTATTTATTATTTTTTTTTTTTACAAATACAATCCGTCGTCGAGTCTACAATATGATTCATCGAGAGAGAGAGATCCGTCGCGTCACTGCGAAAAACGTGATCGCCGCATAATGTGCGTGCTCAGCACGTGCGGGTTTATGTGATTCAGACGATAACCGAGCGTAAAATTATCGTTAAAACGTCTTTCGACTGCAGCTGTCGCCGGACGAGGGGTCTTGGAAAAAAAATCACATTTTAATGAAAAAGAATCTTGATCGCAGATGTAGATCTATGTTTGTCGCGCTTATTATTCGATTTTGAAGAGCTTATCGTGCGCTGGAGTCACTGATATTCTTCGAACTTAATGCCTACTCAAGTAATGATAATTTTATAAAATATATGATATATTTATAGATTCATTATTATATATTACACGTTCAGTATATTTAATTATTGTTTCAAATATGATACTATATCATTTTATGCAACGATTCGACGATGGAAAAAATAATCGATAACACTTTCAATCGATTTATATATGCAGGAACAGATAGCAAAAAAAAAAATTCTTAGAACGATGAATTCCGGTGTGCGATGACCGATGTGTTGCGAGAAGAAAATTAACACCCAATCGATCTATTCATCGAGGCACGTAAAACAAAAGAATTCTTATAGCGGGTTGAATTTCTCTGCATTGTGACTCCACACCTACTACTCGACCTGATTCCTCAGCGTCACGTTCTTATCTTCTTCTTTTCTTCTTTTTTTTTCTTCTCTTTCTTTTTCCACTTTTTCTTCATCCTACCGACTAGATAAGTCTCTCGAAGTGGCAAGAAATAAGCCCACTTCTCTGTAAAACTCGGAACGTTCCGTAACAGGAAACGAGCCCTGCCTTAGCTCGCGATTCTCGCTCGCGTGTAATGGAACACCGATTATGTGGCTACACAGCACTTTTTTCGCTATCAATGACATCACGTTCTCCGTAGTACAGCATTACAACATTTTTCCACTTGGCAAAGAGCCCAGAAAAGAAAAATTAACGACTCGTATAAATTTTTGAGATTTTTTAATCGACTAATTTCTTTTCTTTATTTCATGCAGATTGGAGGAAATTGGAGCGTTCGGGGATCGATGGATCCTGGTCGGAGACAGTCCGGAAAACGAGAGCAGGAAGCGAATCTTCCAGGGATGTCCTCTTGCTGAACCGATGCCGATGAACAGAACGCGGAACGAGTTGGATAAAAGTTTAGAAGAATAACAGAAAGATCGAAGCGACGATGACTACGCTTGTGTGGCGGCTCGCGCTAGCGACGACACTTGTGGCTTTAATTGCCCTCGCCGCGGCGCATCTCGAAGGACCTAATGTTTGCGTGCGACAAGAAACGTGAGCATGAAAAAAAATAAAATGAAATGCATTTTCGAGACTAACATTCTGATTATTTGTTACCGATAATAATACGTTTATGTTGTTCAGGTATACGGTACAAGTTAATATATCGGAACAAAAGCCATACAGGGTGAGGGAAAACACTTGGTGCTTCAGCTTCCCACCGAGATGTTCGACGTACAGAATGAGTTTCAAAACCGTCTACAGGATACAGGTAAAGTCTTTTTTATATTCATGAAAAACTTGTTGATTTGTCAGGTCTAACTTGAAGTGGAACTAATTTTAAAAAAATTCTTTGGTTTCCTTTTAGACGTTAACGAAACAGAGGCCGATCGACGAATGCTGCAAGGGCTACGGTGCAACAGCGGGCGGGGATAGATGCGTGCCGATCTGTTCGGAAGATTGTCGTCACGGCACATGCGTTGCGCCTGATGAATGTAAATGCGAGACTGGATACGGCGGACCCTCCTGCGACATCAGTAAGCCCGATTTGATGATTCTTTCATCGTAATATCTCTATTTCACTACGCGATGAGAAATCATTAAAGCTGCAGTGAGAAAATGTTCGCGTTGAAAGGGATTGAAAAAAAAAGATTTTTATTCTTTTGAATATTCACATTTCGCCGCGTTTTGGATGAAATCTTCGAGCGAAATCTGAAAAACATTGTCGAGAAACCTTTATAAGCCCTTTTTATTGGTAAAAAAAACCAGCGTTGTAGCTGCCCTTGAAAAAGACTTCCCGTGCACGAAAAAGGAATATTCGCGTTGCAAGCAAAACCAGAAAATGCCTTCGGCTACAAAAACTCTCGTTTCAATTTTCCAGAATGTCCGCCGGGAAAATGGGGTCGTGCATGCAGCAAGGACTGCAACTGTCTGAACGACGCGTCCTGCGATCCCTTCGACGGAAAGTGCAGATGCACGAAGGGTTGGACGGGCAAGCACTGCGACAAGGAGTGCTCGCCGGATCGTTACGGGCAGGATTGCGGCGAGCAGTGTCGTTGCAGCAACGGCGGAAGCTGTCATCACATATCCGGCGAGTGTCACTGCGCTCCGGGTTACACGGGGCCGCTGTGCGACGATCTCTGTCCCGAGGGTAAGCACGGGGACGAGTGCAAGACCGAGTGCAATTGTCAGAACGGCGGCTCGTGTTCGCCAACGACCGGTGAGTGTTTCTGCACACCCGGCTGGATCGGTAGAGTTTGCGCGAATCGTTGTCCCGACGGTTATTGGGGTGTGAATTGCACGGAGGAGTGCAATTGTTACAACGGCGGTAGTTGCCATCACGTGACGGGCGAGTGTATATGCAAGCCGGGCTATCACGGCAAGCAGTGCTTCTACAGCTGTCCGAAAGGTAAATTTGGTCTTAATTGCACGAGTAACTGTACGTGCGAGAACGGGGCCACGTGTTCGGCGATCGACGGTAGTTGCATCTGCAGTCCCGGCTGGACCGGCGAGCTGTGCCAAGATCGCGCGTGTCCCGACGGACATTGGGGCCCCAATTGCAAAAAAGTCTGCGAATGCAACAAGAACAACACGGAACTGTGCCATCCTTGGACCGGCGCTTGTATCTGCGGCGTCGGTTGGGACGGCGCGACTTGCTCGAGACCCTGCCCGTACACGTATTACGGGAGGTATTGCGAGAATCGTTGCAACTGCAAGAACGACGCTCAATGCTCGCCATTCGACGGCACTTGCATATGCACCGCAGGCTTTCGCGGCAAGGACTGCGGCGAGATATGCCCGAAAAACACGTTCGGCGAGGATTGCGCGCAAAAGTGTTCGTGCAAGAACAACGCCACTTGCTCACCGGACAATGGACGATGCAACTGTACGGCAGGTAACGATGAATGCGATTGTTAACCGGGGTAGTCAATTCGAGTTTTGTTTTTCTGATTTATTCGAGAAGGAAGAGAAACGAAAAATCGCGAGAAGCGGCGGGAGGGAAAGAAGCGTTCAGTTTTTTGGATCGAGTTTCCTTTGATGTTTTCTCTTATGTTCATGCACGTTATGTCTCTCTTTATTTGTTTTGGTAATATTGCTCGTAAAGTTCGAATTTTCACGCGAGAAAAAGAGAGATCGAGAAATAACGGGTAAGTGGATGAACGAAATTTAGTAGTTGAATTTACTATGCCCGTGTGAAATTTTGCCAGGCTGGGACGGCGTACTGTGCGATCGTCCGTGCGCCGACAAGTCGTTCGGCAAAGACTGCGAAGGCAAGTGCCAGTGTCACAACAACGCAGCGTGCAATCCGCAAAATGGTAAGGAACCGCGACGAGATTGAAGCGCCGCAATTTTTTTCTTCGAACACCCGACGAGTCTCTTAATATATTTTCTTGCAAAATCACGGATTCGTTAATCATTCATATGAGCTGAAAAAATACAATTCGTCAATCTCAAGAACTCGTTCGATGATAAACAAAAAATTGGGCACTTGACCTCGTATATTTTAAGGTGTTGTGGGAAACTCTCGTGTATCTTTTCGCACCCTCAGAAAGAAAAATTATAGTACTGCCTCAATCTTAGTCATCCGTCTTATTCGGTAAAATTGTTTTTGTTCTTCGAGCACGAATCTCTGTCTCGTTTGAAAGTATTACATTTTTCTTAACGCTGTCCGTACCGATGAGAGATTTTGTCGAACTTTGAAGTGTTGTATAAACCTCGTAATCAATTAGTCGTTTCCCGCAAAACTGTCTCTCGTTTGCACTTGCACAAAAAAAACCACGCATCACCCGTTCTGACGTTCAGGCACATGCACGTGTGCCGCTGGCTTCACCGGGAAACACTGCGAGGATCGTTGCGAGAAAGGATACTTCGGTCACGGTTGCGCGCAGTCTTGCGACTGCGACACGGATAACACGGTGGACTGTGATCCCGGCACCGGACGATGTATCTGCAAGCCCGAATGGCGAGGTTTGTTATTCATCGATAATTCTCCATAGAAAAGAAACAAGAAATTTAAAAAAGCTTCGAACTAATGAACACGGCAAGTCGGAACTTTCGATCGATAATCGATAAATTTTAATCTCCAAACCGAAACAAATTACAGAGACAAATAATTACACGAGCCCGTAACAAGCTTGAGCATAGAATTTGATAATTAACGCAGAGTAAACGTTGCAAGAAAAGAAGGAAAAAATACACGCAGATATGATAAATAAAAAAAAACAAAAACAGGAATACGATGCGAGACTCAGTGTCCAGCCGGTCTGTACGGCAACGACTGTCACTCCCAGTGCAACTGCATGAACAATAGTTCGTGCGATCCCGATACCGGAAGCTGCGTTTGTTCGAGAGGCTGGGAGGGTCCCGACTGTTCGCAACCCTGCAAACAAGGCTTTTACGGTGTCAATTGTCAAGAGAAGTGTCCCGAAAAGATGTCCGGTAAGATATCCGACGACGATTGGGGGTTTTCAAGAGTGACACGCATTTGTCGTACATAAACGCATGGACTTTGGTACGAAAACTATACTTGAGCTTGATGTAGATAATTATGCTTGCGCGTGGGACGCTTCCTTTCGCTCGCTTTATCTCCTCCGCTGTCTCATAACTATTTACACCACTCAATTCATCGTAGTTTAAAAATTATATCTTGTATTACGATTTTTTTGGTTCGAGAGTAAAAGAAAAACAGATGCACGCTTTAACACAATGGTAGTTTTGGTTTTAGTTGATTCACGTTGAAGTAGCGTATTCGTAATAAGTTAGAGAGAGTAAAACTTCTTTCGACGAACGGATACCAGGTAATTTTAACGGTAAGTATACGCTCAGGATACGAAGAAAATTGTCATAAACTACGAGAACAAGACGTGCATTTTTTTTTTTGGGAAATATATGAAGAAAATATCATCGATTTCGTGACATTCTCTCTTTCGCTCTCTCCCTCCCTGCTGCGACGAAGAGATAGAAATAAAAACTATGGAATATAAACGGAAAATGATGTAGAATTTTTTTTAACTGAAATTCTGTAGTCTTTTTCTATCATATTTTCGAAGGTTCTTCGGTTAATCGGTCGATTAATCAAGGGTCAAAAATGTAAAGTAGGTAAAGTTATTTGGGTGAATTAATCGCAGAATCGATGAACCGAAGTTCTTTAAAAGCGGGAGTATCATGTCGCTCATTGCCGCTTCAAATTGCCTCTAAGCATCGTGTCTCGACGTTGTATGTTTCTCATCGTGCAGATCGTTTAACTCCTTCGTTTCGTTTTTTTTTTTCACGCATTGATTCAGGCAACATGACCTGCGATCACGTGACTGGACAGTACGTGTGTCGACCCGGTTACCTCGGCCTCACCTGCGAGCATCCCTGCCCGCCCGATAGATACGGATTGAATTGTCAGCATCACTGCGACTGCAAGAACGACGGAGAGTGCCATCACGTAACGGGTAAATAAAATCACGACGATTCTCCATTACGCCTTTGAACGAATATCAATTATTGTTAAACGATTTAATTTTTTATTTTATTATTTACTTTAGGTATTTGTCAGTGTCGTCCAGGCTGGCAAGGAGAACGATGCCAGATACCTTGTCCACAGGGAACATTCGGCGTTAATTGTACGCAACACTGCAAGTGCCAAAACGGTGGTCAGTGCAGATCGAACGACGGACATTGCAGATGCGCGCCCGGATGGACCGGTGCTCGATGCCAAGAAGGTAAAAAGGAATCGATTTATCGATTTTTTCCACAGGTGAAACGTAAATATTCGGACCACAGTCGAGTTTTTTCAAAAAACCGAATTTCATTGTTTAAGATTCATTGAATAATTTATAATAGTTTTTATAAGAGCGTCGATTGTTCAGCGTTAACATTCAATTGTTTCGGCAATTTCGAGGTGCGATCGGAGCTGACCTCGTCGAATTTACGTCTCAATGTATATGATTATTTCATCGCCATGGCGAGTAAAGCCGAGAAAGTTATAAACGAAACATTACCTTGCTCCAGTCTGCCCGGAAGGATATCACGGCGATCAGTGCATGGAGCCCTGTGAGTGCAAGAACGATTTCTTCCTGTGTCATCCGGCACGAGGTTGCATATGTCGGCACAGCTACACTGGTAAACTATTTGACAAAACCGTCGAGAATCTCACACGGAAATGAAGTATATTGAAAGTGAATCGCTGATTAATTCCACATATTTTACACGGAAAGTAGTATATTGCGGATCTATTTTATGTTTTTTGCATATACGACTTTTTTCCATGTGCGATGCTCTGAAACATTTCTTTAAATCAATTGGAATTTTTTAAAAATTACGTTCGTTTCGTTTCTCAGGACCGAATTGCGACATCGACTTGACATTGGAAAGAGTCCACGAAACCGAAGAATCCGGCTACGGTAGCGCGGTAGCCGGAATATTCGCCGCGATAATGGTGATAGCGATAACACTCGCAGCTTGGATGTACCATCGTCGTCGCGTCGTGAATCTCAAGATGGAAATAGCGCAGGTGCAATACATCGCCGAACCCGTCACGCCTCCAGGTATGATGAAAAACACATTAATTGCGATCGCACGCAAAAAGAAATCTAAAGAAACAATTTTATTTATTTGTGATTCAGAAGTTTTATCGTGTCTTTCTTTTGTAGACCGCAACCAATTCGACAATCCCGTCTACTCGTTCCAAGGAAACACGCGAACGGACGACGGAACCGCGGCTTTGTTGAACAACGGCTTGATCAGAAATAATCTTGGAACGAAGAACGTCAACAGCGAGAGGGCCAAATTAGGACCGGGAGCTTGCGGGGAGGACGATGATGAGAGTTGCAAAGGTCCTTAATTCAGCTAATTCGATAACGCGATAGATTGTTCCAGTTTATTTTCGCAAGATTTTTTTTTCTAACGTGGTTAATGATTTCAGGCTCCTACGGCGTGCAGTACGATCACACGGCATCGATGAAGAACAAAGACGCCGATCTGGGCAATCCGAACGTGAACGTTTATCACAGCATCGACGAGTCCGACGGCAAAAAGGCTGAGCATCTCTACGACGAGATAAAGCAGAACAACGGTGAATTGGAGTACGACCATTTGGACTACACGCGACCGATGAGCGCTTGGAAGCCGCACTATCAAAGAATGGCGAACGGTTTCGGGCCGCGCGACGGCAGCGGTACGAGCAAATCGAGTCAACCGGATCCCGAACTCGGCGGTACATAAGAAAATCGTTAAAAAGAAAGAATGAACAAAAAAATCTTCCCTATCTCTTCGATTCCAATTTCGAGACGGTGAACAATGTTTTTTTTTTCTTATTTTTTTTATTACTGTGAGAAACTTCGAAAAAAGAAGAACAAGAAGAAAAAAAGATGAACTTTGTGCTTACAACGATTCGAGATACTGCCGGTGATTACTTTGAGCCTGAATTCTCATACGTATCGATCTCTTACGATTTATCTTCGCTCGATCGAGCGTGCATCCGGTAGTCTCTCATCTTCGAACTATCTCGTTTCCCTTGAGGCCCCCTCGACTCTTCGGAGAAAGATCAAATCCTGTAGATCACTCATCTGTAGTTTCGGATGTTAAGCATCCGATAAGGGATTAGTCTAGTTATAGTGTTAGTCTCATCAAGTCCGTAAGGATTCGTCGCTGTTGTATATAAGAAAAAGAAATTAAATTCAGCGACTGAACGTATGTTAATGGCGCTTGTAAATAATTGTCATATTCGATATAAATCGTGTTAAGCGAGAAATTTGCGAGAAAGAGGTAAAAACAATATTAGGGACGAATCATTCCAGCATCGATGAATCTTACTGGGCAGCTTTCGTCTAGATGCAAATCTCGAATGACCATCGATCATCGCGACTCGTCATCAAGATTAAAAAAAAATTACTTCCCGATCAATTTAAACACAAACGAAATATCGATCAATTATATAAGAAAACGTATGTATATCATATATATATATTCTATGTATTTGAGGAAAAAAATTACGCCATTTGCGTAAGATCGTTACGTGCGAAAGACGAATGATTGATGTGAGAGAATATTAATGATCGCAGGTGCAGCAAGGCCGATTCAATAGTAGGCAAAAGCATCGCGATACGCAATACGTTTTTTTTAATTATTATTTTAATTGATATAACGTTGTGTCTGGGGTCGTAATAGCTGTTTCCAAGCGTGAGCGAAGCTTGGAAAAAAAACGTGTTTCAAGACACTTTGTTCGTAATAATTCGAACTAGCCGAGTCTTCCGGCTCTGGGAACCGATCTTGCGACTGTTGTTAGCTGTGATAAGAACAAATTAACGTTACGACTCGCGACAACGCGCGTATACGCAAATCTATACAGTATAATGAAATCATTGCAATAGCTTCTTCGTTTTAACGTATCACGTAGAGTTGCGTCATTTACAGAAACGTCGAAGAAAGCAGCGAGGTTGAATTAACGAAAGAGAGAGAGATCGACGCGAATGAATGTAATAAGAATTTGTAACGCATATCTATTGGGAGTGAATAAATCTATAATCGAACGGAGACTAAATCAATCACGCGTAACACTCGGAACGATTTTTATTGGTGATTTATCGGAGGCCCATCGATGCAATAAGGTGTATCGGTGAAAACGAGAGATAAAAGAACATTTCTTTTCTCTTAATATTTATTACCCATCCATAAATCTGACGATGGAATTCATCCATATGGTATACTCGAGCCTATCGTAAATACGACTTGTTTTTTTTTTTGTTTTCGTATTATCTATATTTATTGTAGATATTTATACTTTGTTTATAGTCTATACTTGCTTCGTTCACTGATCGAATTATAACTATGCGCTATTTAGACGAGTAGAATTCGGTTCACGGTATATTTGTATTTGAAACTTCGATGCTTCTCGGGTGGGCATAAAAGGTGAGTGTTTTTCCTACACGAACGGCGCCACCGGAAATAGTCGTTAAGGACTGTGCGGCATACGCATTACGGCCAATCGATCGAAGCTCTCGGCACAAACGAGTGAACCGTCTCGACGACGAAAAAAAATGATATTTACACACCCATAGATCCTATTTACGAAAACGAATCGCGTGCGATCGTCGAAAAGACTCCTTGCTCGGTCGTTCGACGCTTCGGTCTTCTTATCGTTATTCTTTCTCGTTATATGATGTTTTTTTTTCTGTTTCTTACTTTGAAATCCTTGAAAATCAAAATCGGCAACGAGCCTCAAAGAACGGCGAGTCGTTCGATCGATATTTATCATCGAGTCCGAATCAATCGACGATCTTTTGGTAACACACATTGAATTTTATTTTTATTTTTATCATGGTTTATAGCTTCGTTTTGCAATGCGGATAAATGCATTATACGATCTTTCCTTTTTTTCCATTAATCTAACTCTTCCTATAATATAATAGTTATATGCTTTATATTATAAAACGGCACGACGTCGACAATTCTACATCTAAAACGTTTTTTCCATTTTTTTTTTCATTTTCTTTCTTTTGTCTATGTACAATAAAATCACTCGCAGATTCGATCGGGGTGATCGAACGTCGCGATTATCTCCAATTGGTTTGATTATTAGATTACAGCTTCAAATTCATCGAGCTTTATGATTCACTATAAACTTTTTTCCTCGTCTTCTGATTCTCGGCAGTGTCAAGGATACTCAGATCGTCGCGTATCTTAAGGAATACGTTTATTTCAATTTTTCTTCTCACGACTCTCTCACCGTGCAACGTTATTTGCGAGCATCGCGTCGCGAAGACTCGCAAGTGGCGCTGAAAAAAAAATCTTTCACTGTTTTTATGTACCGGGAAGCCGTTTTAGTTTGTCAATCGAGAGGGCGGATTTCGTCGAACTTTCGAAATGCGAGAATCAACTGGGCAGTGTCAAGGAAGAAAGGTAATCGATGATTCTTCGACAATCCTCAAAATCTTTTCTCTATTATTTTCCTTTGCTTCGTTATCTACTTATACGACAATGTCCTTACATATTTGAAAATTAAAAAATAAACACAACGATACGTTCACTTCTACTTAAATTACATGGCACGTTTGAGTCCCGGGGCTCGTTAAATTGTTCGGGAGTTTTTTCTTTTCTTTATGGACTTTTCTGTTCGGGAACGAATCTAAACGCGAAACGTCCGTGGATTCTTCGAGTTAGGCGCGAGACGATCGTTTCTTTAACTTGCTTTTATGAACGGCAGCTAACTTGAACATTTTTTTCTTTGCTTTTTTCGTTTTTTTTTGTTTTTTAACACATTCTCGACACATCGGACGAGTGGACAATTGAATTTTTTCGATGCCATCGTCAATTCGCAAAGCGACGAAAAATCGTGCGTAAAGTTATTCGAAGCCGATTGGTCTCTACTCGAGAGACGCGGCGAAGCGCATTCTCTTTCGCTTGTAACGCAAACGATAATGATCATCGTTGTTCGCCGACGAGCCCGCCAATCTTCCGCGTCTCGATCGTCCGCCCGTTATTTCCGGTCTGACTCGACGAAGGCCCGGTATCACCCGTCGATAGGTCGCGTCGACGCGACGACGCTCGTGTGTACGTCCGTAATCGCGCGACGCGCCACGGGCGTCCAGTGAATTCGCGAGTCCGGTCGTAGATCAGAGATTATCCTCGTCGACGCCCCCGTAATTCTCGTCGCTGTCCTGACGATCCACCGCGACGAAGGCCATGGAAAATCCTTTGTCCGACACCGTCTCGTCCGTTCGGAATCTCACAAGAAGAGCTTCGTTCATCGAGACGATATCGCTGACGTTCTGAGAGAGTGGAAGAGGAAAAAAGAAAAAATGTTAATCTCGTGATCGAAGAATCCTCGAAGTAAATTATAAACTTCACGATTACTCACGGAGTTGCCGCAGAACTTTCCGTAACTCGGACCCGACGAATCGAGACCCGAGTAAACTTCGACGAAATCGTAGCCGCAATCTTCCTCGTACTCGACTTGGAAGGACAGGAACGTTAGATGAACATTCTTGCCGATCGGCGCCTCGATCGTCCAGTCGCAATCGGTCCTGTGATCGTATTTATGACTGCCGTATCTCGCGTGAGAATATATGTGCTTGACTCTCTCCGTCGCCATCAAGTGACCGCCGCAGGCTGTAAAAACAACAAATTCTAGTCAGTAATCGATAAGATTAACTCAATAACGCAGATAGTTCTAATAATTACTACTATTAAGGAGCTGGATCGACCTCGTGTGCCAGAAAATTACAAAAAACAAAAATACAAAATTGTTTACCGGTCGTGTGAGTGGCGAGAAAACCCTTTCGCTGCACCGAAGCGTCGCTCTTGAATACCATAAACATTTGATTGGATGTGGCGATTATCGGATGGGGTTCTTTGGTGCCGCAGAAACGTCCGAGTGTGTGACTGTCCGGCGAGTCCCCGTCGTATATCGCGATGTGATCGTAAGCGCATTCCTGATGCGGTTCCATCTCGAAGACTTTGAACATCTGAGCACGAAATCGGACCGTTTGAAAAATGATCGATGGATAATGAGAAAGCTACCGGGATTTTCGTTCGTTATCGACCGTACCAGTTTTATGCGATGACCCGGCGTCGTCGTGAAGTGCCACACGCAGTCCTTGCGACTCGGATAATTGCTCGGATAATTGGGTGACGTTATAGTGCCGACCGGCGCTGTGATCTCGTACTTGCAACCGCCCTCTTTGCAGTCGTGACCGTTCTCGTGAAGCGTGAAACCATTGTGACACAGACACTCGTAAGAGCCTATCGTGTTACGACACTCGTGTTGACAGCCACCGTTGTTGTTCGAACATTCGTCCATGTCGGTGAAAAACACACCGGCGAAACCGGACTTTTGGATGCTGAAATTACGTCAATCAACACATTTAACCACGGGGTCTTGGGAATTTCATAAAATTCGCAAAAGGTCGTAACTTTCGTGTAAGAAAAAGCGCTGTTGCGTCTCGACGCGAAGTACTTGGAAGTAATTTTTTTTTAGAAGCTGATATTTTTTTAATTTTATTTTTCAACGAGAACTTCTGAAATTAATGAAGGTATAGGTCAGAAGGAGTTGGAACAAAGTTATTACCTGTTATCAGAGGTAAAAGTGACTTTCATGGAATTCCCCTCGGACGTGAGGAGCTGCGGTATCCTCGAACCGCAGAAGACTCCGTGCTTCCGTAGAATGTCGTCGCCGAGTTTGCTCGCCACCTCGACAGAGTCGTACTCGCATTCCTGCGGGAACATCTCGCTTCCCTCGAGATCGAAATGCGTAAAGTTGAGAGTTATACGATATTGCGGCGGTGCTATTATTTCCCACACGCAATTCTTGTTCCCCGGATACGTTTCCGGAAACGATGGGCTCGTTATCGTGCCGTTCGCCAAATCGAATATTCCACCGCAGGCATCTGCAATTGTGACGACGATAGAATTGATTTAAAGAATTGACAAGTTAAATCGATAAGTCATATTTGAAAGTAATTAGTACTCAATAACAGTGAATGAAATTGAAAAAATAAGATAAACGACTCGATGTCCAAAGAAGCACCCTCAATTATCCTTTTTTTTCTCCACATTAAATGTGCTAATAATTTAGACTCGCGAAGCTTCGATTATTTGCGAGTGTATTGCATCGGGCATTCGTGGGCATTGATTATTGCAAATAGTGTCGATAAATTAAGAACGACAGGAAGGATGAACGATTAATCATAACGTTTGGCTCGAGCGGTCTGTTGATCGATTGACGTATCGATCGTAAATTTATAGCTCGTAAGCAGCGAGAACGCGAAACCGGCAATCTGTGGATGAGCGACGTCGACAGATGCGTCATCATCAATCTCGTTTAGCATCGGCTTCGCAGTTTTGACGCGAGGCTTCCCGCGAGATACATCGCTAACCGCGATACACTTTGATTGTCGCGAATCGTCATCCATCTCGCGTTTTCCGTCGATCTTTACAAATAATTTTCTTCGTACCCTCGCAATGCTTTCCGTCGGAATGGAGCTCGTAACCGATTCGACATGAGCACTCGTAACCGCCGAGGGTGTTTATGCAGTCGTGCTCGCATCCGTGATCGGTCAATGCGCATTCGTCGAATTCTAAAAGAAAAAAATCGATCAAATCATAGTACAGAAGAATCTTACAACATTTAGGGAAAAACTTTGAAGAGAAAATTGGCAGTGCGAACCTTTCATAAACGTCGCGGAAAAGCCGGCTTTTTGAACGGACCCGTCGCTCACGAATTTGACGAGAAGTTTGTTTCCCGTCGATCTCAAGTCCGGCGGAGCTTTGTAACCGCAGAAAACACCGATGAGCGGCGACTCGGGACTGTGGCCGTCGCGCACCTCGACGTAGTCGTACACGCAATTGTCGTGATTCTCGATCTCGAAGGACTGGAACTTCAGCGCAACTTGATAGTCCTGCGGCACCGAGAGCCGCCAGACGCACTCTTTGCTCGATTGATATTCCTCTGGATAATTCGGCGATTCGAGGTGTCCGACGCCGTCCAACTCGACGTCGCCGCCGCAGACGGCCTCGTAAGAGGCCGTGAAACCTCGGTGATTGCCCTGACGACTCGATGTAACGTATGTGACGAGCATTCGACTTCCGGTCGATACAATGGCCTCGTGAATTTTTCCACTGCCGCAGAATCTTCCTGAATATTGTTGAAAAAATATGAAAATTCGATGAGAAAATTTACGTTGTCAATGCTAAGTATATTTAACCACCGGCCTAACGATGTGAAAGAAAAAAATAAATAAACTCGTAGAAACGAGCGAGGGAGCGATTACCTACCCAACGTCTTGCTCTTGTGCCAATATCCGTCGCGTATCTCAATGTAATCCGTGCGACAGTAGTCGCTCTTGAGAATATCGAGAGACGTGATATTCAGAACTATTCGCTCGCCGTGAGTGGCGGTTATTCTCCATTCGCAACGTTCGCCATCGGGCGGCGGTGAATTGTTCAGATGTATCGGCGAGCCGAAACTTCCGCTGTTCTCTTGAAACGTTCTTCCGCATTCTGTTCCGTTCGAAAAAAAAAATGTAACGATAAGATCAGTTTCGAAATCTTGTCGAAAAAATTTCGAGTCTAGAGAATCGTCACTGACTATGGCACTTGTAGAGAAGATTCGTCTGGGCTATATCGCCCTCGCTGAGACGAATTCGTTGGCCAATTTCCGGTCTCTTCTTCCCGTGATTCTCCATCGGCAGAATAGTGTCCAGGTAAGTACCCTTCGAGAATGTATTCTTCGCGTAATGCATTATCGAGTCGTAATCGTAAGGTAGACCCAGCGAATTGACTTCTTCCTCGGTGAGTTTGTTGAAATTGTATTCTTGTCCTGCGAATTCATCGTTCAATTTATCATAACACTTATCCGATACTTTATTTTCTAATACTAAAACAATTATCGCTCCGGAGTTCCGATGAGCTTTTGGATTCTATTGAATCAATCTCCAATAGCAATTTGTTCGGCGAAGACATCGTTGAGACAATATAACTTTAGTCTAATGAGAATTGTCGATCGATTGTGAAACTATCTCGATCCGTGGTTGTCGAAACGTCGAAAGGGACTCGAGCAGAAGAGTGGAAATTAGCGTGGAAACTCTGTATAAACTCGGCGGATCGGCACGCATAGTTCGAGCCTCGGTGAAGTGACGATAACATTCCGACTTAATCGAATCTAAATCAACGAGAGTTGAGTCAGTTCTGGAGATTAGCCGATGAAAACAGTAGACGTTGAACACGAGAGATAGGAGAAGGATGCCGGAGTCGTGAGAGAGTCACGTACATGGAGTAATTCTGCCGAGCGGGCCGAAGGGGGAGAGTTACACGCCCGCCGTTGTGGAACAGACCGAAACGCGAGCGGCAAGTTTCGGTATGTAAATCGTCGATAAGCTACCACGATAGAATAACCGTAGTCGTCGAAGTTATAGCCCGATGGCTGTGTCCACACTTGGCAAATATTGAACTAACGCTAGACCCTCCCCCGCTTTCCGTTCGAGCCAAAATGTTCCGTTATACACGCAGTAACCTTTAACGATTCATCGTTGGCTTTACTTTGCCGACCGCAAATTGCGCCATTAATCCGAAGGAAAAGCCATTTCTCTCAGCGGGTCAGAAGGGGCAAGGCTTGCTCGACGGCGCGACCTCCTCGTACCTCACCTCTTTCACTCTCAACCCGCGCCTCTCCCCCGCTCAAGGTAGTTTCATCCCTTAAACTGTAAACTGGCCGATGTCCACGAACACGTCTTGAAATTCGCCGAGAGTCACGTACTTTCAGAGATGAAGAAGAAGACCACAGGTATCCGACGGCGATGCGATAGTTTACGTGTTTTGGCATCGCGCGCAGAATAAATCTGTTTACAAGCTTCCCTTCCCCTTAACCTTTATCTAAATATCCAATCTGGTCACGATCGAGGATCAAGGGTCATATTGAACTTCGCTACGCGCGCCGAAACAATTATTTTACGGGATTAATATAAGAAAAAAAATGCTCTTTGTAATTTTAAACGAGAGCCTGCCGTAATAGCTCATTTCCGAAATTAAAAGAACTTGATCACCTCTGTTGTATTGCCGAAAAATGTAATTTGCGTAGATCGCTGGGGATTGAAATGAAGGGCGGTTGAAATTCAATTTCGAGATCATTTGGCGGACAAGTGGCCTCAGTAATTATACAAGCTTGACCTTTAGTTTGAGTCGAACGATGGTAGTTGATTTCGATTTGAGTGTAGAGTCGAGAGCTTTGATCGTCGATTTTGGTTTCGTCGTTATAAACCGTTCCAAAGGGCGATTAGGTCGAGTGCAGCTTGACCCGATAACGCATTATTTTACGATATGTAATTCAACGATTCGCGAATCGAGATTTCTATGTTATAGCGCGGAAACAACGAACGTGCTAATGCCGGAGAACATCAACTCGATGGGACAGCTTCCAATTACCAATCTCATTGATTATCAGTTATTAGAAGCTGTTCCGCAATTGCGTCGAGCACGTACGTGCGCGCTACACGGCGGTTGCTGCGTGGCGTTTGGCATTAGCGCGATAGTGTAGATATAAGCGGCGCTATATTGGCGATGGGGAAGGGTTTCGGAGCTGGATAACAATGCTCACCGGCCATTATGTTGTCCCGAATGATCTGCACGTGTCGGTCACGATCTGGCCTGGTATGCTCGTGCCAGAAACCAACAACGTGACCCAATTCGTGCACCACTATGCCGAACTTGTCGCAGTTCTTCCCGATACTGATTGCCTGGGGACCATTTCCACGCTTCCCGACGAACGAACAGCATCTAATTTTTTTCATACAAAATCATTTTAATGAGCGGGCAATTGTGCTGAAATTTTAAAAGCCTTTCTAACAAACACGATAAATAGAAATTTTTTTTTGCAATTACGAAAAATGTTCGTCTCATTTGATTAAGCAAGCAGATTTTTAGATTCTAGCCTTATTCGAGAGCTCTGAGTCTCATAACAGAAGCGACGAAAAAATTGGATATTTATAGGAAACCTTCGGAAGGTTGATACGTTTGTTCAAGATTTTTTTTCCATATTTTCTCGAGCTTTTCTTTCGAAGGATTGTTTAAAATGTTGTTTAATGTTCTTTACGCCTCACCCGCACGGTCTCTCCGTGAAAACGATGTAGTTCGGATGCTGACTGTTTATTCTCTCGACAAACTTGACACAGGTAAAGTTCTCCCAGTGGCGCATGGCTTGCTTGAACAAGGCTTTGTGTGCGCCGGAGAAATTGCCATCTATCTCGTACGGTATGACTCCGTGATCCCAAACTCGTTCCTTTCGGGCTGTAGCGGCCCGTCGATTTCTGCTCGGCGCCGAATGTCTCGTCGCTCCGCGCCCGTTGTTCATCAGATATTTCGGCTTGTGCTCGTTGTAGAACTCGATGGAACGGAGACGTCGATCGTGAAGCGACACCACCTCGTCCGAAGAATCAGCCGAGTCACGGGGAAACGGAGTTTTTCGACGTTTCGTCGACGATTGGCGGCGTCTGGTGATTCTGAAAAAAATAAAAATCACGATAAAATCGCTCACGTCAAGACATTGATCGAACTGTTTTCTTTGCTGTTAATCAATACAGTATCTTTTTTTTTTTTCAAGACAAATTCGAAGAATAAAAAATCACCAAACTTTTTTCTATTTTCGTCGACGATCGATGTTCGCTAATCGAGACCGAGCATGAAATTCTCACTTGCCGAGTTGTCTCGCAGAGTAATAAACAACTTAGTATTTTATTTTACACGCGCTATTGCAAAGTTTTCCGCTAACTACTGAGCCTCGTTTATTGGCGATGGGCCGCCGGGCCATCGGTTACGATTTTACGCGCTTCGTGGAAAACCGCGTAAACGTTTCGCCCGCGGTAAAGCTCGCGTAATAAAAAAAAAAAAAAAAAAAACCCGCGCAGTAACTAATTTAACGGGGAACACTTGTAATGGGAAAGAAGAGGAATGAGGCGATTCGCCGAGATCGTCCGTGACTCGCGTTGTTTCCGCGAACTTTACGACGGGGGATATGAAATGACCAAAGGCGAGGTAAACGCACCCGATGTCGCGCTGGCCATTAGCCGCAGCCGGAACGGCAGGTGCGCGAGAAAAAAAAACGAAGAGCCCATTGAAAAAAAATCCGTGATAAAAAAAATGTAATTAAAAATATTGTATATCTTCGTTTTTTTTTTTATAGACTTTTATCTTTTGCCACGCTACGGCCGTATGATAATTAATTTCCATACGCTTACGTTCTATGCATTTTTTTTTCTTCTTTATTTCTCCCATTGCCCGATAGAATGAGTATTCTAACTTTGAACCGAGAGGTGAGCAAATATAGCGAATAATAAAAAATGTGAACGAAATAGAAGAAGGAAAGGCGAGAAATACAAAAAAAAAAAAAGGAATTATAATAATAATAAAACGCAGCATCCGGTCACAGTGGTATAATAGTAGCGAGGGAGAGTCTAGCACGCGCGCGACTTTGTCCTCCCTCTCCTCGTTTATTAGCAGTAATTACCGCGCGCGCCTGGCCCGACGAGTCACGACCGCGTATATAACGTTTCGTCCGCTCTCGTACTGTCCTGTGCGCCGCTTATGAAGGCAGTACGGAATCGGCACGGCATTACAATTAATTAACGGGTGGCTGAGTACCCGTGACTGCGTGTGTAGTTAAATACACTTAAGGGTACGTGCACATTGCGTAACGCACAATTTTTATTCGGTATCTGCAACAAATTTTCAACCGAATTTCATTTTTTCATCTCATTTTCTTTCGCAAAGTTTATTTCTTCGAAATTTCAACCTCCGACAGTAAAATTTTCATTCTACGATTCTTTTCATAGACTGCAAGTATAATTTTTGAATATTAATATGTTGAGTTTGTTATTTTTTAATTAATTTTAAAAAAAATGGAAACGACAAAATGTACGAGTATCGTTCTAGATTTACCTTGCGTACTTTTTTTAAGATAATTTTTTTTACAGCCCATACGCGTGGAATTTTAACTGCGTTGCGCTTTTCTCGCAAAAATAGAATTCTCGCACCACGATTTATTTTCTATAAGCTACATTTTGGTTGATCAATACATGAAATTTGAGTCATTTTTTACCGATATAAAAAAATTAGAACCAACGAAACCAATGAAAATTGTTGAACATTTTTCTATTCCGCAGCGTATAGATTTTTTTTTTACACAGCCAATCCGTCCCCGTCGCGAAAAGTATTACAACGTTTTTCGCGTTGCGAAGGTTGAAAATCTCGGTTGAACCGCGTTTCGATATTCCAGACACGTAAAATACGTAGCAGCGTTGAACTAACGCCGCGACGTTCGCGTGCGGTTCACCCCGCGCAGCTTTGTCGGTGGTTGTTGAGCTTTAAGCTAGATTTTGTACACCGATCGTTGGGAGTCCCGCCGGTATACGCAGCGCCTGCAGGTACGTATGTGCTTATATAGTACATCTACGGTGCCTAGAAACGTAGATGGAGTTTTGCCCTGCTCGAAGCGGAGGTTTCAATCGTTCAGCGGGCGGGAGTAGGATCGGCCCGGAAGGGGTGTTGTACAGCAACCAGTTTTCCGCGTCTCGACGCATAGATCATTCCATTAGCCTTGACAGCCCTAGTCGTTCGTACGTCGCCCTCGTTCGACGCACAACGAACAAAATCCCCTTCGAACAAACCTCCCTCCGGCGTTCTCGGCTGTACGTTCTCTCTGGCCTGTTTTATACACCTCGCGCCTATTCTCGTACTCGAATCAACCCCCCTCGTTCATCTGCGGGCTCTCGCTTTCGCGCAACGACAAGCACTCGAGTACATTCGCGGAAAAAAAAAATCAAAATTTCTCGCAAAACAACAACCATACAATAAATAGAAATGAAAACGCCGTCGTTATTTACTAATAGCTTCGAACGCGAATGGATTTTTTTCTCGCAATATGTTTTTTATGGTGTTTTTTTCAATTTCGTTGAAGCGCGGTGTGGATTTACTGGAAACCAGAAACGCGGATCCGAGTGCATGGAGATGTGGACGAGAATTTTCTTTTTCATTTTACCGGGATATCGTAAACGAAATTTCGATGCCGATACGAGATTACTTTTTTTTTTAATCGATGGAAAACGATAGGAGTGGCAACGTACGCAACAGTTTTTTCGTCGACAATGTGAACAACGCCCCTCCAATTATTGTCGTTCAGAACAATTATCTTTATTTTTTTTCCACGCAGATCAAAGGTCAATCTCGTTAACCCCTTCGTTAACGGGGACAAAAAAGAGTTTTGTTTTTCCAATTTTATCGCGGAAATTCGCGAAAAAGTTTGCTCGGCGATGGGGATGATAGATGCGCCGATGAAATTGGGATTTTTTTAGTTATTTTTATTTATGGTTGTCGTCGCCGCGGATCGGTCATTTTTTTTAATCGTTCAACGTCGCCCGCGGGAGAAAGCGACTTGTCGAGCAAAGTGGCGAGCGGACGTCAGGATCAAGGAGGAATCTTTCGATATTGAAAGTGGAGGAAGACGAAGAGGAGTCCGATAGGTATAAAGATGAATCGAGAGCATTCAAAGGCAAGCGCGGGGAGGTTCCGGAGCGGTGATCTTCTTTCTGCGTGAAGATCGAATTGGCCCGGATGAGTTACGAGAGGCGATCGAGGGAGGGCATTTTAGACGCGGAACATTGCGAATACGCTGAATACGGGATTCTTCGATAGCGGAGAAGTGAGCGCGAACGGTTCACCGGTCTCGATAAATCACGGCCATCTGCCTGCCCGGGGCCGCGAAGGGGTGAAGCGAGGATCTTTCTTACCCCCCTTTCTCGCGTCCCGCTCTCACCGCACATCTAATTTTCTATCCTTCGCCGACACTGTCCCTCCTTCATCCCTCAGCGTGCGGCGCCCCATTCACGCGGTCCTTCACGCTCATGGCTCACATCTCTATCACTCATCGGCGTCGCGTTGGGGCCGGAACTCCTGCACGAATATATGCGGTAAAATAAATAAAATTGACACGAACGAGGTTTTCACGGAATCGCCTTGTACGGACCTTGATAGCGGGAAGCTTGAAAATTTCATTAGAAATAAAAAAGATTGATTGACTGTGAAAAATCGAGAAAAAAAAGTGATTATGGTTATTTTGTCAATGAGATCGATTATAGACTATTAATTACGTTTGAATAAAGTTAGGCAATTGCTTTTGAGGTACTGAAAGTTCCGATAAAATATTGACTCATCGAAATCGAAATCGATTCTTACGGAAAACTGCATGCCGAGTCTTGCGAAAAACTACAATTATTGTAATTTGATAAATAAGGATTCGATATAATCCGTGTAAGACGGGCGATTGATTCGAGATTGATACTTAACGAGTCACGAGAGATTGACGATTTGTTTTCTGAGTTATCGAGCTTCAGCGTAACACGGGCGCAATATATCTCCAAACGATATTTCTTCTTTTTTACGTTGAACCCGAGGTCAACGTTGTTTCAGACTTCTCGTGTGAAATAGACCCTGTGATTCGCGTCCTTGTCGCGAAGGGTTGCAGCTAAAATAGCCAATCCACGCTACGTTCGATTCCACATCCATGTTTTGTTTTTCATCCACCTCCCTTGTGCCCTAACTTTATCCGCGTCCGTTATTTTTGTCGTGTCGAAGGTCTCGTTGTCGGAAAGTTTTATAGGGGATAAAAAACAGTATACGTCCATTGAATTTGAGTATTTTGCAGAGGGTGTATCGACGCAGACCCAGCTAAAAGTGATTTCGAGTGAATTTCGGAGACTCCCTTACGATATACAAATCTAAAAACAAAGATGAATTTAGCATAATATTTGAGCTAAAAATGTATCGGGAAATGAGTAATAATACCATATGTCTCCGGAAAAATTATTTCATCGACTTCTGCTATAGAATTGTAACGATTACAGCATGATTTATTGAACAATTATTTTTCAAGTAATTTGGTAACAACTTTTGGAACTGTTATTGAGGAAAATGAACCTTCTGTACAAGCGACTTTTTTCCGATTTTTTATCCGATTGATAAGATTTCTGAAATTCTCTCCGAATCACTTTCGGTCAAGATTATAACGAACAAGACCCTCCTGAAAGAAAAATTTACCCTCGATGGCATCGAGGTTCGAATGTATAGAAAGGAAAAAGGCGAAGACATTCTTTTTCGACTGGAACGAAAGTGTTAAATAAACCAAGAACGATATTATTTTATGGGTCAAGGAGAAGTGGTGATACGAAAGTACAAGGCGAGTCCAAGAGGTCAGAAAATGTAAGAGTGTATCCGATCGCCGGAGGACCGGTAGCCCTAGACCGTAGCGTTCTTCTCGCGTCATATATATTAACAGTGTTAGTAGTATATAGCACATATAGATTACATGGCTATCAATGTCACTGACACGTTATTGGCAGTTCGGGGGTTGAAAATGCCCAGTCGACCGGCGTATCAGGGACCATTTTCATGGCTCTTTACGACGACGGGCATTGTTATTGGCACTGGACTGGTGGTCTGTTCCTACGTCGTTCTACACTACCTCGGGGGTGGTTCGGACGCTTCGACGACTAAACTCGACCGTCGCGAGCGCCCGTTTTTCCGAGTAACCAGAAAGTGCCGGCTCGCTTTCTTTCTTGCCGTCGCTCTATCGTTATATTTTTTACTCTTGGCCCGCGAAGTACGAGAGAACTGGGTTACGCGCTCAAATTTCTTACTGTTTTTATCCACCTCGGAGCCGCAACGAATCCTTATCAAACCAACCCCCCTGCCGCTATTCCGGTCTGCTATTCAGGAGACTCGAGTGTATGTAAGTCACTTATCGTTCTATACTCTATCCGTACCTAGCGCTCGACAAAAGATATCGTCTCGAAGATTGTTTCTTATTCCGATAATATTTTTCCCGAACTCTCTTCGGCGTCGAAAACTGAAATACAAGTAGATTCGGAATTGAAAAACTTTAATTGTAAATTTCGCCGTAATAGAAAAATCTTACGATGAAAAATAGTTCGGAGTTCCGCGTGATTGAGTTTCGATACCAGAGATTGCGACATGAATTTTCATTGTGGTGAAGCGAAATTTACCTCCGCCGATGATGACGACGGGCCCGTCGTCGCCAACTCGGATCCGTCGTCGTTTCCGGCGAAGAAACCGGCGCTGTCGTGGCTTCCGTTACGAATTCGAGCCTCATCTCCCGATGTCCCGAGTGTCTCGTTCTCGGTGTGGTAACCGGTGAATTCGAAGTTGTTTCCTCGTTCACGACTATCGGCTTCATTCTCAAGCTCGGCAAAGTCGTGCTTTCGAGACGGTGGTGTCGATTGTGCTTCTTCCTTTCGTCGACCATCGAATCTTGAACCCTGGAAAATTTCGAAGAATTATATATTTTGTTTATAGTTTTTAACAACTACTTGTTTTTCTGTTAAAAAAAAAAAAACAGAATCCGATCTACAAAAAAGTCAAAAAAGGGGAATTATGTAAATTATTATTTTTAAATATTAGTAATCTTTAATATTTGATAGAATATTCCTGAAGCGTAATAAAAACTGGGAAGAATTCTAATGACTTGCGCTTCAACATTGCGATTGCGGCTCTTTCGTTCTCGGGCATTGGTATTATTAATAGATAATAAATAATTACTTGAACTCGATTCCAGTATCTTTGATCTCGGGGTTGCTGTCCTGATCCCTGCCAAAATTGTAAACTCCAATCGGTTCGGAGTTCATGCTGTACTGGTTTCTATCGGCCGTTATCGTCTCGGTTTTATCCGCCGTCATTGCCGACTCTTCGGTATTCCCGTTCGCGCTTAGCGCGTCGTGTTCGTTCTTGAATTGCAATATTTCTGTAACGTCAATGAGAACGACGATAAGTATGTTGTAAATAAAAATTACACTGACGAAAGATGAAAAAATATTCCAAGTAGATTTCGATTGAATTTTTATTCCATGAAAATTAAATTTATTGAAAATTCATTATCAGACAAAATATGAAATTCGCTGGACAATGAAAAAGTGAATCTTTCTACCCACCGGTCAGTCCTTCCTCCTCGACTTGAAGACCTTCCTTCAGAACTTCGTCCTGATATTTCTCCAATTCCTCGAGGTAACTCTTGTTCAATTTTTGTTGTCGCCATTCCGTCTCGTATTTCACGTTTGGCAAGGCAATATCGCCGAGGAATCCTCCTGAAAACAGAAACAATAAAAAAAAACATAACAATGACGGAAGCATCTCGCGAATAGCGACAAAAAAATTATAAAAACAAAAATGTATCTCAAACATTTGATAGGATCGTTATCCTGTCGTTTTTTACAGATTTATCGCATATACGCTATTTCTGCATACTCCGGACACTGGCGGAGAAAACAATCTCCGTATCATGTTAGAGACTCCCGTCGAATCGAGACTGAAAACGTCGATTTTCCCAACGATTCGCTATCGTTTACCATAAATCACTGGGCTCCCCTCCCCCTCCTCGCCGCGCTCCCTAAACCCCCTCGTTGCTATCTGACGAGAGGGAGTTTATTGGAGTGGCTCTGTTGCAACCGATGTAAACATCTCTCTGCGTTGTGCCGACGGGACGGTATCGCAAAACTCTTCGAGGCTAAGTGCGTGAACTTTTGATTAAATATTAATAAAAGTGCAAATTCGCGAATTCATAATTTTGTTAATAAACTATATATGTTGCACGAAATGTATAATAATTGTTGCATATTGGATATTAGATTTTTTATAGAAAGAAATTAATAATACAGTGATATTATTAATATGATAATTATTGTACTATTGTTAATTATAGTCAATTTATATTTTTATTTTTCTCTTTTGTGCTTCGTTGTGTTATTTTTTTTTGTTAAAATCTCGCTGAACATTTGATTTGTCAAATGTTTTTCGCCCGCACAATTTTGTCTTCCGAAATCTCGACTTTTACAATCGTAGACTGATAAGAAAGAAAAATAGAACTGCAGCGTGTAGTTTTTCGATGGGTGAGAAATTTTCGTGATGGAGAGTTTGCACAAAGGGCGTGAATTCCGTTCACGCTCCAATGTATGCAAAGGAAGAATGTATAGTATGGCTTCTCGAAGAGAACTTCGTGGTCGAAGTGTCGCATAGACCACTGAGGACTCTCTTGACAAGAGAGCGTAGCGGAAGGACGCAAAGTTTCTATACGTATCGCTGGGTGCTCTATCGGCACTTGGACGACGACGACGACGACGACGACGGCGACAACGAAAGTTCAATGTACGTCGTTCGAGAGGCAAACGCCTCACTCTTACACACTCGTATCGCATTCCAATACATTCATACTGCGACGCGGTATTGTAAAAACGCGAGACCTTTGACCGTTCGCGCAAGATCCAACGCTTTGGTTTCCCAGAAACGTTGTTTCGTATTCTTTTTATTCGCATCGCCGAATGTATGCAAGTTCCGTTGCGTTATCAGTGTTTTCGCCGTACGACGATGAGAAGCCTGGAAATACCGCGACTCAATAGCAAGATCGTTCGATTGGATAAAAAAAGTTTGGTAAAAAAAAAACGGCATTGAATAAAAAATGTAGAAGGTCGTTGAAGAGAAGTGACCGAAGCTCATTGGATGGGAATATTCAATGCTAATTGAGAGCATGAGCGAGGCTGAAAAATCAAATTTCGCAAACGAAGCCTGATTGAAATAACGCTTTCGTTTGGCATAGGCCAAGGGGCAAGCGCGAGTTTTCGCATAATTCAGAGATTGGTAGTTATTAATAAATAAATCGCGATTTTTCGCGTATTCCTTTGGTATTGTTTCGTTTAATTAACAGGGTAGGCGCAGGCAGCGCGTTGCGGGACTCGCGCTTTGCTAACGACGCCGCGTGCCCGACGGCGAGGGTAGGGATTTGCACCGCGCTAACGATAAATACGTTTTGGTTGGGGAAAATTGCCTATGTCGATGCTTCGCAGCCCGAGGTCTCACACTCGAGCCTCGACCTCGTTTGTGTACACACATCCGTGTAATGAATGCATACCTATATCAGGTCGTACGACGTACACAATCGTAGGCAAACCACCGGCGTGCTTGGCTCTCCGCCACTTCGCCCCTCTCTCTATCAATTAATGATAACTAAACAGGTGGACATCCGATCGTTTGTATTGCGCGTTATAAAATTAATCATGAATCTTGCTCCAATCAGCATAAATGTGAAAAATTAATTGCAGTAATGCTGGCAATGCGATATCGTTGATTACGGAGGAATAATTCATTAGCCCTTGCATAGCGAAAAAAGGTTCGGTGACATTGACCGAATTTGGCGATATCAAACGAGCTGCGGTTGCGGCGAAAGAAATCGTTTCGTCCATTGAAACTAGTATTTAGGTGGTTCAATGAACAAATAATTGGATTGAGCTACGACTTTATCGGTATCTCTGAAATTTCGATCAGGCAACCAAATAATTTCTTCCGCCACCCGCAATCGCAGCTCGGTTGACGTTATCAAACCTTTTTGACCGTGTGCGAAATTTTGAAAGGCCGATGATAAATACTCATACCGTTCTGATTATTAGGGTTTTATTTACTAATACGCAGGGCTACATCGAAGCACATCTAAGGCCCGTAGGGGGATGAAAATGTGAGTTGGCATTGAGTTCTCGTCCGGTCTATACTGCGCCGTTGGGAGGGTCGCAAAATCGTGAATTTGATTCCGAGAGAATTGTAAATACGCACTACCGGGAATAACAGAACCGCAAGAATCCATAGTGCACCTATGGGGGATGAATTTCTGTATAAACCGTGCCGTCGCGTTGGAAAATTCATGCGTACGCGTCAACACACACAGACGCACACAATCGCGCGGATACGTAGGAGTCCACAGAGACGAGTGCATCGACGGATGGGGTTGTACAGTAAAACCCCGATTAACCGCGGTGCTTGGCTCCGAAGAACTGACCTTTTTCATGGTTGCGTAAATTAATCATGACTCTTTCAAATTCACTTGTTAAAAAATTCACACGCGTTCTGAAAAATTAACCAATTATTTCCAATAAAAAAAAAAAGTTAGGTATTCTGTTGCACAATTTTTTTATTTCATTAATTTGTTGATAACATCTCATCAATATTGTACAAAGTCAACTTATTCAGCACCTTCCGTATGCCTGATTTTTTTCGGAATCTTGTCCCATTGGGAAGTGTTCGAAATTCTCTTTGAATCTCGCGTTTGGCCAGAACTGTACGGCAAGTACTGCGTTAATCGGGGTGCTACTGTATATGGGGAAACTTGGATGGGGGAGTGAAAATGACTGAGGGACAGGATGAGAGCGAGAACTCAGGGCAGATATCCCTTCATACATACGCGTTCCCCAATATACTTTCCCCGTTCCTCTCGACCCTCGGTTAATTAATGGGCAACTGACCGAGGGAAGGGATTGTAGTACGCGCGACGCATTTGCAACGTCGCCATAAACCATGGCAAAGCTCTCGCGTGTGCTTTGGCACGTGTTTCGTCGTATCCACATCCCAAAGTACCATGTGCCGTGAGGGGGAAACACACAACTCTTGGATATGGTGAAGCTTCCGATATGCGTATACGGCCCCTCCCTCCCTTTCCCGCTAGTTAACCGTGCAGCGCGATGCACCTGATGCACCTGCGCTCGCCAATGGGATGAGATTGCAACGCACAGACGAGACTGTTCGCCAATCCCCTTGTCGCGGAACGTTGTGTGTGCCTCTCTTTATGGGATATCGTATGGCCGTTGGTATACTTGGATTCATGTAAGCATCACAAATGTTGGTATTTATGGGACTGACTGTATTTGTGCTCGAGCTGCTAATGTGGGTATTTATGGAAATCACCGGTGTGGATAGAGGCGATCATAGCTCACGGAGTTAACGCCGGGATGGATGGGCGCAGACATTGCAGGCGATGAGTTTCGGGGATGAACGAATGAAAAATATGATTTATATCCCTTCAAATGCGTTATAACCTTCGGAAAATTATTGACACGATTTAGAAGCATCGAAGTGACTCACTGACTTTGACTTGAATGTATTTCGTTTCTAAGTACAGTTGAAAATATTTTTTTTTTTTTATATTTTTAAAAAACGTATTTGAAATAAAACGAAAACAGAAAAATGCTGGGACGCAATACGACGAGTGAGTAATAATGGCACGGGTTAGAGAATTTCAAAATTCTTAATCAATTATTGTACACGATTATTACTCTCAATATTTGTCGATTTGTCAGCGTGATATTTGCGCGGTTTTCTGTAACACGTGGTCGAGATATACGTCTCAACTATAACAGATATTCTTCGCTGCGATGGGCTTTTTTTCAAAGCCGTTATCGATAAACGATCGCCGTTTCCGAGGAGTAGCGGGCGTGCTCTACGGGGCCACAGTTTATCGGGATCACGAAACGTATAAACCGATCCTATCGGAAGAGTCAAGGTCAGTGCTAATTCCAGAAATGTCGATTTTATGTTTTTATATCGCGCAGTTCGGCAAACGTTAATTTCTTCGTTTTTCCAACGTTCGTCAATTTGTCTCGGGATACTTATCGTGTCTGGAGCTTCGTTGAGCTTGTGACTCGATAAAACTGTCTCTGATGCGCATTTTGAGTCGTCGCGATGAACGATACGCTTCGATATTTTACGCGATTTACATTGAAATACACGAATGCAACTTTGTGGGAGAAAAAAGAACTTTCTCCGCGTGGGAGAATACAAACGGTAACGAACGATGTTGGATTTAGCTCATTTGTATTTTTTTAACGAGACGATTTTTTAATGGACCGCAAAAGACCGTGGCCAGAAGCCAATTGCAGTGACGGTAGAAGGGCACCGGACGCTTTGCCAATCTCCGGAATCGATCGAACGACCTTCTTCTTTTCCATTTCCAGGTCGTGCAGGAGGTCGTAGGCATTGGCCAAGCAAAAGCTCTCGGCTGCAGGGAGAGAGAACGCGAGAGAAATCGTTTCGTTTGCTATACCCGCACGAGTACCTGGAGCTTATAGTACTCGACGGAGATAGGAAGAATTTCCGGTTACCGATAGATCTCACCGATGGAACTTCCGGCCACCGGTTTTACTCTCTCTCTGCTTGCTTCGTTCGTAACGTTTTTTTTTATCCTCGACTTTTTCTCGCTCGTTGATTTTTTGTCTTCCTTTTTTTTTTCCGCGACAGCAATATCTTTCTCAGTTTCTCGTTTCATCTCTTCGCTTCCATTTCCACCGAGTGAAAACTTTTACGAGTCCCTTTCCCTTTTTCATCCGACCCAGTTCGTATGTTTCTTCTCATTGATCCGATTCAAACTGTCTGTACGCGAATAAACATGTTTAAATGACATTGTAAATTTAATGGAAAAATATAAAAACTGTGCAAACATATCGTTAATCGAACAATCGTAAATGAAACTTTCCTTTATGGTGTTTAAAATCAAAGTTTCTCGATTCCTTGTCCAGCGTCCGCGCTGTTTTCTCATTTACTTCATTCGAACCTTCTGCGATTAAACATTTTCTAATAATATGACAAAATTGATGAGATAATATGATAAAAAATCGTTAGAACACTGCGAATCGAGGATGACTGGTTTAATTTCCTGTTTTTTCATTTGCGACACTCCAAGTTTCACCCTTTCAAACATATCCGCATAAACGAGCATTCGCTTATTGAATTGCAAACTGAATAAGAAGATCGATAAAAAAAATAATCATATACCAAGTAGAAAAAAAACTCGAAGGTATGAAAATAAAAGTTTCACGACTCCGTATATGTCGACTCAAAACGTGAGACGGAGGTAGAAATGCGTGTACCGTGTATTGATTCGAATGGAGAAGCCTCTCGCATCGCGGAGAGCGAACACCCGTCGGATTAAACGCTTGCGTACGCTACCGACGGTTATTATTATTGTTTTTATTTCAATGTTTCGTTGCACCTCCCGCCGTTCGATAATGTGACTAGTCCGTAGAGTTAACTATCCGCGAGATATCGCGACGAATTTCACGCTTCCGGTAATGGACGTCCCGCGGAGTCAGGAAGTGAAGTTCGCTCGCTTCGAGTCGTTCCCTTCGGCTCCTTTCTTGCTTTAATGTGGGTCGAGGGCTTTTAACAAGGCGAGAGTCATCCGTGACCGTAGTCGTATATATCAGTGTTCCCCCTAATCCCAACGTATCCGTCAACCTCACGCTCTCGTCTACTCCAACGAAAACAGTTCGGCCGAGCGATACTCGAGCGTCGAACCGAAACGAATTTTACACTTCGCAACCGGGCCAACCTATAGATGCGGGCAACTCGCGAACGTGGCGAAGAAACTTTTTGGATGCATGCATCAACTTTACGTCGACGCGATGGCAAGCGAGATTTTCCATCTGGGTAATGGCTCCGTCGTAGCGATATAAATTTTCCTAAATAGAGCGAAGTCTGAAACAACGGTGCTTTTGGCTGTTCGTAAATTGACTTGAATCCGCGAATATAATAACAATGAATATATAACAATGACACAAATAAGTAATTATTCTGTGTTTAAATTGTTTTCAATTTAGCTTTGACTACATATCTATTAACAATCATCCTGAATATAATTTTTAAAAAAATCATGCGTTGAATCATTCTTATCGGACTTGATCTATAAAACTTTTATACAACGCTGATAAAGCCACGTATCAATTGAATTACTTATGAAAATCGAACTCGATCATCTTCTTTTTCAACGCTCGAATGCATCGCGGAAGATCGCGATCGATTCTCAAAGACCCTCTTCGGGGCGAGCTTGCGCCGGGTATCTAAATATATTATAATATTGTTCGCAAGTTCTATGACTGGGTTAACTATCTCTCGAGAGGCTCCTATGAAACTTTACGACATTATCGACTCTCCCGGGTATTACCCGATCAAATTGAATTATTCATCGATATCGTAACACGGACACGGTCATGTCGAAGTAAGAAGGGGATTTTTCCCCTCTGTCTAACCCACGAAATACGCCATTTCGATTGTAGTCGTACGACATTGATAAAAAAAACAAGAAATATCGCCATTCTTGTGTGAACGCTGGTGGCAGCGAATGCGATTTTTACAATACGAACGGGAGACGATGGAAAAGGAAAAATTCGGAGTTAATGCAATGCATCGACTGGCGGACCATGTAACGTCGTCGGGACCACGGTTCGCCCACTGGAACATCGTCGAGAGTGCTTCGAGACTTTTTTGATGCTCGGGGCCATCTCGACGAGTGCCGAGGGAAGGGGCTGGAAGGTAAGAAACATTGAGAAGCGCGAAAGGAAACGTAAGGCAATGGATGTGGAAGAAGACGACGACCTGAAGAGTGAGGAACAAAAAAAAAGCTCCATCGAAGGTACGACAGTCTCGAGTGCGTTTCCACATCGCGTAATCGTTTCACCGATTTCCATACCATTATTTCGCCGAGGAAGTCGTTCACCGCTTCGTTTCGCGACGAACAACTACGGCCTTCGTTTTTCTTCGTATTTTTTTGCTTCCCACTCTTTCGCGACGGAGTTCTTTCGTCGCTCGACCCGGACTATACGTTATAGACACGGGTATGGAGCGTACTTATGCATGTAGCTTCTTTTTCGTCGCGCTTTGGCATCCTCGGCGCATGTTTGACGTTATAACTACGTGCAAATGGGACGAAAGAGGTTGCAGACGAGAGAAATACGCGCGGTTGAAAGAGGGATAGAGGCGTTTGCGCGCGCGAGGTGTCAGAGGCCACGGGGTTATCGCACGACTCTGACGAGCCTCGATCGCGTACTTGAGCTACGAACACACCGAGAAAACAATCGGAAGCCCGTCTCGTTACACTCTCGTCGCGCTCGGCACATCGGCAGTGTACAGAAATATTGTGCTTCACGGGAGAACAGTAATTTCGTTCGTAAAACACATCAGCGTAGAGAATTTTACAAATCCACGCTAACGGGACTTTATCATTGGGTTTTTCGAAAAACAATGGTCAGAGGATTTTCACTCAGTCAGGGCGACAAAAAGGCATTCGTGATTTTCCATTTTCAATGCTGGATGGAAAAAAAAGATATCGAATCTTTTTCGTCAATCCGATAATCAAATCCAATAAAAAATGAATTAAAAACAAAAATATTTTCTCCCAATAATTTTTTGCCTTTCAATTTTTGCAAATTCCGAATTGAAGTTGAGTTAAAATTGACCCAAACGATCTTCATAAAAAAAAATACGGGTTCATTTTGAAAAAGTATATTTGGTAATATTCAACGTTTGTTTGTGTTTCAAATTTTGCGATTTTTGAGAGATGGGCATCATTCAATGTCTATTATTCCGTGCCTTTCACGAAACTAAGTCCATAAAAAAGTGAAAATCAATTACCAGACTTTCCATTGAAGGAACTTTGCGAAAAGAAGAATATAGTGATGAAGCTATATGCAAGCTTCTGTTACTCGCCCTCTTTTTCTTCCGAATTTTCAACAATTCGTATCACTTTGAACCTTTTTGATTCATAAATATGATGCCAGGATAGGAAAATTCGCGCGGAGCTACTGTATTCCCTGCAATCTTCATTTTTCCTCATTCCTGCAGGCACCGATGCAATCTGAATTTCATTAACAATTTCGCGTTTCTCCCGCGTGTTGTAGACACGCAATCACCGAGATTTCGAACGAAATATGTGTGCGTGTTCTATACATAATGTGTATTACTGTATACGTTAACATAAGTTTCTACATCTATCCTCGGTATCTTGTTATTGCGGAAGATCGCGGTTGAGAGAATAATTTCTTCGGGGTACAGAGGAAGGGATGAGAAGTATGAGATGATTCGTCTTCCGGAGCGTATCTATCCGGCGCTCCCTTTGCGGGTAAGATGATCAAGGAAACTCCGCTGGAGTGAAAGACACTCAAATACATCTTCCTCGTAATCCTCGACTACGGATGTTACATATACAGCCTGTATATATCATATGGAAGGAACGAGGCGGCACTGCTAAGTAATAGCTGATCTCGCCAGTAAAATAAAACTCTATTATTGTTATTATTAATAATAAAACCATAATACTATTATTAATAAAATGATTATGTTTTTAATGAAGCATTTCCTATTGAATTCGTTAAATAATCCTTTCTGCGAAAGTTCTTTCATTTTTATTTCCCTGTCTCATTTTTCGACGCAATTATAGTGCAACACATTTCTGAATAGTTTCACGTATATTTATTATCCTTCAAACAATAAAAATATGAATAATAAGCATGCATTAAAAGAGAAAAGGTACAAAAAGCACTGTTCTCCGTCGCGCCCCCGCCCGGCTTCGCGCGATATATTTTTCGTGCAAAGTTCACTTTTCTCTACGGTTATTTTTAACGATGCAGAGAGGCCCAGCCATGCCACCGACGCTTGAAAAATTAACTCGCCATACCCTTATTCCCTTTTTCTCTATTTATCCTCCGCCGCTATAATATCCATTTCTCGCTCACTCTCTCTCGTTCTTTTTCCGGAAAATCGAAATAATTCTCTCCGACGTAGCGCGGGCCCGCGCGAGAGCCAAGTGCGAGGGACGGCAACCTGCGAACATTTTTCATAACTTTCGCCCAAGAGCCCTTTGTTCGTGAAAATCGCGGTAGAAATCCCCGCGTTACATCCTGGCGCTGTACACAAATATTCGTACATATACGTGTGCGCGGGAGACTCCACGGTAGGTGGGAAGGTGCGTAATGCAAACTCCGGTTCGTACATAACGAAGCTGGAAAGCCACGAAGAGAGGATGACTGGAGTGCGAGTCACAGTAGACGAAACTCTTCGTCTCCTCTATATCACTGTATGATCCAAACTCATTTTGTTCCTCCTCAGCTTTCATCCCCCGCGTGTATGTTCCTCTCTCTTCAACTTTGCGTCTTTTCGAGCTAATTCTTCAGAACACATATCATTTCGTAAAAGTGCTCGAGCTCAGCTTTGATACGTGTACATTTACAATTGGTAGATATTACGCCACAACCACTTCATTTCTTTGTCTACCTTTTTTAACCCTTTTAATGCCTCATGCAAGCCCCCTACTGTATATTTTAACCTTGTTTACTGAATTTAACTCGACTCTGCTCCAAAATGCGTGCTTCGCCGTTTGTAGATATTGTTCTCGTACCAATTTATCACAATGGTTCTTCTTTTGTGTCCATTTTTTAGCCGCACGATCCTTTGTGCAAACTGTATAGTACACACTTTAACTTTCTTTACTGCTATTCATTGTACTCGGCCTCAAAATGTGTATTTTACAACTGGTAGATATTATTTCCGGATTTATCACAATGACTTTTTTTCTGTATCTTCTCAGTTCTGTTTTATCTATTTGGTCCTTCGTGCGAATTGTGTAAAATTTAATCTTCTGTACTGAACTTCACCGGACTCGAAAATGCGAGCTGGGCGGTTGGCAGATATTATTCGCGAAGTAATTTTTGGATCGCAATGATTAATCTTTTTCTTGCTCTTTCAATCTCTTAATCCTTCGTCCGAACGGCGGGACATAAATTTTAATCCTCTTTTCTGTAGCTCGTTTTCAACCGATTTCGGTACGTTAAAAAAGTAGCAAAATTTCATGTATGAAGGAAAAATCTACAAAAAATCGTTGTGAATTCGAGACCAACCGTGCTGGATTATAAATATATATTTTTTAAATTCGTATATCCTGAAAATGAATCTTTCTCAACGTTGCTGCATTTGCCTTGAAGGCTTGATGCAAAAGTTATCGCGTATTCCAGCGTGAAATGCGCCGCAAGACATGTTTTTTATTGTGCGAGATATTTATAATTACACTTTTTTTTTCACGGAACAGTTTCCCGATTTTTTCTTTTAGCCCTGTCGCGTGGGCATTCGCCTCGGAGGTTCAATGCTAAACCTACACAGTTTAGCGCCGACTTTCCGCGTCGACATCCCACATTATTCGATAGAACGGAAGCTCGCCTCGTGTTCTCTCGCCAAGGCTGCAGGCGCGCGAAGCCATAACGTAGGTATACGGACTCTCGTCGTCGAACTGCGATACTGTGACTTCGTTCACAACTTTATCCAAGAGTCTTTTGTTTTCTGAGAAGCCTGAAGCAGCGTAGAAAAAAAGGAAAAAAGAAAAAAAGAAACACGTGGAAGCTACGGACGTGTGGAGGTATCAACGCAAGTTCCGCTCTTCGTCGCGAGCAATGGAGTTGTTCCATCGGAGCGCACATAGAGTCATACAGTAAACGACGTGGGAGAGGCAGGTACAGAATCTCTCGAAGCTCGCGTTTCATTTAGTTTCGTCCTCGTTTCGCTGCACTTGGTATACGCTGCGAGTCCGCGAGGGCGTGTGGAACGGGGCAGCCGAGGACGGAGGTAGCCGTAGAAGCGAGAAGCTGGATCGAGCCGAGGGTTTTTGTACCCTTCTCCTTTCCTCTCTGTGTACCAACACCGATGGCTCTGTGAGCTTCCGGTACACTCGCGCCAACTCGTCCTCTGCCCGCGCCCTCGACGCCGAGTACTATCGGCTGCTGGATTATGTGGGTCAGTGTAAAGACTCTTCTACCGTTGTTTTTCCACTTTTGTGCTTTTTTTACCCCCCTTTTTTTTCAAATCCTCGATCTATAGCATATATTTCTTTCCGTGTCCGAGTCGCTGCCAGTTCGTCCGATTGCCGTTCGCGCTATTCGCGCCGATGTGTGTACACAATTGTATTTGTACCTTCGTTCCCGAAACGAGAACATTGGAACGGACATGTGAAATCGTTATTCAATGACCGGAAGGAAGCCAGTCGACCTAACGTTTGACCGACGGCTAATCCGCGACTTGTTCCCTCTTGTACGCCGAGAATGGCTATCGGTACAGCTGGATTTTACTGGTGTACATGTGTGCGTACACAGAGAGAGGAGAAGCCAGCTGCAGGAACGATGGTAAATTAATTGAGCTTTGAGTGCTTTGCGGGTTCTGCGATCGGGAACGTATAGCAATTGAACTAAACACGCCGGGTAACACGGCAGATTTTCTGTATAGGTTGGATACGATACTGTTAGGCGGGGGGAGGGGGGGAGGGGTCTTGATGTACTGCAGGCGGTCTGGGCTCTTACTGTGTCAGCTGTAACTGTTGCCGATACCACAAAGCTCAACGACCGACAAATCCGATACTAATGATTCTGCGAATCGGCCAATGGATTCTTGGACATTCGCGTAATTGGGAGATTAAATTAACTAACGGAGTGCCGTAATTGAATCAATTGCGGTGGACTACTCATGCGAATGATAGGCTCGCAGGCGATACGTCCCGTAAACCGAGTGTTGGAACTTATCGCGTTGTAATTCATCCGAACTTTCGGGACTCGCGATGATAAGCCTCTTTTAATTTAAGTGCTAATTCTTATTTGGCCCTTCGCGGGACTTCCGGAATAGGATTTTCCAACCCCTTCGAGCCACGAATAATTCCTCGGTCAGTTTTCGGGGTGCGCAAATCGTCGAGCGACTTGAATGAAAAGCCCACACAAAGGCTTTTCCTTCGTCGCGCTTTTTTTTTATCTCGTGAAGAAATGAGACTCAAGCAAGCTATTTCGTCCTGACAAGGGCGCGGATAAGATTTAAAAATATCAAAATCTGATAAGAAGATCTCTTTTGATAATTAATACAAATAACAATAATGTTCCGTTTTTAATTTTATACAATAACAGTAAAAAATACATTTTTAGTAATGAAATCTAACTTTTGATTAATTAAAAAAAATATTGTTTATCTAAATAAAGCTTTTCTTTTGAGAAATGTTTAGTTTCTCTCCGTTGCACATGAGACTAGCGCGAAAAAACGCTACATTCATCTTCTCCGATTTAAATACCTTCTGTGTCATAAATATTAATTTTTATTCGCGAGAGAGCCGCCGGTAGAGTTTAATCGAATTTAAATTGTCCGCCGGGTTCTGCTCTTAAAAGGGTCAAGATTTTTCTTCACAATTCTTCGGTTTCGTATACTTCGATGCCTTTTGAAGAAAAGTGAGTGAGAGAAAACCTTAGGAATGCAAGAGAAAGAAAGAAAAAAAAGTTTTCATCGGGATTTCCGTAAACTGTTGTAATAGCTCTGAATGCCGGAACAGAATCTCGGCCAGTGTTGTTTCGACGATCTAGGTCTATATATATATATGAGAGAAGTAGAATGCATCAGTTTTCGCGCCAAGTAGAATGGAATAATTATTAAATCACTGGGTCTCGTAGGTGCACTCACTCGTGAACCGATTATTCAGTTTCGTTGTGGTACCGGAGAGGCGGTAAAGTCGTCGGCGGTATGGCGAGGAATCCGGCAGCGGGTTAAATAGTTGGAGATACGCCAAGTGCCATGGGGGGGAGGGGAGGGAAAGGAAGGGGTTATAGAGAGATGCGACTGCCATCCGCAGGGAATTCGTGCTCATTTTATTTTTTTAAATACATATATATATATATATATATTTTTTTTTCTTCTATCTTTTCTCCCCGACAAGGGGAAGCGTTCTCCCCTGCGATTCAAGGCGATTATTCAGGTACGCGACGATGCTTTCGCGGACCCTCTTAATTTCTGTTTAATTCATAAAGGGAGACGGCTCGGCGACGACGATAGAGGGAATGATAAAAAAAAATAATAATAAAAAAAAGAAAAAAAAGAAACGAGTATGATAGTGAAAAGGAAGAAGAGTCGCGTAGAATGGGTCGAATGACGGAAGTGGTCCTGGAACGTCGGAAACCCTTTCATCCTTTGTAAACGAGGAGTAAAGAGACCGGAGGTGGAGAATTCTTTCATTCTTTCGTTGCGTCGCTCTTTCGCGAGCGCGCGTGGCGGACCACTTGCACTCGTCGCTCGCATGTGTAGAGTACGTCCCTCTTCATTCTCTTCGTCGCTCTTTTCTCATTTATAACTGCTCTCTCTCTCTCTCTCCATCTCTCCGAGGCTTCCACTCTCTCGCTACAATGCACTATACGTAGTCGCAAAACTGTGTACACAACGGGCAGCGCGCTCGTCTATCAGCAGTCTTTCCACCTCCATTTCTTTCCGTCTTTCTTTTTCTATTAATTCAAATATTTTCCCAATTCCGCGACACGCCAATTTGAAGTTTTTCTTTTTTTATCCCAACCAATCAATACAAAAAAAAATGTTTTCGCATTTAAATAAAGTGATTCAATTTCAGTTTTTTAAGAATAAACCCAAATATTTACGATTCTCCGAACGCGTTTGCGGAAATTTCTTTTTTTTACCCCAGTCAATTGAAATCAAAAAAATATTGTGCGCCTACCGGAAAGACTTTTTTCTCCTCATAACTAAATCCAGTTATTTCTTTCCACCTTCTATCAAAATGAATACAAACATTTCCACAACTCGCCGATCGACCAGTTCGAGATTCGTTATTTTTTCTCCAATCAAATGATGTTGAAAAAAATTGTCGCCTAATCGAGACGATTTTTTCTCTCATATGTAAAAGAGAGATATGTCGAGTGGGTAGCATATCGGCGGTAAACACACGAGAGCGACAATGATGATGATGAGAACGACGTGAAAGGGGCTCTTAGCTATAGATACGTGGCGGCGGCACGCGAATCGTCGAACCGGACCGTGCTCACCGGCCGTCCGAACGGCTTAATTGGTTGGCGTCAATTAGCGAGCGTGCTCGTTAGCGGTAAACGGCCGCTCGGTTTGCTCCTCTATCGGTAGCGCGACTCGTGTGCGTGCGCGTATACGAATAAGCTTCCCCCTTGAGAATCTAGAAGCGTTTATCGTAGTCGGGCTTATAATATGGAGAGACTGTATTAGCGGAGATGTAGGATGTGCATCTCGGAGTTTGGCGCATCCGATGGGAACGCATCGTCGTATAATCTCTGTCCCTCTCGACGAATGGCCTTTTTTTTTCTCATTGCACACGGCAGATACACGCGTACGCGAATTATATTAATTACACTTTTGTACGAGCGTGACGAGATGGCTCGCGTGCACGTGCCGCAGATGCGGACGGTTAAATCTCGCATGCACACTCCCCGCCGGTTGAATATCATCGCACATCCTTCATACTGCGCCGAACGATTCCCATTAGCGGCGGATAAAAATCCACGAGTTTTCAGCTCAAAACTCACATATCGCGAGTTATATACGCCAGGCCGTACATACCGAATGCATCAAACTCTCCGTACGCCGACGCGCCGAGTTTCTCTCGAAAACGAGAGAGTGCGTCTCTCGCCGTTTTATAATTATACACAGCGCGAAATAGTCACGCAGCGATGCATACGAGAGATTCGCAAAACGTGTGTTAAAACTCGATACGGGAGAAAAAAAGATACATCTGAAGCGGTGTGGGACTTTTGCGAAGCGTCGAGCTTCAACCGGGGGTATTTAATGCCTCTCGCCGCGACGGACTTCCGAGAGGCTGGACGAACTACTGTTTTCGCTGTTAAGCATCAGAATCTGTTTTTTATCTTCGTAAATTGTCGACGATGCGGAGAAAAAACTTCATTGATCTTGAAATCTTTGAAAAACGGAGTTTTCGATAAGCACGAGAAATTCTAAAAACATTAATATTCGTTAAATGAGAAGAAGAACCATCGAGGCAACTTCCACTCAAAAGTAGTTCGGTCGAATGGATTGCATCGTTGTTTCGAAATAAATTTGTTTCGCGATGAAGATAAAATAAAACATTTTGCGCGATAAACGTTGCATTCGTCATTTTCTTTGTCGTGCTGAATTCACGACGGGACAAACAGCGACAGGTGAGACAAAAGATTTTCGCAACATGGTCGAATAGCGCCGTTTATTTCGTGACGCAATGTCGAAGCTCGGTATAACCGATGAATCAAAAAGATTTAATTGCTTGTCATCGTCAGGATCCGCGAGGCTAAATATGACAGCGACGAAGCTTTTATTACGTCACGAACAAGTACAGGACCGATAAATTAATGAACCGAGGCTCTCAGTGCCACGCGCTCGTTCGAATGGGCCTTTCAGGCGCTCGGTGGACGGCAATCGAACACGAGCCTCTCGCCGTGCGGCTAGCGCGAGGATGTCTGGCTTAAATAGTTTGCGTAACTCGCCGTCTGGCTATTCATGGCTGTAGATTCGAGTCTCGCGGGGACCATAGAATCGCGCTTTCCCGAAAATCTTGTAACCCCGAAAGGGGAGATGGGGAGCGCACTCGAAAGGGTTAAATCCGACGAGCCGCATCAGAAGCATCGAATTATTAGCGTACCTCGTACCGGCGAAGGATTCGTGTAACGTCGATGGAATCGGGCGGAGCCAACCGGATGTGGACAATCGATATTGAAAGATTAATTTTCATACACGTTGCATCGATTAAACAGTGTTCGATTCGGACGGTTCGCGACGAATTACTTTCTCGTCCACCGACTCAAGTTTTTTTTCTCGTTTATTACTGGGTTTCATCAGCTGTGGGGATGAAAATCGAAACAGAATAGACAGAGCAGTTCATTGAAAGTCTAATTTATATGCAAGTGGTGTCCAATAAAAGACCGTAAAAAATTGAGAAAGAAGTGTAAAAACTCCCGAATTTAGGGAAAAAAGCTACGGAAAACAACGAAGGAATAACGAAAATTGAAGGATATTTTCAGAACTTTTCCAGGAAAAAGAAAAATGATGAGCAACAAATATGATTGTGTCGTACAATGAAATTAAAGTACATTATTAAATTGACGGTACTGTTAATATTGAAGCCCAATTAAATTATTAAGAGTAAAGTGTCGACTGCAGTTTTTTTTGTATACTCTCCACTAATGTTTCATCAAAATTGTACGGTAAATTCCGTGCACTAG
The DNA here is from genome assembly GCA_963924025.1 of Ischnus inquisitorius. NCBI lineage: Eukaryota > Metazoa > Arthropoda > Insecta > Hymenoptera > Ichneumonidae > Ischnus > Ischnus inquisitorius. The sequence goes on from OZ001250.1 coordinate 12,579,540, forward strand.
TTTATCCATCAAATCTTGCAGGTGCATTGATTTTTTACCACATTTTTTTAGGGTTTTACAGTCGATGCGCGGATTGCTTCGTCGTGATCCGCTAGATTTTTTCCGCTTAATCCGATAATACTCGAAGCATTGAATCAATCGTGGTGACAAAAAGTGTAACCGATTGTCGACATATCCGGATTAGTGAAAGCCGAATTTACATTCGCGTTACATAGATCACGAGAGCGATGTTTCGCGGGATTTGCGGCGAAGAGAATCACGAAGACGATGAGGTATTCCCGAGAGGGCGAAGGGAGTGCCGTCTTTCGGAGTGTGGGAGGGTAGAGAACGGGATTTACATAGAGTAACATCTCGAATCGTTGCCGTAGAATATGCATATGCATAGTTAAGGCCGATCTTATCGACACACCGCTGGTATTGCGCAGATTCGACTACTACAAGCAATTGGTCTGTTGATCCAGTGGTCCGATCCATCTCGGTCGCACGGCTCAGCTCTTCGTGGAGCGAGGCTAGTTGAAACGTAACTATGCTCGAAAAGGATTAAGGTCAGAAGGGCATAGAGTCACGATTCCAATTTTTTTCTGAGAAAAAAAATCGAAGAAGCTGCGAGAGGAGAAGAGCCAGCGAAATTATAGTCGATAGCTCGTTAGACCGCGTCGATATTAATTTTTTTTTGCGTCGGCAAGTTCAAGCGTTGAGTCATTAACGATCTTTCTTGGGGGATGTAATGCATGCAATCGGTATGAATATTATTCGAAGATTATTAGAAAAAATAGTTATTTCACTTGAAAAGAATTGGTTATGTTTAGAAAAATTGTTTAGTGTCTAAAATAAAGAAAAATCGTTGGGTAAAATCAAGTTCATTTCTTATAATAACAATCAATATTCGATAGTCTTCGAAAATCTCGAGATATCCATTTGCCAACGAGATTTCGCTGAATCCTGATGCAATTCTAACTGTACAGAGAGAGTATGAGAAAAAAAAAGAAAAATACAAACAAACAGCCAGGTCAGTAAAATTGGGGAGGCGAGCGCGCGGTTGATCCCGGCTTGAAACCGCACGAGAACCGAGTGTATTTTGTACCGCATAGGAGAAAAGCTCGCGTATAAGTCTAGTCCGTAGCTTTGGCGGTTTGACTCGGAAGTTTCATATGAACGTCCCGGATTCGCATGACCACAGTCGAGCCTATACTTATCCGAACTCGGTACCGTTCCTGTGGTTCCATCTAATTCCATCAAAAATGATGAAACCTTTGCACACAAGCGGTTACGTTAGAACGGCATATCTCTACATCTCAAAGTCAGATGCGGACAGTATTTCGAAGACTTCCGGATGGGATACGAGTCTGAAAAGAATCGACCTTACAGAAAGCATTGAAGACATCAATCCTCTATAATACTAGTGCCGAAAAGTTATTAACAAATTAGTTTTAAGAAAAATGTACAATCAATCATTTGGTAGATTTTTTTTCGAATATCGATTTTTGATAAATCGTTGGAATGCACGATTTTTCGTTAAACTTCGATCCAAAATATCCGAATTTTCATACGTAAAATTCTGTTTTCCTCGGATAACCAAAGTTGTTCTGTGATACGCTCTTTAGGTGAAGCAAAATTACATATTTGATGAAGTTGCGCGCTTTTCAGGGAAGGGTCGACTGAAAGTTCAAAAGAAAATTATCTGTGGACGATGTGTTTGCAAATGAATAATTGGTCTTTTGATGTACACCTGTTTTAGTCCGATGCGTCCGTCCGTTCTCGTCGTTAAATTTCATCGCACATACGCACGGGGGCTCATTTTAAGCTGATTTAGCAAGCATGATCAAAGAGCAACGAGAGTGCTCTCGATACAGTCGCTACCGTGGTTATTAGTGTAAATGATATTGGAAGACGAAGCGGATGAAGTCTCGTTGGCGATGTCGTTCGTCGCGGATCGTTAACGTGTACGTTTCTCTCCAAGGACTTAAGGAGGGATTAAGGTCGCGGCTGTGCTTATACGCAGCCCCGATGAAAGAGCGTAGACGTTTACACGACGCCCGAATGTAGCTTCAGATTAGATTTTCTTGATACCGCGCACAGTCTCGGTACAATAGTTCTCGTAACAGTAGGCAGAGTGAGCGGTGTAGTAGAATATTCTATAATGGATATTCCCCGTGCATTAAGGAGTATCCACTTCTCCCGATACTGATCCGGTCTATTAGCACAAGGAACACCGTCGGTTACGGGGAGGATTCTCTCGTGCAAACTAGCGCAAGCTCAACAGAAAGTACGATTCTCTCGAGGGCACTGCAGAATTGAAGGTACAACATTTCGGAGCGGAGGGGAGCAAGTGGCTCGATCGGATTCTGAAGTTTTTTCATGCCCGAACCATCGAGCGATTGGCGGATGAACGTCGGTAGGGCTTTTATGCTGTACTTTTTTTACACGCAGACTACTTTGCTTGGCTTGTACGATTTTTTGTTTCCGAGAAGTATTCAAACCCACGATTTGCTCTGAAGAATAAAAATATTCAATGAGGTCGTAACACGACAGTCCTAGCTAAAAAGTGGGATTTCGAGCGAATTTCGAAATCCCAATGGAATAAAAATCTGAAAAAAAAATCGGCCGCACAAAACTCTGTAAGAGGATTGTTTTTGCATGAAAGTGATTACAGAAAATTATTAACAAATTAATTTTTTCGGTCCGAAATACCACAAAAAAAATTTTATAATGAAAAAGAAGCACAAGAGCTGTTACTAGAATGATTCAAAACTCTCCTCATCTGTGAGTGCAGTTATGCCCTTCTATCATCGCTTTTCAGAAAAAATTAACGCCAATGAAAATTATATCTGCGCAGCAATTATTGGAGTGGATTCGTAAATTCCGCGAAAGCGCTTTCGTTTTTTTATTGCAAATAAAAAACGAAATATTCGAAGAGTTTTTATTTGTCCTCGCGATTTTTGTAGTTGATCCCAGCGTTCTCGGGTTCGGCAATTGAGCGATTTGCTTTATAGGTTCGTCGCATTGAAATCGCGCACTCGATTGCAACGAGAGTATTTTCCATCCCATCGGCGAATGCACGCAGGCTCCATATAGTCGAGTGATTCCGGCCATACATTATACTTTCTGCAAATTCGACGCTGCACGCGCGTACACGTTATTTTCTAGTGCCAGTTTTCCTGTTCGTGAAAATTTAATGGAGAATCCTTCGTTGTATTTCTGTCGATGCTTCGCTCTCGCTGTAACTTCCGCACCGATCCAATTTCCGCGCTCTATCTATGATCCACTCTTCCGTATCACTCGACTATTGTACATTGGCTTAATTACCTTTCAGCGCGATACCATTACGCACGATCCCGCAAGGCCGGATCGCGATGGACTCGTCACAACGGGGGATGAGAAATTTCAAGAGCTTCGAAGAGCGATACCGTGGGCTTTATCCATACGAGACGAGCCTGCTCTCGCCACACTCGAGTGAGCGAAAAACGGACCACTGTATCAATGACGGCCGGTGGCTATAAACTTCTTTTTCTCATGCGAAAACATTTTAAGCAACGCTCTAAAATGCATAGTGTACTTAAAAACACTTGCGACCATCCTGGAAAAAATACTAAATGTCCTCAAGAAGCCTTAACGTCCTCGTGGGAAGAAAGTCAAAAGAAATGTAAAGTGTGTCCGAAAAGCGTTACGGCTCTTCTGCAAAAAAAGTGCAGCGCTGCTGAGTGTCTTCGAAAAGCCTTACGGCCCTTCTGGAGGCACTTGTAAGAATTGAAGTATATCGTAGTTCTTAGAAAGCCTTAGGGTCAAACTATGGCCATTGCGATGTGAACGAACAATATTCGCGACGAGACACTGATTTAAATTTTGATAGTACTTTGTGAATTGATAGTGAATTTTGATAGTACTTTATGATACAAGGGCAAAACGTGATGCGTTTATTAGGCACGCACGATGCTTTTCAGCGCGAACCAGAGCCGAGACGGACGCGATGAATCTTGATTCCGGTTCTGAAGCGAAACGGCTGAAGATGGTTTCACATAAAATATTCGCGAGTACACGCAGATGTACTCACCAATTCTTTTTTCGCTGCAGCAGTTGGAGATCAAAGTTTCTATGATAACCGCAGAGTTGAAGTTATATATAAGCCGTGTAATAGTTGGCGAAACGGTAGACCCGCAATTGTTCGGCTACACCGGAATCAGCCGGTCCAATTCTGTGTACATACGTGCACCGAGCAATTCCCGAACTGCTGCTGCGCCGTTTGCTCACGGAAAAACCGTTGGCGAGGATTTAAATGCAAATTCCGAAATGCAAATATCCGCAGAAGGTCCGGCGCGGGGTATGAGAAGGGCAGATTTAGAGAGAAGCGGAGAGAATCGGAGTGAGTTAACGTAGCCCCAGGGTGAGGAACGCGAGGGCCTGATCAAAAAGTGGGACGTTCCCTTCTTTCGTTCGTTCTCTCCTCCAACGCAACCCTCTAATTTTACACTCGTACGCTCACTCTTCCATTTTCGTACTTTTTTTCGGCGGTCAAGATCCTTTTTTTTGCCCCGTCGTGATTCTTTTTTCACGCGCCTCGGGGCGTTTGTGGTTATTGACCGAAAGCATTTCGGGCGATGTTGCTCCTCGTAGCGTGAGCGTATTGGATAATTTATTATTTATTTATTATGGAGAGTGTTTTTTTTTTTTTTCTTTAAACTTCAAGCTGATGAAAACAAATTGGATGAATTGTTAATGTGATTTTTTTTTAGATTCTCCGAAAATGTACCGAATTCTTTTCATACAAAAATGTAATGTAATACATGGATAAGAAGTGCTTTTAGAGGCGGAAAAATTAATGCGAGGAAATTGTAACTTTGTTTTTCCAGCTTCAACGACCAATCCGATCATGCGAAAGGAGCGGCAATGTCCTTCGATTATCGATTAATAAAAATGGATATTTCTTAGTAAACTATCTCCTCATCGAGCATTAAAGACTTGAAATAATTTATGCAAATAACATAACACGCGAAGCGCGACGGGAGTAGAATATTAAATTAACCATCCGAGAATTTTGGGAGTCAAGCTCGGAATTGAACGCGTATCGAAGTGATCGAGGAACGCTCGAAGGTGAGTACATGTGAATAACTACGAGCATTTAGATAGTCCTTGCGTACAGTCCGGACAAAAGTGAGTTTCATTTGTAATGCAAGAACTTCAAACACTTCTCGATCGAATAAAAGCCTGAGAAAAATCAAGCTTACAGAAAAAATACCAAATCACTTTCATTTGAAAAAAAAGTTCGATTGTCGTGTGATTTGTTAAAGAATTTTTTTCATCGTTTTGTTAATAACATTTACAAATTATTATTATGAGAAATCAATCTTTCCAGCGCCCAGATGCTTAATTTTTTTCAGATTTTTATCCCATCGAGAAGTGTTTGAAATTCTCGCCGCATCTCGCGTGAAACTCACTTTTGACCGGACTGTAACGCAAGGACTACTTTAAAGGCGCAGATAAACGTGTAAGTAAGAATCGTCTTACCGGCTTTCTCCGCGAGATCTTCGGGCGAGCCGATCGCTACAGGCAGAGGAATGTTCGCGCTTAACGCTGTAAACTTTGAATATTAACTGCTTCTGGGGAAGGGGAAGGGGATGGGGTAGATAAAGCGCGGAGGGAATCCTCTTTCGTTGTCCTCTCTATCTCGTTCGCCAAAAGGGCGTTTGCGAAATGTTCTCGCACCGTCGTGCAGACTGTAAAGTAGGTGCGTGATCCCGACACACCATTCGGGGTGCCTCGAGCGAAACGTTTCAAAAGTACGTATGTATACATATACATATGTACACACTATATGCACGTAGTACGGTTTCTCGAGTTCCCTATCGTGTCGAGGCACTCTTCGGCTCGCGAGGGTCTTCATCTCTATATCAAGTACTACTATACTACAAGCTATAACCGCTGCTGTAGGTATAACACCGATTCTGCAACGAGCCGGGCACTTCGGAAACTCGGGGTTCGCCTCGAGAACTCGCCGGTGCGAGGGTAAAGCCATATTAAGAATTAATAGAATTAAAAAGAATATTATTTCATCAACGCTCTCGTTGTAAATTCTCGTCTCGAAGCTCCGCCGAAAGAAATTCGAAGAAAAACAAAAGAAATTTTTTTCGAGCCGACCCTTCGTCGGCGAAGGAATGAAAATCTGATTTTCAACCCAAACTTTTATTCGGAAGCTTCTTTCGCTGTGTTAATAATTCAAACATTTTTAAATCTTTCGTTGTGCTTGACTCATTTTTTCGGTGACGAGGATGTGGGCGAATTAATGTTTCTCGTGTTACGCCAGATTAATATTTAGGATTGAATGAAGTTAAATTGTAGTTGGGTAGGATTTGTTTGCGACGCCACAAGCATGTGGTGAGTTATTTGAATTGCCAGATTCGTAGCCTATTTTTTTATACTTCAATGAATAACGTCTTGATTTGTAATGGAATTTTAGCAAAAAATAAGAGTCTGATTGATAGATCAAATATTTCTTCTTTTTATTAGTGATTTACAAAAGTATTTTTAATGAAAATTGTTCGAAATTGAATTTTATCACGAACCGCATACAAAGTATTCATGATCGAATTAAATAAGGCAAGGTCGAATTAGAAGTATTTGCCATACCGCGAGCGCGTAACGAGTAATAAGATTGGTTTGATTCATTGGTTATTTTTTTTGTAACATAAATATCGTCTTGATTTTTACTGGAGATAACATTTTTTAAGATAGAATCGGCTCGTTGGGAAAATATAAAAACCCTGATTGCCGAGACAAGCTTCTCTCATGCGCGTTTTTTTGCTATATTACTAAAATAAATAAAATAATTCTAAAAGGCTCGTTACATTTAATTAATTTCCCTCCCCGCTAGACTCGAGTGAATTTTATGACGATTGGTAAAATTCATCGATCCCTATACTTTGATGAACATCAAAGTCATCTCGATTCGCGTCGAAATGATAAAATATAACGAGAATAATAAATACCGAAAGGGGCGAAGAATCAGAAGTAATTGCGAGTCGTCATAGGGCAGTAAAGCGAAAAAAAGTAAAAGCCGAGTGTAGTTAAGCTCGCGCGAGAATTTCGTGGTAAATTTAAAAGACGAAAGCTCCTCTCGAGTTCCGCTGATTTATTTTCTCACGTTGCCGAGAAGAGTGCTCACTGTCTAGAAGAGCGGTCGCCCCCGCGGCCCGCAAGAGCCCCGCCCCCTCCCGCGCGATGCGGTCGGCTGGCAAAAGTGGCGCGTAAAAAGGCCACGCGCTCGTGCATCAATTCGCGTGCAAGGATGCGGGGGTCTTATGGAGTTGCGAACTCACGCGAGGCTGTTACTCTCTTCCAGTAGCCGCTTCCACGATGCGCTAAAGTAGCCGCGCCACGCCGGTGCCTCCGCGCGCAACCCGCGCTGCCTTTTGCTTCGTTCTCCTGACTCTCGGGACGGACTCTCTTCGAGCGGTCAGCCCCTTTTCATCGGAACGAAAGAGAAAAGAGTGAACGCCGCTCGAGAAGAGCGTTCGAGACGGCGCATAAACGCGATCCGCCCGGAGTTCCACAGAGGCCCCGGCTTAGGGAAAGGGAAAGATATCCGTCAGCGGGCTATATACGTGCTTTTTGCTCGTTAACCAGAGCTCCGCGAGACGGGCGCGCGAGACTCGCGAAAGGATTCCTGAGGGAAGTGTACCTCATACTCCCGTACACTTTGGTCACGCTCGTAGAACGTCGCATTTTTCGAACGGAATTCCAAAGCGAAATTTACACTCCTTTTTCCCTACGAGCCCGGTTCATAACCTTGACAAAAAATCGGACTATATTCAACGACGATTCAATTATGATTTTGTAATGAATATTAAAAAATGAATATTGAATATTGTTATGAATATTATTATAAAATTGAATATTAATGATAAGCAATTAAAATTATATTGATGATTATTAATAATTGTTAATGATGTATTATTAATATTTTATCATTGATACTATTAATGATTGATTTTATTATCAGTTGATTATTTTATTATACAATTTTAACGTTGCGAAATGAAATCGTGCAAGGATGAAGCAAAAAAAAAAGGTAAATTCACTGTTTGGCGAATCAATGTGAACGAATTTATCTCGCATCGGCGGAGATAAGTTCGTTGGAATAATATTACTGAAGCCCCCATGCATTGACTATCGGAGAAATATAATGAAGGTACGTGTTTTGGTTACGAAAAGTATTTTGTATTCAATGAAAATTGATGGAATGCCAGAAGAATGGGAGGGGCTTTTTAATTTACGATCGTCGGAGTGGATGATTGGATTCCGTTGGCATTTGACGGAATTCGTATGTGACGGAAGTCGCGTATATATACGTATATGCGGATAAAGTTATAATATAATTCATGGTATTTCGTGTAGCGTGAACGAGAGGAAATCGTCGTATGCATGATATTCCGGATTGAAGGAGATTTAGCCATGATTTCGAAGACCCCCGGTGACGATTAGCCCACAGCTATCGTTTGCATCGAGCCCCGATACCACTTAATTCCGTCCGATATTGCTCGGTAATCCTTGCATAAACTAAGCCCGAAGTCGTTAAAATTTATAATGGTTTTCGCGTCCTATAAATCAATTGTTTTTCAACTGTCGGGATAAGACATCGCTCACTTCAATCGAAGAATTGATCTTTTTTTCGAAAAAAAAATTTAACTAATTATTAAAAATAACCTGTTTTCATGTATTTTTTAATTTAATAATTCGTCAAATTTTTTATACTAGGAAAAAATCTTCGATACGGCGATTCTGGCGAGCAAATCTTTGCGAAGATATCAGGGCTTATCAGACAGACTTCTCTATCCTGGCTCGGTTCGTCGGAATGTCCAGAAAAAAGAAATAGGACAAAGAAGAAACAATATTGTTTACTGCAAACGAGTGTTATTGCTGGATGTTCGAGGGGTTAGGAAATTCCACCGAGCTGTACGATCCCGGCGTTTCCCGGACTGACTCGACGAATGGAAAAGCCCGGGGGCTGGAATAATGCCACACTATGGTGCGGATCTCGCGCGGTTGATATGCCCCTGTCGCGAGGAATATCGGCAATTTAGATCGAGATCAAAAGCGATCGGATAACGTCGTCCCGGGCATTGCCCACGCTCGACCACATCAGTCGCCCCTTCCGTGTCTGTGTATTCCTCCTCCTCCGCTTCCTTCGCTCTCGGGTTAGTGACGCGACTTTTAGCAATTCAACGATTTCTGCATACCGCGACGGGCAGTTTCTCGTTATAGATATCCCGAGGATTGCGTCGCGCTCTGGTACACGGATAAGCCGCAGGTCCCGCCACCGCGAAAGGGGAAACTTCGGGATGCGGCATTTCACATAGAACGACTCTCTCTCTCTTCGTGTGTCCGCCATCCCCCAAAGGGCCGACAACCCCTAATTGCCAGAAATGGACAACGATAAGCTCCGCGCGAGCGGCGTCGCATAGACAGACAGAATGAGAAGACCAAAGCGAATCGCTCGGGGGACCTCAGGGGGAGGCGGGGCGGATAAGTTTTCGTTTGTCCGACGAGATTCCTACATTTATCTGATTGGACATTGGATCTCGCGAGCGCATGAACTCGGATATAATAATTATTATTGTTATTGGTATTGTGATTATGAATTTTTTATCTCATGATAATAATAACGATAGTAACTATTATTATCTTATTCTAATTTTAATCCGAAAAGATGTAGACCCATGGATTCGATTATAGGAAGTGTACGAGCATGTCCCGAAAGCTCGCAGATAAATGTATTTTCATGCTTTCAGGAAGTTAACTTCGAGAATTTTTTATCCGTCAATTTTCGAACGAGAATTTTTATGATGCTCTTCAGGTGAAGCGACAGGGCGTATATACTCCGATATAGTGGAGTACGGCTGAAGGGAAAAGGGAAAAAAAAACAATTTGTGGTTTTTTTTTCCAACCCTCTCATCCGCGGCTGCAATCTCACTTCCGGCAGGAATGGATGATAGGCCAGAGGGGTACTTTTCTCCTCGGCCGGATAGTCCCGAGTAGCATACCGTCGGCTCTTCGCTATCGGTGCTTCGGTAGCTGCCCATACAGAGGATACACCGGAGAGGATCGCGGATGCTGCAGCAACGATGATAAATAAGCCCTGAGATTTTTACAACCCCTCGAAACGGCGACCGCCTTCTTCCCTCTCGCGTTCGCTGTACATCGCCGCTGCCTCTGCCGCTCGCACTATGTACACCAAATACATACGACTGTATATCTATGTATTTTTGTATCGGGTACTACCGGTACACGCCTTATTTCCGCCTCCCTTTCAATCTCACTTCCGGTCAGCCTCTCACTCGAAAGAGGATCGCGATAAGGGCCCCTCGGCCCTTTCTCGATCGCTCGCAGCTGGCTACGCGAAAACTAAGGGTCAACGATGAAAAAAGAAGATCGAAAGAATATAATAAATAAAAAAAAGACGTTCGATAAAAAAAAATGTAATTAAATGCACTTTCTCTCGATAATTTGATAGAAAACGTGGACCAATCTCGTCCTTTACTCTTCGGAGAATTCCAGTACAGTTGTATAATATGCCCTTAAAATGTCCCGTGTTCAAAAAAACTCGAGGCATTTGTCGGAGAATTTATAGTATCGTGCCGGAAAACCAATACTTGGATTAATATTTTCGACGATATGTCTTGTCGATTATTCTCAAACTTTCTTCCAGCATGATTTAACTGTTTTTATATCACGTATATGAACATATGAACATTTCTTCAAAGGGGCTTAATACACTTAGAGAAAAATGTTGTTATGCTCGAGGATGTTTTTTTTGGCCGAAAGCCAGAGCTACGAATCCGCCTTCGCGCCCTTCGGACTTTTCGACCACTCGGTCACCCGAGAAAAATGAGAGGACAATATATATATATATATGTGTGTGTATATTACATTATACGTGACACCCTTCTTCTTTTCTCAAGAGATATATACATATATATGTACAGTTAAGTACAAAGAGGTGACGAGGGATAAATGCCTCTCGTTGACCCTAACAAAAGGGCCGTTCACCGAAAGCGCGAACCCCACGAATCTTCTGATACGGGATCCTTATCCTTCTTCAGTTGCCTCTTGCCGTATATATCTATATCTATATATATATGGGTACATATAGACGAATCCGAACGTGCGACATGGGAGATTCAATCGGAGGACACTGAGGGAAAAAGCCTAATAGGACTGACAAAGGATTCACCTTTGAGAGAACCACGACGATCGTCGGACCTTCAATCACTGCTACACTCCCGAAGCTCCCCCGGGGCGAATCGCTTTCATTCTTTTCCCTCCGCGACGATGAAAAGACTTCTTAAATTGTCTTCATGAAATTCACCGTGTATTGTCGTCGTTATTACTATCCGCCCGCAATTTTCATATCGCTTCGAAAATGTCGAAAACTCGTTGAGTTCGCGGAAGCTTCCGAGTCCCGAATGGAAAGTTTACATTGCTACAAGCACGACGAAGTTATCTGTTCAAATTAGCAGTCAGAAATGTGTTTCCGGCGTCGAAACACTTGTCGATTACCTTCGAATGTTCGTCGATCTTTAAGACTTATTATTATATAAGCGTTAAACAATTATTTTTATTTTCATTCGATTCCGTTTATAATAAATGAATTTTTTTTTCAATATGCATTTTGGTGCTTTTACACAGACTTCACATTGATAACTGCGATTCTACCGCGAAAGGAAAAAAATTGCATCTAAATGCAAATGTTGTTTCATGTTTTACTTAATTGTAGACCGAAGAGATTAGAGACATATTCTGTAATTGTAATTAAGGACGGGGGTAGTAAAACGTACGAAACGTACCGTTTCAATTAAACCGTATCACATAATTTATCGTACACAAAAGCGTGTAATATGCAAATTCGAAGTTGCGGAAGAGGCGGAGGGGGGGCTTGAGGGATCGAGAAGCAAAAAGGGGCCGAACGATACAGTGGTGGCGTGCATAAAACGTACCAGCTTTGCAAACATCGAGATCCAAGTCGCCGGTGATGGCGTGAGGAAAATTGCTCGACATCAATTCGTCGATGGTGAATTTTCGCCGATGCTTGACACCGCCGAGATCCTCGGTAAGGGTCTCGTTACGATGCAGCACTCGCGAATCCACGAGTACCACGAGAATCGATACCAACGGCAGTAAAATCATTTTTGACAATTTTTCGTTTTTCTACTTCTTTTTTTTTCGCGATCCGACGACGAATAAATTGTTATCCAGATTTTCGTTATTCGTTTGTTTTTCACAACATATCAGGGCTCCGTGAGTTTTTCTGACCGTTCGCTCATTGAAATTGGCGCCAACTTTAATCGCAACTTCGCGATGCTCCGCCGTCGGGTCGGCCCAAAGTGTTCGAAAAAGTTTGCAGCTTCCGTGAACTTTTCGTGGCAACGAGTTTCGATACTCTTCCGCGGCCGCGCGTCCCGCACTCGCGAGGAAATCTCGGTGAGAACGAGAAAAACGAACTTCTTCCCGCTGCGCTTACTGTTCATTCATCTCGCGAATTTCAACGGACAGAACGAGGCACGGACTCTCCGACTCACCGAAGTATCACGCGCGCGCTCGGCGCTCCCGGAGGACGAACGGAAAAACAGCGTAGTCGCGGACGCAACGAAATTTCGCCGGAAAAACACACACACTACTCGTTCTCTGTTGTTCTCGCGGCTCTCGTATCTTCGCCGAATTTCGCCACGTTAGTCAAACACGGACGAATCACTTTTTATTTGTTCACTGCACGGTGGGAATATTCGTTATCGATGATTCCCGGGATTCGTTCAGAGAAAAATCAGCACTGCGACAGAATAATTTTTTTGCCAATACTACCGACCAATCTTCATCGGATCGTCAAGGCTCGGTTTAATTTTCTCGATGTTACGGAAGATTTTTTCTTGCGTCGAAACTTTGTGTTTACGTTGATTGAAGAAATTACTTTTTGTTTTCGGTATTTCGAAAAACGAATCTCGTTCGAAACAGCGTCGATCGTGGTTTTTGACACGCAAGAGCGTGTCGTAATCGGTCAAGAGTCGGCGGCGTTCGACACGGCCGAAGATCAAAGTTCGTGGAGTGAACGAGCGAGAAGCATCGTCGTCTCGCGAGCGTTTAGAACCGACTGATCGTACCAAGTGCAGCCCGCAAGCCTCTCGGCGGTATACTCTTCGGGTCGCGCGTCTATCGTTCGGAAAGCGCGCGCTCGAGAGTAACGCGCGGCCTCGTATAGTGGACGAGGGATCGCGTGGGTGGAGGGGGCGGGGAGTGAGGAGGGGAACGATGCGTTAGCTTCCCAGTTGTACGTATGTATCTTGTTTCTCTCGTTCTTTCGTCCGATGTTAACGAGGGTGTATAAACGCAGCGCCGGTCCGTACCTACGTCGCTTTGCTCGTACTCTCGCAACCCCGTGTACCGTTCGGCCCGAGGGTGCCCGAGACACTGACCAGAAAGCTTCTCGAGTGCCGCGGGAGACCCGAGCGATGCTCGCAGTTAGACAAAGTAAAATTCATGCGCTTGAGAATTTATTCGACGCGTCGAGTGGATTATTAATTGCCGCTATTACAGAGGTCAAGAATTAATTATTCTCGTTGTGAATTCGTTGAAATGCATTGAAGGCTTTTTTGCTTCCATTCAATTTTTTTCGAATTCCCGAGAATTTCTTTTTCCCGCGGCTGATCGCTCCTACGAGCATAAATAACGCGGTTTTGATTAATAGCGGCGCATTTGTGAGGGGAACAGGGCGGCAACTTCATCTTTTTTTTATCTCCCCTTCGTTCCTTCAGTATTTAATAGATAAATCTGTGATTGACTGAGTATAGTGATGGAATCTGATAAAAAATTATCATAGATTTCTCACGTGTGACTAAAAATGGCTCTGCGGTACTTGAGTTTCTATTCAATTTCGGCGAAGAATGCAATACATAGAAGTCAGCGCTATTAGATTTTAATTAACTAATTGAAATAGTTTGAAAAAATGAAACGAAAAAAATGGCGTAAACGAAAACTTCGTACGAACCTATGATAAATAACAGAAGGAGAAATGTGAAAAACAGAGAATGCAAAGGCAATTCAGGTGTATAATAAACCTTGCGCCGGTAACGCGAGAAGGTAGTTTGCACCCCGACAGTGTCGCGGTGAACAGGTAACGGCAGGTGGCTGCTTTCGTTCTCCACTTCTTCTTCTTCTACACTGGCTACACATACATACTTATTTCGGTTCTACTTTAACGATGGAATACGAAGGATACGCGCACACCGTTCCGACATTCTACTGAGACTCCGTTAATGGTCTCGCGATATATTTTCGCAATAATGTTACCGTTACTCTATATATACATATGTATAGTATATACAGCCGGTGGCGGAACGAAGCGTGGAAATGGTGGTACTATTGTGACGGAAATGGAACGAGGCGGAGGATACACTTTGCCGAGTTTATCGAGTGCAATTTTCGTCGATGTACGACCGCAAGAACTCGTACGAATGTTCAACGGATCCAATGACCAGTGATACATAATGACATAATGATAGTTCCAAATTGTGCGTTTATGCACGATGTATGGGCGATTCAACGCAAAATTTGAGTTTCATCCGAAAAATGTAATCTATTGAAAAATACTAGTTTTGCCCATTAGAACCGCTTCCGGAATTATCATTTTTCTTTGGTTACTAATAGTAATAACAATAATGTTCAATTTTTTCGAAATGAATCGAAAAAAATTGTTTTTTTTTCTTCGAATGAAAAGTGTTCTAGTTTGTAAAAACAAAAAATTATAATATGGGTAACAAATGATTTTTGTAAAATTATTTTGACCGAACTCGAGACGCCTGAAAACAAGTATCGTTGTTTGTGCAATGCCAAATTAACGCGGAATGCGTCGTATGGTATGTACATCGTATGTTCAATGTATTATGTGCTATCAGTGTGCAAACACGTGTTACATGTCCCACGCGGGGTATCTGGAGTTGCCAGCGCGAGAGTATCGAATTACTGTCACGAGATCACCCTTTTGGAACTGGTCTTTCCGCACCCTCGGCCCGGTGTGCCCCCTCATCGACGTGGCTACATGTGTATAAGTGCATGTCGACGCTGTCCAGAAACCCCGCACGAGTCGTATAATCTGAGAGCAAGAGACCCCATAAAAAAAAAGCACGAAAAAAAAAGCCCATCGCCCTCTCAATAATCCACGCGAGCGTATACGATCCTACGGTATATAGTACATGTGTAGTAGAACGCGTTCTAACGCTTCGCGAATCCGCGCCCTCTCGCATCCCCTCGACATTGAATACCAATTTCTTTTTTACCTCGCCAAACGCAATTTTTCACGGCCCCACAATTTCGCCGGTGAGGCACATCAGGTTCTCGTAAAAATGTAAAAAAAAAACAAGAAAAAAAAAAAAAGAATCGTCTATGGAGAATTCGACGTATGAGAAACGAAAGCCTCTTATCGCTCGAGCGCTCACGCACGTGTGTTTTAACGTTGATCGAATAATGATTCCGACGCCGCTTCGATGTGAGGAGAAAAAAATTGAGCAAAGAAACGCGAGTTATGACGGGATGAAAAACCTTTATCCGAACGAAAATGTTCGTCTAATCTCGAAACGATATTTAATGCAGAATATGTACCAGTCGGTCGTTTTTACTCGTATTTCTTCGAGTTGCGAAACAAGGAGAAGAGATTCGCGAACGCCTTCCTTGAATAATTGTTTCTATTTTATTAATCGGGTGTCGACGATGAGTTTCCCGGTCGCTATTGAACCCTTCGATTTATACACTCGACAGACACTCGTTCCGCCAACTTCGTCCGCGAAGGGGGAAGGAAATAATTAACGTTGAAAGTTTCGAGCTCGCGGGCACGTCGAGGGCTCCGATGCGTGCTGTAAGAGGCTCGATAGAAACGGCGACATTAATTAAAATCGGCTGGTGCCGTCGCGGGGGCACGAGCGAGAGAGTCCGCTTCGTTTGGACTAATGACTCGTCGACTTGGGGGAGCGGTTACGTTCTTTTTTTCGTCCTCTTTTTCCCGCGGCCTCTGCCGCTGCGAAAGCCCGAAAGATCGAGAGAAACGTCCTCGAAACTGTATGAAATGTTCATTGATTGTTTTGGCGCGAGCTCGCTTCGAGAAGCGGCCGAAAAAGCGTTCACGAGCGCATGTCGATCGAGAGGTCTCGATAGCGAAACTTTGCACTGGACTGTATCGCGTGTAAACACGATTACCGCCCATATCTGTGTCCCCGCAAAAACACTCATCGTTTAACACGCTCTCTGCTCGATCGAATCGTCAATCAATGTGCGTGTTTTTTTTTTTTTTCATAAAGCAGCCAACAACGATAGTTATTGATCGTATTCTAGAAAGTGCCGAAGCTTTTCCTCTAACGAGTACGGACGACTGGTTGATGATATAAAGCGTATTCGTCCCGCGGCGCCGCGAGCGAACGCATTTATTCCTTTCTCGGTGGGAGAGTTATAAGAAGAGAAAAATAAACGAAGACACTTACGTCGGCAGCATGTTGAACTCGCGGAGCTGTTCCTCGGCGGTGATTAATCAGCGTCAACTCGCAGTTAACTCATCTGGCACTCTCGAGACTCCGATTTACAAAAAAAAACACAGATATACCGAGTTCATTAGCTTAATGGCGATTCAATCGAGCCTTTTATCCGGCGATACGCTCCGCGCACCGCGGCAGCCACTGTGACGAAACTATCGCAACTAATTTTAGTCTTGAAATTAATTTGCATTTAGAAGAAGAAATGGGATTTCAGCGCACGTTTTTTTTTTGTATAGGACACAAAACATCAGCGTGTTCAATGCGACGGTTGAATCTATTATGGTTATTGCGTTAGTTTATTAACGCGCCGAATGTTCAGCTCGATTAATTGAAATCACCCGAATTACAGCGTTTAAACAATGCCAAACAAGTATCGACAGGGTTATTAATTCGGATTAAACGATCACGCGACATTTCCAATCGGTAAACAAACTAAGAATGGCCGAGCCAATGACAAAGCGGCACACCGGCTTTGTCTCGACTCTCGCATGCAAAGAACGGCAGTTTCGCCGGTGTTGCGATATCAGCTGATGGCGCTGTAGTGTTTTTTTTTCACTCGTCCATGCAACAAGTAAACGCCGAAACGTCTTAATTGTTTATTATCACAACATTGTTACGGAACTTGAATTATTGATTACAGGTCAGGAAAATTTAATTGGGGAGGTTTTTTATGAATTATTCGATCATCCAATCAGAGGCAAGGGAAGTGGCAGCTTTATTAAAGTAACAGTAAATTTTTTATAGGTTATGGATGGAACGTTATGGAACGTCATAAATCATAGATTGTTTCGTTGAATCTAAGTGCATTCGAATAATTGTTTGTATTGTAAATAAAACGCATTGAGATAGATTCAATTCTAAGCACCGAAAAAATGAATACGACCGCAATTTCTGATATGGCACACAGCGACGGAAGATGGAAAACTATTTTCGTAAACAATAAAAAATATTCTATCCGCGCCATCGAGAGAGACGGTAATTGGAATATTTTTCTGACGGATCTCGTCGAAATATGGGAGGAGAGACTCACCGCTTCTACAATTTTGAAAAAGTGTGAGGTAACATTTATTTGGTAAACGATCAAAAAAAGGTGTTCGTTGCGCATCCATTGCTGCGAGTCGAATGTTTTTTTACTCACAGGACTTGAATCCGAGCTTGAGCGTGGAAGATATCGACGTCGGGGAAATCGTCGGGCCGCTACTCGCAGACGTTCCGAAGTATGCGAAAAAAATATCGACCGAAAGGATAGAGCTTGTCTCGGAATTGGAGGGAGAGATTTTCAATTTCGCCATCGATTTGTCCCGAGGTAGCCCACAAGAGCTTTGGGAAGAAGTGACGATGCCCATGTGTCTCGCCGCCGATGAACTACGGCACAGATACGATATTCTTTTGAAACTTGTCAAAGCGAAAGACGAAGAGATATCGGAGTACAAACTGAACGGAGCTGAATTAGTCAGAAGTAAGAAAGTTCATTTTGTGAAAACCATTTTTTTGTTGGAATGTATTGTGATACTAACTTTTGTTTTTCTATTGTCAAGGGCACATAGAGACGAAAGCCTTTAACGACGATTTATTCAAGAAACGCGCACCAATACAAAGCGCCGAGAACTGCCAGGATGCGTTTCAGGAGATCATGGAATTGCACGGAAAAGCGAATATGAAACGATTTTCTATCAAGACTGAGAGGCTGGAAACTCGGTAAAGAAGATCAATAGAAACAAAAAAATCTTACTGCTTTATAATCTTGACGATTTCGATGAGACAGCGACGTTTCGCGCATTTTTTTACCAAACAAAATGTAGCGATAATTACTTTTTCGAATTGACGTGCTTCGCCCATTTCTCAGCGTTTGAAAATGTCTTTGATCCAGTGCTAAATTATACTCCTGTTGCAGCGCCGAAACAATGGACACTCGCGAGGCGAAAGTCAAAATCGAGGCCGAAGAAAATTCACTCCCGACGGAAATCGATCCAGCCACCGACAATGGAGGTTCGTCGAAATTCAAAGGTAATGTAGCGTCAGCGGCTCGAGAGTCCGAAATAATTGAACCGAAAGTGGAATCGGAGAGTTCGACGACATTGACGAGGGAATCAAAAGCTTCGATCAAGCCCGCGAAAAACAATTGTAATTCCCCGAAGAGAGTTCCGAGTGTGCGAACTTCACCGGCGAAACGTCCGAAAAAAACGATTCACGATTTTATATCTTAGACGATCCTCTGTCGAGGACTTTTCTGTAACTATATGAATAGTGCGTTACGTTCGAAATCTTCTTCTTGTTTCCGAGAAACATTTTTCGTTAGCTTTAGGTAAAAAGTGTGCATTTTTATTTATTAACCGACTCAAACATCAAGTTGTACAAGTTTTTGTTCTACGAAACTTAATAACTAATAACGCTGTTGGAAATACACGTTTTACAATCGGTGAAAAGTTCGCCAACGTTGTAATTGCACTGGTCAGATAAATAGGTAAAACTTAACGAGTTCATTAATACGAAAAAAGGGACGATAACGATTCGGGAGTTTGAAGGCATTGGCAATCGTATTCTCACTCATTCGCATTCACTCTTGGCAGTAATGTCGCGAAGATAATTCGTCGATCTTGTCAATTGGCTTTGCCGCAACTCCGAAAGAATGAGAAAAACAAATGAAAACACAAACAGAAAGTCGCAACGTGCGAAACTCGCTCGTTCAGGAATCCAGCTCCGGATAAGATCTTTCCTTGCTCAAAGACGAAACGTACCCGCGTTCGCCGCTTAACGAAAATTCCTTTCTCTTCGTTTTCTTTTAATCATCTCAAACGTCTCGTCGCTCCCAAACAATATAATATTCGGTTAGAACTTTGGCCATTTCGATGCAAACTTTCGTTCAACGCAGCACTAAAATCTTCAACGTAAAGATTTAAGAAACAAATATCAAACGCAGGCAGTACGAAGGGTGCACAGTGGAAAAGGTATAAATTGTGTTTAGGGACTAAGTTTCTCGTCTACGCTCGCCGTCCCGTTCGGTACTCTCGAAAGCTTTTTTCCTTTTTCTTGTTTTTTTTTTCGACGCAAAGAGGATCAATTCATATCGTACAAATTTGCTTGCGATAGTTATAAATATACAAAAGCAACGATGATATACATTATCATGTATACATGTAACTATAGTTTTATCGCGACAGTACAAAGCCCGCAGTAGGCGCGCGGTTGTGTTCAGCGCCGCAAAAAATTTTCGCGTCGTGATGCGTACCGAGGGGCCCGGAATGTCGGGGAGAGCAATCGAATGTTCGATCAGAGCCCGCAAAGATTAACGACACGACAATCTTTGGCGATTCGATAACCAATTCCCGTTTAGCAAAAATTGTTCTCGCAGCGTGTGCTCTTGTTCTAAAGTATAACTAACGATTTCGCGATTTCGATACTAAATTCACCGCCATCTATGATACACCTATACAAAGCGGCTTACTCATCTTTTTACCTTTGTTTTTCTTTTCTTTTTCTCTTTTTGTTGTTGTTCTTTTTATCTTTATAATCGGTTTATAGGCACAATAAAGGCGTTTATTTAATTTTCTTTTGTTTCTGCCAGCATAAACGAAGGTTACGAATATAACGACAGCGCGTTCATTTAACCGGGAGAGACGAACGACTCTACGCTCTACTATCTAAATAGATTTTGTGCGAGAGTTTGCACCGTTATATTAATGTTTTGTTTTTTTTACTTTACTCGAACGTCGATTAATTTTCTTTTTTATCATCGTTACTAATTAACTTCCTTTCAACGATCGTTCGCGCGTCTCGAACGAAAGAAACATTACACACGTGATTCGAGTAAGCATAAATAATCCTTTGGCCGCAATATTGCAGCTGGTCGCAACGTACTTAGTAATCAATTTTTCTTTTGTTACCCTCGCCCGGCTGATCGTCGATCAAGCCCTACCCAATGAAAAAAAAGATCAAACTTACCGGCATCGCAATGAAAATTCGTATCGAAATTCAAAATGTTTGTCGACCGGCAAGTTTAATTTTCTCTCCATCGGGTCTCGCATTCTTATTCTACTTAATGAAAATAAAAAGAAGAAAGAACGAAAAACAAACGATTTATCGTCATTCCGCATTCGCCTTAAAATGGTAAACGACGCCCGCGAATCAATCTCAAAGTCGATGAGGATCGATTTGACTCGCGTTAATTGACTCACGACAGCGAAATTTACAACGGATCGTTTAGCACTGCGAATTAGGCAATCGATTCGGCAATGAAGATTAATTTTTTTTTTTTTTCTCTAACACGAACGACGATGACATGATAAATCAAGGGGTGATAAAAAACATTGATGGTCCTCGATTGGAGATGTCGCACAGGCTGAATATCGACTATTCTACTCCCCGCCAAGTTAATCATTATTCAGACGGTAATCACAATGCGCTTGATGAAAGTCTTATCAGTTCAGATACGTCGAGTAGCAACAGTTTGAATATAGTTATTAAACGCGGCTGGCACGGCGGGTGTGCGATTTGTTATTATTAATCATTTTTTGTTTACTTTTCTCTCATTTTCGTCCGTTAGGCCTCTCCAAGAACAACGGGTCTTTCTTTTTTCTTTACTTCTCTTTTCATTGTCATGATTTACTTCCGGTTTCATGCCGGCCTAACAATTACCACAGACATATATATTTATATATATTCCTCGAGTTTCGGTTAAATAGCACCGATCGACTCTAAAACGCTACGTGCGCGTGGATCAGTGTACGTGTGTTTGTGTTTGTGTGCTTATCAAGCTTGCGAATGTTTCTGTTTCTTCGTCATTTTCTTTTCTTTTTTCGTGTATTAAAAAACGCCGGAAATCACGGTCGAATGTTTAGCGGATAAAACTACTCGAGAATCGCGTGTTCGTTTAAATCAGCAAGTTATTACGTTTAACGCGTTTAGTTCTTTCGGTCACGAAATATCCGCGTTCTCGCGACGCATTGACTCGTATTTACACATCTAATTTTTTTCTTGTGTTAAAAAAAACAATGAAAAAAAACACGATGTCCGATGCGTTTTTTTTTTTAAGGAGCGAGGCCGAGACGAGATATCTCACCCAATTTGAAAAATCCTCGCCCTCCCCTTGTGTAAAGCATATTGTGTCCTTTTGTCTCTGTTTTCGATCCTTTTTTTTCGGACTAACACGAGCATCTCCAAGCGTCGCCCTGCTGCGATGGCGAACGAGCCTTTATCACGCTTTCTGCACCCTCTCGCTCCGACGCTTCGAAAAGGCTTGCCTTTGAATGCACAAATAAAAAGCAACGGATTAGAATCGAATCGGTGAAAAAAAATTAAATAAATTTCGTTCCATAACGCGACGAGAAAGACAGAGCTCACCCGCCGATCCCGCTGCTCGCGTATCCTCCGCGCCAGGGTGAGAAAAGCCTCCTCGATGTTGATGTTGTCCTTGCACGAAACCTCGAAGAAGGGCATATCGAAATTGTCGGCGATTTTTTCACCCCTCTCGGCATCGACGGCTCTGTGCGCAACCGCGTCACATTTGTTCGCTGCCAAAACTTTGACCACGTCCGGTGAAGCGTTCTGCAACAGATAAAAAAATTTGTTTTCTTACAATCGGCCAATTAACTTATCATCAAAACTTTCGCGATATGTTGGAAATAAAAAAAATCAGCGCATTTAATGAGAATGCAAAGTGCGCGATAAATCGCCATTTTTGTTCGCGTAAATTTGTCTTGGAATATTTTATAATTCGAATATTAGAAAAAAAAAAAATGTCTGTTTGTTTATTTTCTAATATTCCTTTATATTCATTTCTATCCATATGCGAAGGGAATATTGAAGAGCAAAAAATAGAATGCAATAAAAATGAAAAGTTATTGATCAGAAAAAAGCTCAAACTTTATGATCGTATGAATTGGAAGAAAAAAAAATGATCGGTTACCTCTTGTATGTTGCGTAGCCAATAGGACAAATGATTGAAGCTCTCGAGGCTGGTCACATCGTACATTAATAAAATGCCCATTGCCCCGCGATAGTAAGCCGTTGTCAGTGTGCGAAATCGCTCTTGTCCGGCGGTGTCCCTGAAAGAATAATAGATTCGTTGCAAACCACTTTTATCACCCAGCCCGGATCGATTAATTCGACGCCACGGACAATAACGGCTGTGTTGTATTTTTTTGTTTTCTCGTCTCGAACGCGACGAATAATTCGCGCACTCGGAGCACTCACCAGATCTGTAGCTTTATCGGTGTTCCATCGAGGTTGATGATCTTCTGCTTGAAATCGATTCCTGACGAATTTTCATTAAACAGTCTTAATACAATACATTCTAAACGAGCTTCAGGCTCGAACGAAAAAATCAATTCGCCGAGCCCGACGTCTAATACACATCCGTTTTTTATTCTTTTTCCAAATTCAATTTCTTTGTATATTTTTTTGTTTATTAATATTTTTGTAGAAATAATTGAATTGACTCCGAAAGAGCAACGGGACGCTTCGAGCCGTCCTCAATGAACAATGGATTTTGCGAGGATAGAAAATAATTGAGTTGAATTTCGAAAAATAATAAAAACGACAATATGACTCACCTATAGTCGATATGTAAGTGTCGTAATAACGCTCGTCGCAGTAACGATGAACGATGCAAGTTTTCCCGACGTTGGAGTCACCGAGTACGAGTACCTTGTACGTTGCTGCAAAATCCAGCGCCATGTTTGGCTATCCGGGTGCTTTTGAACTGTTGTTAGGTCGTCGGAGTCGTCGGCCGGGGGTTCGTTCGTGTTCCTTACGTTCAACCGGGGGGGTGGAGGATCGATTCGAAGCCTGCGCGGTCCAATCTCCTCTAAAGGTCCATCCACAATGATAACCGCTCATTCCTTATCCGGCTTTCATCCCTCGCGGGGAAAAAATGAAAATAAAAATAACTGCTCGGACCGCAAATAACATAACTGGAGAAGAAATCAATAGCAGCCGATATCGTTATTACACACCGAACGGAATTGTCCATATAAAAAGTCATCGGTTCTCTCGCCGTTCGGCAAAAATCAGTTTCACCGCGGATCGCTCGCTTTCTTTCTATTCGCGCATATTTCACGCTCGTAAATTCGCGAGACTCGTTCGTGTGGAAAAAAGAAAAACAGTGGCTCTATGAGGAATTTAATTTAATAGCCGCAATCTCTGGCCCGCCTGACGACAGTGTCGTTCGTCTCTTCCAGATGAACGCCGGACCGCAATGAGGCTGCAACGATT
This sequence comes from Ischnus inquisitorius, assembly GCA_963924025.1. Classification (NCBI taxonomy): domain Eukaryota; kingdom Metazoa; phylum Arthropoda; class Insecta; order Hymenoptera; family Ichneumonidae; genus Ischnus; species Ischnus inquisitorius. The sequence goes on from OZ001250.1 coordinate 12,603,314, forward strand.
TTTCTACAATTTCCTTTAACTCAGCAATTTGCCACTCCATTAGAGGTCAATTAAAAAAAAAATCTTATCGACCCCGTTCATTCTATACTGCCTATTAATTCCAGCTAAATCGCAGATAATTTTATCAGCCTTCAATAATTCGATAATGACGAAATCGTCTATGGAACGAATTACATTAGGTTTTTATTTCCCAATATTTTCATTTAATCGCGACGAGTCGTTGTCGCGTTCGGTGGAAGCGTGTCGAGTGAAACGTTTCGTTCGGAGCCCGAGACGGCGAGGTTGATCCCTCGGGGCTGATTGGACTGGCTAATTGGAGTGAGAAAATTGGCAATTAGTCGCCGAAATCGATGAATCGATTCGCCCGCAACGACACAAACTCTTTCGAACGGCGAATTCGATTCCGGGTCAGTCGCGTATCTTCTCTCGCAGTTGCGTAGAAATATCATGGAGCGTATTCGCGGCACAACAGGTTGTGCCACGAATTAAGTCTCGCGTGGATACGTAACTGCCCTACCCGAACACCTGCGTTCCGGGGGGAGAATCGTTATCGTCAACGCGACAAATCTCCCCGTGCCTCGGAGCGGTCCTACGCTATGCTCGAGTCTGTGGAACCGCGAGGGTTCGCCGTGACGTCACGGAATTACCCTGAGAACTCGGGTCAAGTTCAGGACGAGGTCGTTCACGGTCGTGAAGGGTCAGCCGGGAGGGGCGCTGACTTCGGTCAAGCCCCCGAAACTCGAAACCGCGGAAGGAAAAAGGTCCGTCTCTCCGACTTCTCGCGATCCCGATGCTTATGCTGCTGGAAAAGATAAAAATGAATGAAAAAAAGAAAAACATTTTCCTCGTATTTCTTTTCGTAACAGGGAATGTATTAAGTACCGTAAATGTAACAATAATTTACTACAGGATTCATTGTTCTCTCATATTCTCGTCTCTCTACGTTCAAAACAAACATCAAAAAAGTACAAGCTTGTAAATTAGCTTGGTGGGGATAATCTCGTTTCGCAATTAAATACTGTGGATCTCTTACTCTTTACCGGGGATTCTCGAACGCCTAGTTTACAGTTTTTCTACGAAAGCAATATATCGAGCTATTCGTTCTATGCCTTTGTCTTTGGTTGTACTAGGCCGCCAATGACAATTCTACGTCAACGATTGAACTATGAAAAATTATACAGTAAATAGGCTCAATAGAATAAAAAAAATTATCAACGACGAAGTATTTGTTACAAAGGTATACTTTGCGTAGCTGCACTTTCGGAGCGTCGTCGCAGCGCGTTGTTCGTATGATAAAAATAAAATGTCCTCTAAAAAATTTCATATAATAGTAAGTAATTATAAAGTCTTTTTAGACAGGATCTAACAAATATTCCTGTACAATCAACACAAATATCGTCTACGAAGTAAACGCCTCTCCTTTCTTCTCTTCTCTTTAAGTAATAAAAAAACTGCATCCAAACTTCAAAGTATACGCGTACAAGAATCTAGAAGACAAAACAACATTGGCACGATGTGTCTCGAAGATCTTTGGAAGTCTCTCGTTCTTTTTTTGTTTTTTTCGTGATATTTTTGTTTGATTCGTTTTTCACTCAATCTAACGAATAACAATCAACCGTCGAACGAAAAAATTATTAGTACGATATGTTTTCTAACGTGTATAAAACATTATGCACGATGTACGACAATGGATCTCTTTTTTTTCCTAACGATTAACAATCAGTATCTTTTCTTTTTATCGTCGTAAATTCGATATCTCGTTCGATTATGCGTTACTAAAAATACGTCAATTTTAACAGGTAAATGGATATAAATCGGAGATCCCCGCGGTTGAGGGGACAAGGGCGGAGAGCCCCGTCTGTGATATCGCGAATACTTTCGCTCGTCGGCGCGAGTTAATTCAGAGAATGGTGCACATTCCTAATCCCATTAGTACCATACCGAGCATACACGTGATATCTCGCTTGATGCTCGGATCGTTGAAATTCGCTCCCGGCAATGTGTAACCGTTTCGCCATCGCAGCGACCACATCGGTATCAAAACGTGAAGAATGTCCGGTATCATAAAACCCAGATCTCGGACGACCTTGCGAGGAAGGAGCGAAAAAAGAAATTGCAATTAGTACGATTAATAATTATGATTAATGCGCGCGATAAACGAAGGTCAAACGCAGCGATTGTTTTTCATTCAATTCTTCTATTCCTTTCTCGCGATCCCGTTTTACCTGATGGGCGTAGCCCTCGCCGCGCAAAACGTTTCTGATGAATTGATCCCAACTGCCGGCGAATATGTGAATGAGAGCTATGGCGCTTATTCCCAAGGCCTTTCTGTGAGTAACCGGTCTCTTGGAGTCGGCGAGCATCACGACGAGTATGGTCGATATCAATTCCGTAACGGAGAAGAACATCTGATGATACCACTGCGAGTAAAAATCGTCGTTCCAGTAGTTAATGTAGACCCACCATGAGTAGTAGTGGGAAAATATAGCGCTGACGAACAGAACGAGCATTCCCAATCTCAGTCTACAGTGAAGCGCCAGCCACGTCAAGTACTTTACAGTCTCGTAGAAGGCTATCACGCCGACTACTATGGTTGCCCAGATTTTCAGACTGTTCGACGTCGCGTTGAAGTACATGTGCTTGTAAGACGCTACGCCGGATTCGTAAGAGCCTGAAATAGGAAAAATATTTAGCGTTAAATAATAATTATTATTGTTTTTCTTTTTTCGCCTACCTTTAAAAACAGTGTCCCAGCAAGAACACGAGCAATACTGCTTGTCGACGTCGCGCGCGAACTCTTGCCAAAAATGAAATAGAAACATAATGTGCAACGGCGGCACGGCGAGTGGTGCGAGTACGCCGACGAACTTCGATCCGCAGTTCGCCAAGTTGGAGCACAGAGTGTGCCTCACCATTCGATAAACCATTTTGCGCCGTCGTGTCTCTCGAATTAAAATGGATTTTTCGAATTTTCCTCTAAACTTGTATACATATATTGTGTAAAAACCATAGGCCTGTGTGATATTTTTTTTCCCTCATGAGGTACTTATTATTTCAAATTTCTCCAATCGTTATTCGTCGAAGAAACGTCGCTCGCATGCGCGCGTTGTCTTTGTAAAAAAGTCATTTCTCGCGCGCGATAAAGAATTCGACACCGCTTACAAATATTGCCGCTTATTTTTCCGTTAAAAAACATATTATTTATAGATCCATTGCTTTTTCCTGGGTTTAATCACGCAAACATCACCGACGATCTCGTTTCGCGACTGCATGTACACGCGAAGCGATTCGGTGTGCGACGTGAAGTGCGCAAGTTTCCGAATTGATGGCGCCACCGTCGACCAGTTGTGCTCGAATGTCGAGCGTGCCGTTGGCGCATTTATCAGTCGCTGGCAAGCTCGTTCGCGCTTGCCAAAGCTATCGGCATTTGTTTGTAATTGTTCGGTGTTTTATCTGATGTATCGTTTCGGGGTTGTTGCCCATACGTTTCTTATCACTAATTAATAACCCCACGAAAAGTTCGTGCATGCTAAAACAGGGGGGGGGGGGGGGGCGAAAGTACATAGAAAGAACCTTCGTCGTTTGTTTACACCGCGATGACAACGTATAAGCAACGTTCAATGGAGAACGCGGATAGCTCGCCAATTACGAAAACTTCGTACTTCTCGCGTTCAAGTAGTTCAGAATGAGTGTAAGAACAAACCGGAAGCTCGCGAATCGCGTTGATTGTGTAACAAAGTGGTCGAATAAGCAACGCATCGAAGCATCCGAAATCGTCCCTCACGTTTATGCAAGCGAACGCGAGCATTCGCACGAAAAAGTCGGCGATTATCACACTCGTGAATAAACATTGCCGAAACGCATGGGAAATGTATCGGAAAAGAAGCGCATCGCAAATTGGGGTTAATTCGGCGAGTGGGAAGAAAAGTGAGAAAAAGTAGTCGATCGGAAAAAGCCTACTAAAATAATCGCGCGTCCGTTCTTGTGTTGTCGTCTCGACACGTCAGTGTTCTCGACAGATTGTCGATGTTCCGCGACGAATCCACCGGAGGAAGCTGCATCCGACGATTTTCCATCCTGAAGAATTGTGTGAGCAATAACGATACAAAATTGAATTTTTATGATAAATTAGTTTTCCGATTTGATTGTCATATATCGAAAAATTTAATTATTCTTCGCGACCACCCTCGGGCAATAATTGCGAGGCTGTAACGTGCCAAGGTCGTGACAGTATTTCGCGAAAGAGTCGATATATGCGATTGACAAGCCGAGGTCAATATAGTCGGTGGCCTCTAACGATAGCCACGGTCCTCGTCGGTAGCGCCGATCGATATGTCGCGCGGCTCCTCCGCCCGATGATTCTATTTTAATAAAAAAGTGTCTCGCTCTATTGTCCCCCGCTCATGAGCCCCCGAACGTCATCGACGAAGCGGCGAATAACAACGAATTCAACGCTCGAGCAATCTAGCGGTCACGCGTTTTCTCGCGCAATTATCGTAGCGATTTCGCGAGTTCGTTGAGCCCATTAAATGATTTATCGTGTGTTTGAAATGTTTCCTTCTCACTCGGAGATAATAACGAGAGAAGTCAATAAAAAGAATCATCGTGTCATTGGCCGCCTCGTGCGCTATTAGCGGCTCGAGTTTTGCAACGAAGATGCTTCCGGTCGCGCGACCGGAAACGGTAAACGACGATTCACTCGCAAGTTCGACGCGCGCTTCTCACGCCTCGATTACACACTTTCTCGGGCCAAGGACTTTTATTCTTCGCACGTTCTATCGCGTCGTGTCAAAGATGTTAATTAATCAATCTCCGTTATTCAATTTATCGCGATGAATTCGCAATAGCACGGCGTATCATTAATGACACCTGAAATTTATAGAGAGCTCGGATTTAACCTGGGAAATTAAAAAAAGGCGAAACTGTTGTAGCTTGGAGAATAATCGGTTTTATCACTATAAAGATTTCCCTTGGTTCCGTTCGCTAAGGTCCAAACGAGCCCAAAACTCATCGTCAATTACGTTAAATATACCATTCCGATGTTACGAACTCGGTACCGGGGGAGGGGAGGGGGAAGCGTATTAGTAGAAAATTAGAACCGCAAATCAATGTATGACGATTAAATTCGCACTTCAATGCCAAAGTTCGTTTGCCTTTCGTGCCCGCCTACCGCGATGCTTTCTTTTTACCGCTACATTCGACACTCAAACTATGGACACAAATTTTATTCCCGACCTCAGTGTCGTGCATGATTGATGCGCGTTTCTCATCAGACTAACGGTCTTTTTTTTTACGAATTGTCTCCGCCCCTCGTGACGATGCGATAGCTTTATGCTATTCGGTTATTTATTAAAAACAAAAGGTCTTGAAAAAAAAAATCGGTACTTGCATACATTTAGTTAAAAAAATGACTGTTTCATCGAATGGAAACTTTTTAATGGCACGAAGCCCGGGGTGTAGTTCGAAACTCGATTCCGGAATCCCCGGGGGCATCGAGTGTGTGAACCCACGAATTATCTATCCGTACAGCTAGTTCGAGACCTACTTTTGAGTCACGCCGCGGGTTTCTACCGGTCGTAGTTCGTTGATTCGAAACTTGCACGTGCTGGAGAACAGAATGATACTGATACATCGTTATCGTCTCGCATTGCATGCCCGCAGTCAGCGCGATGCGCTCCTCGCGTATACTCGCAACCGTTTATGCTGGCGACATGAAAATAAAAAAAATGATCAGCGATTGTTGTGTCTGTTTAGCAGACGATCTAAATGTAATCTTTTCGCATGCGAGATTAAATTTATTCTGAATGCACGCGAGTCCGTGGATTTATCGTTGAAACGTGACAAACGTTATCCGATATTCTCTATTATTTTAGTGTTGAGTTCTGGAAGTCGAAAAATTTTGCATCTAGATTCTATCTATTATCGAAATTCATTGTAAAGTAAAAATTTGCGGATATTTGGGATATTCTTTGATCGTTTCATAATTTATGGATTAAATAAAAGAGTTTATTCTTAACAAAAATATTCAATTAAATTAGTGATAATATAACACGATGAATAATTTTTTTAACGATTTGGGAAGTTAATAATCGATCGAGATCTATTGACTATTATTTTCGGATAGGACGTTTTTATTGCGTATTAGGATCGTCCGAAGCGCCTTCACAATCGACCTAAATATCTCCGCAAAATTCATCACACAAAATTCGTTTCCTTGGATTCGCTCTGGTAAAAGTGCGCAGATTTATAGGCCGTCGTTACGTTGTAAATGATTCTTAAGCCCGTGACACTGATAATATTTCCGTATATGCACATTAATTAACAACGCCGATCATGAGACAGCGGCTATAGCTCTCGACAGCGTGATAGAAAGTGTTATGACGCGTTGCGAAGGAAAAAATGACCGCGAATGTCTCGGAAAGAGAAACGATCCTAGGATCCAGACGACGATCTTTCCACGTGTCTGAATCGAAATTGCGTTGCGTCGATTTTTTTTATAACAATTCGCTTCTCCTTATCTATTTTTTTTCGATGTTTCGCCGATTCGAACCTCCAAGATCGGTTCGCTAGATCGGCCAAACTTTTTTTCATCTCTGACGCACATTTACCGGTTATGTTGGCGAACAAAGCGGCGAAGCGGGACTTGCGGTAAAAAGTACAAAATAAATTACAAAAAGTCAATTGAATTTGAAATACAAAAAAAATCTTTCCTCATGCCATCGTTCGTTTTTTGAGGATCGAAGAGCCAGTCAAAGTCTTCGCGCCCCGCGCCTGCGCGATTTGTACGTTCGTTCGTGATTTGGAAAAAAAATACCAACGTCACGAAAGGATATCTTCTTTTTTTTGTTATTGATTTCAATGGAAATCATGATTTACGATCCATTTGCTTTTTACACGAGAGCAAAATGATCCATTCGCGATGCCGTAATTCGGTTGTTATTTTTTTTCTGTTTTAATCGCGCAATCGACCGGTGATTATCCACGCCTCTCGATCGTCGCGCTATACAATTTTTTTTCCGAAACCCCGATCAGACGCATCAGCGTCGTTCGCTATAAAAATCAATCGTCACTCGGTCGAAAAATTGCGAACCGCCATTTTAATAAAAATTATTGTTACATTCCGAATAGAAACGGCTCGATACGATCCTCAATAATCATCGATACGAATTTGCCGGCTTATTTCGATCATCGATTATCGATAAAAATTGCATTGGCGAGCGTTATGTCGGTTTAATTATGTAAACAAACATTTTCACGGCCACGACTGAGCCAGACTCGCCGAGCTTCTCAAAATAGGACATTATTCTATCGAGCTTATCGAGTCTCGTAAATCATTATGAAGAGTCGTTATCGGCAAAACGTGATGCCGATAGCGAGCGATAGACGCTGAGACTTAATTCGTCGAATATCAACGAGTCCGAATATTTATTGAATGCTTCTTTTTCCCTGTCTTCTCTCGCACTGTCAGCTCGATCTAACGCACGATCTCACTGCGATTCTATTTTAGCGTGTAGTTGTTTATCGGTAGTCGCTCGCGCGCGTCCTTACCGCGAGACCCTCCGATGGCATCGACCTTCGGTTGCGGTTTGTACACAATGAAACATCTCAACGGCAGAGTCGCAAGATTCAGTCGACGGATCCGATGGAAAACGATAGCGAGCGAAGCTCGCCGCTGATAAGTTTACCCTCGTTTGTCGGTCAAACGGCAACACTCTCACCAATTGATTTACGACGTGACTCTTCGCATACGGCTTTTCTATTTTCGCAATTAAGGACGCGCCGGCGCTCGTGAGGCTGTTCAACAGCACGGCTGCGCGTCGCGCGCGTCCTTAGCCTGGCGAGAACCTCAAAAACCTATCCACCTTCGAGCTCGCGTTCTACCGTATTATTATTGTTCCACGGAGACGGAGCGAAAAATTCTCAATGCCCGACGAAGGTACGGGAGGCCGTTATGATCGTATGGTAATCTCGGTCGACCTTATTCTGCACAGCAGAACGAGTCGCGACGAAGGTTGGATCTCTCTTACTAGGGCGTCGAAACAACGCCGAGTTCGCGGATCGAGTTCCGACAAAATATCGAATTGGTTATCACTAATTAATGAATATTAACAATATTTTTTTTAATCAAATAGTGAACAATAATTAATAATACGTAGTTGGTGATGATGAATGATTAATTATTATTCTTCGAATTGATTAACGAGAATATATCAATTGATATATTACTAATTTATCGGTATATGATTTTATCAATGAATTATTGAAAAATGGAAAAAAAAAAAAAAATTCCCGATAAACATAGAACGTTAAAAAAAAATTTCCACCGTCGATAATTTGACTGTTGCCGACATCTTTCATTGTCGGAGTTGGACTGCGTAATATTAGCGATCTCATAATTCTACCGCAACAATAACAACGTCATTGAAGCCCGTTTAAATTTGATCTTGACTAATCATTACCGCGAATTGTTATTTCCGCTAGTTTAACCAATGGAAAAGACTCAGTTGGCGTCGTTTGTTTACCGCGATGCGATTGCCAAGGTGTGCATAAATCGTATCGTCACGCTGACGGATAATTTTTCGACGAAAAGTAGAAAATTATTTCTTTCCAAATGCGAAGACCGGAATGCAATAATTCGTCAAATGCAATTCCGTATCGCTCCATTACTCGATGAAGTCACTTTCGAGTATGCAAATTTTACGAGGAAAAGCACGATCTTTTTTTTTCGTCCCGCATAGTAGTGACAAATTATTAACAATAATAACTCGTAACTCGTCGGGTTCGGAGCTCGGTCGTGAATTCTAATACGCTTTTTTTTGTGGTGTCGGCCGCTGCGAAGCGAAAGGGCTTGTCGGCAACGTAATTTAAAATGCAAAACGATGTTAAATAGTATCTACTTCCCTCCGTTTCTCCATCAATCGATATATCTATCAGGCGCGTTTTTTTTTCTTTCTTAATAATCGTCGTCTAGCGCTTTAGCGATTAATCGTCGGGAACGGTCTCGGCTTTTCGCATTTCTCGACTTGCATCGACAATGCGTGATCGTTTTTTATTTTCTTATTTTTTCTTCATTACTCCGCTCCGCCGCTCGCGATCTCGTTTACCGCGAAGTTTGCGTCATCGCGGGGTTAAATTGCCCCGGGGCGTGTAGATGCACGTTATACAATTTCCGCGAGGTAAAAATCTCTCACGCGCGGATTACCCGACGAATCCAAAGGTCGGAGGAGCCGAAGGAACGACGCGCGAAGAGGCGAGAGGAAGCGAGACGAAAAAAAAACATGATAAGCTTTTTTTTCGGAGCAGCGAACGTTTCCAGGTCGTAGACCCGTTTGCGGTTCACCAAATCCCTATTTTTTTATTGTTGCCTTGTATATAGTATGATGATTATATGTATATGTATCACAAACCGGTGCGTCTTGCCTTGCCGACCTTACGGAAAATTTTATCAACACCAATTTTCAAATACGAAGCCACGAACTCGAAAAATGTTACATTCACCGGATGAAATTATCGCTCGACATTCGTTTTATCGATCGATTTTTGTTTTTCTGGTTATATTTACGTGCTCAATGGAAATTCCGACGTTGGACTAGCTTCGAGTCTCGGTTACAAAGTCTCGCGAGCCCTCGGGATCTCGTGCAGTTGTGAGAAAAGTCGTGTCGATGACACAATTGTTTACCGAATGACGAATCGTTTTGTTTTGTGCATGTCGTGCGCCTCGCGAGGCGTTTTGAGATCTTCGTTAAAAGAATTTTCCACGAAACAGTGACGTTGAACCGCGTCGTTTAGCGTCGCGTGGATCGTTTTTTATTCGACGAGCTTTCGCGACGATTCTAACAACCGTGAGATTGCATATTTAGACGAAGATCGACGAATCCTCGCGGTCCGAAAAATTCGTAAAAACCCCGTGATTTTTTATTTTTCCGATGACTAAAAACACTCGGGGTTTTTTACGGCTGCGAGGGATAATAAAAGAACTAGCGTGTTAATTGTTCGTCCGAATTGTTCGAGGGTTCGAGGGTTCGAGAACTCTCCAGAAGCCTCGGCCGCTTCGCGGCCGGTTGGATGCACTCCGAAATGAACTTGAAAAAAGAAATGAACGAAACTCGACGAAGCCGCTGGGAGAAAACCGGTTGGGCCTCTCCTCGATCGTTCGAGCCGCGAAAGGGTTAAAAATCCCAGTGAATGATATTTCTCTACCACCCGCATGAAACTCGGATCTTTCTTTATTCTATTTTTGTTCAACTCTCACGTGTCATTCTCGCGTGATTCTCTAGCCGGCACGTCGGAATCTCCATATTGGTCTTTTACCGGGTCGAAACGAAGCTGCAACTTTGAAGAGCGACGCCGATTTTTATCGCACATATATTAATTGTTTGAGGAAAGAGTTGAAATATATATCGCTTCATTATAACAACATTTACTTATCGTGACGATTAATCAATGAGCCCGCCGTTCTAAATAGCTCGCACTTCCGTAAGTCGTGACACGATCTTATTACTTATGTAATTATACACTGAAAGAAAAAGATTTGATTAGTCCAATGAAATCTTTGATCAGGAAGCGTCCACCCGGAATCCAAACTCTTCCAGATAATTATATATTGCTACCTTCAATAATTGATTTCCTCTCATTTTTACAGTGATAACAATTTATTTTTGTAGATAAAAGTATATTATTACCCACGAAAATTCAATTTTTCGATGGTTTAAAAAATGAAATGGACAAAAAAAGATAAACAAAAATCTACAACATATTTACAAATAATCGATTTATTGGATGCGTGAATAACATCTTTTGTCGGTGCTATCAAAACCACGAGAAAATAATGCTATCGTCGTATCACCCGAAAATCGGCGTATTCGATGGACGATTTTTTTGTGTCAAATCGCATAGATAAATCGTCTCGGGGAGTTTTTTATTTCTATTAATTTGATGCATTTTTTTTCACTCCAAAAATTGGCTGGGAAGAAAAAATGGAATCTTTGTCGCTCGCGTGTTGACCTCGAAAGTCATATGCATCGTCGTGAAAAAAAAAAAAAAAAATCTATGAGAGATCGAACGTAGAGAAGAATAAGAGAAAAGGAAAGGAAGTCTCGTGGCTCTATGACGTCTTCCGAGGCTTCGTATAATAGTTCTGCTTCTTTTTGGCCGTCCCGCGTTGTGCCGAAGGACGTCAAACGGCATAAGCCATATTATGCTGATAGACGCCGGCATTTGCATTTCGCGAACGTTTCCAGGTACGGACTCGCGGCACGGTGTAATTACTGTTATCAACTAATACAATTTATATTGCGCGCGTGACACGCAGCCGTTGCACAAAAACTGGAACATTCTTCGCGAAGATAATAATCGCGCGAGAGAAATAAAAAGTATTAAAAAAATGTTATAAACCATAAAGTACACTAAGTAACTATTATTCATTACAGTACATAAATTCACACGGTAATTACACGTACGGATACATGGTAAATATCGAGACGCGTAAGAAAAAGAAAACTGATTGTTTCAGTAAAAATTCCATTATTTCTGTCGAAAGAAAAATTTTCACGCTGCTGATCGTAATTCTACCCGCGATCGGAATATGAAAAAAAATTAATTCAGAGAATACACGAAACAATGTAAAAGATTCTGATAAATTTGTCTTGTTTTTATTTCTTTCAATAATAAAAACTGAATAACTATTATTTACAATAGTCAACCATTCCATATGGTAAATAACAGCACGTACTTTAAAAAAAAAGCAGGAAAAAACTGTTTGGTTCAATAAAGTTTCCATTATCAATGTCGAAAAATAAATATTCTACGCCGCAGATGTTGATTTTATAGCTCGATCACGGAAGATTCGATTTCTTCGATACTGGAGATTCGAGTAGATTTGCGTTGTATCCCGCGCGCTGTCGCGATTCGAAATTCGATTTTCTCTCTCAAGCATTGCAGTCACGCGTTATATCGAAGTCGCGTGACCGGCGATCGTAACTATTCTTCGAATGCCACCCCTGGCGCCGGCGAGCAACGAAAACAAATGATATTTTTCGCGAGTTACAAACAGGCTTTCGCGTGGCCCCCATGGAGTACGCTTTGTTGTCGGAAGAAACGTGATACCGGTACAACTACGCTGGCACGTGCTCTCCGACGCGACCGTTACTCTTCGACGACATTGACCGTTCGTCGTAGGGCTTCGTATGTTTTCATGTTTTCGACTCCCAAAAAAAAGGAATTACCATCAAAACAAAAACGATCGATTGACCTTACTTTAACTATCAATTTTTTTTCTATTCTTTGTAAATTTTTTATATTTGGCATTCCGAAACTCGTTTATCTTTGTCCTTTTTCAAATTTAATTCGCGACACTTGTTGTCCCAATGGGTTATACCGTCGTATAAAAATAAAACTTATTTCAACGAATATTTTGATATTCTAATGAGTCCGTTGAATTTCATTGCCGTTAGCGTTGACTCATGAAAATTTCCAGTCTAACGAAAATCCGCCGAATAGCGAAATCCCGACGAATATTCGACACGCTCGTGGATAAAAGATTTCGCTCGTATGACGCAGAGCCCGGAAACTGTACGATTTATGCAGAGTCCCGAGCGCGATATCGCACACTGACCTCAGCCAAGCGAAGAATTCGAGCGAGCATGCTCGAGCCCGAACTTGGCACTTTGCATAGATTAAACAGTGTCCGAAAGTCAAGTCCTTGTCCGCTTACTGGTTTCGAAAAATGCTCTAAAAATAATAATAGCCGTATTCCGAGAGCGCGCGCGTAACGTCAGAAGAGGAGCAGTCCGTACGGATTTCATGAATAATAATGACGCGAGTTATTTTTAACTCGGGCAATAATAACAGAATAAAAAAACCGAAACGAAAGAGGTAAAAAAATGAAAAATTCGTGCTCGAGTTCGCGATGACGTGTGTTTGTGGTACAAACCATACAGATCGCATGATAATGGATGTCGCGTGAAAACAAAGCGGGTTGAACGATAATGGAATAACAATGGTGACGACGAGCCGAGACTTCCGTACGTTTTTTATCTCTTTTTCTCTCTCGTTTTCTTTCTCTCCGTCGAACGGAAAAATTTCACCTGCGTAAGACGAAAATCTCCGAATCGCGACGGCTGAATTCGTAATCGGTAATCTCGAGTCCTCGCGATGATATATGCGGCAAATATCGAGACTCGACTTCCGCGCGTTTGGATTTGCAATCTCTCGAGTCCGGGCGTGCGATTTCGAAAAGAAAGTGCCGTGCCGGCGTGTCGTCGAAATTTCGTCTAACGGTTCCCGTCGAGAGAACAATGTTCGAACGGCGCGCTGGAAATGTGCACTTCGGCGCCTCGGATAATTCAGCATACGTAAGCGTTTGTTGCAACACGTCGACTGTCTCGCGGGCGTTTCTTTTAGCGAAAATCGTGTCTCGCGACAATAAATCACGTACTTATGAATGAATAAAACGGCAGACTTGCTTTTATCAATCGAAACTCATTAAACGGTCGAAGATAATAAAAGAGGTTCCTCCACATCGAAAATAAACTAAGCGAGGGTAACGTCGAGCGTTCGACGCGGGCGATAGGTTTGCACAAGCGTCTCATCGCGGGAGAGAGTGCGTTGTTTACTCTCGAACTTCGAATCTCGTTTGGCGAGACGGACCTTTCGTACGATCTTTCGTTATCGCTGCGCAATTATGAGCCGAGTACGAAACGCTTCGGCTTGTGTGTTTTCAATTTTAATCGCTCGCGAACCTTGGCCTTAGCTACGGCTGGTTATCGAAACGCTCTTCAATGGGGTTGAGGCATTCTCGTTTCGCGCGAGATTAGAGAGACGAGGAAGTTGCGAAGATGCGGATTTCGTCGACGGCCATTGTGGAGATAGAAAGGCCTTGGCTTTCTTTATTTTCTTTGGCTCTGAGGTCATCGAGGCCTTTCTCCTAAATATTATAATACTATACTTTCAACATTATTATTGCACATCAATGATTAGTGTTAATGTTCTTAGCACTTGCTATATGGTTTATTTTTTCCAGTTTTATATCTCGGAGATATTCAAACTTCTTTCTGAATCTTGCTCTTAGCTGGCCCTTAATGAACGATTTCTTCCATATACATACATTTCACCAATATTTATAGACATGCTGTATAAGAGTTTTTTTCAATGCGTTGTTATAAAAAAAAAATCAGCCATATAAGGATGAGGATTCTTCAACGAAAAATAATTTAAAAAAGTGTTCGAAAAACGTAAGTTCTTGTATATTGAGCGTGAAATTCCATCGAAGCCGTCTTGCCATAATGTTTTATGTGTTACATATATTTGCGATTGGAGGCGATGATAATTCGGCTTTGTCAAGTTCGCGTCAGAGCGAAGACGGAGGAAGCAGCAAAAAAGAGGAATAATTTGAAATTAGGATCTTCTTTGTTGGAGCGCATAAAGTAACGCCATTCGGGCTTCAAGTCACGCGATACGCGTAAACTCGCTATCGACGCGGCGGTCGGCACATACACCAGCGGAGAAAACACGCGCGAATCGTTGTGCTTAAAGTGATGCTCGCCAACGCATTATGCTTCGATTGACCCTCGTAAAAGTTCTTTATTGCTTTTAATAGCCTGTGCATCTGGTCTGACGTAGGAACCGCCGCCTCGTTCGTTCTCAAATGTTTCGAACCGCTCGATTTCTCTACAATCGTTCGCGTTGAAATTCGTTCGCAATCTCGAGAATTCGACGACGCCGTTGTGCGTATCGAAAATCTCGAGCATGCGTGGAAACTTTTTTTCTTATTCCAGTGTAAAATTACCCGGGGCTATGCAAGAAAAGAAGAGAACTGAGAATCATCGGTTTTACTTTACGTGAATATTTTCATCTTTAATGACACGTCCAATACAATCGTAATGCCGTGGAATTCGCGATAACGCTCAAGTCCTTAATAATTTCTCACACTCGCCACTACCGACCGTTTGCGGAAAATTAATTTCTACATATTGTCATCGAGATATTTCATTCGGTCAATTAAGAATTTGATGTTTCGGCGAATTTCGATAGTTTCTCAAATTTCAAACGTTCAACTACGTTACTTTTTTTTCTACTTTGGTATTCGATCAAACTTTGAACCGAAAGTCGTTTGCTGCTTCCTCGTGACCGCGCCCGGTCTTAGAACTCATTGAACTCTCGAGAAATGCGTTACGCATGCGAATTCAAGTTTTTTTTTCGACGATACATCGCCCCGGGCTAGGATTCAAACTTGGCACTTATTTATCATGGCATACATGTACACCGAGCTTCTTCGGTACGCTCGACTCTCCAATCTCTTTTCGACGCGCCGCGTTCCCCAGAAACGCCTACCGAACCTGCCGTTCGCGAATCTCCGCACGATACACAAATTTCTCGCGCTCTCCGAGCCACTGAGAAAGTGGTTGGTAATCTTTGTTAAAAAGAAATTATCATCCCATTATCAATTCGATATGTGAATTTTTATCGAACGGCTCGATCAAACATGTTATTTCCAACACTTGTTAACACAAAACCTTGTGAATTTCCACTTTTTGCTGAACGGAAAAATATTATCGTGTTATCCAAAAACAGCGCTAAAAAACTCCTAACCAAAATAACCCTCTTGTTTAGACACACGAATGTTTGTTAAATCGATCAATCGAGGAAACTGTCGATCATTTTTTATTTCTTATGCAATTTCTTTCTTGCGGACGAGTGCGCGCCTTATCGCGCTGCGAGGAAAGTCACGTTGTGCTAATTCATCCGCGTCTATTCGCCGTCGCGTATCTATTTTGTATCGCGCTGAAACTAAGCCTCGTGAAGATGCTGCCGCTCGCACGTTTTGCACAGCAAAACCCTCGCATTAAACTGGATTAACAGCTGATGCAAGCGTAATACGATGTCTTAACGTTTCTTATTGACGTTCCGATACGGCGCTTGCCGCCAGCACGTGCGCGCACTCGTACGAAACTTCCATCGCACGTGTACTTTTTCGTTCTCGTGCGCGGATTCTCTCGGGAAAGTTGGATCATCGTCGCGCACGTTGCCGCGCCTCGTGTACAGCGTATACCGTTGCGCGCAGCACGTTTCTCGCTCGGTTTCTTTCAGCGAAAGCGAGTTCGAGAGACGCGGTCGAACGACGTCGAGAATCGCCGAGTGGGGCTCCCCGCGACTCTTCTCTCACTGCCGCGTGTAGCGAACTCGAGGGGGGCTTGACATTGAAATTTCGGCACAAGCCGTTGGAATATTTTTTTCCACGGGCGCCGAATCCTTCGATCCACGGGGGTATTTTCGAACTCTCACGCGTCCATGTATTTGCATGCATGTATTCGTACGACGGTTAGGTGATTATGTATTGCTGTATATAATTTATACATACACATACCGGACATTTCCGGGTTCTTTCGTTCGAGCGGCGGGTCTTTCCTCGTGTGAGGGTTCATCGTCGAATTTTTGTGGTTTCAAAGGTCAAGTGTAAATTTGGACGAACGTAATCGAATAATTCAAGATCATCGGCTGTCTTCCTAGCACACTTCGGGCCTTGTATCGGCCTGCCGCGGGACCCGATACAATTTTTTATCTTTCAAATTTTTCAAGTTTCTCTCGGGGCGAGTCGAACTCGACGGTTATCGCGAAGGATTTGAACCATTTTTCTCGAAATGAAAACTTCGCATCAAGGGCACCAAACGTTTAATTTTTTCGTCTCGATCTTCCGAAAAGTCTTTTTAGTCTGTTTTCTTATCAGTCTGTATCTTATCTTTAGCCGCTTTGTTTGTTAATAAAAAAAATGTTGGCTTAACTTTGAGCGTTAACAAAGGTTTCTTTCACAGTTTCGATCGTTAAAAGCCGGAAATAAGAGCATTATCGATCCAGTAACCGAACGATGATTTTCTATAGCCCATAAATAAAATCGCTCTAACTGAAATCTTAGAATAAAGGCAATCCTTGCCTATCTGCTTTGACCATTCGTCATCGACCTCGGTTACGGAAAATTCTCGCGTTCAAATCCGAGTGTTAACAAATAAGTCAACAAGCTATGAAACATCGATTCGTGACCGTAGACTTTGGTAACGGTTCCGAGAGCTATCCTGTGGGTATCCACGGGGAAAACCCGGTGCGCCCTGTCTAGCCTTGAACCTTCGGTACAGCAAAGAGCATGTCGTCTTTATAGGTATGTAACCGCGGTTATCCGCGCCCAAGGTCGTCGAGTTCTGTGTGGCAACTCGTTGCAATAACGTTTGTTTATGGTATAAGTTATCTATAAAGCGCATACGTACAAAAGTATACGTGCATATACATATATACATATATATATCACAAGCGAGTAATATTCCACCGTCGTTCGCGGGATTGGTACTTGCAGGTGATCCAATGTAGGCGCTCCGACGAGACGTCGAAGGACGACCGCGTTCGAGATTTTTCGTTCGAGTCAATAACGTTTTCTTCGTATCGCGCGGCATTTGGTGCTTTACATTTGTCGGGGTATTTCCCCCGTATTCTCACTCCGGCTCGTGGTATTTGCACGGAATCGTAAATTCATAGTCACGTGTGGAAATAATATGCAACGCGAAGCGTAATGGAGCATTTAGACGTTCGTAGTTTTTCCGTATCTGCGTAAGTAGCGAGACCGATCGCGTGAGGAATCGGAGACCGCGCAAAAACGAAAAGCGATCGGTGATACAGCGGAATAATCGTGTGACTGATGAGAGAGCGTAGAGAGGATAGAATTCTTTGGCCCGAAACGCGCTGCATAATTTGTTGGCTTTTGTACCCTCGGTTGATGTTATTTAACGACAAAAAATAATACGGACGGGTCATGAAAGACGTACGAAACTTACGTCGGTGCCTCGGCGTGGTAATGTGTGTTTGCGTGAATTTATACACACGTGTGTTCTACGTCACGCTTTACGCTCAACTGATGATTTCCCTTTGATTATCGACGCGCCTCCGCTCGCCTGCCATTGGCAATGAACTTAAAAGCGTGCCTGCTTACGTATTAATCCACTATATTCTTGTCGAAAGAAATTTTTTAGCCTCGGGCACCGGTACATCCTGTACAGCCTCTTTTTTCTCGCTCTATCATCGATTATTATATTGTGTATGCCAATTAATTAAAAACGGGAATCCGAAGAGAAAGAAAGAAATACAACGGGATTAACCAAATTTCTTTCTTCTCATTAGTCTTTCACGTGTCAAATAGAAATTTCTGTAATCCTCGTAATTTTTGGATAAATCTCAAACATGCTGAAACAAAAGTGTGAGAAACAAAAATTTATCTTCGAACTCATGAAAGTTATATGACGCTTCTTCGACGATTTCTGAACGATTTTTCAACACGCTCACGACCAGTAGCTAGTTTTTATTATAGCACCAATTCTTCAATTACAGAACTTCCATTACAGACAAATTTCAAGATTGATATCGAAATTTATAAAAATATACATAAAATGTTATTAAAATCTGTAAATAACGGATTGCCTTCGTTATTGCTTTTTTGATATTCTATTATCTATTCCTTTATTACGAATCACACGATTAATAAAATTTTAATGCGATCTTTCAACTCTGTATTCCGATACTATTTCAAGGGTCAAATTAAAATTTCTGCCATTGGAGTAACGGCCGTATGGAATTCGACTGTCTACGACCAATAATCGGATTAAAATAAATTGCCTATAAATACGGGACAATTTAAAAAGGATTCTTCGATGATTTGTAACGTCTCTCGATGAATATTGGATGAAAAAAATCCTCGTCTCGAAACTTTTCCGCAAAATCTACAAATTCTAAGATCGATAGTGAAATTAAAAAAAGGTGCATAAAAATGTATTAAAATTTACATACGGGGAATTTCGTGTTAACGGTAGGTGTTGATTTTCGTGGTTTCACCGAGAAGGCAACGTCGATGGAGTTTAGTGCGGGTATTTCACCGTGAACTCATCATCGCCGAATTAATTATCGATAGACGTCGAGCGAGATTCTGAAGAGCCACCGGTTGTTGGGTTTTGCTGTAAACCAATGGGCCCTGCGTCATTTTCTTCGTACCTTGCCCAACGCCGTCAAACCGCGAAATTCGTAGTAAATTCATTCATCGGCTATGATCGTAAAAAATAACGTCGCATCCTCCCGTGTCCCGAATTCCAACGATTCTACGGGTTTTGCATGCATAACATTCTTTTGTTTTGTTCTGCACGTTGTTTCGAGTCGTCCTACGCTGATAGCGCGTTCGCGGCGCGAGTGTTTGTCCTCGAATCGACCGGCCATGAACTTAGACGCGAAAACACGAGAAGTTTAATCTGTTTAGACGATACTCGAACGGGCCCGCTTCGCGCGAACTTCGAGATTCGACCGACGTAATACAGTGACTATTGTTTTCCGCACGTCAAAGCCGTCTTGCGATAGATGATGGTAAAAAAAAAAGGATAAAAAAAGAGGACTTTTCTCTGTTGTTGATGCACGCCGAATGAACACGAATGCCACGTGCGTCATAACCACCGTCCAACCCTTCTCTCGGCCAGCAACGATCATCCGCGAACGAGTTACAGCTTCGTCGCAGCTCAAATGATTGTTTTTATTTCGCGCTCGGATGGACGGATCGTTCCTACTTACTTGCCCCACCACGATCTCCGGGAAAGGAGACTCTGTTTAACTATTGTTTCGATATTTCCTCATTTCCAAATATTAATGAGAAATCTAAGGCATTGAATCTTCTCTCGGAACTTCGTTGCAATTGATTTTTTTTGCATTTGGCCGAAAAAACTATTTGATTTTGACTCCAATATTTTTCATTAGCAAATATTATTAATTGGACATTTCTAGCGCTGAATTTTCAATGTGAAGCTTCGAAGGAGTTAGAATCATTGTCAGTTAATTTTATTTGGTGCTCCATAAATGAATCCTCATGAGAACAGACAAACCTCATCGATCTCATGGGCGAGCATCGTATAAAACATTTCATAACGTCATAATTCCAATATTTTTCATACGTTCAATATTCAATATTCGTTTCAGTATTGAGAAAAAACATTCAAGGCTTTTCGAACGGGGGATCCCTGCATGATTTCCATTAGAAGAAACTAATATGCTTCGTCACAGACAAGGCCCTCACACACGCATTAGCGTGGAACAGGTAATAAAAACATACGCAACAGTCTCGACGTGTCTTGCTCAATCTTCGACGGCCGTGAACTTGTATGCAGTCTTAGCCAATCTGTTTGTCCAGACAACGAGTCATTTGACGCTCGTGCCCGATTGCGTTAGTTAACGCGCATTCACCGTCACAACATAGCTCCGGGTTGGTCGATCTAGCGCATTTCGCCTCTTCCGCGCGTCACGCACATGGAGTAAGTTCCAGCGCGCGAGCGTTAGAAACTCTGAATCGAACGGCTTGTCAGCCGAATGATTTGCATAGCCTCTTCATTAGAGTGTTCCTCTCGGAATCGAAGAACTCGATAAACAAGCACCGATGTCACAGATCTGTCTCGATAGGCGGCACGTGACGATGGTCGGTTCAATTCGTTCGTTGTTTCTCCTCCCATTGCGGCCCGCCGAGTACCTTGTTTTCTCGAGCGCGCATCCGTCCCGGCGATGATCGCGTGTAGAAAAAAAATATTTTCAGAATTTGACGAACGTCGAACCACGATTTTCTTTTCCTCAATGTCGAGAAAAAAAATGAGCTAACTCCGCCTTACGCCGTCTTACGTATTTTGTTGTCGAACGAATATTGCGCATCCGAATTTTTCTCGGTCGAATAAACCCGACGAGATCATTTGAGGTGACATTGGATAAAAAAAACAGAATCGTGGCGTGCATTCTTCGATTGATATTTATTCATCAATCCCCCTTTCGAATAGATAGCAGCGTGACTCACGCACGCTGTGATTCCCCGTTTCCGAAACCTACATTCGAATATTATAAAATGCGTGCGTGTGTATTGAGAACCATTGCGAAGGACGCGCAGCGATGTTTCCTGGAGGCAACGTCGCGGAATACAGGAACTCGTGACTACACTGCTCATGACAAAAGTGTGTTGTTATCGTACATAATCGCGAAACAGGTCTTCCAAGACCGAATCGCGTGTAAAGTTCTGTGGGCCTCTGAACTATTTTTAGCTTGCATAAACGGACTATAATTTGCTATCTCCGCGTTCGGTGAATCGTGCACGAGCGGCGCATAAGATTTTTCCAATCTCGTTACGATCCGCGCTCCGCACGGAAAAAAGTGCTGCGACGCGCTTTTAATGAACGATTAACCGATGATCGTGTCTCTTCGGCAATTTGCGTCGTTCGAGTTGCGCCCTTACGACAATACGGCATGTGCTCTTTTAGCTTTGGCCTATATCTGTATCTATCCGTCAGCCCATAGCTCGATAAACGTTTAAGTTGCCGGCGGCGCAGTAACGTAGAACGCTTCGGGAGCGGAGCTTTTCTCTCTTATAAACAGCTACGACCTAGCCCTATTCCGTAACTCTATCTACATCAAATTTATCCAATTTGAATACAGACCGGAAATTTATTCCGCACGACGCATAACAATGTCCTAATGGTCCTACCGCTCCGTTCCAGTTGCAGAGTCTCTTATTCTGTTAGACGCTTTATCGTCGGTTGAACTGAATTACATTAAGGAGAAAAAAATAACATTCGATCTAAAAACAGCTCGACAAACCCGTTAAATAGACCTAGGAATTTTTTTTCGAATGTCTGATATTTTTCGCGACAAGTTATTCGATCGAAATGTTTCCGCGAATCAACGCTTTTTTTCTGCTTGACGACTCAATATTTTGTATCGAATTACTTGCGATGAAACATGATTTTTTACATTTTTCAATTGTTTTAACGCCTAGTCGTATCCTACCGGGATTTCATAACAATAAAAAAGTTTCGCGGAGCTATTATAGCATTTATCATACCGAGGGATAGGTAATATCGCCAAATTGCTTTGCACATAGCAAATCTTCTTCATGATACTATAAACAGAATTTCAATTCTTTTCCTCGACTTTGACGTTTATAAAAATAGCTACCGTTGAAAATTGGCCGTTTATCATTGCCAACAATAATCGCTTGTCAAAAGTATCTTTGAATATTTACCAATATCTCGAATGAGAAATTAAATTAGAAAAAAAACGAAGATAAAAAAAGATTTTATTAAGGCGCATATTCGTTTATGAACAAAGCACGTGTTTGGCCCACGTGTTTCGATCTCTAGCTCTCGACGCGATCCCAGCGCATACGTAACCGTTCGCGACGATACCAGTTCAAACGAGACTCGAACTGGATTAACTCGACGAACGATAGCGCCATCCGCAATGAAAATGTCGGATTAAAAAAATGACAGGAAGAAATTGGCCATCGGATATTTGAGTTTAATTGTAATTTGTGCCGGTTGTTACGGCTTTATTCTGGCGCCCGTAACGCCATAGTAAATAGAAGACGCATAGACCACGAGCCGGTGATATCCGAGAGCGCGCGTCACGAAACGCTCGCGCTCTACTGCGCGGCTGTGTGCGTAGCGAGCGCGAGAACTCGACGACGCAGGTGGATTCCCGCGCGTCTCCGCGCGGCGCGCGTCGACGCCGAGACTGGCCGACGTCGTACGAAGGTCGCGACAACTCGTCGGCTTTATAACCGGAGGCTTCACTCACCGCCGGTCATTCGAGACTACACTCTCATAGCGTTCGCAACGCAGTATCACAAAAACCTTCGCTCGAAAGTTTACACTTGCAAGCATTCGCGAATACTTCGTGAAATAAACATTGTGAATAAACGTTTGTGGTGTGAAAAGTAAACTGCAACGAGTTACGAATTAATCGAGAAAAGAAAGATACATCTTCGTTTCCGTGTGAGATCGAAGATTCTTTTTCTCGCCGTGCAAGCACATCGATAGATCGAGTACGATCGAAGAGATCGACGAAACTCCGAAGATCAACAAATCCTGTGAAGATGTACACGAATCCGTTCAACCGCAAGCACAGCACGATCCGTCAGGTGTTGGATCGTCTTCTCGATCCGACGAGAAAACCTATAAGACGATCCGAGAGCGTATCGAGCTCGGGTAGCAACAGTTCGAAGAGCAGCAACGCTTCGTTCGGCTCGTCCTCGTCGAGCAACGGACATCGGGGTATTCTCCAGTGGGGAAGAAAATGAACGGACGTTCGCCGAACAACGAAGTCTTTACTTTCTTTGAGAGAGAGGCAAAAGACGGTTTCACCAGAATATTTACGAAAAACAAAAATTCTACGGTGCTATTTTCTGTTAATCGCTTGTTTGCAATTTGCGAGCTTGTAAGATTGTTTTTACGCGGCACGTATAGCGAAAAAACGCGGCAGGAGTTATTTTTTTTCGTTTGATTCGAAAAAAAAAGGAAATACTCGTCGGCAGAAAATGAAGATCCTGCGATAAAGAATACACATAGAACGCAGAAGTAGAAGATGCAGTTTCGAGCTTGTGAGGCTCGAGAAACGAGAGGGATGGAAAAAAGGAGATCTTCGCTCTCGCGGACCGCAAAATCGAACAACTTTTCGAGTTATCTTCGGGATGGCTTCAAGCCGCGTGGAGATGAGCCAATAAAAGAATCAAGAAAAAATTGGCAAAAAACTTTCCACTCTCGACGGCGTCGTGCGAGGATACACTTTTCTGCGAGATGAGATCGGGCAGCCATGCAACATAAACGACGAAGACACCGAAGTGCGTTTCGCCTTCGTTTCTTCACCGGCAGACTAGTTTATTCTGCAATCGTTGAGGTGACTCCGAAACGAAAAAAAAAATATGAGAAGACAGCATTGTGAAGAAAAGGAAGAGAAGAAGATCGACGAAGCCGGTCGTCACCAGCGCTTGTGCCATCAGCAGCTTAATTTTCTACTAGAATCAACAATTTTTAATACACACAAGGACAACCAAACACTGACACGCACACAGTAACGAAAAGTATTCCGATTCGTTGAATTGAACGTTGCATTGTATCGAATTTTTTCCACGCTTCCAAAAAAAATACATGAAAAAGAAAAGAAATTGTTAGATTTAAGTCGCTAGTCATCGAAAGCCAGTATTAGCGTTCATATAAACCTCGCTTCATCGATAAAAAAAAACACACACGTTTCTCACTGTACACAATCATCAAAATTCCATTTTTACACGTCATTGTTCGCGCACATTCTAACTTATTTATAAAAAACACACACATTTTCGACACAATTTTTATCGATAATAAATAAATGAAATTTAAACCTATTTTCTTCGTGTATTTATTATTTTATCTCAGCTGCCCTCGATTCTTTTCCTTCGATTCTGCGTTGCATTGTCGACTCGAATATTGATTCTCTTTCTTTTGCGCACACGTTGACTGCTACAGATAATTTAAAAACAAACGTATGGGGACACGCCCATTCGATCCGCGATACGGGAGCGTTCGTTAAAGACTCCGTAAGGTTCAAGGCGTCTGACATTTAGCAATTTGGGTGAATTGAAACTTCGAAACTCCCGGTCGGCGGCGCATGTGAGATTCTTCACGAGAGCTAGGACGGTCGTTCAACGCTTTCGCCGGTGCCGTGGCCTCGGAATTTCTCCACTACACACCACTGCACTCCGAATCGTCGGATCCGCTCGGTCATATCTACACAATGTTGAGAGACACAATCGTAAATGTGTGAGTGTGTTTCAATAAACGCGAAGCATTCTGTGGCTCAATTCTCCACGTTTTGCTGATGCGGAGTCTCGGGAGGGCTCCGCGAATTTATTGCTCGAACGTCGGGCGCATAACCGACCAATGACCAACACCGGTCGTTCCGATATTCAATCCTCCATCTCCGACACACCGGGCCGATAACCGGGCGAATCGTGCCCGTTAGCCAATTTCCTGACTGATGACACCAGGAAAAGAAACGCGAGCTTCTCTGCCATCGAATGCACACAAACGCACATGTACATGTACAAAAAAATGATTAGCATGACCAGACTAACGTTTGAATTTCATTAACGAAGAAAATTAAACGAGTTACTTCGTTCCCTTAACTAGACACCGATAGATAGAAGCTGGGTTTTTTTTTTTCATTCGTGACATTAGAGGATTACGAATCGCGGTTTCGACTATTTCCGTAAATAGAAACTTAGAATTTTTGCCTCTCATGCGTCATGGAAATTGTGAATACACGACGAGACTCTCGCGAGTCGATCATAACAGGTCTTCCGGTGGGAAGAGAGCATCAATTTTTTTCAGGCGTACCGAAGCATCGCTATTTTTATTTTTTCGGGCTCTTTTTTCCGTACGGCACGGCGACGGCATTATTTTTACTAGAATTCGAGAGGCGCGCGGAATGTTTTTTTTTTCGTCATTCGATATTATTTCGGTCGATGCGGCCGTTTCGTACGGAGAATATGCAAGTGGTATGGTAATTTTGTGACGACCCTGCAAGAGACCCGGCGCCTAACGACTGTCACGAGACGTGCCGGGGCTGTTACAGGTGTCCTGATCGATATATATACGACACACCTGGCAACCGAGAGGCTCGTCGTGTGGGTGGCCGTCGTCAAAACTCCAATGGATTCTTACATATGTATATAGATATGTATCTTTCGGTTACTGGTATTCGACGACCGATTACCGAGCAGCCGCATCGCTCGTTCCATTAATCATTTTCATGATGCCTGCGAGTTCTTATGCAGTTACACTTCCGTTCGAAACTGCATTTGGGAGTCCGAAAAAAATTGTTTACCCATCAGCGCAACGGATGAAAAAAAAAAAATTTCATAGTTAAGTATATTTTTATGAAAAAGAAATGACTTTTTCAAATTCGGCTTTATACAAAGATTTTTTTTTAACAATATAAATTATTTATAATGAATGTCGACAATTCCGGTTTTTTTAACATTTTGATATAAATAAATCGTGTTTAATCGAGATTCGGGTCATCATTTTTCGAAAAACCATGAAGTCGATGAAGCATCTCGGATTCGGCTTCTATTAATATTTATACTTATTTATTGCCATTCACGGTGACGTGTGCTCTTGAAAAAAAATATATTTCTTTCGAACCCTCGTCGCAAGGAGTGCACGAGAAGATACCGGCGAGATTGGCAAAGCTCCATCGCGAAGTTTGACCCTGAGAGCTCACTGACATTTACAACATCGCGCGACTGCAGAATGACCCCGCCGCGAAAGGCGTATTTTATGCAGCAGCTCGGATAAACCATAATATTTGAAATATCAGCGGAAACGATCGTAAAAATAAGCCGTGGCATTAAAGAATTTCCGTAAACCGCGGATAATCAAAGTATAATCCTCGCTGCACGAGTACGAAAATTATCGGAAATTTTTTATCGTTCCCGATAGCCCATTAATTGCGTTCCGTCATACTATTTCCGTTTCGATATGTCTTATCGGCGCGAGACGACAGCGGGGATTATCGGAATCTCTTAACGCATGACGGCAAACATTGAGTAGGATTCACGGAGATATGATTTTTTTTGCGTCTCAATCCACGTCGAACTTACGTCCCACTAATCGCGACCTTTATCTACAAACGATGAGATAAGAACGGCGCCAAAAGCCACGTCTATTTATATTGATAAAAAGAATTACGATAACATCACGTAAACGGGCGGTAATTGATATTCATCGAACGAAATCGCAAGCCCGTTTCGGTCGCGCCGGGAGTCAGAACTACTTACTGCATACCGGCCCGTCTCGGTCGACCTGTCGCCAAATTGGCAGCTAAATAAATACCCTCGTTCTATTTTTAAACTCCTCACGTGGCGCGAAATAGAATCTTCAATCGTACGTGATGTTCGTGCATTACAAAGCTCTCTTAGCCCGCTTGAAAGAAAAAAAGAAATACATACAACGTGATATATATAGAAAGGAATTTGACCGAGGCTGTTCGATTTGGCGAGTTGAAAAAATTAATGCCGAGTCGCACGAGTTAATCATAAATAATGCAATTATTAATTAATCATCGTTCGTTCGTTTAACTTATTTCGATCATCTAATATAATTGATCATAATTCGTATATTCGGACAAATATTTATATTTTTTGTGCATAAAAAAGCCGGGAATTTTTTTTTATTATTCTAACAGCGATTTTTTTTCTTTTTCATATAATACTTAGATCCGAGCATACCGGTTGACAATCGCGATAGATTTATTCCAACGCAACATGTCGTCGTCGCAAGACGCACGATGTGACGAACGACGTGAATCGACATATTGCGATAATTACACATATATCATCTCGAATATCCATAATTAATATTACAATTCCTCGAAGCCGGATAACCGCGGTCGACTACTAGTTTTATGCTTCCGTACGTACGTCGTATTCATTATACCGCCGGTATACGATTTTTAATGCATTCCAATCATTATTATTATTATTAACAATGAATGAATTATTATCAATAATGATAATTATTTTTAGTAGGCTTTCAATCGTAGAGCAAGAACTCTGCAAAGGTCGAACCCGATTATATCCGAATATTGAAATACCTCGAAATATTTTTCGCTTTTACTCGCAGTTCTGTATTAATAACGCGATCTTTTGCAATCGTTATTATGTCACAGCTGTTTAGACTGCGAAAAAGCAGTCGCTGCAATCGGAAATAAAATTATGCAATTGCTTTTTTAACGTCCAGTTGAAACTGAGAAGCGTTGTTTGCTCGACTCTGAAGCGAAATTATCGACTCGTTTCCGTGCCCTCAGTTCGAAAGGCTGAAGAAATTCAACGATATCTCGGCGATTAAATTTTTAGAAATATTCGCTTATTTGTCTCGTAACCCGGTCGCTCGTTAATTCATTCAGCCGTTCCTTTATTAATCTACATTTAGTTCACTGCTAAAAATACTCACATTTGAACTCGTCATTATCAGTTGCACTCTATGATAATCGTCGGATTATTCGAATAACCCGACTGGGAACCGAGAAGAAAAAACGTTCGAATAAAAAATCATTAATCGACCAGGAGATTAAAATAATTTCTCAGACTAGCAAAAAATTGTCCGTCTCTCGGTCAACGTCGGCAAAAACTTGCAACGAATTGGGACATTATTCTATTCCTCTTGACGATTAACGATTTTTCAGTCGGAGTTTTTTATTTTGTCATGGAACTTTTATTAATATCGAATATGTTTCGCATCCTTGACCAGACGAATTTGTCATACACGCGTGCTACATACGGAAATCTAATCGAAACGCGAACGAAGTAGGGTATTTTTTTTGTAATACAATTTTTATCATTTTATCGAGTGCACGAAAGTTCAAGGCGACCAAACATTTGTTCCGTCATCCCCATAGATTCTCTTCCGTTGAATTGAGATGCTTTCGTTACTGCAAAGCGTTCCTTGCACAAGTGAGCGAGTTATTTGTAAGAAAATATTTGGGAAGTATCACATTAATTTGAAACAATTTTTAATATGTAGAGCAAATATTCGTGGCTTGATCGGCGAGACTCGACCGATTAAGAGGAAAAAATCTAATCACAGCATAAAAAAAAAGAAAATCATTTGTTTGAAAAGGCTCAAATGACTTTTTCCAAGTGCGCGTAAAGAAGGTTGCTTAATTGCTCGAGTGTCTCGATAGATCTCATTGGACCGAAGGCTTTCCACGCTCGACGTTCGCGTCCTTGGGCGAATATGGGTCGCCATCGGTCTTGAGATTAATATACACATTGTCGATTGATAAAGCTTACGGCTCGCGAAACAAAAAAGTTCTATGAGCACACGTACGAACGCATATCGAGGCCCTGTAAACATTTCCTAATCTACTGGCTCGTCGGGCTCGCGACACAAAAAAATTCTAGAACGATGATAAAATTTTTAGTTCAGTATCACGGCAGTAGCCGTCGAATTTGTTGCTCAATTGGTCAAACATCTCGAGTGGTGGATACGATTATTGCCAAACTCGACGAAAGATGAGACGTCGCGGTTGACATTCAATCGCATCTGCTCTCGAGAGCGCTCGTCTTCAACGATCGGGAAAATATTCTTCACCATCGCGAGTTCTTCGATCGACTCGCGAGAGATTCTCTCCAGAAACTCCTCTCGTTTCACTTACCACACGGTGTGACCCTGAAAAAAAATATCAACCTCATCTCCGTTGAATAATCGTTGTAAAAGAACTTCTTCGAACGTCGATTTGGTTAAAGAAATTTTTCATACTATCGACTAAAATGGGTTTGTTGGGACAAAATTTTATTAAAACCCGAGAGTCAAATAATAAATAATTATTTGGATGCGAATAAATATCATATAATTTTTTTAGTAAAATTCGAAAATGCATCCATTTCAAAAAACAAACAAAAAAATCAAAAAAATACAAGAGAGAAACTATTTACGATTATTTTTTGGAGTGCACGCAGTTTCGCCAATTTATTTCGTCGTCGAGGAACGTTCGAAATTTCGAATGAATCGCGAAGCAGACTGAAGTAGATCGCGAGCGGCGTTACTCGACGATACACGGGACAATTGTCTAATTGACACGGCTGAGAACCGAAAAAAACGGTTTCATCGTCGACGTCATTCGTTCCGAAATCATTAAGACTCATTGAGCGTTTCTTCGTACGCGTTAATTAACAGTGAGAACCGTAGCGGCGAACGCGCGCAATTTGAGCGGCGCGCGAGCGTTGAGAAAATCGCGAAGTTGTTTCACATCGGACAGCGGAACTGCACGGCGATAGCGCGCGCTCCGACGATTGCGCAACTAACGTACGATCTTCGACCTTGACGAACGGCGTTATTAAACCTTAATTGACACACACTGCCGATTGACACGAGCAAGTGTTCCGTCGCTCGTCAATCACGCAACATCTCGACGAAATTTTTTTTTTTTTTTTTACTCAATCTTGAATCGTATTACACTTTTCACCCAGCACACGCCGAAGAAACGCATCGCGATATTTTGAATAAAATTATAAAATTGTAAAATATTCGAGGTATGAGACGCGTTGTCAATCTGTCAAATCTTAAGTATATCATATCCGAAATAATGAGGAAATCGAATATTCTTTTGTTTTATGATAAAATCAAGGAAACACGATTTTTCTATATTTCTCGCAAAGAAACTTTTTCATTGCATACAATCGCTCTTTGACTGTTTATACGGAAATTTAACTCAATCTTTCGAATCCGGATACATATGCGAAAAAAATAACTTTTTTTTTATACAGATATGACTCGTACGAAATTCGGGAAACACGAGAAACCCACTTTTTTCTGACCTTTTGAATTTTTTATTCCAATTAATTTTATTCATCTAAATTTGATATGCGCTTAAAATACGCGACAATTTGATGATTCGAACTTCGGACCTGAATTCCGCGGATCTTAAAATGTCCGAGTCTGCATTTTTTTTTGAGTTGTCGACAAATCGGTCGTATCGTTTTTAAATAGATCCGCCAATTGGCCGTTCTGCGAATCGGCGCTCCGCGAGATTTATAAATGAACTTTAATAGTTCAAAATTATTTTCGTTCGTCGAGAGTCTCAAACTGGCGTCTAAGCGCTGACAAAGTTGAAACAGTCAATGAACCGCGGCATGTAAAATGGATGTGGTCGTTAAATTCGCTGGAAGCGCGAATGAGCGAGATTTCGAAGTGTGTTGACCTTTTCGCAACGCGAGCAATCCGGACAACGTTTGACCCGCCTTGACTTTGGGTAGAGCCAATTCGAACACGTGCTCGAGTGTTTCATCGCTGATGATTAAAAAACTATAAAGCCAACGTGACGCGTGCTCGTGAAGTAATCAATTTCGAATCGCGAACGTACCCTTAATAACGCTTGCAGCGCAATTCCCGCGAGTTGTTTTAATAACCAAGCGGTAGTATCGTCTATCCGTAATTATTTTTCCAGACATCTCGTTAATCGTTCATTAACAGAGGTATCAATCTTCGTTGCACGCGTCATTCGACTGATTACACAAGGCTGAAATTATTCGCCGGCTGATGAAATATCCGATGAGCCGACGTTTACCTAGCGCGCCTTCATCTCGCTCGTCGGATCGACTTTATCCGCGACGAAGTTTCACGACTATCGTTTCTGACTTTGAAACGCATTTTTTTTACCATACTACTTTCAAGTTTCTCCCGTTATAAATTGTTGCAACTCGATCTCTATACGAAACATGAAAAAAAAAAAAAAAAAAATAATAATATGAATAAACATGATTTTTTTCGCATAAGTTACTGGATCTATCATATAAAATGAATTCTCAATTAATTGAATGATTTCTTATTATTATTATTAAATTAATTTTTAGGAAATACATTTTTGCTAAAAGTCTCAATTTGCATAATAAAGAATCACTGAAACAAAATCAATTTGAATTAAGTGATTTTCTTTCATTTGCATTTTTCGTACATAAAAATAGTATTATATTCATTAAATTTATTAGGAATAAATTTCTCCGCCCACAAATCTCATCTGAATAAAAAATGTATGTAAAATCAATGAATAAAAAAAATCGCATCAACAACTAAATATTATATTGGATCAAACTGAATAACTCGATATCATAACCGATCCGGAAGTTATTTTGTTTTCGATGGATAAGGATCTCGTTCCGATCCATCGTGAAGGCAATCACGAGTGTGAATGCCGAGACGTCGCTCAATTCAGAATCCCGACCTAAATAACGGACCGGAAGTTGCCGGTACGAACGGTCAGGTGTGAGAGCGACGTGCAAAGCGTTTCTCACACACGAGCGTACGCGAAGCCGCGGATAAGCATCGTGAAATCTTTCGAAAGCGTTTACGGACGAAGGCAGTCAGGTCGGCGACACGGCGACCGATCATTTCGCAATTTCACGGCCAAGCGCCGCTGTTCAGTCGGGCCTTTAACAAAGTATCTCAAAACTCGCGCGAATCGTTTCATCGCCGGTTGAAAGAAATACAGGGTCAAGTTCGTCCGCGCTCTCGGGGAATGTGTATCTTCGACTGTGCAACGCGGCGACAATGTCGTCATTCCGTTATTTCTCGAACAATCGTTGCGTGAATCGTAATTTCTGCGGATGTCGGCTTCTGCTCATTGAGGAATGTAGCGGATAACCGGTATATTGCGGTGGATTATACAGCGCATGTTGTCCACATGTGTACGAACAATTCCGTTCGAAGTTACCAGAAGTTTCTGTGACGCGATTCATTGCCACGGTCGCGCCGTCGATTATCGCACGACGAGCATTAAACGCGATCTTATTTTTGCATTATACATGAAACAACCGCTTCGATATTAATGCCCAGTCCGAGGATTCTAAAAAAAAATGCCGCGAACACTTTTTTCTTCTTCGGTCGCTCGGCCATAATTCTACGATAATTCACACATTGCGAATGATTATTAATAATTAATTAACGCGTTACATCACTAGCCCTGAGGTTGTTTCACTGACACGAGGACGAATTTCTCGAATTTTCTTTCTCGCGAATGAGGAATGAAGAGAAACGATTAGCCTAGGAAGGAGTTCGATATTCAGGATTCAGCGGCTTATGGCTGCTATCTTGGCACGATTCCCACTTGACTTCCGGTATCTCGATAGTGTCGCGAATTCACGTTCGTGAATATGTAAGGCCTCGCCTCGCTCGGGCACAACATTCTTTCCAATATCTCCGGCAATCCCGCGTCCGTCTTGTTTCCAACTGGCTCCAGCATGTTGTTCCAAAGAAGATTCGCAGCTTGGAAAAGAGAAACAGATTTAATCAAAATTTATGGTAAAAAAACACACTTTCATTGGAAACCAACGAATTTAAATCGGAGTGAACTAATGTAAAAATAAATAAATAGTGATAATAACTAAACAAACAATCCCAAATGCAACGTACGAAGTGTACGAAATTCTTTCTTTTCATTTTTATTTTTATTTCTTTAAAAAAAAAAAAAACATATTAGCGAGAAATAGAGCGTTTTTGAATTGTAGAAAGATAAGTGTTGAGATACTGGTATGCAGCGCAGACACTGTTCGAGCCGTAAACAATATAACCGCGCATAAAAAGTTCGCGATTCGTTAGCTTGTTGAAGGATAGAAATTAGCATGGATTATAAATTGGTTTCTAAGCGGCTATTCATAAATATCTCGCTTCGGTCGATAAATGTCTCTCGCGTCTGCGACGAAATATATTTATTCGCGAGGAGGGATAAGAGGACTTGACAAATCGTGATGAACGTTTGAATACTCGATAATCCAGTGTCTGGGACTTTTTACCGAGGCAACGAGAATAGATCCGCGAAGCCACAACGACCCGGTAGCTATATTTGAATTTATCAATGCGCAATTTAATGCCATGCGAACTGATTCACGACAACTTTTTTGCACGTCTATCGCGCCTATGTAATTCGGTCGCGCGATTCGCCTTATCAAACGTAATACAGGGCCTCGAATCATATTGCGAATTATTAATTGCTCGTTTCCTTTTTTTATCGAGTATCTCAACGACTTTTTGCGTCGAACATGCCCCGACCTCGACGCGCGTGGATGAAAAAGAATTTCTCATCCTATAATCCGCTTATCAGAGGTTTGTTTCGATGACTGAAGTACGTTCGGTCACGGTTACGTTGGCACTTTTATTCTGTCTCGTTAAAGGGCGTGCGACAAATTAAGAAAACATTTCGTACGAATTGAAGATTTTGAATTGATCTAAATGATTTTTTTGCATTTAGAATTTGAGTTTGCAATATTAATTTAACCAATTAGGGAATTCACAAAAGATAATTTCAGTCTCATCTTAGTTTTTGTGACTTCGAGACTTTTTTAATAAATTGATCTTTATGGCGGAAAAATTGCAGCATTGAGAAATTTGTATTTAAAAATATTACGTTTCATTCGCTTTCGATTATACTCGTTATGCGATAGCACTTGCATCGCAGTTGTATCGGGCAGGCTTCCTACCATTCCTATCTGTTTTATCGATCGAATTGAGCATACAAGAAGCGCCTGCAAACCGTCAACCGGCTACGCGTATACGTATGTTTGGAAAAGAGATTCGCGGTGCAGTTACCGACGGCGATAACTTAAAAAATTCTGATTACGAATTGCTATCAAGCGTTGCGGGAAGCACTTGTGAATCAACTTCATTAACATGCAATATTACCCATAAAAAAAATCTAATTAAGGCAAGTTGGCGGAAAAATTACACGTATTTGCCAGAAAGGGTTTCGTTTCTTTTAGCAGAACCGAATAAGTAAGAACTTTCCATCGTCACCAACGACAGATTTTTCCACTTAAATCTATTAAAAAAGAAATTGACTTTAAGAAGTTTAGCTTTACAAAAATTTCTGATAAATTTATCAAAAAGATGTTAGTGGACGTTTCGAAAAAACGAACTTGCCGCAGCACTCCGGCGAGCTTGGCATTCGGATTGTATGACTTGTAATAGATATCCGATAATAGAATCTCATTACCGAGAGCATGTCCCCTCTGGCTGAAGTGAAAGCAATCGTAAGTAACCAAATTGGGGTCCAGAGGCGGTGCTCGTCGAGGATCGGAGTTCGGTGCGTTAAAGAGCTTCGTAAACGGTTGAAACACAACGGCAAAGTCCTTTGAAGTATCGTATCTGAGTGGCACAAAAAAACAATAAAGTATTACTGATAATTTGTCGATTTTGTGTTATCAATTAATTTTTTGCATTCTTTTTATACGAGCCTACCTTCCCGAAGCCACGAGAGATTCGGCTGCCTGTTGGTACATGAGAGCCATTTTCGATGCCGCTATTTCCGGTTTACTTCCCTGATGCATGCAAGCGCAATACAGCGGATGCAAAATGTTGCACATCATGCTTCTCGCGACTCTCACAGAGACTGTAACATCTACGAATTTTTTTATTTATTAATGAACCTTTGATTACAAATACATTTGACTGATTCCTCGATTTAATCGGGATAATTGACCTATTGCCGGGACCAGGTTCACCAGAGTTCTCGGCAGAGCTACTCGCAGATAATCCAAAGCTCGTCTCAAGTGAAGAGCGTAACGAGCTGGCGAAAAGGCTTTCGGGTTGTAGCACTGAGCCGAACATATGTCGTTGGCACCGAAGAAAATAGTAATAAGCTGAAAAAAAAATCAAAACTGTGGATCTATCTCTGAGATTATAGCAAAACGAGGTTTAAGGCCCATCGCTGGATTCCCAATCGAAAGTGATATTCGGAGAGAATTACGAAGATTTCCTAATGGGATAAAAATCTGAAAAAAATTAACTCTGCGAAAGTTGCTTACAACATCAATTTTGCATAATAACAATAGCGAAATTTCCTCCGAAAATCACTTTTAGCTGGAATTCTAAAATGCCTTTTTCTCAAAGAATTGTAGTACACGATACGAACCTTCCATTGTTTTTTCGGATTCACGTTAGGAATGCTATTGATCCTTCTGACTAGAATGCGCGCCTGATGCAGGGCATCTTCGGTCGCGGCTACGGGAAAGGCGACATTTAATCCGGCCTTAGCCGATATGAATTCACCGGTACCCGTGGCGAAGCCCGTGAGATTTCCGTTAAATTCCTTCACGTTGAAAAATAAACAGACGAATCTTCGATGAGTGAGAGTCGCAGCGAGTCGAACAAAGGTTCACCATAATAATAATGATAGCCGATCCACGGCGGAACAAAGTACCTTGATTAGATTTGGTAGTGTGAGAAACATTCTCCAATCTGCCTGGCCACCGGCGCACCAGCTAACGCCGCGCGCCTCGATAAAAGTACCGATGGCAAACTCCTCCAGGGCACCACTTCCGGCTACCAATGAATCGCCGAGACCCCCAACGATGTCGATGTCACCCGGACGCAGACGATGAACGTTGTCCGGCGGGGAGGAAGATCTGCCACGATAGTTGGATTGACATTTCTCGTTTAGCTTGGGGGTAATCAAATGAACTTTGGAAAAAAAAGGTCCGAATACTCTACCTGCCTAATTTCGTGTCGCAGGGAAACGGTACTCGTCCCGCAATCTTCTGCTGCCTGCGGACTCCGTCCACCATTTCCGGATAACTTATACCGTTTCCATCCAGCTCGTACTTCAACGACAAAAAAAAAGCGTTGATTAGCGTTTTTTGAAGAAATGCGGCAATGACACGACCTCAAGTAGTTTTAGACGCAAAATTAGCCGCGCTCGCGAGTTCCATTTCATTTTTCTCGAAGACAAAAAAGGAGTTTTTTTCAAAACCTGCTGATTGGAAGAGTTATTTATTTATTCATTTATTTATTAACTTATTAATTTTCACTTTGCAGTTTTTTTGCATGTCGTTTCCGTTATGACCAGCGTCTGAAGGTTGACTCTAAAGGAATGCACATAATCATTAGATACAGACACGAATAAATCGATGGTCTTGATGTGGGTAGTGGCGCGGATCTGAACGCGTTTCTGGAGATACCGAATATCTCTTCTGGGCTCCTACACTCGTAAGTTAAACGGATTAAACGGGGAATTATCCTGGAGTGACTGTAATTAGTTTGGTAGCTCGGAGTCTGGAAATTATTTATTATTTCTTGTCTGCCTCGCCGGAACCCGACGTGCAGATTCAGCGCTCAACAGGTTCGCGTAGTTCAAGAGCCCGTTTAGTACGTTATGAAATAGCATTGAATCCGCAAACCTCCGGCTTTCCCCGAGCCTATGCATACCCGAGCGATTCATTATACGAGCGTAGTCATGGTCACGATAATCCATAGCGCCGTTTAAGCGAAAAGCAACGATTCGCGAGAAGTTTCGCTGAACGCTTTCAATGTTATCAATTACGATCGGAGATTGGGGACAACGTATCAAATACGCGTCGTTAGGCCTCGGATCTTATTGAAAAGATCATTGAAAAAATATTGATTACAATTTGCCTTCTCCGAATAACAAAAAAAAAAGTTTACACTTTTTTAATGTCAGAGTTGAAGTCAGGTTCTCGTCTGATTCTTTAATTTTCTATTTATATATATATGCATTTTTTTATACTTTTTTTATATTACACTTGTCATTTCATTATTATGATTACTTATTATAATCATTGGTTATTATTATTCATCGTTTTTTTTTTTTATCAAACAATAATTTCTTTTCCGCGCGTAATGTTTGCAATGAGCAAACTTTTATATTTTGTGGGTC
Source organism: Ischnus inquisitorius (assembly GCA_963924025.1). Classification (NCBI taxonomy): domain Eukaryota; kingdom Metazoa; phylum Arthropoda; class Insecta; order Hymenoptera; family Ichneumonidae; genus Ischnus; species Ischnus inquisitorius. The sequence goes on from OZ001250.1 coordinate 12,640,340, forward strand.
GCGCACGAGTCGTAAAGTCGGCGTGTACGTTCGCGGATAGACCGAGAGGACATTTACGCGCGTTGCGTCTCCTCGTCGCTGACCACGAGGAAAGCACTCGACGATGTCGGACGCGTACGACCGCGCGACGTTTTAGTTTAATGCGCACCGCACGTCGACACTTTTGCTTTCTTTCATTTGCATCCCGCACGCGGCTTCAATACCGTACACAAGCGCGTACGTAAGTCGACGCAAGATGCCTCGACGTATCGAGCGCGTATGGAGACTTTGTGAAGAATTTGCCTAACGCGCGTAACGCGGCCCGCTTGTCTCCATTGAAATTTCGTGTGGACTACCGACCCGGCAAAATTGCGATTATTCGCCGAAGTACCGACGACTCTTCGGCCGATGGCAATCGGCGAAGAGACGACGGCGGGAAAAAAATGAAAAAATTAAAACATTCGCGGTCGCGGTGGGGAGACGCGTATCTTCGGAGAAGGATCGTTAACGAGTCGTGCACCGAACTACGCCGCCGCGTTGGGCCTTTCTCCCGAGCTTCGAATGCAAAGCACACAACTCGCGGATAAAGAATCACCATCAGGATCACGACTCCGACACACGATACTTACGCAACGACACATTCGTTGCGTTCGTACATTCGTGATATTCCATTGTAATTTCACTTTCGTCAACCGGTCGAATCGACCGCCGGCGGTGCTCTTTAATATTTCTGCATAGCCGAAGAATTTTGTAACACATAATACCTATTGTACGCCCCGCGCGCAATGTCACGGCATTCTGGCTTCCCACGGATTCCGAAATCGTTCATTCACGCATTCGCAAACACGATTCATTTGTCGCAATTCACTCGAATAAATGATCATATAACAATAAATTACAATAATTTTTTCAAGTCAAATGAATTTATTCAACGGGATAAAACATGTTTATTGTTGATAGCCTCGCGATTTCGGTCTTTCGAATTTATTTGTTGTGTAAACAAAAATAGCAGTGAATCGTAAACATTTTTTTTTTTCACGAAATGAATCGAAGTGATCGAAAAATGGTCATTTCATTGAATTCGTAACTATAATCGCTTCTATTGTTGCTTTAATAACAAATAATAATAAATCGCAAAAATTTATTTGCGACAAATATAAACTCTAAAACTCACCCTGCTGGATTGCAATAGATTTCGCAATGATTCCATGAACGTGGAGCTTCTCGTCGCCGGCACGACGATCCCGACGACAAGAAAAATTCCGAAAGATTCGATCTTCATCCTGAGCAATAAGATCCGATCGGGCTCTGCGATACCAGCTTCACATCGGCCGAATTATCGCCGATGCGAGGGTTTCTCCATTGTTTTCATGTCACAAAAAAAAATTCGGCGAATTTTTTTTTATCGAAAGTTCCTTCGTCCCATCGTCTCTCGCGTCTCGTTCGCCCTCGATCGCATGGACTCTTCCTTGACCTGCATCGAACGCACGATAATGTGAAAAGCAAATCGGGTCAGGCGAAAGAAAAAAGAAGGAAAAATTTCACACATAACTTCGCGGTCATAACCGAGAGAGGCGGCGAAGGCCCGGAGCCAAGGCGGTGCACGTCGAAGCCGCGAGAAGTGTGTTTGCTCAACGGAGAGTCAAAGATCGCTCGCGTGACGCGTCGCGGACCGCGCAAGAGCCAATACGTAAAAGATAAATTTCCTTTTGCCCCACAAGCGTCGGAGACAAATGAAGAAAGCGAAGATTAACGAACGAAAGTGGTCGGAGCCGTTTGTTATTTATCGGATCTCGTCCCGTCGTCCCGGGGCTAATTTTCTGTCGGACGATTCGAGATTGTCCGATTCGTCCGATCGGCGACGCCGGAACTCGGCGAACCTCGAAACATCTTACCCCGTGCGCGACGCGCGTGTTTTTCCATCTTTTTTTTTCGCCCATGGCGCCCGAAGACATATATATTCGGACAACTTTCTAAATCGCTACTTGGAGCCCTGGATACGCGAATGGAAAAAATATCGCGAATTCGGCTCCGGTCTCTCGTCAATCGGAGTTCGCGCTGATTCGAAGGAGTTGAAAAGAAAAAATCGTTACGGGGTTGGCTCGTTCGCGCGAGTGTTGCTCCTAACGAAGGTGACCGACGGTGGCGATACCGACGAAAGATCCGGGCTAATGATCTCGAGTACGAGATAAAAACCGGATCTCTTTCTTCCAATCGTCCGGGCGTATCGCATTGTAATTAAGTCTCCGGAAGCGTTTGCTCGTTGACGAAGCCCACGGCGGAACACACACGAAAATACGATCGTCGTCTTCTTCTTCTTGCTCCGCGCACCCGTGAGAATCTCACTGTGGGCACGGACCTTCTGCAACCCGTACGAATTCGCCTTCCGGGTTTAAAGACCGTACGCATCAATTACTTTCCCCGCTCGCGTGCTATCCGAGCCGAGCCGGGGTCCATGCGCTCGTGAGTCGATAACTCGCGTACGACGCCGAGATACGCGACCATAAGAGCTTCGACGGGGTCTCGCCGTGTTTGTCACCGATGGGAAAGATTCACGACGCAATCATACGGAGAACCAGTGAAACAGGGATATAACGAAAGCTGAAACGTTTCCTACGGTTTTCATCACTCGTTGAGTTGAGAGAAAAGAATTGAGATGAATTATCGAAAGATGCTTTCATCGGTTTTTTGCGTCGACATAGAAATTATCTTGCGGAGGGTGCATCGCCGTAGTCCTAGCTGAAAGTGATGTTCCGAGCGAATTTCGAATATTCTCCAACGGAATGAAAATCGGAAAGTAATCAATAATTGCAGAAGGAAGAAAGAAGGTCAATTGTGCATAATAATAATGTGAAAAAGTTATTGAAAGACAAGTTTACGAAAGTTCGACGAGTTATTCGGTAACCCAATTTCGTTTTTCGTCGAAATGGAAATTAATGTTTCCGAACAAATGCAAATTGTCCCAGAATTCTGTCTGATTCTCGGATTTTCTTTTTTGTATGCGAAAAATCTCGAATTTTCAATAAGAGTTCTGAGAAACACTGCGCAATCGCTTAAAGATTTTTCCAAAAATGTTATAATTTCATGATTTCAAAATGATTTTACCGCATTTTTATTGTGCGAAATTAATGTTTTTAGTATCTAGTGTAAAGTTGATTTTTTTCAGATCTTGTCCACTCGGAAAGTCTTCGAAATTCTCTCAGAATCTCACATTTGACCAGGATTGTAGTGATACACGCTCCTCGTAGTGTTTTGGAAAAAATTCGTAGTTATGTACAAATGTTATTAATCGATTGGATGAAAACAACCATAGGTTTTGTTTACTTCAGTGCGACGAATTTTGTCAGCAACTTATAGACTGATATGACAAAAATATATTATTATTATGATTATTATATTATTTTGGAACCGATTCTTTCAACTTACTCAAAATATTCACCGACAGCTTCTTAGAGATCGGGAACAAATAGCCGATGCACTTTTTCTGTTGTTTATTTTCGACAAACAATACGTGAGTGAAAAATACGAACGGCAACTCGCGCTTTCACTTCGAGAGACAGCGAAATGTCAAAGAAAATTCGTCGAAGAAATATCCGGAGTCTCCGAGAGCCCGTGGATCCTGTATGGCTTTTTAAGATAATTCACTGTTACCCGAGGGGTTTACCGAACATGAATGAAGCCGACTTCGAGACGAGGCGTGCTCGCGCTCGCGCGCGGTCTTACCGAAGTGTGTTCCTCCCCACTTTTTTGTTTCTTTACACCTTGCGCCCACCGGGATATCCTCGATCCAATGCCCGATACATCGAATACCGCCGTCAACCACCGCACGACTCGTTTCGTATGCTCGCTTGCGCCTTTCCATGCCCGACAAGTACGTGAGTAAGAGCGACGGATGTGCCGTGTGTCCTTATAAAAATGATATTTAGGTTAAGAATAACGCGCTTGTGCCATCCGTTTCGTCCGGACGACGAAACGAAAGGGAAAGGTGACAAAAAAAGATGAATAATATAATAACACATTATTATTTTCTCCTACTGCCATAATCGAACAACCGTGATGCAATACTCATTATCGAGTGGTCCGAAAATTGCTAAATTAATTGCCGCCACACGACAGATTAATCTCGACACTATTCGTTTTTTTTTTTGCGCAATGGACGCGCACGCTATGCATGCATAACAGAATGTGGCTGAAGAAATTTGCTTTTATTGTATGCATGTTCAATATAATTGATTGAAAAGTGAAATTCGCTGTCGAATTTTATCGATTTTTTTTTTCATACTCTTTCTTTTTATTTCAAATTTTTTATTATTGAAATTCGATTTTCTACATTCGATGGAAAAATTGGTGTAGAATAGAAAAACGTCCCTTTCGCAAGGTTACGAGCTTACAAACTCGTTTCGAAAAAAATAAAAATAAATTGCGTCACGTGGACAAATAATTTCGAGATTTCGGAGCGCGTCCCGTTTTATAGATCTTTTTTCCGTTCTCGTAAAATCGCGATACACAAACGCGTTGTCGCGTGTGGAGATGTGACGAAAGATCAGGAAATTGCGCGTAGGTATACGTGCGACGAAGGAACGCGTGAGAAATGACTGCGGTTACGGAGACTCGCATCGCGGTTGATGGGCTAAACTTAAAATAAATTACACAACTCCCCATTGCGTACCGCGACACATTTTTTCTTTTTTTCGTGCTTAAGCCACGCATAAACATTCGGACATTGCCCGTTGCTTTTTTTCTTTATCGCGACTCACATAATAACCGTGCGAGAGCCTCTCGTCGCACTCTTTGGCTTCGTATTAATATTTCGTCGTCTTATTCACTATCGTCGATAACAAGAAATTTAAAAAAATAACAAAAATAAAAACAAACGGAATAATCGTCGATCACGAATTCGATGCTTCCCGACTGTTCGACGACGTCGATATGTAAGGTCGGGATTCCGTCGGACACGCAATCCTCTCCGTAGTCCAATCTCGAGACTTTCTGCCCACCGGCTCCAGCATATTTCGCCATATGGCGATGGACGCTGCAACGGAGAAAAAGAAAATATTGTATATGAAAAAAGCACGATCGAAAAAACGTCTCGAACGCCGCGGCTATAAGGATGAGAGAAATCCCAGATCATCCGAGAGAAAGGGCGTCCACCGTACGGTGAATCCACTCTTCGTTGTTTGGGAATTCCTCTTCTTTTTCTTTCTTTTTTTTTTTTAACGTGCGAAAGATCCGAGATCGTCGTCGGACTCCGCGGCGCGACAACAGGTGAATTCGTCTACCCACATTCCACAAGTCCCGTCGAGATCGAAATCACGGAAGTGAAATATTCATGCCGTAATGTTCCCCGCCGCGCGATGATACATCGCTATTTTGTTACTCGTTATCGTCAAAACAAATCTTGCCGATGATAAACATCGTTTGGTAAACTATTTTTCTTTGTTTAAAAAAATGATGATTTTTAAGATCCAAGAATTAGCTAAATGAACTAATATTCAGTGGATGCAATCCATTTTGTTTTCTTGCAAAAATTAGTTGTCCATACTAGTTGTTAGCTATTATCTTTGAAATTGTATATTTATATTGATACAACTTTTTTTGAGAATGAATTTTAATTCACATTATTTAAATCCATTTTTGCATGAAAACTTTCGGCACGATTCGTTAATATTTGAGCCGCTTCTCGGAACCTAATTAATAAAAAAAAAAGCAGGTTTTTCAATAAACCTTAAAATCTGGAAATTAATAGCTCAAGATCTTTTCTAAAATTAATTAAGCATTCGATTCATGCTCAAAAATGTTTGACACCTTTCATTGAGGTTGAAAACAACCTTTCCGGCAGTGTATACAACAAGAATAATAGACGGAACCTGACGATCGTGTGATTCGGTACTTTCGATCTTTTTTTTTTGGCCAACCAGTCTTTTTCTTTCGACGCGTCGGGTCAAATAGTTGTTAAATGCCACTTGCACGATTGCTCTTCGAGTGTACGGAAGCCTCGCCTCTTTATGGCTCAACGAAAATTCAGACATCCAGGATTAAAATAAAAACCGAAATACAAATTTGAAGTCTTACCTTTGGCTTGGCTGATTTGGCTTAGGTGGAAGCAATCGGTCGACAGATATCGCCAATCCGTCGTTCCGTCTTCTATCGTAGGAAACGTGAGATCAGTGAGGAATGGCTGAGCGACAACCGCGAAATCTTCCGTCTGAAATTCCGGATCGCTCGCTATCTCTATGTCGATTTGTTGCCACCTTCGCGAAAGGTTTCCCGCAAAAATAGATAAATCGGTCAAAGAAATTAATAACCAATGAAGAAACTGATTAATAATTGAAAAACTTATCAATTGACAAAAAAGAAAAAATTGGCCAAACGACAAAAAGTCATCAATGAACTGCAAAAACACTGGTTAAATAATTTACCTGGACATTATTTCGGAGAATTCTTCCCTCTGAGTTTCCCAGCGCAAGCCCAACAAGCAGGGACACTCGAAGCTCGTCGTGATCGAACAAAGCGGCGATTTGACCCGCAAAGCAGCGAGGAGCGACAGATTCGGTGGTGGAATCACCGATACTAGAGTTCTCGGCAAATTCTCCTTCAATATTCTCAAAGTCGTCAACAATTCGTTTCTGTGATTCTTCAGTATGCTCCATGGACCCGTTTCGATCCAGCACATATCGGAACAAAAATCGTTCGGGCCTACGAGGATATTGATGAGCTGGAAAAATTGTTCAATTACGCTTTAAATATTTATAAACATTTTTATTTAAATGTGTATTAAAAAAATATACATATTGTAATGCATTATCGGTTCTTAAGGGACCTCCCAACAGATTTTCGATTGCCGATGCGGCAATCGATTTTTAAGCATTGATCGAAGCTCAACAACCTACCTTCCAATGATTTTGTAGATCGACTTTCGGATGATTTTTCATTCGTCGCACGAGATTCTGCGCCATGTACGGCAAATCGCGCGACATAGCCGCGATCTCCGCGACGTTGAGCTGCGAGGCTGCTTGATGTGTGAATGAATCGCGCGTCGAGTATCCAATCAAATTCGGATTGAACGCCTTAAGTTTGCCGAAATCAAAACAGACATTAAGAGGAGGAAATCAACGATTATTTTTTTCTCGAGACTGTACAATGGCCAATTTTTCATGATCATTGCCAAGCCTAGAAAGGTTTTACCTTGATAATGTTCGGTATAGTGAGATACTCCCTCCAAGTGCTTTGACCCCCACCGAGCGCCGAAACGCCGCGATTCTCGATCACCACGTGAAATATAGACGTCGCGAAGATACCCGTACCCGCGGTCAGAGAGTCACCTAACGCTCCGACGACGTCAATGTCACCCGGTCGCAATTTGTCCACCGATGTCGGCACCGTCTCCGACCTTCCGGCTGGTTAACGAAACAAAAAATCTGATATTTAAGACTCTGAAAAAGTATTGTCATCAATTATCATTAATATTATTTTTCTTATCGATAATAATATCGATTGTCAGCAATTCTTGTTAAGATAATTATTATTTATTATTACTGGACAATGTTGCTGAAATATTTGTTTAATATTAGAAAGTCGCACCTGTAACGTTGCATGGAAACGGCACCTCGTCCGCAATTCGATTTTGAACCCTCCGTTGATATCGGGCCGCCCGAAGATATTCCCCACCGTCGGGTTCAGTCGTGCCTAACAAATAATCCAATATTCAAAAAAATTATATTCAAAAAAAAGATTGAATTTGCACATTGCTTCCTCATTTATTGACATTCGTTCTATGAGAAAGTGATTTTACAAATTTTGGTGTCCTCATGAAAGAAGCTGTGTTTCTACAAAAAAAAAGTCTCGTTTTCATTGTAAACATACTTGAAATTTATCTTTAAAAACCTTTTATTTTTTATAAAAAAATACGCGTACACACAAGCACTCGGGCACCGGCGAAAAATTGCATTTCTCGACTCTTCAGACTATTTTAAGTATGTTGACATTTAAATTTCGAATGAAAAAAAATGATAATATAGCTTTCGCGATGAGGAAGCAAAATCATTTCTATCTCAACGTATCATTGAACCCTTTACAGATCGGATGAAAAGCGATAAAATTTCATCGATATCAATTTTATTGATTGTCAATTTTATTTCATTATATTGGCCAAAATAATTTTTTCTTTATCATTCCGGTTCCCAATGAAGAATTCATTTGTGGAGAACGTACCGAATATTGACAATCCAAATTCCTTCAGTGCCCGATAAATTCGAATATTCGATTCACTGTCCAACGCGGTTCTCTGCCCAGCCGCGAACGAGTGGATGGACAAAAGGAGAATTCCGAAAAAAATTGCCTTCATGTCACAGAACTTATTTGAATCGTAGACGAATAAAGAGCATCGAACACGCGCGGAGAACCGATGATGGTTATGACTTCGTGATCGAACAGGGGGTATCGTTTTGCGCGACGATCTGACTCAAACTGACTTCACAAATCGGATGGGTACGGATACACGGGAGGATAAGCAGAATAAATCGGATTCGGAGAACCTTGAAATATCCGTATCTCGATCTTGTGGCATGCAAGGACACGAAGTCCGGCGCACAGCAGGGTGGGAGGTGGAAGAAAATAAAAATTGACCGACCTCGACGGGAGAACGAAAAGGGGGAACGAAAATTCATCGAGGCAAAAAATGTACCTCGCTTGCTTGAAGAAGAGCACCTCTCCGCTTTGTGTTAACGAACCAGATAACTCGGAGCTAAACGGGGACTTATGGGCGCAAAAAAAAAAAAAAAAATGGCCCTTTTAATGTACTGTAATATCTGGAAAAAGCACGTGGCGTTCCCGACAAACGGTCTTTAGCATCAGATCGATCATGATCTGCAACTTTTCCTTCTGCAATGTTGCACGCCGGTAAAAGCCACGTCCGAAGGAACAAGACTTTTTTTTCGGCTCAGAATTTCATTACAAGCTTCGCATTTGGAATGAGATTTTTCGGTCTCGCGATCGTTCCGGAGTCATTGGCCGCGGGCACTGTTGACCAATACTGTTAGAACAATTTGCATAATCCGTTTTCAATGTTCTCGCGTGATATTCGCAAGGACACCGTGGCATTTGAGTCTGGACTTCATCGCCGGAAGTTTAAACGATTCTGATCAGCAGGGGGAAGGGTGAAGGATAAAATTGGTGCTAGTAGAGAAGCTGAAGACAGTCGACCTTTTATTTTGGTGTTGTTTATGGCTTTTTTTCTTAACGTTATGCTGATCTTCAAAGGGTTAACCGGTTTCCCAGAGTTCCGAGACTGAACTTCCCATCCGGAAAGATACCGGATTGCCTTCGAATTCTGGCGGAATTATCTCACATCCTACAGTCCAGACTCTAATAACCATCCTCCGGGTGAACATACCGAATATAGCTGTGCCCTGCCTTGACGCGACAGCTTTTTTCGTTATCTGCGCGGATTTTTGTTTTTATCAAGGTGGTCGAACTCCATTCGGTGATTGGCCAGCAGAAGGGGAACAACATCACGTGGAATAATGAAAGAATTAAAATGAATAAAATGTTATCGCGATATTTTTCTTTCTCAAGAAACTTTGTTCTGGTAAAATTTTCTTTTTGTCAAAATCGTCATTTGAATTTGTTCGGAAGGCTGATGGCACTGTAGCTGACTAATTTATGCTTGATATCTGGCTAAAATTTGAGCAGAATCTACAAGAAATGAAAAAATTAAAACTCGGATAATTATTTCTGAAAAGATTTTGCTAGTAGCACGATGATGCGGCGATGTCGATTTGAATTCCGACTCGATTACAGCCACAGAGGTGAATTTCGCGACAATTTTCCTAATCGCCGAAGCTTACCTTGAGTCGTGCCGCAGTTTTGCGTCAAAAGAAAATAACGGTTGGGCCTTTGTCTCCGATGCGCCATTCTACATGTATGTTCAGCGTATTGCCAAGTCACCAAGAATCAACGGACCAAACCGCACACGCGGATGCATTCATTCGACGCGATTTAACATGCCTCCGGTCACTCGGGAGCCACTGTTCGTTTCAGGAATAAATGAAAGCACGTGAGACGAATACGTTTCTTCGATTATTGTTCGGTAATGTAACGATAATCGGGAATCTTATAAATATTCCTATATCGTACGTGCAAAAACGAGGAATTTAGATGAGAACTCATCTTCCAGTTCTCGGAAACATTAGACACTATTTCTTTTTTCCGTTAATAAAAAATACAATAAATTGGCTCCGATTGGCACCAACGGATTGGAAGTTAATCAGTCAACGGCGAGGAAAAGAACGAAAGTGACCCATAAGAAAATGCATACAAAGTTTTTGCGAAATCCCGTGGCCATAGCCAATGTAGCCAATCGTTGATGTGCCAATTTTGGGCCAATGGTGGGTCGAATGTTGATGCACTAATCGTTCAGTTCAGCAGTCGCCGATACGACGCTAGATGGCGTCTAACCCAATTATATCTCGCAAGCGAAATGGTAGCCGGTCGACGATATAAGAGCATGGAAGTTGTACTGCTTTTCCTCGTTAAATCACGCACATTCTGCGTTTTATTTTACATTTTGTACTCGGGTATTGCATAGTTAAGCAATTGACTGAGTACGCTCGCTTTAAGAATTCTCGCAAAAGAAAACATACAAATTATACTCTCTGGCAGAGATTCAAATCATAGAAATTCGCAATTGATCACCCCATTTTGCAAGTTAACATTACCCACGATAGAATAATTCGTATCTTAGTCAGTTGATAATGGAGTTACATTGACAATCAATAATCAGCCAATCGTCTCGATCGATATCGAAGGGAACGTTGGCAGTCAGCATTGGCAAGTATTTATCTCTCAGTTCGTACTCAGCTCATTCGATGATTGGACTAAACTTGAATGCTAATACAGGCATTAACCGAGCTTGGCCCAGCCATAAGCCGCGTCCCTACTTGTAGCGCAACGCTAAAAAAGGCCCCCCGTTTCGGGAAGGATTTTTTTGTTTACATATAAATAGAGTTTCGAGCAATCTACCGAAGAATAGATATGAGATCCGACTCGCTAATACCGTTTCATTCGAGCCGGACTTTCGTTATCGTCGGCCAGTAATATCGAATGACAAAACGCGACGAAATGAGATCCGACGCCGTTATCGGATACGCGTCGAGGCTCTTCGACGAAAAGAAGAAAAAGCCTCTGCGTAGGCCAACTCGGCGGATAAAATCGAAGTTCTGTACGCCAAAGCAGCGCTCGCGTGTAGCAACGGTCGCATTCTCGATCCGCTAGATCTCGCCTAAATCATCAAAAAAGCCGGCGATCGTTTGTCTCTGTAAACAAATTTAAAATCGCTACGCATTGTAAACCAATCCAAGAGAAATAAAAAAATAAAAACATAAAACTGTTCTATCAACAGATCTATAAAGATCTATACCTCAGCGTAAATAGTTTTCAGAACAGATGTTATATACTTTCGATCGATTTTAGAACTCTTATCAAATTTTCCTAAAACCAAAATCATAAATTCTTTCGAGACATTTTTTGTCAAGCTCATCTCGACTTGATATCCGAGAACAAATTTCAGTTTTTTAATACACCGGGTACATGTATATAGCGCGAAATATTCTATGCTCCGTATTCGCGTTCGTAACCCTGGAAAAAAACATATTTTTTCTTCGTCCCAAGTCCAAAGCTCCTTCACGAGACGAGGAAGAGGAGTTCAAGAGATAGTGAATGCTTTAAGAGGCTGTTCATCTATTTCCAGCTGCTGCCTCGTCGGTCCCTCCGTATTCTCCCGGGGTGAATATCGATCCCGCTCGGCATTTCCCTCCGCGAATGATGTCACATGGGTGGATGCTAGCGGGGGAGAAAAGAAAAAGAGAGATTGTAGCGAAGCGAGAGTAAACCCGTGTCAACATACGAGGAGCTCCGAACGAGCTCGACGGGGCTACCCAAACGATGCGTTAAATATGCACACGCATATATCTGTTTATTCATATAGAAAAGAGAAGAGCAATCTCGTAAAAATAACCATTGGCGACAGTGAAAAAAAAATAATAGAAATTAAATATACATAAAATTTGAAGAAAAATAAATTATATAAAAATAAAATCTAAAGCCAAAAGGGGATGCGCGCGAGAGCGAGAACGACAGTGGGACGGGAGGGAAGGGCGGAGGGAAGAAGTTGACGAGAGTATAGCGGCGAGGTCAAGGTTGAGTCGAGTATACTCGACGTCGATATACAAGAGTGTCGCTTCGCCGTCCGCGAACCAGGGTCAAGGGTCAGTGAACCCTCGATTCTGCGGGCGCGTGATAACGTCATAAACTGACAAAAGTGAATTTTCACCTTCTTGGCACGCGCTTTACGTCGAACCGACGAATCTCAAAAGCAATCTCGCATTGCTCGCGGGGTACAATGGAAGTTTGAAATTTTCTTCTGAATTCGCTACCGACCGGGCCTTGACACTCGAAGAATAACTCTTTTGTCGATCTCATTATTTCGCAGTTGAATTCTCGTTCGAGCTTATTTTTACGCTTTTCTTCCACAATGGAATTCAATAGTTACTGCATCTAATCGTCAGCCGGAATCTTCAAAATCTCGTTTTTGGAACGAGCGTTTTTCTTGTGGAAAAAAAATGGATCATTTAAAGCAATATTAATTATATTATTTACCAAACCGCAATTTTACTTGCAAGTAACTAATCAAATTGAAATAAACTTGAATTCAATTTGGAAGAAACTAATTCTCTGATAAAATTAATAAAATATGTATATTGGAACTTTTGGGTAAGTTTTTTATTCTTTACGGTTTTTGTGTTACTGTGGAGCGATCTCGTCGAGTAAGAATCAAAAGGGCGTATGTCTCATAGTTTACGGTGTTAAACAGCGGGAGATACGACTCTTCATGAAAAGCAGCGAGATAGATTAAAATTAGATGCAACTATCTAGAATTCCGCTCGACTTTTATGCACATAATGATGACTCCGCAAGATCGTCAAGTTCGAACTTCCGTTGCGGAACATTGCAAGGGAAGTCGAGCGGTACCGGCGTTTATTGCTCAGTGAATAAACTCGCCGATTATCGAGTAATCGGTATCCGCAACAGAGATATGAAATCACGACATATTTCCTCATTCGTGTCACGCTTTCGTCTTACAACATCGCGTGCTATATAGAATATAATAACTTGTAACCCGGATAAGAAGGCTATCCGGTGTGGCATGTATTCTGTGTACGTACAATACACACGTTAATCTACTTTATAAACACGGAGACTCTCGTAATTTGAAATAAAAAATTTAATTTGCTAGTATGTCACAAGCCAACTGTTGACTGAGCGAAATAAAGTTGTAATGTTCCTTACATCGTTCATGTTTTTTTTTCTTTTTTGATTTTTTTTTTCAAACTCTCATCGATTGAGTGCAGTGACGAAGAGATATCGGTCCAATTTTATTGGTACATTCGATTGGACTCAATTGAATTTGCATCACTAGAAATTGGAGCGCAGATAGAGAGGCGTAAATATTACACAGGAAAAAAGAGTGTATCGCAAAATATAATTATTTCGAAAAAAATCTATACTACAAATAAATCTTGGAATAAATTCGATTTCTGTCTAATAAATTCCTAAAATTTTTTTTTTTCATAAATCAATTATATAGTAACACCAAATTTTATGTATTTCAATTAATTTTTTTCGTGGAAAAGCGCGTGACCCTGCGTTTGCGTTTGATTCACGCGGATACAATCGAAAATGTTATCTTTCGATGGTATCCACGATATCGTACACTATCTACACTAATTCGTTTTCACGAAAACTATCGAGAACATTCGAGCTCGAATAATCGATAAGATTCGCCTCGACTACCGATAGATTTTTGCAATTATTTCAATCGGATTTTCCGTATTACTGGACGACGTTGAAGAATCGTCGGACGACAATTATAATTGCATTAAAAGTGATAAAATCACAGGCTCTGTTTGTCCGCAAAATGACTGAGACTCTCGTCGATCATTTCATGAGGAAAAAAAAATACAAATAATCGTGAAAAAAATAGGAGCCGACGTAATTATATTCAATAGAATGTAAACGAAACGCGAGACATCGATCGATGACAATGACTACGATAGAATAAAATTGTCCGCTAAATACCGAGCGAATTAGCCAATGAATTTATGACCACTGATTTTCTCGCCCATGAATACCAACAGTCTCGATCGCTGGAGTTTAATTAAATTGTATAACGCCACTGAACAAGCCAAACGAGAGAATAGCGAGCTAATTAACCAGGTGAATTATTGTCACAGATTTTCTCGCAATTAAAGTAAGCTGGTTTTTTTCCACTCTTGAATACACCTTTTTTGCTATAGATATCGTTTCAACGATTCGCCGTTGCAATAGTCGATATTATTACATATGGAAATTATTGTTGCATAAATACTATTTATAATGTTTTACATATAAATCTGAATTGGATAGAAATCAAGGATTTTTCCATCGAAGAAAAAAATAAAAATCGATAAGCTTGAAAGGATCGACAACGAGCGTCGATCCTTTCAAACTTGAGTCGGCGCAGTTCGAATAAATAGTAAAAGAAAGCGCAGTGGCCAAGGAAATTCTAAATTAATATAAAAGGGATAGATAGAGCGTAGATAGATACGTTCGTTGACTCAATATAACACATGTTTGGGCGAGCAAACAATCGATCAAACGATCGTCGATCAATCAAACGATATTTTTCCATCCCAAACCCGGATACTCTCCGCGCGATTCTCTTTGTTCCGAACTCTCGTGTAACTTGGATCATGCGCGCTTCAATTCTTCCTGCGGTGCTCAATCACGCATCGTCTTATCGGTCTAGCTCGTCGTCCTAAACAAACGTCTCGGAAAGGGAAAAAAGAAAAACAGAAATCGTTTTCACAGATTCATCGAGTCACGATGTATATCGTTTATTAACATCGCATTCAATCCCGTAAGCGACAACAGACAATCGTGCAAACACGATTTCCTGGAAGTCGTCGGAAAATTATTTTACATACTCATTGTGCGTCGCAATGAGTATAGATTCATTTTCATCAATACCACCGAATTGGACCGGCGACGAAATTGAACGGAAAGATTCTTACACGCCAGATGTTCGCGAATTTTTTCAGATAAACTCATTTCGCGCTCGGAGGAATCGCTCGAAAAATATCTCTTATGCAACTTATAAACATTTTTTTTAATAAGCGTCAACTTTACTTCGTTATTTTTATCGCCCATTCTGTTGTGTATCGTAACGATACACTGTTTGGACCTTTAGTTCGTAGATTCGTCGACGCTCATTCGTTCATTCTCTCGTCGTTAAGCTTCGCGTTCCTCTCTGCATCTTTGCGCGCGACTATATCGCCCGAGGTTATCGCCAAAACGCTATTGATAACGTTTCGATATGAAATCCCATGCAATTTTTCGTTTGCCTCTCGTCGAGCTCGCACGTGCCATTTCGGGAGAGTTCGCAACTATACGCTCCGTGCGGCTCACGATTACGGACTGTTTGTCCCGAGTTTAATCCTGCAGCTGGCCGAAAACTCGAATTATCACCAATTCGTACAAATATTGCCTCCGAAAAAAAAAAAAATTTACTTATCCGATCAAAATTTACAATCGATTACGGAATACTCAAATCTTTTTCGCTCTGAAATCTTTTTTTTCTTGTCACGCTCGCTTACAATGTACTATCAGCGAAACATAAATTAACAACTCTAACGACTCGTTATTATGAACTGCTTGCCTCGATGTTAACAGTCAAGGCAAAAAGTCCAAAAATGATTTCATCGCAAGCGAATTCATAAACATTTGGAAACGGTAGACTCAAAAACAAAAATGGGACTCGAACACGTTTTTTTCTATATTTTTGACTCGCATTTTTTATTTATTTTTCGATAACCGGCCTTCAAAATTATAATTGCAGAAAAATCGTCACTTTTAATTGATTTTCATTGATAACGCGTTTAAAAAAATCTTTCAAGAATTTTCGTACGCATGGGCGCGCACGGGATAAATATAACTTCATTTAAATGTTAACGTCGACGAATCATCAATGTACTAAAGTTGCTACGGACGTGCAAATCTGCTTGACGACACTGATTATCGAGTTACTTCGAGGATCGGATGTAAAGAAGAAACTGCTGTATCACTTTCACGCACAAGTTGCGATTATTGCGTCAGGCAACGAAACAAGGCGAGCCGATCGGCGAATTTTATTCATCTCAATGTGGCCCTGATCGATCCGAAATAATGTATAGAAGATGAAGTAGATTAAGTATCATTTATTTAAAAAACCGTACGATCCCGATTTCATGAAATGAAAGCCGATTTATTTGGTGCACCGAATAAATCGGCTTATCGGTTATTGTTCCGTTCGCGGTCTATAAGGTCAACATTGATACGGAAAGACCCATCGTGTATCGTTATTTTATTAAATTTCTTATTATTCAAATGAACTGACGCAAGTATTCGGCATTCTTGATATTCCTTAGAAACCGTATAACTGATAAGCTAGAAAAACTCATCTCCCTGACTTTCATTTATTATTTCCCCTTTTAATCTGTGGTTTCATCATGTATGCGATGTACTTGATGAGAAAAAAGCTTAAAGATAGAAAACCCAAAATTAGACATTGGGCAAATGTGCGAAACAACGATAACCGCTTAATATTCTTATCGCTTCAAGGGCTACTGTATTCCTTTTTTCTTCGTCGAAGAATTTCTCCGGGGAACGATCGACGGGCGGATGATCGATATGTATAAAAGTGGTCGCTACACGACGCCGAGGATTCAGTGCGTCCAAAGTTGTCGAAGGAGCAACACCGGAGCTCTAAACTATAGCTCACAGTATTGTCGAAGTTAATAGCGAAATCGATAACAGCGTCGAAAGTGTTTCAGTGATTTTTTCAAATTTGTCAAAAGTAAATAATAAAATATCATTCGAGAATAGATTTAACGAGTGAATCATTGCAGTTATTGATGTGAAAAAAAAATTATTTCTCAACAGTGGCCTCAAGTTTGTTTGCGAAAAAGGATTTTGCAACACGAAAGATTATTAATACAAGTGGGCGGGGTGAAATGTCAAAAGCATCGTATCGCTAATTATTGCACAAGGCCACAAGCATTGTTATAGCAACTCGGCCGATAATGAGTTAAAATCGAGTTCAATTATTTTTCTACTTTCCCCCGTTTTTTGTTTACACATCGGTCTCGATCGTTGGTGAATAATCGAACGAATGCGATTCAACCGTAAAGAAAATTGCGGGTCTTTAATCAATTTCTTTTTCCGTAACTACGAGACAAACATTTTTATTTCATCAACGAGCCTTACAATAAACTCGCGAAACTGCAATTTTGAAGGTTCTTCAACTCGAAAGAAATAGTCGCATGAAATATGGTTGAAACATTTGCCAAAGATCCAGCATTTCACATGACTAATATGATATACACTTTTCGAAAGATATAAAAATACGATCAACTCTTACAAATCTAAAATGCAATTTTGGGAATTGCAACAAATGAACTGTGACAACGTGAAATCAACAATCCATGTGTCTATGTTGCAGATTCGTCAAGATAAGCAAACGAAGTTCGACATATCGAGCGCAAAAGCCGCGAGTCGAGGCCCGAAATATTTGCTTACATCAATCAAATTCGTATCCACGCGCTTTGTGAGGACTCCATCGAGTCCCGTTGGTACCACGTGATCCGAAGATAACCGAACAGGCGAACGGTACGTACCGAGGTTATAAATACCGGGGGCGGGCTAGCGGGGAGTCTCTTTTACATCCCGAGCGTTCCCCACAGTGCATTCACTATTGCGCTGGTACGACCGTTCGGTCGAGTGTCGCGGCTGTGTAGCTCCCGCATACGCGCACTCAGTAGCACCGCAAATCGAGGAAGTTTGCCTATTATAATCGGGATAAATCGCCGTTCAAACAGATCCGAGATAATCGTAAGGCACGGTTCCGAGTTCGGTACGACACGTCAAAGTTTAAACAGGACAACGATCAAGGATACCGAAACGACGAAAATGCCGGAGACATCGCACCACATGAACGGATACGCGAACGGGCACACGGCCCCCGAGCTGCAGCAGGATACGACGTTCCTGTTCACCTCGGAATCCGTCGGCGAGGGACATCCAGGTATTTGAACGTCATGCGTTAATATTTATCTCATGCGTCGCGAGATCCTTGTGGTTTTCGTACATCGCGAAAGCGTTCCGACGAGTTCTTCGATCAGCGGTCCCTCGTGCCGCCATGAAAAGCAGCGATACCTCTCGGCGCCGTTTCGAGAGCCGCGTGTGCGCGCACACACTTCGTCGTTTCGTCTTTGTCGCACTCGGGAAAAACCCCGAGCGCGCGTAACACGCAACAGACACCGCTTGCCGTCTCGTTCTATTCCCTTCCTGTAGCCACCGATTTTTCCTTAATAGCTCCGAAACGCTGCGGAGTATTATGTTCCTCCTCAGAAATTCGATTCCCGCATTCTGTCGCCCCGGCGCAGACTAAACAATTCCCCGCGTTCCACGATCGCGTTGGCAGTTTCTTTTCTCTTGTTTATCGTATCGATTTATTTATTTTCATTTCGCCTACGAAGTGTATCGGATTGCGCGCGGAGGAACCTCGTCTTTTTCTTTTCTCCTCTTCTCGTTGCGAACACGAGCGTGTATCGCGTTACAGCGATCTTTACATCGTCGCCATGTGCTCGGGCCAACAACTCTTTCCGGCTGGCCAAACCCACCAATCCGCGCGCTCGATCTCCACCACCGCGAGCCTCTATTCTCGATTCTTCCACCGCGTGGATCTTAATGATCGCGGGGAAGTAAAATTCAATGCTACGAGAATCTTTTTCACGGCGTTCTTTCGCTTCCAATCGATTGTCGTTCAATGATGCTTGTTATGTATTTGCTACTCTTGAGTGCCATGATGATAATCCAACATTCTGAGAACGACTATCAATTTTGCACGAATGAACGAACTCGTTTAACCAATAAATCGCGAATATATTTTTTCTTTTGGGCAAAACAACGCGATATGAGTCAGACGATTATAGCGACGCGCAAATTTCATCGGAAAATCCGAGAATTCGTAAGTCGCCCCCGCTCCTTCACGTCCACCCTCTTGGAAGAAATAATTACTCAGCTTTGAACCCAACGCGACGCGATCCGAGTTTCCAACTGACGCAATCCTCGACGAAATTTTCCCGCTTTCGCGATTTATCAATGATGAAAAAATGTTTTTACACTCGTCTTATCTCTAAAAAGTGGACTAGAGTTCCAAGCAGAAAAATGTTTTTTTTCTGCACGAAACTCGCAATATCGCACGAAGAAAAAACGTAATTTTGTTTTTTCAGACAAAATGTGCGATCAGATCAGCGATGCCATTTTGGATGCTCACTTGCAGCAGGATCCGGACGCCAAAGTAGCTTGCGGTGAGTCGACGATTGTTGAAAACAATATTTACTCGTCCGAAGCGTCGTTGGATAAAGAAAATGAATATTTATCTCGAATTTGCCATTTGGATTGCGCAGAGACCGTGACGAAGACTGGAATGATACTGCTGTGCGGTGAGATAACGTCAAAGGCTGTCGTGGACTATCAAAAGATTGTACGAGACACTGTCAATCACATCGGTTATGACGACTCCTCGAAAGGTACGTAAGAACGCCGTTCGTCGTTGAAGTGACGATGCGCAATTTTGTTTTCTTTCTTACTCCGCCCTCCCGTCTCGACACGTATTTAGATTTTTTTGAATGTCAATTTTTTTCACACGAGACGCGTCGTTCAATGATGTTTTCACATGTATTTGCTACTCTTGAGTGCCATGATGATACTCGCAAGTTCTGAGAACGACGCGCTCAAATTTGTCCCAAAGATTTTATTTTTTTCATCGAACTACGTTTCTTTTGCAAAGAAATATCAAGCCGACGTATGAACGAAAAATGTTCTTTAAAAATACCAAACTTGTCTGCAGAGATTGTTCAACAATGTGAACATTTTTCAAAGAGAAAACCAAAATATTTGTACAAATGTCGAACTAATTGCACTCACGATTGAGCTATGGGGATAATACTGTCGTTTAGTTCTCCCGAGAAATCAATTTTTATTCTCAATTAACTTCGCAAATTTGTAGTGTAAAAATGTCCCTGAAACCCCACCCCCAGCC
Source organism: Ischnus inquisitorius (assembly GCA_963924025.1). Lineage (NCBI taxonomy): Eukaryota > Metazoa > Arthropoda > Insecta > Hymenoptera > Ichneumonidae > Ischnus > Ischnus inquisitorius. The sequence continues at coordinate 12,660,495 of OZ001250.1, forward strand.
CGGCTGTGAAACGTCGAGAACGTCGTTCGATCGTTCGGGTCTGCCGACGAGACGTCTGGAAAAAAAATAATATTAATAATCATACAATAGACCTATTGTTGCTCAGAGCTCCGTTAAAAAAAAACGAACGACGAGAAAAAAAAAACCAAATTAATAAATGCTGTAAATACGATAACGTAAGAGTGTAATGGTGGTGGCAGGATTTGATTGGCGCACGTTGAACCTTTTGGTGGCGATCGAACAACAATCACCGAATATCGCTGACGGAGTCCATATGGACAGGGAAGAGAAGGACGTTGGTGCCGGTGATCAGGTACATAACCCATTCTCAACCCGTGCCACAGAGCAGCCAAATAATTATTCGAAATATCGACGATGATATTATATATATTTTATTATTAATAATCGGAGTGGCTTGAAAATATATACCGTTTTTTTTAAATATCATCAAATCATGGGGTTCCGATTGACGCCGAGTCGTATGTGTGCGTGTGACGAGAAGCATCATTTTACACCTCTATCATTCAATTTTATCGACATTGCAGAATAATAATGATTAATCATTAATATTAATAGCATTACGACGGATTATCAGTATTGAATGAATTCATCGCACAGGGATATACGCAAAACATTATTATTAACAGAATGACGACGATAAACTCCTGTTCATCCTTAACATCAGGTTTGCGTCACTTCACGATTTCGGTATCGAACGAAAATCTACACCACCACCATCCGTTTGGTTCTCGAATTGTGCTCCGGTGCGATCCGCGAATATCGTCGATCGTTGTTTCACGAAAGAAAATGTAATTTTTACGATTTTTCTCGATATTATTCGATTCAACGCAGATCACACCGTGCTCTTTCGGGGATCAATATCGAAAAGCATACGAAATAATGATAGGATATAAATAAGTGCGACTAGGCTGGGAGTGTATGAAAATCTGAGGGCTGAAAGTCTCACAGGCCAGGATAAGATACGATGCAAATCATTGAGCGACGATGTGCAATTTAAAAAAAAATACCATATTTACGCATAGATTTTTCACGTATAAAAAGCAAGAGATGAGATAATCTTTCACCAGTAGCGAAATGTGTTTGAGCTGACAAAAAACTCGTCGTTTCTACAGGTTTTGACTACAAGTTGTGCAGCGTCCTAATGGCAATCGATGCACAATCGCCAAATATCGCGGCAGGGGTTCACGAGAACCGAAGCGACGAAGAAGTTGGCGCTGGCGATCAGGTCAATTCTCGTTTTCCATCCAGTAGAGTTTGCAATTTCTCCTTTCCGTTTAATCGTTCTCTTCTGCCGAAACGAAAAAAATCGAACATGCAAATGTTTCAATCCGTTTTTCTCGTACTTTACTTTTTGTTTCGCTGTGGCTAATCGTCTTTTGGTAGCACCCCTTTTAGCTGTGTGTTTCGCTCAATTTCTTCCGACCCTTCGGCACGGTTCGCAATGTACAAAGCAACATTATTTTATTTTTGAGTATCCTAACGTTTCTTTTATTTTCTATCTGTAAAAAAATGTATAGCGGTGGAGGTTCGCCGTACTTTTGCAGCCTTGTAGAGGTAGAATTTTTTAGTAGCAACCATTATTTTCCTTTTTTTTTAGTGCCATTGTGCTCACAATTTATTGTCATGCTAACAGGAATATTGTTTTCTGCGTCATTAACAAGCTGTGTAAATAACAGAATTGCTAACACTGCAAATCTAGATTAAATATCCTCCTAACCTTCCATTAACTTTCTGCTCTGTAAGGCCCGATTTTTATGGCATGAATGCGATTGCTCTGCCTGGAATTGATGAATAATCATCGCGTTGAGAAAGAATCTTTGTAAACACAATTCGCAATACTTTCATCCATACCAGGCAAAGCTAACGAACGCTCGAAATAACTGTACTCGTAGTTTTCTCGCCTCTAGATAGAATCTAAGTAAATTCATAAATCACGTACTTAATTGAGACGAACGAGAGCATCGTTCTAATCTTTTGCTTACAATCAAACAGGGCTTGATGTTCGGTTACGCCACGGACGAAACCGACGAATGTATGCCGTTGACCGTCGTATTGGCGCACAGACTAAATCAAAAGATCGCCGAGCTCAGACGAAGCGGTGAACTTTGGTGGGCCCGTCCCGACTCCAAAACACAGGTACGAACGCAAAAAAAAGGAATAACAATCGTTTTCCTCGTTTCTCGATATCTTTATAATGATGTTTAACAACTGTTATTTGCTACTTCTGAATGCCATGATCTAAAGCACGTTGGTTCTGAATTCGTTGAAAAAAACGAATGGAACGTTCGAGTTTATAATGACTGAATTAAGTAAATGAATAACCGTAGAAAATGTTGCTTTGTTTCAATGAAAAGGTCACCTGCGAATACATAATGGACCACGGGGCATGCGTGCCGGTACGCGTTCACACAGTCGTCGTGTCGCTACAACACAGCGAGAAGGTATCGCTCGATGAGTTACGGAGGGCCGTTATGGACAAAGTAATCAAGGACGTCATTCCAGCGAGATATCTCGATGAAAAAACCGTCTTCCACGTGAATCCCTGCGGACTCTTCATTATTGGCGGTCCTCAGGTGAGATAAAACTGACAATCATTCATTTACATCGAATTAATGATAGTCATCAACTCTTCGAGATAATTGGAATAATTGGAATGCGATGAAGTCGATAAAAGTGATTCAACGACGATTTAATTCCGAACAGAGTGACGCTGGTCTGACCGGTCGCAAGATAATCGTCGACACGTACGGCGGATGGGGAGCGCACGGCGGTGGAGCATTTTCCGGGAAGGATTTCACAAAGGTCGACAGATCGGCGGCTTACGCGGCGAGATGGGTCGCCAAGTCACTGGTCAAGGCAGGACTCTGCAGGCGCTGCCTCGTACAGGTGAGCGAATTGATTTACATGCATCGAAAGAAGGAAAAATAATCATTGGGAATGTTACGATGATGTAGTGGTCGGTTTAGCAACTTTTTCTGCTCCTTGGAACGATCTTGAGTGTTTTTTTTACGTTCCGATCGAGATGATCTTAAGAATCTTTTTATTCTTTCTCCTTTTTCATTCTATTATTTTTCCGTGTCTTTATCTGTATCTTCGGTATATTTCCGTTGTTTTCCATTTTGTGAGGTATAGCTTGATTTTTCTCTAAATTAATTATTTCCTACTTCCTCGTCATGTTTAAATGATTTCAAAAAAATTATCTTGTTTCAGGTATCGTACGCAATCGGCGTAGCAGAACCGCTGTCGATCACAGTCTTCGATTACGGTACATCGAAGCTCTCGCAGAAAGATCTCTTGGGTATTGTGAACAAAAACTTCGATCTTCGTCCCGGTAAAATCGTGAAGTGAGTAACAATTGTCCGAGCCCTTTGGCTTTGCCTATTCCAGGAATGTGTTGAATCGTTTGCATTGCTAACGACTATCTTTTTCTTTTGTCGCAATGATTACAGGGATTTGAAGCTACGCAATCCAATTTATCAACAAACGAGCACGTACGGACATTTCGGACGGGAAGGTTTCACCTGGGAGCAGCCAAAGCCTCTGACCCTCGATTGATGAGAGGATCGTCTATAAGCCACTTGTCGTTTCTTAATTTAAAAAAACAACATCTCTCCCAGTTCTCTCACAAAGCGTAAGGCCCCCAGCTCCCCCCCAGCTCCCTCCCGTATATCTCGCAAAGTTTATAACCCCCCCGCCCTTCGACGATAATGACCGAGAGTTCCGCGTTGTATTTATCCGAGACCCCCGAACGCAACAGACACACGAGTAAACGTTCATCACGAGAGTCTGACAAAGGGGAGGGAGATGGGCGGACGGATCCCGTGATCGAAAAAAAGAAGGAAAAAAAAAGGATTCACGAGTTTTCTTAACATGATGCGAAAAAAAAGAAACAAACGAAAAGCAGCGACGAGACGCACTCTTTTCGCACAGTTAACGCAAAACATTAATATTATTACGGACGATGAAAATTAGTACAAATTCCTTTAACCGTCGACGCGGCTAAGCACGGGCAACTTTCACCATTTGTTATTCTTTCGTTTCTTTCTCACCTCCCTCGCGACCCTTTCCGAGAGGCGCAAGGCGAGGGGCGATTTTTGCTTCGGTGCTCTGCGGGATTAATGGAAAATACGCTAACTTTCAGAAACGATCGAAAAAAAAACCTCCCGCGAAAATACGAGAGGACGAGAGTGCGCAACACGCGCACGGTTCCTCCGGAACAGAACGTTCGTCAGTTACGAAAACGGAAAAAAGAAAAATAGCGAAAAACCAACTCCAAATTTGTGTATATACCGGCAATGAAAGAAAAATGTCTTGTTATTGTAGATCGCGGGTGACGACTAGAGTTTCGCGAAACGAGGACTTTAGACAACGAGATCTGACGACACAGGCCCCGATAATCAATTATCCTCGTACCGCACTTTAAACGCCACTTTATGATAAATGTTACATAGGTTCTCTTTTTTTTTTTTTTAGCTATATTAGTGGTTTGAAAAAAAAAAAAAATTACGCGAAAGCCCGACATGAGTGCTATATACAGTTTTTAAGTATTCCTCTTACGTTTAGAGTTTCGCATTTTATTGCGAAAAGGCCGAAAAAAACGCGCGAGATTCGTTCGTCGCTTTTTTTTTCTTTTTTTGCGACACGTTCGAATCGATCGACCGGTTCGCTAGGTAGAACACTCACTTACACACGATCATTGGCAATGTGTTTTAAAATTTGAAATGCGACTGCGTGCGCACGAAATAAACGAGACTAACGAAGAAAATAATGAACACGGTGCAATCGTGAAGGGAGCAACGAATAAAAAAAACAAACAAACAAAACAGCAATCAGTCGTAATTTAGTAGTAGTTCCGCCTGAAAAGCGAGCGTCACAAAATCGATAAAAGCCTATTGCCGAATCCACTTGCGTCGCAGTTGAAACTTCGACGTGTTCAACACTGCTGTGTATCTCCCGATCGAATTGAACGTACCGACTTCTCAAGCTTATCCCGCATAGCTTTTCTCTCGCACCGCGTCGGAGGCTCGCTCAACACAAATGTGCAACAATCAGTTGACTCTTCATTTTTTTCTCCCGCTCCTCGACTATCGGCGAACGCGTATCCGAGTATCCGACGACGATTAGCGAAAGGAAAACAAAAAACGCCATTCCCCGGAGTTCGCATTTTGTTTTTTAAATCGAATATTGTGTTTTACTAATTTAAGCGTCACATAATCACCGTAGCGAAAAATATTCCGTCGCGTTGGATTGAAAACCAATTTTGAAAATAAAAGTAAGCCAAGAGAAAATCTCCAACACATTATTATATACGGAAAAAAGGTGGAGAAAAACGAAAAAAGAATCGAAAAAACAATCTGCGCTGACGTTGACACTGTAAAGATGCACAAGACCATCCTATAAAAAAAAGTAGACATAATACGAAAAAAAAAAGGCATAATAAAAAGGAAATATTTTTTAATAAAATACCCAATTTTGTCATTTTCTCTCACGTTATTGATGAGCATACAGAGTTTTGTCGGTACACGCCGATGACGAGAGAACCGCATGAATCGCAACTAAGCGCCTACTATTTATTCCCCCATTTAGCGGAAAATGACAAAAACGATGAGAAAAATTCATCCCGAATAACAGTCAGCTAGCTCTCGAAAGCGTATAAACAATAGAATCAAGACTATTGTCGTAGCTTTGTACCACTGTAAAAAAAAAAGAAAATACAGAAACGAAAAAAGTATATCAGGTTTTTCGTGGGTCTTGTTATCGTCGTCGAGCGCAAGGCCCGTCGTGCAAACTCATGCGGGCTACACGATTTGTATACGCGTGATTTAAGAGAAAGATTTTTTTCATAAACTTGGACTTCTGTAAGCGTAATGTAAATGTAGTTTCTTGTCCCACAATAATTATAGTTGAATTCAACACGATTGATACGATATATGATGGAAAATAAACAAAATTTACCTTCATCGTTTGGTGGAATTCTCACTATTATAGTCGAGAGATTGGTTTTACGTAAAAAACAGTTTATAAAGCTAAAGTTTGGCGATCCGATGAGAACCCGAAAAAGCGTCGAATAGAAGAAAACAAGCAAATTGTACGGACATTTTTGCAATTTTTATTTATTTTAGTAATTCTTTTTTACAAATCTCTGAGCCGTGTCTACAACACGCATACAGAATTTTATATCTCAATTTTCACTTACGACATAAAAATCTCCTGCTACAGCGCGATGTCGTTTTTGTTTTCTTGTTGATGATACATGTAGGCTATACAACGGGATAATTTCGGATACGAAACACGACCGCGCCTCAAATCTTTGCCATCGTTATTCGATAAGTCATTTGTTTCTTTCATTTTTTTTTCTCTTATTTTCTTTTTTTGTTTTTTCTTGTTTCTCCAACATATACGTCGTGATTCGTAACAATATAAAATGTATACTTTACTCTTAATTATATTTACAATGAATCCAATCGTTAAATTCTTCATATACCCCACTCAATTGTAATGTCAACGTTTACGATACTTTCGAAGTGATTACGCGTGTAGACGATTGTAAAAGGAAAAAAAAATCCCCCGAATTGGTTCAAAATTATTTTTTTCTCATTTTCTTCTTTGTAATGTATATATACTCTCGATATATATATATATGTATATTTATATAATCTTGATCGTGAGGTATTGCACACTGAGTCCATTTTCGTTTCACGGATTATCTTGTCCTCTTGGCCTCCGCTTGTAAGATGAGAAGAAAAAAATACGTATAAAACCGAACAAAAAAAGAAAAGAAAATTCTCGACAATTCGTTATTGTGAAGAAACGTTATGTGAAGAGTTATGTATCAAATGAGGCCCCGGGGCATTGATAATTCGATCTCTAATATCGTAATCGATATCGACGCGTGTGTCCAATACCCACCGAGCAAACGTTGGGCAGTCTGTTCTATCGTAAAATAGTCCGTTAAGGCTCATAGACACTCGGAATCGGTGTAAATACCTCGATTTTGTTTTGTTTCTCTTTTGTCTCTCTTGTTTTTTTAGATAAAAGGCTCGATCGAAAAAAATCGAAAACTTCCATCGATAATTATTATCGTAACTCGTTCTCTCTGTGTGTACGTTGTGTGCCACTCCGTTTACATTTTCTTCGGTGCGTGAATGCGGCTGTGCCTCAGGAGGGAACTCTTGTCGGTGAACGATTTCTCGCACTCGACGCACTTGTAAGTTCGGCCGGTGTGGGTGACCAAGTGCCTGCTGAGACCGGAAGCGTGACAGAAAGCTTTCGGGCATAGCTGACAATGATGAAGCTGAATGTCGTTCGGATCGAGCTTTTGATGACGCCGCATGTGGACTCGCAGTGCCTCGCGCTGAGTGAAGCTCTTCTCGCAGTCCTGACACTGGAAGGGCTTTTGACCCGAGTGAGTCATAAGATGACGAAGCAATATTTCCTTTTGCGCGAATGCTCGATGACAAATATTGCAGCCGAATGGTTTTTCGCCTGTAGGAGAGAAAAATTGAGAGAAAAAAAATGAGTATCGCACGATTTTAAAGAAATACGGCTATAATAATTGAAATTTTGTTTCTCAAGGAGATAACGACGTACCTGTGTGCGTGCGCTCGTGACGAATGAGTGCGGATCTCGTTGGGAACCATTTCTCGCATGCCTGACACGTAAAACCGCGCTGCGTCGAGTGCACCGATTGATGACTCTTCAGCATTATTCGGCGCGTAAATGCCTTCGGACACTTATCGCATTGGAAAACCTTCAATTCCTCGTTCGCGCCGACTGTGATTAAAAGAAAATGAATTTAAAATTAGAATCGACTCGATGTTACGCACTGGAAATTGTATAATTTTCAAAGGATCCGATGTAACGCGTTTTCTTACCGATGGAATCGCTCATTGGTTGCAGCTGAAGCGAGTCTCCCTGCCCGGTGTTGTTGCCCGTAAGTTCCATCATGTAAACGTTCTTTCTATCGGCATTCGCGATTGCCCGCTGCACCTCCTCGGCCTCGTCGTCGGACTCGTGCTCCTGCTTTATACGCGTTCCTCTCATAGTGCAGCGCGCCTTTGCGGTCTTTTCCTCGGCCGGCATCAGCGTTATGTTCGACGGCCCTTCGGAAATTGCCTCCTCCATTTCCATGTTCTCAGAAGTCATACCTGGACCGCAGATTATTCATTATTTTGATTATTGAAAGATTAAATTATAAAAATTGAAGATTATTGAAAAATGTATTTCTCGTGAGAAATGTTCGCCGCGCCTTCGCAACTTTTACGAATTTACATTTCGTTGATAAATTAAATAAATTTAAAAATTGAATGAATTGTAAAAACGCAATAAATTAAAAAAAAATAATAAATTAAACTTTTCCAAAGGCGAAACCTACCAAGAATGTATCCTCCAACAAGTTCCTCCTCGGTCACCTCGATGGGGTCGCCGTCCCCTTGATTAGCGTCGCCTTTCGTCGAAACAAGATCAGCGAGCAACTGCTTGACCTGTCTTGACTTTCCGCTGCTGCTGCTCGGCTCCTCAGAATCGTCGCCGTTTCCCTCGATACTCGCATTCTCGTCATCCTGACCGGTCAAACGATGTATGAGCTTCATGTGCTTTCTCAACTTAGCATCCGCAGCTTCGCACTTCTTCTTGAACTGGTAGGATTTCTCCAGCTGATACTTGCAAGGATGACAAATCATGTTCGGCAAGCCATCCTCTTCGTAGACCTGAAAAAAGAATTTCTCATACTTTCTATCCTTTCTCGGCCATTCGAATTTCCAACAATTCGATCTATTTTTTTTAGTGAGCCTATAAAAAGCCGAAAGAATAGCGAGCCTATTTTTTCTTTTTTCATCGTATTTTCTGAAAGCTTATAAAAAAAAAAGCATAGAATTTCATAGAAATCGTCGATCGCAGGCGAATGAACGTTGAACGTTAAGGATTGCAGATCTCTGTGAATCCGTGAAGATAACGCCGAGAATCGCTGGATTCGCGCGAAACTTCGTTAGATTCCTGCAATAACGTGGCCGGAACGGACGCCGCTCGATTCGTTCGAGACGCGAGTTTTCAATGTCGCGCGCAGTTTATCCTCTCGTCATCGTAAAAATAATAGATTCGCCGGGCAAAGTCGATAACTCGGTAAGGACGGTAGTTTTCATTGGTATTCGCGGCGATATTTCGACAAAGAGTCGGCGGAGATATATATCGCGGGTCACACGGGAATGCGCAACAGAGTCGCGAGAACAGAGAGCTGCCCCGCGGTACACGTCGATACGCTAGTCGGGAACGCAGCGAAGGCGGGTTTTGTTGTAAAGAAGTGTACGCGACTCTCGTCGTCGCGTATGCCCGTCGAAGCGTTAATATAACCGGCGCGTTCCCGGATAGGCGAGCGCGGCAGGGGGGGAGGATGGCGGTGGGTCGAGAACGGAGCATCGACGCGAATTAATAACGCGATAAACTAGATTCCTATTTTTCGAATAGTAGAAAAAGAAATTCGACGAGGCGAAGCCTCGAGTAAAAAGATCGTAGGAAAGAAACAATAGAACGACGAGTACACGTCGGAGAAACGTATCGGAGGGTTGAGCTTACCTCGAGATTGACGCAAGCCATTATACGTAGAGGCAGAGGTATAGCGTCGTCGTCGTAAATCGGCACCATCTCTTCCTCCTTAGCCAGGCACAGTCGGCACAGCTCGTTCACGTGAATAATCACATTGCTATCGGTGTCGCCCTTCTTCCTACTGTAAGTCTTCATACCTTCCAGTTTCGTGGACTTTTTCGATATTGTTTCGAAACGAAAGCTCGAGTGCTGAGGCTCGAGCTCGGGCAAATGTTAGCGGTGTTAATGCGTTATCTTTTATCACGAATGAATTAGAACGATGGCAAAAGAAAATTGCGCGGTGTTCGGAGCACAACACAGAGGGCTCGGTCACTCACAACGGGATCTATAATGGCGGCTGTGGCGACGGGGAGAGAGAAGCGACCTGGCTTGGGTCATTATAATGGCAAAGGCGTCTCTTCCGCCTCGCGCGCGCTCTTCGCGACACTCGTGGCGGGGCGAGCCAACCGACGTATCAGCGTGTACGACGAGGTGAGCGTCGTGCCGCGCGACGTGCACGCGAGCGAGAAAGAGCGCGTCGACCGTGGCGCCGCGCCAGGCGTCGTCGGTAAAGGCGTATACTATTATCGATTTCTCCATTCTTCCCAACGGCGGGAAAAACGATTCCGTTCGTCCAATTGGGAAACGGAGTCGGTGATGGGACCCTCGGTCTTCTCCGCCAACTGTTTCTCGCTCGCTGCGCTTATCGCGCACGGTGTTTTCGTTACTCCAGGCCCCTCTAGGTGTATATTCTCTACCGCGCTCGGGTAGCGGCGGCGCGAGTTTTACTACTCTGCGCGAGATACACGACGGGCGAGCGAAGTTGTGTACCGCGCGGTAATACGGTGGGGCGGGCAAAATCGCTTGTAGCCGGCCAAACGGCAAGCGCGCACATCAACTGGGAAATCGAAGAACGAAAGATAAGGAAGGATTAATGCGGAAGTCCGAATGACGATAACTAGCCGTTCGCCGGATTCGTCATACGCTCTCGATCGTGAACTGTCGCGATGCCGCGCTCTCAGGATTCTTTTTTTCATTAGAGGTTCTTTCCTCGTGCATCTCGCGCTCTCGTTGGAACATTGTCGGAAAATTGAAAGAATGCCACGCTTACAAAGAAAAAAAGAAAAATCGATACCACTCGTTCGGTGTCAATGAAAACATGTGTTGCTCGAGAGACGAAAGAGGTTTCGCGACATTTAGAAATAGCTTAAGTGGACTGATAATAGAAACAACTTGTAAACTATAACGCGACAGATATACAGACTTATTTTCGTTCTTGCCAAAAATACTCGCACTATATCGTGCTATAGTATTTATATGCGTATCTGCATATATCGGCGTTACAAGCATCGGGATCTAGTCGAGTGACGTCTTTTGCATAGTAAAATATAAGAAGCGCGTTTTATAGATGTTTCGATACGCGGGCCTATTTTTTTATTTATTCTTTCACGAAGGATCAGGCGCGGCAATAGAACTTTTATTTTTCAGATTCTCATCGAGGTACGCAGTCTTTCTCGATACCGGCGAAAGTCGATCGGCGATACGTCTACGGAATCTTTCGCCTATTCCCCTATGAAAGAGATGCTATTTAACGTGATAAAACGGGCGAGCGAGATGAGAATGGAGAATTCGAAAATAACTTAGCGAGTTAAGAGAAGGAGGAAACCGCTGGCGATGGTGGAGGCGGGATTGTAAAGCTTCGGCCTTCGAGTCTTTTCGCTTTTGAGTTTAGTTAGTTTCACCTTCCGCGGGAACGCGAAGCACTGTCGCGCGACAAAGGTAGGTAATAATCGCGAACGGCATTTAACGTACATGTATATATGGCTAATGCATCGGCAAAGCAGACTGGAAGTAGACGATTTTCCCTTTCCTCCGGCTTAGCGCAGAGAAAGTTTGTTTACGATGATTGTGCAATCGATATTACGGGTACGTGAGAGTCTCATTGAACGCTTACCAACCAGACGTGTCTCGATAATTTTTTCTTCAATAATTCGCAATAATTCAATAATCGTATATTATTTATATTACAAACGTGACGATTCCGCGTATTGCTGGAATTATCAAATTATCGCGTTAAGAATAAATAACCAAAATAGGGAAGTGATAAATTCGATTAATTGAGTTTAGCGTTTTTAACGAAAAAAAAAAGTTTTTAATCAAATTTCAGAAGTAGTTTTAAATGTTAAAATTTCGATGAAGAATCAAGATATCGATTACGTTCGTGCAGCGATCGAAATATATTTCGGCGCCGTTTCCGGTAGCGATGAAATTTTTTTTTTCTCTTTCTTCTTTTCCAACGCTCAACGAAATCTATTTTCACGTAACCCAACACTTCTCCATACCACTTCGCGGGTTTCGTGTGTGGCGTCGAACGTGCTCGTATCGCCCGAGTGTCTACCATAACGAAAATCTCACCCGCGCACTATAACGCCGCGTCGGGCACACGGGCGGGTAGGAAGGAAGGAAAGGAGGGCGAAAGATTTTGCGCGACCCGATGGGTTAGATATATTCGGAGGAATTTCGTAGCAAAAATAACCGAGAGGTAGGCCACACACTCCGGACGCGTCTACAAGAATCCGTGATCTACGAGATATGCGTATAGGAGCCACAGAGCGGCCAGGCATAATCGACCCCTCGACGTATCCCGAGAAAATTTACCAGTTGTAATAACGCCGTCAACGAGAGATCGAGAATCGCGTGAGCGTATCACTTGGTGACGGAAGCAAATACGTTGGAAAAAAAAATTGCGTCGACACGTTTTCTCGATCATAGATCAAACCCGAAGGATTTACTAGTCAATATTTCTGAGTGATAAAAATAAAAAACAAAATATTTTGTGAAAAAAAAAAAATAGTCGAAAGTCGAAACACTCCGCATATCCCGAAGATCCTGGTGAAAGTGTGTATAGCATTGTTTATTCTCGATTATCGAACGGGCGGAAGAAATTATAATAAAATCACGAAAAAACTCACGGGGTGGGAACAATTTTGAAATCCAATAAAAATACAATTTTAGTGTCTCGGATGATTCAAAGATTGAGGGATATAGGCAACACACTCGATCGCTACTCTAAAGCATGTTTATCCTTGTTTTCTTGGCACAGATTTCAGGAATAACACACCCGACGCGCCTCGACGCTCAACTTTTAGTGTAAACGAGAGCTTCTTCGTGTCTATATTAAAAGATTACCTCATTGTCTGAAATCTTATGACTCACTACACGATTTTTCTTCTTTCCACAAAAACTACGACTACAACTTCGGATCGTGCGATGAATTGTTTATTTTTAACAAACCAATACGCCGTTTAGTTCTTCAAGGTATAGCCAGCGAAGAAGGCCCAGAAAAAACATACGAAAAAAAAATACCATAAAATTTCCAAGATGTCAAGCGCAGGGCCAAAACTCGTGAACAAACAGTTCAACTCCCCGATAAATCTGTACTCGCCACAAGCGGTTCAAGAGACTTTGGAGCGTCAAACGAAGGTTCTGGCCAACGGTGCAGTCGGGTAAGAAAAAAAGCAGTGATTGATCATTCAATCACCATTAAATAATTATGATCTTACCAATAATAATAATAATCATCATCATAATCATAATATTTCATAAGTCAATATCGATGTCGAAACAACCACTATATGTACATTTTTCAAAACGGTTTGTATTTTCAATAATAATAGTAGTATCGAAAATAATAATTATTATAATGAATATAATATTTACATATTATAGATATTATAATCATTATAATTAAGGCCATTATAATTTATAAAAAAATAATAACAATATCCGTTGTTATTATTTTTGCGAAAATAATTATTAATTTCGAACAAAAATCTTTAAAAAAATGTGTATATAGTTTTGTTTTCTTATCGATATTGACCCCGTGTCAATGAACCAGGTTTCGTGTGACACGAGTGCGCGATACGAAACCTCGTCAATTCACCTGTTGGCACGGAAGCACCTTGCGTCTGGGCGTCGGTATTTCGTTGACGGGGAGGGCGTTCGCGCGCGCGCTCTTGTCGACGTCCGATTGACGGATGGCGATACAAACGTCGCGCGGCCCGTGACAAGGGAGCGGCGACGATGACGATGATTCAGCCGCGATCGAATAGGAGAGCCGCGGGGGAGAGAGCCGACCGAGTAACGATCTCGTCACGGCAACTCAATCCGTTATTTTCAGAGGGGCGAATCATCCCGGTTAGAAATAAACCGCTGATGCGAGCCTCGGATACGAGAGAGTTGCGCAAAAGTCGCCGATCGTACTTGACTTAGTTACGCTTTTGACGGCCCAACCGGTGGTTTAACCCGCTCCCGATCGCGCACCCTGTCACTACCGCGTTCGAAGCTTTCGTCGTCTTATTTTTCTCCTCAACCTCCGCTCGTATCGCGTCTTGAACCCCGCCGAAGGTTCAAGAGCAAAGCCCAAACGATTCGCCGATCGCGCGCCAACTTGCGAAGTTCGAAGAATCTTCGATAGCGTCATCATGCTCGTCGCACAGTCGAGGTGCGAAGCTCGTTAAGCGCCGTTCGATATACTTTTCTCGGTTTAACAATTGATAAAAAAAAAATATATACATATATATATTAATAAATTAAAATAGTTGAGATAACGCTTGACAAGTAAAGTTTTGTGATTGAGCTTTGTTAATTGACATTGCAGAATCGACTTCAATCAGTTGGCCAAACCCACGAATCTACAGAACAGCGCTGTACTACGAATGCTCGAGGAAGAGGAAGCCCGACAGCGCGGTGGCAATCCCAGTGAGTAACAATTCTTCGATCGTACAACCACCCTTGGCAAACGGTGCGTCGGGTACTCGACGTCTGTCGATGTTTGCCGCTTTAATACGATTTTCTAACAAATCTCTCGCTAATTTTGTCCACTGTGCGATTTTGTTGCGAATTGATATAGTGAGGTAATGAAAAAATTCATTAACAAAAGAACGGTCGAGAATCGGTTCAGTCATGAAATAATGATTAATTCATTAAAAAAAAGGGTTCCTCATCATGCCCATTTTTTAAAAGAATTTTTTACCGTTCCACTAAGTTATTGGTTTTTTTTCGAGTTTTTAAGAAATTCTTCTGATTATATTTTTTTAGTATTCAAAAAATGTTCTACTAAACATTTCTTTAAAAGTGTTTTTCAAATAATTTTTTGAATAACTGATTTCGTTGAGTAAGGATCAAAGGACTAAAACGACAATGTTTCGCACGAACGAATACTGATTTCGATCGATCGAATTGAGAGTTTTGAGAGAAAACATCTGCGAGATCATTCGCGGCGATATATCGCTTTATTTATTGCCAAAAGTCGAGTGCGATCATCACCGTATTCGAGTGGTCCAGACGCGAGATCGTTAAACTCTTTACGACTCGTCGTTTATCGCGGAGAAACTTCGCGCACACATGCTTGGATATAGAAAGTGGATACTATAATAAAATAATTTTTTTTCCCTCTTGCTACTTTTTTTTTTAACAATACTAATTTTAACGTGTGTCCGAGCCAATTGCAATTTTCTACGCTGTAACAGCAACTGCATGAAAAAAATCGAATTAACGGTTAAAAAAATTAAAGAAAAATGCTTCGCTTTTGCCCCACGCTTTTTTGGTGAACCGCATCGCGAATGCTTTCCGCGAAGCCGTGGACCCGTTTGATCTGCTTCCCCGACCATGTCCTATGCCGACGTCCGAGGTTCGTCGGCTCGTAAGGCCGAGAAGCCGCTATCGCGAGTGCTGGCCACCCTTCTGCCCTCAGGATGGTCGACACTGCCGATTATTATTTTGTCCCGCATCAGGTATTGAAAAAAAAAACCCATTCGTAGTGCAAATAGAAATTTCATCAAGCCACAAAATGAATTTTTTTCATTCGCTCCAAATCAGATATTTAAAAAACCGCATTCGCAGTTCGGTGAACATCAAATCCGAAAAAAATCGTGAAAAAATCGGTTAATTTATTTGTCGATAAATTCTTTCGGTAGCGGAAATCAGAAATATTTTCTTCGCAAATGAATGAATTATCTTCTGATTTATGGTTTCGAATAAGAATAGAAAAAAAAATAGAAATAGTAATTGAGAAATCAGAATTCGAACGATGAAGTTCATAATTTAGTGCGTTAAATTTTCAGGGTTGCCTGTGACATTTATCGAGGTCGATCTCGTGGGTAGTTTTAGAAGTCTCCCCCTCTCCCCGTTACAGGTCCAAGATCTCGGTTTTCCTCTCTCCCTTCCTCTCGTTCATCGAGAATAGTAAGAAGCCCCACCTCTCTATCGCGACCCTGCAATAGGCTCTAAAATCGTTTCGCCGGGTCGTTACCGCGATTATCGTCGGGATAACACAGGTGGCTTTAGCCGACGGTGTAGTTTCATACGGTTTAGTAGTTGGCGAGGTTTCGTTTTGGCAAAGTCGTGTTTTACTCTCCGCTTCTAGAACAACCCGGATTTCGCATCGCCGGTGCCGTTTCACGATTTTTCGACCAGAAACACGGTGGGGTAAAGTTTCATCCTTCCACCTTTGCATTACCCCCTTTATTAATAATTCCGATCGTTGCCAAAAAAAAGATTTCATTGTTGTAATCCGCCCCGCGGCCTCGGATTCTCGCTTCGTCGAGTAATTACACTCGAGTTTTACGATCTCGACGATTTTCGCGATCGGCCAGAATGTCTCGTTAACGATCTTAAATCATCGCCGTCATCGATCCTCGTTGCGACCGAAGAATTATGCGATTCTCGTATATGTAACTCCGCGAAATAACACGGACGCGGGTTTCTTCGGATAATTTTGAAATTGTGCGTATAACGGAGGGAAAAATAATACCGAGAATCGAGGTGTGTGCCGCCAGACGAATAAAGCCGGAATATATCGCGGTTCTCCAACGGCTCTCTATATAAATAGAACACGGTTGAAAAATTCACCTATAAATATATATACATACGAGAATGTCGTGTCGTACGAGAGCGCATAGAACGCGATTCTCTGTCCGCTCATTTTTCAGTTTTTCCACAACGAATGATTTTATTATTATAAAATTTTTTTTCGCGCTTCGCATCGGAAACATTGCGAAATTACTGTTGGTAAAGAATTTTGCAATATTCGTTAGGAGCGTCTCGGCAATAATCGTCAAATATAAACTTGGCTGACGCGCCTCGACGATTTTCATATAATAATTCGCTTGTGTCGCGAACGCGTCCAGGCGATTCTATTCGGTCTATCCTTGACGCTACACAACGTAGACGTTCGAAATTTTCGCTAACGAGAGCCAAAAGTAACATTTTTGAGAAAAACAAAGTGCGGTCGATGCCGCGTTGAAATATCGTTTTGCGCAATTTTTTTTTATTTGTCATAAATCTTTAATTATAGTTATTTTCATTATTTATTTAATTTTTGTAATAATAATGATTTATTTATTATTATTATTACTATTTCATGGATTGTCAAACGGTTGCAACAAATATAAATATACCCATCATGCAAATTTTTTATCCACATAAACAAAATGTTTATCGATTTTTTTTTCGTAAATAAATTTATCTCGCTGCGTCATAGAAATATTTCTTCGCGATTCTCGGAGAGTCCGAGTAGTTGTTATTCTCGCTTTGTGGCTCAATTGTTTTCTTTATTGTACCCGAGTTACTTCCGCGACTCCTCGTCGCTCGTCGCGGCTTGCGAAACGGATCGGCTCGCGCGCGAGGCGATGACAAAGCTCTGCGCGCTTGCCAAGAGGTCTTTTACTTTTCTCTCTCGACTCTCTCGCGATCTTGCACTCGAATCTACGGCGATTGCCTAGATAAGCCCACCTTGCCGCGACAATGGACCCTCGAGAAGTTCGACGCAATTATTCGAACAATGCCAGGGTTCCAACGATCCATGAAGAAAATTATAAATAACCGCGGGGGAGGGTCGAGAGATACGCGAGTTATGCGAGAGAATTGGGTGACGCACAGCCCGCGAGGTCGCGAAGAGTTATAAGATGTTTTTGCTTTTTTTTTAAAGGCCTCACGAAATTTCGTAGGCGAGAGAATCCGTGAATCAGGTGGAGCTGACCTTAGCCGGCGGCTATTTACGACCCTTGTATTATATTTTTCCCCATCTCATTCACATCTTTCATCGGGTGCTCGGCTATTTTATCTGCTTTTCAAATATTTTTCTACATTTTATTTTTAACGGCGTTAACGTGCTCTTGTTTCTTTACAGGTCTCAAACGAGTCGCCTGGCCTCCACCACCGGAAGATCAGGACGCTCTTGACTTTGTCGAAAAAAGTCCCGTACAAGCGAAGGTACTCGTTAACGAACACGCTGTAATGAAAAATTTACTAAACATTTATCAAATCTATTACGATTTTTCGTTTTGGAACTTTTTATGCATACAAAAACTCGGTGTGGAGTTGACGACGAAAAATTTGTGATAAAACCACCGTCGATGCCGACACTGAATAATTTACTCCGATTTTGCTCCAAAACTAGAATAATTTTTTATTACTGTAGTGCATTCAATCTAATGTTCCTATTTGTGGCATAAAAACTTCCAATTTTTTTCTTTCACGGTGCACGATTAACGAATTACACTGTCTTGTGTCTAATTGTCGTAATAATTTAACGTTTGAAGAGTTAAATGTTACATCGTTGGCCGCACATCGTTCCGCTGCCGAGGCGATCGTGTTTCATGGTTTATATCGTCGTCTAACAACATTTTTTTTTACAAATATTAATACTACATTAAAAGCGCCCTGTTGCGCGCGATCTTATAGAAATAACAAATTTCTTCCCCTCCGATATTCGCAAGACTCGCGGTTTAGGCGAGTTCGCGTCGTACCAGAGCAGTCCATCGTCGGGAGCGTCGCCTCAGCCGCCAATCGTCGGATCGTCGATCTCACGCACGTCTCCCCACGTCGTTCCGTCGTCTCCTTCACCGGTCAGTCCCGGTGGAACTCTTCGCCAACCGTCGCATTTTCAGCAACAGGTCGCGCCGAAAACTTGGGCGCCGGTCACACCACCGGCCACTTCGCCTCTGCCTTATCAGCAACCCCAGCAAAATCAGCATAATTGGGCTGCTTCGCAAGCGCAACAACAGCAGCACCAACAGCAGCCTTGGCAGGTAAACGCTTGCCGAGAAAAAAAAAAAGATGAACGTCGCTTAAAAAAATGGGCTTTGATTGTTTCTTTAAAAAAAAATAGTCGAGTTCCTGCGAACTAGCGTGGAGTCAACTGGCAAAGGTTTCGAAGAATGCCGCGAGGCGTGTATTCGAAACTGCGAAGTTTCGAAATGAAATTCGTTTTAATTTTATCTAATAATTTTGTTTGTCTGTCGTTGTTCCAGCAAAACTCAAACGAACCCTTGAAACAATCGACGCCGAATCAGCAACACACCCAATCGATTCCAGTTTATCATCAGCCCGCCTTCGAGCCTCCTCCGTCTCTGATCACACTCAGGCCCGAGCCGCCAATATCGCAGGTGAGACAAAGCTCTCGAGTCTTCGTTGGAACCAAAACAATCGTCTCGCAAATCTTCGGCAATCAACGCTTCGCGAGCGTCTTTGGTTTGTCAGATATCGCCCACGGCTAGTTTCTAGTTGTTCGCGAAATATCGCTGGATCCCTCGTTGCTAAATCGACGATTTGTTACAAAATTCCACTGAATAAAGGTGAACATAAAGCGGGCAAGACTTTTTGGCAACTCCTCAAAGTTTCTAAAAGTGCAAGCGTTAGACGCGCGTCCCCTCGATTCGCCGTGACCGCACGTACAGAGCGAGAGAGAGAGATATCATCCGCTGGCTCAAATCGCGAATTCTTCTATATTCTGGAACAAGGAAAAAGTTCTTATTTCGAAACAGCAAGGTTGATAATTCGTTCTGCGCGATATTCGAACGAGACGCAAACAGCCGTCGCAAGACACACCGTCGCGATAGATCGTTGCCAAGCTTAATGCATCATCTTTTCGATTCTCGTTTTCGTCGGCCAATTAGGATTCGCGCTACTTTGCCACATTGCGACATTATAAACTTGATTAACGAGACGATTTCGTCGATGAGACGTCTAAATTACTACGTTGATTCTTAATTTTAACGTTTTATAGATACGAATTATAATGTGAATTATTAATACGATACAGATTATTTTTTTAACGAGTTTCTTTTTCTTGTTTTTTCCAGATACCGGCACCCGTTTATCAGGCGCAACCTGCAGCGACGATGGCACCGATCAGTGGAAACATGAGAGGCGACATGAAGTGGCCACCGGAATCCGTGAAGGCCCAGACCGAGGCCGAGAACAGAGCGAGACTGGAGCTCGCCAAAGGGCCCGCCGTGCGACCGCGCCGAGTCAAAAAGGACTACAGCGGCTTCTTCGCGCAGCACGCGCTTAACAGCACTTATCCCGGCTATCGAGCTCCACCCGGCACTCAGTACTTCACGCCCGGTTATCAGCACTAGATTGTAAAACTTAAGCTACCTCGAAACTCTTATCTTTTAATCGACATCTCCGTAAAAGTCCCTCACGCGATTTGTGTTCGGCTCGTTCGAGACCGCGGCTCGAGCATCCTCGATAAAACGCGTCTCTTGCGCGCTGCACAATCGGTCGGAATATCGGCGAACGACTTTGACGATGAACACGAATTCGCCGGATGATCGTGCGAAGCGAATGTTGCTTTTTTTTTTGAAATCGCGAAAGACGCGTATTGTACATTTCTTGAGACAATCGAGAGCTGAAGGGTGCGATCCCTTTTACGCTTGTATTTCCAGTTCTCGAACCTTGCACGCGCGATCGTCCGCGATATTTGAATGTACCGTTTAAGGGAGCTATTATGATTAGAGACTGACCGGAAATTCAGCTGCCCACTCTTGTTGCTTTTTTACCTCATTTTCTTTTTCTCTTGTCTCTCTCCCTACTTCCGCCGAAAGTCTTTCGAAAAAATGAAGAAAATAAAAGTCAAATAAAACTAACCGGCTTCGCCACAGCGCATAATAGAGCAGCAGCAAATGATTGTACACATACCGAAAAATCGATAACATTAGCTGATAAACTAACTGAGCGATATTCCTCGAATTGATCAACGATTGCATCGATAAAAGAATAATTAGCGCCGTCGATCACGAAACGAATGACCCCGAGCCGAGTCCGGATTTTGCATGTTGAACGTCTTTTCGTGATAACGTGAAAGCAAGAAGAGATAGAATCTGCTTTGATTCGCGCGACAACCGGCTTGACGACGAACGATGAGAATCGAATGGCGAGAATTTTCAGGTGTAAGATACTCGCCGTATTGTACAAACGTTACTTCGCAGATGGGCGTAGAATATATATATTTTTTTTTTCATGTGATTCAATGAACCGACCAACCGTCAGTTAGTTAACTAACGATATATATTTTTAACGATTTAATGTTGAAACGTTGTTGACGCAATAAACGAAAATAATACACGTTGAATATTCAATAATCGATTACGCGCGTGCGACAATCGGACGATCGATGATAAAAGGAATGCGACGTCGCTAAACATTTTTTTCAGAATAATATCCGAATTCTTTTTTCTATACCGTTGTCTACGAAAAATACGCTTATGATGGGAAAAACTGCGGACTTCCAACCAGAAATATCGTATTAATTTTTTTCTGTTCAGATTTAAATAGCAAAAAAATTCCTGATAGAGAATCTTTTTTGTGACTTTTCAACAAGTCATTTAAAAAAAGCTTAGTTATTTTATCTTAACTTTTCACGCCACTTTTATCGGCGACTTGCGATCGGAAAAAATTGTTCGGTGATTTCGAGTATCACACAATCTTGTGTCATTATTTCCCACAATCGTAGATATCCGAATTTTTCATGATACGCGAAATTTCACTGTTTCTCACGTGATAGAAAAACAGTCAGATTTTGCTTTTGACTGCAACAATTTTCGAAAAATATCGCGCGTGGACGATACATTATTGATGGGTGAACCCTAGAATTTATTTATCCGATCTACCGCCGACATACAACGTCAGAAGTACACAACAGTGTGAAATTCATCATCGCTACATTATCACCTGTATAACTGTAAGCGAATCATTAAAATATGAACTTTGATTTACCATTTTTTTTTTAATAACACACTTGCAATAACTATCGATGGTAGCAAAAGAACAATTATCGCCTAGCGCCGAAAAATGCGTCGATAAATAAGCTCGCGAGTTTTGTCGCACACGAGCTTGTAGCGGCCGCGTTATTTGTCTATCGATTTGATTAATGAGCCGAATTTCTGGCAAGGCACAACGATTAACAAACAACAAGATTTATCTATGTCGTTCCGTTGTTGCATTATCGAATACACTCCACACGCGAAGCTCCACGGGTCGTCAACTTGATCCAAAGATGAGACAAATTGAACATCGAAGGAAAATAGAAATGATAGAAAAAAGAAATCTTGGTCAAGATGCCGGTTAGATGCGTGGAACGGCGCTCGTTACGTTACGAGTTAAAAAAATAAATATCTCTGTGCTTGAGGAGCGTTATTATACACAATGACGATAATGCAGTTACCGCGTTAAGTCGGGAATCGCTCGACTAGCGTAGGTCCTTTACCGATGATAAAAATTCTAATCGTCTACGGAGTTCATCGTAAAAAATAAATAACTTCATCTCTTATCTTTCAGCCGAATGTCGCCGATGCTCGAACCACTTTCTTTCTTTGCGAATTTCTTTCGACAGAATGTCGCGGCGGGAGCGCGTCCTTTCGCGAGTCGCTAAACCAGCGAGAATCCGTGCGTCTGTTGGATCGCCTGAAGAAGTTTGTAGCGCAGCTTTTCGCGGGTTTGGTAACGAGGCAGGTCCAGTAGATTGAAGCAGGTGTGAGCCACAGGTAGATAACGCTCGTCGCTCATCGGTTGAATTGTTATCTGGTCGTTAAAGACAATTTCATTATGCAGACAACATTTTTTTTTCTTTGGCATTACTATTATATTTCGCTAGAGTTGGCGATTGTAGCACGCACCTTTATGGCTTTCATGCCTTGAATAGGTATTCTATCGCTGCCTGTCAGGAAGAGCAAAAATTTCTTCTTCTCTTCGAGCGGAAGCTCATGAAAGACCTGCCAGAAGAGTTCTATCGTCGGGTCGTCACGGGCGTAGCCCTCTTTGTACTCGGCGACGGCTTCCAATTCTTTCCAATCGTAGTTCTCGTTTCCCACCACGACGGCCATGAGCTCGTGACTGTGAAATAATTCGAGGACGCGACCGCCGCAGACCTTGTGAAAACCTTCGGAGAAACCTTGGAAATGCGGCTCGACGGATTTGTTGAGAATGTAGTCGACGTACAAATTAACAAATTCTTTTCTGAAAGAAAGAAAATAAATCTTTAATAATTCACAATTTTTGAAAAATCTAAGGCTCCACATAATTATTTAAAAATGAATAAATAAGTAACAATCAAATATGAGGAAAATACAAACTTGTTGTTTTGCGTAACGGGTGCTTTGCTACCGCCTGGTATCAGCTCGTGAACCACATGCTCACCGAAAACCTCCCGAGACACTTCGAAATTCAAGCAAAACACTTCTTCCAAATCCGGCCCTTCGTAGTCCAAAAGACTCTGCAAGCTCCTGCAAAAAAAACGAGAATACAAGATGTAGAAGTTGATCGACTGAAATTGATCGAAATACGAATAGAAATGATTTAAAATTACTTGGCGACGCTCGGTGATATATCCTTAACGTCGCTCAACCCCACCGGCTCATTCAACAATTTTTTGTACAGAGCGAGCGGGAACGGTAGATCGATTATGATAAAATTGTAGATAGCCAATCCGCACAATAAACCAATGAGCGAGTACATGACTTTGTCCTCCAACGACTCCTCGCTGAACCATATCGTTCGCGTCTCCTCGTACTGCTTGAACATTCCGTACTTCGGATCGAGTATTTCCTTGAGCAATAGCATGAAAAATTCTTTCTTCACTCCGCCCGCGTCCTCCGCCTCTTCGCCGTGAAATTTCACCTGCAACGAGTTTTCACTCAGTGAAATTCGTTCGTTTCATCGACGACTCTCGTCGATCGCGGGATTTATACGGGATTAACTGACTCTGAGCGGTTTCTTGAGATCGCTCGACTCGTAGAGCGACAATTGGGCAAGCGTATCGGCAACCAAATTGTCGCGCGATACATTCAGCATAACGAACTGGCCGTGACGAGCGTCGACGCCGCCCGCGGGATAAGGCGCGAACAACATGTGCGTCAGGGCTCTCGTTGCTGCTTCGTTCATCGCCGATTGCATCTGGAAAAAATTTATTCTCTTGAGCACCGGAAAAAATTGTATATAAATTGTATAATTTTTATTTACTCCAGAATTACGTACTTGTATCGCTTGGTCAGTTTCCAACAGTATAGTTTTGGCCTGAGCATCGAACAGGAAGGGATAGTGACAAAAATAGATTTTTTGTTGCTGCAAAACAAAAAAACAAAACATTGAGTAACAATGGAATAATTGAAGTAATGAAAGCTCCGTAAAAACAATTTTTTGGGATAAATACCGGGCGAGAATGTTTGTCCATGAGCCACTTGAAATAATCCGTCTTTACGTCTATGAGTTCCGTCAATTCCGCCAAATGAAACGTTCCGTAAGGAACTCGCAAGCCATCTTCGGCAGTTTGATTAAGTTTATTTATGTATTGTAGTAGATCGAGGGCCATTTGGAGTTCTACGTTTCTCGATGCACCCTGGGTAAAGCGAGAAGATACAATTAAGTTCACGAATTGCTCAATCTTGTTAGTCGCTTTGCGGGCAATAACTTGCCTGATTTTCTTTGATTTTCGATTCTTTGATGAGGTAGAGAACGACGGCTTTGTACGAGCGTATCAGTCGTTGAAACATTTGTACGGGAGCTTTGAACCACCAAAGACCGACGATTTTTTGAGCCTCTGGTTTCAATTGCAAAACCGCTTTGGCGAAGGGCGTGTGCAAGGTGGGATACTTCTCGGGCTCGGTGAATGCGTGATACATCGGTAGAGTCAGATAAATCCTGAGAGATTCGACGTCCGGTGGCGAAGTAGCGAGCGACGGTATTAGACTTTCAGTTACAGAGGTATATATCTTTGAACAAATAAAGAAATTATATGAGAGGTAATTAAAAATCATTGAGACTCGATTAATTCCTCGAAACGGCGTGCGAATCTTACCAATTCGAGTATCGTCATGTTATTCAGCTCCGATATCATTCCATAGAGTTTAATGGCTTGTTCCACGTCGACACCGTGATGTTTACTCGAGCATCCGTAATGATTATCGTTTTCGATGAGAAACGAGGCGTTCATACAGGCTTGACTCTTGAACACGGTTTCCAGATATCTGCCGAAGTTATTTTCCGATTTTTAGAACGTGAAAAACTCATTAGTTTATCTGTTAAAAAAGACAAGCTAATTAAGCGTCGCGACGTACGTCATGAGATCGTGATCGACGGATGCTCCGGCTGGTATTCGTTGGCAAGCGGCAATTTGTTTTTTCGTTACTTCGAGTATCTGCGAATCCTCGTCGAACACTCGACAGTCGTCGGGTTGAATGTTGTCCTGCGCAAAAATGTGCAATATGTTTTATAAAAATACCAATGCGGAGACGAGAGATAGAAGATTAAAAATGGTTTTCTTTTCCGTTTTACCTTTCTCTGAGTGACCGTCGCGAAGCAATGATCGCCGCCGGAAAAAATATGTCTCACCACGCAATCGACGCTGTACTCGCTTATTGGATTGTCGACTTTGAATATAGCCGAGCCGTTCGGAGATACCCACGGACCCAAAACTACTTGGGGCGTTGTTACGCTGTGCGTAGCGCGGGTACCGAGCTGTCCGGCTCCTCCCAAGCCCCAAGCGTAAACTCTTCCGCGCGACGACACCAAAGCAAGCATGTGCCGCTTTCCGCAAGATATCTGTAGATTTTTATAAACGTAAAATATCCTCGTTGCCTCGAGTCTCATAAACAAAGCACAGACACGCAATTATAATTACAATCCTTTTTTATTGATTGGTCTTACTTGTGTGACGACACTGCCCATAAGTTCCATGACTTGACGAGGCAATATCTCGTTATTGTTACTGCCGTGACCAAGTTGACCGTACATACCAGCGCCACAGGTAAACACACCACCGTCCTGGAAAATGAAAAAAAAATCGTATGAATACAAGAAATTATATATTTTTATAATCGATATTCTTTCGCATTTACCATAGTGAGAAAAGCTGAAAAATCTTCGCCGCACGCGACGTATCGAACTTTAACGTTTCTCAGCGTACGCAATTGGCAGGGTAAACGAATTTTTTCCGTATTGTTCAGACCTAATTGTCCGAAGGTGTTTCTACCCCATCCGTAAACGGCTCCTGTTTACATAAAAATATGCAAAATTGTTATAAGTCGATTGCACGTCGATTTCCGTAAAAAAAGATAATATTGATAACAATAAATATTACTTTACGAATAATTCTATAGAAATGATTTTTACCCGATTTCGAAACAACTATACTGTGGTATCCACCGCACGCAATGAAGGCTATCGGCATAGCGATCAAACTGCTCACGAGTTTCGGTTTGATAGACGATTTAACATCCAGCCCCAGTCCCAATTGGCCTTCGCTATTCGAGCCCCACGTGTAAAGTTCGCCGTTGTTCGTCAGTGCGATCACGTGCTCGAGACCGCATGCTATCTGGACGACGAAACTCGCCCCCAAAGCCTTGACCATCCGCGGCGTGCACTCCGTTAGATTCGCCGAATTTAAACCTTCGAGCGTAAAATTTCGGAGCCGTTCACTCGACTATCTGCTTTAAGGGTGAGAATTCTTTTTTTTACCTAATTGGCCCTCGGTATTGCTACCCCAGCCGAACAATTGGCCCCATTCGTTTATAGCCATCGTGTGACTCGCCCCGCATGCCGCGCGTTTGAACACGAACGCGTCGAGACCGGGAATTAATTCTGTGAAAGAAAATAAGTACGAAAAAAACCATACAATAGATCGATATCTGAACTTTTTTTTTTATAATTTTGGAAATAGAATTCGATGCTCGGGGGCTTTTCTTTTGCTCATTTCTCACGGGCTTACACTTACGCAACCTTTTTCTCGGCTTCTCGTGTCCCAATTGGCCGTGATCGTTGTTTCCGCACGAGTAAACTTGACCGTCGTTCGTCACCACCACCGTGTAGTTTTCACCGCATGCGACTGCGGATCGAAAAATCAACGTCAGGTATCGATTATCATTCGCACGGAAAGCTTTTTGATTTCGGGATTAACAGTTCTTGCTTTTCAACAAAAATAGTTCATCACTTAAAGTTTCGCTTTTGATTGTTTATATTTTTTTTTTCGTTATTAGTTTAAAGTTTTTTGGTCCATTGAAAATTTAGATTTTAGAATTCTTTTTTTCTCATAGGATATTTGGCGAAGAGGGCATTACTTTGTTGAACTTGCGTAGCTTTTGAAAAGATGACTTCACGCGGCGCCAGGATTGTCTCGTCCTCGATACCACCGAGTCCGAGCTCTCCGTGAACCGTGCTGCCCCAACAAAACATGTTGTCCTCGTTCTTTGAGCCGGCAAACTCCAGTACTAGATCTAGATCACTGGCCAAACGGCATCTCTTTGACGGAGTCGCCTGTATCGGGGAAAAAAAAAAAAAATTGAGCATGTAATGTGTTACATCCAATAGCTCTGAATGTACAATGATCTTCACATTCTCGATATTTTCATGCGCACTACAATGCCGTAACAAAAAAATTTCTCAGAGCAGGCAAAACGAAAAGGTGAAGAAAATTCTCATGGATTTTTGTATACAATTTTTGAATATGAAAAAAAAAATTGAAATTGAAAGAAATTTTTCTGAAAGTTGATTTTTTAATATTTTTTAGTTATTGGATTTTTTTTTTAGTTATTCAATGAGCTACGTGATTTTCTAACTAACCATGATAGTTTAGCGGTTTTCATAGCATTTTCTCGAGACGCCGCCGAAGCCTAGAAGCCTCTCGGGGGATATACGTTTTGGTGCAACAACTTATCGTGGTCTTCTTTCCAAAAATAAAACTTTCTTCCAGAAGAGCGCGCGGGGCTTTCGCGAGATTCATTCAATTGTAGCTCCAAGCGTATAAATGGATGCTCGTCTTTCATTCGTTTGGGAGAATAATTCATCCGACGGCGAACTCTCGCAAGCTTCGCTAAGTCGTGGTGCTGCGTGGGAGTGGAATGAAGAAAAATCGTGATACCATAATTCGTGGCGAAAGTGACGCTTTCTACGAATTCACTAACTAGCTCGAAGGTGACGAAATTTGTCGATTAAAAAAAAGGGGGTTATCCGACGATCTACAATATTTCTAAAACTACCGAATGTCGCGACAATTAGTTACGTTTCGTTGAATAATCCGAGTCAATTCTCAGTAACGAGCTTTCGTCAACTCTGAAAAATTTTGAAATGCAATCATAGACGAGAGAGCGGTCGGGGGATGTCAAAAAAGTGTTTGCTCGCAGGTAAACACAGAAAAAAGCGTGTAACGGGTTATACACAATGACACTCGACACTCGTCGTATCGTCAGCTGACCGTGAGATCAGGTTAGTACCGGTTCTAGCACCTTCTGGAATGGTTGATAGAAGAAAAAAAAAACGTATGATATGCCTCAAACCATGCTGTGTTCGCCGAAATTGCGACAGTCACGGTGCGCAGCACTACCGAACGTTAGTTAATTCATTCACTCATCGAACGAAGCGAGTCAAGATTGAACGCAATCTGTTTTTTTCTCTCAATCACCCAAACTAAATCGTCGAAACGCAACTATGCGTACCTTTACTCACATTTGTTGTTTATGACACGCACGTTTCTCTCGGAATAGCGGAAAAAAAAAAAAAAACAAAGCCTCGAGCTCTTTGTCGGAATGTGTGTAGATTTAGCGCGATCGCTGGTTGGTCGGCAACAGCGCGCTCGAGCGCCGAAGAGTCTTGCCAATAACGGTGTTTCTTCCCGAGGAGACGGGCTGACCCCGCGCTCGGGTTGCGACGTGGCAAATGACCGGTTAAGTAACCGGGGGCATCGTCGACGGTTCGTCGCTGTAAATGTATTTGGTAGAAACGAGAATTGATGAAACCAAAACGTTACTCAACATTGTTGCGTTTCTGCATTATACCTCGCGACGTTGGCCACGACGAGTTTCTTTTCTTCAGTTCGGACTGTTCGACTCAAGAAGTTTCGTCACTTTGAGATTTTTTTTATTTTCCGTTTTTTTTTTCGTTTTATTATTTATTCATGCTTATCAATTATGCGTATCGCATCTACTTTATATAAAGTTCGTTCTAGGCATATTCAAAATATCATAGACTTTGTAATTTCGTGTCTGCGGCTCTGCGAGCCGCGGAAACCATATAACTAATGCATTTTCATGTCGTTTTCTCTTTCTCTTGCGTTTCATCGAGCGTCTCTTAAAGACAAATGTATTTACACATAAATTTCGTTACATAGCTAGAGCGCCGAAACTAATCGGACAATAGTAGTAGACAATGTATACATAGTATTATTATATCGAGAGATAAATCGAACTGATAATGTAGCACGAAAAAAGGTTTTTTTTATACATAAAAGATATGTAACAGCTTTTTCATCTGTTCTAATCGCGGAGTATATGTTATACTTGCACGAGGTATAAAAGAAAAAGACGAAAGAATAAAAGAAAAAGGAGAAATCCAGAATTTCGATCGATAATCGAGACGTTTCGCAATCGATCGCTAAGATAAAATGAATCTCTCGAAGTTTTTAGACGAATCGTGCGAAGGCAGAAAATTTGTTACATATCTTCGGAAACTACGTTGCGCAAAGTCACTAAGTTTTTTCTCAACGTCACGGCAGATCAGAGTTTTCGCGGCCTTCCGCGCTTTCTCAGCGCAGTGAGTTTGCTCGTCGCTTGCCGCGTGTGATGTAATTTCTTCTGCAACTGCTTGGCCCTACTGTGCATTCTCATGTGGCGAATGTAGAGCAATCGCGATTTAAATAATTTTTTGCACGTTAGACATCGACGCGTCTGTTTTTCTGTGGAAAAAAAAGTCACCTCAATATATTTTTTTCGTTCATTACTTGCCTATCTTAGTTATTATTTATGACTTAATTTGCTTGAATCTTTTTCTCGAGCGTGAAGACTTACCGGATTTTTTTGTAGCATGTTGCAAGCAATGTGCCGACAGCGACGCGTCGCTCGAGAACCATCGGCCGCAATCCTCGCAATGCAATTTCTTCGCTTTCCACGAACGATTCGGATTCTTCGTCTTCGTTCGCTTCTTCGTCGTCGTCGTCGACGTTGCCACGGTGGTTTCGATCTTCTTCTTCGGTGTTTCGACAATTTTCACCGTTTTCTCGGGCGTTTTGCTGACCGTTGTCGTTTGATTCGTCGAATTGATTTTTTTCCTCTGCGAATGCATCGACCTGACGTGCCTCGCGAGAGCGACGACAACGTCGAATTTTTCCTCGCAAATTTTGCACGTGTACTGTTTCTTCTCGATCGTCGAATCGTTCGATCTCGTTGAGCTGCGTCGCTTCGATCTCTCGTTCAACCGTCTCACGGTGTCCGGCGATTTCGGGCAAACTCTCGAATGAGTCTCGAGCGCTCTCTTCTGACGGAAGCTTCTCGAGCAATGATCGCACTTCAGCAACGACGTGGCGATCTTCGAAGTTCCGGCCTCTTGCTCGTCGTCGTCCTCGTCGTCCGAATCGCCGACCATTATAACTTCGTTCTCCTTGTCGCTCGAGCCTTTCTCCTTGTTCTCGTCGAGTGTTATCTCGACGATGGGTTTCTTCGCTGTCGGCGAGTCCTCCTCGTCCACGTCGATGTCTATTATCTCGACCGGCCTGGGTCTCTGTGATCTCGTTACTTTTTTCGTTATAACAGCTTTGGTCTTGTAAGGTGTTGCGCGTGCGCCTTTTCGCCTTCCTCTGCCGCGTTTCTTCGTCGTCGTCTCGTCCTCCTCGCTAGGAAAGGTCGCCGGTTGTATTATTATCTCGGAATCGCCGCGATTCACCGAGGTCAATTGTTGCTTCCGCGGACGTTTGACCTTCGAGCTAGCCTGTATCGTTTCCGTGACCGGCGTCGCCGCCATCGGTTCCGTTGATTTTTTCGTTTCGGCATTCGAGATCAGCAAAGACGCGCCCGATATGTTGAATCGTTCGTCGATGAAATTTTCCCGTCTGCATATCAGCGAACTGTGACTCTTTCTCGTTGACGTCGAATTTCTGTAAGTCTTCGTGACGGTGGTCGCGCGATTAACGCTGTTAACTTCCGTGGTCGAGAGAGGATCGATCTTCGTCGGTGAATCGGCCGACCAATCGAGCATCGACGCTGTGCCGTTGAAGCTCGGACTATCGACCAAAGGATCGACATCGCTTCTCGGTGATTTTTTCAACAAGGATTTCTTAACGTTGGATTTGAAGCTCTTCATCGTTTCCACGATGTCGTCGAAGGTCAACTCGGCGTCGGATTGGTCGTTTTCGAAAAATATGCTGTTGACCGTCGACTGTTCGATGAATTCGCTATTCTCGACCTTCTCGTCCTCTTCCTTCTCCTCACAGGGATCTTGAGAGAAGAAAAATAAATTATATTCGCGATAGAAGGGAGCCTTTTTTTTGTTAACTTACCGATAACTGGAGCCGGCTCGTCCTTTGCTACGCAGGACAAATCCGGTCGCTTATCCGCATCCGGCAAGAGAGTAGACTTAATTTCCGTTTCTTCGACGGGGACGACGCTTTGCAAAACTGCTGCATCTTCGCTCCACGTTGTCGTCGGTGTCGCCGCGGTTGTCGCTGCTATTGCTGCCGTTGTTGTCGTTGTTGCTGCCACTGTCGTCGGCGTATTGTGCGTTTCGTACTGAACGTTTTGGTACTGCAACGACGGTGTCGCTTCGCTTACCAGCTGCGGCTCTTCGTACGCAACTTCGTCCTTGTGCTGCTGCGTGAATACGGGCGTTTCGTTACTCAACAATTGTTTCTTTATCTGCGTTGGCTTCTTGACCGTTCTGACCGCTCCCTCTCCTATCAATCTCTCCACGTCGGATCTGAAAACAGAGAAGAAGTTTATCAACGCGTATTGCCAGCGCTTTCACGACTTAGATCGAACAAAAAAAGTGGTTTTTCTTCCGTCTTACTTCATGAGAAATTGAAAATTCGTGGGTGGCTCGCCGGACTCGTCGTACACGGCAACGGCAAAAACCTCGTCGGAATCCTCGACTGCGTAAAGAGCCAATCGCTGTCCCGCCGATGTGAGAAACGTTGCGATTGTTTCCTCGTCGGAATCCTCGACAGCCTCGGATTCCGCGTGAAACGAGGCGTCCATTTGCGTTTCCTCGAAGGAAGATTCCTGTGTCGATGTAAAATTCGACTGCAAACGACGTTGGTTCACTGATATTAGTATTTAAAAAATCTAACAGAGGTATTTTCTCGTTGCTGCATAATTCAAATGAAATATTATCAACGGTGTTTTTATTTCGTATTGTAAATAAAGAAATATCGTTACCGTATGAATAAAATGTAAAAAAAACGAAAAAAATTGTTTGATAAAAATCCATACGTCATAACATTAAACCCAATATTCTTGATAGTATTTTTCTAACAGGACTAAAAGAATTAAAAAAAATATCGAAATTTATTTTTAAAAAACTGAAACAATGAAAAACGAGTGGAAATAAAAAATACAAAAATAAATTACCATGTTGGAAGTTTCGTATTGATTATTCTCCACCCACGTCTCCTCGATCTTGTTCGAAGGAAGCATCATAGAAGACAGCGTGGGTTTGTAGTCGACTTCCACCTCTTCGCAGGCGTTTAGCGCCTCTCCGTAGTAAACTTGCGTTTGCCCCATGTCTTCGTAAGTATCCTGAATAATTCCCGCATTGAGAATTCCCGTCTTTTGATCGACGATTTCATCGGCGATTGCTTGTTGATTGTTGTACTAAGATAAACATTAATAAACAATTACGATCTGAACAATGCATTGGAAAAACGAAAAAAAAGGAAAACTTACCATCGTCTCTCCGACATCGCGTTCGATTTTTGGTATGAACATGAATTGATTGGTGGCCTCGCAAGCAGCGAGACACAGTTTCTCGCTCAGCCCATCGTCGCCGATGCTTTCGAAAACGTTACTCTCGGTCATAATGGACATTTTTTCAGCATGACAACTTTTTCCTCGTACCACGACGTCGCCGTCGGCCAACGAAAGGCGCTTATAATTCTCGCCGCGACTCGCCGATCATCTGCGAGAAAACGAAGACTTCTTTTACACGGGCAGCAAAAACAAAAAAAAAAAAGAAAATCCGAAACTTATTCGATATCGCGAACGAACGAGCGCTCGACGGGGCGCGTTACGCGAGCGAGATGTCCGTATTATTTTGTCGCGTTGAACGGTCGTAAATGCGTCGATAAATAATAATCGACGGAAGAGAGGAGAGGAAAATAATCACAACGGCGAGGTTACGTTTCGATGCACGAAGAATCGGGTTGCCTCAACATCGGGACAGCTATGTGCGTTGCCCATATCGACAGAGTGATAGCGTTGTCTTAATTATTTATTTTCACCTACACGTATATTTTGTTCCCCTCCCCGCGGTTCACCGTTAACACATCGCCGACCCGATTACTTTGGCGCGACGATTGTTACGATCGCGGTATTTCGATTGATGAGATAAAAAAATCTTTGCCTCGGTCTTCCCACACGGAGACGGCGAAATATTGGTAACATTTATTCTACTGTGGAAATTCCACAACATAACAAACACGGGCCGAATTACCGACGCATATAGCCATATGCAGTGGTGCCCCCGCATGCAAGAGTTTACACAGCGCCTACTAACGTGCCTTTGGGTTAGGTCGGGTTTCTATATTAGCCGCGACGTGCGCGACAATATAACGCGGGGCGCGCTCGGTAACAGCGATGGGTGCGTTTCGATATCGCAGCAATTACTTTCACATTGCATTTCGAGCGTGTTATGCTTCCTGTTTGTTTACTCTCTTTCGTTCTGTTGTTGTTGAGTTTTCGCGATATTCCCCAGTTTCTCTTGACCGACACGACGAGACAAAAGTTTTCGAGTCGAATCGATTAATTCGTTTGAACGATTAATCTGTTTAATCAGAAAATCTGACGACATGGAATTAAACGAATCGAAAGAGTGTCAAGGAAAAGATGTCTTCGAGAGAATGAATTATTTGTATCAGGTAAGAGTAATCATCGCTCGTCGAATTATCGATAGGCGAGCGTCAATAAATTTCTTATTACAGGCGAGTCGGCTCGTCTCGAAGGGCAACAAAATCGCTGCCTCTTATTACGGGAATATTATGATGAGCTGCGCGAAAAAATCCGTACTCCGAATGTAAATATTTCAATTGTTACGTTTCGCTTTGATGCAAAGAAAAAAGAAAATGTAAAATTTCCGAAAAAATTCTAGAGATCCCGAAGTAAAGAGAACCGTGTGTAAAAGTTGTCAGTCTCCTCTGATACCGGGAGACACGGCGACGGTCAGGTTAGTGTCGAAACCTGTGAAAGCCGTTAAGTGGACGTGTTGCCTCTGCAAGACGAGTCGAAGGTTTCCCACAAAGAAAGGCCACAAGCTGTGGAGCGACGAACCTGAATCTCTCGTGCAATTGTTCGACTATGCGCCAAAACCTGACGTCGATGTATTCACAGAATTATCGACTAAAGACGCAGGTACGAATAATCCACCTATGGAGGTGACCGAAGAAAAAATCCAAAATCCAATTGAAGCCAAAGATAGTTGATAGTTTGTCGTTTTTAGCCATATTTATTTTACAACTAAGACTGAAATATTAATAATGATGAAAATCGATGGGAGGGGAGAATAAAAATTGAGTCAAGAATTCGTTTTTTTTGTTCGAGTACGAATATTTTATAATAATCGCTTACATAAAATATGTTACAATATTACAATCAATTTGTAATCAATAAACAGACAATATTTTTTTGTTTTTTGTGTTTTTTTTTTCGTTTTCCTAACTCGATTGATAATAACCATCTAGTTAATGTCGGTGATGACAATATAATAATAGTTATTATATTTAAACGTTCTTACACGAATATAACTTGACCAAATTCGATTACGCGTTTACATGCAGCGGTTTTATTTTTTTATGTCGATTTTTCTTTTGTTTCTCGATTTCATTCGTCAGCGAACGATACACAACATGACCACTTATTTTTGTTTTGTTTTTTTTTCTCATATTTAAATATGATATGACTAAGTCCGCCCGTTGCCCGTGGCTCGCTCCAGATATATCGAATATAAATCATTCGACAGCAATACAATTAACGCCACTCTCTACGAGACAATATAATCACAGATCGAAAAATCAGATTGTCATTACAAATTGCATGCTAATACGTTCTTTGTTTCTTTCTTTTATCTCATTTTTTTTTTTGGCCGATATAAACAAAAATTATCATAAATAACTAATGACTTACGAGCGTTTAAAGATCGTACACCTTATTGGACGTATTATAATAATGCCGCGACGCGCATCGGCACGGTTGAGACAGCGCGCGACAGCATTTAACGATTTATCCGAACGATTCAACCATTTTTCATCAACGAACACATAAACAAAAAGCAAGTATAGAAAAAGAAGGGAATACAAAAAAAAAATACAAAAAAACGAATACAAAATAGGAATTCCAGAAGTACGAAGGAGCAACGAATACCTGGGCTGGACGGAATCTACACATTCACTTATATACATATATATCTGTCGTGCCAAGCTTCCGTCCTTCGATAATTTTTTCGTTTTTTTTTCACGCTTTCACGTTGATAAATCCGATTCTTCCGAGCTATTTTTGTCTATTTATGCAATACAAAGATGCGAGATTGCGGGGGTACTTTTTTTCGGTCTAGCAACATAATCGATCGATGGATTAATTAATTGACAATCAATGTTACTTCCGTCTTGTCTTTGTTTCATGTCGCGAAAGATGCAATCGTTCTCGATTGAATTACCGACACGACAATCAATTATGCGATTACTTACGCCTTTCGAAGATTGGCAACGCACACATATATACATGCACGCATTTTGTTATTTGTTTTTTTAATTTTTCTACGGGGATTTCGAGGGTTTTTTCGTTTTCTCGGGGACGAGGGGGAAACGCTTTACTTCCATTTAACAACTAATGTCGATCATCGATTCACTCTCCGTCACTTCGAGTTTCTTGTGATACGCTCCTATTACGACAAAACCATCGAGTTTTCCTAACATGACCATGAAATAATGATTACGATGAGCTTAACATGATTATTTTCTGGTTTTTGTTTTCGTTCGTTCACTTCACACGCCCGGTTGCGTCGGGCGTGTTCCTTTTTCTTTGCCGCAGGCGCCGAAAGAAAATGGCTCGCACGCTGACCGAAACCCATATGTATTCCAGTTATTGTCGAGGTTCGTGGCATCCGTGCGAGTGACGAGATTTTTCTTTTCGCATCGTATCCGGAAGATCGACTTTCGCGCGCCTTTCCCTATATTACGATTCGAATTGTAACAACGCAAACAAACACGATCGCGTTTCTCTCCTCGACGAAGAGGCACGATTCATCGACGAACGATTTTTTTCTTTTCTTTACGTATTAATATAATGAGAAATGAGACTCGCGGATTATAGTCTTTTGACTCGGCTCTCTCACGGCTCGTTTGACACGATTGCTCACTCCAGACCCGAAACGAATTGAGGCTGGCCGTCGCGATCCAGCGTCAGCTGAGGAATCACCGTCGTCGACGGCTGAAACGTTGAGCCTTGGAAGCCCATTGCCGATTCGTACAACTGAAATACACATAATCATTTTTTCTCTCTATTTTTCTATCCTCTCATTCGCGTTTGCGATTGATTAGTCGAATTTTCTCTCACATTGTGATTTCCCGGAAGCGTCGTGTAGTCGGGAGTCGTTGGACGATGCCTGTTCGCCGGCAGAGGATGCTGAATAGTCGCATAAGTATTGTCCTGAGATGTGTCGCCGATACCGACGCTTACTCCGCTACCGCGTCTCTCGGCCGCCAGACCGCCCTCGGGCTCGCTGAATACTTGCATCGTCAGTTCTTGCTCCTCGTAGAGCTTGAGCTTCTGCTCGATCCACAGAGGATTCTCCGTCGTGTTCAATTCGTCGATTATCTGCTTCTTTATCAAGCCGTCTTTCTTGCGTATATCGTTTGGCACAGTTATCACCCTGTGGAAACGGAAGATTGCCATTTATTCGTTGCGAAATGTACAATGTCGCCAGTTCAAGTGGTTGCGAACTCACCAATGTCTCAAGCAGCAACAAACCACGGTTACCGTAACCGCTCCCACCAAAAGAACTACCACAAGAGCGATTAGCGCTGCCAAAGCTGGATCGAACGGCTGCTCTTGGATTGCACCGTAAGCCGGCTGAAAAAAAAAATTCAGTCATTCACAAGTTGAATCAAAATTTGCATTTCGTTTTCTTAACATAGCGAGACTCACGACAACATTTTCTATGGCGAAACCCGCGTAATAATCCTTCAAGAAGTCATATTTCGCGTCGATCACTCGAAGAACCTGAGGAATCGGTGTGATGGTCTGAGTCTTCGGATCCACAACGTGCAAAAAGATGTCGCACCTGAAATATCGAAAAAATGTGTTGCAAAATGAATTCGTCACCTAGCTAGTCATCTGTGATGATTACGAATTGTCGTTGAAATATTTTCGTTACCATTCTCTGCGTATATTACCCGACGCGTCGACGTGATACCGAATATCGTCCACCACAACCCGACTCTGCGTAGCGTTCGATAATTCCGAGACGATCTCGTCTCGGGCTCGATTAACTTCCTCCGGTGGTCGGGAGAGAATCACACGGATTAGTTGCGACGTCTCGAATACCCAGACCTGTGGGAAAAAAAAGTTTATAACAATAAACAAAAATAATATTCTTAAGAGTCTCTATTATAAAGAATTTCGCTGTGCACTCAAAAAAGCATCTAGTTACAGCATAATTCTTGTTGCCCAAGCAAATTTTTTTTAGTCTCCGTTTCTTCCCTTTTTTTGGAATTCATTGTTTCTTTGAATTTCTGAATTTCCTTACGTGAACTCGAGCCATGGCGTATCGTTCGGGCGGTGCGGTTTCCTTTGCGACAACTTCGACGACGAATCTGTCCTGATTGTATTCGGCCATGTAGCCGCTCGTTACCAGTTTGCCATCCTGGGTCACGTTGAAAGGACTCGGTATGATGGAACCGCTCGGTTTTTCCGAGCCGTACTTGTACAGATACGCCCCAGCGACGTAATAGTGCAGAGTTCCATTGTCGCCGAGATCGAGATCCGAGGCTGTTACTTTAGCAACGAAATCGTTTACGTTCGCCTTCGAGTTTATGCCCGCGTAGTAGTCGCTACGCTCGAAGATTGGTGGACTGTCGTTCTCGTCGAGAACCGTTATCGTCACGTTTACGTGACCGTGTTCCGGATTATTCGTCAACGATTGACCGGCCACCTGAGGACCTATGTAAAGATCCGGATCGTTCGCCGCCAATATCGAGAGAACGTATGTGTCGCGGGCCTCGCGATCGAACGATTTATTCGTGTATATCGTTCCGTCGGTTTTGTCCATGTAGAAACCGTGATCCTCGTTGCCTGCGACAATTTTCGTGCAATTTAACGGTAAATAATTCGAGCGATTCTGCAATACGGTTCGGTGAATCAAGTTATTGATAAATTCTCACCAGCTTCGATGTAGTAGTAGACTTGAGCGTGTCTACCCTCGTCCTTGTCGTCGGCGGTTACCTTGCCGACGACGTAATCCTTGGGTCGATTCTCCGGTACGTGGAAATTGTACTCGTCGTTGAATTCGGGAACGTTGTCGTTGGTATCGACGAGTAGAATCGTCAATAGGCGAAGGGTCTCGTAGTAAGTCGGACTGCCGTGATCGGCCGCCACGAGGACGAGCTCGAATTTGCTCTTAACTTCCCGATCGAGAATAATCTTCGCTCGCAGCTCGCCCGTCTCCTGATCGATCGAGAATTCCTCGTTCTCCTGAACGTTACGATTGCCGACTTTCAGATGATAGCCAACTCGACCGTTCTCGCCGGGATCGCGGTCGACCGCTTTTACCGTCATTACCAAATAATTCGGAACTCCGGCGTTCTGAAATTCGTAAATGAGAAAAAAGCATATTTAATTTTTCGTTATATCAGAAAGAATCGAAAGTACGCTACTGTTCAGTTCTCGGAGAAATCCCTATTTGAATTTCTCTCGTTTACCTCGGGAACTTCGACAGTCGCGTTCGGCAATTCCGGCATTATAAATTCGGGCTTGTGTTGATTGACCGGTATGACGCGAATGTCGACGTAGCATCGATCGGAGTGCGGCCCATTGCCAGCACCATCTCTGGCTTCAACGCCGATTCTGTAAGAACCCGCTCGCCCGAGAAGCGCAACGGCGGGATACAAGAATCCAGTTTCGGGATTCAGCGCGAACGAGCCGTTCTCGTTGCCGCTGACGATCGTGTACCACACTTGTCCGTTGGCGCCTTCGTCGTTGTCGACCGCTCGCACCTGAAGAATCGTGGCCGGCGGATTGACCGGCAAATTTTCCGCTACCGAGGCGATGTAACTGTGCTGCGTGAACACGGGTTTGTTGTCGTTAACATCGACGAGATTTATGACGACCGGCACCGTCGTCGATCTTCGGGAATTCAAGGGCGCGCCGTCGCTCGCCATAACGGTGACGGTGATTTCCGGGGTTTCCTCGCGATCGAGCACCGTCGCTGCGCCGACGGTTATTTCGCCGGTCTCGTGACCGATGTTGAAATCGGAGGCGTGCTCGCCGATGAGGCTGTAGCTCACTTCGCCGAATTGTCCCTCGTCGCCGTCGAGAGCTTTGACAACGGTTACGTGAGTTCCCGGCGGTGAATTCTCCTCGACTGTGACGCTGTAGGACTTTTGCTCGAATTTCGGATCCTGATCGTTCACGTTTATCACGGTTACGGTTATTCTTGCCGTGGACGATAGTCGCGGCACGCCGGAGTCGTAAGCCACCACGGTGAAGTTCAGTTGCTTCGTTTCTTCGTAATCGATTACTTGACTTGTACGAACGATACCTGGTGGAAAGCGATAATATTAGGCATAAATAAATTTTCAGCGATCATGTGTCTTGCCGAGCGATGAACATTTTGTTAGAGTCGAAAATTTCGAAATTGCTGTGTCGTAACATACAAATGATTTTCGATAGAATGCAATTCTAGAATTCTTCTTACTTGAGTAAATATAAAGGAGGGACGAACGTACCGGTGATGTTATCGATAACGAAGTAAGGACTCGGAGGATCGATCGCGTATCCAGCGATATTGCTGTCCGCGTCGGTAGCCGTGAAAGCTCCGACAACAGCGCCGGTCGGTTGTTCTTCCTGCATTTCGATCGAGTATTGAGGATTCTCCGGTGTCCAGGGTTTCATAAATTCCGGGGCCATGTGATTGACGTCGATAATCGTCACGACGAGAGTTCCGTTGCCTTGTTGCAAAGTCGGCGCAGTCGTGTCGGTCACGACGACGTTAACGCTTACAGTCGCCGCGACGTCTCGATCCAGCGGTCTGACGACGGACACTTGACCGGTTTTGCGATCGACGGCGAAGAATTCTTTGAAGGACGTCGAATCGTTAACCTGTTGACCCTTTCGATCGATCGCTGTTATCGGCTCGGATATCGCGAAATTCAATGCCTCGGGATCGGTACTGTCGGGATCGGTTGCTTGGAGTATCGTGAAAACCGTACCGATCGGCGTGTCCTCGGTAACTTGAGCGCGCTGCGTCGGCGGCGTGAAATACGGCGGTTTGTCGTTGCTGTTCTCAACTTTGATCATCAACGTTGCCGTGCCGGTCAGACTCGGAGATCCTGAGGAACAAATTTTCTTTTCACTCTTGTCACTGCACGAATGTACGAATTTTTTTTCGCGATCATATTTTCTTTACCTCCGTCAAGAGCAATAACTTCGACGTGATAGGTGTTTCTCTCGTCATAATCGAGTTTGCGGGACACGGTAACCACGCCGGTTGTCTCGTTGATGGAAAAATCGTCGAATGCTCCTTTCTGAATTCTGTACTGAAGCTCGGCATTTATCCCGCTGTCGGCGTCCGTCGCCATCATCTCCTCGACTATAGTACCTACAAAGAAAAGAAAAATACGCATAAATATTTAACCGGTAGCTTACGCCGAAAAACAGCGTTCTAGATTTTATACTGATATCAATTTTTTTAGTACCAGGCGACGAAATTTCTGGCACGCTTGCCGTATAGACGTCCTGCGGGAAAATCGGCGCGTTGTTGTTGACGTCGCGAACGGTAACGGTAACGACGGCGTGATCGGAGAACTTCCCGTCGCTCGCTTGTACCGTAAGGGCAATCCAGTCTTGAGTGGAGTTCGTCACGTCCACGGGACCTCGGTCGGCGATCGTAATTTCACCGGTGTTCGCGTCTATCGCGAAGAAGCCCATCTCGTTGCCGTCGACGATCGAGTAGGTGATCTTCGATGTTTTGTCCTTGTCGCGCGCTTGCACCTTGAGCTCTGGCTCGAATTTCTCCGCGCCCTCGTCGACGACCGCGCGATATTTCTCCTGCAGAAAACGCGGTGGACTGTCGTTCGCGTCGCCGAGACTCACGCGAAGGGACACGCTTGTTGTTTGACCTTTTCCGTCGTCGTCGGTTGCCTGTTAATTTTTATTTAAAAATGTATTTAAAAAAACAATAATTAATATATCGGTCGAAGAACTAAATATTTATTTTACCGTGATGTCAGAGCTGTTACCTTGTAATTGAGGAAATACTCGCTCTGTTCCTCGTAATCGAGACACGGCGACGATCCGGGAGTCGGACAAGGCGCTACGGTTATCGTGCCGTTGCGTTTGTCGACGGCAAAGTGTTCGGATCCCTGACCGAGGAGCTGATAGACGATTCCGGCAGTGCCGAATCTACCACTGTCGCGGTCCTTGGCTCTGATAGTTATTATCGGTGTGCCGGGCAGAGCGGTCTCGGAAACGAGAGCCGTGTAAGTTGGACTACCGAAAGACGGAGCATTGTCATTCGCGTCGGTAATCGTGACCGTCACCGTCGCCGTCGACGAGAGTTTACGATCCGCGTGAACTTCTTCGGCGATTACGAGTATGAAGAATTTCTGTTGATTCGGATTCTCGTAGTCCAGAGAGCCATTGGTAACGCGAATGTTCACCGACGTACTGCCCGTCGCCATCGTCGGCTCGACCGTGAAGGCTCCGGTTACGTCCGCGAGACGCAGAGAAAACACGGAATTCGAACCCTGTAAAAAGAAGCGTCGAGTGACGTTTATTGGAAAATAGGTTTTATTGAATCTTAATTAGCATTAGCGGGAATGAAAAAAATTAAAAGACAAATTATTTTACAGTCGTAAAATTTGATGAAAACATTGTTCAACTTTTTCCACCTATGTAAAATCAAAGAAGCAGGCAAAAGTGAAAAACAAGTTTACTTTTGTATCGTAGATTCCAAGGAGAAACTTACGACATCGGGATCTTTGACCGTCATGTCCAAGTGCGGAAGAGGAGTGCCGTCGGGCACGTTTTCCGGTATCTCGATGCTGTACTCTCGTCTGTTGAACGACGGTGGCTCGTCGTTAACGTCTTTGATCGTAACCGTTGCGTCGGCAGTTGAAACGGTCGTGTTATCGTTGCCCGGGGTACCGTTAACAACTTCTCGAGCTTTTATCTTCAGCGTTAAGACACCGGTCGAATCCTCGAGGGCTTCGCGATCGAGTGGCTTCGCCGTTCGAAGCTCTCCGGTCTCGGAATCCAGGAGAAAATAGTCGAGAGGATCTGCCGACAAAATATTATCAATATGGCCATTGCAAAATTATTCTACGATAAAAAGCTGAGTATGAAGGAGAAATTATAAGAAAAAAAATTGTAAATTGAAAGTTGTCCCCGACGTACTCGTAACCAGCTCGTAGATCACTTTTCTCGGCATTCCACGGTCGCCGTCTCTGGCTTTCACAGTCATCACGAGCGTACCAATGGGGTCATCCTCTCGGACGACGCCGGTCAAAGAATCGAGAAACTCCGGCGGACTGTTTTGTATGTCCGTCACTTTGATCTCCACGCCCGTTGTGTCGTTGTTCGTTCCATCCTAATTGGAGCATTCAAACGATCACATACGCATTCGTTTGCCACTTTTTCGAATACAAAACTTCAAACGCGTCTTTGCAATAATATTGAAAGAACGGCAAACATTTCTGTTTTGATGAAAGAGCAAGTTTCTTTTTACTGAGTAAGAGTAACATTTTTAGCAGCCAGTGGAGGCAAAAAAGTATCAAAATTCGAATAAACTGCATTTACTTTTAATGTAAATCAAAGAAGATTTCTTAAACACTATCGTGCCTATCAACAAGTATCTGTCGAGGATTTCATCGTATTTATCGCTGTTTAAATCGTATTTATTTTTATTGAAAACTCACACTGGCGAGCAGGAGCAGCTGGTAGAACGGTCGTTGCTTGTAATCGAGTGTCTGTCGAAGCACGAGCGCGCCGACGTACATGTTTTCGCTTCTCTCGACGTCGACGATGCCGAACTTACTGCAGGCATCGGGAAACTACAGGACAGACATGAAAGACGGAGTGGGTTAGAGGAGAGTAACTAATGACTTTCCGATATTCATTAACACCTCCCGAGGGAGGCGGTAGAGCGTTGGCGTGCACGCGGAAGCTCGTCGCGCGCTTCTGCACCAGTCGCGTTGACAAACTTCAACCGGCCTCGCAAAGCTCGCCGCTGCTCGTTCCCTCGAGACTCTTGTTCGACACGACTAGGTAAATATTTATCTTCGAATTACAAAAACTTTCAGAGTTGGGATCACGAAAAAAAAGTAAGAAGATACACAGCGAACAATTCATGTTTTGAACACTTTTCGATAGGATAAAAATCTGAAAAAAAATTGATCATGTGGGAGTCGCTGAATTGATGAAAAAAATCATTGTCCGCCAAATAACCCGTCGAACCAACTTTTTTTTCAAAATAAAACAAATTGTAAACTTTTCTAAATGCGTATAACTTTTTTTAGGATATCGTCTAATTGTTTTAAATTGCATTTTTGAGAAAAAGTGAACCAATGGAGAAGTAACTTTAAATAATTAGACAAAATTCTGAAAAAATTCGCGTGCGGTTTCGGAAACATTGACAAATTATGAGAAAAAGGTTGGATTATAAGTAATTTGTTTAACAATTTTTTTTCACTCATTCACATGAAGCTTTGTATCGTTCGTTACTTTTTTTATTTTACTTTCAACCCATCGATTGATGAAAAGTGTTACACTTTGTATTTTTACCAAAAAAAAAAAATGATCCAAACAGCCCGAGGAGTATTTTTTTTTTTGTTACAGAATTATTAAACCACTTTAACGAGAGGCCGGTTTACAACCAAATTGTTGTAGTTCATCCGGATGGTTATTTGCGAGGCTGGGACGCAGAACGCTGACCATTAAAATTCGTTTGCAAACCCGCGACTCTCCAACCATCGTATAAAAGCCTCGCGGCCACGGTTGTGCCGTTAGTTA
Source organism: Ischnus inquisitorius (assembly GCA_963924025.1). Classification (NCBI taxonomy): domain Eukaryota; kingdom Metazoa; phylum Arthropoda; class Insecta; order Hymenoptera; family Ichneumonidae; genus Ischnus; species Ischnus inquisitorius. The sequence goes on from OZ001250.1 coordinate 12,704,627, forward strand.
AACCTTTTTTTTTCAACTTTATCGGCCGGATATAAAATCGCAAAAATAACAATAAATAAGGAATTTATCGAGCGGATGTGATGTATTCGATGCGCGAGTTTCGATAGTACTTTTTTAAAAATTCCTTCGGTGTTTCTTAATCTCGACAAAGCTTCGTTATCTCGCCGGATTTTGTTTCACCGTTTTTTTTTTTCGTCAGTCTCTACATTTATTTTATCGACGAGGCCAATATCGTTTTTCGTTTTAAAGGATCGAATAACGAGCTTCGCGGTGAATTCAATTTATTTTCCATCGAACGTTCGGCTTTTCGGTGAATAAATGCATCGCGAACGTTTCGGCTCGGATTTCGGATGGAATTAATATAATTGCGGGTATATCGTGAATGTGTGTGGTTCGAAAATAATTCGAAAATCTTGCCGCCCACCTGTGGCTGTGTTATACACGAAAGCTCGATGTTCTCGCCCAGCAAATCGGAGTCGGTCACGCGGATACCCGGCAGAACTGTCGTGCCCAACGGCGCGTCCTCGGCTACCACAGCCTCGTAAGGAGTGCCGAAGAATTTCGGCGGATTGTCGTTCACGTCGAGAACTATCGCGTAAGCGTCGACGCCGACTATATTCGGCTGTTGTCCCTCCGGCACTTCGTCCTCCAGTGTGACGAAAAAATTTATGGTGTCGTTTTCCTGCACAATCAACGAAAATTCGCATTATTACATCTCGCTATGCAATTGTTTCGTTAGTTATGTTCGCTGTGGGCGCTGTGAACATTTTCTCTATAATCGATGTAATACTCACGCAATTCGTTATATATTAAGAAAGCACACTTTTGAATTTCCCGTAGAAAAGCAGATTTTCAGAAAACACGATAAAAATGTTTGATATACTTTTATCGTATTTAAAAAAAATAAAAGCGAATGAAGCACATTTTAAAAGGCAAGCGGTAATTGCATCAAACATCTTCTTTACTGTAAAAAACATTGATTTTCATTTAGAGAGGGTGTGAGCGTAACATAAAATATTTCAAAGAGTTAACTAAATGGAATCATGGCTACGAAAAAAATGGCCCGTTGTTGCTGAATGCTGATTATCCTGGATCGTTACATTTTTTCTTTCCATTCACGTAATACCTACAATAGCCGGAGGGTGAGAAGGCAATGGTGCACAGTTGGATGCTCGTTTCTTCCTCCCCGTTCGCAGTAGAAAATACAGAGCCGGATTCTCAACCCTCGGGCGTTAAGCGTCTTTGGTCCTCGAATTTACATCGTCGCATCAGAGTTAACAATAACGTAGCTAACGCGGAGGTTGGTTCAAATTAGATTAGAACGCCCGAGAGCACGTCTCTGCCGAAGGGAGGGTGGGTTTGGGAAAGCGTGCCTACCGCTTATTCTCCGGAGCAGTTTCTAGGCTCGCAGCATCAGGAGGTCCCGGCCATGCCAGCGGGGGTGTTGACCTTCGAAATTCACCTCGCGGCCGGCCGAAGCACCTCGAGCTAAATTAAATCGGCCTCCGCTCGCGTAAGCAGCAGACTCCATTCTTCGAGGGGGTGCGCCTCCGCCGATTCTACCGACTCAACCCCCTCGTCCTTTCATAGAGAAAATACCGTCGATTACTTCGGAAAGTCGGACGGAGAGGGGGAGCGAGAAGGGAGAAGTTTGCCAGCTCATATGCAAACCTCCATCCGCCTTCTCGCAACGATTCCCGTATGCTACCGGAGTTTCGCCGCGCGCTAGGTAGCTTTAAGTCAAATTAACGTCCAAGTAAATGCGGAAGTACATGCAACCTGCGCGCCAACTTCTCGACCTACCGGGACGAAACGTTGACGTGAATGGACGCCGCTACAAAACGTATTTGATGCGCCCATATTGTTTGGTTCCTTGCAATGATCGCAGTTTGGTCTAACATTATTGTATTCCGAGGCTAACGAACAAACGGTGATTACAAGAAAAAATTTATTCATACATCTGTAAGCAGTGAAAAAATAATTTGCATCGATAGGCAGCAAAAACACAGTTTTTTTTATAGCAATTAAAAACTATAATTGGCTCTACAAAACAATGATTTTTAATTGAAAAATTCAGTCCATAAATCGACCAATACGCGAATATTTCCGGAACATGAAAAAAATATCAGTAACCATCTGCTGTGCTTTACACGTATTCGTAAAAGTATTTGAAAGCCCAACAATATCGACAAAGGTTTCATTTTTCGCCGGGAGAGAATAGTTTTAATCGATCGAATTTCGATACACTGTTTCATCGCGCGATGCTTGTTACAAAATTAATTAATAACCGTAACGAGATTCAAGCCGATCGTAGAAAAACCGTCCGCGGTTTAATTTCGCGGCGGATTATCGGCTTCCCCGCGAAATACGATGCCGACGCAGTCCGGCATGAATAAACCGAATAAATAGCCGAAGTATTTCCCCGAAGCAAATAAGCTTCGAAAATTCACTGATAAAATATTCTCGTTTCTTGCCGCAGTTTCTTGCAGTTCGTTCCGCGATAACCGAATTAATTGAGACAGTGGCATCGAATTAACCGAGCTTCGTACGATAGTGCGGATGCGAACTTTATACGTTTTCTCCCGAAGTCCGGAAAATTAGAAGTTCGGCACGAACGAGCCAAGTTGAGAGATCGAGATAGCCTCCGATAATTATGGTAATTCGGATAAAATTCAAGCACCGGAATTCCCGTCTCCCTTTTTCTCTCGTTTCGCGATCACGTTTCAATTTTTCTTCCAACCCTTCGTTGTTCGTTTTGCACTATTTTTCTTCTTTTTTCTTACAAAGGCTTCTCGAATCTCGCTCTCGTCACGTGAGAAGTCGAGACTCGCACGCGAGTCCTTTTTTCTTTCTTGTACAATCTTTTTTTTTCTTTCGCGCTCGCCGTTCGAGCTTGTGCAGCGTATAATACAGGCTTGCAATCCCGATGTTTACCGGAAATCGTGTACCGCAACGCGCTCGTGTGCTCGACGTTACATATCACATGCACTCGTGCACGATACACATACATAAAGCAACTCGGTTATTTCTTCGACGTTCGCCGAGATAATTTCGACAACGGGGGTTGAACCGACGGTGTTTTCCGGTTTTCCCGTCGACCGCAGATGTCCAAGGCCTCAATCGTCCCATCGTCTGCGGTACTCCATACAATTGTACGAACTATATACAACAGCGACGAAAAAAAAGCGAAAAAAAAAAGGACCGAGCGAAAGCAATGAAAACGACAATGGAGCCCGGTTGTATCGCGACGACGATGGCATGGACTGCATCGCGATACGTCGGACAAAGGCGAGCTTTCTCTCTTTTCCTTTCTTTCTCTTTCTCTCTATCTCTCTATCTCTCTCTCTCTCTCTCTCTCTCGCTCTGTCGCGAGGTGCTTTTTATTTTGGCATTCGAGTCTCTGCCGCCGACAAGCACAAAACGAGAGAGATACAGCCGACCAGACTTGCATTGCCCACGGCGAAACGCCCGCGACGGCCTCTCTTTCGCTCCACCGCGAAATTACCTTCGCTCCAAACTGTCCCTTCGCTCTTTCGGCGAATGAACGCGAAGAGCTACGTGAAAAAAGTCTCGTCGTGGCGTGATGCGAAAATTTCGGACACGTACGAGGCGCACGTGAGGTCGTATTCTGGTCATTGGGCCGGCGATGCACAGATTTAATAGAGCGGCGCACGACGAAACGTACAGAGAAGAACACAACCCGAGCCCGATGTTTGTCAACGTCGTAAACGAGATAATTTAATAACGAAGCGGATGCACTCGAACGAAGTATTGTTGGAGAGAAAAATTGAATTTTCCGTTCCTTCTTGTTTTTTTTCGTGACCCCGAGTGTGTGTAAGCTAATTGGAGCGAATGTTATCCATTGAACTAGAAAGCATTACAATGCATTGTTTCGGACGAACCTTTTCTGATTTTTTTTTTAAGGATTCATAATTCAAAGTAGAATGAAAGAAAATTTCTCGGTTTGCGAATGAGTTGAACCTCAATACAATTTTCATGTACACTTCGTTTGTGTGGAAAATAGTACAATAGAAATTCGTTCGTGCGAAGCAGAGAAATGATGAATTTCTCATGTCCTCAGTGTATATTCATTAGAGTTAAAGTTCGCGTTAGCCCGGAAAATCATAATTAAGCATTATGGAGGTCACGGTTGATCTATGATTTTTTTTCGGAAATATTGTTAATTTAGAATAAAACGTAATTTTTCGACTTCGCGGACTATTTGAGATCTTTTTCAACACACTGACGTGTATAACTTGATTGAAGTAAAAAATATCGTTAGCATTGAAAGCGCCGAAGTGCAGTTTTTTCGTCACGAGCAACTTGTTTTTTGGTAAGAAAGTTAATAGTTCAATATATAAAAATAAAGTTCTCGACGTCAGGACAATTAAAAATGCTAACAAAATTCTATTTCGTTTGTACAAAAATAAAAACAGTAATTAATTAGTAACGACCTTTCGGTTTTTTCCCGTGGATTGATATGGACACAATTTATTAGCGCCTTCGTCAGCGAAACCGCTAATTTTCCGATTAAATGAAAGTTCATTTCTGATATGCTATTTTTTCTCTGTTGGAATTCACAAGGTAATGTGATTTTCTTGTGAATGAATTTCCACGATACGCGAAAATCATCCGTTCAGTTTTGACAGTGAACGCTGGCATTTCCTTCTTTTTCCATTGAATTCTCGACAAGTTCCGTCGTTATATTAATTATAATTACGGATACGGTTGAAGACATGAATTTAACGCTTGATCATCGTCGAAGCGGATGCGGTTGAAATTTCGTCGAGCGTCATTTCTAATAATAATTGGCATGTACCATTCGAACCAGTTTGGTTGGGTTTATCCGATGCGAGGGGTAATAATGGAACTTCGAAGCGTCGCCTCTCCACGAGGACACTGAATAATGGATCCTCCGGAAGCTATTAGTAGATATCGCGCTTTGCACGGTACCATTGTACAACCGGAGCGCTAACAGCTCTACACGATGAAGACGGAGGCTTTGTAAGCCGCTACGGCTAATAGACGAATCTAGTGGATCAATTCGCGAAAATCGCGAGTCATCAAGAAATTATCACAAAATGTTTATATTTCAATTCGTGTCGATCGAATAGTTATTATTGTTACGATTATCGACTAAAAAAATAAACTCGACCTCATCGTTTATAAAAGCAAATTTTTATCATAGCACTTGTTTCTGGTACTTTTAATTGGCATCAAGCTTACCTCGCGATCGAGAGGCTTCTCCAATGTGATGACACCGGTTTTTTGATTGACGCTGAATATATCGGTCGACTGGATGCCGTATTTAATCGGCGATCCCTCGGGGTCGTGACCCTTGAGCGTAAAAATTTCCGAGCCAACGGGCGTTGCCTCGGACAGCGGCAATCCCGTGGGATAACCGCCCGGCTCCAGGACCGGTGGTTCGTTAACATTGTTACTCACTGAAACACAAACAAATAAACAGCGTTAAAAGCGAAACGTTGAAGCCCTTTAACCGAATAAATTATGTGTTATCCATTCATCAATTACAAACATCAATTCCTAGGCTCAATCGTAATGATACAAAAAGTTACAACAATCAACGTTACAATTAAGACGGCAAAGAATTTTTTTTTTCGCGAAAAAATGACGATTCGAGTCCAGAATCGTGTTTGGGACTTTTCGCAACGTTAATCGAGACCAGCTACGAAATCCCGGAGTACTGACGAGTTGAGTACGCGCATTCGGATGCCGCGCTTGCACGTCGAGAGGAAAAGCCGGTTACGAGTCGAGAGCTTCGGGGTTATTATGTAGAAAAGTAAAAAGGCAGTAAAACGCAAAGTTATTACCGAGAGACGTACGCGGAGAGTGGAAGAGAGCGCGAACGACAGTGCGAATCCTTGGAGATAAGGCAGGTTTTCTCTCACTTTGTACTACCTAAGTGAACCGACCCTTTGTAAAATCGGCTCGGGCTTATATACCTCCCGTGGCTGGCTATACTCTCGAGCTTTCGTTGGGCGGCCAACTCTGCATCGCGGTTGCTCACGCTTCGCTTCGCCCCGAGCAGTAATCTCTCTTCGACTTCCCTTTTCCGATCGATCGCACCCTGCGTCGCGCGATAACGCTGAAACTCCGAAGAGAATTGCCTTCTCCGTTCTGTGTACCAGCCCGCCCGAACCTTCTCCCCCGTCCTCGTTCCATTCGCTTCCCTTCGGCTCGAGACGTTTTGAAGCCCGATGCGAAAAACATGGAGACATCTGGGACGAGAGCTTCCCACGACGTCTCGGAAAAAATGATTGAAAGCCACCTGCACCGGCGCCCCCGAAAGAACGATCGCTTTCGAAATAGCCTCTCTCTTCGTGATTGCAGATTTATCGAATATGTTTTCTCATTTTTTTGGATCTTCGTTTCTCTTCATCGTTGATCGGCAAAATTCGCAAAGATCCAAGCTTATGATACAATTTTCGAAAAATATATAAATTGATAATACAAATTTAAATAATGGAGATTGATAAAAAAAAATTTTCAAGTTTCTGAGATGAAGTGAATAAAGTTAAATGAGCGAACTGAAAAAAAATTGGCAACAGTAATTGCATATAAGAAACACTAACAAATAAATCTGGAAACCGTAAATCCTACTATTTCTTCATTCCCGTCAAAACTAGCGATAACGACACTTTTACCACAATTTTTTGATACCCACAAGAAAGAACATAATCTCAAAAATTCCCTATTCCAGACCGATTCAAAAAAGTTGGATGTTCGGGAATTAAAATTGAGCTGCTTTCTTATCGAAAGCGTTCGAAAAACCGTGACCGTCTGATAGCGGAAGAGCGGGACAACGAGACGTTTTTTTTCTGATTTTACAAAGGATTCAACGGATTTTGATAGCTTTATGAGCCGTTGAGAGATTCGCAATGAATAACCAGTCTCCTTACAAAGGTAACAAAGGCGCGGTTTTCAGAGGGATTTGCGGTCTTTCCATTCGCGTTTTGTAACATCGTTAAATCTTGTTCCACACGAAGACGACATTGTTGCCTCCGTCGGTATGCTCAATGTGATTCGAAACGAAAAAAAGGATAAACAGCGTAAGAATCCTCGCGATGATTTTCGCAGACTTAAGTAAACACAGGGTCGGAATAGCGCTTGGGCCGACATCAGAGAGAGCGTAGACACGGAGAGGTGAGTGTTGGAGACTTCGACGTGTATGAAATAAAGACAAACTATTACCCCGAGAGTGGAGTCGTCTTGGCTTGTCTTGAAGAGCCGTTCGAGACGAACCTTTGTGGAGCCGAGGGAGTCGAGGGAAATACTTTGAAAACTGAAAATAAATGTTTGAAGATGTGCGGGCGAGAAGGGTAAACTGGTCCTTGGTTTTGTAATCCTCCGGGAGAATTGTTTCTGCCGGGTATGGCGAAAGATAAGACTGCAATCGTTTCGCTACTACATCTTGCTCTCGCTTGCTTAGGGGTCTTACTTTATCACGTTCATCACCACACGCTATTTCACGTCTTTATTGTTTCTCTTTCTTCTTTCCCTTTGCGCTCCACCCCGCTCGCCTCTGTATCTCTCCCTTCCGGCTGAAATTTATCGAATGCTGAAAATCCTCTCCCCAAAGCACCGAGCTTCCTCGGAAAGGTCTATTTATTTTCGCGAGAAGGAAATATCTTTTGGGAACATCTTGGACAATCGGGACGGTGTATAGACGAGAGTAAAAAATGTACACCGAGCACTCGAGTAGAATTCTGAAAAAGATTGGATGAAAATGGAAAGACATTTTTTTTAAACCAAAGCCAAGTAGAAAATATTCACATACATTTAATGTTGACGATGAAGAATTCTTTGACTAATTTAAAAAAGCACGAGACAAATATGAATTCACTGCTCTTATCCTTGATGCCAATCTTGATGCACGGAGTTAATCCCGGGAGCGTGTTTCTAGCTCTACCGAGATCGCAAACTTTGGCCCCTTACGCGAATCTTCCAGTGGGCCAAGAGCGAGAGAGCGAGAGAAAGAAGTATAAATAAAAAAATTTCTCCAAGAGAGTGCGGCCCTCCGGGGTCGAGCTTGATGGTAATACTTGGGAAAGCGCTCGCGAACAAACGAATGAGCCTGGTCTACGGGTATAAGTTTCATAGAAGGGGCACTTTTAGATTTGCATGAAGGCGGCGAACGGTCCCCCGGTTGCCTCTCGAACGAGGTTTTCGGGGTACTGGGAATTGGGGGATTAGGAAATAGGGCTGCGAAGCTTGTATACCCTCGTATACACTTGCTATCGCAGTATGCGCAACCTCGGGGGAACGACAGGCCAAACAATCTCCGGGGTGTCGTTACCGTGAAATTAATCGACCTCCGCCGGTGTGCCCCCGCGCGCTACCGAAAGAAAACTCTCGGCCTCGCTTCGTCGCTGCCCACCTCTTGTCCACGGTCAAGACAGATCTGGTTCTACTCTTTCGCAACCGATTGCTCTGCGTGTGCACTCGCGATCTCGAGAGGTTCACCATTTACTCTATGCTATATGTGAACACGGTACATACATATAAGTTAGGTACGTACTCTACATCGGAAATAATTAGTTCTGGAAGAACATACGCCACGAAGATTGAGTGTTCTGGAAACTCGCTTGGAAAAACTTTGCACGAAGTATGTCGTGATGGGGCAATTGAAAGGAAAAAAGTACGGAGTTGGATCGACGACCCGAGACTACGAGAGGCAAAAATTACTACATTTCTTTAGTCAAATCGTTATGCTTTGAACGTTCTAATAAACAAGAATGAAAATATTTTCAGGTACAAAAATGTTTAATACTGAATATTAACAATGATAATAATAATTATTATTATGAATGATCGACTATGTTTAACAATTTTTTCTCTTCACTGTAAACCAATGAAAATTTGTATGCGTCGAAATGCGAGTCAAGAACGGGGTTTCGCTAATTAAATTGAACAGAGAAGACCGGATATTGGATGTGAATTTCGCGACGATTTATGGGAAATCAAAGGTTCATCGGAATAATTAATATCGGCATCTCTGGAAATTTCTCGACGCTCGAAATCGTGTTCTTATATTATATCTTATCCGGAGCTTTCCCCTCCCTCGTTCACTCCGAGTTTCCGGCGGTGCCGCTCAGTGACTCAAAGCGCGATCGCGCGATATCGAGGGCTAAATTAATCCCCGATTATAAGCCCCTCACGGGCTGCTTCCCGGATTCTGGAGATTATTTCTAGTTTCTCTCGTGCTTGGCGGCAATTTCGGCCGAACTTACTTCCACGCTCGTCTTATATACACTATACTTTTATATACATATATGTAATTCGCGTTTGCCACTCGCGATACGGAAGTTCACTGAAGCGCGCAAAAAGCTCTCAGGGGTAAGCTCTCATTAGCGCTATTGAGCGATGCAATTTACTTGAATGATCGCAACATCGAGATACAGCAACGCCATTGATCGACGATTTAAAAATATGAATGTAGTCGCGATTCGCGATGCACGAAACCCGATGAAGTGCCAATGAATTCGTTTATTCATAAATTATCATCGAACTCTCTAATCCATTTCTGATAGTGTGTTTTTGTTTTTTTAATGCAGCCTCATTCGCAAAGAGCGAGTACGATCGATGTACTCGCGGATCCCTCTCGTCGTACATCGCTCGAACGAGTGTTTGTAATTGATCGAGCTCGTGTTGATATAATCCTGATGAAGTGGATAATCAGGAGAACGTGAACGCTCTTGCGATGCAGCACAACACAATCGTGCTTGCCGCCAGCCAAATGGGCGCTCGCCGAGCCGCAATTAGCGTTATTAATGACTTTATTGCGGCGCGAGGCCGTTGAAACGAGATAGAAAAAAAAATGCATATACAGCAACGACATGTCGATACGCGTGCGGCGTGTGCAGATAGGGCGGCGTGAATACATAATTCGCTAACGATAAGCCCTTCTCGCGCTGACGCCGATCGACGGAGAATTTCGCGCGATCCAATTATTCGATTTTACAATGATGTCGAGAGAGGCTCGAATAACATTCATCGCGAAGCGTTTCGTTTGCGCAAATTCGCTTCTCACATTCTTTCCTTTCGCTCGATCCTCATTGAATAATTATACGAAGCGCGGGTTTTTATGGACGAGCCATTGATAGAAAGTAATACAGTCGGAGATATGGATTTTTTTTTCTTGAATGCCGAGAAACGATGCCAACTTTGAAGAGCTCGACGTTCCCCTCGCTCCTTGTTCCCGACGGATGAAGGAAGGAAGGATAATAATCGAGCGATTGTTATATCTCTATATCGAGACAGATATTTGAGTGGCTGCACCCGAGGCCGCGTTGCATAAGGTCAAGCGTCATCGAGGAGAAGTAGTAATCGGAAGACGAGCCTCTATTCTCGCGAGAGAAAAGCCTCGGAGCTTCGTGATCTCGGCAGGAAAAAAGAAGAAAAAATAAGGCTTCGGGGTACGATGCGCTGTAGTTCAACTCGGCCGAGGAATGACATTCTTCAAGCCCACAGCGTATTATCTCTCGCCTCCGGCTCCAGCCTCTCGGCAATCAGGTCGAGCTCTTGTCTCCTCTGTATTACGATGTACCGCGACAATAGTGCGAGACAGTCCACTTGGCGAAAATATGGAAATCCCTATGGATTATAGGAACGATGGATAATATTATCGGTAACATTCTGCAATCTTTATAATAATTTTTTTTTTTTAATAAAAAAATTTTAAAGTACTATCCTAACATTTAAAAAATATATTTTTTTTCATTTACTTTTTTTTATCATTCCGTTATTATACTTTCGTTATAAAAATGACGACGCAATTCGTGTCGAATCGTTTTCGAGTATTATCCGATTTCCTTTGGGAAACGAAAAACCGACGAAGAAATTCGTGGAAGTTTCTAAAAAAGAAAGAAAAAAAAAATAAAAAATAACAGCTACATCAACCCACAAGGGAAACGTTAAAAATAGCTCCGGGCGCAATAGTACTGAAAGTACCGATAGCGTAGAATCGATACGCCTCAACTTTTATTTCAAGATCGACAGACCCGGCACACGTGACTGTGTGTATAATTCCCAGAGACTGCCGATGTCCGCAGTCCCTTGGCAATTTCGCCGCAAACGAGATTGGAAATTTAACTCGATCTCGATCGATGGGGCAGATACCCGGGCGCGTAGCCGCGTATTGAGAGTACTGTCCGACGGCATTGTGCATACACGACGTATCCGCGGGTATTCTCGCGTCTTCGATACGCTTGGGAAATGGACGTCAGAGTGTTTCCACGTCGTTGAGACGGAGAATCATTCACTCACCGGTTCTCGTTCGCGCACACAGGGGAGACGAACGGGAGAAGAGAGGACTATCATTTATTAGTCGGTGTCCCGCGAGCTCGGGCTATGGACTTGGAAACTTCGAACGCCCGGTGAGTTATGGCTCGTCTGTGGATTAAATGCTCTCTCGGTTTCGACGAGAACGCGAAGGGATAAACTCCACTGGACTCGAATTACCCAGCCCGTTATCTATATGGCATAGAAGGAATACACAAGCGCTCTGTATTACGTATATGTACTATTCATATGTGTATATGAGGCGTATTATGGAGGGTAGGGACGATGCGCGGGAAGAGGTTCACCGGTTCGAAGATTAGGAATCCGGGCAGAAGAGACCGACCGAGCTTGAGCTTATAGCTTCGCAGGGGAGAGGACCTGGCATGAACGTTTACCAACCAGCCCGAGGTGCCGCGAAACGGGTGTAACGAGGCCTGTAAGCGAATTTCCAGTCACTACGCGATCCCTCCATGCACCCCGACTGTATGCCTTTCATACGGTGTACTATACTCACTCATACGTATGTGTACTACACGAGCGAGCGCTACGAGCGAATCAGACTCGATACTTCAGCGACGATACACTCCGAATCGAATCATCTTTGCAGATGAGCGAACCTGGAGGGTGCAGCTGTGATTAACTCGGATATCAAAGGACTGATATTTGACGATTAGTTGGAAAAGTTCTGTATTTAATCTTCATCAAACAAATATCTAAACAAACATTCTTTTTATTGTTACTATTATCAGACGCATAATGATGATAATCACAATATGAAATATTTATAAAATTGTTTTGTGGAGTTTAAAGACAAAATGGGAAAAATCTGGAAAAATCAATGAATAATAATAGCATTTAGAATAAAATATGGATGAAAGGTACAGTTCGTCGGATTTGTTCAAACTTTTATTCAAAGTGCATCGAACATTAATGTTCTTTTAGCACCTTCCGTACCGTTGATTTTTTCAAGATTTTCATTCCATTAAGAGTTTTCGAAATACTCTCTGAAATTCACTTTTATCTGAAAATATAACGATGCCCACTCCTTAAGATAATGTGAAACAACCGCCTTCCAACCCAACCTCCGCACTCAGTCGATAAAAAAAACCGTAATGCAGTTTTTTCTACGTTGCGGAAATTTCAGGGTTGAACGATAATAGAATACAATTTTTCTTATTAGTTCTGCAGTGGCATTTTATTTCCCTCGCAGAGCAACATTTTTCGCGTCCTCGAAGAGGGAGCATTAGCGTTTTTATTACCAAACCGCCCCCGAGGCTTCACATGCCCTTAAATGCCGCGGTAACGCTCATTAACGGAGATGACGCGCTGCTCTCTCGGATTCGAAATTAAGGATAAGCAGATATTCATAGTACATTGATATTCTCGTCTGCTCTAAGAGTGCACGTGTATGTGGTCTAATGTCGTTTTAACGAGGTCGTTTCTCAAAGACGTCGCACGACCCTTTTGGTCCGCGAGCCGTGCCAAAACTAAATGGTTCTCTTTCGTCCTCTGCGCTCGCGTTAACGTACCTTTGATTCATTCTCCAAATCTGAGGGATTCGCGCACGCTTTCGACCGCGAGCTTTACATCATTCCCTGAATTCTGCGCGAAAGCTGCTTCGCGACGAGTTCGAACTCGACGATGTTTTCATGAATTATTCAACCTCTGTCCGCCGTGATTAAATAATCAAAGCGATTTTTCGCTTTTTATCTCGCAACACAAAACAAATGAGCGAACTGCGAACAATCGAATAATGCCCGATTTACGTGGAATGAAAAGTGAAGAGTCACTCGACAACTTTCGAGTTTCCTAATGAATTTACGGAATTTATTTTTACGGAAAAAAAAGTAGGGCGAATAGCTGAAGTATCAAGATTTCCATATTTCAAGCTTGACTGCACAGTGGGGGGGAAAAAAATGGGAAAGTTTGAATATGAAATCCTCCGAGCGTTCTTCACATTTGGGTCACTCGGAGTGCAGGAATACACGGGTCCATATATATTTCGAGACCTCATGATACGACTTTTTCTCGTGACCTCCGGCATTTGGCTTCCATACCGTCGGTCGTCGAAGGACTTTTAGTTATTCTTGGATTCAGTAAAAATTCATCGCTCCTCTGCTCTGTCTCTCTCTCTCTTTCTCCCGCTGGAATGGAAACGACAATCGGCGAATTAAGTATTCTACCCCACATTCGTCGCGTCCCCGGAGTGCTCGCAGCGAGAGAAATCCGATGGAAAATTTATCGGCGAAATTCGCGTTTACCAAAGTCGTCGATGAGAATGAGCGAAGCTCGTGGAAAAGCTCATCGGCGAGATCCATCAGCGAAATTAGGCCACTCTCTCGTTTGCCTCTGCCGCCCACGTACGGCCGAGGATCCGATGGGCTATTCGAGATATTTACGAATATCGCGTCGAAGGGAAACCGGACGAATGAAGGGCCGACTTGTTGACCTCGATGTTCGGGCCGGGAAATAAACGCATCGAAGAGTTCGGAATGCGTGATCGAGCGTCGATATTCTGACGATGGTGAATTTGTCGTCAGTGAACACACGCGGATCGGTTCGGCGGAAAGGTGAATAGGTCGTCGATCGGGAAAGAGTCGAAAAGACCTTTTCGCGAATGGCATTCGCTCGTTCGATTGGCCCTCTCGCCATTCGCCGGATCAAAATTCCAACGGCGAGAATTTCCGTTGTTCCATTGTCGCCGGTGAACGTTCGTAATTTTCAGCTTTTACAATGAGATAATACGTCGGGTTGAATCGACCCGTTAGCCGACACGCGAGATGTAACCAGCGAATTTCGAACGACGCACGGCGCGACGACTATCGCTCGTCTGTGTGTACGTCGATTGCACGGAAAAAGGGACAATGCACGCGCCCGAACGAATATGCAGGGTGCAGGGATGCAGACATTCATTGTGTCATTTATGCGACGCGTAGAATCCAAACCCCTCACGCCCCCTCCCCGCTATCGACAGTGTATACGCGAAAATTGCAAATTCCAATGATCCGGAATCAAAGGTTGTTAATTCGCATTCTGAACGTAATGAGGGTCGCAAATTTAGCGACGAATGCGAGATACGAAATTCCGGACAACAACGCTTTTCAGAAAAATGCTTTTTCGCTTGAAAGTTGCATTTGAAACTTTCCTCGAAACCTTTTGTTAAAAATACTTTTGAAACTTTTTTCGAAAAATACTTTTTAGATTTCGCTTTACGATTGTTTTTCGTCCGATTTCAATTTTCATTATTAACCTTCCTGTCTTTGCCACACTGTTCCTTGCATTTTCATAATTTTTGTAAAATAACTTTAGTATCCGTACCAATATTTCGTTCAGCGGTGAAAATTTACAACGTTTTCGGACGATTATTCAATGAAAATTGTTGCAAATGGAAGGGGCGATTTTTCGGAGTTCCAAAAATGTTCTCGCGGAATGACGAGATTAATCTCGACGAAAGCCAGACATGCAGAATATCGTTAAATCATCGAACGTATACACACATCGGACTATCGGGTTATTTCCTTCAATATACGCGAAATACGTGGTTCGTATTCGGAAGCGTAATGACCGGTTGTTTAGAAGGTACGCAAAGGAAATTAACATGCTGGACACAACACGATTCTGTTTCCAATTTCATCCCGTTTGGTTCTCGGTCGTAGCGCGCCATACATATACATATACGCAGAGTTGACAGTGGCCGTTACAGTGTATCACTGTACATATGTATGAATTTACGTTATCGGATGGCATCCCTTTGACACAGAGGGTGTGGGAATGAGGCGGTACCGCGGCATGCGTCGATGTACTCTCGCTCGCTCTCCCTCGGCAGTGTCAAACTTCTCTCTACTCCGGTCGTTCAACGTTCCCTCGTAATTCATCGATCGAACGGAACCATGGAAGAGGGACATTGGCAGTGCGCGGAAACGCGTTTCGGCGGATTCGGACGAGAGGACACGCCGAGGGAGCTTAATGCCGGAGAAAAAGAGATGGAAATTTTCGGCGGATCGGCGACGGGAGCTTCGATCGATCCGGGCTATAAGCCGTTTATATGCTTTGGGGTATATATATATGTATATACCCTTATGTATACCACTGTAGTGAGTGTATATAGTACGTTTTGACAGACGTGAAAGGTTCCCAAAGTGGGTGGGGATTTAGCGTCCGTTTTCGACTATCATTCCGGCTTCCGGTCAACGATCGACGAAGCGAATGACCGCTCGGCCGGTGCCAACGGGACTCTCTCGACGTGCTTCATCAAAATCACCTCGGTTCGATAACGCGAGTGTGTCGTTACCGCGATATTTCAATTATTATTGTGGGTGGCCAACGTCCCCGTACCTCCCCCCCTTCCAATCCCGGTAAGCTTTCGGGAGAGCCGAGCTCTTGCCCAAATTTCCGGCAGCTCTACGAGATACACACGTAACGATACAAATTGCAACGCATCGCCAAAGTATCGTTCGTTGCTGCGAAATTGAAAAACGGGGTACGAATTTGTACGCGAAGCTCGTTTGTCCGCGAATCCGTCAGGATTGGCGGGCGTACGAGGGATCGCGATCAACGGGGCTCGGTTGTCGAGGCTTATAATAGAATCAACGTTTGAATTGTAAATCATAATCGGGGATATTCAACGGGTAAAGAAAGATTGGATTCGATTGATTTTTTATTTTTGGGACTTCCTTTGTGATATGATTAGACTGATTTTCATTTCGTTTCAACTCAATATTCGACAGACGGCGAGAACACTGTGTGTTCTATCAGGCTTTATATTGGATCGGGCAGGCTCGATATAAGCCTCGAAGACAGATACGAAAAGCTGAGCCAGCCAAATCGCTGCTGACACCTCAACCACCGATTCAGCTGGAAATAATTTTTTTTTCATCATTTTTTTTTTCCATACACAACAGCTCGGACGTTGCGCAATAATGAATTATCGACTACCTCATCCGGACGGTATCAAGCTTGGGGGGCAATACACATTTCAGGAATATCAAATTAAACGGTGCAGATTTATTTATAATACATTATTATCATCGCGCTTATTATTCATGAATGGAATTTATAAATGAGTTTACCGAATTTAATTTGATATCCTTCCATTAATATTTGATATGTTGAATAATAATAATGATATATTATTATTATTATTATTTAAAAATAATTATATAGTTGACTAGATTACTAAACCTTCAAGAACATACATGAATTATAGATATTTGAAAACTGATGAAAAAAAAAACGTAGGTAACGTCTCATTAATAAATAACTTTCCTAAAAAAGGATTCGAACAGCGAATTCTATTGTTATGCAGGAATAAGATATAAAAGCAATACTAGTTGTTTTTAATATTTGTTTATTTAATTCATCAATAATTCCACGCAATCTCATCTGATTATCCCGAAACTGTGAATACCCAGTGCATTAAAGCGATTGAGGAAAAAGTGAAATTGATAGTTCGAAATGTTTAGTTGCTGATTACCTGTTTTACTTTTTCCTGTTCTACGGAACAATGAAACTTGGGATTTCCGTTGAAGCATTCGCGAAGCTCTCGTCGTCTCGACGATGAAACAAATTGCGTCTTGTGACTTTTGCGAGATGCTCATTATCGGCGTCTCGTCGTCCAAATTTATTCGGCAAGTAGTTTCGCGTACTCGCAACAGTGTCGCGGAGGGCAAGAGATTGGTACGGGATGTATTTCTGTGGAACTATGACGAGGACAAGTTGTGAGAGAGTTATAGAGTAGCTCGAGTCTCGAGTAGCATGAGAGTACAAGTAGTCCTCGAAACCCGAAGAGGTCGAGAGTCGAATGAAGTTCGTACGAGCACCACTATTCCCCGTATATACAAATGGAATTTCTACCGAGGAAGAGGAGGAGGAGGAGGACGGGGGCGAGGAGGAGAGTTTGAGTGTATAGTGGCTGGTGTGCGCGGTATATGTCGAACAATCCTATTCGCACTCGATCCGATGAGAAGCGGATGGAGGAGCCAGATACAGCCGGAGAGATATAGATTCTTATTTCCTACTCGATGCTCTCGATGGCTCGGAGCGCGTATCGAGACTCTCGGCTCTATCGGCAGCTCGCTTTCGATCTTCGCCGAAATTGACGTGAGAGGATCCGACCTCACTATTGGCTAACGCACGTACTCGTCCCGATATCCCGATGGGAGATGAAGAGCCGCGAGAATCCCGAGATGAAAATATAGACATTGATCCCGTGAAAAAAAAATGAGACGCAAATTAATTGAAAATACTCTCTTTTAAGAAGAAAAAAAGGGCATAATTCGATATTTACAACGCGAAATATTCTCTGGTATAATTATCGAATCAAATCTGGAATTGGAGCATATTTCGGTGCAGTATTAATCGGGGAAAGAGAAGTATATAAATAATTTAAAAGCTCGGAGAGAGAGGCATTAATACGAGTTAGAAGTGTGTGTGTGAACTACCTCGTGAAAGGTTAATGAGCAAGGGCAGAGAGTAAAAGGTGAAAGAATTTGAAAAATTAAAATAAATAAAAAATGAAGAGAAACGAGAGAGGGTTGCTGAATTAGCGTGGCCATCCCCATTCGCTCGGTCCCAACTTTCGGAGCGGAGTGACTGCTGAAAATCGGTCGGTTTCGCGAGGCAAAACGAACGGCTACCCTTCCATCACGCATCGCTGGCTCCGCGTCTCTATTTTACTCTGTTTCACGGTTTTCGTTTAATGTCCCGCTCGGACGAGGCAAAAAGGGGCTGCGTTGTCGAAAACTCCCCCTAGCCACGGCGGCGTTGCTGACCCAACAACGGCGGCGTTTCGCAGGACGAAGGGTGGCTTTCAGTGTTATTTTTCATTCGACAGTGGAACCTACGCCAGTAGGAAACGAAGGGTCGAGAAACCCAGAACACTTGATCTCTCTCGCGTGTGAGGACTCGCCGACCGGAAATACGAAACGACTATAACTCTTGTAGGCGGTCTTCGCCTCTCCGCCTCACGCGCACCACACACCGTGAAGATAAAACGAAATAGGCTTGGATCATTATTTCGCACGAATCGACAGCGGTGTCTTGCAGATAAAAATTGATTAAAGTGGTTGAATAAAAAACAAAAGAATGTACAATAGTTTATGACTTGTGGTTGAGAATAAGACACATTATTAATTTGCTGCCAAATAAAATCAATTGGGTGATTATTTAATTTTATTATTATTGAAATATTAATCCTTTTTTTACGCTTATTATGTAAGCTAAATATTCAATAGTAAAAAATCATTTGATCAGTAAACAATTTTTGTCCTTTATCGTCATATTTCGATTTTTAACTATAAAATGTTTCATCGCTATGAAGAAATTTACCAGCGAGAGCATTGCCATAATTTTGCTCTTTTCGTTTCACAGTGTATCGAAATTGTGGAAAATATTAATAATTCTCCCCGACCATTTTGCGAACCCGCCGATCTTTTAATTCGCTCGTCATTTATAAATGCCATCGATTTACGAGGGTAATACGATCGTATTACCAAAATGATAATTCGTAGCGATAATAATACTCGCAATGGCGCGCACCGGCCGAATTTAATCTCGGTCGTAAACTGCAATTTATTCCTCTCGCGTTTATTCTTTTTTCGGTTACATTTACAACGACATACAAAGCTTCGGCAGCGACATCGAGAGTCGGCAGACGGGCGTTTGTGTGTGCGTGCGTGCGAAACTCGGTGCGAAAGAGGATCGGATCTAATGGGTGTCGACGTTTATCGGTAAATTTAATATCATTACGATGTGTAGGACACGGGTCACAATGTAGCGCTGAGGCCCCTCGGAGCCAGAGGTGCTAATGGCATTAACCCCAGCAGAGACAACAGAAACTACGTGCGGGGATACGCGCTTTCTCGTGTCACAGCATCGCCTGCAGATGCACCGACGGCCGTGGTGTTAACATGACGGACATACGCGAAATAAAATTCTCGGCGTATGTAGCTCAAAAAAACACAAGCGATTCGTATACTATCGTCTCTATTGGTTCGGGCACCGAAAAAAAAAACAAATTGTTTCTAATCAGCACAAAAAAAGAATTTCAATTAACTCGCCATTTGATAAGGATCGAAAATATCTTTGTCGGAAAATATATTAGGTTTCTTTAGACCATATCTCTGCAAATATATACAAATATAAGAATTCGTATAATTCATCATTTAATTTATTATTATTGTAATTATACATATATTATGTTCTTTTTCAGAAAAATTATTCCGGTTCCATTGAAAAGCATTCGAAATTCCCTCTGAATCCTACTTTCGGCTGGGACTGCAGCGAAACGCTGTCCTTGAGCAATTTTATTCTTGTAATTAAAAATATTTATTTATCCGCGAGAATATTTTTTTTTTGCGTGAAAGTGTTTGCTCATTAACGTCGTTGAGAAAAAAAAGTTCCGAGCTTAAAAAAAGATGTGCTACTTTATTCGAGCACACAAGACGTTTATAACCGTGTCAGTGTTACGTAGTACACAACAATTTTTTTTCTTTCTTCAACGTGTTCATTCAACCCCAATTGTTCATTCATTGAAGCCTCAACCGTCCCGGGGTAGAATATCGCGCAACGGTGTAACTGCGGTATATTGTAAAAAACGGGAGAAGCTCGTCGACGTGCGAGAAGGGCAATCAGTGGAAATAATTGTTCGCCGAGTCGCGCGGCGTCGGGACGTTTTACCTCCGAGTTGGTTTTTCCTTCTTTTTTTTCTCTCCAGCCAGTAGAACGAGAAAATTGCAGCTAGACAACAAGCGAAAAAGATTCTTTTACTCCTCGCGTGTCTCTCATTTTACCGCCTCGACCTCACTCCCGCTTTGTTTTTATCTCATTTTTTCCTTCCTTTTTCGCACGATCGCGAAAGCAATTTTCTCGCGTCGCGTCAAGACCTCTTTATTTCCGGTTTTGTTCTCAACGAAATAACGCGTAGCGCGAATAAAGCAAATGAAGAAAAAGTGAAAAGACGTTTTCAACGCCTCGCCGAGCGGAATTGTTCGGTAACCGTGAACTCGCGGACGCGACGAGACTCGAGGTTGAATGTCGAGACGGGTGGAGAACAAATTTTCAATCGAACCACTCGATCGTTGCTCATCGAGGCGCACTCGAATCGAGCGGACTTCTCGACGGTTTGTCGCTGTCGTCATTGCTCCACCGGGGCCCGGTGTAGTAACGAAGCAGTTAAGGGGCCGCGTCTAAGCAACGTCGAGAGAGCCGAAACGTCGGAGGGCTCCGGACTTTCGCGAAGCCGCGAAAACCGCAACTAAGCCGATAAACTCCGGCGAACTCGTCACCGGAAGGCTGGCTCTCGATCGCTCACTCCATTTGTCTCTTCTACCTTCGTTTCTTCTCCCTCTCGTCCTCGTCCCAATCTATTTCACCCTCGTCTCGTCGTCATTTTCTCGCTTGCGTTACAGCGAGTTTCTATAAGCTCTTCGGCATCGATCGCGAGACATCGACGAGCGTCTCTGGCAAAGACTATTTTTCTCAATTTTTTGTTTATTTCCTTTTATTATTATTTTTCAAAAAGGCGCACAAGAGAAGCTTTTGCTACATAAGTCGAGCGGCAATAGGAGCATTATGTGTATGCGATGAGATATAAAAATGTAAGAAGGATAGAAGGACGAAAAAGGGGCGAAGGGTTCATTCCTTTTTACTTTTTGTGCGCATTTCTTTCCTTTCCCGAGACCGCAGAACGCGCCTCGTACTACAATGCGAAAGAAAGAAAGAAAAATGATGAAAACAAGAGTCAAAACAATTTTTCTTTTCACTTTCGTGGAGCGTTGGGGGCTTTCACGACGGATCGATTGGACTCGCGAGCGAGCGTTGCAGGACGAACGAGGGTATAAACTTCGGGAGAAAACATGGAAATGGAAAGCTCCCTTGCAACGCAACTCTGCATTTTTTTTCCTTCCTCCTGTCGCGCGAAGCGAGCTCGACGCAATGCTTTTCTCTCGTCGAGGATGATGGAAAATATTTTTCTTCCGCGTCTACTTCTCGACTTCGGGTATTACGGATATATACAGAAGAGGAACCCGAGCGGCAACGGAAGAGAGAGAGGGGACGGGTCCAGGGGTCGTCGGGCTTAATGCGAGGGAAACGTCCGTGATTTTATCTCCGTGGAACAACGTTGTTAAGATGATGAATGTGGAAAAGCTTCCACGTGGGCGTTACGCAAGCCACTCCGTTCTGCCGCCACCGACGTTTCCGCGCTTATAAGTACACAGGAACGTACACTGTGAGAAAAAAATAAATAATAATAAATAAAGGAGGACAAAAAACGAGGAATAAACCGTTGCGGGAGAAATGTGCTTCTGTTGTACGTCCGAGAACCGTGATAGTTAATTCAACTTCCAGCGGTGAAAAAACTTTGTACGCTGAGTTAAATTACGATTAATCATTTCCGAGGCACAAGAAAAAAGTAAACAAGCGAATCGCCGGATTAAATGAGTAATGGATTTTTCTCTCTGTTTTTTTCATGGCGCAGTTGGACAATTAGCACGGAAAACATTGGTGCGGAGTAAATTTTGAAATTCGAGCATTTTATATATCATACTTTATATTTTATCCTCATATTTAAATTTCACTTTTTATATTTTTTGAAACTTCAACTAAAGCGATAAGTTCTTCGTCGGAACAAAAACGAAAATCGTTTAAATATTCACATCTTCGTCGTAGCCATAAAAGGAGCGAGTCAACTTTTGAATAATTCCAAAACTTTGCGCTCGCTCGAAAAATGCAAGAATGATTTTTCATTTTTC
Organism: Ischnus inquisitorius; assembly: GCA_963924025.1. Taxonomy (NCBI): domain Eukaryota; kingdom Metazoa; phylum Arthropoda; class Insecta; order Hymenoptera; family Ichneumonidae; genus Ischnus; species Ischnus inquisitorius. The sequence goes on from OZ001250.1 coordinate 12,726,679, forward strand.
GTTGCTATGAAACTTCTTTTGCAGTTACCGTCTCATTCGCGCTAGAGCGCTTACTCGCGTTCACGAGGCTTTCTCCGTTGCGATCGAGGAAAGATTTAAGAGCTCGGAGGGTACAAATTACTCGAGGTTTCCGGCTCCTGGGCGCTAATCGAATTTCCCTTCCAGTCACCCTTCCCGCAACGAATCGAACGCTCGATCGTTCGCCAGTCCAGAATATTGGATCTTTTCAACGAGGCTACCAAACGAGCTACCGGAGAGAGCCAACGTCACCACGACGACCGCCCAGCCACCGTCTAGTCTCGGACTAACGGCCGACTTCAACGGGAAACCGCATCGGCAATTCCGCTGCTTGCCGGTATCGTCCGCGCGTACGCGATCGTCGTGTTTTCGTCCCTCGGGCACGCCGGAACAATGAAAACCACGTGTGAGCGAAAAAAAAAGAAAAGAGAGCAGAAAAGAAACAAACGCGAGGATTACACAGAAATCGACGACGCCAGACGGCACTCTGGATCGCCGAGTGATCGAAAATTCGATATATCGGAAAAGATAAAACGCTCGTGAGCCCGTGAGAGAAGTCGTATTAACCCCAACAGGGTCCTCGCCGAGAATCCAATTCGATGAAATAAAAAGAAACTAAAATGGAAAAAAAATCACCGAGAAATACGAGACGATATCGACGTGGCGATATTCGAATATTGGCTTCGGTGATGTCGTTCGTAATAATACCGGAGCGCGGAAGCAGTAATGGCTCAGTCGTGCGAGGTAGATCGGCTTAATACAATTTCCTACAACTGCTAAGTGTCCCTATTCGCGGACTCCGCATCGCCGCCAGCTTTAAGTTGGCCGGTTTACAGTCCGACGGACCGACGATAGAGATAGCAACGAAGCCATACCATATTCCTCCGCAATCTATACAATAACCGTTCGCGCAACGATGGTGAAGGAAAAAAATAAAAATTCACTGCAACATTCGGTCCAGCAATATCCTTGGTTATATAATATGTATCCTACCTAGCATATACATATACACATAAGCGAAACCGTCGCCCCATCATAAAAAAAAATCTTTTGTTGATTACTTGGCGGCGAATCGCTACGACGTCTTTCGATATTTGTCGAATAACCTTTTTCGCAAATGGAAGAATCTCATCGCGTGGATGAGAGAAGATATCCAAATTCTATGCGGGCGAGTCTGATCAAGTAGAGATTGATTGCGCGGCAAGCGAAGAGTTTATCGTTGGTAGGAAATATTTTTGTTTTCATACCAGAAGCAGAATAGAGGGATGATGATGGGAGAAAAAAAAAGAGACAAAAGTTGTTTTAATTAATGCGAAGATACACGGCGCGGTAGACGAGAAACTAATGGAGAAGCGGCAGTGAAAAAAGCCGGCGATGTTCAGACGGACGGAAAAGCACTGGCCTGAGTCTATTTCGCGTAATCAGCAGCCGGTTTGCCGACCGGCTAAAATCCGCTGTCGGGAGAGCGAGAGAGACGACAGCTCTCCGAAAGCCGTAGTTACAGTAACGAAGAGAGCCCATCGTACACTCGGTACACCGGTCTGTTTGACTATGCAATTCCGGAGAGCCTTGTTGACTAACTAGACTTTTTCACGCTCGAACTCAATTACAAATAAACAAAAGATCAAAATTCTCTTAAAAAGAAAGGGATTAAAAGAGAATCAGATATAACAAGAAGTAATAATGCATCGATAGACATGATGGAAGTAACAAATATAAATCAGTCTTTTTTGGTTCATCGTTTTTCTATACGAAATCCAATACGACATTCGTCACTTCGCTTCATGAATATGGAAAATGACAAAATCCAATTAGCAGTAATTAACTCGTATCAAATAAACTCTTTTTACAATCACAATCCGCCAAACATAAATAAACAAAAGCGAATGAAATCGTTTTTTTTTTGTGTTCTTAAAATCTTTCTATGTTTTCGTGATGAAAAATTCAAAATTACACAATTATACTATGGACAATCAATTAGTATCAAATGAGCTCTACAGAAAGCTTCATATTCCAATCAGAATAAAAAAAAGCGATGTATTAATTATACGTTTTTAAATCGTATCTCTGTATTAAAATCGATCTCATCGCCGCTTTATCTCCATGAAAAATAAGAGACAGCAATAAATATACTTCATTTATTTGTTTATTTTTTCGAAGTGACCGACGAGGAGCGAAACGGAGTTAATGATACCGTTCGATTAATTATCCCGAACGGGTCGACGTCAGACGATTCCATGGCTAATTATTTCGTGAGATTGACGTTACAATTAGGACACCGAAATTGGTCAAAGTAACTCGAGCGAAGCGGGAATTGCGCCTCGTACCGATATACATGTATACACGTCCGTGTCACTGTACGTATAATCTACCGTAGTGAAGCAGAAGAGGAACGAGAGTGCAGTAGCATTGAGGAGAGGAAATGCAAGCCCGGTCGACAGGGGTGGGCAGAGAGACGGGGGGACGAAGGAAGGCTTGCGGGGGTGGTGGTTCTGGGGGTAGGAATGATGGAGAGATCGATAGATACGTGTACTACACGACGTATCGTACATAACATAATGTAAAGGCCTTTATGAAACGTACAGAGATATATGGAGATTGGACACGACGTTACCTGCAGTATAATGCAGCATCGTCTCTACACAAGCTCGACACATACATACATAATAGGTGCTATGTATCAAGTGGCGAGGACAGTAATCGACGTCGTTCCATATATGTATTGTATAATACCTAAGCCGATACATATGTATGCGTAGGCGTATAGAAATGCCGAAGGCGAAATCAAGCATTGACGATCAGGAATAATATAAACACGGATACGCGCACGGGGAACCGCAAGCGCGCGTTGGTCGGCCGTGTGTCGAGGCGAGATTACGTCGAAGATCGATCGAACTTCCGGTCATGCGAAGGGATCGAAAGACTCGAGGGGTGAGAGCCGGGAGAGGGAGAAAGAGCGCGATCTGCACCGCGGCGCATGTATTAAACGCGGAGAACGCATTATTCCGTAATACGCCCGGCTGCATCCGGCATTATCGGAAACTCGTTCAACACACGTACAAGCCCGAAATCCACGTAGACGCGAACGAGAGAACTGGAAATTCTGTTTCCGTTTTCGCGCACTGAGTCCACGGGACTCCTGGACGATGCGAGGGTGATGAGAAAACAGAGAAGGTATCTTTTGATGTTTCAGGAGTTAAATTGTTTTAGGATACGACCTTTCGTTTGTCGAGGTCTGTTTTTACTCGGCTGCAGGAGTGGAGCGGAAGATATGGATACGAAGGGGCTCTCGTGGAATCGTTGACCGAACGAAATTTCCGTTAGCTCATGCTCGATTGTTCCGAAAACAAAGGGGGGACAAGTCGGACGTGCATTGAGAGAAGAACGGGAGAATTTACTCGACAGACATTGGGCTTATCGCCGGCGAATTGTTCTCCAAGTTTGACGCGACGCCTCGTAACATACGAAAGCTGATTAAATGAGAAAAAGAAAATTTCAATTTGTCTCTAAAGGTCGCAAGGTTTTTAATATCGAAAAAACGACAGAGCTTTTTATTGGAATTGACCGTAGTTAAGGAACTATATAATGTCTTAGAGACTTTGCAAAAGTCTACGCAAAATAACATTGTTTTCTTGTTAACTTTTGTTTTTTCGTCAACGAAACTTTTGAGACAATGTTCTGCAGAAAAAACGTTTGACTCTGTTACTGATGCGAAGGCAACGTCTTTTCAAACAACGAAGGCGAACAACAAACAGTTTGCGGCAAATGACGAACTATGTAATAATGTCTTAGAAAGTTTTGATAATTCTACAGAATGAAAAAACTTTTTTGTTTTCAAACCTCCGACAGGCCTTCTAAGATACAGTTTTGGAAAAAAAGTAATGAGCCCAATGTTAACGTTTTCTTCAAATAATCAAAATTTAAAAAAAATTATATAAAAAGACTTAGATTTTTTTTACTGTTTCTAACGATCGCACAGTTTCGAATTCGTAAAAACACCGAGTGATTAATTGAAACTGTCTCGACGGTAATTAAAAATACGACTCGGAATCGTAGAAAATTTTAACAATTCAACACAACGAAGATGTATTTTTATTAATTTTTTTTCAACTCGTCGACAAAACTTCTGAGACAAAGTTGTGAAGAAGAAAGATGTCTAGTACACATATAGGTGCTGGCTCGTCTGCATCGCAGGGCCCCAGGTAGTGGAGATATAGATAGAGCATGGGGTGCATTGTGCTCTCGTGTTTCAGTGCAGAAGCAGCACGCGACCAGAAGCAGAAGCGGCAGCAGCAGCAGTAGCAGCAGCACGCTTGAGCCTCAGTCGAGAGACGATCGATAACTCGAACTCTGAGGGTCTCGTACGGGTCGGGTGAGACGCAAGACGTCGCACCAGCGACCAAGAAGAAGCTTCCTCTCTCTCCTCTCAGTAGCGAAAGGACGAAGGGGAAAGGCTTGGGTAGAGAAATCGGTGTACCAAATCCATGGGAAGACACGGAGCGCTGGCGGCTTCGTCATGGTAACGGCGGAAGCTTATATTCAGTTTATTCCTCTTAGTCAAGCAGCGAAACCTTAAGATGTTTAAACGAACGCGCCACTTCCGCCTAATGAGAAATCTCACATTTTTCCTGCTTTTTCTTTTTTTCCCCGGACAGCTTTTTTACCCTCAAAAGCCGTCCGGGGACAAAATTAACGTCAGCTTTACAGTAGTCCGGTAGAAAGCCCGATGTAATTTCCCTCTGGAGATGTACCGCGTTGGCTCTCCGTCGCCGGTATTCGAGAACGAATTAATAACGTGAAAAGCGAAAGAGGCGATGAAAGGAAAAGTGAGAAACGAAAGTAAAACGCGACGAGCGACCGGCGCGATGTAATTATTTTTTACAACCCTGTGCCCGCCTTCGAAGCTCGACGAGTCCGAGACGACCCCGCGCCGGCTCGGTGATACCCGAGACTAAAATTTTACGACCATCGGCGCTTTCAAATCCTCCGCGACACACGCTCTCGTCATTTCACTCTTCGAAACGCGAGAAAATTCAATTCTATTGGTTGCAGATGTTAAATTAATTAATCGTAATTACTTTTTTATGAAAAAAAAAAAAAAAGAAACTATTTTTATAGGAAAACTAAAAAGTTTCGATGCTCCAAGAATTTACGGCTCTATTTATAAATTCGAGTATCCAGAGACACTCGAAATAAGTCGTCGACGTACACGATTCCGTTACAAATAACTTATACGTACCGAGTTGAGAATTATTATCGTGGCTCCTCTCGCGATCCAATAATTCTCGAGAATTTCAATTCGGAGACATTTCCCCGGGCGCCGTTTGCTTTTCGGGAGAAATTAATTTAATTAAAATGTGGAGAGAGGGTACGTGAACCGTGCTCTGTCTCTGTGATCGCGTCGCGAAAGTGTGTGTGTGTGTGAGCTATGAAATTAAAGCTCCCAAAGGACGACGAAGGGTGTAATCGCTGGGCGAGGTAAGAGAAGGAACAACGGACGAACGGTTTGTTGAAAGTGTCCAGGCGCTACCGAGCCTCGCTCGCAGTGAATAAGATCCGTGGATATATATTCTATATATCCATCTATATACCTTCTGTATATACACATATATACTTGGCAATATTATATCTATGTCTATCGGTGAAGCACCTAAACGAGAGAGCATGAACGAATGGCGAAGAAACGATTTTCATCAAGGTTCAGGCTCGTTCCTCTCGTTTTCCACGGCAAAAGCGTTTCTCTCGTACAAAGTCGATCATTCTCTCGTCTCCCCGCCGAGATATACCGCAGACGGACCACCGGTGCACCACTTCCGGTTCCTCCTAGCCGGGGAAAAGGAAACGCCTCTTCACTAGCCATCGCCAGGGCTTTCTGTCGCTTTTGCCTCTCTCTTTATCTCGTTTCTACCTCTTTTGCCGCGGTTATTCCGAGCCACGCGGATTCTTTATCCGCTCGTCTCCACAAACCCTCATGGGCCACCGTTGAGATATTTAAGCACTCGCAACGAAGGAAGGTACTCGCGGATTTTCTTTTTTCTGTTTATCGAATTGAATGGGGCAAATTTAATAGACTTTTTCTGAAAACTGACCGGTAATTATCAGAGTTGTTGGGCTCGCTGATTCAGAGTTCATAGTCGATTGAATGAGTACTCCAACTAAGAAATAAAGGACCGCTATTCAAACGTTTCTCAAATTATTGGAATTTTTATATACACATCGGATTTTATGTAGTTCACCTTATACAGAGTAATTATCAATCAATATGCTAACTATTTTTTTAAAATACTTTCATTAAAAAATATACTACTAAAACAAATGAGAACCTTTTTAAAAAAAATGTATAATAGTTAGTTTTTTATTCAAGTTATTTATTGACTCGATATTCTTTGTGAAAAAATGATCATAATTTTTTGAAATGTATGGCAAATATGAGAATGCTCGGTTAAACAATTTTTAATGAAAAACTCCAGTAACGAAAGATTCATCTTATTTTACTCCGACTTTTTTTCAATGTTTCCACGCGAGAGATTTGAACTCTGCGCTCAAAACTCGAAGAAACTGAATTTCGTAATCGACGCGTCCGTGGCACGCCGAAAGACCTTCGTGAGCACGAAGGAAAAAAGGGGAACCGGAAGGCGAATGCGGTCGACAAATTGTATTCCCGATGAATCGTAAATTCTGCATGAACGGGAGCTACATTCGCTCAAATTCACGAATAAATTGTCGGCATTTACGACGGGCGAACGACTGCGGGACTATGGAGGACAAAAAAAAAGAGGTCGGAACGAGAAGAAGAAAAGGTGCATCGCAATTTGGTTCGAAAGAGCGGAAAATAGAGCGGGTAGAATTCATTCGTTAACCAGAAGGGATGGGGAGCGTAGACGACGAGAGTCGTGATACCCGTTCGCCAAGTGGCCCCTATCTCTTTCCTCTCTCGCAGTGGCGTCATAACCTGGTAGTGGATAGTGGCAGTGGCCGTCGTGGTAGTAACTAACCACGACGACAGGAAACAGTATTCGCGATGACGCTGACAACAGCGCTCCGAGCGCATCCCCTATCGAGGTACCGGTGTGCTCTAACAACGGTAGCGAAGGGTGCACTTACACGAAGTCGAGCACCCTTCGTTGTAACAAAAATTTATGACTCGGAAGATCGTGACTGATAACGCGACGCGGGTCACGTTGTCCGCCCGACGAGAAGAACAAAACGCGGATAAGCGTCACTGTCGGTCTCGCGAAATTACCTCTACCGAGATATTCACCGACAAAATGCTTTCATAATTTCTTGGAGGCAATCTAGAATAACAGAGAATTCTTCCATAGCAACACCATCAAACTTTCCATCAGTTCGACAATTAAAAATAAAAATGCGATTCAGAAAATGTACTGACCAGTTAAGATTAGACGATTAATTAGACGATATCAAAGAAAAATCGGCGATTTAGAAAATCTGGTAAATTTGGCTTTAAAAGATACTTCTCGGCTCATTATAAAAAGGTATTGCGCATTTTCAAAAAATCTGAAATTTTCAAAATTCTAATGATCGATATTTTTTGTTTGTCATCGATAAATAATGCAAAGAAAATAATTTTCCGAGTTAGAGAATATAAACGTCTCCGTTTTAGAAAATGTCTCGACTGATTGATCAAGTACCGATTCATTGATTCTCACAAAATCTCGAATTTCCAAGTACTCCTATTCGATATACAGGAAAACAGCTAATCTTTCTAGAATTCAGAACATTTTGTAGAGCAGATGGAAGCGAGCAGTCGCGACAAAGGTGTCGTAATGATATACAGACGTGGATACAGTGCCGAGGATACGAACGGAGAGCGACTGCACTTACCAACGCATGTGGCCAACAGCCAAATAGCGACGAGGCACCGAGCAGCGGCGAACCTGAAAGCACAAAGTAGACGCAATTATAGTTGGATTCGTGTGAGAAGCGAACCGAGTGTGTTGAGGTAGTTGCACTTTGAGAGTCTGCGAGATACTGGAGTGCAGCGACGAGGGAGGGTAAGGGAAGGGAAGGGAAGTGAAGAGAAGAGAAGGAGGTTTTGGGTCTATACGTTCGGGCATCCACGATAGAGCCTCGTAAAAGCGAATTACACCCTCTGCCGCTGCGCGGATAACTCGGGATTTTCAACTTCGTCTCTCGTCCTACCACCCTCGATATATCTTTCTCATTTCTCCATTTCCCCCAGATGAGTCTATTCCGCTTCTTTCCGGCGTTAATCCAAACTTATCTTAAACTGCGATAAAGAAGAATCGTTACGGAGGCTGTGAGTTTCAAGGAAAAAAAGAAATTCAGCGGATCCGAGAGGCTGTAATCCCTTTTGTTTTTTTTTCTTCTTCTTCTTTTCCCACAGTCTCGTGCAGGTGAAATTTTTTTTATTGGAAATCGTTTCACGGCTCGGGCTGTGCGTTGGCCGATTTCTAGTTTCGAGAGGCGGTCAGCTCTCGTTTATCGATTCGGAGTTTTATTGACAGGAACTATATGTGCGGACGAACGGTTGACGTAGATTTTCAACGTTCAATCGGCGAAGGGTGCGATCCTCGAGATGATAAGGGTTTCCGGCATTGATTGGATACGCCAGGCTCTCCGAGATGAGCGTCGATAACAGATCCCGCTCGAGTGCCCTCTGTCCGGTCTACTCGAAGTATTTCAGCCCGCATGCGACGCGACGTGAAAATTATTTTCACACGAGAATTATCGGAGGTTCCTCATTACTTCGGGAATTCGGATTTGTCGGAATGAAAAAGCATCCAATTTATTTTAATAAATACGATAAATAATTGATGGCGGAAAGAAATATGATGGGCGGCTTCGCGGATCGAACTTTCGTCCGTTCGCGAGCTCGGGAGGATGATAAATATTTTATTAGTAAACCCCGTCGATGTAAGCTACTCGTTTTTTCTTCCTTTTTTCGCAATTCAAAATCGCATAAATAAATGACGAGAATTTGGAGGGATTGCACGAAAGCTCGTAAAGTCGACGGAAAGAGAGACCGCCGAAGCGCATTTCAAATCTTATCACGTCGCTATAAATTCAGCGTGACACACAGCGTCGCTAACCCGCTTAAAATTATAATTAATGCGCCCCCGAGGCGCCGTGTACATGAAACTCGGTATACTTCGTTCCGGTTACGAAATGATTCACAAGTACGCCGGCCGGCCGGAAGCTGAAGTTTTTCCATTTTTTTTTCAGATTAATCACAATCTCTGGAGAAAAAACGTCGTCCGGTAAACATATTTATATTCTACACGTGCTCCGAACGTAATAGAGTATAATATCGAGTTAAAGTTACTGGATTAACGAAGATACACAATTTTGCAGGTAGCGATTATCGTAATCTAGTGCATAATCAAGTCTCGGGAAATTATTAACTTTTCCGATATATCTCGGCAATAAACAACAGCAATTTTTTCTTAGTAGTAATGACTTCTGTTTTTAATTTTGAATTGTATTTTTTTTAATTTAGGCGAATAGCGATTGTTGTAATTGACACAGGAAAAAGAAAAATTACAGGAAAATCTCGATGAAAAGTATCTGAGAAATTTTTCAAAGGCAATCGCAACTATTGAACTATTGCCTTTTGAATAAAAATAATTAAAAAACGTATACATTTTTATTTTCAAATATTAATCATAATCTGCAAGGAACAGAAATTGCAAACACATTTATGCTTTACACGAGATCGAATAACCCGGAATAAAATATTAGAGCTAAAATCCCTCGGTCGCGCAAGACACACAATATAAATCTAAAAAAAAAAAAGCATAATCAATTTTTCCGTCAAATCTCGATGAAAAATAAGCGAGCAATTTTGTTTTATTCAGTAATAATAGGAGAGAGTATTTTTTGGAGTCGGAAAATTCTATGTAATTAGGTCTCGGAGGCGCGTGTTAAGCGTGAGCTACTGTATCGTCGCGGTTGATAAATGGGTTATACGTTTTTTTTTTTTTGTTCTTCGGTACAATATCGAGCACGAGTAGGAAGGAACCCCTTGTTCAACGCACGCGACACACGACGCCTGTGGAATAATTAGAGTAAGATTAAATGACCTCGAACGCCCCGGCGACTCGCGCCCACACCCCCGCCCGCTCCTCGTTCCGGAAGCTTCAGAATTATACAGTAATTCTACACGACTCGGCGGACTCGGCGGTGTGAAAGTATGCGCGAGTTTATATACACGCGGTACGCTCGAATTGCAAAGTCTGCACCCGCGTACAGTGTACCGCTCGCGCTCGTGGCGAAGGTCTGAAAATTTTGCAAGTTCACGCGCCGTAGGGTCGGGAAACCGTGTACCAAACCCGGGCGCCACATCTGCGCCGACCTGTCGCACACAGACCGTTAATTAGCCAGACGGGGAGGCTCTGCTTATCCTCAACCCTCGCAGCGATTTAATTGCTCGCCGCTGAGTCGACTCCGTGCACGCGGTGCGTTTCCGAAAGATACGCTCGTGCGATCCGCGAACCGCTCTATCGCGAGTTCCTTCGTTCCTTCGCGAAGCCAATATTCAAAACTTCATTTTCATCGTCTTAATTGGTCTCGAGATTATTAATTCGCCATCGCGCGCGCTTTGTTAATTGCCCGATATAAGTTTTTCTGAATTATCGACGATGCATCTCTTGGCGTTCGAGAGAGTAAAAAAGTGGCTTTTTCGCCTCGAGATATTGCAATGGCCATGATTATATAATTTCTCGATTTTGACGCACTATTATTTGGAGACGAGAGAAAAAAATGGTATGTCTAAATTACCAGCCGCGCGGGAATGCTGTGTATATAAAAATGTGTTTAATACCGGGCACTCGTCGAATTGAATTCTTAAATTTACGATCAAATTACCGAAATTTAAAAATTGGGCATTTTTTGTTTACAATAACTCTATGGGTGATAAGCTCAATAAGAGAATCTTGCTTTATTAACGGAATTATAAAATTACGAGTCACATTTTGCAATGTCATGATTTCAGATCGGCAAAAACGTTAATATTTGTTATTATTATTCCCGAATCGTAACGCGAAATCGCTTACAACATCTAAAGTGGAATAACTTCGTAACTCCGAGTAAAGCTTCTTTTCGTCGCGCGCGTGACAAACATTTTTCGAGCCATCGCCGTATCGGCCGAGCGTCGAGAGTCCGCGGAAAAACGAAAAGTTTTCACGGCTTTTACTTGCCAAATCCTCGAGGATTTGTATGAAGAAATTCAGGGTCGCACGAATGAGGGAATCGTTGAAAAAAAAAGGAGCGCAAAAAGGAAGCAAAAATGAAACTTGGCCAGCGGGCAAATTGGTCTTCGGGGATTTAATGGAAAATCCCATTTTTCGCGAGACTCCGTGCGGCGACGCCGGTGGTCGGTGGGAATTCGGAAAGCGGGTCCGGCGAGGTAAAATGAGAAAATGTCGGTCGACCGGCGCGCACCGAGCGCGCTGCAACACCGTGGGAGGTTCGACTTTGGCGGACTGTGTTAGGGAAGAGTCAGAGGAGCCGAAAGGGATCCAATCTGTATACGCGGTTGAATATTAAAGCTCGCGGAGCGGAACGTGGGGCTGAAAAGGCAGAACCGTTCGGATCCGATTGCTGAGATCTAGCACAGAGCCTCCCCTCTTACCGTCGCCCTCCCCACGTTCGGCTTCGATCACGTTGATGTATTGACTCGATGAAAAAAAAAAAAAAAAAATCGCCGCGAACCACTCTCTACCGGCTATCGGAATTTATATACATCGGGAGTATGTGCATCGACTGTTAATAAAAAGAGGGGCGATCTCTCATGGAGCCGCGTGTTAAATGATTCAAAAAAAAAAAAAAAAAGCAAACCTTCCGTTACTGAGAAATCGAATTACAAACCACGGATCTGTGGAAAATTCTACGGAGCGTGAAAAAAATTAGTTCGAACAAATTGCTTCGTGTGTTCCGGAGATAGTCGAATTTGTTTATAATCCGATTGAATAACGATTCCGAAACGAATCGTTATCGATTCCGAATCCCCGACGAGAATGGGCGCAAAGAGGATATAAAATGAAATCCGCACGGCGTTAAGGCGGGGAAGAAACTTTGCCCGAAGTTTCGGGATACGTGGTATATTCCCCATCTGTATTGGTATACATTATATATTGGTTTTCTCCAAGATTTCTCAAGCGGCAGGGACTTATTGACTCGTTCGAAGAATCGACATGCACGGAATGGAATGGAGAGAGGAGGCGGGCCCAGAGGCTCTGCCATCCAACGCCGGGCGCACTGCACGAAGATACGAAAAATCGTACCGGCTTGTGTTGCACGCGAAGAGTTCCTCGAAGCCCCCAAACCCCTTCTTCCCGTCCCCGGAGGCTCGTGTCGTCGACGCGTGAGATAAAATATCATCTCTATACCCCCCTCCCCCTGCCCCTGTCCCGCGACGAGAACACTCTTCTATATGCCGGCCTCACGGAAATAGAAAAATTTCACGATAGAAATCGTTCGACAGGCTCAAATGCTCAAGTTTCCGAAATTGTCGGTACAAAAAAATATATACCGGTCAGACTGTTTTTCCTGTTATGTGAAAATAAAAATATTGTCCTCGATAAGTCGAAGCGAAGTGAAAAATAAAAGAAATTCGATAAATTTAAAGTTTTTATTAAAAAATAAATGTAATAGCGAACTATTTAATCAAGTGGATCGTCCGAATATTGCAGCACATTTTCCATGGTTTATTAATATTTGTTATAATAAAAAGACAGAGTGGAATCGAGAAAAAAAAAAGTGTGTGAAAAATGCGATGCCGAGCGATGAAGTAAATGAAGGTAAAAAAGTGCATTTCATTTCGGCAATTGTAAAATGATAATCTCCGAGAATTTGATTCTTTTCTATTTATTAATTTACTGTGCGATTTCTTTTTGTTACAAAATTTTTATTTGTGGCTTTCGACGTTACGAAGCAGCTTTAATTACAAACTGGCCGCGCCTCAATGTCCCCAAGCGCGTATAAATTTTGTCACAATAATATTTGCATATTATTCGATCAGTTCCCGCACAACGAGAACAAGATTACTCCGAAGCTTTAGTTCGCTCAGTTTGATATACCCTACGAGCCATGAACGATTTTAATCCATTGGGAATTTCCGGCGCCGCATCATAACACCGAATCCCGTCTGCCCCGCTCCGGTCTCATTGCCTCGCAAACATTCTCGAACGTTCGTCGCACGTTCATAAACACTCGTGACTCGTTGTTGAAGGGACGAGGGGTTCTCGAGGTCATATAACAACTTTGGACGTCATGCAGTTCAATGGCGAAGAAAAAAAAAATTGTCCCAGACGAATTTTTCTCTTCCAAAGATTCCAATAAAGCAATCATATACCTTTGGAAGATACGTAAAAAAAAAAGTTTAAACTGCAATTAACAATTATTTTTGTAATCCGAAAAACCGTCTTGTCGGTTCCGTTTTTACGCAAAACATATTCGATAAATCTTAACGAAATGAATATGAATCTTTAAAAAAGTCTTAAGAAATGTTGAATATCTAATTAAACATTATTTTTCAACTACGGCAAAGAGAAAGCGTAAATTCCGTTTTTATGTGCAATGTATTCGTAAAATTTGTCGTAAATTTCGTCGACATCGGGGGCGAGAAGGAGTGATAGAGAATATACAATCAATCACGGGCTGTGTCAATGGTAACATAAATCGTTCGCGGTCTATAGTCGTTTGTCCGACTATCGACGTTCACGCATCACGCACATATCCCGAGCCACGAGAGAACTGACTAACCCCAGGCTACGCAAACGCGCAAGAGTTATTAGGTACGCTCAACGAAATGTCGACTAACAATTCATCGGTTGACAATAAAGCAACGATGAGTGATTGATTGGCAATTAACGGATTGTAATTAATTAGTATCTGTACACAGCGAACTTATCTGTAACGAGAAGTCCGTTGACGCTCTTGATTAGAAACCGTAACTTGTAACGCAGTGCAGTGCTCGTATGAAAAATATTTGTGTACAAAAAAAAAAAATGAGCAAAATACAAAAATAGAATTTTTTAAAAATCAATAAATTTATCTTATAATTTGTAATAAATTTGGTGACGTATATTTGCGACAGATATTTATCTCGATATATTTTTTTTTCCCTCCGGGTGAAAGCTGGATAAAAAAATTCGATAAACTACAGATATATTTTTGTACACAGCCAGAACGTCGCTATCTTCGATCACAAAACTTTTCGGGGATGAGACATCCCCGTAAGCTCTCGGACGAGAAATGAACGCCGGGTGTTCGTCGGCGACTCTCGAAACTCTAACGATCCCACAGCAGACATCGCAACTGGCATTGCGCGATTATTACGAAACTTTTTTTTCTTTTTTTTTATTTTCGTTCCAATCTCCCAAACCCGCATCTGCACAGGAACCACTGTAACTTCTGCCTTCATACCCCTTCGCGTACCTCGTTCGCGCGGTGACACGGCAGTCTCATCTATTCGTTCATGCGAAAGTTATTAACTCTCTCTCGACGCGCTGCGATAAAACTACTCGAGCTTTTCATGTTCGCGGAACTAAGTGGGTTGTAGCCTTTCTTCATTTTTACACGTTTTCGCTAATTATGATGAGAAAAAGTGTCGATTGAGACTTCCAGAGAAAATCGGCTTTGGTACTTAACAGATCAAAAAAGACAACGATCCGTTTGACAATAAAACTTTCTGAAGTTTCTTATTGAGGAAAGTCCATCGTCGAATAGAACGCCAAAATTGATAATAAAAAAAAAATCTTACGCAAAAAATAAAATATGATCTAAAACGAAAAATCCTCATTAACGATTTAAAAAATCCTACAGACCTTCCATTGAAAATTCAGCTTCACGAAAGCTCGAATGCAAACGGACCTTTGTTGCGTCCAATTAAAATTCCCAATTACCGAACTACCGATTTCGACGAGCGATAACGATCAATGCCCAAGTAGCAATAACGTCGCTCGCGAATGGAAGAAAAAAGCTGCGAAACTTTTTTTCCTATCCGTCTCGTGGCTCTCTAATGGCGAAACTTTGTTATTGGCTGGCATCGATAAAGATTCACGTGGGCGTGTGCGATTCCTCGGTGAATTTCGTCTCGCGGGGATCGCAGATGGTAACGACGTGAGTGAAACACCGAAGAAGCTTCCACCGTGGTGCTCAAGAAACGGTACAAACTCCGCCACGTGACCGGAACACGATTACACGACCCGCTTAATACGGAACGTGAGGCCGTTATTGCCCGATTTAAGGGGGGGAAAACTCGTCTCCTCGTCCAAGTCTTCATTTCGTACATGTATACGTACATTGTGTAAGTACGCACATACACATATGCAGTACCATTATAGCCCGAATTTGTACTTCCTTCCACGGTCTACGAAGCGGAGGGGGAGGGTTGAAACTTGAATATCCTTAGCGTTTAGTATCAACGTCGTTGGGAGCTTCGCGATAATCGCGTTGCGTTTCCTACGGTCCTCCGCCGTGTCGCACAAAGCCCCTTCGGAGTCCTTTTGCATTTCCGTCGTGGACGGCAAAGATGCAGCGTTTCAGTCGCAGAAAAGCTTCCGCGCCTCGTCTCATTCGCGGATCTGTTTCCGAGAATTCTCGACGGAGCTTCCGCGCCGAGTACATTCCCGGGTTATTTCGCTCTCGTTCGCCAGTTCGCGCGCGTCTCGAAAACGAGAGCAACGATAATCGGCATCCGCATTGTCATCCCCCGTGGGCTTTTTCGAGGCGTTTCAACTTTCTCGCCGGGGCGAACGCCTCGGCGCCGGGAGTTTTCCAGGCGAAACGCGAATATCTCGCCCGCGCTCGGTAAGCTACGAGAAATTTCTGCATCGGAGGGGACGAGAACGCGGATAAGACTTTGCGACGAGTGCTTCGTCGCGCCAGGTGTACCGAGCATCCCTCGGAAAGGACTTTTCCGTCGGAGAGTTTCAAAGACTCGAGACGGAAAAAAGGTGGATGAAAAGAAAACGGCTCAAGAAAAAAAAAATATATATATATATATATATATATATATATATATATATAGATAAATTCGACGGTCTTGAATTTGTGTGCGAAACATACGGTCACGCCCATACCAAAGTAGTGGGCGACGTGACAAAAAAAAAAAAGTTTCCGCGCAGAGAGCACTTTCGCGTCAACAGGGAAAAATTCGTTACCGTGAATTCGGAGCGAAAGGGCTTCTCAGCTCGACGGTAAGCTTCCGTCGGTCTCTCGCCGTGCGTTATTATATATATACCTATGCCGAAAGCTCTCCGAGTTTGCGGCTCTGCGGTTGCTTCGCAGGCAAAGTCTCTAACCAGACTTCCCGTAAATGCTCGCAGGGTTGCTAGGAGGCGAGAACCCGAGAAATTCGATTATTCCACTTTGCTTCCACTACACTGTGCGTATGTATTCGCATTATATATTAGTATTTATTACATACATTATCTGTGTATATAATAGCTATGTATCGCGGGGGTTGCGGACCCTTTTTTTTTACCACCACCCTCGATATGAATGATGATTGATAGTCCTGTATTCGGAATGTTCAATCAACCACGAAAAGAACATCTGTATTCAGGTTGGCGACATTCAATATAGAGTCGAATCCCCGTTGTATGAACGACAAACTCATATTTATAAAATATGGCTTCGATATTCGATTTTCAATAATAATTCATAACAACAATTATACGTGATAGTATTAAACAAATAATATTAATATACTAATACTAATGTTATAGAATTATTGATGTTATTATTATCACCGTAATTATTTTTCATTCTAACATTTGTTATTAATACAACTATAATATTAATTTGACGAGTATAATCACCACGAAATTTGCCTGAAATATCCGGTTTCATAACGCATGAGTTTCTCCACAGTTATGAATAATTTGAAGCTAATATATAGACGATATATGTATAGGCGCTAAATCATAGCAGTACCGAAGAGCTTTGAATGCCTAGATTTTTTTAGGATTTCTATCGTGATCGATTTTTAGAACAATACTTCTTCATCTCATATTTAAAAAAATTTATTGGCGAGCGTAAATGATGTTGCCGATTTAAGCGGATTAAGAGTGGCCGATTATTTGCCGACAATGTAATCAAACCATTTTAGCGCCGACGGAGTAGTATCGTCGCGAAAGAGAACGAAACTACCATCTCAGTGACTCTTAACCGATTAACGATAAATCGAACTAGACCCGCGAAGAGAAAGGAGCGGAGGAGGGGTCGGTGTGTCGAAAAAGAAAGACATTTTCGCACCACGTTCCGCAATGTTCCTTCGCTCCATCCACTCTCTTCCTTTATTGCTCGTTTGCCTGACTGAGAGTAGAACCGAGTGAATTTACGATACAGCTGTACCGATAGTCGTTCGAGGCCTGCCGCCTGCGCCGCCGTTTCTGCCTCGTCGCCGGGGATTCGACCAAGATTGGACTCCCGAGCTTTTCAAACAACCTCACCCTATTGCCGGGCTCTCGTACCCCGGCGTTCTCTCGCTTATCGTTGAATTACGACCGTAGCACGCTCGAATTCCATCTTGGACAAAGGGGGACGATGTAAATTAAATGCTCGTCTTTTTTTATTCGCCCGCGCTTCCGGCTCTACCTGCCGCTGCACGCCCTCATTCCCTTCGCCCACCCACCACGATTTTTCAGCCCTCTCGGAAACTACCCTCCCACCGACTTCTAATCTCTTTCATTCTCATTATCAACTTTCTTTCGTATCTGTTTTTTCTCACGACGAAAAATTTAATGGCCAAACGCCGACGACTAAAGCGAGAAATTCTCCAAGTCGTAGCTTTAACTACGTCGCGGCATTGCCGTCGCAAATTCGAGACTGTAATAACAACGATTCATCGTCAAATTACCGCGAATAGTCGACCGATTGCATTGTATAAAACGTGTCACTTTCAAAAATCGAAGTATGGTTTTTTGTTATACCTATCTAGAATAATTTATATTCTTACGACAGTTACATTCATTAAAAATAATTTCCGAGAATTTAGTTTCTACAGTTAACAATAATTGTTTCCGAATGAGCTCTTATTATCATGGATGTTTGTAATTACTTTAGTTACCTTTAGCGATTTATTTGGTGTGGTTACTGGTGAATTTTATTGATTTTCATCTGAATTATTGCACTTAAACCAATCACATTATTTTACTCTCCAGCTCTCCTCTTATTGGATCTCGCCTTTCTCGTGCTCTCTCGCATTTCTCTCATCCCTTATTCCCGAGAGTTAGCCAGGCTCTTCGAGGCAGGTCTGTACTATATGCAGCGACGGCAAGAGACCTCCCACCCTCTCCCGACCCCCTCCTCCCCCGGCATCTATTTCTCTTCTACAATTTCCTCTCGTTCTTCTTGCTCGCCACGGCTTTCTCTCCGTTCCTTCTTTGCCGTTCTCTCTACCCGTACCCTCGCCAGTCGTTCGTCTAGGAGCTCCGGTGCCTACGCGAGTTACGACGCCCCGGTCTCGACTCTCCACTTTCATCCACTTTCATTACTCCGCACGGTAACCCCACGCTCTCTCGTCTGTGCAAAAGTAAAGGGAGAAACAGAGTAGAGAAACGGGTACCCGCTACGTACAGCACCGCTCGCGGTGCCCCCGCCTCTCGGCCCTTGTAATTTACGAAATTCCACTGGCTACCGCACACCGAAATTATTCGGTACGTACGTTTGTACACGGATATATTCGCGCACAGCCACGTACGCGCGGGCACTCTCTCGTCGTTGCGCGGGGATGAAAATTAACGAACGAGATAGAAAAGACTACAATGCCGAGTCATGATCTCGTATTTTACGCGGACGTATAATTTCGCGAGTGCGCGAAATTACGAGACAACGCGATATTGAGATATTAGCTTTTGAGAAATTGGCTCGAGGGATTATTCATCGCTATTCGGTTGTTTATTTGTAGAATATTTCTATTACACGAGAACTACGGACAGCAATTGTGGTTAATTTTTCTTACTTATTGTGATTAACGATAGAATAATAAACTCAGTAAAAAGTAGATTGAAAAAGTAGTCTATTTATGCTTTTTCCTTTGTTTTTTTACCATGAAATATAATCTCAGAGTTTTCTTTCTCTGGAATTTCATCGCGGAATGTTTCAATGTTTTGTGTGTAGACGTAATACGAGATTTTCTATCCAATTTTTGTTATTGAATTATTGCGGACGACAAAATCATAAATTAATTGATAATTACGTAAAATATATATTTTTCGTCTTTTCTTCACCGTTTGTGCGAGATGAAAAAAAATCAATGATTTTTTTTATGAATGCAAATGGTTTCTTGTCAATGCGGAATTTTTTATTCGCTTCGAAACTCATTTGATCACTCGAAGTCGTTGGGTGAAAAGGTTAAAATCGAAAGTGCTGAAGCAATTAAGAGAAAAAGCACGATTCTTTCTCCGCGTCGGAAGGCAAAGGGTTGAAGCGAACGAATGAGTCGAGAATCGCGGAGAAGGCAAAGGCATAATAATATTGCACGAGTCGAGCCCTTGGTACCTCGCATTATACGAGAACTACGAGCTGCAATTGTGGTTAAATATATATAACCACTAGCAGCGCGAGCGAAATACGTAATACATAAAGAGACCCGGTGAAAATAATGAAAGCAGCAAAAGACAGCGTGACGATGAGAAACAGCGTGAAACGCAAGAAGCGAGAGATTAAAAAAAGAAATAAGCGAATTTTACGAAACGCGAAGATCGTAATTGCGTCGTCCTTCTCGATTTTTTTTTCTTTCTAATTTTCTCTCGGCCTCGCGCTGTCCACTCGGGTCACGGGCGTGCGTGGTTCGCGGTGAACATTATTTCGCGTCCCGGCAAAGCGAGGATTGCGCTCGACGCGCGATGACTTTTTCATGTCGAAATCGTGCTGTATTAATAAATCACGGGAGCAGCGTTTATGATAAAACACATTGCGAGAGCGTAATTTTCATTCGACTTTGAACATAATTAAATTAATGTCGCTTTTGCTTTGTCCATTCGCGCGGCTCTCCGAGAGCTCCGAAAACAACTATTTAATACCCGAGAGACTCTTCGCCATGGAACGAACAAAATGGCAAATTGACTATATCATTAAAACTCTTCCTGTTCTGACTAATTAATTGATACGCATGGAAATGGCAAAAATAATACAACAATAACAACGATAATGTATCAACATTATCAGTAATGAATTATCCGGCTCGCTAATTGATTGATCGATTAATTAATCAATTAACAAAGAAATTTCAATGATTTTGGCAATTTCCGAGTCAGTTAATCGATGTTAATTTACACACCGTTAGAAAAATCTGTAAAAAAAGTGCAAAAATAAAAGAAAAAAAGCAATGTCGAATATTCATTCACCGGACTTAACTGTTAATTTCGTGCGTTTAATCTGTCGGCGTTTAACTCCGGTGAGCGACGATTATCGTTCTCTTTGTGCGGAGTACATTGTATTCGGAGCTGCGCATTATCGTCGTGAAACTATAGGGGTGAACGGTACATAACGGTTAGCTCTCGGAGCGCGATCGACATCCGGGACTTCCGGTTGACGAGGCTTCTCGTCTTAGCGACGAAACGCGCGGGCCTGTGTGCGGACTGGATATATTCTCGTGTCCTCTTGTCACATGTCGTTCCTCCCGCCTCTTTATACATTCAAGACTCGGAGCGTTCGGTGTCCGCCGTCACGATCGCGGAGAGAGAAGTGTATTCGGGTTTCCGCCTCTGAACGGCCACCATTCATACGTGTTACACCGCTAAAGGCCATCGCTTCCATCGTATACGTGCATTCCCACTGTACATACGCAACCGTGGCTGTATGTACGAATACACTCGAATTTATATACGCGAGTTCGAAATAGCGTGGAGACCCAACGGGTCGGATAGAATCGCAACGGACAAGACCAGTCTTATTTTCATGCCCATATTTCGCTTTCGACGTCGGAGAAGGAAATGCCATATTAATTATGATTCTGGATCGTTAAACCGAGTCGCATAAGTTATGCCCAAACTGGAATCACTGCAGAGATGCTGCGCATTATAATTTCTTAGTCGCGAACGATTTCGCTCAATATATTCGTTTTTTTATGCTCTTTATCCAAAACGTCTCTTAAGAGTTTTCACGGCAATTAACATCGAAAAATCCTATCAGTTGATTCAAGAGAAATTAGAAGATAAAAGTGACTAAAATCGACGATACGACCCTTTTCCTGTGGAGCAAACAATTTTTTTCAAATATCTATTCATTGCGAAGTGAAAATTCTTCTCGTCAATGTTGTAATTTTTTTTCCATTTTTCGATAACTATTTTTATCGATTAGTTTCTTGTCTCGTGATCTCTTTACTGCGGCGCGCATCGTAAATCGTTGAGAAAAATGTTTTTTAAATCGAATCTCATTCTGGCCCGGATCAGAGGAGTCCGCGGGGGGTGTGGGTGTGTCGAAGCTATCGTGTTTACAAGCTCCCATCGTCTTGGCTTGATCCTCGAGATGAAAGGGAGCCTTGTCAAAGTATAACCGGAGGCCTCGTCTGTTCTGCCGATAAAGTTCAACCCCCCCTACCCCTCCTGTGTGCTGTACTGTGGCACTATGAAACTCGTTCGAAACGGTGCCATAAAAGCTTTTGCGAACAAACGGGACGAGGCGGAGTCGACGCTACCGAGCCGGGCTACATTATAGTTATAGCGAACGCGTTATATAGCCCGCGATAATGGAAGGACGTCGAAAGGATCTGGTCTCTCCGGCCTCGGCTATTTCTCTCTCTACGTCCCGGCTCTCTGTATCTCCGCGTCGAACCGCTGTGCGAACTTCACCCCGCAATATGCCTTCGGCTGTAAGTTATAGACGTATATAACGCACACGTTACCGCGAGCATCCGGAAGCTCGTAGCTTCTCAACGAGAGCGAAACGAGGCTTCGGTTATGCGAACCATTATATTCGACGCCATATATACAGGAGGCCGCGAGCCCGCAGAAGCCAGAATTCGCACCCACGTTTATAGGAGCCCGGGCAGTATACCTGAGGGCTTTCTCGCACCGCATCCCCGGGACCGTTTCGTGACGTCGATAAACCTTGTACTCTGTCTGCGTGGCGACGGAGACGAGAAGAGCTTTTATCGGGTAATTCTAGATTTAAAAAAAAAAAAAAAATACAACCACGAATTCATAGGGGTTTGAAAAAAAATCCATGCAACTCGTCGTATCAGTTTCCTCTGACCGGCCGGAAAAACTTGGGTATCAAATTTTTTTTTAGGCTTCATTCGCAATGAAACGTGAGAATTGAAAATATAAAATAAAGCACATCGACCGTCGAGGTGTTCGCGTATTTTTTTATCGCTTTTTCGCACAGCTTTCTTCTATTTTTATGCTTACTTCGCGGTAGCGGACTATTCCGCGGTGTCTTCGGGGTATTTTTTTATTTTATTTTTTCGACGCTTCTCGAAGCTTCGTTGAGTCCTGCCGTAAAAAGCTTTTGTCCGATGGTTTTTTTTTTAGTTTTATTTTATCCATCGTGCGTCGAGCGGTTTCGGCTCTATCCGGACGAGAGAAAATACCAGAGCGGCGTTTCCTGGGGAGAAATCCCTTTGGATTTTTTTTTTCGTGCGTCGCTGTACTCGGAAATCATCAGCGTTTGGTATTTTCGAAAACAGTGTTTTACAGAGTGACAAAGCTTCCGTAATAGGACCGCTGTCTTCCGTAATTTCGATATTTTCAAAGCTTAGATATGAGCACCTATTTTAAAAGGTTGCCAAGTACAAGAAAAATTTGAAATTAATTTGAGGAGGCAAAAAATTGAAAAACTTTGTAAAAAAATTAATTTCGATCAAGTTTCTAAGTACATACTGTGACACGTAACGTTTGAAACAATATCGATAACGAACAAATTACCAGTTTGTAATATTTATGTAATTGATTGTTACTTCGATCCTTATTTGTTTTTAGAGTTTCATGATCTTCGGTCGAGAGTTTTGTAATTATTGTAAAAATGTTTTTTTGTCAAACTGAAGTAGACAGTCAAATACGATAATTTTCGGTCCTCGACGCGAACCAGAAATTACCATTACGACGCGTCTCTGTGCTGAAACTTCCCTCTCTGGTCTGACTTCGCAAAAGTCATTTCGCGTGACTGCGGAAAGCACTTGGAAAGAAGAACGCAGTGAGAACGAGCAGCAAAGTCATCGCGACTTGCCTACAGAGCGACTGTATTTCATTTCATTCATTTCATTCCTATCATTCCTTGTAAGGGAACAGAAAAAAAAAATTCTTCGAAATACATATGAATGGGCATGGGTAGGCATCTCGGAGTATACTTCGCAGCGAATAAAAAAGGAAGCCAAAAAAATGAAAAATAAAAGGCGAGACAATAACAGCGAGCACGAGGTAGGGTTTGCTCGTGAGATAACGCACGCTTTCGCCCGGTGGCAAGCGTAAAGCGTAAAAAGTTGCGAACGTGTACGTTACCGCGTTACCATAACTGCGCTATGTATAAAGTATATACACGAGTATACAGTAGAATCGTCGAGTACAGTGCGAGAACGGGACTTTCGCAGTTCCACTTCCCCTTCCCCAGCGAGATAAAATGCAAAAGCACGAAGCGGTCGTGTCGCCGGGCCAAAAGCTTTTACGAGAAAAGCTCGAGAGAGCGAGAGCGACACGAGGGCGCGCGCGCGCGCTAGCCCAGCGGGGATGGTTGGTTTGCGAGGGTCGGAACCATCGGATGGGGAAGAGGTTGAGTTAGCATCCCGTACGCCCGTTTGACTGGGAGCCAATCGTGGGCTTTACGAGAATTCGCGTAAATATTATTCCCCTCCAGGGGTGAGCGGGAACGTCGGGGGATTGCATTCGACTCGATTCAACGGCAGTTGCAGCTACCATTGGCGATCGATTTTTTTCATTCTTTTCTTCTTCATTACTGTTATCATTATCAAGCCGCTGGGAAAGTCGTCCAGGTATATTGGTCGTCATTAGCGCTCGCCTAAGTGGTTCTCGTTACTTCGCCGCTGCGTTGCGAATCACCAAAGCCAACAACCCCGCCGTTGCATTGTATTACATTCGTGTCGCTACACTTAACGTTTGAAACAATGGTCGAATCAATTCCGCGAACATAAACCAGCGGAATGGAAGCTCTGCCGGATGAACGAGGCTCATAGAGGCGATTAGACGAAAACTCGCCGTCTCGACCCTCGGGCGGTATTTTCGGAAAATGAAATCAGCGCTCGCCTCTCCGCGTTGTCCGGTTAACGAACTTCCCATTTCCGCTGCGAACGATTCCCTTCTCGGTTTTGAATGTGTTCGCAGCTCGTTCGTCTGTGTTGGCAGAGTGAAACGTTGGCGCGGACGATATGCTTAATGCGACGATGGAAATCGGATTAACGTCTCGGTGCTCGGTCTCCGGGCATACACGGCAGGGAGGACACGTAGCGCTGGCAAACGCCTACCGTATACACGAAACGTCCAGACTGTCGGACAGGAAATGCAACGAAAATTCTTGTTGCAAGGACGAAACACGTCAGGTACACCTTTCGTTCCCAGGACGTTGGAAGCACACGAGACGAGAGTTTCAACCGGTGTCTACATATATATACGTCGTATATATGTATGTATACGATATATAAATATATATGTGCATGTAGCAGATAACTCCGGTTGGATATAGATATCATCTTGCAGCTAAGCTACAAAAGCGAAGCAGGAAACTTGTAAACACGGCGGATAGCGCCGCGGCAGACACAGAGGGTAGAATGAGAAACGGCGAGAAGAAGCGAGAACAGTGTCCGAAGAAGAAATGGATACGTAAGCGTTTTCGCGTTTCGAGCAAAATATAGTGCGGCGTTTCTATTCTGTGCGCCGCCCTTCCGTTACATAGACTTTAAGGGAGGCAGGCACGAAGGTACCATTCTCATATCACTTCTCGTATACTTTCTCACAAACGTCGAGTGCCCACGATATTCTGTCCCTTGTCTCTTATATCATTTCTATATCCTTGACGCTTTGCCTCCTCTCGTGCATTCCTCCGACTCTCGAGGTAGTTGCGCTTCGAGTTGCGAGGCAATTCACAATGCCGGATCTGGAATTTACAAGCGGACTACACGCGGGGATACGCGATGCTGGCGGAACAAGAGATATATTAAAAGTCCGCGTATCTTTGACCTAAAAAAGTTATCTCGCTTTACGAGGAAATGAAATTTCAAGGATTAGGTTGAGTTGGGGGAAATTCAAGATTTCAGGGTGAATTGGGCTTGGAGAGTTGATGCTGAGCTTTGGATCTGTGGAGCTTCAGAGATCTCGATTAGTGGCTGCGAGTTGGGAAGTTTTTACTCAGAATTGAATATTGCAGAAATATTGCAGATTAGTTGCAATGCGATAACATTTAAAAAAGCTCACTTCTATTTTAATTCAATTTGTATGATTTTCGTTAGTTGTAAATAAATAAATATGCAAATTTCGCAGTGATAGAGTTGTGAACATACGGTTAATGATAATATAATTTGTTTGTCGCAAACTGAAAAAATGTCCATTTATATGAGAACCAATTCGGTAGAAAAGCAAACGCAAATACAAAATGGTTATAAATTGCGAATAGTTCTGACGATGAATTCCGAAGCTAAGTGTTTTCTCGATCTGACCACTTCATCAGAGACTACCGAGCAAACAGCTAATTTTGCTGGGAACTGGGAAACCTGTTTTCAACGTTCTAATTGCCGTAAAAAATCAACGACGAAACGTTGCTTCATTAGGAATAACTGTTCTACCTTCAAAGAATTTTATTCTCGCAGACGCGAGATTAAGCGAAGCTTAAACTGTGAGTTCGTGGAACTCAATGTGTGTTTTTAACTTCCGCACTAACCGACGTTGAAATACCCCCCGACTTTTATTTATTCAAGTACGCGGAGAAAAATACGCTGCATGGAGTTTGCAGAAGAAGTATTAATTTCCCGTAACTCCATGGAATTTCCGGGCTACGTACAAACTTCCCAGTCTCAGAATCGATACACGAACTTCGCGTATCAAATAACCTTGTACCCGGCAACTTCGGCTCAGTTTCGCAGTAATGAAGTTCACAAGATACGTTACACGGGCTGAAGTTGATAACGATCGTGTCCTGTTCAACTCCTGGATTTGTATACTCATTGAACCGAATATCGATTGTCTAAATCTCGTAGGCAGAATCGTTAAAAATTGCATCGCGTAAAGTCTTAACATCATTGTGCGATACCGTCTTTTGAACCGGAAAATCGATAGTAAAACGTTTTGCCATTAACAAAGAACTGTGCTACCTTCCAAAGGAACGTCTCCCATCTCGGGCAAATCTTGGGAGATCGAACATGTTTTTCAATCTCCATATTAACCGCTATCACTAAACTCGGTGAACTTCTATTGCCTGAAGCAGTAGTTATAATACAGTCTCGATAGTGCGGAACATTACAGAATTTCCTAGTTACACGAGAACTTGCCAGCCTCAGAATCGATACTCGAACCTCGCAAGTACCTCTCGCGCCCGATTCTCCAGCGTTGCAGTCCGGCGCAAGTTTATGTGTACACCGACCACAATTATATACCATTCAACAAAGTTCCTCAACGATGCGGTGCGGAACTACGTACGGGGTCGTAACGCACACAACGGCACGAATGGCAATAATATAGAGAACACACATCGGTATAACCGAGCGAAATGCCAGAAGCGATAACCTTGCAACGGTGGAAGGCGACGTCTAGGTCGGCGCCCGTGACGCGAGCCATTATACGTTTTAATTGCATCCATTAACGAACCGGTGGCGCATTGTGTCTCAGGGGGGAAGTGCGAGTGAGCTCGCGGTGTGAGAAACGCCTGTGAACGTCATTGCGAAAAGCTATATGCACCTATCCGAAGTGAGCTTGCAACCCCGCTTGCACACGGGTCACGTTAAAGTGTCACGCTTCGAGCGTTTCGCCGCCGCTATAGTTCCCGCAGCTTTTACTAACTCTGGCCTCCCTGCTTCATCTTCCTTTCTCCAAACTGGTCGGATCCGTCCCATAACCTCCCCAACTCCGCGCGGAGCATAACCGCGGGTAGCAATGGCAAAATAGAAGCTACGAAGTTTGATTACACCGTGGAAACGCGGTTGAAAGATCTGACGATGCAATTTCGAGGGCCACTTTCAGGATGAATCCTTGTAAATCATAACTTCGCGAGGTTTAAATTCCGGAACGCAGTTTCCACGGTTTTCACGTTGCAGCAGCGGGGCCGCTTGCGACAAAGGGAAATGATCGAGCGGTAGTTTACGAAGTTGAAGTTTGAAGTAGCGACGAAGAACGACGGAAGGGAAATGCAAATTTCACGGTGATGAGATAACATTGTCGTTAGGGAGTAGGAATGAAAGATTCAGCCGATAAATGAACAACGTTGATTCAATCAGTTTTGAAGCGTTGTCGCTGTTTTTTTTTGCTGTTCACAGTCCTGAATAAATAAATAAAAGAATACTGGGTGTACTGAAGATAATGACGAATCGCGAGAACTAACAATTAGTTGAGACAACTGAGTCGACATTTTTCGCTTGAAAGTACTTTTTTTACAACTCATCACACAAATTTCATTCGTCGCAATTCACCGACAAATTGAAGAAATCTTGAAACAACGTTGATTCGTTGGTTGGAGGATTTGCACAATTAGCATGTTTACCCTCGAGGATATACAAGGAATCATGGGCTTCTTGGGATTTCAAATTGTCGTCTTTTTCGACTATCCGGAGTTGCAACGATACACGCACGACGGGTATTAGCCCTGCGAAAATATAGTGGAAAGCTCGCGACGTAGGTAGGTTGTTCGAGTGAGGAATTTACCCGTCTACAACGATCCAGACATCAAAGACGCGATAGAGTAGAGGATAGAGAGTTAGACTCTGAAGGTAATTTCGTCCTGGTACACACGAAGGAAGTAGAAATAATATTAAAAAAAATTCTCGGTGGTAGCGCGTACACGGATATAGACATACGGATATACGCACAAGCGGGAGGTAGCGCTTTGAGCACTTTGCATCCACCGCGAGAGGTAGAGTGTCTGCGCTACCCTTCTCCTCTCTTTCGCCTTTCACAATTTATACATACAACTATATATATATGGGACTGTTTAACCGGCCTTACTACGGCAATTCTTGCTTTACTATCAACCCATCCGCCACCAACTGCGGGGGACACGCGAAATATTTCAAACACTTTGATCAAGAGCCCCGACGGGCGGTGAAAGGCAATTAACGCAAATTTATACAAAATTGATGCCCGCTACTCTTTGATATATCGTCGTCAATTTTCGGGAAGATGAGTTCGACGAGAGCACGGGACGGATGTAACGTTATCAAAAAGAGCCACGGTCACACTCAAAGCATTCGCTATGATACCCTCGAGGATACGACCCAACGAAATTGTCAGTTTTACAAAATTCGTATCACAAATTCGAACAGATGGGCGGGACATTTCTGAATACTTTTTTCATATATTTCGAACCTTTGTAAAGTAATTTGGGTATTGTGAACACATCAATCGAGTCACGAACTTAAAGATAGGCGAACATTTTCAATGATCATCCAAGAAATTTAAGAACATTAAAAAATTATATCAGACAAAGCACTTTAAAAAATATCCAAAATATAAGGCATTTTTTTTCGATCCTTCACACGACTTCATAAGAGATTCCAAAGACTTCTATTCAGACTTGAAAAAGCTACCCCCGATACGAAGCCTTGGAAAATCGGAAAAGAATGTACTTTTCCCTTGCAAATGTCTTCTTTCGCATCATCAAATTCCTATGTAACACGTGTATGTGTATTCTGCGAATATGCATACGAGTTGCCCGAGGCGATTAATGCAAATTTATGCAAATCGTTTTCACGCCCCCCTCGCTCGATGTTTTCCTCGTTGAATGGAGAATCCGCATCAGGTGAATGTGGTCTAAACTCTGTGCACACACAAGATACGAACCGCATTGGGGTCAAAGCGGAAGTTTGCTCCATACCTTTCGAAAATCTCCCCGCATAGCCGGGAGTGCGGTTCGATCGTGTAGTTCGAGCGATTCTGCAACAACTGAGCCCTAATACACACGCATAAAATCCCAAGATCGCCTACCACCGTTTCGATACATGCGGGAGAAATCGGAAATTCGGGAAGTCCCTGCAAACTCCCGCCAGCCATCAATTGAGTTGCCGTCGCGTTTCGGCCGCAAGCTCTTCGTTAAGGTTAATATTGACCAGCCGATAAAACGTCCAACTTTACCGGAAATCAACGGTCAGACTTGGAAAATACATTTCAGTTCTCCAGACAACATTGACTGCGTTCCGCCGAATTCCGACACAACGAAGGACGAATAAAGGCCGAAAACGGAGGGTAGCGCGAATAGCTCGCTGGGCTTGGAACTCTCCCTCGTCATTATCTATATAGATGCACAGTATCGTACAGTATCCAGTGTACCGTGGGCATTCGAGCTCGAAAAGTCCCATTTCCCTTCGCGCTCGCGACAGTCTGACGAGTTTTCGGTGCTCGCGGAGCCGAGAAGCTTCTGTGCGAAGCCAGAGACTCGGAGAGACCACTGGCAGTGAATTTCAACTGCGATTCCCGTAACTTCGTGGTTTTTCGTGGGGGGACGGGGGGCGAGAGACGAAAGGCAGGAGGAGGGGTCCAGAATGGAAACGTCTGCGAGGACTATTCCGCCCTCATTGCCTTTGGAGAAAGCTCGATTCCGCGTTTCCGCCTCTTCTCACTCGCAGTTCAACCCCTCCGACTGGTCTCTCTCGATGTCGCAATTCCTTTCTTCCTCTCGCGCGCCTCGTTGGTCTATGTATATGGGTTATATCTCTGGCTCCGCGAAGAGAGCATGCAGCGACAGATGTTCCTTACGACCTGTGTGTAAATCCCCCCCCTTCTCCGCCCAACCATCTCTGCGTGCCGAAACTTCCACAAGTCAAAAGGGAAATGGTGCTTAACCAGCCGTCGTTGGTAACACGCGAGCGAGCGGGATCGAGAAGGAAACGCGTTTTCAACGACGGATCGAAGCACTCGCGAGCGAACTTATCGCGTGACCCTACGGATACGAATGAGAGACCGACCATTAGGGACTGACGATTCCGCACGGGCTTTACTATCCGTCAAGGGCTACTTTCTGAGAGGGACGAACTGTAATTCCGGAAAGTCGAGATAATGACGGTGTTTTCGCGAATTGTAGTGTTTTTTTATTTTTTGCGAAGCAGTCAAAGAATGGCTGATAGAATTTAGTACTCTTCTACATTGTAACCAACTCTCTTTCTCGCTGTAATTTCTCAATGATTTTTCGAAAAACATACATTTATGGCTTGAATAAATAAATAATAATAATTAAGATTATATTCTAGATTATTGACATTATGAAAATGATTGCGAAACATCATTGAAAATAACGGAACGTAAATGAAAGTACGAAAAAAAAATGAATGAATTTTTTTACCGATAAACTATTGTATCGAAGATTGTTCTATTCTTCACAACTTTTTTATTCATCTTGTTTTCCGTGTGGCACGGCTTCTCGCCTCTCACCACCCCGACAAACCTCCGATTTTTATTTTTCCATTATTCGAGTTGAAAAAAAAGGAACTACGATTTCTCGAACGGAGTTCATGAGAGTGGAATATAAAGAAGAATAAGAGCCGCGGTCTGGAGGTGCGCGGAAGTGTATCGTGAAACATCGATGAGCGAATCGACTGTTCTCGCCAGACGCGCAGGTCCTCTCGGGAAAATTGATGCCCGGCTACATCGGGCACGTGCCACAATTTTCTTTCTTTCCCTCGGCTATGGTATACACAGATATACCGCTGACGTACACAGATATATGTATTACGGTGAAGCGCGAGAAGATAGAAAAGCTGAATGGCGTTCGGCTTCTCGGATCCGCGAAACTGCCAATTTCGTATACGGGGGTCTTCGGGGCGTTAGATAGCACGAGCGAGCACGTAAGGTACGTGGGAGAGACGGATAGAAACTCGAGTTTTGTCGAAGGTTACAAGGCACAGGGCCACGTAATAAGGTTCGACCGGATCTGTTTTATTTTTATTTCTTCCCTCTCTTGCCCGCGGGCAAAGACGCTCGCGCGCTTGTGCCGTCGCGGCGAACACGCGTCCGGATTTCACGATCCGTTTCGTTCGCGTCACACACGAAGGAGCATCACTGAATTACTGGCGAACTCGCAGAATTTTCGAGTCCCCTCCCTTAATCATCAGCATCTTTTTGCGATGATCGAGAAACGCGTATATTTTTTTTATTAATTAAACGAATCGGATAAATGCGATACGGTTTTTTTTCATTCGTTGCCGACAACTGCGTGTTTTGCGCGCCACGAAAGATCTGGAAAACAGCGATCGCTACTATGAAAAAACTGTATTTTTAGAATCACCACTGGCACGATTTTTCGATTTTTTTTTTTTCGGTATCGGATATTGAGTGGTAAATACGTGCGCCAGAAAGAAGGCCTTTCTCGTCTGCTCCGACTTTTTACGGGGCCTGGACGTGAATCTACGAAACGACTGGCTAGGCTTGTCACACTTCGAGGCCTTGGGCCTTCATAGATTTCCTTTACAGGCCCTATAAACCGGTCGCGCCGAATGAGTGGCGCCGAAACGTAACATACCTCTCACCGGCGATTCAAAAATTCTTAAAAAATTTGTTTGAAACTCAACGGCACGACGAGAACGTTGAAAAAACAACAAAGCCTCAACCTTGCAATTTTTCTGTTAAAAAGTACAAGTAAATAATCAGGATCAGATATTTTTGTGTATTAACAAAAACATTTTTCGGGCACCAATCAATTTTCTCATGAAAATCTTTATAGCAACGGATGTACGGCAAACGAATGAAACGACAAAACCATCGTGACAAAAGAAAAAGAAGATAAATTACAACAGCAATAACGGACAAATAGTATGGCTCCGCGTTCGCAAGGTCATTTTTTTCTCCGCCAATAATTTCCCTCTCGATGTCTCGCCTCGACCTCGTTGGGACGAAAGAAGACTTTCGGTATTTTGACACGCGTGAAATCGACGATCCTATTCGCAAGTTCAACGCGAATCCCGATTCGAGAGCACGAAATTTCCGTGGATATTAATCGAAGGGGCTCGGTTCGACAAATTGACGATTAGCCGGTTGGCCCGCGCGAAGCGGGATCCAATTTCGCAATAAAGCAAACACACCGTCCAGATACGTACATATAATACACATACATAGGATATATACGTGTATATACAAACGTACATGGCCGCGAATGGACGCTAGGACGCGTTCCCGTGTTACCGTCGGGCAACTGGCTGCCCGGAGTAATCCTCGAGGGCGCAGAAATCCTAACCGAACGATTACTCAAGTACGGGGACGAGGATACGCCCAAAGTCTCCGGCTAAATCCTTCTCTCGCGTCTATATGTAGGAACGATATCGTGGCCAACGTTGGCCGCGCGTAGGCGAAATTCATCGAGAGATACGGAGAACCATTGAGAATCGGAATGTGAGATAATAAATTATAATATCGTGTAGACACAGCCCATCCAAGGGGGGGCGGGGAAGGAGGGAGCAACGGAGAACGGGCTCTCGACTGTCGCAAAGCAAATCCCCAATGCGTTTCACTCTCTTCGAGAGTTTCCGGGCTAATGCCGCCGAGTAAACCCAGAGACCGGGTTTAAATTTCATTACGCCGATTACCGGCGAGAATAACCCGCCGTCTTCGTTCGCGAACATCAGTAAGAATAATTTCTCACTATCGCGGAATTTCGAGAGATTTCGCGGCTCTCCGTTGCGCCGCTTATCGGCCGAGCTCTCGACTGTGCGCGGAGTCCTCGTCTCGTTTCGCTATCGACTTTTCGTCGCGATTATTCTCGCGCGCACTTTAACCGACTAAGAGTCGACGACGTTTCTCGATTAAGCCCTCCCGCCTCCTGTTTTTACCCTAGCCGTTATAATTAATAAATCCTTCGTCTTCCGATTCAATTTCTCGGAAATGGTATTGATTCATCAATTCAAGTTTCGAGAGAACTTTCACGAGAATCGTGATTGAGGAACGATAAAAAAAAATCACGTTTAGGAGGGTGTGTCGTCTTGTTACATACTCAGCCGAAAATTTAATGGTTCTCAATGGGATTTAAAAAAATCTATCGTATAGAAGGCGCTCGGAACATTAATTCTGCACGACAATGGTAATAATACTTGGCCGAAAATATGATAGTAGATACTCGTGAAACGACTAAAAAAACCAAATCTCGATATTTTTACAAGTTCGTTCGTTCAATCTAATTTTACTGTTATTCATAAAATATGATAATATCCAAGAAATATTAATACTACTATTACATATTATTATATTATTTTGTCCGCTATGGAAAAAAATGTCCAGCACAAAATTTTATCTCCCTCATACGAGCCTATGTATTCATGAAAAGAGCGTCGTCTGTTGATACCGTTTGTATCGTACGATCGTAACAAACTTGTGCGACTAACGAGACACGACTCATTTTTCGTCAAACTTCACTCGATTGTCTCTCCGATGTAACCGATTTTGTACGGGGGAAAAAAAAAAGAAAAAAAAAAGAATCGAGTTTCGCAGTCTTGGTTATCCATCCATTCTGTATCGTATATCTGCCTACCGCGCTTGAATCGATTTGATACACGTACATACGTCGAACGGCGAACGTCGAATAGTGAAGCGAACGGGACTCGTCGACGACCTCTCGCTCGCGACGATGAAATATTCAGGAAGCGAGCGAGAGCCACAAGGAGAGAAGCACCGGGAGAGTTCGTTCTTTCCGTTTCTCTTCGCATACGCGAGATACGTATGTGTGTAGATCGCGCACTATGCCCCGTACGAATTCAGCGACGGGCGTTCCGTTCTTTTTCTCTTCTCTCGTAACCAAACGCAATACAGGGCTTGCGATGTCTTTCTTTTTTTTTTTTCTCTTCGCTCGATCTCTACATACATTTTTATATTTCGTTCACTTGGAGACTTCCGTTTCCGTTAGGCGGAGAGGACACGAGAGAAGGTACGCCGGTTCGCTAGGCCGGAAACGTGACGTATCGCTCATACAAATTTTATCAAACTTTTTGTTTCCTACTCGTGCTTTTTTTCTCTTCTTCTTCCTTGCTTCTTCCTCTTCTCGTATCCCTACTATCTCGCGCACACGTACAATCGTTGAGACCCGCGACAAAGAATCGAGAGGAAAAGTTCTCGGGAAAGGAAGAGAATAAGAGCACGGTGAAACATCACAGCGTGATACACACCGGATTCAACTTGCTCTGCTCGAGTAAACGGAAGCGGCACGTGATCTACCGTGCAATCGGTTTTTTTTATCTACCAGTTTTACTCGCGACAAAAATAAAGTTTTATACCAAAGTTCGAAAGATGATGTGTTTCGAGCTCGGCTGTTATGTGTACAAATATTACCTCAATAATAATAATAATAATAATAATTATTATTATTATTGTAATTCATTGAAATGTAATAAAAAACCAACCAATTGAATTACGAATTACAAAGTTTCGCTCTCTGCAATATTCGTGGAATTTTTTTTCTGGAATATGATAAGTAAATAATCATAATAATTTTTGTTCCGACGTGATTGTCATTGTGAGCGTTATAAATAAAGCGCTTTTAATACGAGGGCGCAATCGCAAAGAGAAACGCTCGGTCTACTGTGCAGCACGTGACAGACAGTAATATTATCTTTATAACACATGCCGAGTTACAATTGAGTGATTAGATCACGTATGATGAACGGGTGCGTGATCTCCAACACCCTCGACGTGACTACTACAGTAATAAAGACGCGCATGCACAGCCGTTCCCTTTTTGTCTGCGCGAGCAATGAACAAAATAATTCGTAACTACCGTGACCCACTCGCGACTCGTCGTGTTTTGAGATGGAGATTAAACGAGATAGTGTTTACGAATGCGCCGAAGAACTTAAATTTCTTTTCGACCTGTTGCCCGTTTTCAAAAAAGAATTTTTATCTTTACCGATACTAGCACATTATATCACGAAATAGTTATAAATATTAATTTTTTATATACTTAATATTTTTGTAAAAGTAATAATAATTGATGAAATTCAAGTGACAAATAAAATTCCTAGTTCCCGATTTTTCATTTTTTCCGAAACGCAAACGCTGCAAAAATGTGGTTAATTTACAGAAAATAATGGTGGACTTTAATTTACGTCGGTCGTTCGACCCTGAATGGAATGTTCTTCCGCGCTGGGAGTGAATCATGCGCGGCACATCCGCACGGTCTCTCACGTCCAGCTGCTTTCTACATCGGGGAAAGACACACGGTCGTCAAAGAGTGATAAACGAGTTCGCGAAGTTTTTTTCTCTTTTTTTTTCCTTTTTTTTTTCTTCTACTATTCGATCTCGAATCCGTCGACTCGCAGCTTGGCAAGACATTCGTCAGTCTCGTTAC
The DNA here is from genome assembly GCA_963924025.1 of Ischnus inquisitorius. Taxonomy (NCBI): domain Eukaryota; kingdom Metazoa; phylum Arthropoda; class Insecta; order Hymenoptera; family Ichneumonidae; genus Ischnus; species Ischnus inquisitorius. Next base: position 12,762,100 of record OZ001250.1, read on the forward strand.
AGTAAAAGTGTATAACCAAGTTTGGCGGCTTTAATACGGCAGGAAAAGCCGCGAATTACTTTCTTCGCTGGTGTGTTTCCAGATTATTCTCTCCTACACCCGGCTCGCATTCGTGTGACTTTTCCTTCACGCATTTTCCTTCGCGAAACTTCCCACGTCGCACCCGCGAATGGAAACGAACGTCGAGAGAACGACGAAAAAAAAGTTGCATCTTCCGAACAAAAGTTTTCCCATTCTTTCGGCATCGGGACGGTAGGAAAGAGATTAAATTTTTCGGCGCGATGGGGACAAATTCGTGATTTTTTTGTCACAGGTAGAGCAGCACAGAGGCTCGAAAATCTCTACGCGCCGGGTCAAGTGGAACGGGAGACTTTCATTCACCGGAGCCCTTGAAAAGCGGCGGCGCAGGGTCGAGCCCGCGCGCGAGACTCCGGCGCTAGGCGAAATTTTTCGTGATAAAACGAAATGACGATGCTTTCGACGACGGCGAACGCGCGGCTTCGAGAACAATAGAGGCCAACGTCGCTGGAGCTTTACTTATCTATGGTATTCTTTTCATTCCGTTTTGAAGACAACGAGGCCGAAAAGATTCGAGGCAAAGATAAACGATCATCATATCGTAATGTCTTTTGAACTTTTAATAATGTCGATTACCATAAAGAATAGAAGTAAAAATGTTATAGATCTCGAGTCGAAATAAATCTTTACATCGTGAAATGACGTTTTTCAACAACAAAAAGATATCGATTGCAGGAAAAAAAACCAAAATAAAACACACTAAAATCGATGATTTTCCATGTCATTCGAAAGTTGAGATCGCGAAAATCTCAACGACACGACGAATCGAACGAAAACACGAATTCGGATCTGTTTCTTCGTTCAATTTAATTTTTCACCTCGGTTCGTCCCAACTCGATGAACAAACCTGTCCGTAAAATCACCGGGAAGTTAAATCGAGCTAGGAAGCCAGTGTAATTCTGGTGCAGAGCACAAAAGCTTTGTCGACGAAAAAAAAAAGCAGAGAAGTCTCAATGTTAAATCTCGAGCGAAGCGTGAAAAGTATAAGAAGAAGAGAAGCGAGCGAAACAAGGGAGTCTTCCGAAAAAAAGGAAGAAAACGAAAAGTGTAAGAAACTTTAATCGCGTGACGAAGCCCGACGAGTCTCGTACAGCGTTAAAAATTCGCCGTTCGCGTTTTGTTTCAACATTCGACCTTTCTCGCTCGACCCTTTCCGCGTACAGCTAAGCTCGTCGAGGTAACGATTCACTGGACGGAAACTCCCGTTCTAGCACGTCGTTGGCGGAGCGTATAATAATAAAACGTAGCCCGGTCTCTCCCGGCGGAACGCGCTCGATGAGATTCGCGTAGCTTGCGAATTGGGCCAATCAGGCGGGGTTGATTGCCGAGTACGTCTCTCGACTTTTTCCACGATTGAACGAGAGCGGTGAATCGTAGCAAAGCTCCATGAGCGCGGCGCGGAGGGGCTTTGTCCTTCTCGCTTCGTACATTTGTGAATCCTCGTTGACTCTTCGACGACTACTGCGGTGTTCAACTGTGCCGAAATTTCGCGATAGCGGAAGGCAGAGAGTGACTGCAACTCGGTGGGGATGAATAGAAAGAAAAAAAAAAAAGAAGGACCGAGAATAAAAAACGCGGTGAGAGAATGTGTTGGCTTTTCCGGCAGTGACGATCGTCCGCGAAATAACGAGGACGACAGAGTCAATCGATCGAAGAGTGGAAAACCTATGTGTATGTGTGTGTGTGTGAGAGAGAAGGAGGCTGCTGTTGGATGTAAATTATTCTGTAACGTTACACGACGTTCGAGCACACGGACTGGATTTTTTTTTATTCGCTCCTCATTCTCGTCGCTTTTAGCGTGTTTGCCTGGACTGGACGGTGTTAAACACAGGATCTTCATTGGCAATTAATTGTGCAAACTGCCCGGGGGATCGGACAATCGTTACATATTAATGAATTCACTTTTCGAGTCTACATTACCTTATCTCAATCGATACGTGCCAGTCGGCACGATTCAATTTCCGACTCTGACTAAAATTATCAATACTCTAACGTTCACCGAGAAATTAATGAACAATTTTTTTGATATTACTAACAATAGATTTTTTTCTCTTAACCCAGATTATTTGAATCCGAGACAAACCTATATTTTTGACCCGAAAATTCGAACAATAAAGTAAAGTCCATTTTTCCCCAAAACCAGCGAGAGATACGGATAAAAATGTAAGAAAACAACTTCTTCTCGGGTAGTTTCATAGAAGATTTTATCACAAAACTGTTTTCTCCGTTTCCCTCGAATAAACCCGAGAACCCGGATAAGCACTATTATCACGATTTTCCCTAAAAAAATTCGAATTCCGAAGTAAATTTTTTAGATTTCTTTCGTGCGCGAAATTCCCGTAGACTTTTTTTGTCGGGAATATTGGTAAAATTGAATTTTCGATTGCGCGTCGAGAGTCAGCGAGAGATGCACCTTAATAATTCCCTTTTGTCTGTCCGTCGCTGCAGCGGAGTGCGTAGGCGCGTGTGCGCTCGGCTAAGCCCCACGCCCGTCGGTCGATGGAGCGACAGGCATGCCGCGATGTGCTATGGACCCGAAAAAAAAGCGCGCACACACAGGCCAAAAGCAAAAGTTTTGCGCGCATGAACTGCAATATCTGATGTTATTTTGCAGCGAGAGTTGCAAGCTCCGGGCACGCGGGGAGTGTTTGTTCATGGACCCCGCATACCTGCGGTTCAAGCTGGTTAGACGGTTACCTACATCTGCGCGTATCACATAGTCGAGCATTATGCGCTTATACTATATTCATGTATAATGCAGTATCTGCATACGTCCGTACATAACCAAACGCGAGAGTAATTCGAGTACGGGCCATAGTCTGAGGTATGTGCATGGGCGTACATGGGTATGTATGAGCGTGCATGTGCACATAACAAAAGGTATATATAACCGAGAGACGGCCGAGGCAGGTACACAACGTCGGTGAGACGATCATACTGACTGCTCCGATGTCGTGTAGCGGCGGATAGATGCAGCATGGTGGTTATACGTACACAAGTGTACTCGCAGTTACTGTACACAAAGTGCGGTCTACCTCGCTGGGAGACTGATGTATGTACATGCTCTGTTACGGGCCAAGCATATGTAGATACACAACGCCGTCGAGCACGCACAGCTCCGCAAGCTTCGCATATTGTAGCCTCATAGTTGCGTTCGGCTGCGTTGCGAACCCTCACGAGACGCTCGCACCGCTACAGTTATAACGCAGCGCGAACTCACGAATACGCTTACGCTACATTCTTTTTATTTACGAGCGTTAAACTCGTTTCGAGGATGATTCACGGGCAGAATCGTGTCGTTGATTTTACACCGAGTTTGTATCGCAGTGATCCGTGAATTTTGCGAATGAGTATATGATTTTCTTTCGAATTCGTCGCGAAAATGCTTTTCACGAAACAATCTCTGATCGACATTCGCGTATATGATCAATGAATCGCAACTTACTTGAGTTTAATAGGCAGGCTTTGTACGAAATTTTGTCCAGAAAGTTTCATACCCAAATAGATTTAAAGCAGCTTTCACGAAGCTTTGGAATTATTTTTTTTACACTTCTTCTAGCGGCTAAAAAAGAGAAATTCTAACCACACAACGCTAGCTAGACAATGCGCGACAATCGTGAATCTGAGGCTCGAGCCGTCCATCGTATTATAAATTGTACACCAAAAACCCGGCGAGTTAACCGAGAATGCACGGCTATGCGCTGTGACGTAGTCCGTTTATCAACGGCACAAAAGCCACAAGAGCGTAACTGTGCGGGCGTAAACGGAATAAAATATCGCGAGTTTTTGGTATCGCGCAATTAATGAAAAAGCTCGAGCAAAATTTATTCCGAAGTAATTTCCTCCCTCCGAGATTTTTCTTGGTTTTATTTTTGTACGGCGTGCACATCGGAACGGCGTGCACTCGGGTCGTCGGCATTGTGGCGCTTTTTCATCGGAGCTTTCGCACGGGGTAGAAAACCAGTGGTAGTTGTCGGGTGCGTGTAGCCGACATACATAACTCACGAATGTCCCGGGGCCGAATGTCTCGTCTGGTCTCGTCTCTCAATGCTTTGGGCAAACGTCGCATAGCTCGACTCGCCGGTCGGGGGGACACGTGTATTACGTGGATATGCAACGTGTAATGCGGGTTAACGCACGATGAATCTCGCATTGCATATAACGCGAGGAAGTTCCACGCGCGCGACTAAGAAACACGCGCACGTGTACGCGCGGCGAGATACTCATCTGGCTCACGACGTTCGTTGATACGCGCGAGGCATCCGACGGTCTCGTTGTTAGCGTCACCGAGGCGAATTCTTCCGACTCACGGAGCGAGATGAGGATATTACGTGTTGCGACCTAGTAGTCCGAGAAATTAAACCGTTAACTCTCGAGAATTCTCGAAGTTCGACGATACACGCGATACGCGATCGGAAATTTCTCGTCTGCGATACATTTTTTCGGCCTTCGGCAGCCAAAAGAAGAAAGGCTGAGACGGCGAACTATCGAATGATATCGTACGATAATATCGAATTATAAGGTCCGGTTCTCAATGTCGATGAAGAAGTATTTTCTTTTTCGTCGTTCGCTTCATTGAGAATTCTTTCTTAGTCATCGATTCTCGCAATGGCGATGTTTGTCATGAACGATTGGGGTTATTAGCGAACGAAGATTTACCAAAACAAAAAACTGAATTTACAAATCGCAATGTTAATGCGACGACAATTTCGGAAGGCACTCTAGTCTGGTGTGGCGAGCGATAGAGCGTGGTCGATGACCCGGGGAAGCTCGACTGAACGCTAACGGATCGTAGGCAGTCCAGAGAGGTAAACGGATTGGCGGGAGCATAACGAGACTCTCCTCGACGAGAGCCACAAGAGCTTCGAAAAAACAAAAAGCGAAAAAGTGTCGATAAATCATCTCGCCTTTGAGGATTATATTCACTTGCCGGTTTAACTGGATTATCTCTCGGCGACGTAAAAATAATCGCGAAAAAAAAGCTACCTCGAGCTTCTGTTTCATAATTTTCGCGCGAATTGAGAAGTTCTCGTATAACGATGTACTCGCGCCGAATCATTGGGAAGTGAATGGAATAACAACGAGACATAATTGTCGAGCCATAAGAAATTTCTCCGCGCGAATATATCGGACGAATTGGTGTGTTGTGCAGGTACAAACGAGTACGCGATATACGTAATTAATGGCGCGGCGTTTCGAGAGTGCCGAAAACAATGGTGAAAGAAAAAGGAGAGATCACGGATCAAGATTAGGCAGTCGAGTTTCGAGCGAGACTTCAACGCGGGGGTTACACGCGCAACGTAGAAACGAATTCTCAACGGGGTCTAACCGGGACGAGGTATAAGCGAGAGGCCTCGCTACAGTCTAAGCGGCGAGTTCTACTGTACATGGAGTAGTTTCACGGTGTCCTAACTACGGTGGGACTCGAACCATTATTGCGCAATCGGGGAACGTAATAGTGGAGAATGCTTCCGTGCCGTGGATTTTATTCTTACGAGTATTATACCTCTATCGCGCGCTACCTCGCCGAGTTACGATACGACTTTTTTTTCATTAATTACCAAAATATCCTTTCATAAGCGGAAACACACGTGGAGCGTTTAAAATATTAGTGCGCTAGTTGAGTGCGCAGTCCGTATGTGATATCGAAAGTTTACTCGTCCTTCGTTTATTTAAGCAACAGAAAAAAATCACAATGAAAGAATTGCCTAGATTTTACGACCATAAAGCTTAACGTGAAAATTGTCGACAAGCGAAAGCTGTCGGTGCTTTGTGTAAAAATCGTTAGAAGTGTAACTGGATCCGTGGTTGAAAAATAAATACAAGGATTTCGTGTCCTGGGCTCGGCATTATTTCATTGTGTCGATGCTCGTATCATTGAGAATATCGTAGGAGAGCCCGTGAGTTTCATTCCGATCGAGATAGACTTTCACCGTTCGCCGTCGATCGCGAGCTCTATGGCTCGGCCGGTTCGACCTTGCCTCGACGAATACCGTCGGTGCGTTCCGTGCTCGCACAGACCTACACGCGTTCACCTCGATCCCGACGCGACAAAATTCGTTGCGATAACGTCCCGATATTTAATAATCACCTAGAGACTTCAGCAAAGACATCGGGACTTCCGCACGTCGTTGGATTAACGGAGTTACGGGTTTTTCGAGGCTGAAGGAATCGAGGAGGACGAGTCGGACTAGCTCGCTCGCGCGCGCCCAGCGTCGAGCCCGTCATCCGATGGAACCTAAGACGAGAACCTAACGGGAAATCCCGCGAAAGTCTCACGAGTCTTCTCCTCGCACGGCACGCTGAGGCCACGCACACGAGCGTATGGAAACCCTCGAGACACCTTCGCGATCCTTCTTTAAATCTCATTTACACGTACCGACACATTCACACCACCTGTCGAACTCTGACTACCTCACTGTATCCCCGGCGCGTTAACGCGCATTCCACGGAATCGAGAAAATCAACTCCTTTGATTACAAAAATTCCCAAGCTTAGTTTTTTCAAGACTATTAACGGTAATGAAGTAACAGCCCACTGCTCGGATTCTACCTAATATCGTTCTAACTATCTTTTTTTGTTCCTGGCAATCAACCATTGGGCATATTCGAATTTCCTTATTTATTTTTCATTTTTTGATTAAAACTGAATTTTGCCATAAATTTATTTTATAATAATATTAATAATAATAATAATAATAAATTGTATCAATTTGTAAACCGTATTAGAAACGTGTACTCGCAGTTTTCTTCAATTATGATGTACGTACGTTGCGATTGAATTATTGCTAAATTAAGTATTTTTTCAATAAACATTTTTTTGTTGACGTTGAAAAATGTAAAGAATTTTTCTCCCGTGTTGTCATTCAGTCTGATTTATAAATCGACTGCATAAACATTATAGCGATAATAAAGATGTGACGAAAAAATTAGGAAAGATAGATAAGGAGGTTTGACAAGTTCTCACCGAGTGCTTCGGTGTTGTGACATCATGATTCGAATCGAGCGAAGCATCAGCCTCGTGGAGAGGTCCTCGGTCTGATCCTATGTCGCGGAGTTTACTCCGAGACGCTCGTCATGGCAACGCTTGGACGCCTCTTCTATATCCCGGGCGTAAGCAATAGAATACGCGTCTCGATTCCCTCGTTTTGCGAGACGCAACCAACGCCCAGATGCTGCGATCTTTTTCGTCGAATCTCGCACGTAGCACGTCGATTGTTCGTGTCTCCTTTGGGAGGATAATTGCGAACGGTGTTAGGGTATTCGCGTTCGGAACAAAGGTCCTTGTACGGTAACCGCGAGCGAGGCTCGTCCGGCTAGTGAGGCCCCAGGGTAAACACCGGCAACACCGCGACGCGCGGGAATCTATGGATTCTTCTCGTTTCAATTTTCAACGCGAAAACTACTGTTGTCGTGGCTCAACGCGATAAAAACAAACGTATTCTCGTTCGTGCAACGACCGAAGAGATTCCAAGATCTTGTATCGCGAGACCGAACGACAAGAGAATGGAATGTCACGTTTAGTTCGTCGGTACGAATTACTTTTGCGATTTTGTTTCGAAGTCGATCAACGCACTGTCACGTTTTTTACAATATCAATATTTTTCGTCGGCTCGCGACAATATCTTCGCGCGTGACAAATAATCGTGTGCATTCGGTCGACGAGAGCAGAGAAACGCGAGATGCTTCGCGTGAAATAACTCTCAGTCGTCTCCGGGCTGCGCACGCCGTCCGAACGGGCGAACTCGTGAAAGGCGACTGCACCGAGACTCGAGAGGCTCACGGTGCACGGGGAGTGGGGAGAGCTCCGTCGGATCGTGCTGGCTGGCTGGCTGGCTCGCTGCTCTCTGGCTCTCCTCACTGACGTAGCCGCCGCGCGCCGCTACCGCCGCTGCCCACTACCACACGAGAACTCCGTGAAACCGTGGCTCCTCTCGACCGTTATCCATCTCACCCGCATTCGGAGGTAAAAACACTGCTGCGAGAGAACCACCGAGTGCCTCCGGCCGCGGGGGATGGCACGAAAACGATCCGTCGAATATTACCTGCCAAGCCAAGCGATATTTATGCTCCATAGAAATGTTTTTTATAATAAAAAAAAATTGTTCCATTATACGGCGAACTCTCGCTGCCACTCGCGAAATGCACTGAATACCACACAGAGAAATTCCGGCGCTTCATCGTAGTAATCGTCCCGACAAAAACGGTGCGTTATAAATTATGTAAACTCACGAGATGTTATTATCAAGAGTGAAGTTTTTTCCGCGAAAAAAAAGGAGAGTATAGTTTAATATCACTTTTCAGTAGATCTCATTCGTTAACTGCACGCTAGCTTCGTGTAAAAATATGAAAGTTTCGACGAATTTTTTTTTACCGGCGAGACAATTGAAACGGCGAGTTCTAAAATCTTGTAGCTTTGACGATTCCATTAAACACCGCAAAATCATTACGGAGAGGATAACTTAATAGTAAAATTTTGTCCTTTATTGTGAAAAATGAAAGTTTTACATATGGCTGTTGTTTTAATGCGCGGCATGACGACACCGCCGATACAGTGAACATTACGCTAACACTGATGTAACAGTATAGACAATGAATTTAAAAAAAAAGGGGAAAATTAACTCACAAGAGCAAAAGCAAAACTGGGATTTTGTCCTTTTTTTTTATCGTTTAAATATCATAAGTCCTAATAGTTCGATGCGTCGGCAAGATTTTTTCAGAACTTAGCCGCGTCTCGCGAAAAACTAGATTAACAATCGATGAAAAAAATATATATGAGAAACACTTGTGTGCCTATTCATTCCGGCTTAACGACAATAATCGTGATTTTTTTCTGTCGAGAAAAGAAAAAAAAAAGACAATTATACAGCCGCGTCGCTTTCGACTCTGTTGAAAAGAAGAACTTTCAACCGCGAAGTAGCCCTTTTTTTCAAAGCTTCACAATTTTGGCAATCCGATGGCTACAAATAATTTCGATGTTCTATACAAGTTCATGGACGAATCCAAGCGTTATGTGTGGTCCCGTCTAACAGAGGACAAATTTATGTAGGAATAATCGAAAAACCGAAAATCGTTGAAGTTATGTGTTCGTGTGTGTGTGTGTTTTTTTTTATTCTACGCGTGTATGCGAATAGGCGCCGATGGGAAGTGCAGCGCATGACGTGAAATCGAGATAGTAATAGTTTAACTTTAAAAATAGTATCGATCTAATCGTTTGACAAAAATAGACTTTAAAATTAGAACGACGATTAAAACGTAAAAAAAAGAAGATTCGTTCTTTCGCCGCGCTTCCCATCGACCACCGTCGTTGCCGACCATTTTTATCGACGCTTCTTTCCTTTTCCTCTCATTTTATTTTTGTTGCTGTCATCGCTTTGGTGAAAAATATTGAGTTTCGGGTGCAATATCAATTGACAAGGATGAGAGACGGGATCGAACGACCGGGGTTCGAGAACACACATCCGTTTGTCAAGGCATTAACGAATAACTATCACTAAGATTGTCGATGATAAACGCTTGCGATCAAACGGCATCGTAATTTCATTGAAAAAAAAAAAAAAAAAACCTAGAGTTTCGCTGCAGGCAGGGGACATTATAAAGGGAGCGCCGAGTGCGGAAAAACACGCGTAACTCCGTGAGACAAAGTTCGGACCTTTTTTTTCTTCTTTTGTTTTAATTATTTTTCATTTAATTCGAATTCGTTTTTGAGGCACGTAGGACAATTTGAAAGTACAGTGAACGCTAAAACACAAGAAGGAAAAAGAAAATGTCGAATTTTCAAAAGACTTATCTAAGCACCAACGACGTGCGCAACGGAAAATATTAATGAAATATATCTCGGTGAATATTACAAACTCGCACGACTTTAGTAGTCCACGGAAAAAAAACATACCAGTCTCTCTCTTTTTTTTTTTCTATAAATCGATGAGTGACAAAGATCGGCGTCGCAGCCGCGAACTGACGAGCGATTATTTTTATACAATCTCGTTCCGTTTATAATTTCGGTAAATTGGACCGCAACGCTCGATCGGAATCATACAGTTCTTTCATCATCGTGTTGGGGAAACTTCTCGCTGAATAGCATTGAAAATTTGTGAAATTCAAAATTCTATGATGAATTAGTTATGGTGAATTTATCCCCTCCCCCCCTTCCCCCTTCTCGTTCCCGTCGCCAATCGATTTTTTTTCGTACTTTCGTCTTTACTTTTAACCTTTTTCATTACCTATATTTAAATTATAATCAATATTTGTTTGTTTTTTTCTTTAATTATTTATATATCTATATATATATCACGCCTGTCCATTATTCCGTCTGTTCTTTTTTTTTTAGTTTTTTTTTTTAGTAACGTAGGTACACTTTGTCAACAATCACTCTTTGCTGCTTCCTTTTTTTTCTGTCCTGCCCTACTTTTGTCTTAGAAATCTTCTCACTCATTCACGCTTCAGGCTAAATTATGCTGGCTTTTGAGAACCCTTCTTGCCAATAAGGGACTTGTGGATATGTGGGATGACACCTGAAATATTGAAAGAGAAAGTATATGAGTCACGAGTCAGGTAGTCACGGCCGAGAATCTTGGAAATCCCCGCGAATGCTACGGCGATTATTAAACTGTTTTTCGTGTTCAAGATCAAAAACTGCTAATTCCTCAAATGAGACACTAGTAGAGATAGATTAGACATATTTTTACCTCCTCCGGCGATGGTCGCCTTAATTAAACTGTCCAATTCTTCGTCACCGCGGATCGCGAGTTGCAAATGTCTGGGTGTGATACGCTTCACCTTCAAATCCTTCGACGCGTTCCCCGCCAACTCCAGCACCTGTGCAAATTCAATGAACAGTTGTCAATTGTCATGGCTATCGATTTTTCTCGTTTCTCACCAAAGAAACGCTTTAACAGTACATTGTTCGCGTTACATCGAAAGAAAAACTTTTAAAAAAAAATCACGTGAATAAAAATCAGAGAAAAAAAGTCCGATGCAATTTTTTTTTATTAGCAAAAAAAATTAGGCAAATATATGTATCGTTACATTCAGTATTTTTTTGGAAATCATCAAAATCTATTTTGCGATTATTCGAAAACACTGCCAAACCCAAAGTTTATGTCATTGCCATGGAAAAAAAAAAAAATAGACCGTTAATTGAATTACGAATAGATGGCGGGAAAAATACGAAGCATGATGGCGTCGGCGAAGCCACTGAGCGTGCGTCGTACCGACCCTTAATCGGCGGTTCGCTTTTCCCTGTATCAACTGTTCGTTTCTCCGACTCGCGTAACAACATATGCGCGCATGTGTTTCGCCGAGCCACTCATACGTTGTAAACACAGCGCACACTCACCTCAGCCGTGAGGTATTCCAAGATAGCAGCGCTATATACAGCAGCCGTGGCGCCTACTCTGCCGTGACTCGTCGTTCTGTTTTTCAGATGCCTGTGAATTCTGCCGACGGGAAACTGGAATAATTTGAAATAAAAAAAGAACGTTTTATTATCCGTATTCATTCTATCATAAATACCGAAGGGAAAGAAAAACAAAAAAGCGTAATCGTCATAGTTGCAACAATGACGACATCGAAGCCATCGGATGACGCTCCGATGTTTTTCGCACAGTCGCTACGTATCTCTCGATGTCGATGGAGAACGTTCGAAAAACATCGGGCGCCCGTATAACCGAAGCGTCAGCGTAGCCATTCGACAACCCGAAGAAATATCGAGCCGAGAGCGCACGGAGACGACGATGACACGGGCTTTTACGCTCCGTCTCGTCGAAGTAAGTAATATATCAACGACGGGCTTTTGTCGAATTCGTCGCTCGTTATCGGTGTCTCGGGGAAAACGTCTGGGGGCCAAACGTTACATTACGAGAGACCGAGAGATTTGCTGCTGCTGCTGCTGCTCTCTCTCTCTCTCTCTCCGTAGGCCCCCGGCTCGGTTATCCTCCGCGCGTCGCTCGCCACGGTCTTCAACCGCGTCGGATATCGAACGGGGCATATGAGATTCGGGTTTCGGCGAGCTTTCCAGCCACGGTTTACCACGCCACGAGTTTCGTCATAAAGTTCGAGGGGCTACGCCTCGCCAACGTACGTCGAGTTTCGATAAGCGAAGAAACAAAAAAAAAACTGATGAACCCAAACCAATGAGAGGAAGGAATAAAAAAACAATGAAAGGAGGGGAAAAAGAAACAAAAAAACATCGAGCGTTGTCGCGACGACCGGTAGTACACGCGAGAAAATATCGTCGATCGCAGCAACGTGTCGGAAAATTTGATTGGCGTAGCCGAAAAATATTGAATGATCGTTGCACGTCGCAAATTTAGAGTTTAAATTCAAAAAGATCGCGCTCTCGTGAATTTTTCGATTGTTCGCCGTCGTTTTTTTACATTTGTCGTCTTTCGTTGTTTGTCGTCGCTGAATAACGAAAATACAACAACACGTTGCGCGAATTTGACAGGGTCGTTTCCATTCGCGCGATCAAACATCTCATTTGTCGCTCGCATTTGACAGTTTCCGCATCCCCGAGTGAATTTTCGCGAGCGCGACGAAAACGCCGATAAAATGAATATCAATGTAATGAATATTCGAATGATTTTATGAAATACGAATATTTCGAAAAACGTCGCATCAACGTTGCAGCGTTGTTGAGAATTCAAACAGCCGAGTCCGCATGGATTTGGCAAACAAAAAGAAAACGTACACAACGAGAATACAAAATGCACCGATAAGATGATTTGCAGCACATGCACGTTGAGCAACGTTCTTGTCCAATAGGTTGTTTGAAAACAATCGAGAAATCGCTTTGGAATCTCGACAAATAAATTTAAGAGCAACAGATTCTTCGCCGAAAAAACTATATTTTTCGTGGCAATTCGCGCATTCGACGAAGCATTGTCTTTGTTTTCTCGAATAAATCTCGACACACAACGAGGCATGTTTAAATATAATTAAAAAAAAAAAACGACAACACACGACGAAAACACGAAAAGTTTTTCGCGCCAACGGTGGCTCCTCGTATCGAAAGTTGCATAGGTTCGGTTTAGTAAATATAAGTTGTTATTTTTCCTGCCATCATTGTTTTTTCGTACAAATTCGCGTGACAAACACGTGAAACTGTTGCAAAAACGTCGATACGACGCCAGAGAGTTCGTTAATTTAGTCCGTGAGACGTGGGCAATATAAAAACGGCTTGTGAGTATAAACGCGTATGAAGCTCACCTGCAAGCCGGCCCTCGCCGAACGGGAGACCGCCTTCGCCTTTGCCTTACCGGAGTCCTTGCCCGCCTTTCCGCCAGCCTGTTCACATACGAAAATCACGATTAATTTACGAGCTACGAGCACGAAACTTCACTGGTACGTAGACAACATTGCGACGCATCGTTCGATCAACTTTTCGTTCACGGATGGCCATTATATCCGCGAGAAACTCGCGGATACTCACCATTGTGCTTTGGAGAGTGGAGAAACGTTTGCGATTACAACTAGCGCGACAGTTCCGCAGAGCCCCACAAGCTAGAGGCTCACAGACGACGCCGTCTAACCGCGGTCCCGCCAAATGCGCTTGGCGCTCGCGGCGCGTCCCGCGGTCCGTTCACGTGACTACCCAACGACCAATCGCGCAACACCAAGGAGAAAATAAATATCATCTACGTAGGGGGCAGCACTTGTGTCGCCCATCAAGCGGTGTGCGAACTACGAAACATTCCTCGGAATGGCCGTGGGACGCCCGCGTGCCGTTGAGTCCCGCGCATGCGCGCGCATCGCGTCGACTCGCGTTTAGCCCCCGCAGACGGGAGAGCCAAGGAGGGGACGCCACAAAACGCGGTGTTTAACCGTTGATTTTCGAACCCCGATATTATGCACGCAATACTCGATGCCTATTACCGCTATGACGAACAACTGACGCTGCTATTTATGCCGACGAGGGGATGCGAAATTTAGCTTCGAGGAATTACGGTTTATCCTTCGCACTCTGATTTTTTATGATTCAGACCCGACGCCGTTCTCGAGCGGTACTCGTGGCACGTTAAATACACAAGAGAAAAAAAATACGAAGTGGATATATAGTTTGTTCAAAAACGAGTTTCTCCTCGTCATTGTTATAACGAGTTTCATTTCGAGCTCGCGAAGCAACCGGGACAACTCGCAGCGTTGAGGAAAAACTATCGATTTTTGCAATCGTAATGTTAACTCAATTTCGGGTATAACACATAACTGAACTGTTGCGACGAAATGCGACAGCTTAATAACCAACGGCTGATGTAACTGAATAAATCAATGCTTTGAATAATATTTTCATGGCTACATACTAGAATTATCTCTTGTTTTTCAAGCAAAGATAATGAACTGAAAATGTCCAGAGTGTGTCGGAGATACGCGACGAAACTTAACTTGCTGGAAATGTAACAAAACTCGTTCTTTGGTTACGCTTTATTGACGAAAGTTTCACTACTTTATTCACGTACAAAAATTTCGATGTAGAAACATTGCTACAAATTTCTAGTAACTTGTTGCTAAGGGAATTAAAATTAAATGCGCATGGATGAGTGAGGAGAAATACGAGTGAAATTCGTGTTTCACGCAACGCTGAAAATACATAAAGAGAGGACAGGAAGGGGGGGTGAAAATATTCGTTGAAAAATCGACAGACCCGGATGATATTTCGAGGAAATTGCCAGGGTTCTGCCGAAGCTATTTCGCGGAAATGGCGATTAAACTATAGGTATAGGAATAAAGGGTTGGTGTGCGTTTACGGTATTCGACTGACAAGTACTATTACGGGTCGGCAGTATCGACGAGGCTGTGTCCGGGGGATGCGCGTCACCCTGTGCGCGTCAACGCTGCAGCGTTCGTTACATAGAGTTTCCCGCGGTTTTTCCGGGGCTTCCAGCAGGTGAAGCGACGGTGTAATCAATTAATCTGGCAACCGTCACGGATCTATCGTTCCGGATGTGAAGGGATTACCGTGGAGCAATGTACATCTAGAAATCATGAGCCGCCTCGGCGAGCTCGTCGCACTTGCCGTCCAAGTCAGCCTGGAAACAAACGATTTACAGTATTTAACAAACGTAACTCACGATTTACGGGAACTATTGACAAAAGTAATTAAAAAAATCGATGACCAGTAAACATTATTGAAGTAAAATATATCGTCAATGAACAACGCACCGTCAACTACAATTTTACGAATATGGACCAAAGATAGAAATCGTCGAATATCTCGGAGAATTCAAAAAGCTATAGACAAGTCTTTCAAAAACGACAACTGTAAAAGAAATTGAAAAGTATCGATGATAAATAGGGAAACATGAGATAATGAAAGATGAAGGCGTATCGGGTTTAAAAAAATATATAAATGTAACTGGAATCGCGCGTAGTAACGATGAATAATGGACGCGACGAGCCCGTGCTCCAATTTTTTATAAATTCTACTATATTTCTATTTTGAACTTGATTCTTATGGAACATTGCTGTAAATAACGCTGTAACGTATATTTGCGGCTGAAAAAAAGGTTTGTTCTTTTCTTTTCTAAAAGAGTTTGTACCTCGTCGAGTTGCAGACAATTGCCCCACTCCTTGAGAGTGATCTTGTGATCGTCGTCCGTATCGCAAGAGTCCAAGAACGGAGCGATGCAATGCTCGAGCGCCATGAGCGGCGCTCTGATGGGGAAAAGTTCGTGTCTCGACACCGATCTGTCGTGCGGATGACCGTCGAGATCGCACCATTTCCAGATAGCTGCGTTGGTCCAGCGCAGAGTCATGTTAGTCTCGGCCTCGCGTTGCATCTTCAAGTAATAAGAGGGAAGCTCCTGACGATCGGCGAGATCGCGCATTATGTTGAACAGCCAGTCGCGCATACGTCGCGGGAAATCGAGCATATCCTCCTCCTTGCACATCTGCAAAGGGAAACAATTTTTATTTGTTTGAAAAATAATGCAATAAAAATTCCATTTGTCGTAGACAAATTTGATCAATGAAAATATGAAATACAAAAAAATCGTCGGTTTCTCACCGGCATCTGACGACACATGCCGTAGTATTCGATATGGACGTGCTGGTAATCCGGGCCGCGGCATCTCTTGTCGCCGGTGTCGCAGAAACAACGGGCCTGATAAACCTCGCAATCGCTACCGAACGTCTCGTTGTGATTCGTGCAAACCTTGCGACGAGGGTCAACCTCCGGATCGCATTCCTCCACGCAAACGCACTCGGCCTCGCCGAGCACCGTTGGCTGAAATGTCGTATATTTCTTATCAAAGTCCGATCGAGTAGAACGAATTTTGCGAGATAAAAAAAAAGCGATAATTGAATTCGGGTCATTTATTGATCTTCGGGTTTTGTTCCGAAAACTCATTAAAATTCGAACGAGCAAAGAGAATTTCGCGCGGAGAAAAAGCAATAAATGAATTTGGGTCAACAATTGATTTTCGCGGTTTGTCCCAAAAACTGTAATAATTATTTTTATCGCTATAACATAAAAAAGTTGAGTGAAAAATAATTCAAAAGATCAAAAAACGTATTGTACCTGGAAATAAGGAAAATAATATAAACGGAATAAAAAAAAAACAGTCCTGTTTGAATTGATAATATTCTCTCAACTCTCGCCATTAAAATTTTTGCATTATCCACAAAAGGGATTAATTTATCATTGTAAAGTCAGTAGAAAAATTCAAAATAATGTTTCTCATTTGAAATACATCTATAAGATTCAATCGTACCTGACAAACTCGACCAGCACCGCAATGTTTGTCCATGCAAGGATCGACCTGGAGCAAAAGCGGCTCGGTTTGTCCGCCGTATTTAGTTCCGGAATGGAAACTCTCGGTATCTCCGGATTCTCCATTGGACTCGTCGGCCTCCAGCATGTTCATGACTTCCTGCTGGAAGGTCGCCTCGGTCGTCGTGGTGCGACGGCGATGCTTTCGTCGTCTCTGTTGAATCATAATAACGACTCAATTAATTGATATTCCGAGACTGATATAATTTCACATTAGTAGAGATAGGTCTAGCGAGCTAGACCTTGAGATATGAATAATAATAAAGCATTGCACTGACCTCAGCGGATGCATCCGCGATGAGTAGAGCGACGAGCACGGCGAACAGCAAATACTGAAGCCTCGTCCTCATTGTGATTTCTGAAAAAAAAAAAACAATTGAATCGACGATAGATTTACTCCATGAAACGGTAATTTGCAGTATATAATTATCATGAAAAAAAAAAAATAATGTTAATACCAATAATAATAATAATAATCGATAATATGTCCGATGCAACGCTTCCGCGTTATTCCTCATTTGTCATATTACAGTTTTAAACGAAGCATTGATCTTAATTGATCAATTCTGCGTGCAGCGACAATGCAATAGAAAGCTATTCCTTCAAACAATTGCGTAACGCAACTTCCTCCCGAAGGCGTTTTTCGAGGCGGAGAAGTTGAGACTTGTGGGTCATCGCTCGGAGATCATCAATCTAAGCTCGCAAGTTTCATTGGAGACAACTGGACGATAACCCAGTTTCATGGAAGACGCGGAAATCTCGTATCAACAGTATTACGAAAAAAAAAAAGCGAAAGGGAGGATACGAAAATAGCGTTGAATCCGTCGAGCATCGAAACTCGGTTGCTGACTTTGTATTATGTATTTTTAAACGGTGATTAGATTTTTTTCGAAAGAGTCTCGAACTTCTCTATCGTCGATGCAGATAACGGCATACGATCATATTTTTTTTTCGTTAAAAATGTATGACAAGTACTGGATAGAATATTTCGGAATTTCGAAAAATAAATTGTGTAAAATCTGCAGAAAGTTCATTAATGAATAATAGCATACGAATCATTATTATTGCTATTATGACGAAAAAGCATTTGATATAATTTTATGTAAAACAATGTAACGCTCTCCGATCTGTGTCATTTAATGTTTTGTCGCATTTAAAGATCGTTGGAGCGCTGCTTCTGTAGAAAAACATTCGTGACGCATCGAAGAAACGAATTTTCACAACGCGTTTAATCAATTTCTTTATCAGTTCCGCTCGCCCGCGTTCCACAATCTAGCAGCTCACAGAAGCTCTCTGTGCCAGATTTATTTGGCGCACGAATATCGGCAACCGTATTCGACCCACGCGATTCCGGGGTCGACAGTTCAGGGCGGTTGTCGCGGCCGCGGAACGCAGAAACGCGTTGTAAAACCGCTCCACCTCCGGTAGCCTCGTCGGCGCGTTCTCTCTCCGCGTCGAGTAAGCGCACATTCGCAGTGCGTTCGCCGGTTCGGCTTCTCCACGTCCCACGTGCCGTCGCGCGCAACGATACAATTCGTATCAAACGAGAGATTCTCGCGGCTGCAAGGCGGCACAGCGCCTCCGACGCCGAGAGAGAACTCCGGGCGGAGGAAAGTTTTCGTTACTCGCGCTGAAACGAACGCGTTTTATCGCTTGTTCGTAACGCGCGGCACTGCTTTTCTCGTTAAAGCGATGACATCGTTTCGCGGGACGCTTTAACAACCATTCAAAAACCCACCATTGGAGAATTGCCGTTACATTCGTTGAAGCCTATTTTAGCATGAAAGCTTTATTGCATCATTCAATCGACACGCCGGCTATAGAATGCGCCAAGGAACTTTATTGACGCGCATGACCCACCCGAGTGGTATGACAATTCTGAAGGATAATCCCGACCAAATGATATTTGTATCGTGTTGCCAACGAAAATTGAAAAAACCACCAATGTACGATAATTTCAGCCTGTTAATAATTTTTGTCGAGAATATGAAGTGTTTCGTGTCTAAAGAGTTGTTACATTTGTCGGACATTGAAACACGTGTAAAAAGGATCGAATTATATCATTCGACGATTTAAGGTGAACTTATAGAAATAGACGATTCAAATGTTGTGGCTATAAGTTATAACTTTAATATCGAAAGTACGGGAACGAAATAAGTAGATATGAGGATCTTTGTTGTCACAATAATAATAACGAAGTCACGAATAAACACTGTATAACCTTTGTGCCGCTGTGAGGTCGAAGCATACGAGAATTTTCCGGATAATATTACATTTGCATAGAGTGGAGTCGAGTGGAGAAAATGTTGCGTGACTGATATCAGAAATAGGGTTTACCGTATAAAAACGAGAGTCCTACCCAACTTTGGTCGCGCGATGTATTTAAAAAATTATAAAGTTAATGCGAAACGATGCAGGAACAAAAAAAAGGGCTTGAATAAAAAAAGGTTAAAAAAATTCGTATAATATTATTCAATTCGTGATTTTTTGCGATTATTCACATACCGTGCACGCTCACTGGATTTTAGCACGCGCGCCCACTTTTCAGTCGAACGCAACTCTAAATATTTATTTTCTACGCGTCCGGTTGCCAGACGGAAAATCGAGAAATTCACGCTCGTTCGAGTCGCCCTCGCGGCCTAAATCCGTTCGAATCTCGGGCCTGCTTTCCTTATTATTTTTTTTGTCCCGGCGCAAAATACACACGGGTTTCGTTGGCTCGAGAGATTCCTTTATGAAAAGAAACGATCTTTCGACTACAGCACACGAAATGGAGAGTGAAAAATAGACTACCGAAGATTACTGAGAAATGTTTTCGAGCCAAATGGTAAAAGTCATTAGAGTAGCGGAAATTCAAGCCGCAAGACCGACTCGTCTTTTCGACGGGAGTTTGTCTTGTTCTGTCGGGGGGAACGAGTATCGTCTTTCCCGGTTAATGAACTGGTTTCGAATTATCAGAAAAAGGATCGCAACTTTTTTTACATAACGTAAACAAAAAAAAAGAAAAAAAGTATGTATAATCGAGAATAAAAATAATATGAATTCGCAATAAAAATTAAGGAATACATTTTGTAATACTTATCGACAGTGTCGAATAAGAATTGCTATTATTTTACTAAGTTGTAAAACTTACCTCGTTATTGCACTAGCTATTCGTAAACCTTTCGCCCTCGCGCTCCGCGTTGAACTGAAGAAAAATCGTCTGAATCGGTCGCTGGACCGGTACTGACTGCGTCCAAGTACTCGCGTGGGCTCTCCGAGTCTTCGAGCATCGAGATGATCTCATTGCCTCTTCCTGCAGCCCCGACTTGATCTCTCCGCCACATGCGCTCGCGCTATCATTTCGCCTTCTATCTTTTTTTTTCTGTATTTATCTTCAACTCCTTTGATGAGCGAGTTCTAACGCAACTGACTAGTTACGCGGTACGCATAAACTACGAGATTGTGATCATCAAACTCTACGCTGAAATAACCAAGGAAATAATCTCATTAGAAAAACATGCGGATGTGGAGCGAAAAAAATGTCAAATAATACCGGAAAAAATAATAACGAAGCGTCGAGCAAAAAACGCGGAAAAGCAAAAGAACAAAAACGTGTCCTAAAACAACGAGAAATAAACAGGTGGATTGTAATTGCTACATTGTTTGGTAGTAAGGTAGGTATATTATACTAAATGCAAAAAGGTACAATACATTTGATGTTTGTTGGTTTTTCATTTTTTGTTTTAACATTATCTTTTCATCTCGTTTTTTTTCTCTTTTTTTTTGTGTTTTTTTTTGTTTCATTATTATTCTTTTAAATCATTATCGTAGTAACGTTGTCCACGGTTGTACACACAAACTGGCCCTTTCGCGGGGGTACCAAAATAAAAATTGTATTCTACAAAAGAAATTCACAACTTAATTATCGCCATCCTCTATTTATAAATCGTTTATAATTATTTGTGTCTCGCGGTCTCGTGGCTCTTCGTGTGTGTTTGTCGCATACTTTCTTTTTTATCATTTTCTTTTGTCTCATTCCATCGTTATCCTCTCTCTCTCTCTCTCTCATTCCTCATTTGTGTGTTTTTAAATTTTTTAAATTTCCTTTTTTTTTTGTCTTCAATATTCATCGTTATTGTTATGTTTATGTTAATAGTTCACTTAAAAAAGAAAACATTCACACTAAAAATTCTGCGGAACTCGCGCGTGGGAGTTGTGTTTGGGGGAATCGCGAGGTAGGACAAGGGGCAGAGGGGGAGGTCGGGGTAGTCACATCGCGTCACCGAAACTCGAACTATTTTCATGTTTGTTTTTTACTTTCCACTTTTATACTCGTTTGCTTGGGTCACAACGAACGTCCAAATCCGTGCCTTCGTCTCCACACAACTCGAGAGTCCGTTATCGAAGGTTTAAAGCATCAAACGTTGCTTTTTCTTTTCGCGTAATTGAAAAAAAAAAAAAAAAAAAAAAAAAACAAAGAAAAAGGAATCACAACAACGCGCAATGTCCTGGCACTCCGGAAGCTCCGCTAACTCGATGAAATACCGAGGGTAATCGAGGCGGCGATTCGTCACGAAAACATAATTCCTCTTCTAGGCCAAACACAGATCGTTCTTTTTTTCTTCTTCCATTAAATCTTCTCGCTGGTCGGAAATCTCTTCGAACCCGTAGATTGTGTGTCGTTCACTTTCTCTTCCGTTCTGCCATTGTCGAAATCATCGTAGAATGCAATTCGAGGGTCTTCGCGAAACTTCGCAGATTGATGCACAAGATACAAGAGTAAATCGACGAAAATAAAGTAGAAGAAAAAAAAAAACAAAAAGTCTCTTGCACCCTCAGCTACCAGTGTTTCGCAGCTGATCTCTCTCTGCAGCTACATATTTATCACAGTTGAATTAGCAAGAATACGTTCATAATTGTACTCTCGTGCCAATCCGCGAAAATTGTACACAACGCGCGTTCGCCCAATGGATTTGTTTGATCGATCATTCTTCACGGGCGATCGTTCAGGCACTGGCATCACCTTTGTTCTCATCCGATCGTTTCACTTTTTTCTCTAGACGGAGACGAAGGTTCCTACTTTTTACACGTCGCGTGCGCTCTTCGAAACGTCCCAAGTGTCCCCGTGAGTTCAGCGAGCCGCGAAATAATCTCGTTGATTAAGTTTCACGCACACGCACACGCGTACACACGCACACACGCGCACCGATTCGCCGCTTACGGTATACATTTATTTTTTAGTCTAATAATAATATTATTAATAATAATCGTACAGAACTAATAGTAGTAATAATAGTAACAGTAACGCCGAGGTTCCGAGGAAAGAAGCATCAAACGCGCTTATTCTTTTATGTTTTTGTCGCTTCTTTTTTTTTTATTTATATTTTTCAATATTCGTTTAGATCATCGTCGCGCATTTATTGTCCTTTGCCTCGTAAGCTCGAACGACGAATCGGCGATTGGGGAATTCTAATGTCGGAGACGCAGATTTTTTTTTTGTTATTTTTTTTGTCGCTTTTTTGTTTGATTATCACCAGAAAACGCATCGTTGACCAACGAGAATGAACCGACCCGTGATGGGCTCGCGATAATTTTTTTCGCGCGAGATCGAAAATTTGTTTTTCATCATTTTTATTCGTCGCACCGGAATTAGCCAAATGCTCGATGCCCTCTCGTTTACGCATCATGCGTCGCTACGCGTCACGGTGATATTGATTTCCGGAGAATTCACAATTCACGTTGGATTTTTTATTTTTTAGTTTTTTTTTTACCTGAGAGATAGATATATAGGCAGACGTTAAGTAGAGTGGGAGAACGTGAGTTTTACGACGAAGGAAGATACGAGTTTAGGATGATTCCTCGTGAAAAAAAAAATGTATTTCTGAATAATATACGATCATATAAGAAAATTGACCTTGCCGGATTGTACATGATTTGTTTTTCGCGATAAGACTAACTCGGGAAGCTGCTTACAGGCCTATTTTTCGAAGGATAAAACCTAAACTATCGGTCAATGTTCGTACATAATTGTATAGGATGTAGTGCCGAATTTTTTTTTTTTTTTTATCAATTATTATTATATACGCTTCGTGAACAATCGTCCGTTTTTTGTTTTCATTAATAATATTATTTTTCGTTTTGAACGATCGGTGACGATACGAGGTAGGAAAGGAGGATCGGCGAGACCAGCTGCAGTCGAGTTTGGGGTTTTTGAGGGGGAAAAAAAATCGATCAATCGATACCGGTCGATTGACGGCAGTTACTTGAAGCGTGACAATTTTTTTCGTTTTTCATTTCCTTCACCGCCGCGCAAAAGAAAAGCCGAACAGCTTGTTATTCGAGCTGTTCTCGTATTATTTTTTGTTTTCTATATGTATAAAAAAGAAAAACATACTCCGTTCTTCCAGCTACTACCCTAAACAGTGCGCCGATTTCCTACGTGCGTTGGACATTCAAACGTTTACTCTTACGCTCTTACGCTTTCTCACGGGCGATCTAACGGCGACAACTCAATTCCTCGATAGAAGCTCGACTTTTTTCTTTTTGGTGATAATATTCGGTTGTAACGACAGTAACTCGTTTTCAAACCGGAAATTCGTGTTAAAAAAAAACGTAAGTTCAAACGTCGAGGAACCGGAGCAGCGGTAATGCCGAGTCGAAGAGTCGCGCGAAAATCCCTTCGGCAAGTTTTCCTCGATTTTTCGAGAACGAGCATTGACGAGCAGAAAAAAAAAGAAACACAGATCGCTTTTCACCTCTTTTCTACGCGATTAGACGGATACGAAAAATCGTTTTTCTTCAATCTATTAAGGGAATGTTGTCGCTTGACGCTCAATGCGAAATCTACGGAAACGATGAGACAGACGAGAGTTACGAGAACGATTGAAAAAAAAGTCTGTCGTCCGCTTATGAGCCGGCTCTTGCGTGTCCCATTGCGTCCGAAGATTCTGCCGCTCGCTCTCGTCGCGAAGAAAGCTTGGCGCGTCGCTCGCGGACTCGTCTCACCGTGAAGCTTCACACACGCTATCTATCTATCTCGAATCTCGAGTTCCGACCTTTAGTTTCCATAGAGTCTATATGTCTCGAAGCCCATATCGATCGAGAACAAAAAGAAAAAAAAAAATAAAGAAAAAAATAAAAAAAAAAACTTAAGATAATCAAAACCGGAACATTGATAAGTCGATGAGCAAAATCTGATTTTCCCAATTAATCTTTTCGAACAATACAAAATTACAGTTACGTCTCCCCCCGTCGATTGAGTAATTGAGTTAAATCGTAATTCGCGATTGACAATTACCGATTCATGAAAACGGAAAAACAAAAATTAACGGGAAAATAAGATTTTGCCATAGAGTTGCTCGAGTGTGTTGATTCGTCGAGGCTCCAGAATAGTGGAACGATGGACGAGTCACAATTCGATTCCATCGCGTTACGTAAGCTGCGGTTGTACTTCCCGGACGATGTAAATTCGTTAATTGATAAATTTCATTATGGCAGCGACGTTACTTTCGGACAGGAGCCTCGATCGTATCCCGTTCTTATTTCTAGTCTTTTTCCTTTGTTTTTCTTCGTTTCGCGAAATCGGCACAGCGAAGTTTCGCTCCTGACGAGACGTTTCGACGCTGCGCCGACGGTATCCGACAACGGCTCCTGGAGTTCGTTTGTGATTTTTTTTCAATGCTTTTTCTTCTTTCTTTGTTGGATCGCTGTAGGGGAGCGGAGTTGGCTATGCTCTCAGCCATTTGCTTCTTGTTTCTGGGACGAAGGTGAATGAAATTTGCGGCTGTGGTGGTGAGATGGGTGTTGGTAGAACGCCGACGCTCGATCTAGCGACTGCGATTCTGGTAGCTAGAATTTGCCGGCTGTCTCATGCCACCGCCGCCTCGACTACCGTCGCCACCGCGCGAGAAACCGCCCCGACCTCCTCTCGAACCGTGCTGACCGCCTCTCATCGGTCCACCGGGACCACCTGAGTAACCGGAAGAATAGGCTGCAGAAATTTTGATAAACTTTCTTCTCCAAACAATCGACTGGTATCTACCTGGCTTACCCAGATTTGGACACTTTTTTTCTACATATTTGTGGCAAAAGAAAAATTTAATTTTTCTTCCCGGAGAAAAGAGAAATTGAAAAAAAAATTTAGTCACGCGTTGATATTTATTGGAAATTCAGTGATTCGATAGCGTTGATTTTGCGAATAAAACGATGACCGCTCGACGAGGTCCAACTCTGAGCTCGCCTGCGTTTAATCGTCAATGCATACCTGGACCGCGCTGCTGTTGATGCTGTTGCTGTTGTTGCTGTTGCTGACCGCCGGGGGGTCTCATGTTTCCATCGTTGAGACTCGGCCGACTGCTGCCGCCCTCCATCGACATTCTTGGCCTCACTTTCTTCTCCTCGATGTTCAATTTTTGTCCATTCTCGTCGGGATAACAGACCGAGCCAGCTTGAAGTACCTTGTATACGGTTTGCGTGTCTTCGAACGTTATGAAACCGTAATTCGGCACTCTCGTCAGGCTGTTCTGACCCTGGGGACCCTTTCCACCACCGAGAGATTTGCTGTGTATTCGAAGATCGACGACTTTTCCATAACGACCGAAGATCGTGCGAAGCTCTTCAAGGGTCGCTTCGTGAGGCAGATTCCCGAGGAAGAGCTGATGATCGTCGGGATATTGTGCGGGCCGGCTTCCTCGTCGGTCACCGTCTGCAATCGTCGAATTGTTTCGATAAAATTTTTTTTACTAGCCTCGTTGTTAAAATGTTCTCTTCAATTATTTGTTAACGCCGTACCCCGTGGAGGTGGACCTCCTCCTCGCGGCGGCCGTGGCTGCTGTTGTTGCGGCGGTTGGTTGCTTCTGACTCTGTGAATTTGCTGTTGTCCTGGCGACATGTTGCTCGAAGATGAGAGTGCCGGTCCGCTGCTTACTGGATGTACTATCGATCGGTCATCGGACACTCGAAGATTCGTCATAGACGGTGGCTATAAAAACAAGCGTCGATTAGATAATATTATTAAAGATATGATTCATCGTTATATTGTTATTTCCCGGCAAGCATATAGTGACAAGAATTTTTTCGAAATACGCATATTATTGCAGTTCGATCGGCGACAACTAAATGCAAAAAAAATTCAAGTATTCGCTCGATAATCGGATAGAAGAAAAAGTTTCCGTACCGGCGAAACGGACATTTTCGGAGGTTGAGAGGGTGGCAAGGAAGTGTTGAATTCGGCGCTGAATAGATTGGCGTATGTCTTTGGCTTGTTGCTGTTGGCGTTCGCGGCTGACGTCTGTTCGGCTTCGGTGTCACGTCCGGACGACGCGAAGTTCTCGGATTCCGTTTGCTCTTGTGACTCTTCCGTTTGACCCTGCGTATCGTCCGCGATGGTTTGCTGTTGCTCAGCCGACGCGTCGATCTCCTGTTCCTGACTGAATTGTTCCTCGACCGGCTCGGATTTTATGTAAGAATGTTGCTGCTGACCCTGCGTTCCTTGCTGACTTATCAGCGGTGTCTCCTCGTGCACGGAACCGTTGATTACCGGCTGCATCATTGGATGAACCTTTGACGATTAAACAAAAATTATAATCAACATTCTAAAAGATACATTTTTTGCATACGATTGTTTTCTTTAGGTATTCAATTTCATAAATTGCGTGGAGGAACCGACCGTTTGTTGCGGAGGCTGTGCGTAGTACAGCGTTTGTTGTTGCTGGAGCGGCTGTTGCTGAGTCGGAATCAACGGCGCGTGCGATTGCTGATCGGCGGACGTCGCGCTCGTCGTGTGTTGCTGAGCCTGTTGCTCGTCCTCCTCGGGTTCCGAGCCTCGACCCTCGTCGCCTTCCCGCTCGCCGCCGTCGCCCAAACCGCTCTCGACACCCTCGAGCTCGCCCTCTTCCTCGTCCGGAAAGCCAAGATCTTGGTAGCGAAAGATGTCGTTGTGAACGTAATATGTTTTCGGTGCTTGAGCAGCGAGAACGAATGTCTGAGTGAAACGACGCATCGGCTGTCCGGCATTGGAAAGTTCACCGGTCACCTGCGCAAATTCGATTATTCGTGATTATTTGCGTCCGACAGAGCTTTAATCTCGAGAACGAAAACCCGATGGAATTCTTCTTTTTTTACCTGCACGACCACGCCGTCGCCGAGAGTCGCTTGAGAATCGACCTGACTGATCTTCGCATGACAGTCGCGAAAGTTCAGCTGCTGGATCTTCTGGTGTATCTGTTTCTGACCGACCGCCGGAATGATGTCACGATCCGACGTACCCAGACCGCCGTGCACGAACGATGATTGGTTGTTGTAGAACCTGCGAATTTCATTCGTCGATTACAACGATATCCGCGAGAATAATTTATTGGAGATTTTGATTAAAACTGATCTAATTAGACGATATTTTAATCATTTATGGAGCAAACTCATGAATGACGATATTCAGCCAATATTCGCTCATATTTTTCTTCACGAATTTGATGAATGCTCAACGTCGATTAAAACCTCGAAAAAAAATTAGTTAAAAAGTGAATAATTTGATCCTGCAGATTTTTTTTTTTTACAATTGCAAAATAATCCTTTTTTTAAGATACAATTAAATTTGATATTCGTTGTTGAAATAAATTTTACAAACGGTTAATATAGATTTCAAATTTCAACAAATTCATTATTTATAAACAATAATTCGGTTTTTGGGAAACATTTTTTTCAAAATTTTCCATATTTTCTTCTTTTTACAAAAGAAAATTACCTGTGAAGATGTGTGGGCGCTTGATTGAGCAAAGTGTAGTACTGTCGGACGAACTCTCGACCGACGCACTGCGGTGAGGGGGTTGCCTCCATGACCATTTCCTTTGTCGCTTCTTAGTGTTACCTCGCTCGTGTATGATAACGACGTCCTTGTGCGCTTCGATTGCTCGAATCTTGTCCGGCTCTCGAATTGTCCTTCGAACTTTGGTGGAATCGCGCCGTCTACGCGACTTCGATGCTCGATTGGATAATCTTGAAATTCCTAAGGCAGACGAGATTTCTGTTTCAGAAAGAGAGAGAGCAATGCTTAGCTGTAATAGAAATTCGCGACACCGCGTTCAAGGTCACTATTGAAATTGATCCGAAACGCAAAAGTCTGAAGTCATCGTCGAAAGATTTATTCCAGAATGTAATTAAAAAACTCAGCCTCTCCGGTATACGTTTTGCAGAAACAAAAATTCGAAATTTCGCATAATCTCCGAGGCACACAAAAACAGCGATTGAAAAAAAAAATAGAATTATTTATAAAAATTCGTAACCTCAACGCCGTTCACAATCGCAGAATGCGCGAATAAAAAAAAACTATTCGGCGAGTATATGTCTCGTGCACGTGTACTCCACGGGTGTGAAAAGTTTTTCGAAGCGGGCGCGAGGAAAAGAATTCGCGAACGAATCGTTGGATCGTCTGGCCGAGAGATCGGAAACGGCGTCGATCACGCCGAAAAATTCGGACGCGTAGGAAGCTGGGACACAAAGAGAAGACGACGAGACGGAGAGAGAGAAAACGAGAGGCGAGAGAGAAAGAGAGCTGACGCTATCGCGATGCCCGCGAGATTTCCGACACGCATGGCGAAATTATATTCGCTTATTTTGTTCGATGGGGATATAGAAAAAAAAAAAATTCGCGTGTCAACGAAAAATTTTCATCGATTCGCATTTCGATGAGATTCGCAACAAACGCGCGGGCCGGACGAAATTATCGGGAGATAATCGATTTTTAGTTCGTTATTATTCGACGAACAAACATCTTTATTGGTGATGCACGAACCGCGTGGGGCGGCGGGCGAGCTACGTCGGGAAGGAGAGTAGCGTCGCGATTTCGTTGCCCCCGTGCGCGTTGCCTGCGAAAAGGAAGCGAGGTCGAGACCAAGGGGACCCCGCCGGTAAGAGCATGGCGATTCGACAGAAACAAGCGTTACAACGGCGTTACGCATCTCGAGCGAACTAAAAACGTTCGCCGAAATTCACGCGTTCCTTTCGACGCGAAAGCCCCGAGCCGCTTCCAATCGCGGGCGAAGCATGGTTTTCGATTGGGATCTTCGCGTAACCGGTGAGAGACGAAAACCTCGTGTTTGGAGAAATTGTCGAGTCGGGGCTTTTTTTTTTTCTTCGATATCAACGCGTGTTCGCGATGACCGGTTAGTTTCGGTGTCGCTCGAGAATTATCGTACCTCGGAAATTGTATTGTACTTATTATCGAAGCTAAAGGGAGCCCATCGACGATGCCGATT
Source organism: Ischnus inquisitorius (assembly GCA_963924025.1). NCBI lineage: Eukaryota > Metazoa > Arthropoda > Insecta > Hymenoptera > Ichneumonidae > Ischnus > Ischnus inquisitorius. The sequence goes on from OZ001250.1 coordinate 12,791,178, forward strand.
GCCCGCGAGGCTCGCGCCAGTACTCACCCCGTCGTTCGTCCTCTTCGGCGTTCCTCGCACGTTTTCTTTTTTTTGCTTTCTGTTTCTTCCACCGTTTGTTCGTCTATCACGTAAAGCGTTTTTGTTTCTTGTTACTCGGTGCTTCGCGTTGTGCTCCCGTGGATAACGAACGGCGATGGATTGCGGAATGAAATCTTGGACGAGCAATAAACAGTTCACGATAATTGTCTTAGTAGTATTTTTTCTTTTCTTTTTTTTTCTTCAATATTATAAAAACGAAAAACAGTTTCCAGAGTTTATATGGGTTTTAGGAGCACCGTGGTGTCAGCACATGCAGCGGAACCTGCACTGAGGAGCCGGTCGCGACAAAGAACAGCGACTCGAACGGAACCTTCGCGAATTTTGCCCACGGCTCCGACCCGCCATCCTTTGACACACGGACGAAATCGGAAGCTTCCATTCCAAGCGTCGTTCGCACGTGAAAACTTACATTTTTGCCGGCTCCCGCGATTCCTTGGAGTTTTTGCTGCTCAATGAGAATCGCCGTTCGAACGTGCGAATTGAATCGCTGTGTACAATTTTGGTCAGGATTTTTGTCGAAATTATCTTTGCGATATTCTGATAACGAGGAGTTACCATCATTTAAAAAATCCTTGCAATGACTTTAGCTTGTTTCCGTAAATATAATCATAATGCAGCACAGAACGCACCAATCGTGACTCGGAATAATGAGATGGCAATCACTTCGACGTGTGGCCAAAAAGAAGACGAAAAAATTGAAACAACGTTCCTTATACGAATAGCCTTCACGTACGTGTAGAATTTGCGCGCTGCGAGAATTAAGGTGCTTTTGACTACAAGTGAAAGAGCCGCATCGTATGCTTCGGTAATAATAATTTCACTATCGATCGATTTTTGCATCGAAAGCATGGCAAATGAAAAAACCGTTTTTTTTATCAAGTGATAATCGAACTTCATAGTCTGCTCGACCGATATTTGTTTGATTTCTGCGAATATCAAATTATATGAATTTAATTTCCTACGAATGCAAAATCGATTCCTCGCAATAATTACGGAAATGTTGATCATTTTATCGTGTTTTCAACACCCGTGCCATTCGAAAGCTACGCGAAACTTTCATGCAAAAATCCCGTTGCATACTTACCATTGTTATTAACAATAATCCGAGTATCGATCGATAGGAGTCTTCGGCTTCGGTATTGTGGAACGTTGTGAAGGAATAAACGCAGTTCGAACAAAAAAAAACCATGTATCTCCGATTCGTTATTAAATGTATTTGAACATTCGACAAAATCGGATGGAGGAGTAACGAAAAAAAAAAAGAAAAAACATTTCCTTTCACGCGGACGATTATTTGTACGATAACGCTCACTTGTTATTCGAGTCGTAGCCTATATATATACTTTTTTCTCTTACGTGGGTCAATAAAAAATACTGTCAATGGCGTTCATTCAAACGCGATCGTTATTATTCGATTTTTTTCTCTTCACTTCTTGCCATTTTTTTTTTTCGTTCCTTCATGCCGTTTCAATCAATTTTACATCTCAATTTCACACGAAGAATAATACTCATTCATACACATCGACGATTTTTTTCTTCTTCTTTCTCCGTTCTTTCGTCTCTCCTCTCAACGGCGTATAAAAAAAAAATGAAATGATTTCACTACTAGGATTTGTTTCTTTTTTTTCCCGTTCAAGGTATCAAACGTTCGAAGGATTATCGAAAGTATACAAAAGTCGCATTGGGTTTTTTTTTATGTACACAAAAATGAATTTATTGTAATCCTATAATTCTTATATTCGATAAGGAAGCAATAATCTTTTTACCACATTTCATACCCTCACTCAATCATTATAAACAGTTCGTCGACTGTTACTCTGTTTTTTGAACGTATTTTTGTTTGTTTTTGTTTGGTTTTTTTTTTTGTTATTTTTTTTCCGTGTAAAAAGTACATTGCCTGCTTACGCCTCTATAGTTATAGTAGGTGATCCTCCTCGTTTAAGTTTAGTTATAGACAAAATTAAAATAATCTTATTGTTAAAAATTGTTTGACATGGGTTATGTTTTATCGTTTACTGCCATGTCCTTCGAGGTTGAATAAGAGAACACGATATTTCTTCGTTTTTTGTTTTGTTTTCTTTCTCTACTGGATTCCGCGACTCAACTTTGTTTCCTTAGTTGGCTTCATTTGTTATGTGTGGGTTTTTCTTTTCTCTCGCAACTTTTGCGATCCTCGAATTCCTTCCTCTCGTACAAAATGGATGAAGGGATCAATCCGGCTCGTCGGCAAGCGCGCGTTCACGATCCACGAACGCGACGCGAGCGACTTCGTCTTGATCGTGGGAGGATTTAATGATAAATACGATAAGTAGAGATACAAACCAATGGACGACATGAAATATAACGATCCGTTTTGTACGAGAAAACGAAGAAATTAAGAACGTAGAAGAGGGGGGGTTATTACCGCGCGCGTAATTCGACATACATATATGTATATGTAGATATTTTATACATACATATCGTATGCTTGTGTGTGTCTGTCCGTGTGTGTGTATATATAAACGTTTTCTGCCATTCTAATACGAGCGTGCTTGGGCTTTCATTTGTTTCTTTTTTTCTTTTTTTTGTAACCCACAAAAAGAGAAACTAATGCTGCTTTTGTTGCGGCTCTTGATGACTGTAATCGATTTGCGGCAGTTGTCTGCGCGGTTGTGAATAATTGCGGGATTTCATGGAATGATGATTTGACGAGTTATGAGATTTGTTGTAGGACTGGGAACCTGAAAAACCATCAAAATATAAAAGATTAATTTAAATTGCCGATCGCGATAAACAAGCGGCGACAACGAAATAACAAATTCGATAACAACGAAAGAAAATAAAGATAAAAACGATAATGTAACGACGCTGTTCATCGACCCTTCGACAAACAAATGTTGTCACGTCTTTCTTTCGCGTAACGAGCTGTTTCGCACAAAACCGATATTGCGTACCTCGCCTTTGAATGTCGAAAGGTCGACGATTATGTTGCTAAGAATCGTGCAGGTGCTTATTAAAAAATAAATGAATGAAACAAGAAATGGGCTGAAGAAGCAAAATTGAAATTAATTTAAGAGGATCATTTGGGGGTAACAGTGGCCGAGGGCGAAGGAGCGAGAGAAGAAGGCTTAGCGAGCGAGAGTTCGACGATTTTCTTTTTTCTTCAATTGTTATTATTATTCAAGAGATATCGTGGGGTATTCTGTCGAGGGCATTTACTTTGAAAAAATGATTTTAGGGCTTTGGATTAACAAGGGACACTCACCAGCGGTTACAATGCGAATTGCATTGCGGTCGCGAATAAGGATTTCCATTAATAGGGTTGGTGCCTTTGGTTCTGGCGACCACCACCCCTCTGCTTGCCGCCGTAGCCTGAGCCTCCTGAAACACACCCATGTCGCACTATTAGTCCAACGAAATATGGACATCCCCCCCTTTTCTTTCTTTATTTTCTTTCTTTTTTTTCTGCACCTTCCACCCGAATCTTATATCAAGAGAAATCGAACAAAATTTTATACTATGAGTCACCGTTGTCAATTGTTATGGTTCGACATGTAAAATCTACCACACGCACACTTCTAACGATTATCAGATTTAAAAAAAACGAGAATTAAAAAAAATGTAACAAAAAAAAGATATATATGTAACATTTGTAGTAATAAAATTACAAAGGTACGAGAGAAGACTATAGAAATTCTACATAGAGGCTACAGGCTAAGGTAGTAAGCTGTAGGCTGCGTCCCAATTCGTGACACCCTTCTCCCCCTCAAACTCGCCTTCTGGCCCCCTTGCCAACCCAACATTTCTGGATTGCGTCGTTCAACGTTATCGAGCGGCTCGTAACGTTGCTTTATGTTTTTACCTTTTTTTTATCTTTACACCATCATTTTTTACCAATAATCGTGGTTCTTAAGCCACGCATCCGGTGTTAATTGAAATTTTCGACGGGGGTTTTTTCTACCAACGTCGAAAACTCTTCCAGTTGAAAGCGACAAGCGTCCGAAATTCTTCGGAACAGAACGAGGAGCTTGTGCGAAAAAAAACGATCGCTGAAAGGCCAGAAATGTCGGGGAGGCTCAGGGGGCGGCCGGGGGTGAAGGGCTCGGCACGATCGATTGAAACTAGACCGAAGGGGTGTACGAGTCCACAGAAACATTGATACATGAATTTTCGCACGAAATCAACGTTCGGTACACATAATAGGAGCTTCGTAAACAAACAGAAAATTGGTATTCACATATCAATCGTATTTTCCGAAAGTTTCAAACAACAATCATTGTCTCTTCTTTTCGCACGATTGATGCAACGATAATTATTTTTCTTACGATGCAAAACGCACAAATTATTCGGCTAGTGACGAAGTCATGCAACCGATGCCAGGTGTGTGATTAGAAAAAAATTGGGCGGTACGGTAGTGGATTAGCAGCACGCGGTAAGACGTCGACGGCATCGTATTTTCTTTTTTCTTGCGCGACGACGTGCAATCACGCAAATAAAATCGAACTGTGTCCGAGTAACATGTCGCGTAACATTGATCAAATTTCACGATTAAAAAAAAAAGCACGTATTAGTTTTCTATGAAAAAGAAAACGCAAGAAAAAATAGTATCTCTAAGAGAGCGTGGTTTAAGCAGGCGTGTGAGTAACCGTCTTCTCCCTCTGGCCCAAGCCCTCTCGCACGCAGTCGCATCGGCACCACTCATTTGAGATATTGAAACAGAGTAGTCAGTGAGGGGCGCATAAAGATTCCGGAGACTTTTTTTCAACAAGGATACGCGCGACGAGAGGATTCGGGGAGGCAGAAGAAGATGGCGAAAGCGCAGCGGGAGAAAAAAAAAATTGAAAGAATGTGTGACGATGAGCAAACGTTGCTTCCTTTTTCGTTCGACAATCATCGATGAAAATTAATTGACTAAAGGGGTAGCGAAGAGAGAAAAAAATGTATGAGAGTGAGAAGAGAAAGATCGAGAAAGAGAGAATTCGGGAAGATGAAAGATTAGGAGGATGATAGATTTGGGAAAGAACAAAAAAACAATAGAGAGAAGGAACGCTAATGCGTACCTTTACCGCGTGCACCACCGCGCCCACCACTGTAGCCACCATCGTAACTACCACTGCCATAGCCGTAGCCGTCTGCATATCATGGAACACACGGTACAAGAAGTCAATGGCATCAGTATCGACGTACTCTAAATCGACGTGTTTATTTTTAAAGCTGTGCTTTTCGGTTTTTTCTTTCGTTTCTTTTCTTTTTTAAATTCACGCTCCCAAATGAGCAGATTCGATATGATAAAAGGAGTGAAATTCGTCGCTGTACGTCAATTGTGAGTGACGCGTTGAGCTTTAGTTTTGACCTCTGCGCGAATGGGAAAAAAAAAATATATGTACACGTCTTGAATCGTCGAGACGAGATTCGCTAGCGTTTTTTTTTTCAGTCGATCAGAGTTGGCTGATGAGCGATAAAAGTTTGGCAGCGTTGTGACGAATCGTACGCAAGATAAACGGCTCAGTTTCTTTGGCTGTTTCGCGGAATTTTATCCACAAGAGCCGAGAGAAAGAATCAATTTCGCGAAATTGTGACTCTGATCGTGGTTTTTTTTTTCGTCTTTAAAGATCGATGGTTCGAATTTGAGTCGTTTAGCTTGACCGCGTTGTCTTTCGATCGAAATTTGGATGACCAAAGTCTTTTCGTTCGGTCGATGAGTCTATCGACGACGTTTGAGAATCAACGATATTCTTGCTCGCGCAACGACGAGGCAAGAGAAAAAAAAAACGTGAATAAGGTAAAAAATAAACGCACAACTCGGATTGCAGGTGACACAATCGCACGCTAAAATCCATGCACGTGTTTTTCCATGGAACATTAGAATGAAGTGTGAAAAAAAAAGTATAAAAGAAATCTGATCATTCATTTGAAAGAACTACATTGGGAGTTTTGTTTTTCTTCAATTGTATTTGTTCCGGAGTTCGGGTAAATGGAAATCGAGGAAAAATGGGGGTATTGTCGGTCACGACAATCGTACGTGCAAAGATGTTCGTAGGCGAAGTTAATTACGGAGTCAATGAGAGGGATTGATTTCGAAAGAGAGGGAAAAGAGCCTAAACTTTTCATGGCCAATGAATAAGGAAAAAAATCGTGTTTCAAAAACATGCTTGGCGTCGACGAGTAAAAAATAAAAAATAAAAAATGGATGCTGTGATGGACGAAAAATTGTTTTTTTTTTCTCGAAGCGCCGAGCATGTTTTTAGCTTTCGAGAAAGAGCAGCGAGAAGAAAACTGAAAAAATGTGACAAAAATCGTGTTCATCGCGTCTAGCATAGCAACGATAACGTTGAACAAATATAATCGAGAAATCCCATGCACGATAAGGAGGCAGAGTGTGTGTGTGTGTGTGATATTATGGCTTGGATCTTGAAAGCAGGATAAGAGGGTACAATATACCATTTCATACGCCTGAACATTGTGCTGTACACTTTTGCTTTAATTTTTCTCCACACATCTTTTTTTTCTTTTTTTTTTTTCGATAAAATATATAATTATGTTACAGTGACTGCGTGTTTCTTTGAAGTCAGTAAGTCCGTAGAATTCATGATTTATGATCACACAACCACGTAAGAAAACAAAAAGAAAAAATTGGAAAACAAAAAAGGGGGAAAAAAAAACCGAAAAACAAATTCCACCGATTCACTGACATCAATCAGTGAACGTATGAAATATAGATACTTTTTTTGTTTGGATGAATCTCCACTACGTGATGAATTTTATTTTCCATTTACTGTGAAAACGATATCCCATCGTCGTTTGGAACTCGACCGATTGATTAAGTGTGCAAATTTTCTTTTATTCTCACGATTCTCGTGACACGTGGCAAAGACGACGTTACGGAGGAATTATTTTCAACAATGATGTTTCTTTTTATGCCGAATAATTTCTGTACAACGCGAGAAAATGTAGATTTTTTTTTCATGTCTCATCTGTCTTCACACTTTCACTGTTACATATTATATTGTTGCTCTCTTCTCTCTAGTATATACTCGTTTACGTAGATATATATATATATATATATATATATATATCCATATGTATATATATATTGTGTGTGTATATATATATATTATAAGTTAGTTTAGATATTAAAACATCAGACAATGTAAATTAGTAAATCGACAAGTTAGGTCGTTTTAGTTGGTCACATCGTTATAAGAGTAAAACAGCCTGAACCGTGGAAGATTATCGAACTCATTACCTTCGGATTATGTTCTTCGTGAATGCATGCGAAATAAGACTAAATCGACCAAACGATGGTGCGAAAAATTCAGATGACTTTTTCTTTCGTTTCTCCATCAGTTTCAACCAAACAGCGCTCGTTACACTTTTCATCCATTTACCTTGAACTTTATTCCCCCCGTAACGAACATAATCCGCAAGATAGGTTCTAGAATTTGTTCAAGTCGCTCGTTTACAAGTTACGAATTTTCTGTGTGTTCGGGTGTTTTTCTTTCACGAGGATCAGTCAAGAAACACGCGAGCCCTGCGGACAGATCTGCGAGAAATCGTTCGCGACGGCAAAGATGGACACAAAAAAAAAGATGGAAATCGAAGAAAACAGAGAAGGTTCGGATAAACGCCGATGTGTGCTTTCGAGATAAAAGGTTACGGGGAAGGAGAGAGAACCGCGAGTGTAACTGGGTACGGAAACTCGGTGCTGATCCGCCTGCAAACCAGCGCTAGCGCCGCGGTTATTTTCTTTTTTTCCTTTTTTTCAGTTACTATTAATATCACACACGTCGTTCAACCGCCGTTTCTAACGGCACGTACAATCAGGCTCTCGTTTTCTTTACTCTTTAGATTTTTCGTTATTCTAATTTTTAATTTCCTTTTTTCTTCTCATTAAATATTTATCCACTTTCCGTACTACGAGGTAGCATCGTGAATGAAGAGGCAGACGACCCGAGTCGTATGGAAACACGGGCACGTCGTCTACTCGTCTTTTCCTTAGTAATCGCGAGAACATCTGGAGATCGGCTCGTCAATTGCATCGAAACGAATAACTCGCACTTGCGCGATTCGCCATTGTGACGATTCAATGTAATTTTTCATTCGCAACATACTTCGCCGAACTCCGTTGTTACGATCGCGAATAGAGCATACCGTTGGGACGGTTATGGCAGGCTGGAGTTTCGGTAACGACGCATTCGACGCGGATCTAACGAATTACAGTGTCAAAACGAATTTGAGAATAGAGAGAGAAAAAAAGAATCGACAAATAAATAAATAAATAAATTCCCGAGTCGGAATCGTCTGCCGATTGATTCGGACGGCAGTGGGACGCGAGTTCCCATTTTTTCACGCCGATCGTCAAGTTGAAAAAGAGTTAATGAAAAAAAAGGAGAAAGAAAATATATCTTTAAAAACGAAATTACGGAAGAGAACAAGGAGAGTCGACGAATTTGTTTCTTTTTTGGTTTTTTCTTTGTTCGGAGATTTGACCGATGTCTACGAGCGACCTAATAATATTCAATAAAATTACCGTATCCGGTGTAGTCGCCGTAGCCACCATAGCCGCCGTACCCACCGCCATAGTAGTCGTATCCGCCCCCGTAGCCGCCGCCGCCGTAGCCTTCATAGCCGCCGCCGTAGCCTCCTTGGCCATAACCGCCGCCGTATCCACCCTGACCCCAGCCTCCTTGACCACCGAAACCTCGTCCCCGGCCACCACGGCCTCCGCGTCCACCGCGTCCACCGGCAGCGCCTCGCATACCTCCCATACCGTCGGGCTTCGGAGTCGCTTTCTTTACGTCGACCTGTTTGGACAATGGGATAATATGAAAAAAATTAATTCACACACTCAACGAAATTACGTCGACTTTATTTGTTTTTTGCCCACATGAAAAGTATTGCAACCCTGAATTGTAAATTCCATTTGCTAAATTGAATCATACAAATAAATATTGAATAAAAATGTCCAGCCCAATTTCGAAGTCAATAGATTGATAAACGTTTGCATAACAATGAGGAATCGTCAGATTCTTTTTTTAAGTAAGCTCAGATAATTCAATAGAGTTCGTTCTCATACAACAGTGCCATTCTGTCGTCCGAAGGTGTCCTAAGATATTATTCATCATTGGCTTACGGTAATTGCTGTGTATTTTCTTTTCTTTTGCTTTCAATCGTCGTGTTCGTCACGATAACAATATTTTTCCCGGTCGAATTTAGAAATTGTGAGACGATCGGCTTGAATCCGAGAACTTGCCTCTTTGCCGTTGATCGTCTGTTTCGGAGTCTTCAGAAGTTCGTTGACTACTTGCTCGGACTCGAAGGTAATGAAGCAGAAACCTTTTCTCTGGTTCTTTGTCTTGTCGAACGGCATTTCCATCTCGACGATCTGCCAATAAACGAAAATAATATTCGTGAATTTTCTCGAATAATTTATAGTTTTCATGCTTATTATTTGTTCTTTCTTCTTTTGTCGTAGAAAAAAAATAGTCTCGAACTTACAGCGCCGAATTGGGAGAAGAAACTCTTGATGTCGTCATCGGAAAGTTCTGTCGACAATCCACCGACAAAGATCTTGCCGTGGCGCGCCTTCGCTTTCTTCGGGTCAACCTTTTTGTTGTTGATTGTGTGTTCGGGTGCGGCCATTATCTGAATGGACACGAAACGTTCGTCGTGAATATCGCGCCTCACATTCACTTATACATAATCTTATTTTATTTTTAAAGCTTCAGGTGTCAAGGTTGTCTTCACGCCTCATTCAGTAGCAGAACTGACTTTGGATAATCATCATGTAGAACGTAAATAATAAATTTTAAAAAAAGATAAAGCACGATTTTTGTAGAAATTACCTTGTCTAACGACTCTGCTTTGGCGAAGACGATGAAGGCGAATCCCCGCGATCGTCCAGTGTTTGGGTCTGTCTTGACATTGATGCTTTCGATGTCGCCATAGGTACCGAAGTGATCCCTCAGTTCCTCTGTAAGCAAAATAATCACGAAATCGATTAGGAAGAGTAAAATTTTAGCAATCATTTTTATTTTCCAGGAATATAATATTTTTTAATTCTCAGATAATTCAATAGAGTTCGTCTCATGCAACAGTGCCATTCTGCTGTCCGAAGGTGTCCTAAGATATTATTCATCATTGGCTTTTTAAATATTTTTTTGCATTCAAGTTTAATCTACTCTTTTTTTTCGAAGATAATGCATAGATAAAGAATTCGATCGAATGACGTGTGTACTTACTGTCTGTGGTTTCCCAGCTGAGGCCGCCAACAAACAACTTCCTGCAATTGACAGAAACAGAAAAAGCAGCGTGTTAATAAAAGTCGATTAAACGGATTTATCGTTATGAACTTTGTCGCGTCTCTGGCCAAATACTGTCATATATATGAATATATAAATATATGTGTTGGTAGCGATATCGAAGGAATCGAATTTACAAACAGACAACAAACAATTGGGATTAAACAATGCTTGAAGAATAAATTTGTTTCTTTTTTTGTTTCTTTTTTATGGATCACGGGGAAGAGATGTCGGCAAATTTTCGAATCTCAGCAACTGTGCTATTGAATGATCTGCAATGAAAACAAAAAAAACGACGAAAGAAAGGTTGATATCTGGCGTGGCGTTTCCGGAGGAGTAAACAAATATCGATTTAACAGTTAGAAAAACATCTTTGTCTTTTTCACGTTGTGAGATTCTGTTTTTGGTATTTCTTTTTTGCTGGCTACCATCTGGATATTGTAACTTGTACCAGAAACTCTCGTTCGACCAATCTGTGCCATTTTTATTCTCGGTTACTAAAAAAAAAAAAAAGAATAACGTTTCCGTGCCCGATTTTGTCGTACTTTAACTCGTCATTGAAAATCTGAAGCTTCTCGTTTGTACTGTGTGTTCGTTTCTCGTTTTTTCCTCTGTTTTCGTTCGTTCGGGGGATCAACGTGAAAGAAAGAAAAGTATAATAAAAATATTTGAATGTACCTATCGTTCAGAGACTCCTGGTTAGCCCCGGCCGACCTGCAAAGCAATCGAACGGTTTTATTTCACCAGATGAATTTTGTGCAATTTCGTCATGATTCATTAAACAACTAAAAGTCTTAAACGCTGCCACAAAAAACGTTTGAAAGAACTCTCGAGATACAATAATTATATGCATTAAATGTTTATATAATCGTTTGAACAATAGTATCCATTTCTCTGTTTGAAAAAGAGACTACACGACTTGAACACCCCTGGAAAAGATCTAGAATTGCTGTTAAAAAAAATGTAACAAAAGTAAATATAAAAAGTCAAAATGAAGACAAAAGGAAATCGTTAAGAAAGATTTTTCAAACACCGATGCGATACACAAGAATTCGTAAAGATACAAAGAGTTTTCGGTAAATATCGGGGCACTTGGACGGAATGTTTCTTTCGATGACAATATATTCGATAACATTATTTGTAACGGATTCGGTTTCGTTTTCTCTTTCTTTTCTCTTAAGCAGCTATTTTACAGTTAAACTTTATTAAAAATGTTCATTGCGTATAAATAAACGAATATATATATATAGATATTATTATTTATGTAAGGTATATTTATCCCATCATCGAATTTGGAAGAATTGATAAATAGCAGTAGTAGTAAAGTAGTAGTATCATACCGTTCCTAGAACTAGCAGATGATCTTCCTGGCAAAGATATAAGGTATTTCGTATGTTTTTCTTTCAAATAATACGAAAACGAAAAAAATGTAAAAAAAAACGCATCTCGAGGTTGAAAAAAGACCAAAGAGAGGGGAGTAGTAGCCACAGCCGAATTCACTGATGTGCGCTGCATATTCGACGCGCTGAACTCAACAACTTTTGTTTCCATTTTTGTTTCTCTCGCTACGACGACAGACAACGCAATCCAATCGAATGAGAAAAATAATACAAACTGAAGAAACACGTGTGAAAAAAACCATTACAGTGCAATGAAAGCTAAGATAATTAGAAAAAAAAAACTAAAAAAAAAAAGTAACTTTCACGACGTGCGAACCCGAGCACTAATTTCAACTCCAGTTGACACACAGCTGCGCCTAAGGAAAACAAGTTTTAACTATATGTTCCAAGCTGAACACTTCTGACTGCTGATTGGCCCAAAGAATTGACAATAGGTAGATCTCGACTGCAACTCTATTGAAACGCTAGATTAAGAAATCGGTTTGTACATAACAATTTTCTTTCAAGTTGAGGAACGACGGAAACACGTTTTGTGATTTTGTCACGTTATCATAATCTTTCTTTTCTTTTTTTTCTATCAATCATTTATCCGCATATATAGGTTTGTTTATTATAATACATAGACATATTTTTCTCTCTCTTTCAGTATTTAGTCATCGACAATTGATCTTTATCGTTTTTATATACTTTTTGTCTCGAGTCGTGAAGTACTCTGGCTTTTTTTTACGTATATCCTTTGGCTTTCCGTGATCAAATAGCGAGGCTGCGTTGCAGATTTTCTCATTTTTGTTTTTGATTTTGCGCTTTTTTATCGGTTTGTCAGTGTGGTAGTTGTTATCTTTATCGAGATATATTCGGTCTTTTTTTTTTTGCTTTTTTTTTGTTTTGTTCATATATCGTCTAGGGCTGGTGATAAATACCGTGGGCACCAGTCACTCGCCGGTACTCAGTTGTTGGTCGGGTCACGGTTAGCCGGTTGCGAGCCGCCCGCCATAATCGCACTGGGTCGTTTGCCACCTGCAGACCAAGCCACATAAACTGGGTTAATGGCGTTCCGACCCTGTCGGAGGAGTTCACATTGTCCCTAGTGACTCTGTGCTCTGGTCACGCCCAAACTTGCATCGACATCGGATCAGAATTTGACTCTACTGCGTGACCCAGCAGGCAAGTGTGTGTCTGTGCGAGACTCTGATTGATCTGACGCAATTTGACTCGATATATCCAGTGCTTGTGTCGTGACGATAACAGAGATTGACGGACTTGAACTTGGATGCTGACTTCTCTTGCTAAATGAAAAGGAATTTGGCTTTTTTGCTTTTGCATGAACTTTCTCGTATTCGCAAGGCCTTCAGTATATATATACATACATATACATATATTTTTGTTTTCTTTTTTCACAGATTCCCAGGATTACTTTTTCACCCGTCAATCAGACAATTGACACCAACATACAAGAGAGAGATTTCCCCGTTCCGAGAGACAGCTTGGGGGGGTGCGCGTAACAAGGCGCAAACAGGAAGGAATTCTCGGCTGACCAATAACGGCCTTTTATCGTCAAACTTTTTTTTTTTTTTTTTCTCAACGCTCTACAAAACACATTACAATTATTTTGCAAAAAAAAAAAAAAAATTAGACGATATGAAATCATACAAACGGATTAATTAATCATTAAAAAAATTCTTCAACATGGCATTAAATTACAGTTTCTTTTTGGTTTTCTTGGCTTTTTCTTTCAATTGGTTTTTCGTTTCTTCTCTACGGAAGTACAACAATTTTTCAAGCTTACAATTCATCAACTATGGTAGGAAACGGAACGAAAAATCCAGGAATTTACACACTTACAAAATTTCCTCTCTCTCACTTTTCTGTTTGTTTTTTTTTTCTAACATTACAAAGGACGCATATAAACTCCCAGGGAAAAAAAATGTAAACATGGCACACAGTATTTTCTATCATCTTGATATTTCTTTTTTTTATCACTAAGACAAGTTATTTTCTAGTGGTCGTAGACTTTTATTAATGTACGGCGGATACGACTTATTATTAATAGCTTTGAGTTAATTAGAGAGGCATGCAAAATATATTATATTTGACGGTAAGATACGAATCGTCGCAAGTACTGTCGCAACCGTAAAAGTGGAGCTCGCCGACCGTTGGCCCTCGCGCAAGAGCAGCCTTTATACGAGTGAGTTTTCTTTTTTTATATCCATGAGGCAAAAGTCCCTTCGGCATTGCACTTCCGTCGCGACGGGGCTAGAGGAAGCATCATTCACCAAACTCTCTACGCTCCGATACGCAAAACTCCAGGATGAAAATTCTCGAACTCCGTTACAATGATTTGAAGGACACGTCTGCTTTCCCGCCGAGGCGCTATTATTCTCGTCATTAAGTCATTATAATAAGAAAAATTCTATTTAGAAAAAAAAAATAATAATCAAATGCTTACCCATGACGCGCTCAAAAATTAGACAAGAACAAATTGTCACAAATCCCAATAACTGTAAGGGATGCGTAACGAACATACTTTTTGGTTTTTTTTTTTTTTTTTTCTAAAGTAAATAACGCCGCCATCGTTGACAAAATTACGGAAAAAAAAGAAAATTTCAATTTCGTAAATATACATGTTCATATGCGGAGAAAATGGCAACAGTATATTTACAGCGTAAAATTCAATGATCCCGACGGAGGAAAAGTTTTTAGCAAAACAGCGGCAAAATTCGTCCTGCTCGAAAGATTCCTAGGTTAACGCTGAAAATGTGTATTTTTTGTCTTTTTTTTTTTTTTCTTTATCGTAAAGAACGATAATTTCTTACAAACTACAAAAAAGATTATTAACCAGTTCTGGAAAGTGTGATATGTGGTAAAAACAAAAAATTGCGTCGTTCAGCGAATTAGACATCTTTTTGCTTTTGTTTTTTTTTTTTTTTTTTAATAAAAAATCAACTATGTATTTGAAATATCTCGTGCAAAATAATCTGGAGGAGAACAGCGTTCAGGATGGAATAATGTGTAAAAACGACTTTTTTTTTCCGTCATTTCACGTCAGACAATCTCGCCATTTTTCATCGTCTTTCCCTTTTGCGTGTCTCGTCGATGCGTGGGCGCGTCTGCCCCGGGCGCAGCGGCCGGCGTCTCCACTTGTTATTCTTCCACAACGTTAGAAAAAATTTCCGCGTCTGATACACGACGTACGAAAAAAATGTGCATTGCCGGAGAAATGTTCAAGAATTTTCGTTCGATAACGCACGCTCGATATCTCGTACGTTGCATCTCGTATCCGATGCGAATGGATGAAAAAAAAAAGTAATCTGTTCCCCCCGCTGTACAGTCGACACGCGAGCGTAGCGCGCGATGCGTCTGCCATCTTGTTCGTGCTCGCGGCTCCTCGCACCGCATACCCCCGACGCGCACGTTACAAATTGCGTCTCGAAAAGTACGTTAATCGCGGATACGAAATAAACCACGCATTAGATTTCGATTGTTGTTTTTGTAAATCATCGTGAGAGGCGCGCGGACCTCCGTGATAATCGTCGATTCGGATAAAACGTTGGTGGAAATGATGTGAAAAATTATTTACCTGTCCTCCTGAGACTCCTGGCCATTCTCCGTGGCGTCACCGCCGCCGTTTTCAGCCTCGCCGTTTTGCTCGAAGTTCTGGTCGGCGACATCCTCGCTGAAGTCCTTGTTCTCCTGATCGGTCATGGCTTTTACCGGCTTTTATTTGTTTCAATTTACTTTGATATATAAGTTAATTATCGAACACGCTACGCCGAGCAGTCTTCACACGACTGAGAAACCGCTTCGGTACGATATATATCGAGAACACTTTGTGACGAGCCAACAAATAATTACACGTCCGTACCGTACGGCTGCCGAAAGGAGAAGGGAGAGCGGACTCACCGAGTCGTTTCGTTTCACGAGTCTGCGCCCGATGCATCATGGGACATCCTCTATCGCTCCCACTTGGCGCTATCGACCAATGAGAACGCAGCGAGCAGAGACGTGCGTTTCGACTGCGGAACCCGTGGCGAGCAAACCGATTCAGCCTACAAAATTTCCCGGCGCACTCGACAAACTCAACACGTTTTCTACGGAACGTTCTCGACTTCTATTTTTAATCGGCCAACGTTAATGAATATTATGAAAAATCTCTGGAATATTATTTTCAACGACTTCCGGCTGTGCCTGAGGCTTTCGGCACTTGTCTACCGGCTTTATCTCGTGGAATTTTCCGTCCGGAGTTGCGTTAACGAATACGAAAATTCACTCGATCAGTACTTGAGAAAGTTCTTTCGAGCCGTTCTCAAACGGGTCATAAATGAATATCAAGTTTTATTTTAGCATCAGATTCTACGATTTTTATTTCAATTTTTTTTTTCGCTCGCCAATGCCCCCAATCGTGGTTCGATGTACTTATTACGTTACTGAGTCTCTGGAATCAATGCTGGTCGGTTCGAAGGGGGAGTGTGCGAGGGGAGAAGCGGGCGCGCGAACCGGCGATCCGTATGACGCTCAATGCCCAGGCCAATGAGACCGGCGTCGTTGCTCGTGTAAAGGCAACTTGACCAATAGACACCGAGAATCGTGGCCCGCTTTATTCGGCGGCGTCACTTCCCCCCCAACGACTGCACGCGCGGCTCTCGTCGCGCCAGAACCCGAGGAAATCAATAAAGCGTGGGTAACCATCTCCCGCGCATTTCGGCAACGCATCGTAACTCGTACCTTCGAACGTTTTGTTTTTCAACAGCATTGAAACTATTCAGCAAAAACCATTTATTTCGCGATTGATATTATATCCGTTATTTGATAGGTCATAATTTATTTAACAAACTTCGAAGAAACATTAAAGCGGTTTTTTTAATTCTCGCGCGCATGCGCGCGCGCGATTGACGCGCTCGGCTTCCGGTTCCGGCGCGTCGTCCCGACGATTGGAAGAGCGTAGACTTTGCTCCTCGCAACGGATGCGTCTATAAATAAAATTCTCGAATATCTGTATTTTCGGATTGACTTTGTAGATACATTTATAGACGAGACATGCATCGTTGTTCGGCTAAATTCGTTTGGCGATTTTTTCATTATACGCATATACATCCGTTTTCGTATATGCATGCATGCGTATGAGCACGTGACCGGCGCGTATTTTGCGCTCACCGTGAACCGGTGAATGCTTTCTTTCGAGGATAGTTTCTCGTCTCTCGCACGCTCGCCGCGTAAACGCCAGGCAAACGCGGCAGCTGCGTCTGGCCTTGAGGCCCACCCGCTCGACTTTGTGTGTAACGGGTGTCCAATTATTACCGGGGCTCGGGGCGTTTAGCGTTGAATCGAAATTTAATTCGCAGCATCGAATATTTGTTTCAAATTTAAGCGCAAGGTGTGGTAAACTAAATCTCAAATTTGCGCGCAATGATCGATCTCATTTATGCGAATTCTATGTGAATATATGAAGAGATTCAAAAATATTGTTTCAATTTTCTAATATTTCCACGGTATCGATTAATTTTTCCATTTTTTTCTCACGAACCATCTTTAAGAGCCGGATCTACGGATAGGATATAGGAAAATTGTCTTCATATTAAATATTTTTTTATTCCGTGCCACATGCTTCAAGGACGTCAAGGGCGAAAATTAAACGCGAAAGAATTCATGAAGAGAACTTGCAGAGCACGGAACTGTGCGCTCTCGAGCAGACGTTCTAGGTATGGCCATAGGCATATATAGTATACATGTGTATACCGCTACTGCGTATCCGCGAGATTGCTAAAATAAAAGAACGCTTCCTCTCCGAGTCGTGGTTCTCGTGGTTATTTCGTGGCAACGCGCGTCACCGGGACGCGAGAAATTTCGCGAATGATTCGTCAAATAAACAAGTATTTTTCTTTTTCTCGGTGAATAATCTTGGGTAAATAAAAATTTCGAAAATGCCGGAAGGAACAAAGGTACTATTTGCTGTTTTAAATCGAGAAAAAAAAACGGAAAGAAATGTACTTTTTTTTTCTTGTGATAATGCATAGAATCTGCAGCTTCGAGACGTTTGGCGTACGTGCAATAAAATCCGCGCGGCTATTTTTCGGGTCGGTTTAAATCTATGGGACTATTACAAGCCCCTCGATCCCAACGGAGAGAATCTCATCTCAGGTATAATTTTCACATTTACCGTTACCCACCGAAGTAAATATCGCAGTAGTGCGCTTTTCTACACAATGCCAAAGGATCGCTCGTTAAAGGCTTTTCGGGAAAATTCTTAGAGAATTTTTCGTACCTGAGTTCAGGTAGAATTTGGCGAATGGAAATTACTCGAGGACGGCGTGAAAAGGTTTTTCTCTCTATTTAGAGTCAAAATTCGTTTCCGTGCTCGCGGGACCTCTGAGAGGACCGATTGGACTGTCGGACGGTGAAATCGGCGACCTTGCCGAATACTTTCGCGTACAGGATGGACGGATTCTCTATTCGCAGATGTGCGAGGTCATTCACGATAGCGGTACGACTAACTTTTTTCATTGATGCATTTCCCGGATTTCAGAAATCGTTCTCTGCACGAGTAATAACAACAACAATGACAAGAAATCGAAAAATAATGATAAATATTTAATAAAAGTTCGATCGAAATTTAGTAAATATTCAATAAAAATTCATTGAATATTCGCAAAAAAAACAATGAATAAATCAAATAAATATGCAACCACAATTTTCGACCGAATCATCGATAATTCGTCGGCAAAGAGATTGAAAAATATTATTTTCGAAAGTGAGCCATCAGATAATTTTTTTTTCGTACTCAGCTTCGAGAGGCCGCGCCCGCGTCTCTTGATTGAAGAGAACGGGAAGAATTTTTACAGAAACGGGCGTCTGGGTAATTGGAGTAGGACGCTCACGAGTGCCGGGTGTCTCGTTCTGAGGACACCTGAGATGCAAACGGGAGAAATGGGAAACGCGAACAATCTTTCCGACACGAGCTATAAATATAAAAGCATATATCTCAGAGTTACATAAAAGCCTAATCTCGAAAATATAATTTTTTTTCATTCTCTTTTTCTCGTACTCATTATCATTGACGAGTGAGATAATTTAATTATTTCTCCTTTAGTGCCCGAATTTGGAAATTCGAGGCCTCTGGTCACGGGCCTCGAGTGGGAGGATCCGCTCCACGTTAATCGCATAAGCACTACCGAGCACAGGCGATTAAATTTAATTATCACGAAAATCGCTGTCCTCTTGAACAAGAGAAAACTCATGATGCGACCGTATTTCCAAGACTACGAGTTGGTAACAACAAAAATTTACTCACAGAGATGAAAGAAAAAGAAAGAAAAATAAGACAAATTGAATCGACAAATTAATTACTCGCCAGATAGCAAAGAACGCCGGAACCGTGACGTTCACTCATTTCGGCAGAATCCTCAAATTCCTCGGAATCGTAATGGCATCTGACGAATTTAATTTACTCGTCAAGAGATTCGCGAAGGACAATTATACCGTGAATTACATAGCATTCTTGAAAGCCATCGACGAGGCGCAGAATTACATGGATCAGCACGGAATGTTGGATTTGGCTGGTGTAAGAAAAAGAAAAATTGATTAGAAAAAAAATGATTAGCCCATCGACCGAAACGC
This sequence comes from Ischnus inquisitorius, assembly GCA_963924025.1. Classification (NCBI taxonomy): domain Eukaryota; kingdom Metazoa; phylum Arthropoda; class Insecta; order Hymenoptera; family Ichneumonidae; genus Ischnus; species Ischnus inquisitorius. The sequence continues at coordinate 12,810,550 of OZ001250.1, forward strand.
TCGTTCGGAAAGTTGATCATCTCTCGACGAAGAGCAGGACATTCTGGATCAATTTCCCGGACGAATAATCACGGCGGAACTGCCGAAGCTGCCGAGGCCGGAAATCGGAAGAATACTGCCGTGCAAAGTGTTCGGCAATCAAACGACGTTTCATCCGTCGATGAAGGAACCCAGAGAATCGATGCCCCTTCGCGAAATTATACAGAGAGTGCAGAAACACATTTACGAACGACGGATACGAATTCACGAATTCTTTAAGGTTGCCCCTATCAATTACGATTACTAAAACGAATGGGCAAAATATATAAAAAAATATTCGTATATAAAAATCAATTTTTTTCAATAACTTGTATTTTATGCATATATTTTTTTATCGAAATGACGATTTTTTTTATCTACAACGGGTCAGGACTTTGATATATTGAACGCGGGCAGAGTCACGATATCGCAGTTCAGAAGGGGCTTGGACGCTCTTCAAGTATCTTCACTGGGTCATCTTTATCTCGCGGAATCGGAAATCGATGCTCTGATAGCACTGTACAAAGATCCGAACGATCCGGATCGCGTGTGCTGGCGAACTTTCGAGGATGACGTCGATCACGGTAAAGAAGAAATCCTCGTATTACCGCAGTCGATAACGAAAATCTCTAATTAATCCCATCTTTACATCGTAAATATTTCCAAAAAAGTGCGACTTCGAGGATATTCATTCAGTTACCGGCGAGATTTTGCCCTTACGAAAAATATAATTTACATTAAAAAAGTATATATAAATATTTTTCAAAGGACCAAAAAATTGGCAACTTGAAAAAAAATACAAAAAATTGTTTTGATTAAAAAAGAACCTTTTTAATGAATGTCTATCACAAAGTTTACAAGCTCTCCTGCACAACGATTTTGTGAAATATAACATTCGAGTATCTTAAAAAAAAACTCGCAACGTCGCTGAAGTGTACCCGTCTAAAGTGCATGCCATGAATCTATAGACGCTCGCGATATCCGAGCTACTTTAGTCTGTAATATAATCTCGAATATCGGGAGCACTTAAAAAATTCACGAAATAGCATATTCGAAGCCGCTCGATAACGTTGTTTCTTATCTCGTCGTCGAAGTTTTCACGGTAAAGGAACTCGAGAAACTGCCGATGCTAAGGATCGAACAGCCACCCCGCGATATCGTCGAGATGCCGCGAAGCGGCAAGAAGAACTGGCAGAACGAGAACAAAAGTATGCGCGAATTATGCGAGGAAAGCTTGATAAAAATTCGTCACAGAGTCGAAGAGCGGAGAATTTCGTTAAAGTCATTCTTCAGCGACTACGACAAGTATGAAAAACAAATAGTTCAAATGGAAAATATCAATATTATTAATAACAACAACAATAATAATAATAATAGAGTCGTTATGACCGATATTATTTTTGTTCATTTTTATAAAAATCATACAATATTTTATAATACAAAGTTCGGGGTCATGAATTTATAGACATAGACGATAATTTTTGTGAAATGTTTAAGGTGATCATATGTATGAGTGCGAGAGAAACCGAATTTTTCTGTTAAAACTTTAGAGATTGCGGATAAAAAAAGGGGTCATGAACTTCCTAATCACTGAACTTAGTACATGACCGTCTGCTTCTATCCAAAATTTCAGTAGTCCATTCCAGAAAACACGATTACAGCTTTTGTTACCGACTGAGCGAGTGTTACCGCACCTTAATCCTCAAAAAAGATTGTCGGCCAAGAGATGCCGATTCGCATATATCTATTTATGCAAATTTGAATCGAGGTTGTTTGTATAGATTAAATCACGGCCACGTGTCGCGTAGCCAGATGCGACAAGTGTTGACGACAGCGGTGATACTTCTCTCCCGCGAGGAAGTGTTCGCTCTCGAGCAACGATACAACGATGATTTGGGATTCAATTATTACTGGTTTTTGGAGGAGTTGGAAGCTCGTCCCGTGGAAACGCCGCTCTATCGCGGTATGCTCGAGGACAAGAAGAGAATCAATGCGCCGAGAAGAAAGCCCGAAGCGTCGGAAGACGAAACGAACATTGTCGTTGTTTTGGCGAAGATCAAGGCCAAAGTTGTTCGCGAACGGATCAATGTAATATCTTCTTATAAATAGCAATCGTTTATTGCACGATTTTGTTAAGTTTATCGATCGGTTCGTTTGACGGATTTTTATTTAAGGTCACCGAATTCATGAAGCAATACGACACACGCAACGAGCAAGTCATATCGAGGCAAGATTTCGTGAGAAGCCTCGATCAACTACGGTGCAATTTGAGCTGCGCCGAAGTCTCTACGATAATGGAAGTCTTCAAGAATTTCATAAGGTTTTATTGGCAATTTGAATTTATTTTTTTTTAATTACTTTTGTTAGAAGGAAACCAGGTAATTTTGGGTGAAAATTAATTACTCAAAGGTGAATTTTCATAGTTTCAATTACTTAAAAAAACAGTTGGAGTTTCGGATATCTTTTTGGTCGTATTTTACAATCTATTATTTATGGTTTTTTGAATTTTGATGGGAGTTGAAGTACTTCGGTGTAAATTGATAAACTGTTCTACACGAAAAAGGCCACAATTTATCGAGTATGTGAGATTCGCGGTAGCTGTGGAAGATGCTGTGGCAACGGGCTGTCTGGAAAAAACGCCGCTTCTCGTTCCAATACAATACGTGCCGTCCGAAGCTTGCGGAAGGACTTTTTTGAATTTCGAAGAGAGGCGCATTTTGGCACAGGCGATGGACAAACTCGTCACGGTGAAACATCCCAATCTCGAAGAAATTTTCACCGTAAGACTTCTCAGAATTTTAATTATATAAATATTGTTATATTATCATTTTAATTATATCATAAACAATTCATTTTCGCCGAAAAGTTAATTTTTTTCGGGATATTTTCCAAATATGTTATTTTTCAAATATTAAATTAGAAAATTAGAATTTCTTTTCAGTTCGGGTGTATTCAGAAAATCCAACCAACTTTCGCTAGAAAAGAACTTATTTAAACTTATTTTTGTATATTTATATTTGATATATTTTTTGCCTATATTCACTCTCCATGTGACCACGGAGCCCGAGCGGTTTTTGCAAATAAACCTTCGCGGAATATCCTATTTTTTTTACATCGTACAATTTTTTTTTTTTACGACGTAATCGTCTACTTGTAAAAGCGATGAAGTTACGAAGTTGTTATGATCCGGGTGCCTGTACAATGTAAAAAAACGTTAACGAGAATGTATGTTATTTTTTAATTTTTTTTTTTTTCAATTGCGGAAAAACCCATCGACGATTCTCGTGTTTGTGTGCGTCAGGATTACGACAAAGAAAACATTGGAACGGTTACGAAGGATAGACTGACCAAGGCTCTGTCGGTGAGGAACATGTTGTCATTGATCAGCGCCAACGAACTCGACGTTCTACACAAGTGCTTCTCGATCGAGCGCGGCGGACGTCTGGAGCTCGATTATCGCGCCTTCTTGCGAGCTCTGTGTCTTGTGAGCGAAAACAAAAAAACCTTGCCCTTTTAGAAGAATAGCCGAAAAGAAAAATGTAATAAGTATGATAATTTAATATACAGAATTATTAACCGATTTATCCGCTGTATTTTTCGCCGTTCTTTCGTTCGTGTGGGTGAACGCACTGTTTCGACCTTGTTGATAGAAGATCTCGTCGGACATTGAAGCATCTTGTTATACTCGTCAAACCACCTCTGTCGTCACTGTTCGATGATTCTTTTTTTAACGGCACATTACGATTTCCTATATAAAACGAAGCATGCACGCTCGGTTCATCATCATCTTCGCCGACGCTCGGACGAACGATACGCGATTCACATTTTGTTCTCGACGCCGAAATATCGTGAGTACAACTGCGACAAATTTGTCACAAAAAATTTTAACTCCGAATGTGAGGATGGCGAATCTAAAAAATTGTGCGCGCGCAAATTATGCGTTTTAGGCAAAGCGTTACGAGAAAGCATCAAGAATATATTATCAGACAAATATACACAATATTAGATATTCAGAAACAATTGTGTTCCCAGTAAAAATTAAGAGCGAATATATTTCAAATTTTGGAAGGCACTGATTTTTTCAAAATTCCCTCTGAGGAATCAAAAATTATTCATTTTTCAATTATACATTTTAAATAATACTATGTTTTGAAAAAGCATCGAAAAACAAATTTTTAGACTAATATACAAAATATGATCAATTAACAATTTTCGCGTTGCTTGTTGAGGTTTGAAAATTGTGAGAAAATCTTGGAAGGTGCAGATTTTCTTTTTCGTTCTCTCCGATGAGTTCGAACGTTTTATCGAATCGTCTTTACCAAAGGCGCTCGGGATTCCCCATGTACGGGAGTGGCATCTGTCGATAGTTCACTATACCAGGCTGTACATACCAACGGCACGTTGATTGTATATAGAGAGGTTTCACCCATCGCGTCAGAGAGTGCGCTAGTGTATACCAAAAAGGTGATCAATTTCGACGAGATGTATCTCAGCGGATAACACAACGCACTGTAGCATTGCATCGGTGTGATTCGTACCGAAAGTACTTTTCAATTTAGTAAATTCACAGTTGTAAAAAAATTTAATCGAAATATATAAAATATATAATAAGAATATAAAAAAAATCTATAGAAAAAAGAATAAAATACTGAACAAGATTTTTTAAATAAAATAATAATAGCAAGGAAACTCGTATTTGTACGAGTGTTTTGTTTTGACAAAATGTTAATAATAAAATAGAATACTTACACGTGTGTTTAACAAAAATTTAACTTCTAGATAACCATGTTTTTTTTTTTCAAAAACTTTATGAGCAAGAAAGGTATCACAATTAAATTTTTTTTAACAGCAAAAAAAATTGTACGAAAAGAAAGGAATGGCGAACAAAATTGAATGAAATTAAAAAAAAATCCTGGCACGTGTAGATTAGCAGTTTGCGAAACTAGCCGAGGGAGAGAATCCCCAAACAAACTACAAAACTTCACCGCGACTGAAATTTTGTTAAAAAAATTAAATCGTTGTGCCATGCGTTTTTTTAATGGCATCTCCGTTTGCACTATAATATTAATGTTAGAATTCTGCAATGCACACACGTACGCGTACTTGTACGTGTACTTTGCGTTCGCCTAATAATAATCGGCAACACCTTTCTCATCGCAGCGACTTGTGCAATCCATTCAATTAAACTCAATCAAATAATAATTCGAGCTCGAATCCGAATAAACGCGCGCTCTCTTGCGAAAGTCTCCTCGTCGTCGACATAATCGTGAGCGCGTCGGTTTGTGTGTGCACCGCGGCACGGTGTAAAACACAAGAATCGCGATGTTATAATAATTTCTTAACACGACGCGGACGCGCGCTCAACGATGACGATTACGACTACGGCGATACTGTGTTACAACGTGTAGTAAATGCGCACGTGAGCTTTTCGCGCGGTCTCGCCGGGTAGCACAATTCGCCGCTGCGGTGTATTTTATTCTGCTTAACTGTACGCACGGCTCTCCGGTGAAGCACGTTAAAAATGACTCGCTCGAGTAAAAGCATTAATGCAATTATTCACGTACAAAATTCTCGACAACATAATTATAGGTTGTTGTAAACATCAAAAAATTCGCACGTTATATCGCAATTTTGAAAATCTTTTGCCGATTTTTTTTCGTATAAATAAAAATAATCGATAACTAATGAGTATCGCTGAAAAAAAATTCCATCATCGTAAATTCGATTTTTCTTTAGTCTCCTTTATCGCGCGGTCGTTCGCTTAATCGAAAGCAAAAAAAAATTGAAAATGAATTTGGGGTGTGCAGTCACGCTCGGTTTGGAAAAGTAATTAGAAACGGCGAAGGAAGAGGCGGAAGGTAACCCTCGAGAGGTTTCCTTCCCTCTTGCAGAAGTCGACGGGGACGACGAGAGAATTTCGCCGGAGGTCGCGCCTCCTGACCCAGTTCGCTCATCGAGAAGCACTTCCATTCTCAAGAGTCTTCCTACGCCACTCGCGAGTGGAACGTGTCACTGGGTAGCTAAAATCGTATCTCGCGTATGCATGTGGGCACATTCGATATTATGACACGGAACAAGCATTGGGATTCAATTTTAATTATGTGTTTCGCAATCGCACATTTTACGCTCGTCGTTAACGATTCTCGACGATGTAATCCATTTATCGCAGCTTTGTTGATCTTTTTATGGCGCCCGTGTCTATACAAAGGATGCAACGAGCGAACGAATATTAATTCCTGAATTATTCAATAATGGCTCAGAGAGAATTATTAAATTAAAGTTTCATCGACCGAAGCAAACAATAGTTCATTAAAATAAACATCAAATATGAAAAGAAAAAGTATTTACAAAATGAAATTATTCATTTTTATACAAATAATGAATTTGTAAATATTATCATCATTGTCATAAATAAACATTAGTACAAATAGCTCTCTTTTTCGGACAATTAATTTCTGTTTTATATTTTACATATTTATTTCAATGAACATTTTTCGAATAATTTCTTATTTTATAATTGAGATATAAAAAAATTGACATATGTTCGAAGGTTCGTTTGAAGTGTTTTCTGAATATTTTTTTCTTTATTTTTGAAGATAAACAATTGAGATGGCGTCGGGACTAATGGATCAGTTTCGTAATAAATCGCGCGAGCCTCTCCCTCCGGCTTGCGAAAATTCTTCGGTTAATTTTTTTTCTCTCCTTCACGTTTTTTTAATGATTTTTTTATCGCTATGTACCGTCACGCCTGGTACCTACTCGGGTTCTATCTAATTGCGACGCTGGGTGATATTAGAGACGCGTTGCGCGATCACGATCGTTGCGGCCGTACCGATACATCCCATCTCTCGTTGTTCTCATCTATCGTTATTTTTTTTTATTGTTTCTATTTTTATATCGCAGATTACCCTTTCACCGCTTCTCCCGAGAAGTTTTATTGATCGACGTTATTGCCGTGTCTTTATCTAATAGATAACTACGGTCTTCGTGAGTAATAATCGATCGATGAGGAAATACATCGGCTAAATCGTCCGCAACGGCGCGCGATTTTGTTTTTTTTTCATTTCCGTCGGACGACGCTAAATCTAATCGTTCGTTTTCCCGGAAAAGTTTCGTTGTCTCGGAAAGATTGTCGACGAGAGAAAAAAGTTCGTAGAGTCGCGGCGATGATTTATAGGAGAGCGTGGGAGATACAGATAAAAAAACAAAAGAAAGCTCGTGTTGCGATGTTCGGAAGCTTTGTTACATATCGAACGATAAGCCCGTCAAGAGGCTCAAAGGGTATTAATTAATGACACGTTGTTGAACCTCGAACGCTGCAGAAACACGTGTATCTCTGAATCTTCGTGTTTGCGCAAAGAATCGACTGGCGGAAGTGATTCTTTTTGTAACAAAGCGACACGTTTATTCTGCACTATATAAAAGCGAGGCTTCGTCGCGATAATGTACAGTAGAACGTAATCGTCGGGCGTGAAACAATCGAGGATTATCGTCGAGCCGAAAGCAAACTTTGGCATGTTGATAAATCATTGAAAATTAATATTTAAACAATCAATCCTCGCGCTCCCACTGGGAGACATAAAATTTGATATTCAATTTTTCAAGCGGGTTTGGTTAAAAAAAATTATAAAGTTTCTTTCTCGACTCATAAAAAACGTCTTCGTTGCAGAATAATGAAGTTCGCGCTTGCTATCGCGTGCCTGATGACCTTGGCCCTGGTTCAGGGGGCTCCCCAAGCGGGACCACCACCGGGAATTTCGGAATCGAACTTAGCGCCGTACTGCAGAACACCACCGTGTCCAGTCTACAGGAAGGTTAGTCTTCCCTACCCGATGGATTGTCTTCAATACGTCGAATGCACCGAGGGAGTGAGCAAGATCAAGCCGTGCCCACCGGATCAACATTTCAGCGAGGCAAGTGCAAATAATATTTTTTACCAATCAAATGAAAAAAAATGTATTAAATCAATTGAATTAACGTATATTTTTTCCATCGCTCAGGAAAAAAATTATCGTCCGGAATCCGGAAATCCTAGAATTTTCATTCATAGCTGATTTCTTAATTTGTCGATTTAAGACAAAAATTTCCTGCGTATGTTGACTAAATTTTATTTTCGAAATAATAATCGAATATCGTGTCTCGAGGCTATTCGATTTTTATAATAATCCGTTAGTATTGTTTCTGTTGTTAATAATAATAATAATAATTCAAAGAATATATCCATGAAAGAAATATATGAATAAATATATATTTTGTATATTCTGATTATTAATATTATTGTGAGAACTAAAAAAAAATATTCGCCAACTTTATTATTTTTCAAATTATTTAAATAATACTACGAACAATGAACAATAAAGTGGACATTCTTGATTCAGGAATATTTTGTTCGTGCAAGTGCAGAATTTCATTAATAACGGGAATTCATATCACGTATCAAGTTGCACGATTCTACGGTGCGATATACAAACACGTGTCCCATTGTGTCATGGTGCTTCACCTGGCACGTGGCGATTTTCAGTCCACCAGGCTCCCTCCCGACGATTTCCACATACGGAGTGCATGCACCGAAGCTATACGGTCGCAAGTATATCCCTCGCGGCACGAAACTCCTGCTTGACTTCTCGACACCGGCTCGAGCGAGCTTACGTCCGGTTCGTTGCCTTCGTTGCGGTTCGCTTCGACCCTCGTGTATATCTCGCGGTAAATGTATTTCGCTCCGTGTAATCGGATCGAATCGTACAAAAGCCCATTCCCAGCGTAATCCCGTATCGAAAGATATCGTCGGACGTTATTCAATTAAATTGGGTTCTTCGCGAAATCGTCGATCATTTTCTTCTCGCGCAACGCAAAATATCCCCCCGGGAGGGCGAGAGGCGAGCATCGATGCTAAACCCGTACTACGCCGTCGCGACGTCGCGTTCGTCAATTATATCCAATTATCAAAGTTCTCGACATCCGCGCGGCGTGTCGCTCAAAGGTCGAAGGGCCACGACGTCGTTCTTCGTTATCGCGACGCCGATGTGTACATGTTATTCAACGAATTACCCTCCACTATTCCGCTATTCAAATCTCAAATGTTTCTCGTTGCAGGATCACAACACGTGCGTCGATGCCAAAATCTCCAAATGCGTACCTTGCTGGCAGAAAGTCGTAACGTGAGGAACTAAAAGCCGATCGAGACGACGAAATATTGAAAAACCTTGTTGAAAACAAAATTTTACTGAAAAAGAATCACGACAATAAATACCTTTAATGAAATTATATATTCGGGAATGAATACTTTATTTATTAACTTTTCAGACCTGTTTGTTAACCTTCTCCTTTTTTTTAATAATTTTTTACTCCTATCTATTTTTATTCAGTCTCAGGTTTATTATTTATGAAAATTGCTGCATCACGACAACAAATTTGTTCGATAATATTTTGTATGGACGAAATATTACTCCAATAATTGCTGAACAATTGATAAAAAAAAAAATTGTTGTGACGCGATAAAAAAACTGTTCAATAATATTCTAAGGATCTTTTCGAAATAAAAATTAATTCAGGATTGAAAAATGACGAAAGGTACGTGAATTCGACGAGACGAGGACCAAACGGTGTGAGGAACTCGCGCCGAGCGGATCGATGAATTTTCATAGAGTGGGTCAAGATATATTGATCGCGAGGAAAACCCAGTAAAACAGACTCTACCGCGCTACAGTTTATTTTATTAGAGCCCAAAGCGAGCTTCCCCGTTCGAAAATGATACGATCTTTTCTCATTTCTCTCCTTGCACAAATATGTTTTCGTACTAGAGCCTCGCGAGTGTTCCCTTTCACGCCCGCACAGGACGAACTCTGGTGCAAGGATTAATCCGTAGTGTCGCGCGTGTCCTGTGACGATACGCGAGTGTGAATAGCGCGCTTACGAGCAACTATATTTAAACTACACGCTTATCCGTTGACCTATAACCAGCGCGGATAGTGTGAGGCTAGAGTCGGTTAAGCCAACAAGGACGAACGAGCGCGAAGGGGGAGGGCTCAGAAGCGAGAGCTTCTGACCGATTGCTTTCGCTGTTTCAGCCATTTACGAACAGCCCTGACGTCAGAGTCGCGTTCAACGCGTCTCGAAAGGCTCGCGTTACCCACGAGTGTTCGCGAAAGGTAGACGAAGAAAAGAGCGATTTCCGTGGGCGTTATTCTTCGAATAATATTGTGTCGCGAAACTCGAGGTCGACCCGAATATACGTAATTCACGAATTATAAAGAATTTTCAGCTGGTGCTTCCCGAGCACATTGCTCGTAGCAGTATTCATATGTACGCTATCAAGATTAGGACAGGTTATGTAAAAAAAAAGCACATTTTTTATATGCAAATAAAATTACACAACTTTGAAATTTAGTGAATATTGCAATTTTTTTAACCTTGAGAGTGATGGGCGGTTTTATTAAAAGTCAAGACAAAATTCTGAAATAAGTCACACGCATTAAGAAAAATCAATAAACTGTTTTTACCGAAATAAACAATTGATTAAACGGGTAATTCGTTGAGCAATTTTTTTTTTTTTCATTAATTTGTCAATAACTGTTTGGAATCATAGTTACGTAACCCAAGTTTTGGAACACCTTCCAGATGCTTGATTTATTTCAAATTTTTATCCCGTTGCGAAAAGTTCGAAATTCTCGCCGAATCTCACATTTTCTCGGCTCGGACTGCTTTAAAGGAAAGGATAAAAATGAAGATAGGTATAAAAAAACAGGCCGTAAAGTTGGATACGTGTTTACGGCTATTATAGAGTCGTAGGTCTTTCGCTGACACCGCCGAAGGTCGAGAGTCTCACGACCTCGTTCGAAAGCGCTCGATTCCGTTGCAAAATTTCGTCTCCGATCGTGGAATTCCGTTTCCTACGTCATGCGGCATGGGATAGAAGTGCATGAAGTACGTACCTACGCACCTTGAGGTATTCCGGGTCGAGAAAGACCGGCGCACTCCCACGAATGTTCACCCGCAATAATGACTCGAATTCTAGAGTGGATTACGCGAGCCCCTTCGTCGTTTATGAATGAAAACTACGTTAAAGCTTCGCGGCGAGGTTGACCGCCGCTCGCACGCAACGATTCTTACGGGCCGATGGATAAATTCACTTTTTTTTCTCCGTTTCAACATTCCTGAGCTTATGCACGAGAAAAATCTATAAATGAACACGTCATTCCAAAATTGTATTAAAAAAAAATAAGTATGCGAGCTAATCGTATATGGTCATGCGATTCTTGCAAATATAAAAAAACATTTTCTTTTCCATTTTTTTTACTAATTTCGTCGAAACCGCTGCGAGTGTTGAGTTATGCAATCAGGGAGGGTGACGTGAGCTTTTCACCGCGCGGAACGCGCTCTTGCGATACGCGGCACGGAAATATGGAACATTTTCATCCCCGTATCAAAAGCTCGAGTTGTAGCGACAAATTTATATCGCTTTTCTTTCTTGTGATGTTCTGAAAAGCTCGTTAACCGAGTAAAACGTTGACCTTGAAAAAAAAGGAAAGTGAACTGGCGAGTAACGAAGGTGAAATTTGTGGATTTAGTTACGAAGAGTCTGGCGGGATTGCGACCGGCATTAAATAGACTCATCGAGTTCGAAGCGTTTGAATGATTTTTTTTCATCCACCTTTCGCGAAAAATCACGGTCACCCGATCGACGACCGCCGGCTTGCAGCTCCTTCGACTAGTGCGACCTTGAGGCAATGGCTCTGACACGTTCTCCAATTACGTAGACAGTGTCCGTATGCACATACTTGGAAATTGGAAAGACGCGCACTCGGTCTTACTCGGCCGGTTCGCGGAATCACGAAGAGCAATCCATTGGAAATTGGTTCGTAGATTCTCCGGGGAATCTCATCCGATCCATCAGTATTCTGTGTTTGAGTTCCGTTCGTTCGAATTCCCTAGATGGACTTCCGAGTTTAGTTCTCCTACGCTATTTTAAAGGGGTTGGGGGCGACGCGAACGAATGTCCTGTTCAATCCTGAGTTGGAAAAAAAACTGCAGGGAAAATAAATTATGACCGAAGGTCAAGGAGCCGTTGGAATCTTCGGTTTGATTATTTTCCATTTTAGCGAGGATCGAAGATAAAATCGTCTTAAGAATTAAGTTCGATTAAAAAGAAATTATGACCAAAGATCATACGACAAAGGAGAACGTTTGAACTCTGATCTCCAATGGACTTTTCACCGCCCACATTTTCGCGGGCGTTGAAACTAAATCAAAATCAACCTAAGGAAAAATTGTCGCTGAAAAAAAATGAACGAAGGTCCAGCGCCATTCGATCTTCAATCTTTCATTTTTAACGTCGACTTTTCCTAGGGAATCATCAATAAAACACAAGAATCTTACGAATCAAGTAAAAAAAGAGTGATAAGCAAAGGTCAAGAGCCACTTGAAGTATGTTCGATCAATTTGTTTCAACGACCACGCTTTCGTTGGATTAAAAATCAGTTAGAATAATAGAGAAAAAATATATAAATATTCCGAGATGTGAATCCCTCGTCGTTGGAGTTGAGCATCGACTCTCGAAATTTCACAATGCCAATGAAGAAATGTTCACCAGTCGATAGACGACTCGTCGGCGATAGTCGCGTGGATCGAGGAACAAAAGGGTTAAATTTCCTATTAAGCGAAATAGTCAATCGAATAAATTAGCGAGCCCAACGAGGCCGCGAAAGAAATGGGGAAGAAGGGTGAGAGAAAGTCGAGAGAGAGAGAGAGAGAGAGAGAGAGAGAGAGAGAGAGAGAGAGAGAGAGGGGCTCGTCGAAAAGGTGAGAGCGTCGTACCCAGGGTTAGTTCTTATCAGTCTGGGCGAGTCCCGGGGTGCGGAGCTCGCCGCGAAAGGGGTTTAAGGGGAAGGATTCCGCCGTCCTCCTCGGCGAGTTTAACCCCGCGTCGGGGTGGCTCGTTTTCGGGGCGCAGAATCGCGTACGCGGTCTCGCGGAGTCCACGCCTCTCGCCGCGGCTCCGCAATAATGCACAAGCGAGACGGAGGGGTCCGCCGAAGGATGCGCGAGGCTGAGACGAAACGCTTCCACGAGGGTGGCGCGCAACCCCCCTGCTCTTCGTGACGTCACGCCGGGACACGAGGGGTGCTCGAATCAATATCAAAACGTCCCGTGCCTCGCCGCGCGCTGCTTCACCGCCACCGAGATATCCGAAGTGCCTTCAGTGCGGGGAGGTCGCCGCGACGCTTGGGACGTCGAAACCACGTCGCTCCGACGACCGGCGACGTCCACGGCTGCTCTGTATATCGAAATAATAAAAATAAAAAAAAATACACGCGCAGGCACGTAAAAAAAATCACAAACATAAATAAGAGAGAAAAATAAACGAGAAACTAAATAAATAAATTCGTAAAATACTGAAACGGGAATATTATGAAATAAATCGGTGAAAAGAAGAAATGAAAATCGATAAATCAACTTTACACAATTATAACGAAAAATAAATTAATTCTAATAAAAATCGAGAAAAAAAGAATTCCAACGCGAAGTCGTGGGTGTGAAAAGTACGAAATTCACTTCCGGAAGTATACGAGCGATAACGCAATCGCTGGTGGTTGTGCACTGGATCCCGTTCGAGTTCCGGTTGCGTGCGAGCGAGAATTGTGTAAGCCTACGGTGAATCTCAAGGTCGTCGTGGCTGCTGTCAACCCCCCGAGGATTTCAAGGGAACCCGAGACGATCTATCGATCGGTGAGTTTACAAATGAATTTTTTTTTTTTTTTCTATATCTACGCCTCGTTCGACAATGTATTTGTTTATTCTTTTTTTACATACCGATCGGTTGAACTACTCGCGTTAGTCTATAAGAGACACCGGACTCGTCGGTGGGAGGGAGTTTGCGGAAGTCTTTATAATTTATTTACACCGCAAATCTAAGAGTATCATATCGCGACGGGATTACGAATCTATATCTATAGTCGAGGGTCGCGAAGTTACCGTGTCCACTGCCGGGTCGATATTGCCTTGGCTCGGGTGTATTTTTGGCATGATCGATTTTTACTTAGCTCAAATATTGATAGACCAGGGTGTGGTTATTGACGATTATCTCGTTGTTTATTTCCTATAAGAAATTTCTTGACTGTAATTCATCTTTTGAAACTATTCGATTATAAAAAAGATTTCATTATCTCGATTTTCGATTTTTTTGAAATTTCGTGGAACCCGATTTATGAAGTTCGGAATAGAACCCTCGCACAGTTTTTCGAGCCTTCTTAATCTCCGGAGCAAACCGGAGGTGCGATCGCTTCGACGGCGTTAAATGAACGGGAAAACACTGACACCAGGTGGTGCCGATTTTACGATCGAAGGAAGCACAGGAGGTGGGTGGGTGGTAGAAGGTCGACGAAGGAAGCCGAAGCAGCAGCAGCACCAGCAGGGCAGCCGGTGAAGTTGGGTGGAAATCGATGGCCATCAGCGCCCATGGGCGGCCTCGCGTTTAGGACAAGGAATAGCCCCTCCCAGAAGACCTCGCTACGGTGGGGTGATTGCTGCCCCCCGAACATCGAATATCTCAGCCCACCGGTGTCGTCGGCCGTCCTGAAGGACCGTCACCAGGACATGCCGCCGGTGCCCGTGTGAGGCTGTCCCCCGCTGTTGCGTGACTGTACCCCACGGGGTCTTCAGAGGTACTACTCAAATACCAATTACACCCTTCGATTCACGCAGCTTCTTGTTATCGCGATAAAATCAGTACTCTCGATCATTTCGTTACATTACAAAAAATACTTTGTAAATCGAGATGATTCATTATTTGACCTTGATCTCGTGAATGATATTTTTTTTAAGATTATAATTTTTTTAAAGAACTGAGATCAAGGTATCAAAGTATGGAATAAAAAAGTTTAATAGTTATCTCGCCAATGATTTTCTCGATGGATTCATCAGTTTCTTCCGTCAAGGAATTAATAAAATTCAATATTCGAGCTCAAGCTCATAGTTAGTATTTTTCGTTATGAATCTATTTTTTAAAAACGCCTTTAGAATCAGTTAACCGAAGTTTGAAATGAAACTTTTGCCAATGATCGTTTTTTTAGGCTTCATAATTCTTTTTTTTAGTACAATTATTAAAATTGAATAGTAAATCGAGTTCGAAATGGGGCGTTCAAAGTTTGGAACACAAAGTGTTGCCTCGCCAATGATGTTTCATTTTTCGGTTTCGTAGTAATTGTTTTTATAAAATTAGAAAATTAAGTAACAAATCGCCTTTCAAATTAAGGGATGAATGCTTGAAACAAAAAGTTCCATGTCCATCCATCTTATTCGTGTGCGTATTGAAAATGCAAGACGCGCGCTCGTGTCTCTCCGTCTCTCCGTTCAGGTATCCAAACGTTCCCAAATCAGATCGCATCCCGAACCTCTCGGATCTCCGTCTTCGACAACTCGAACTAACGCCGGTGGACCTATCATCACCGAAGATGATCAACGTAGCTGGATTCGTGTCTATAGTCCTATTTTACGTTTTGATCCTCGGGGTCGGAATATGGGCGGCGAGGAAGAAGGAAGCGGGCAACGATTCCGAGGAGGAGGTCATGCTGGCCGGTCGTTCGATCGGCCTGTTCGTCGGTATCTTCACGATGACGGCGACGTGGGTCGGCGGGGGTTACATTAACGGCACTGCCGAAATTGTTTTCACCAAGGGACTCGTTTGGTGTCAGGCACCATTCGGTTATGCCCTCAGCCTCGTTTTCGGTAATTTCACTTTCATTCGCGAAAAACAACGATTACGCTTCCGCCGAGGAAATAAGAGAAGGATCTTAAAATACATTCGAAAAAATATTGTTTTGTAAAATATTCAAACTCTCGAAAAATGGTCCCTTTGGTACAAATTGGCACAAAATTTACAAAACTATTATAGCGCCACATTGGATTATCTTATTGAGATTTCTTCCAACACGTTAAAAATGTGTGTATTTCCTCGGGGTCAATTTTACCGTCAAATTGATAAATTTGAAAGAAACGCTCTTATCGTGAGAAAAGCAATCCGAGAAATCTCGAAACACACTTTTAAAAAACCAATTTTTCGAAATCTTTGAACTTTTAGAATTCCTTTATAGACTATCAAAATTTTGATAAAAATATTGAACATTTCTTATTTCCTTGCGAAAAGTGATATAGTTGGATGAATGAATTTGAGTCACGAGATTAACGAGAAAACGAACGATTGGTGGTCTCGACAGGTGGTATATTTTTCGCCAACAAGATGCGACAGCAGGGGTACATTACGATGTTGGATCCGCTTCAGGACGCGTTTGGGGAACGTATGGGCGGATTACTGTTTTTACCAGCGCTATGCGGCGAGGTTTTCTGGGCCGCCGGTATACTGGCAGCTTTGGGTGCTACGATCGCCGTTATAATCGACATGGAACAAACTACATCGGTCATTCTGAGCGCCTGTATCGCCGTGTTTTACACCCTCTTCGGCGGTCTCTACTCGGTCGCTTACACGGACGTTATTCAGCTATTCTGCATCTTCATCGGACTTGTAAGTTCATACTTAATAAACCCTAATCCGAAATCGCCCTGACTAAGCAAAAAAAAAAAAATTCCTCTATGGTATATCCTGAAAAATATTCTGTTTAATGACAATCGATTAGAGGCATAAAAAAAGAGAAACCCTTCGAAAAGATTCGGATATTCGCTCGAATTCTAATCCAATGATTCGTGAAAGTCGTATCGCGTGGCTTTTTATCTCGCGAGAGTCCCTTCGTCGATTACCTCGCGAATGTTCGAAAAGAAACGAAACCTTTGAAGGCGCATTCATTTCGACAGATCGCGCGCGGTCCCCTTCGATTTGCCTCGCTAAACTCCCTGGCTTTTCTTGAATGCGGTCTGTCGTGTATGGTTTCACGGGCTTATACGATTTCGAGTGAATCGCGGACATTTCGGCATAGAATCGGAATTTAATCACCGTGCCAAAAGTCCCCAAAAGTACGCCTCAGAGATCGATATAGCAATACCATCGATCGCGAGATTATTTCGGGGTAAAAACCCTCGGAAGCAAAGTATATGTCATATATATATTCCTATCCCTACAAATTGTATAAGAATAATAATTATTTGCCTATTTTTATAATTAAAAAAAAAATTTAATAACTATTTATTATATTGTGCAAGTAAAAATTCTATATTACCGCGGGAATTGAAAAAAAAGAAAACACAGAAATCTAAGGAAATATTAATATACCATAATAGTTTAAATATATGTCTGAGTATTACTGGAAATGAATTACAATTTTTTTCATGTATTATTCAAACTCATGAATACGACGAAACTTGAAAATGAATAAAAGGAGTTTCGTTGACCCTTGGTTCGCAGTGGATGTGCATACCCTTCGCGTGGATGAACGAAAAGGTCGAGCCATTGGGTTCGTTGGACGTCGATTGGATCGGCGAGATAAGTCCAATAGAGTACTGGTCGTACGTCGATTACGGTTTGTTACTAGTTTTCGGTGGAATACCGTGGCAAGTATACTTCCAAAGGGTCCTGTCGTCGAAAACAGCGGGAAGGGCACAGCTGCTGAGCTACGTAGCCGCATTCGGTTGTCTCCTGATGGCTATACCACCGGTACTCATCGGAGCCATTGCCAAAGCAACACGTGAGTACCCCCTCGACACGAATAATTCCACCCTTTGGAGACGAGAATTTATTTAATCCCATATCTCTCCGGTTCCTCTCCTTTGACTCGCTTTTGCCCATCCGACCTTTTCTTTCATCGCGTTTCAACCTTCGACAACATTTTCCGTTCCACTTGACATCAGCGCTTCGAGAGTCCTTTAACATTTTAATCCGCGCTATGAATATATGATTTCTCGTCGGTCTTTCGGGTCCCCCGGTCGTTTGTTGAATTTAAGGGCACCAGAGGAGTTTGCTCGATCCAAAATTCGGCCACTTTGCAACGAGGCTAACACAAAGTGCAAACTGCTGGTCCTCGTATTTAGGATGTTGTTAAACTTTGCTCCTGATCCACTTAAAATATTTTTACGATTTTTTTTTCGGTATGTGTCGTTATTGCGAGTTTACGGGTTGACATTTCAGAGGGAATCAAGCGTTGGGGTTCAACGCTACTTGACATTTTTCGGGGCACTTTAGCATTTTGCGACGCACGAGTTAGGGGACGAGGTGCATTTCATTCGGGGATCGCGCGGGGTGATTCCGTTCTCTGTTAGGGGAGTATTTATAACCGGCAAGAACCGCGAACATAATACCGTGGGATCGCGACACATGGACCTTCATGGGAAGGGATGCTATTATAAAAAAATGACCCCAACCCGATTTTAGCGCCACTTGCGAATACCGATAAATGTCCTGATCTCACAAAAGCGTAGCGACATTCTTTCGAAGATTATACGATCTTGAAGGAGAATCGTGAAGACATTTTTTATTGGCGAAAAGGATCGACGATTCGAATTTTTGTTGCGATATTATTTTCTCAGCTTGGAACGAGACAGATTACAAAGGTCCCTGGCCACTCGGGGAAGCTGAGAGTACGATGATTCTGCCGATGGTTCTACAATACTTAACGCCGTCGTTCGTGTCGTTCTTCGGCCTTGGTGCTGTATCCGCCGCGGTTATGTCCTCGGCCGACAGCAGCATCCTATCCGCTAGTTCGATGTTCGCGAGAAATGTTTACAAGCTCATCTTTCGACAGAGGGTGAGTAACGCTTCTTGTTTATTTACTTTTTCCATGGAAACATCTTCAGCGAGACTTCTGGATAGTGCTTTGAAAGTTATTCACGGTTCTTCGGGTTATAGAGAAAATATACGAAGTCTCCTTACAAAGTTCTGAAGCCCTTGTGCAAATTGGAAGAAAACAAAACCCAGAATGCCCTCAGAAAGTATTACAGCTCTTCTAGATGCCAGAAACAATAAATTATGCGTTTTCTCGATATTGAACAAAAATACAAGTAAAGGAAAAGGAAAAGGAAAGGGGGGGGGTTTTAAGGAAAAGTTTCAGAGCCCTTCTGGAAATTGAAAAAAATCTACAAGGCCCTTAAAAAGTTTGACAACCCTTCAGGGAATTGGAAAAAAGCAAGGAGCCCTTTAAAAGTTTTACAGCCCTCGTGGATATTAAAAGAATGCAAAATGTCCTCACAAAATTTTATAGTTCATCTGGATTTTCGAAAAATCCGGGTTCCACAAAATGCGTTACCAGTCCTTCTGGAAATTGATAAAATCATTAAAGACTCCTCAAAAAGCAAAACAGGCCTTTTGGATATTGGAGAAAAAAATTGAAGCGTACTCAAAGTGCGGTACGATACTTCTGGAGGAAAATGATCCGAATCTGTTGTCGCTTTTGGAAGAACCTAAAGTTTGATGTTGATGAACGATCATAAAGTACAGATCACTATTGTAAAATCCGAACGGCTGAAGATATTTTCAAGTAGAATAGAATCTATTCGCTCGAATCATAATCTTGCAGGAACACTTGCGCATTCCGTGTTCAATAATACAACTCGTGGAGATACATTCCTGTCTGCCTAACTACCTTGAATAAACTCACAGATTTCTAAAATAAAATCCAATCTTTAGCAATGTTTGAATATTCCCTTCCGAAATTCGCGTTCAATTGAAAGATGAACTCTTTACAAAACTCGTGAAACTGACCAAAAAAACAAAATTGTCTTTCGCGTTTTCGCTGGTAAATTTCTTATCGCTTCCGTTGCCCTCCCGAAAAAAAAAAAAAAATACAGGCCTCCGAGATGGAGATCATCTGGGTAATGAGAGTCGGAATCGGCGTCGTCGGCGTGCTGAGCACAGTGATGGCCCTAACGATACCATCGATCTACGGTCTCTGGTCAATGTGTTCGGATCTCGTCTACGTAATCCTATTTCCTCAACTTCTGATGGTCGTGCACTTCAAGGATTACTGCAACACCTACGGTAGCCTGTCGGCATACATAATAGCGTTTCTCGTGAGGATATCAGGAGGCGAGCCGATAATGGGTTTGCCAGCCCTGTTTCATTTTCCCGGCTACGACGAGGTGAATAAAGTTCAAATGTTTCCATTTCGTACAATGGCAATGTTGATATCGTTGATAACGCTGATAGGCGTATCTTACGGTACGCAAGTTGCATTCCTAACTGGTAGACTGGCACCGGGTTACGATGTATTTCGTTGCGTCGTTAATATACCCGAGGACGTCGAGAGGGTGGGACCGGATCCCGCCGAGGGTGAACAAATGGCGGTCCTCGCTGCCGGAGCCGGCAGGCTTTACGGCAGCAAGGACGAGGCGAACGGACGAGTGAACGAAGCACTCGAGCCGGACTATGACATGGAGCCGGGATACGTCGACGTTGGTCGTACCGACGGGATTATCGGCGGTGGTGGAGGAGGCGTCGGACATCCGGGACCTCACGGTCCGAACGTTGCACGACAGCCACAATCCAGCACCGCTTTCTAATACCCGGTTCCGTGATCACAAGCTGTGACCAACAATAAGTGCGGCGACGCGGCTGCTATTCCTGCCCTTCATCCTCATTCTCGATTTTGTCTTCTTTTTTTCTTTTTCTCTCGAACGCGGATTTTTTTTCCACTTCAATATCCGCACTTCAACAAATTTCTATCATTCGTTTGAGCGCAATTTTCGTTTCGCCGAGATTGAAAGGCGAATGAACTTTTTTTGATCGACGATGATAAATATCAATTCAAATAATCAATTTGGTTATATACTTGTTTTTATAAATTGTTTGGAATAAAATCCATACCCGTCGTCACTAAAAAGTTCGATCGCTGCGCTGTTTTTGGAATTTTCCTGGCATTTTCTTTCTTTTGCTTGAACTTTCGCGCAATTTCTTTTTTTTCGTATCTATATTTCTTACAAATTTCTATTATCCGGCTTGGATACGAGTTATGTTCTTTTTTTTACGTCACGATAGGCGAGTTAACTTTTATGAAACTACGATAATATAAATAAAAATAGTTGTTGAAATTTAGTAAAACAATTTTTTTTTAATAAATTAGTTGAAATAGGCAAATCGCTATGCTCTTAGTGGAATATTTCTAGATTCTCGTGATTTTTTTCGCGAAGTCCCACGCTGAATAAACAGCTTCGGGATGAATTAGTTTTTTTTCTTTTCAGTCCATTCGTTCCCGTGTCCACTTGCACCGCGTCGCCAAATTAGGCCTAGTGATTTCCTTGTTTTCTTTTTTGAGATATATATACACACATAAAATGTATATATTTAGAGTCTATCAGCCGCTTGAGAGGAATATTATAATAATAAGAAGAAAGAAGAATAAATAAAAACGAAGATAATGGCGTGGCGTCGAGGCCGATCCGTCCAGATTGAAACCCTGACAGAGTTTATCTATTGATCATTGAATATCATTCGCGTGTCGGTCGTGAGCGCGCGTGTGTATTTTTTTTCCTTCTGTTTGTCAACCAACACCGAAAGGGACAAGGAAGGTACAGAGTTTAGTCAGGGACGCGTGAAAATATTGAGGCTCGACGAGCGTGCAACGCTAATTAGGATTTACGGTTAATTAGCCACGAAAAGGCCGTGGCGGAAGTGTCGACATCGTCGAGGGGGAAACCTTTATGGATTCACCTTCAATAATTTCATTCAAAGCTCAGATTCAAAAAAAAAAAAAAATAATGAAAAAAAAAAAAAATACACTCGGCCGACAAACACGCAGACTCATTCCTCATATACCTAAGAGATATATCCTCACTATAGCTAGTTACTACGTTACAGGAAAAAAAAGGCTTTTGTACTCGTAATCGATCGTTCTTCCCTGATTCCCAGCGTTCGCGTCGCCTTTTCCCCGCGATCGCGACGTTATTACACACACGATGTACCTCGACAATTACAAATGAGACGATGCGCTGCACGAGAAAAAATGAGATTATTAATTAGGGGCATTACAGAAGTAAAGATATCACAACCGAATGTGGGACTGTATCTCCAAAGTCCGCGAAAAAACGAACGTTCGAGAGAAAGAAAAAAATGCATAAAAAAATAAAACTAAAAACGAGATTAGTACAATAGAAGCGTTGATGAGACAAGACGAGTGTTCAAAAATAGGCAGGTGAAATTGACAAATGTGGTGCTAGACGCTCGATTTTAATTAATAAAGTGGGCAAGAGTGGGTTGTTTTTATTAAAGTGGTTCCTCTGTATTTTTAATTGAAAGCAACAAAAGATGAGACAAACAAATGAGAACATGTAAATCCAGATGTGCGGATGCAATATTAACGAGGTATGCGTATACAATTTATTATAGATGAATTTGAAAAAAGAAAGAGAGAAAAAAGAAAAATAATAAAACGGACGGATCGACCCACGCTCAATGATCAGTTGTGTTTATCATATAGTATATTATATATAAATTATAAATAAATAGAGAATACCGTGAGTATATATTATGTATAAATAAGTAAATACGAAATAAACAACTAAGTAAATTTGAGAAAAAAAAGGACGAAAAAAAACATTGGAGTCGAAAAAACGTGCCGACATTAGCGAATAACTGACCGGCATCAGTTATACATGAATATATTATATTTATGCAAAAGAAAAAACAAGAAAAAAAAAACCAACCATAACATATCTACGAGAAAGACTATATATACGTGTAAAATCGCGGTGACAGACAGTCTAGTGTCTCCAGAGTGTATTTATTAATATGAAATCATCGTTGTTAACGTCATCCTTGTTGTTACTTTCAGTTTCTACCATTATTATATATCCACCCAACGATTGCGCTAATCGCGAATTATACATACACGTATATATATATTTATCATAACTATATACTATACGAGTAGCGAGGATAATGAACGTGTAGTCATTATCGCTGTTGATCGTCGGGCTCTATATGCACAAGTATAGTGTGTAATGTGTAACAAAAAAAGAAAAAGAAAAATATCGCGCGGCGGCGGTGAGCACATTGCGTGGCTCTCGGGACTCCTCTCGTTGCATATGTGTAAATGGTAAATATGGTTCGTAGGAAGAAAAATAAAAAAATTAAACAATCGCCGCGAAATCGAAGTGGAGAAGCAGAACTGATTTTTCAGATTTTTTTTCATTCATTCATTATTTTTTCTTCATATTTTGATGCAACGATGAAAAAAAGATCATTCAAGGGTCCAAGACGGTAATTTATCGTCTTTATATTATTTTCTCACTAACCAAAAATATTTCGTTAATCTCGCCGAAGCAATTGAAAATATCGTCAATTAATTACGTTTTTTGTTAGAAAAGTTTTAGAGTTGAAGCGCGTTGTTTGAGCGGGAAAGAGAAGAAGGAGAATATAGTCTCGCGGGAAAGTGTAAAATTGTCGGCGAAACGGAAGTCGCAAAGGAAGTATTATTATGTGGATAGGTAGTGTAGCCCGTGGCTCGTTATATTGCGGAGAGGAGTCCCGACGTCGCCGAGGACAACGAAGAGAAACCTTCGCGGAGCTCTCGCGAACCGCCGTGAGCCGTTGTATACTAACTGCGAGAGAATGATAATTTTAGGTTGATAAAACAAAAAAAAAAAAGAACCTCTAGAATCTAAGACAAATTATCGTTTCTACGTGTACGAAAGTTCGAAGAATCTGGCGGCTAAGGGAGAGAGAAGAAAAATTAATGACAAAAATGTAGGAAGAAAAGCCAGCCAACTCTTCCGTTAATGTTACACTCGCGAACACGATTTAATTCATTCATTATCTCGAGTACTTTCACTCGTGAATAAAGAATAAACAAGCGGAGCGGTGGCGAAGTGAGAGTGGAGGGGGGAGACAATTTGGCAAATTACTTTTCCATTTTACAGCAACGAGTTTTTACATCCACTCGCTCCTACGTTGCTTATGTTAAAAAAAAAACGAAGAAAAAAAATTGAACTTACATTCGTTATAAGATAATTGCGTGTTATTGTCTTTCAACTGCGAGTCCTCGTCGTAGAATGGAACTATATATGTATAAATAGCAATTGATGAGTTTGCAATTTATTTCGTGTATTAAAAAGAAAAACAGAACAAAAAAGAGAATTACGATTGTACGATTCGTTGAAGATTGCGAGATGATTGTTGATTCGAAAGATAACGAAGACAATTCGGGTGCTTCGCGACACCAAGATCACCTACATATCAATTAAATAAATACATTGTAATCGCAGTGTAACGAAAGGAATGAAAAAAAAAAAAAAAAAAACTATACATATCACGAAGTGTGCTCTATCGTTATTAGTTTAAGAGAATGAGAATGAAAGTACTCTCGACGTGAATCCGAAAACAGGGAAATATTTCTGTAAGTGTTAGAAAAAAAATTCCAAATTTGACTAGGCAACGAAACGCAGAGTTGCCAACGAAAAAATGAAATGAAAAAGATTTCTCGAGGCACGTGAATAAACCGGTGGCTCGAGCTTCCTTGCTTTGGAACGAAGAAAATGAATATATGAAAATAAATAAGCCACACACAGTCGTGTAAGTAAGTTTGTAAAGCTCGGGTCGGACAGCGATGTCCTTAGGGCATACTTAGGCCAAAGCCGAGATGCAAGAGTATTAAATTATTTAAAGGACAAATTGTGTAAAGCCGAGATAGCGCGCGAAACTATATTCGTTCAGAAAAACAAAAGAAAAAAAAAACAAATAAATAAATACAAAAATAAGAATACCAAGCGTCTACTCAACCTGTATCATAATGAATTACAAACTACACAAGATCATCACGAACAGACACACACACACAGGAAACAAAAACACATATATGTATATTAAATACGTGTATAATTGCGAGCGAGTGGCCGAAGATACGTTGATTGTAAATGTTAAAAATAAACGGTGTATAAGAAAAGGAATCAACTGCGTTTATTTCAATTTTTCATGAAGTTTAGTTTTTAAAAAAATGGTAGAATGCATTTTAGTGCAAGTTAAAAATGACTATCGAGGGTAAAAAAAAGTCACAAGACGCAAGACATCTGGGCTCATCAATCGTAATGTGGACTACTGTACTATAGATGTTTTTAGCCGTGTTGCAGCAGGAATAGAAAATACCTCTCAGTTATTCATGCGTCCCCGGTATCCGAGGCAGGGGAATCGATAAATCGACCGACAGTTCCGTCGCACCCTGGACGGCCGAGTAACCTTATCCGGCGCATAGCTTTTTCGGCTGTTTCCGGCTTCGACATAGCCGAAACGTTGCTCGACTCTGTTTCGAAATAATTTCATACCATCTGTCCTTCTGCGAAATTCAGGCGAATTTCGTGAAAACCTCCGACAATCCGGACGTTTCACTGCCATGAGATAATTTTACAGCTTACAGCGCGCCATCGGTAACATTTACATTCAGTTCGCGTTGTTTGCAGAACGGTGAGACGCTTACAAATTTAGACAATGCCTCGGATAAAATGCCCTGTTTGAGTATCTTGCTAAAAAGTATTAACAGAACAGTCAACTTCATCATATTTTAGTGATGAAAAAATAATTCGTTAATCCTGCGATTAAATTCAACTGAAATAATCAACGCAAAAGGGGTAAAATTTTCACGATGATCTTCAATAATGGAACAAAACTGTTTTTTTTTCAGCGTAGCGGCTTTATTAGTACAAAAAGCGTGTCTTTACAAAATAAATAAAAATTATACAGGCGCTATGGGCCGACAAACGGAATGAATTCGACGAACTCGATTCGTCAACGATCCGTTTGCCTTCGAGTTTCTTCCTTCGTATCTTTTTCGTTTTGTTCACTTTCTCCCGGCAGCGCATAGGAAAGAAATGAAGAAACAGCGTCTGTTCGTCTTCTTCGTTCGGGCAATTCGTTCACATGTTCTACTAGTATTTATAGTATTTGTAGATTTCCTTTGTTTTTTTTTTCCTTTTCATTTTTTCAATCGCGTTCGCGATTTTCTTTACTTCGAAGATTTTCTTCAAAAGAATACTGTTTTTTTCGAGGTTTTTCGCCTTTTTTTGTTGTTTCTAGGAAACGAATTTAAGATTGAATCTGCCTTTTTTTGAGTCTGCAATTTGCAACGGTGATCTCGAAAAAGAGATTCGCTGCGGCACTTGAACGCGATATTCGATAATCCTTTAGTACTGGTAACCACCGTTGCTGGCGTAGCCCTGTCCGCCTCCGCTGGATCCACCGCCTCCCGAGTAACCACCGCCGCCGGATCCGCCGCCTCCCGAGTATCCACCGCCGCCGGATCCGCCGCCTCCCGAGTATCCACCACCGCCGGATCCGCCGCCTCCCGAGTATCCGCCGCCGCCAGAGTATCCACCGCCGCTCGATCCACCACCACCGGAGTATCCGCCACCGCCGGAATATCCACCGCCGCCGCCGCTGCTTCCGCCGGAGTAACCACCGCCGCCGCCGCTGCTTCCGCCGGAGTAACCACCGGAACTTCCGCCAGAGTATCCACCGGAACTTCCGCCGGCGCTTGGGGCGCCGTAGCTGGACGAGGGACGGCTCGAACCACCGCCGGAATATCCGCCGCCACCACCGGAGCTGCGATAACAAAGGAAAATGACACGGAAATCGTGTTAAGACAAAATCAAACACTGGCAAACAAATTTCGAGAACAAAGTTATGACCAAATTGCTTTCAGAAACAGCATTCAAAGGAACCGTGACAGGAATCGATTGATTTTTGTACAATTTTATCTAATTTTACACAATTTTTTTATAGATGAAACGTCACAAATTTCAGATATAAGTTGGATGAACCAGTGCCCATTGCTCTGAAAACAGTTTCGGGCAAATCGAACAAATTCACAAATATCGATCAAAGATTTTTCCGCAAACCGGTCTTTCGAGAATTAAAGGAGATGCTAAAAATCGTCATTACGACGTCTCTCTTAGGTACGACGACTCGATCGTCGACGACGCGTTCGCGTTGAGCACAAAAGAGAAGAAAAAGTAATGAACAACAAGTTAAAAGTGTCATATGATGTGTCTACACCCGGTTTAAGTGAGCGACAGTGGAGTCTCGATTATCGAACCGTTTGACATTAAGCACCGTAATGGAGGTCAACTATACTTATCCACTTGTAGAGGAATAGTAGAAAAAAAACACACACGGACACATTCTATAGCATAATAATGATTTGACCATGGAACACAAAGCTTTCGAGAGCACAAACTATGTTATTATTTACATGATGCTAAGTACTGTGACATATTCGCGGCCGGTTGACATTTCGCGGGAAGGAAGAGTTTTCGATTGGACTAACAGCTGTGCAGCAAACACGTCTGTAGAAGCATTGATTATTTTTGGATGACCTTCAATATTCGTCTGAACAAACACTATCGTTGCACCAGATTTCTTCGAATTAACAGACTCTTCTCAAATGGATAGAATTGACGAATACGACAAAGTGGTGTCTACCATTAAACAATGAGAAAATGATGAAAAATAGAAAAAATGATCGATATTTGGTAAATTTGTTGGAATTTGTCTGTAGTGTTTCGATTGCGATAATTGCTTACCTGCCGCCGAAGCTACCACCGCCGAAGCTTCCGCCGCCTGAGCTCGGTGCGCCGTAGCTGGAAGAGGGACGTCCACCACCGGAAGGTGCTCCGTAGCTCGAGGAAGGCGCACCACCGCCGAAGGATCCACCGCCGAAGCTACCGCCGCCCGCGGACGGTGCTCCGTAGCTCGAGGATGGTCGTCCACCGCCGCCTGAGGAAGGTGCGCCGTAGCTCGAAGAGGGACGTCCGCCACCGGACGAAGGTGCTCCGTAGCTCGAGGAAGGTGCTCCACCGCCGAAGGATCCACCGCCGAAACCACCGCCGCCTGATGACGGAGCTCCGTAGCTTGAGGATGGTCGTCCACCGCCGCCCGGGGAAGGTGCGCCGTAGCCGGAAGAGGGACGTCCGCCGCCCGAGGAAGGCGCTCCGTAGCTCGAAGAAGGCGCACCACCACCGAAGGAACCACCGCCGAAACTACCGCCGCCGGATGATGGCGCTCCGTAACTCGACGAAGGTCGTCCGCCTCCGCTGGAGGGAGCTCCGTAGCTCGAGGATGGAGCACCACCGCCGAAACCACCGCCGCCGAATCCACCACCGCCCGAAGAAGGCGCTCCGTAAGACGATGAGGGTCTTCCGCCGCCGCCTTTGAATTTATTTTATGATGTTTACGTTTCTTTTACATCTTCTTTCATGATGATGATAATGATAGAGGCAATGTTTCTGTAGGTATTTGGATGGTAGTGTTACTTAGCTGGATGAGACAGTCAACGCGACATTAAGGCGGTTTTATGATTCACTTCACGAAGCATTTCTTTTGCTTGATTTGCAAAGAAGAAAATTGTCTGATTTCCAAGATTTCTCAATTGCACAGCGAGTTGTCATCGGCGATATTGCAATCATGAATTTATCGATATAGTTGAATTTTTAAAGATTCATAACTATCGATTCGTTTGTTTCTATGCAAAAAAGACATGTTTAAGATACGCAATCAGATCTGAAGCTTTGATAGCCAGAGTTTTAACTTTCGTGATTATGGAAATAATACATCCCCGAGAATGAAAATCTTAATTTATGTTGTTTTTCTCTCGCCGAATATTAGCACTCGAAAGTGGGTCATAGGTTACTCCAGCGCGGTTCTTCGTGCGAAAGGTACGATCGCATTCATCCGAAGGATAGAGTGTAATAATATCCTGTCTTTGCAATTCGTTATCATACGTCCGTTTGTCACATAATGAACGACCTAATATGACTGAAACTTTGTTATACCGGCCTGCGAATCTGGGCCATAATGTGCGTCTCTCTGTGACTTACCTCCGAAGTTTCCACCGCCGGAGCTTGGTGCTCCGTAGGTCGAAGCGGGACGTCCACCGCCGGAAGGTGCTCCGTAACTGGAGGATGGCGCACCACCGCCGAAACCACCGCCTCCTCCGCCGCCGCCACCACCGCCAAAACCACCTCCTCCGAGATTCGGAGTGCCGTAGCTCGTCGACGGAGGAAGGTAGTTTGAGGGTGCTGAAAACAAAAAAATTGCAATTAGTCTCGACGTTTAATTAAGCTCATTCCGCACAGTTTCCACTCTTTATCCCTAATGCAGCCTCATCACTTCTCTTTTAAGTGAAGAACTTTCCCTCCGAGTTTAAACGGATCTACGAAAATAAGCGAGGGAAAAAAAAGATAGAAATTGTGCTATACGGAAGTTAGTCATTAGTGAAACAGCTCCGGGCGCTCCGTTATAGAATCCCCCCCGCCCGAAACCATGTCCTCGACATTCGACCGAGAGAATCCGGCGACAACGATGACGAAACGATCGAATTCTAAAGGTCAATGGTACTGTGAGTCGCTACGACAGTTGTAAAAAAATAAACATCGCTTTTTTTACAAATAAAACATTCGTCATATGCATTCAAAAATTTATTTAAAAATCGGTAAGAATTTTATTTACAGGCTTCCCCTGGAATTCAATCGGCAATTGCAAAATGATGTGATTGATCAAATTTTTTAAATAACCCGGATTTTGCTATTTCAAAGAACGATTGAATTTCTATAAAGAGTCGCAAAAATACCGATCAGCATTCAAAATCGACAATAACTAGGCTAGACGAAATTTTTTTTTCTACGAGCATATAGGATGTGCATTAGAAATCTGTAAGCGGAGATCCCATTTCGCCACGAAGAAGAAATCGCTGAGTTAATGCTCGATCGCAGTCGCCGGCGCCGAGAGTAGCTAATGAGTCATGGAATTGTTTTCTGTAAATACGAATTCGATTTTGCACAAGAAAAATCGGTAAGAATATCATCTATCGATTTTATAAGGAAATTAAATCGGCAATTAAAAAATCATGCAACCAATAAAGCTGACTTTACGAAACAATATCTGATCGACTTTCGTAATTTCGAACCACGATCGATTTTGTATCGAGAGTTGCAACACAACCGATCGTCATTCGGTCAAAATAAAAACAAGGCTTGAAGAAAGTGTTTTTCTACGAGCATGCAGGATATACATTAGGAATCTCTAAACGGACGTCCCGTTTCGGCACGGTCACGATGAAGAAATCGTGGAGTTATTGCCCGATCGTAGCCGTGAATAGCAAACTTATGAACCGATCTCTCGAATCGTTCGTTCCCGACTCTCTTTCGCCCCGTCGTCACGAGAGTAAGTATCTAGGTAGAATCCCCGCGTCTCGCTATCTTTCTCGGTGAAGCGAACAAGGTGAAAGTGTGGGAGTCTCACGACATTGACGTGCGTTGAACGCGAGTAGTCTCCCGCGGTATCTCGACTATTGGGCTCCATCGTGCGACCGGTACACTTACTTAACGACCTTAGGCACCGAGCAAAGAGATCGCTTAGTTTTCTCGGGTCTCGCGTCTCGGCTTACTAAATTGCCGGAGACCGTCCGAGACGATCTTCACCGTTGCAATTTATTTGCAATTTATCGCGGGCTCGAAGGGTAAACATTATCGCGGATATACTGTGTTACATAGACTCTGTATATTTGTGTATATATATTTAAGCGTAAAGTAATGATATTCCGACGACGCGTCAGAAGTAGTCACGATTCTGCCGGAGGATAATTAACTTTGCGACCGCGGCTCAACTCTCCTGACGAACATTGTCCTTGATTGTGCTTGATGGAGATCGGGCATTGTTTATGACAAGATCTCACTGGGGAACGTCGAACTTGGCTGAAATGCGAGACACGAGACGAAGACTCTTCACGAAGTAATTGCTGTTTTTTTTTTCTTTTTCACGGGAAATATGAAAACCTTGAATCACGCATTTGATCGCGCGTCGAATTTTCCTTTGTATTTAGAAATTTATTTATTGCTATAGAATATCGCGGTCGGAGTGAAAACCCGTCGAGAGGACTGAGATTTAAAGAGCAAGTTATTGTAGACATTTGGGGTCACCGACACCCCGTAAAACATTATGCTTTCGCGGCTCAAGCATTTGTGTCCGGAGGATTATACTTTGCTTTTTTATTACTGTGATTACAGAACAGGCGTTTTCGCGGTCAACGTGCATTGGACTACTTTCGCATGCTTTATCAATTTCGCTTTTATAACTGCTTATCACCGCTGGCGCATTATTTATCAGAATATTTCAATAATGCAATAGTCGAGCTATATTGAAAATAAAAAATCGAAAATTATCATGAAAAGTATCGAAAGAGAAGATTAATTGATCTGTAGTTATAGATTTTTTTTTCAATATGTTTAATTCAATTTATTGAAATTGCTGAAGAATGTCTTTCATAAAGAAAACTTGGTTGGATTAACAATTAATTTTTTACCGAATTTCGCGGAGCGCCGAATCGACTTTGATTTACATGAATAATTGAAATTGGAAGATCAATATTTCGAAGTAATTTTGCTCGTCACATTTTTCAAATACAGGCCGATGCATTTCGATTAATAAACTTCGTTGGAAAATGAATGTACGGATGTAAAAAAAATTTGCATGACAAGTCTCGAAACGTTGGAAGATTTCCCGCCATAAATTTTCTCGATGCAAAATCGTTTTGTCGAGTCACAGATAAAACGTAAAATATGACAATGTCGAGGATAGTAAATTTAAAAAACGAAGCAAATCGAGCAGATTGCACTTCAGTTTCACGGCGGAAACATTACCGTCGTGTACCTCTTCCGTTTTCTCGAGTACAGTCGATTTACTCGGGCCGTTGCTCGTTGGAAGCGGCGAGCGTGAAAACGACTTTCTTGAAGTTAATCATAAAGCCGAGTGAGAAACGATGCACATAGTTCAATGCGCGACGGAACGTAGCTTGTTGAAGCTTTCGTACGAGCGACCGGCAATTCGTTCCACATTCTCGCTCCGCGGATGATGCACGCGCGCACGTGGCAATTACCTCGCAAAATTGAAATGCCTCAACGTTTCCTACGGGCGCCAACTCGATCGATTTTTCAGGCGGTCTGACATGATCGAATCGATTCGAATTATGAATTATCAATTTTAAATACTCAAAAAAAAAAAACACAGGCCAAACCCTCAACGAGACTATCAACAGAATTAAACAAATAGCTGCGTTTGCTTTAAAATATTCCAGGCGATAAATTTATTATAGAATTTTATTTCTCGGATTCGATGATTTTTTTTATTCTGAACCCTTTTTTTTCGTGATGTTTTTAAATGAACGATATAATGCATATTTTTCAATATTTCTCTTACGTTCAGCGATGCAGGAAGGCACGAGAAGTGCCGTTGCGACGATGGCGATGGCCAAATGGGCCCATTTTCCAGCGGGTCTCATGACGAACCGGACCCACGAACTTCGACGTTTAATGCTTTTCTCTCTTATGTCGTAGACCGAGTTCACTCCGAAACCGTGTAACACCGTTAATCGCGGATATGGACACGCGGATTAAGGGATACGAAATTCTGTGCCAGAGACACACCGGTGTGCGGCCCCGTTTTTTTTTTAAGATTAAAAAAATTATTGAATTAGTTGAACAACTCTCGGACTCGATGTTAACAGTTCGTCGGGACGAATTGCTCTAACGTGCTCAAAACATTGTGAATCTAGCTTATATAGTTGTCGGCTCTTTCGGAGAAAGTCATCGTCGAGTTGCAGGAGGATGCCACCGGTGAGTAGGCCCAGAACAAGAGACGTCCCGCAAAGGGGGGAAGCGTTGCCGACGGGTGGGGGAGAAAGAGATCCGGGGGTTGCATTACAATTCTGCCGGTTTCGTACGCTGGAAACTCGGTTCACTCTCTTCGATGTACCACTAGCCGGGCGTTCGACTGGAGGGGGAGATCCTACGCGGAGAGCAAATCCAAGTATCACCGGAGGAAGATGCGATCGCGAGTTTGACCCTGGCCGCGGTCCTTCTTTTGTTCCTCTCTTACTGGAGTACCTCTTTTTATTCGGCTAGTACATTCCACTCGCATTCAAGACTTTCCACTCTCGTTTTTTTTTCCGAGACAATCGCTCATTTTATTTATTTAAAATGTTTAGTTATTCAAATGCTTCTGTTTAGATAGAATATACATTTATTTATTCATAACAAACAATTCAGGGGGAAATGAATTATGATAATTTGTTTATTTATGTATGTACTTATGTTACTTCCATTAACATTGTTTTCAAAAAACCTTTTCAATTTAATTAACGGTTAATGGATTAAATCTAGAGGTGGAAATCTATACGACGTGTCTACATAACATTCGTTGGTATCGCGCTTGTATCCGTGCGCGGGTCGCACGTAATTGCGTGGAACTTCGAAACGCAATTGAATTATTGGATTTAGACTTTATCGGTACTCGCCAAGGGCAAGCCTCGGATAAAAGCTTGAATGAAGGATACCGGGTTGCGTAACGTTTTATTCTCGTTAATTGCGTTTCTCCGACCTCGTTGCTTTTGTCCCTTGTTCGTTTCGCAAAGGCGAACCAACTTATTTACGCCCATTCAGCGATCGGAGCCTCCGAACGGATTCAACGCGGACTCGAATAGCATTGAAGAAAATAATGCATATCAGCGCCTCCGGACAGAATCGTCTCGGACAGATTGCATAATTGTCGTAATCCTGAATGTCCAGCCCGAGTTACTCGGCCGTCCGCGAATGTTTTTTCGTAGACAAAAGGCCGAACGCGCGGGCGATGGTCGAAATGACGATCGCAAGTTCCGCGGCGCTATCGATTGACCAAAGAAACTCGAGAGGAATCTCTCGGTACGGAGGCTTCGAGAAGAAGAAAAGAGCAAAAATTAATCTCGGTCAACGACGTAACGTTTGATACGTGTCATGACCCATTCCATTATGCGGAGCACACAGATGACGAGCAGGTATATGGCTTTGTAGGCCGAGGACGTGGCGATACTTTTTTCATTTTTTTTTTTTTTTTGTTTCTCCGTGCCTTTTGGAGATGCTTGAACGCGCGCACACGCGTGAGTGTAAAGCTATTGCTTCTTCCCCGTGGTCTGTCATTATACTTATTACGGAAGATCTCGCGCCGAAGCCCCCTCGCATCGTGGAATACTTAAGCGGTTCAAGGATTTGGGAAATCTCCGAAAGGGAGATTTCTGCATGGAGATTCGATCGAATTTCGAATATTCGAAAAAAAAGGAGAATGAATGCATAAGGATTAAGCAACGCTGGGTATTTTTTACCGTATCGTAAAAAAGCGGTTTCGCGCGCGGCATGAATATCGATTTATGGAACCAGTAACGGCGCGGATCTCACGAGGGAAAATCGCAAAATATATCTGTGATATGAAACATTTTTTTTTTTTCATCATGAAACGAAAAAAAACGGTACCGTACAGATATATTTTATTATGTAATCCTCTGAACGTGCCGACATATCAAGTAGTAAATTATATTATGAATAAATAATAAAATTATATAGTCAATACAGTTTTTCAACGGGCTTAATTTCGTATGATTCCAATGCAATATTTCCGCAATATGCCTGAGTTTAATATTTTAACGCGATTTTGGATAATG
The DNA here is from genome assembly GCA_963924025.1 of Ischnus inquisitorius. Taxonomy (NCBI): domain Eukaryota; kingdom Metazoa; phylum Arthropoda; class Insecta; order Hymenoptera; family Ichneumonidae; genus Ischnus; species Ischnus inquisitorius. The sequence continues at coordinate 12,844,950 of OZ001250.1, forward strand.
AATATCCGACCTTCTTCGACTTTTCTGTTTTTGCAAAAATTCCAACAGAACCAAAAAATGTCAAAGGTACGCAAAATTTGGTAAGAGCCCTATAAAAAAATGTTTCGCCAGGTACACAGAGCTACGATCCATCGAGTAGCTTACTGAAGTCGGAGACAAGCGTTGTTTCTCGTTCGGAAAGTAAAGACTCCTAACAACCTCTCCTTAACCGCTATTAGAGGCTCAAGCAGTCCGAAACAGTGAAACTTCCTTGAGCAAAAATTCGTTACGATAAAAAAAAAAGAAGGAAAAAAGAGTGGCAAATGAGATCAGATGTTGGGGGCCGCTACCGTTGTTCGACGCGCGATGTAGCGGCCTAATGATAGCGTCTGGTCAACGGCTCCCATCGTTGCCGGAGGGATACACGTCCAGGAAATGCAAATTTCCGGTTGACTCGCGGGCTCGGCGAAAACTCTTTCCTCGAGCCGCGGGGCACGTTGCCATCCTCGCCGAGGTCTCTCCTATTAGCCTGAATTTTCTAACCATCGTAGAATGAGCGAGGCGTACGCGCGAAGCTATAACGCAGAGTAACACACAGACGCGCGGATAACTATCCTTCGTAGCTCGCATAGGGATACAAGGAAAAAGCGAAAGTCTGCTGCTCCGACGCTCGCAACCACGACGATCGGCAAACTTGCGCCGTCTCGACTTCTGGACGTGTGCGCTAAGGTATACCGAGCGTACAGGCGCGCGCGCGTGGCTCTCGGACTCTTCCCCCCCGACCGGTGAGCGCATTGTGAGCGCATCTCTGCCCTAGATAATTAATATCCGTAGGTAGATACGGTTCGCGGGTCTCTGCAACCGCTGTACGAGCTAACGGCCATAAAGGTGTCTATATACACGTGTATATAATTCTTTTTTTCTTTTTCAATTTTTAAAAAAATTCTTCCAAGCTCGACGATGCACGTCGAGAGCGTTCCCGATTGCCCAATGCGCCTCGCGAGTTGCGCTCGGCGATGCGCCGGAGCTAATTGATTAAAGGGATTATTACACCGAGATCGGCTGCTCTATGAGAGATCCATATACGCCGATCACGCGAATTGCCGTTCCCACTTCGCTGTCTACTGCGAAATAACGAGTTTGATATTTTCTTCGATATACATAATGGACACCCGAACCGACGATTTTTCTCGCGCGCTCACCCGATGCGGAGCGCGAGCCGCGTAGGAGTCGCTGCTATCGTGAATTATTATATTCTTTCGCAATGACAGAAGAGCTCATCTCGCTTCGGATCTCACAAAGGCGAAATGAGTGCGAGAGGCGCCGCGGATGGGGTATATATGTATTCCGAACGATCGAAACGAACAGAGCGCGATTCATCCATGCGCGCTGCGCGCAATCGAGGGAGACTCGAAGTAGGAAATCGAACAATGGAACAAAAAATTTAAGGATTCTTCGTCTATTGAATCCGGATGTGCGGATTCTTTATTTCGAAAGAATATCGCTACATTTTATCATTTGGCTCTGCTCAAGCCGTCGTTAAGATATGATTTGTTGATATTTGCTATTTATATTCATATTTATGTCATAAAATGTATAGAATATTACAAATATCATGATAATAGGAATCATACGATTTCTACGAAAACGTGTCAAGATAATAATTAAAAAAATATTGCATCCAAAAATTAACCACTTTAGTTTTTTGTATATTCAGTTTTTATTCCTTGTAGTTTATTCAAATTGAAAAAAAATTGAATTATTAATCATTGAATAAAACAGCCGAAAATCCGCTTAAAATTAAATTTGAAGTTTGAGGCTAAAAGTGTTTTTTGAAAAAAATAAGAATAATCGATCGAGATTTTTTCTAGTACCGGTTCCTCATTCTCCGGGATCAATCGAAAAAATTATATAGAAAGTGTCGATGTTGAAAAATTATCTACACGCAAGGATTCCCAAAACTGCGAACGATTGCCGTAATGCGCGGGTTTCTAAGAAAAAAAAATCAACGTTGCGAGTTCACGACCTCGCCGAACTCGCAAGTATTTTATACCATATAATTTTCAGTCGTAATGTTGAAAACACACACGACGATGTACCGCGTATTCGGTTGTTCGCATCGTTCCTCGATTATCTGTCCTATTCGCACTCGTAATTCTCATCGTCCATCCCGATATTTACGTAAATATCGAAATCTCCAAGTATTTACGTAATATATCCCGGCCGCGTGTATTTAGGTTGACTGTCTGCGTGTATATGTACGATCTATTATCGCTCGTATGCGAGGGGCTACTCGACGCGTTAGTCCGAACCGCGCGTTGCCGCGATTACCCTGATCTATTACCCTGAACGTTGTTATTGCCGCCTTGCTACTGCAGCTCTATGACTCTGACGTTGCGCTCCTTTCTGTACGCAACTCTCATCGTAGTTTACGAACGTCGATTCGCCAATAAATAATGAAGAAAAAAAAGAGAAAGAAATTTCAACAATTCATCCGCATCGAGTGACAATGCAATCGGGACACATCGGTGCCTGAAAACTTTGAACTCTGAGTTTTTATGTCGTTAACGAAAAAAATTATTCGAAAAAATTGCATTGAAACTAATTCTTTGAATTTATCAATGAATACATTTTAATTTCATTATTTTATTTCGCGTTTCCGCACATTGGAAGATGTTTAAAAAAAACATTCAATGACAGATACCCTAAATTTGGATGGCGAATGTTTGATATTCCGAGTTTCGACTGCTCTACAAATTTATCTGCTATTTCTTGGAGCACGGCAAGCGAACTGACTCCAGCATACGACTTGCGATGACGAACAAAGCGATGAATGGAAGCGTTGCTAGTGATTAATGATTTCTATGTGTCGACCGCGAGAAATTTAAAAAAGGAAAAAACTCAGTGGAAACATAATATGCATATGAATGTTGTAATTCATGCAGTAGAACGACGTTGCAGATTGTATTTGTTGTAAAAGATCGCGTCGTTCGTATCGCCCTCGGGCGTCTTATCTATCATATCGCCGTTCGAGTCGTTCATTCAATACCGCGATTTAACCAGCCTCTCAGTTTCATCGCTCGGCCCATACCGATGTCTTTTAGTGTTTCCATAGCTCAAGCTCTCGGAGTCAAGCTACACGGCCATTTCTTTCTCGAGGGCATTCCCGCGGATTGCAAATAGTGACGATTATTCGCCGGTTACGACGCGATAGTCTCATCCACTCTCGTTCGTAACCGAAGCGAACCGAGACGATAAATAAATCTCACTCGCGACGGCGCGCGATTCATTAGAAAATATTCGCCGCCGAGGAGTGAAGAACCATTATCCCCCTGCAAAATACCCGCTCGAACGGTCAATGACGAAACGAAAAACGCTCCTACGTTGCGATACGTCCCATTGATATTAAGCAATGACAACGGAGCATTCAAGCTTTTCTTTGCACTAACGAGAGGCATAAAAAAATGTGAAAGAGTTGAAACACACTTTGTTCGCTCATTCGCGTTCGTAAACAAATTGGGCAACAAAGATTCGGAATAAACGGAAGATAAAATAAAAATTAAATAATTGCAGACGTGTTTCCTTTTTTTTCGAATAACAATAAAAATAGTTTTTAAGTAGGCGAATCCTTTTTAGTACTTAGTTGCATTTAGAAAAGTACAATTACAATATTTCGAAACAAAAGTCGTGGAAATAAAAAAATTAATCCGCTCCATCGCGATAGTCTATTGCTTTGAGAGTCGAGGTAGAATATGACAAATTAATTAACGTGTTTGTGAAACAAAAAGCAAAGTCGGTCTGTGAGAGAAAACAACAGATCGCAAAGAAGACGAAGAAAGGAAAAAATGTATACGTAATGAAATGAAGGTCAATATCTGGAATTACTGCCAGACATATAAAGGAGATGTTTGGAAAAAAATTAAATAAAAACCCGGTGTATCGAAATAAACGAGCGACGGGGACCGAGATCCGGAAGGAGTCCTTGAGGCATCCCACGTTATTCTGTAAATCGTCTTTTTGTTCACTACCGAAGGTCCATCGAGCACGGAGCCTGATGCGCGCGCTCATTCTGTTTCGGTATCGCTTGATAAGCCAGTTGCAATCTGGGTCGTTGTTTGAATTCAGCAAAGCGGATATTGCTCGGCGAATCGCCGAGTCAATTCATCTTATAAATAATACAATAATGCACAAAAGAGCGGATACGAGAAGCGAAATGAATTATGCTTGAAATACACGCTCGGCGCTTTGAGCTTCAATGGAGCGGTAAGCGATTGATAGAAATGAAATACTAAAAATAAAAAAAATATTGCAAAAATCCCCAACAACGAGATCGTTGCGTAGGCGAGCCTGGACCCAGAGCAATCACGATTGACGGACGTATGAAATACGTCAACCGTATGGGATTAAATACAGATACCAATAAAACTCAATCTACTAAATGGCAGAAAAAAAATAAATTGAAAAAAAAACAAGATGACAAACTACGCCGCGGTTGAGGCGAAAAAAACGACGATTTTCCATGCAATGTGAACATCGACATATCGAGTCCGAAAAACGTATTGAACGCCCGGATGATCGTGTGTACGAAAAAGTGGATTCTATTTCGGTCAAATTGTTTCAATTGTCGAATCGAAATACAATTTTATTTCTTCAAAATCGGTTTTTTGTCATTCTGAAGATTTCGACCAATTTCCCAAATTTCATATTCTCTTCATTATTTTTTAAATAATTGTAATAAAATTACAAAACATTATACAATCGTAAGGAATAGTAATTCCTGTAAAAATAATCAATTAATAGGTCATTGAAAATCTTAATAAAATCTTATTGTAAATTCGATTCATTGTGGACGTTTCTCGAAATTTCATTCATAAATTTATCATCTATAAAAAAAGTGCGATTCCCAACATTCTTCGTTTTATTTATTTAAACGATAACGAATTTCCACCCCACATCGTGTGCAGTGCATAACAACGCGAAGCTGAAAGACGAATGCATCCTCCTCGACCCCCGTGTCCGCGGCTCGATTAATCGCCCGTTCGCCTTCCCATGTAACACTGTGCCAAGCGGCGTTCGCGACTCTGTTACGTCAGACCCCGCTCGCGAATGCCCCGCGGGTGGGCCCCCTCCGTTACCGGTCGCCGTCCTCGACGCTCAGCGATGTCATCGACAGAAGTCCTCGTAATTATGTGTCACCTGGAGTGCGATTATCGATCGTTCGCATGCACTCGTACGTTTCGATTAGGGCGGAGCGGTGCGGGAGGGCCGATTGTAGCAAGTGCGTGCGTTGCGTGCAGTGGAAACAGCAGCACAGACCGCCCGTACAAGATACTTCACGCACGTGCCGGAATCGCACAAAGCTGTTCGCGGCTTGTCGAGCACGGCACGTGCTTTGCAAGTACGCTGCTGCAGTTAACTCCGGCTCCGCCACGGCTCTTTTATAGTGCGTTACGTGCGAGCTAACAAGTCTGCCCGGCATATCTCGTAGTTTCTACTTCCAAGGAGATTCCCTCGTTGGGTACGTCGCGGCCGACGGTCACACGCGTCGACGTTCACGGAAAATATGACTCAAGCTCGAGTAATTAGCTTAAGTAAGGTTTTCATAACTTCTACCGCGCATGTAGATAAGCGCCACGACAGCGTAGAGCTCGGAAAACTCAACTTGGCGTAAATAAATACATTTTTGAAGAAGTAATCTTTCCGTTTGATAAATATCAAACGCCGATATAATGTCGACCCTAACATCCTGCATGTGTTTCAATCCCCTGGTAACTCAACTTTTTCCAGCGAACTTCGGGTTACCACTGTGTATTCGTTCAAAAATTAATTGCTTTGACTTTCTACGTTACGTGTGTACGAGAGGGACGTTACAATGCGATCGAACGGAGAATAGCAAAATACACCGGTGGGTCAGTGACAATTATGATTATCGTGGCGTACGGATACACGTTTCTCAACGGAAAGAAAGGTGAGTCGATCGGACGAGGCTCGTGTTACTAAACGCTCGTTAAACATTAATCGCTCGGTCGTTCGCTCGCTTCGTCGCGACGAAATTACATGCCCGCCAATCGCGCGCGATCGAGGCGCGGATTAATATTACATGGGAGTATGAAGTAAATCAATTACGTCGTTATTCCGATTATCGATCGTTTGAGAATTTTTTTTCAACATTTTTTACCATTTGAACGTTTACTTTTTTTTTGAAAATACATTTTTCGTTGTTTTTACAGGTTTTGTTATTCTTCGTCGCTTTTTTTCGTGCTCAATCGTTCGAGTTATTGTTTGCGAGTTTATTTCTATTCCGCAAATTTTTATATTTATTTCAATTTTAATGTCAAAATAGTATGTGTCTCATTTTAGTAATTTTTTTAAAGTCAAGAAACATTTTTTTTTAACTCCTGCTCACAAAGTTAAAGTATTGGACTAAGTGAAAGAATATATATTAATGAGTAGGACCGGTTTCGAAGAGTTCGAATAATGATCATTCATTTACCAATTAATCTAACTGATTTCTCTCAAGAAAATCCCGATGGAGCCAGAGTACACGGCGAAGATTCTTGGGGTTCTATGTCGATCGCGATCGATAAGCCTGGTCGGTCTTGCTTCGGGGCATCGCGCACGGTCTCTCTCGTGAAGATGTGCGAGAGCGGCGGAGAAGCATTAACGAGGAACGAAACAGGAAAGTGGGAGGCTTGTAGAGAAAAGATCGGTAAAACATCCTAGTCGACGCTGGAAGCCGAAGATTCTCCGGGCAAGCATCGGCGGCTCGCAGTGCCGCCGGTGTATAGCAGGTACTTTCTCCTTCGCAGCGAGAGACCGGCGCGCGTGCCTGCTCGTGGACGAGACGATTGTCAAAGATCAATCAGTGAAAGCCTATGATAATTGCAGACTCGTCGGCGCGTCTTTCGCGAACTTCGGTTTACGGTTGAATCGATTTATTGCTATTATCGTTATATGTATGTTTTTTTCACAGCCGCGAATTGACGAGTTTTGTGATTCAGTCATAAAAAAAAAGAACACATTCAATTCGGGAACATTTACATTTTTTGCCAAAATTGTCGAATGTACTTTTTCAACATCGATTTTTACCGAATCGAGATTGATCGGAGACTACTTCACGAAAAATTTATCGCCGAAACGTGTTCGGAAAATTCGAGCGATGCGAGCGTGGGAGGATCTTGAGAAATAAAAAATTGAGTAGAAAAAGATATTTTGTTGGATAAACGAGAATGTCCGGGAAATGAAAGAGTAGGAGGATGACGAGGAGACCCCAGCAATATCTCGTGACGTTCCTCGAAAAAGCTCTCTCCCGTATAACACATTAAAAAGAGCATTCAAGGGCTTCAAGTTGTTGAAAGTATTTTTAAAAAAATTGAACATTTCCGGTAAACTCGTGAGATTTCCATCATCCCACGCTAGCTAAGAAGCCTCTCGAGGACTCTTAAACTTCTCTACTTAATCCTACTCCAACCGCGAGAGCAGCGTATTTAGCGCATTTCCGCCGTATATCCGACATCCGGCTAATTTTGCTACGAGAAAGATTCACCGATTTACATAAAGTAAAATAAAATTATTTGAAGAAATTCTCGGGTTTGGTATTCATGAAACTCCCGAAAAATGAAAAAATTACCCTCGAAATTAATTATTATCTAAAAAATATTATTTTCATCAACATTCTTGTTATCATTAATATTCAAGGGCAAAACCGACCAATTTTTTCATGCTCGTTCGTTTTTTTTTTCCAACGAGATCTTTAGATTGCATGATTTTATTGTTCGCCAGTAGATAAACAGCAAGTTGGAATACGTGATCAGGTGATATACGATTTCCACCGTAAATCCCTTGGAAAACCAACAGTTTTTCCAACATTGGAATTGTCAGGTACACCTGGGAGTGTCATCGAGCAAAGTGGACCCATCGCTCGCCATTAGGAAAAGGGTAAATGACGCGCATAGTGCAGAGTAGCTCGATCACGGCTTGCGACGCAACGTAGTTTATCCTACGTTACGTCTAGCATGCGAGACAAGACTCTCGATCAAGACGTCCCGATCTACAAATTGCCGTGAGTAAAAAAAAGAGTGTACGAAGGGTGTAAAAAAAAATGGGAAACGGAGAAAAAAAAACGTGTGGTTGGGAGAAAGAAGAAGAGGGGAGACGGACCGTGGAGGGATGAAACGAGAGTGAATGAAAAGATGCGAAGAGAGGGGAAAGAGCAAACGAGAATTGCAACCCTCCCACGCCGTTCATGGCTCCGTACTATAAGCAGCATCCCGAAGGTTGATGCTCGAGATAGGCGTGTCCGTTGCGGGGGTGGAAGGCGTGGCCTCGACAGATCAATATATTCCACCACTCGTTTCGAGCCTTCAGGGGGCGAGGACGCGGGACGAGAGGGTTGCGACGATTGCGAGAACGAAGAGAGAATGCTTTGGACCACGAAAAGCTCGTTCGCGGGACTCTCTTCTCGCAAGCCCGACCGGTGCATGGCCTCTGTCAAACCACATCGATCCCACCCGGTAACGGCAACCCTTCCGCTTCTCTTCTCTGGCCCTCAACCCCTGCCCCGTCTCTCCGCTACGTGAGGGCAGACCGACCGCGGGGACTCTCAACCCTGTATGAATAGCTCCGCTACGAAATTCGACAATCTGTTCTATTTCAATGATCGTAAATATGCGAGTCACCTCTGAGGTTTGTCTGGCGAACATTTCGTCGTTCGGTTAACTGCAAGACTGTACCGATGAGCTATTAAAAAAACATAGACAAATTGTGGGGTTTCGAAAGTTTCAACAAAACTCGATAGGCGTTCGGGAAGCTTTTTTTAATATTCACAATAAAATAATTCCTCGGATCCAATTACGTTTGCGAAACACAAAAATTGAAAATTGAAATTGTCGAAGATCAAGAACAGAATAATGAGAGTGACTTCAATGATTCTTTTTATGTTTTGACAAATTTGAACATTCCAAAGAATTATAGGGTTTTAAACCTTTGAGTTAATAATCGGTGGGAATAGTTTTTTAAATTTATCAACGAAAGAAAAGCACGAGATCGTCAAGAATCTAAAAATCATACTTTTATGATTTTTTTTAATACTCGACAAATGCCCTTGTCTCTTATTATGCCAAGGTATAGGGCATTTTCGTGCAGCTCGGGAATACAGCGGCATCAATCGAGGCCGTCTGGCCACGTTCGTGGAGACTTCATTCCGTACGCGGGGTACGCGCAGTCACGCCAATACTACGACGAAACTCGTATTTCAATCTTTCGACAAGAGTCTGAGATAAGTCGAATTTTCGTATTTCATTTTTTTTCACCTCCGTTGTACAAATATATTTTTTTTGAAATATACATTTGTCGTTTCCAGGAATCGGACGCGAATCCGATGATTTGCGCGACAACGTCGCCACGTCGCTGTTTCGTATTCAGCCTCGAGAGCGTTCGCGTTCGACTGGAGGGCATAAATTTCTCGAAGCCGTAACATCGGATAAACCATACGCGCGATCGACAACACTCGATACACGGAGTTTTCGACGAATGGCAAAAAAACGCGACCTTTCGCGTATTAAAAAAAAATTGCACACACATATTCACCAGCAAAGCGAAAAGTAGGATACGGAAGCGATTAATCATCAGTACAACGCTCGGGTTGCAGACGAAGGGATTGATTCCTCCTGGGTATATGTGAATGATGCGCAGACTTTCTTGTCTCGGACACTCTCCGAATATTAATATTGCGATTTCATAAGTTCACCGGGTCCCGGGTGGCTCACAGTTTTCGGAGAGAATTCAGCAATCCTTAAAAGAAAAAGAAAACCCCCAAAGGCTCCCAAGTCTTTTTGGCTTTCGACGATTACAGGCTAAGAAAGCCAAGCAGTCTTATCGATTCGACGACTCTCCGAAGAGTGGGCGAAAGGTGCAAAGAGAGGGAGAGAGAGAGAAATACCTCGGGAACAGGTATAGCTTTGGCTATATACGTGAATAAAAGGGTATACGTATATATACACGCTGTTGGTGACCGTGGCCTACGTCGAATCGATTCTACGACGAGCGCCCTTCGACCTTAACTAATGCGTCTCTTTTTGCCTACCTCCTCTCAACGCGGTTATAACGGAACGTATACGCCATCCTAAATTACTGCGACCCGACCTAACTTTTCCTAAGGGCTCCGGAGGTAAACAAAACTTCTTACAGCTAAGCTTACGACCGATTTTACTCTACTTCGGACACGTTATAACATTCTTATCATCGTTACAGAAATCGTACTTATCATACAAAAAACGATCACATAATACTAATAATAATAATAATGATAATGATAATAATAATACTCTTCAAAGGATTATAATAATAAAATTCATTTGTTCAATCGGATTATCGGTCGCGTAGATGCGTAGAAAGTAATTTGGAGAAATATGTCCGAAACGTTACCGCCGCCGATAATTTTATGCCGATTAATCAGCCAGATATAAATAGTCATATGTGGCTAGTTTATATTAATTGGAATATTAGTCACGTAAATATAAAACCGAGGCTCTCGTAAGCGGCTACTACGAAATCCCGAGGAAAAAAATTCTCGCGAATTCGTGTTTATACTTTCGAGAAGAAAAATAGGAGAAAGGTTTCTTCGGCTGACGATAGAAATGGAAGGGACAGGAAGGAAAAAAAAATCGAAAGAGAAGTGCCGCGTGTCTATGGGGGACTGACCGTCGCGAGCGGTCTCGTTGAATACGAGAAACTTTGTTTCTCCGTCGAAGCGTTTGGGGACTTGACGCTGTTGTGTAATGCAATTCCGAAGCTCGCCGTCTCCGTGGCTACGCGTTACACGTACGTCGTGTATTGTCTCTATAGGTCTATCCACGGAGGCTCGTTCGCAGTGAAGCCACAACGAATCTATATGCATACGAACTAGCACAGGAGTGGCATGTGTAAATAGTTATAGTGTCCCGGGAGAGAGAGATAGAGACGAAAGAAAGAGTCTATGTCGCGTCTGCGGGTAATTGATTTTCCAGTCGTGCATAACTCGTTCGAATTGTACTGGGAGAGGTTGTCGTTCGAATTTAACTCGCTCCCGGACGCGGCGAATCGGCTCGAGCAACTTTGTGCAATTCGATCGAACATTCGGCTCGCCGTGCACGATTTTAATTTCAATTTTGTATTATTCACGACAAGAAGTTGAAGCGAAAAAAGAAAAATTGCATTCTCGAAGAGCAAAATTCACGAAGCGGAGCACGATTTCAATGCTAGCGCATATCTTACGCTGGATGAGAGACAGAAGAAAAGAAGAAACACGGGTTGGGTAGCGAAAATCAACGAAACGCGGTGCCGCCGCTTCGTTGATTCACCGGCGCGGCAATACTCGCACTTTGGCTGTCGTAACGCTAAGCGATATAAACGATAAGTGCAACGCTCGAGTAGGCTAAAGCACTGCGTTGGTAACCACGCGAATGAGACTCTGTGGACTTCGAGAACGGGAGTGAAAGGAGGCGTGAAAAAAAATGAAGAAAAAAAAAAGATTGTACGAAAAAGAATTAGATTCACCGATAACACTTTTGTGAATGAAAGAATGATAATTAAATCGCTCTATCGCGTAAGAATCGTTCGCGTCGGTGTTTAACTATCGTCCAAGATTTTTAAGCGCCAAAGTATTAAGTGCTGAGAAAAAAAGTACAAGCTCGCGCTATTCGAACGTAGAACACTCGGCAAAGTCCTCTTTTTAAATTCAATCGCGAATCCGTGCACTCTCGTTCGACGGTGTTGAAAGGATAATTGCGTTCTACAAAAAATACATTTTTCTTTTTTTTTTTCATCCGAAGAAGTTTCGAGCGCGAGAATTTTAATTATTGCATTTCGCGCATCGTTGAAATTCACTAGGACGACGGTGAATTATTCACGGTTGTTCGCCGTTCGTTGCGACACTCGATCTATCGTTGAATTGCACAGCCCATCGTTGAACTATCGATGATCAATTATACGCGTTGGGAACAATTGAGTTTGCGCGATTGCAGAGTCCAGGATAACGAAGGCTGAGTGCGTCATCAACGAAATAAACCGAAACACTTACCGGCCTCGACAGAAACATATGTAAATGCGAGCCGATGAAATGTTGATTTTTATTTATTCGATTGCAATATTATACTGAATTCTTTCGATACAGTAATCTTGTTTTTTATGACCAATTTATTTTTTTCACCTTCGATGTTCGTATTTTTTAAAATTTATTTTGCATTCTGAGTTATCGGTAAATCTTGGGTTAATATCGCATATTTGTAGTTTATAAAATTCCTTTTCCTAAAGTAAAATCAGGAAAAGTATTTAAATGTCGACCGATAAAAGAAAATAGTAAAGTCTGTAATTTGTTCTTGATTACAGGATTTTATCCGAATTTTTTCATATAAGAATCTTGCGGTATTTTTGTAGTTTTTAAACGTAATTTACATCGGGACTTATTAATAAATGTCAAATAATTGAATTAAAGTCACATCTGCTAATTGAGAAAAGAATCCTACAAAAATATTAACCAATAAAATAAATAAATGAAATGTCTATTTTTTTTATATTCGAAAAAAAGGTTATCTTTTTTCAAAATGCATGTATCGTTTGTATTTATTTAATAATCGTTGTTAGTTAGTAAATCTTATTTAATTCGCGAAATTAACATCGCATTATTGCAATTTTTGCAAAATTCCTTTTCCAAAAATAAAATCAAGTTATTCATTTGATACGTCGCATAATTCCATGACTCGATGACGTCTCTGTTGCCGGAACTATTTCACCGGCGCGTTATGCTTGCCGTTGTCCTTTGTGGCCGGCTCAAGCTACAATACGTTTGTCGTCGTCGTCGTCGTCATTGCGCGTCGACGACAACGAGGACAGCGCGTAGTTTCGGTGTGAAAGCAAAATAAATTATTATTCCGTAGTAGTCGGGTGCAAGCCATAGCCTGACAGCCCGAGGGAAACTCCGCGTTGCAGAAAGCGCGAGGGGGTGAAGGACGTCTACGTCGTCTCCACTGTCGTGTTTCGCCCTCTCCCCTCCCCCTCCCCTCGCCGATGTGAACGACTCGTCTCGCAAGCAGGCTATCCAGAGCGCGTACCCACCGGCACCCCAACCCCCTACGGCCTCTCTTGCATCCACGACGGCGTACCTAATATAATATTCCAGGCAATTACAGTGTTTGCGGATCAAACAGAGGGACCGGCCGCTCGTTTCGTTCACCCTCGCCCAGTCTTTCGTCTCGCGCTGTACGCGCGCAACGCACAATTTTCTCTTTTTATTTCTCCGTTGTTTTCTGCCTTATTCTCTCTGCCACCCGTCGTGAATTGCGCCGGGGGGGTTGTGGGGGGACGAGCGATGACGGAACAATTTATTTTGTATTTTACTCTCACTACCTTTCAATGCAGGTCTTCTTTTCTTTTTTTTTCGGAGCAAAGTAGGGCAACGCTCCCCGATCGTTGACTGCATATCGATAGTATATACATACGAGCATAGAAGCCCTCTTCACTGAGAGTCCAGTTACATAGGAACTGGCGTTTGTAGCGGAAACAATTTCCCATTGTAAACCGTCCTTTTATTCGCGACGTTGTCTCTCGTATAATTGAAAATAGAATCGTCCCTCTATTCCTTCGCGCAATTGCGTGATACTTTCCGGGATTCTTGTCGGATCGACCTGTATTCAACAACTACTCGCTTTGTACACCTTTGCCAATGGTACTTTGAGAAATTAATTACAAAATAGCGGATTCAGTTAATGAAACGAAGGACAATGAAAATGTATATGTTTGTAAACGAATATCTGGGACCTTTGAGATTCTGCGATTCTGATGAAATAAAGGCTAATTTTAGAACTAAAAGTTTTTTTTTCAAATAAGTAAATAAGAAAAATAATCACGATTAAAAAAAATATATATATCTGATAAAAATCGTTCCCATGAAAATTTTCGCCCGAAAAAATGACTTTTTCGAGAAAAATTTATTGTCGCCTTAAAAAACATGGGAATTCGTGAGACGCGGAATCGTCGGGCATTTCGAGATTAGACAAGCGCAGAGCCGAGGCAAAAATGAGTCAGCTATTGCGGGTGCGCACACACGGTCGGTTTCGTGGCTCACAATTCGTCTTGCGAAATATCCCCGGGGTCGCTGTTCTCACGCCTGCAATATCGCGATAGTTGTTTTTCTTCTTTCGTTCTACATATTTCTGTCTTTCTCCGTGTCTCAATCCACGCGAGTTCGTTCCACACGTGCGTTGTCTGCGTGTGTGTATTCGCCTGTTGGAGTTCATGTTTTTTTTTTTCGCCCTTTTTGCGAAAGCCCACAAAGAAGATCCGGACGGTATACGTGCCTGACCCGGGTGCGCACGTTCCAGTTTTTAATTACGTTGCGAGGAAACCCTGGGCTCACGTTGGCTATCACGATGAACATATATGCGCATGTATATCGCGTACATGTGCAGGATACACAAAATGTTACGCGAGTGTGGGTTGTAACAGTTGAAACAGCGGAACGGCGAGGGTTCGTGGTCGTCCCGTGCTATTGCACTGGAACCTATGTACCACCGCGAGAAGCGGGACTCGCGCCTCCGCGCACATCTCCTTCTCCTTTTCGTCTCAATTATGTGCGCGACCGCTTTCTTTCACTCTCGGTCTCTCGGACGTACACCGTGTCTCGCGTACGCGCGAGAGCCTCTTGCGCGAACGGGTTACTTCATCGCAAACGATTCTCAGCGTATGCGTGCTATTACTACACGCTCGCGCTTGTGTACCGTCGACATTAGAAAAATCCACAGACAGTCGCATGCCCCAGCACGTTTATTTTCTATTAACCATTCTATTGAGCTTTAAAAAAAATTTAAATGAATTAGCATTATTTTCGATACGTGTTTCATTTCAATACAGTTTTGATGATTAATTTTTTATTTATAGCTCGATACGATATAATGTATTGTTTCGCTTTTTTTAAATTGATTCAAATGTCAATTTTGGGGAATTTTTGAAGATATGAATGTAATACATTTTGTTGATTTATTTATTTACTTAGTTCTTCGGATCGCTGAAGTCTATGGCAATATACTGTGTAGCTTAATGAGATATGTGAGCCGCGTTCGGCTCCGTACGCGACGTTTAATTATACAGCGGCGATTTAAGGTATTCTACGCGCACCTTTGCCGCCTTCGTGGTAGCTAATCTGATGTCTGTTTGCGCGATCTCCCATGCCGCGTTACATCTGCGAGTAAATGCGTGTTAGACTCGTAACACTCGGCTATCTTGTGTCATCGGGTCTACAAAGGCTGCGACCTTACCCCCCGCGTGTTGCGTGCCACTGACAACGGCGTTGAGATCCGAACAACGCTCTCGGACCGGGAGAGATGAATGCGTCGACGCGATCTTTCGGTGAACTACACGCGAGTCGCGCTCGACCACAATTCAAAGTCGCGCAACTTCGGAGCGTCGATGCGCGTTGGCCAATCGTTGAATATCACGAAAAAAAAGGTTTATCACAAAAATGTACTCAATATTTTAGGCTCGATCTGCCTAATTAATCTCGACGACTTCGAGATCGAACGGAACTCGAGAAAGCGCCGCAGCGTCTGCGTGCATTGCCCAATCGTCAAATTATCACCGCGAATGACAAAAAATAATATATACACTCGGTTTTTAAAAAATTCGACCTACTAAACTATCGCAACGGCATCAACATTTCAAGGAGAATAAGAATGTTTTCTCGTTCCTCGTATATCATTTTCCAAGGCCCATAATCGCTACGGAAATATGTCGTTTACCTTTGCAACAAATATATTTTTTTAAATTAATAAATCGAAAACTGAAATGATCGATTTGGTATTTTTGGTAATTTCCAATTCATTCAAGATAGCCATTCATTATTAATCAAATTTACTCATCTTTAATGGGCGATAATAATTGTGAATTATAATATGATAAATAAAAGACAATATTTGAAAAACGTTCATCCAGTATCTTCGTAAAATCGTGTGGACGAATAAATTAGAATCTATCTCACGATGTCTCAATCGTTATTTCCTTGTTTTTTTTTCATCATTTCGTCGTGTTTTTCTTTCCTCTCCCACCCTCAGTTTCGTTAACGAGATTTCGCAAGAGATTTGACGTTCGGAACGCTCGAGTCGCGTTGCAAACACCGGAGGGAGGTTGCTCGATCGGATGGAACCGAATTACGCGTAACTTCCTCGCTCGTTTGGTATTCAACCTATCTCTCGTTTCGTCGAACCGTCCTTTATTTTATTGTATTTTTTTTTCCACGAGAGTTCTCCGACCCGAGATACGTGACTCTGACCGAAAATTCTTTTCATTTCGACATCCTCCTTCTTTTTTCGTGTTTTGCGCTGTTCTCTAATTTCAAGATTACTGTACGTTACAGAAAAAAGGTACAAATGTGAATAGCCACGATTACGATCTACCTAACACGCGAGCTGGAGCAAATTTTCAAGGTCCTTACCTCTTCTAACCTCATCTCTCGTCGGCACGCGCGTTATTATTATTAAACGAACCGGTCGCAAACGGATCTCTCATCCGAGATAGAAGAAAAAAACAGAACAGAGCAATTGCGAAATATCGCGCGCTGCTTCAGTTTACACAAACGCTATTACAAAGCTACGAGTGTGCTTATCGAAAGGTCGTTAGAACGGTCGATGGTCATCGCACGGACAGCAAGATTCTCTCGGTCTTCCGGAGCGCGGGCACAGGAACCTTTCTCAAAATAGCCATGTCACGAAGATAATTGCAGTGCGATATACATCTTCGATTTTCGATATGAGCGCCCATCGGGGCAATCGCATAAGTAACAAAGCGCCCGATATCGCAGGCATACTTTATCCGACGTTGAAACATGTTTACAGAGAGCGAAGCGAGTCCCGATACTAGTACACGCGAAAGATTATAGACCGGAGAGAACAAGGCTGCTTTTACAAGGGAAATCATTAGAGTCAACCTTCCGTCTGTGATGTCAAACCCTCTTGTCCCTTTCGCTTCTTGGGTCCCTCAACAAGGTAATGTCTTCTCCGTGTTCCCATTATAACGAGGAGCTCCGGAGATGTACCGAGTTTTAGTATTTTTTTTATTATTCTTCCGCATATCCAGCGTGTCCCTGACGGGTTTTTACGACCCTTTAGACCGGACTTCGATGAGCTGTCTCGGTTCCAGCGCCTCCGCAGCCGATCTAGTTACATTGTAACGCGTTTGTCATGGACGCGAGGAAACCGCGGAAAACCCGGACGGGATACTTCGAGCCCAGACGGCCCAAAGTTCTCCCGATTCCCCGGTGTATACCCAAAAATTACTTAAGGTAAAACGCTAAGGGCTCAGAAAAATCAGTCATCGGATAGAAGTTTGATGCGCTAAGCAGCTCGCGACTAAGTGGTCACCCATTCAAGTACTGACCGCGAACGATCGTGCTTGACTTGCGTGATCGGCGAGGCCGCGCACCGACCGCGCGTTCTTCGCTGTCGGTCCCCGAGTTTTAGTATCGCCTCAAGACACTGGAGAGATCCGTTTGCCGCGGGAAACGCAGATAATCAGAAGCATTCTTCGACCTTCCCATCCGCACAACCGATCGACTTTATAAACACATTATCCGCCTCCGTATTTTTTGTCGGAAGTCAAAAGTCGCTCGCCCTTAAGCAATCTTATGTCGCGAAAGTTAAGCGTTTGATAATGATAATGACGATAATAAGCATATTAATAAAAATGATAAAGTAGAATTTGGGTGCGAAGAAAAATGAGCTGAGAGATAATTCGAGGAGATCGTTACGGAGATTCCAAACGAATTTCAAATACTTCTTAAATGAGGTAAATATCTGAAAAAAATTAACGGTGAAAAGGTCCTGAGATTAATTTTCCACAAGAAAAAGATTCCATTCTAGCATTTTTTTTGGAATTATTGTTACACAAAGTTTATATATTGAATCACTGTTTCAGATTTTTATCCGATTGGCATGTCTTCGAAATGTTCTCCGAATCGCACTTTTGCCTGGCAATGTAAAGTTACAATCTACTTAGAGAACGATATCGAGAGATCGAAAAGGGAACTATTTCGATGAATAGATTTCCGAGCCGACGATTGGCTCGATTTACCGTTGAACGAACGACAAGTAGATCCGCGAAAAAATTCACGATATCCTGTTACCACTCGATGAATCCTGATCGCCGCGGCAGGTGCATCGAAGGAGCTTCGGCTTCACGGTCTCGAACGCCGCTCGGTATCGCGCAAGCGTTCCGGGTAACAAGAAAGTTAAACGGATTCGTGGATCGCGTGAAACTTCTTCGATTTATCCAGGAATGCGGGACACGTCTCGTTGCATCGTTGGAACGCGATGCTCGTGTATAACGTTAAACGTAGCGTATTATACGACCGGGCGATATAGTAGTATAACACAACGCGCGGTCGGTTTAAAGGATGCGAAGAGAAAGAAGGCAAAGTTTCGTAATAGCCGAAGCGCTCGGCTCTGAAAACGCGGTCACTATGAAAATTTACCTCGCGCGCGAGTGTAGAGACGAATATAAAAGTGATTCAACTGTCTCTCGTGCGCTTCGCGGAGAATGTATTCGGGGCTCTCTTCATCGGTCTCGAGTGAATTTTCGTTGATATTTCGAAAATTTCGGAGCCACCGCGGAGATACCAAGAATTCCATAATGGTCGTTGTTTGCGTAATGACGATTAATTAACTCGGCTGCATGAAAACGTCGCTGGGAGCTCGGCGGTGTATTCAGGGTCACGGTTAATCCGTGAAAGATCTTCTATCTCGGCAGACGAAGATATTAGTCAGTGTATGTTTTACGTTGGAGAAAAAAATACGCCGGGCTTGAAAAAATGAGACGATATTTATCAATCAGTAACGGCTGAAGATTTTTTTTTTCATATTACATTGAAATTTAATAGAAAATTTTTATGGCTGAATTTTTTATACCCGAATATATTTTTATTCGATGCGAAGGAAATAAATAAAAATATCTTCGATGTAAAAATTACACGTACATTTATAAGTACATGTTCTTAAATTTGTAAATGAAAGCTATTTTCATTGGTATTTTTTTTTATCATGATTTTGTTAATAAAACATTACGGGTATCGGGGAATTCGGCTAATTGACGAGTTTCGTGGCGACTTGAACTACGTTGTTCAACGCTTTTGGAGAACAAAAAAAACCAACAAGCCCGACATTCGGTAGCACGTATCGTAGGTACGGGTGCGTGTCATTGTCGAGCCGTTGAAATTCGCGAAGGTCACGTGAGCGGCACCCTCGGGGAGTTACACGGGGTCTCGAAAGGGAGAAACGGGTGGAGTTCGCTCTGCCCCCGCTGGTTTTCTTCGCAGTTCCGAGATTGACGCAGGACAAATTACACGGTTTCGGGTCCCTGGGCGTATTTACCCAGACCACGACGTATGTCAGAAGCAGGTACACAGCGTGTGTTCTCGTACGCTCCCTCCCACTCCCAAATTTCCGTTTCGAACACAATCAGTGCCACGAAAATCTCCGATTAAGTTATCATTAATATCGCCTTTGATTTCGATTCATCTAAAAAAAACCCATTTACCGTAATTCTTTAAGGTAAATTTTGATACATTTTTTTGTGCAATAAAAACGATTACGATTATTAATTATATTTGTTTTTTTTTTATGGGCAAGCGATTATTAATTTTTATAGTGACATAAATTTATGAATTTCTTTTCGAATTTCTTTCGTAACTCAGGCAACAATTTTTTTTATTGCACCAAATGGTCCAATTTTAGTTGAGAGTCAATGGGGGTAACTTCGTAACGAATAATCGATGCAGAACCCAATGGGAATTTCAGTAGTAACTTCCGCGCTGAACGGACTCCATTCTCTCAATTCCGGGTTGCCCTTGGCTATTCGATGCTGTTCGCAGGCCCCCGAAATGACGTATCATCCCCGCGAGAATAGCGTGAAATCAAAGCTATGCTTTCGGAAGCATCGGGTGTTGGGTCGGTGGCTTACATCGATGGCGGGCACATTCCCGACTGGCATATTTCTCGCCAGCGTCTCGCCCTCACTCTTGCCGTTACGATAACAAACATACACACACACACACACCTCGAAACATGAGCGGTAGGTACCCGTCGGAAAGTTCAACGATCGCCCACGGCGAGGTCGGCTCACAGCCGTTCGCAACCCCGAGACCCCTGGAAACTTCAACGATCGGTCTTGGGGGCAAAGCTTGATGCTCCGTTTCCAGAACGTACTATATACCCATTACGCAGAGAATGGTCGACAAAGACGACGAAGAATAAGAATAATAGGAGGGAAGAGGGGAGGGCTTGAGGCATCCCTGAAGAAACTCCAACTTGCCGAAGAAACTAACTACCGACCGAGAATTCTTCGGCTCGTTCGTTCATTCACAATGAAACATCGCAATATAACAACGTCTTATTATTCTCCGGGATTAAGAATCTTCAAGCTATTCCAACTTCGCGCAACTTTATTATACGAGTTTTGTTGAAAAAAAAATGATAAGACAAATGAGAAAATAAGAAGCATTGTTCGAGCTGAAAAACAATTTTCCTCGCCTGTTGCAAAAGCTTTAGCGCTAATCCAATGCTCCGCGCACTCCCACGCATGAGAAAGTTTTCACGAATGAGAAAAAAAAAATTCAATTCTCTCTTGGAGTAATGAAATCGTAAACATTTGAAAGCTCCAATAAATTCGACGCAAAAAATGCATTACTGTTGTCATTATCATTTTTCCTGTTGTTTTTTAATTTTCGGTGGACCGGCGTTGGGTCTTCAAGCTCCGTAAATTGATATTGGAAGATAAACACTGTAACTATTCTACGGACGAGTCCTACAAGTCCATAAGGTGGGACGCGGAAAAATGGGGTTGTGTTTCGATTACAAATTTTTTTTTTTTTCCAAGAGAGAAAATAGAGCTTTCTGTACCCTAAGGGATTCCCTTCATTCCTGTATTGGGTTCTCCATTTTTGAATACCGACAGAAAATCCTGCATCGTTATCATCATTATTATTATCGTTATTGAAAAAAAATGGGCCGAAAATTTAACATCAGTTTTAACGACCATTCAGTCCAAAAAGGTTCATGAGCTTGGAGCTGTTTCGGCACGGATTTAGCTAGGCGAATAGCTCGAAGCCCGGCTCACTCGTACTAATTACCATAAAGCTCCCATCTCCGTCACGCTGACATACTTTCACCACAAGGAAAGAGGAAGACGAAGGAGCGAAGTGGGGTGTAGTTTTGTGGGTAGTTCTGTTGCCTGAGCTCTTTGTTTCTCTATATTTGGATTTGTATATACCTGGCCGGTTGATGCGATTCGAGAAACACACAATGCGCCTAAACATTTATTGTTCAGCTTGATTTCATTCGACGATCTTGCCAACCAACCATCGTTTACCCTCTTCGCTATTCGCGCGATCAAGAATTCGGAGCGTAATTCGGACGACGCGATTCCAGAGACGGGCTTGGTACATTTTTAGATCGCAAACAGAATATAATCTTTCGGAGCCCTAGATTATGAAGACTCGGAAAATGGTTTAGTATAGCGAAAGGAAATTGTTGCAAACCAACCAAATCCCGCAGTTACGCGGTCTTGCAATAAAGGCGACATTAGAATGAATACAAATGACAACGAAGATTATTAAACAGTTGATAATTATTGATGTCATTAATACTTCACTACGCGGATATTATCAGCTCGATAGGCGATTAGGTTTAGTCTCGCTCTATCTCGGAAACATTTTTGACAAAATATAGAAATGGTACGTTATTTCAGAAAAATATGTATTGTCACAATCTGTTCAGTTTTTCTGATAATGAATTATTAGCAATTGAGCTTATTTGACGGAAAAGTTCAACTGATCAATTCTGTTGCAATTGAGTACTTGCATTGTTCGAATAAACATCATTTGGTCCAATTCAACAATAAAAGTTCTTGAAAAATCATCAGGAGAGCCCAAATTAAATACTAATTAGTTCAATAGATCCCGATGTCGTCGAGCAAACCTCTTACGTGATCAGATCCTTATTGCAACTTTATTACCATCTGATAAGCGCCATGTTTCGCCGTTGAAAAAAAATCGATTGATCGAAACAAACGTTCTTGACCCTATATGTACGGTTATTACTACTATCTTTTGAGTGAAAGCAAACGTAGCACCCTGGTACTCGTCGATTCATTACTTTACCGGAACCAAATATTTTCATTCTTCGCCTCGAGTTCAGCGAAATCGATAGACCAAGCTGACTAAAAACAGTGTTTGAGGAGTGCTACGACGCTTCAGCGAATTGCGTTACGATCAACCTACCTAGACGTGAAAGCTCAATTTTTTTCATTCCGATCAACCCCACCGTCGTATTCTTGTGGGGTTAATTTTTCAGCGGATTTTCAATGGTTGATAAGGATGAAATGGGTCGAAAGGATTAAAGGTGGAAAGTGGCGAGACAGTGTTGTAGAAACCCGCAGGTTAAAGGACACCGGATCAACCTACCCTGTGTTTCGCGGGTTATAGATTCGCAGGGAGGGGGTCAGGGGCTGCATCTCATCCCCTTGGTTTCGCTCAAGCCCGGTGTGTTACAGGTGAGCTATCGACCTGCTGCTGGGGGGCCAGAAATACCGGGCAGCATCGACCGCGTTCAACGTTCATACCTGGTGGCGATCTCGCCCTATCGTACGCCGGTGCCAATCGCGCCTTCTCCCTCCGTTTCGTCGGAGTGGAGGTGGTGGCTGTATATATACGTGCATATATATACACATCCCGGTGGATGGTAACGCACCGTCGCGTCGACGGAGGTCCGGTTGCCTTGGAAAGCACGCGAGGGGGAGGACAGAACTCGACGGGGTGGTGGAAAGAAAGCCATGCGATTGAGGGTGAACGAGGAGGAGGGTTGGTTTCATCGAGGGCTTGGTGTGGGAGCTGACGCACGCTAGTTCCACCGCCAATGGGATAAGGCTTCGACGCGCGTCTGCGCGATTCCGCGACCTCGCTCGACGTAGCTGCATAGCGACGTCGAGGGTGGCTGCTGAGGGGATGGCGGACGTGGACGGTGGCGGGGAGGTCTCCGCGGGCAGACGTTTCAAAGCTACCCCGACGGAGAGACACGCCGAGACGCCCCTGCACTCGGGAGCCCCATCGGTCTGCGTAAGTATTGCCTCCAATAACCCGACTGATTCCTCTCGATAAATCGCCGTCGTTTAAATTTTACTGAATTCAAAAAATTTCTTCTTGAAAATCGATTTTTTTTTTACCGGTTGTGTGAATTATTTCCTTTTTTTTTTCAAACGTGCGACAATTTTCTTCGCGCCGCGATGTGGGAAAAAAAATAATTGTAAACGAAGGATAATTTCGCGTGATTTGGGAATTTGTTGATGATAGTTTTTTTCCCGGTTTCGCTCGGGTGTGAGGTTTTGTTGCATTTGGACGTTTATCGATCGTAGTGAATGCAGGCAAGTTTCGCGACGGTGCGGAAAGCGTGAGAGAGATACCCGCGAAGGGTGCAGCAAGTTTCCGGTGCACGGAACAAATAGAGATAGAAAAAAAGAAAAAAAAAAAAAAAAACGACGACAACGACGACGACGTGTCGGCAGATATACAGAAAAAAAAGGTACGACCTTGGGAATACGCGCACATGACTGTCGTGTGCTCACTTCGCGACTCGAGTCGTCGACAATTTTACTCCCTTTTTTTTCTCTCGTTTTTCTTTTCCACGTTTGGTGTCGGTACGATAAACTGCCGAGAGAAAGGAGAAAAAAAAGTTGCTATTGTTAAAGACTGAGTAGTACGTGAGCGCTTCGCGATACAGTGAAATCCGATCGTGGGGGTTGGTATGTACGACGGTGATACGCGCGCGTTTTGCTTCTCTGTGACCACCGGTGTCCTTATGAAAGGGTTGGATAAAGACTTTATCGAGGTCGGACCGCTTACCGTCTCATAGCGCCGTATCATAAAATTCCGGTAGGCAAATAATAACCAAGCAAACTATTCTCATCGTTTCCAAACAGATCATTGAATTACGTAACAGCGATAAAGCTATATTGACTCGCGTAAATCAATATTTTTTTACGACCAGTCCAATTCAATGCCAGCGTAGATTAATTTTTTTTATACATATTATATCCGTAATATTTATTAGTGGTTAAAAAAAAAAGTTTAATCATGCGAAATGTGAAACGTCTGTTGAGACAGGCTCGGTAGAGGACTCGGCTGAAAAGGTGGAGGGCCCGGGGACACGAGGAGGCAAGGAGTCGTTGAACGACTCGAAGGACGAAGACGTCACGGACGTCAAATCTACACTGAGTGGCTTGCTAGCCGGACTTCCGGCATTAGCGGGGCCCCAGCGTCTCGCCAACTCCCTCAGGCAAAAGTTCTCAAGCAACTCCGGTGAGTTGAAAAAAATAATTCACATTGCCGTGGCTTCGCGCCGAGCATCGATACTACGGGCACAAATAGTCGTACTCAAAAAAGATTTTTTTTCATATTGAAATATTTGAAATTTTCAAAATATGAATATTGGAAAAATATTGGATTTGTCAAAATATCTCAATTTATCGCGAGTATAATTCTTTGAATCTTCTCGCGAATCGTGACGAAGAAACGGTATTCTCTTTCCTTCGCCCCCCCCCTTTATCCCCTTTTGCAATCCCTCGTGTTTGCCGTCGTGGCGCACCCCCCGGCAGAAACCATCCCTCGTCAAAGTACCGGCACCGACGGACCGCGACTTAATTAATTAACGAGGGATCTCTAAACGCCCGCTCACCGCATGAACGAACACTGCACTTGCCCAAGAGATGCGTGTACAGTGGCCTGATGCACAATGTATATATTCGTAGATACACTCGATTTATAACAAAAAAATTATTTATTTATTTAACGACGAAAGACGGCGAATAGCGAGACGAATATAATGGTCTGCGCGACCTCGCAATTATTTTCAATTAACGCTTTTTGTAGCAGGTAGAGTTAGATATCTCAACGACATTTTTATCAGCATCTTATTGCAAAAAGTACAAAACTATCTTACAGCTTGATTCGTACCTTTCCGGGATTTCACTATTGCATAAAAAATTTATTCAAATTCATGTGTTAATTAAACTATTCTTATATATCGAATTGCCACAAATTTCAACGAAAATTCGTGACAATATTTGTCTTCTGACCCATGAGTTAAAATTTTTGGAGCGATATCCGAAAAATTGCTACGAAAAGTATCAATAATATATGATTTGCGCCACTCGAACGGAATTGGTGTTATTCGTTTACGCACACTGAACAAGGGGAGCCTTCACCCGAAACAACTATTTTTTATCTATCAAAAATCATCCATATCCCCTGATGGGAAGTGAGATAAATAGATGAAAAGAAAACGACCAGTCACGTTAATTAATAAGTAGTAACACCTGGACAGCCATTTTTGGTGGTTCATTGATCGTTCCGCGAGAACAACCCGAATGGGGTCTCGGCATACGAGCGCCCCTGGTGAGTATGCGGGGTCTCCCGCGATTCGCTCAGGTCGGGTACCGGGGTTGCGCATTTTGCGCTGCGCGCGACATACCAGGCCGGGCCAGGGCTCCCTTTCATCGGTTGCATTAAGAATAGTAAAAAGATGAAGCCAAAGAACAAAAAAAAATCAAATGTGTAACAGCGTCGTTGGCCCAGGCCGCGGATAAACGATGATTCCACGGAGTAGCATGAGCGTCACGTAAAAAAAAAATCGTGTCGCAACTCCGTACAAAATGTGATTCGATGATTGTTAATACCGTTTGAATTAAAACGCGAAGATAAATAAAATAAAAATCTCGGGAGGATATATACATATAGTATCTATATCAATATATATACCCTCCGTAGCTAACCGGTTGTACGGTTATTTGTTGTAGGTTACCCCCGGCCCGGCCTGATGCGCGCCGCTTCAATCACGAACGTTCCGCCACCGTCCCCAAGGTCACCCCAGGTCCCGGATTTGATCGAGATTAGCGCGTACTGAACGATTCGGTGATATAAGGATTTTAAAAAAAAACGGCAGTACACACATACACTCACACGCGGAAAGAAACATTCGCAACTCCAAAAATGCGAGATACATAGTAAGAAGGAAGAAAACAAACAAGCTAGAACATCAGGATAAGAAGGAAGAAGAAATTAGTTTATCACCATAACGAAAGATTCACGAACAACTGATTAATCATGGATACCAAGATACCGATTCTGAACATGGAGATCGGCGAGGCCAAGGAGATCGTCTGGGCGAAGCTACAAGAACCAAAGGCCCAAAGGCGTTTGGTTCTCGTCATAGTTTCCGTAGCTCTTCTTCTCGACAACATGCTGTACATGGTGATAGTGCCGATAATACCGGATTACCTTAAATTCGTCGGAGCCTTCGAGGATGATCCGGCGGATGTGAACAACACAGGACCGCGACATCATCACGGTCAAGATTCGGCAACGGGATTGCTGTTCGCATCGAAGGCGATAGTACAATTGATGATAAATCCATTCTCGGGGGCGTTAATCGACAGAATCGGTTACGACATACCGATGATGATAGGACTATGCATATTGTTTCTATCGACAACCGTGTTCGCGTTCGGCCGTAGTTACGGTGTATTGTTTTTCGCGCGAAGTCTTCAAGGTGTCGGCTCAGCGTTCGCGGATACTTCGGGCCTGGCTATGATCGCAGATCGTTATACCGAAGAGAACGAAAGATCGCAAGCTCTCGGCATAGCACTGGCGTTCATTAGTTTTGGTTGTTTGGTTGCGCCACCGTTCGGCGGTGCTCTTTATCAGTTTGCCGGCAAGCCAATGCCGTTTCTCATTCTCGCATTCGTCAGTCTCGGTGATCTGTTCATGCTATTCATCGTCATGAAACCGCTGAAGGAACAACTGAAGGAGAGCAGTCAGAGGGAGCAACGTCCGACAATACCGATCTGGCGTTTGTTCATCGATCCTTACATAGCCGTTTGCGCCGGTGCGCTGATGATGTCGAACGTGGCACTGGCTTTTCTCGAGCCCACGATCGCCCTTTGGATGGAGGACAACATAACAACGGAAAATTGGAAAATGGGCATGGTATGGCTGCCCGCGTTCATTCCTCACGTATTTGGCGTCGTGATAACGGTGAAAATGGCGAAAAAGTATCCGCAGCATCAGTGGTTGATGGCGGCAATTGGTTTGGCCCTCGAGGGTCTATGCTGTTTCATTATTCCGTTTTCGACTTCCTATACGTTTCTGATGATACCGATTTGTGGAATTTGCTTCGGCATCGCTCTGATCGATACGGCGCTTTTGCCGACGCTTGGCTATCTCGTCGATGTTCGCTACGTTTCCGTCTACGGTAGCATCTACGCAATCGCTGATATATCCTACAGCGTTGCGTACGCGGTCGGGCCGATCATTGCCGGTGGAGTCGTCGAGGCAATCGGTTTCACTGCACTCAACATCGGTATTGCAATTTCCAACCTGATGTACGTGCCGGTACTCTACTATCTACGGCATATCTACGACTTCAAGCCCTTCCAGGACGAGGCTAATGTGCTTATGCAGGATCCGCCGGACAAGGAGTATCAGACTTACGTGCTGCAGGAGCAGAGACCAATAAGCGGCGATGTTGGGAATCATTTGACGCAAGGAGCCCGAATGGAGACGGACATTGATCAGGAGCCGAGTTACCAGCAGGGCTACGATCAGAGCGCCGGTTACAATAGCAACACCACATCGGGATGGGATCAACCGGCCACGGGGTACGAACAACAAACGAATTACGAACAGCAAGGAGGATATGGACAGCAGATGGGAGGATACGCGCAACAACAACCACCGGCGTACGGTGGTCAAGCCGCGGGCTATGGACAGCAGAGAAACTACGGACAGGAACCAAGAGAGCCCAGAGTCGTTGGTCCAAATCCGAGTCAACAACAGGCGGATGCTAATCCGTTCAGGAGACCACCGCCGCCGGATATAGAGCAAAGACCATCCGGGGACAGCAATCCCTTCAGACAAGGGATGTACTAGATTGTGCAATCCGTCGGAGAGATTGAGCGTGCTTCTACGCGACAACCCGGAGCTGCAGAACGCCATGATGCTGCGGGGTCTCAGCTTCGAGATAAAAGTCTTCGTGTGGCCCAGGCTTCCATATATAGATAACACACACATACACCGATCTCGCGTATATTCTATACTGCTCCTTAACGAAGAATCCAATGAATTTTCATCGCACTTATTACAACAACAGCGAAAAACCACTGATTTCAACATCTCGTGCGCGATACTGGTGTTTACAAATTTGGTGTATTCCGTTTTGTGAATCGAGCTCCTTCTATGAAATGATCATTTTCCGTATTGGTAGATGATGATTATGATGATTGATCGAATGGAGTAAAGTCAGTGATTATGTGGTGCTCAACGCATTGGAGCCACGCTCGAAGATTATCGACGAGTGTGATCAAGATGTTGGATGAGTTGGAGGTAGGCGAGTGACGACAAGAGAGATGACGTATAAGGGCTATGAGAAGGAAAGGCTGCGGTATCACGAACGGGAGGTCGTCCAGACTAAACGAAGGCGAAAAGAGCTTCGATTTAATTGATGACGCATATTAGGTAATATAAATAAAATAGTATATATATATATATAACAAAAAACAAAAGAAAAAATCGTCTTCGTGTAATCGAGACGACGATAAATCGAAATGGGAGGCCGATCGGTTGAACGAAACTCCGGAAGTCGAAATATCCTAATCAGCAATATGGTAATTCTCGACTTCCGGGATCGCGATATAAACAAAAAGCGATTGTTTTAGTTTGTTACAAAAAAAGAGGAAATATCTTACGTTCGAAAAAAAGTAATTCTTTGCTGAACCAGGATAACATATCAGGGCTTCGAGTCTTTCGGGCGCATCTCAAATTATCGAGATCGCATCGGGGATAAACGAGGCCCAAAAAATTAGCAAGTAAGTCGTTAAGTTTAGAGAATTAGGAGGTAAATAAGAACGGTTTGGATTCGTTTCACGAATCATCCGAAAACATATAATTATAGTATACGATATATAAATATATTTGTAGATACGAATATATATATATATCGGGAACGATAGAGAGTGTGATAAGCAGAGCGAGACGCTAAAAAAGAGACGAAGTAAATGAATAACGGTCGTTGACTAAGCGCCAAATCCGGCACTTCGTCATCGCGATGTTTAATATTAAATAAATCATCCTTCGTGCTCATTCGGCCAAAGGTATGATACATATCCGTATTTTTATGAGAATCCTTTTCTAATTAGTCGATACTTGAGTTTATCGCAGTCCAAACAAACTCCTACGAGTTGATATTGGGACTATTCTTTTTCTTTTCAAGTAAATCGTTTTTTATTGTTATTATCATTTCTAGAAAAATCATTGTATTTGAAATATTAGTTTTTATTGATTATTATCAGAACGTACGCGCGTCGGCCGAGCGTAAATGTCTATTTTCTTCAGTATTGAAACCGCGGGGTTTCCGAACGTTTGGAAATCACATTCGATGTAAAATAAAGAAGGAAACCAAGAATTAATCCGTAGAATTCGAAGATGAAATATGACAGTGCCGACGCTGTGCGGGCCTTACCTACGCGTCAATACTCATTGATGATTATAAGGTAATAAGTAAAGAAATCGAACTATCGGATATATATCAGAGTCTTGTACGTAATTGTGTTTTGCAGTGACTGAGTAAGAAAAAAAGATTTTTTTTTAAATTCATTGAATCGCCTGTAAAATCGATGTGACGACACCCCTTAGGCAAAATTAATAATAACATAAGTATCAGTTCTCCCGATTTAAAGTCTCTCGCCTATGTATAATAACGGAAGAGAGAATTTCAACAAATTGAACCATCAAAACACAGAAAATACCTAAAAAAAGAAATATACGGATACACACACCGCAACACAAGGAAGAAAATGTGCTAGCTAGCTCGTAGTAATATATATATATATATATATTATAGCGCTTTTTGATAGGTTCGTAGTAGTTCGAGGAATTAAACGATTATTATTGTTATTGGAAATTTTTTGTTTTTTAAGTTGAGAAGGTGCGACAAGATCGTTGAAAGTGCAAAACGTATTCTCGTTTCGAACATAAACAATGAGCACACAATTCAACAACGTAGTTTAACACTTTCTTTAAACATTTCTTTGAGCTGGCCTCACCGAACGCAAACTCCCTCAGTCGTAGCAATTCACGAATCATTATTTTCAATTGCTATAAATATCGATGTACCTAAACATAGACAGATAGTGTAAAGAGAGTTATCAATTTCGAGAATGCTAAAAGAATCGATAAAACAATTAACGAAAGAAGAGAAAAAAAATTGACAAAGGGCCATTCGATACGAGTGAAAAAAGCGGACTCTCGCTAATAATAGGCAGGAAAAAAACAGATACAAATATATATACAACATATATTGCATATACGATTATATTAGGTTGTACTCGTAGATTCTTTCGAAAGAAAAACCTTATATCTCTTGTAAATAATGTGAAAGCCTATCACACTTTTATCATCCCTTGTTCCTGCTCCTCCTCTTCTCTCCCCCTTGCCCCGTTTACAAGTCCCATACCTGAGGGCATTAGAATTTCGCCTACTGTATCATATCGCGTTATATATACTTAATATACACATAGCTAGAATATATTATTATTGTAACAAATTAAGTTATCGAGTTGCTTGCGAGAAACAGTGAGTTTTCGAATTATCATTTCAAATAGAATATATATAAGTATATATATATTCGAAGAAGGAGCTAAAATATGTAAGGCGAGCTCCTGTATATGTTCCATTCGCCCGCCTCGGCTATTCGAAAAGAATAATAAAACAAACCGTTTTTATCATATTTTATCATGAAGTATAAATCGATGAAAGTACGAGCGAGCGAGAGTAAGAATGTGGAAAGAACGAGAAAAAAAAAGAAAACATATCGTGCGATACCGTGAAAAATACACGCATTGATAATATCTATCGTACGTGGGTAGTTATACGCAATAAGTTAAAATTAATAAAGTGTCTCGAAAAGTATTTAAACAAATTTTAAATCGTGAAGAATTTTCCCCGTGCAAGATTAGTACCCGCATACTCGCGCACTTGCCCGTGCATTATACACAGAATGAGATGATAAACAAATGAAAAATGATAAATAACGAAACAAAATTAACTTTTGCGTTGAAGTAAGAAACATACGTCACACAGACAGATCGGGCATAGAAGAAAAAAATCAATTTTAAAGGCATGTAAGACTACGAACAGTATAACAGTCGCATGATACACTCGCAAGGGCATCTATACACATGTATGTATGTATATTTAATGGAGACGAAAAAAAAACCAAAAAAATACTACGAAGTATCGAATTGCGTATGTAATTGAAACAAAACAAAAAAAAACCTATGAACACTGTAATGTCGTTGAACTGGTTATTAAAGATGTCATTGTTACCGAAGCATAACTTGTGATATTTATTCCCTTATAGCCCACTTTTAGCCATATTTTGATATAAATTTGCGAATCTTCGATTCTGGATTTTCTTTTCAATTGACAAAAAAGTAAAATTTAAACCGAGTTAAAACGATCACAATTGAAGATCGCGCTTGCGACAAGATAGGAAGGTGGGAGCTGTTGTGGGTTGAGAGAATAAATCCTGTCGAGCATAATCGAGCGTGAGACTCGTCGGGAACGGTGTGGTGTCGTGCGACGATTAATCCGCAACCCGATACCCGTCTCCTCTCGTGTGTACTTTACTCGCGTGGCTCGCTTTCGCGGGCACTTGCTGCGAAAACTTTGCTAAGAGGCTTAGAGCGAGCTCTTATGCGCAGCATCGACGCCGCTGATGCTCTCGTCTAAACTCATGAATATTCGAATGCCTGGTCGCAAATCGATTCTCTTCGTAGCTGTGCGTATCGATGCAATTATTGTTTTACGAATTTCCGTTGTCCGAGGGCTCGTTTAATATTTACTCACTTATCAATCATTCCAATTTCAACTAAATTTTTTTTTCTCCCAAAACAGACCGAAACTCATAGTTACATTCTTTTACACTACCTTCAAAATGCGGACTTTCAAGGGCAGCCGGGAAGTTTGCTCGATCAAAAGTTCTGTAATTCAGGCCGCGGAATAATTGCAGAATTTCCGTGTCGAAACGACAATGACAAAACAGTCTTCAATCGAAATTGCGAATTAAGCAACCCCCATACAGTTCTATAAAGAAAACTATTAAAAAACTGCATCAACGAGGTCAGGGCCATTGCCTCGCGACGATAATTATTGTCCCAAGTGGTCACCAGCCGAAGCACCCTCCGGTCGCTTTGTCGAAGTTCAAGCACCTTCGAGTCTCGAATTCCCGAGGGGAGCGTAGATCCACTCGAATATATGCCATTTGGTAGATGGTATATTGGATATTAATATCCATGCCACCGGATGCATGCGTCGCTGAATGAAGAGGCATAACTCGCGACGGGACGGAACAACGGGAATAGAATTCTTCGGTACATGTTCCCGCTCTTAAAAGGGGTTCAATTCTCACTTGACCGTCAGGTATACATTGTCGTCGCATGAGACACGTGTCCCAGAAGAATTTGTGTTCTGATGAAAAAAAAATACTATGTAAGAGGCTTATCGATCAAAAAAAAATATATATATATATTCGGGCCGAATATACAGGGGGTAGGAAGTTGTGAATAAAAAGCGAGGCGATTACGCCGTGCAGATAGCGAAACGGAGACGGACAGAGTCGGTTCGTGAAGGGTATGAGAAGTACTAGAATTTCTGTGGGTCCCAGTGTCAACGTAACCCCATCAAAGTGTAATAATATTTATATTAGGGCGCGGTTCGCGACGAGGGTGGATAGTCAAGCTCAGTGGGGGTTGATTCTCGTAACCGTCGAAGGGGTGCGAGAGAGTCGAATATTTCGAGGGGGGTGAGCAGAGGCTCTTCTCCTGCTGTTACGGACGTCGTGCTCTGCATGTGTATAGATATACTCTTGTATGGACGTGGTACCCCGTACAACGTAGTACGATCGTATACCGGGTGTCCCGGTAACGCCCTTAACGACCGTCGCGAATGAGCCAAAACGATCGTATGCCGTTGCGGGAAGGGTGCATCGGAGCCTCCGCGAGCGGCAATGGCAACGTCGTCAATGCGAAGATCGTGATCTCGATTGTTCACGGCGAGACGTAAATCTTGCAGTCAATCGAGATACGGAGCTTGCGGCTGGATTACCGCGTCCGGCGCGATAACCGCAGGGAGATTATAGTTACGAGGATTATCTTCGCATACACTGAGTATCTTACTATCAGATTGGCAACTACGGGGTAGTTACCTAAGAAAATTTGGGGGATGGCAATGGAGAGCAGTCGGTGGAATATTGGTGGATTATATTACTAATGAGACTTGCTTTTGATAAATATCGAAATCGGCTGATTGAACACAATCACAATGTTGCATCTAATCTGAAAAATAATGAAAAACCTACAAATTTTTCTTAATAAATGTATTCTTATCTGAATTTGTCTATTTTGCAAACGACTCGGCGGTTTCTCAAGCAATTCGTCTGAGAAAAGGTATGACGAATTTCTGTGAACCTATCGATTTTTTTTTTCGTTATCACCGAGGCCTCTCAATTGCGGTACTCAAGGTCGCGAATACACATGGAAAGCTTCCGATATTGGTCTGTAAATACCGTGCCGCGCAAGATAACCTCCGCTGATGTCATTAACGAGTGGCTCGCGTGTTTCTAAAAATAGTAGTTATACGTTTATGCGGAGGTGCGCATTGAGAATCGCGAGCGCTAATCGCGTTAATGAATACCGAAATCGATGACGACGGGAGATAGTCATTGGGCTTGGTGTTGCCGGTGGGCCGCGACAAGAGAACCCTGGTAATCCCCAAATCCGATTATTCGCCTCATCGGTCCTCGACAACACAAGGTCCGCTGCACCCCTCCCTCAATCGCTCAATCAATGTTTTTTTTTTCTCTTCTCTGTCGAACGCTTCTTTCACTACTGCTTCTTCAACATTTCCACCGTCCTTTTTATTCCATTTGTATTCTCTAACGCACCCTTATGATGTTCTTTTGCCGTTCCATTCGCTTTACACCCCCCTTCTTCATCCACGCGGAAATCGGGAGTTTATTTAGTAAGCTTGAAAACATCTTACAAATTTCTGAACGGATGGAACGATTTTTCTTCTTTTTCGAGCCCGGAAGACCATTTTTTTTGCACTCTCACGCGAGATACAGGTCTAGAAAACCCGATAACTTCAACCTGACGAAACTTCATTGAAATTTTAAAATAAAAAAGTTAATTATAGCGAAATCGATACGCCCGAATGTAAGGAAAAAGTCTATCAGGGAGAAATGTCGATGTAATGAAAATTATCGTCACACTTTCTTTTAAAATGAACTGAAACGTCCAATTATAAATAATTCTAGTTTTCCGTGAAAAGACTTCAGGTGCTTTGGAGGGAAAAAAACGGTGTTGCTGCAACGAAAAACTTTTCTACGGTTTAGTGGTGGAAAAAAAATTAGCTATCGCGACGGAGTTTGAAATCCGAGATATCGAATCAGCTCGATGGATCTCGGACTTGTACGGCCCCCTCCGAATTCTGGTTTGCCAACACCCCTCAAGGAATCCGAGTAGCTGTCGGTTCGAATCTCGTCGGACGAGCCAAAAGTCCCGAAGCCCGGCTCGCTACCGTCAATTAATCGCGTCTGGCCAATCTCGAAGGGTTCCGACGAATCGAGAAAATCGAAGAGCAAGAATAAGAAGAATAAGAAGAAAAGGAATGGAGGAGGAAAGAGTGGAAAAAGCGATGGAAAGGAAAGGAACATGTTATACCGGTGAAACCAGCACATTGGGGTCGATGAAGAGACGGAAGCTAATCTCGTTCGCCCGGTTACCACACTGGACGAAATGCCCCTTCGTCCTTTCCTTCTCAGCGCCCCTCGTTAGGATTTGCGGAATTCCAACGTAGCAGGTTTTTTTCCTTACACCGAAGTTAGAGCGTCAATTCGATTTGTCGGATAGTTTGCTTCTCATCCGGACGATTTCGTAGCTCGGTAGTCCCGGATGCGAGAATCTGTACGATTTTATCCGTTCGATTTTATCGGACAGATTCGTCGAAATTGTAACGGCGTAGAAAAAGAAGGAATGAAAAATAAATCTGATCGGTTTACACTGAGAAAAGGACTCGATTCATCATTAACGAATCAACAATGGGATATAGCAAAATAAATAGCGAGATATTTTTACCGAATCTCAATTGAGACTATTGGCAATTATTTACCAAATAATAAAATAAGGGCTTACAGAATTTCTTCCTCTATTTTCTACTTTTTTCGATTGATCAATATCGTTTTGGTATTAAAAAAAATACGGGAATAAACGTGATTTTGATAGATAAATAAATTTTTCGTGATAGAAATGGTTGATAAATAAATTTATCTTTGGTTTTCCATGATAATAATTTTTCAACTACGTTTTCAATAGAAGAAATTTGATTTCTTTTTTGTCCAAATGCCGTCGACGCGAGGAAAAAATTTGAAGGGCTCGTCGTTTCGTCGAATTTCACTGCGGTGGTTCATTATTGTTTTCGTTTCATTTTTCCGGTCGAGCGAAACACGAGAGAGCAACGAGGCGATTCGATAGTAGTGGCAGTAGTGGCCGGGGGAATTCGATAATTACAAAGGGCAACACGTCTCTCGCTCGATGCGAGAGGGTGATTTTCGCGAGGATGGGGCGCTCGCGAAACAGAGGTAAAAGGAAACGATGAAGACAGAGAGCGGAAGAGAGAAGGAGGATCGAACGAGCACGTAGCTCACGGGGAGCTTGATCCAAGGCCAGAGGCGAATCGCGTGAATAAATAACTATTTTGGGGTGCGTATCCATGGAGACACGAAGCTTTGCTCTCACTCCGATTCAACCGACCGCTGCAACCTCACCGACTGACTGACTGACAATGTCGCGATTGCGACCCACCGGGACAACCCTCTCGTTCACAAAACCTCCTATTTTTACATGCTTCCATATCCGTATCTCTCTTTGTTCAACTTTATTA
Source organism: Ischnus inquisitorius (assembly GCA_963924025.1). Classification (NCBI taxonomy): domain Eukaryota; kingdom Metazoa; phylum Arthropoda; class Insecta; order Hymenoptera; family Ichneumonidae; genus Ischnus; species Ischnus inquisitorius. Next base: position 12,880,993 of record OZ001250.1, read on the forward strand.
CGTAGACATTTCCCCAACGAAAACCGGTTTGTCGTAGTCGGATATACACTTTTATAAACGTTTATGATGGCTTAATAATGCCCAACGTACATTTATGTAATTCACAAACGGTTGAAACCTAATTCGATAATGCTGAAGAAAAAAAATGCAGCTCTCACAATATCTTTTCTCTATTTTCTCTTCCTTGAAAGGGTCTTTCTCTAAAGTTTAAAAAATTATGCATTCCAACCGAAAAACCAAAAATTACCAAAATTCCATAAAAATTCATAGAAATTGAGGAAAAATCCCGGAAAATAAACTGAAATATGGAAAACAGCATTAAAATTCATTGACAAAATACTCGTGCGTTTCGTCCAAGTGCGAAGAGGCCGGAAGTACTCGTCGCGCTGAGTGAGCAAAGTAGATTCGTAGGCGGGAAGTGGGAGATCGGGAGATATACCAGAGGGGTTAGAAGAATCGTCCTTCGTAGGGGCTTCGCGTCGTGCGCGTTCACCGATAATGTTCAGCGTCTATCGCATGATTTATCAAACGCATAGCTGTTATGGGGGTGACCAGCATCAGAATGACACATATATGTATACGTACGATACGCGTATAAGGGGAAGAGAGGTGACAAATTGTCGGCGAGGCTTCGGATAGAGAAAAGGAAGTGTCGGGGGAGAAACGGGGGACGAGACACCCGAAGCCTGCGGTCCAGGCTCTTGTCCTCGTCACACCTAACACGCCGCCCTTTCTCGCACTGATACACCTCTTGTGTTACCCCATAACTCGTGTATATTTCGCGAACTCCGGCTTTCAAGTTGCTGGACCGAACGAGCGAGAAGCTACAGCCGTCGGGATGCGTGCCAAGGCGCGAAGAGGGAGCAAAGGGAGACGAGGGGGTTGTTCTCGCTTAGGACATATAGCGAGTCTTCGGTTCGCGCGCGCGATCCCCGTACAAAGATATATCGCTCGGCTGAGTAGCCTGGGTACGTTGCCCGGTGTGCTACGGCGACGATACAAGCACACAAGGACGCGAAGCACCCGATGAATTCTCACATTACTCTTGTCCTCGCCAATACATCTATACACGTATATGCAAAGAATAAATAATTCACAGTGACGCAGAAGTCTCGTCGACTCGAAGCAACGACAACAATTCCGACAATAACGGTACGAGGCACCTGCCACATGTACTATAAGTAACATCAATCATCGCCTATCTACTTTGTCCTATGGGAGCTCGTGGAACGACCTAGAGGAAAGAAAAACAGAACGGGGACATAAGAAAAAAAAAACAAATTGAGCAGACACGAACGATAGACAAAGTTCGTGACTTCGGAGCATGAGAATAAGGCAAAGAGCCATTTAATAGTTAATTATTGCGACGATGTCGACGATTGGTTGCTTTTTTTCGGAATTCGATGCACGTTCAATGGAGAGTATCGGGGTCTCTTTTTTTTTTAAGGCAGCTATAGAATTCAGATCGATACTGAATAAACTAACGAAACTCTCGAGTTCGTTGAACTTTGAGCAACTTTTTTTTTTTTCTTTTTTTTTTTTAACGACACTACGTTCGATGGTACAGGAGGAATTTGTGAGTGTACCGTACGGGGCTGAGTGAGAGTGAAAGAGACGTAAAGCCTAAAGACAGGATCCACTTAAAAGCTGCCCCGTTGAGCACGTGGCCGTGCTCACCCCTCGGCCACTACAATTCGCGTGCCCTATCTTGGCCTGGTAGACCTCGAGGCTAGCCGCACCCTTCTCAACGACGCAGACGATGAAGAGGACAAGGACAAGCTCGCGCGGCTGCGGCGATACGAGGATGTCCGTGCGGTGAAGATGCGGGAACGCAACAAACGCGAAATCGTGTAAGGGGTCGGAGGAAGAAAAAAAAAAGAAAAAAGAAAAGATAAAACGAGATCGTGTCTCTCGCGGCCCGAGGGCGGTAAGACGAAGGAGAAAAGAAATTGGTACATCGTACCGGGAACAATACGAGGACTGCGTAGATGCTGTGTTGCTGATTCTAGACGGCGATCTCGCCAAGTCGCCCTTCCGGGAATACTTACATTGCCGGAAAAAAAGGCTATTCTCTACTCACTCACTCGATTGACCATCAGCCCCGAGGCTTCAATCTTTACAATTTTTTTAGGAAGAAAAGCATTTTTCCCTCGAAAAAATTTCATCAAAAAATTATAATACAATAATAGTTGTTATTATTGTATTTTTACATAACCACATCTGTTGTTAGTATGTATAAATAATCAGTCACATATTACAGTCGAACCATTTTCGGCCTTAAGAAACGAATTTGTATTTTTATTTCAAGTTCTTCACTTTTTGTAAAACTACTATTTTTGTTTTTTTTTTTCGCCGGGACTGAAGTTTCGCATGAGGACTTTCAAGCTTTCGCTTTTTTCCTGGGAAGAAAATAATAATAACAGTTTCGTCGGTTGACATTGGGATCGGCCGGGATTTCGCGGCTCTCGTTCACGCAACTAAATCGTCGCATGTCGAGAATGTCGAAAAGTCGTCGATGTTGTGCGAGGCACGTATAAAGCTGAGCTAACACGGTTGACGAAGTAAACGCCGTGTCTGATGTTTGCTACTGGCGATTCCGTCGCAGAAGAGCTTTCCGCGAGTCGGTACACACACCGGGGATCGTACGTGACGCCGGCAGAGTCACTGCGGGGGAGGGATGGCCTTGGTGGCTCTGCCCCTTGGACGAACATCCGACGGATGTGTGTATTCGTCGTCGCGAAAGAAAAAAAAAAAATAAGGAAAGCAAAACAGTTATGCACAGCAAGGACGCGGAGCGCGAGAGGGATGAGAACGAGAGATACAGAAACAGAAAGAACGAGCAAAGGGTGAAATTGGGCCGAGAGAAGCGAAGAAACGCGAGAGCCGAGGAGGGATGAGGGAGCGCGAACTCGAGATTTTTCAGACAAAGGCCATGCTGGATGAAGAGGAGACTCTCGAGTGGCCGACGCTCGCGGCATTGTTGCCCTTTACCCTTCGGTCTCGTTCGGCGCGCCCGCCGTCGTTGAACGAGCGAAAGAGAAAGAGTCCGAGACGCAGACTTCGCTCGATGCAACCCGCGAAACTACGCGTTCAACTCCTATAGACGGGGTTTTCTCTGTCCCTCGTGGTCTACGCGCGAGCCCGCCCCACGAGATCAAGAGAATAATAGAGAATAGCGGGAGAGCTTGCGCTCTCGGATAAAACACTCCGAGCGCCCGGAAACGGAAGTGCGGTCGTTTGACACTTTCCTGACAATTTCAGCCACGTGCCGCCGCTATAGTCTCCCTTAAACCCTTCGCAATTTTCGGTACGTTGCGGCTCTATTTTCGTCTTGTTTATTTCGGATAAGTTGAGTTCGTTCTCGGATTCAGAATTATTGGGATGGAAGATCACCGAATCGTCCATCTGTTCTATACCTTATTGAGGTAGTACCGCCGGCACAGTCCGGCCAATCGCGAGATTCAAAGAGAATTTCCAACACTTCTCAATGGGATATAAATTCTGAAAATCCAGCAAATGGAAGAAACTGAAAAGATTGGTTTCGCTCGTGTTGACATGAATAACATAAGAAAAATGCTGAATTGTCGGTAGGACGTCCTTGCGGTTGAGCAGGACGTTCTTAAGGCAGGGCTGGTACTCATATCCGAGTAGCCACCAGCAGCAAACTGCCACGGAATCCCCGGGCAGTAAACCTTCTTCATGCTCCCCCTCTGTCTGTTCGTCGTGTCTCACTCGTGTGCTCCGACGTTATAGTGTCGCTCCTTCAGTGCAACGGCTCAGACGAGAACGAGCGTTACGGGGCCCCATGTTGCTTAACGGGTATCCGCACGGTCATAAAACGGCATTAGCACATCCCCCATATGTCGCGAGAGAAGCGCAATTTATTTCTATGTCTCGAGGCAACGGCCGATGTGCAAGTATGAAGAACGTTTATCGACGATAAGGGACGTATAAAAAAAAACCGAAAAAAAAAACAAATTCAACGATGCAGTTGATCAAATGAGAAATCGTTGTAATTGTTTTTTCTTTTTTACATTTTTTTCAACTTGAGCGAAGTCATTATTTTGTCACGTAGACTTAAATTTTGGGAAAAAAAGAGAAGATCCTTCGATTTTGGGATCGCAGCAAACTTTCGATCTTCATCCAAATCCTCTCGCGAGAAGGACGGATAACGTGATAAGGAATGATCGAGGAAACTATCCCGAGATTGGACATCGTAAATCAACCGTGGAATATCCTTCGGGTGGGTGTGTCCCTCCCCATTGGCAAAAGGCTCATAGCCAACCTAGAGATGATAGTCGAAGAGCGTCTTTCGATTTTATCGCTCTCGAGCCTCGGCTAAAAGCCCCTCTGATGTTTAACGCGCGTGTGGGCGTTTACACGACGATGCTTTAATAAAGTCATTTACGATCTGGGCACGAGGCTCTTCTATATCGTTCGTTTTCACCGTCTACTTTTTTTCTTTAGACTACGATCAAATATCTTCGGTTAGTAATTTTATTTGATAAATTTGTGTCAGAAACTATATCGTACATCGGAGAAAGAAACAGAATAACTTAACGCGCAGTCAGAACTATTCAAAAGCACATGAAAGTAAAAAAAATTGTCCCCGATTTTTTATTTTCATTGGGAAATATGTTTTATAGAAAAACTGCTGAATTATACGTAAATTCGAGTCAGTATGTTGATTGGAAATTCGTTTTTTTTTTTAATGCAGTAGCTTTGAAAAAAAGTTCTATTTGCGAATAGAACTGTTGCGAAACGGCGACTCTGAAACCGGTAACTTGCCAACTTTTTCTCGGGGCCCGGATTGAAGTCAGCAATGACTGTAATAAAGGGTTTGAAACTTTTTTTTTATCGGCGATATAAAAAAGCCACGGACGTGATGAGGCCAAAGCGGATAAAAGAGACCGTGCGAGTTACGGGTGCAGGCCTTGTAGCCGAACGCGCAGCTTTAGCATCCCCGGCATCCTTGAAAGCAGCGGCGGTATTCTCTCGTTTCTTTTTTACACACGGCGCTGAATGGTAGGCCGAAGGAACTCTACGAGAAGAGAGCCAGAGACGGTCGTTCCTGCATCGCACCCTCGCAAACTCGTACGGGCAATCGCGCGCACCCCCCAGACCGCCAGGGTGGTCGCGCAGTAACGACACGTCGTCAGTTAATCAAGCCATTTCGCTTCTACGGGACTGGAATGAGGATTTGCCACATAGGCCCTCGGCCCTCGCCGTCCCCTTCCTCTTTCTCTACTTCTTCGTTTTCTTCGCACTTTCGTTATAGTCATCGATTTCTCTCGCGCTTACGCTACTACCGTTTCGTGCGAGAAGTAATCCAAGCGCTATTCTTGATGCATCGGCGCAATATTAAAAAAGTTTTTAACTGCTACGCTCGCATAGCATTTTTTTGCTCCATAAATGGAGCAAGAAGAAAAGGATTGAAGAATATAATTCAATTTCTTTGAAATTATTTAGACCAAGCAATTTTTTTTGGTCTAACGAAGTTTGGTTTTATGGGACTCAGAAAAAAGGTCGATCTAATCGATTTTTGCAAAGTGATGACATACGGAAAGGATTCTTTAAATCTTGGTACTCGATCGACTCGATCGCATCGAAACGACTTCCTGAAATACTCCTCAATGTTTGAAACACCTCGCAGAAATTCCTCTCATGCCCCAGCGTTGTATATTTCTCGTCATAATGTTTTTTCCCGTTCTTTCTTGCCCTCCCGAAGCGTTGTACGCATATCCATCTTAATCTCACCGAGGTGAGCCGAAGCCACGGAGATTGATTCATTATTAAACGATGGTTACTCGAGTCACGAAGTTCAAGGATTCCACAGTGTGTACGATCGTCAGACTGACCGTCTTCTCTCGTGGACGACACTGACTGAAGTTTTCGTATACTTGAACGAAGTCTGCATCAACGCTCAATGCGAACTATCGATAAATCATTCGTCAAAGAAGAACAAATTGAATAAAAAGAAAAAAATCGTATTGTGGGGAGTTTGAAGGACGAGGTCGTTAACGAGCCGTTCGAACCAGCATCGAGGGGCTCCGGCAAAGGCCATCCGAGGCTAATAACTCGCCGAAGCAAGTTCGAAAGTCGCTTCACTGAAAAAAAAAAAAAAACGAAAAAAGTACATCACGGAAGATAATCTTGTTTAGCGAGGATCTCACCCGCGCTGCTTTCGTCTCGAACTTATATATCCGCGATAGTGGATTACGACCGGTTTTGCGGGGCTTTTCTACATTTTCAATAACCTTTCGAGCAACGTTCACCCTCATTGCGTATGCGAGAGCGGCAAGTTAATGTCCGCCTTCGATGTCGGAAAGACGAGCTCTAATATCCTTTCCAGTTGACGCGTCTTACCGACCTCCGTTCACCGGACACCGTACCGATCATCGTTGCGATGTAAAATGATGATATAAACTAGTTGTCGGTTAAGCGCAAAATAAAAAGGCCATGTAAATACGACGATTTCTCTGCTTCCCGTTCGGGATCGCCGGGAATCGGCGGAAGACCCGCTACTTCAGTCGCACTGATTGACCCGATGCGATTCCTTGCATAAGACGAGTAGAAAGTGAGCGATAAAGTGGACGTTCCAAATACGCGTCTATGATCTCTGGGTTAATTGTCGTCTGGGCTTGGATTTAACGTCGGGCATCACCGATTAATGAGCCTTTCATCGCGACTGCAAATGAGACTATTTGTTTCCGGATTGGATCAAAAACTTGAAGGCAATGCTCGCGGTACGGTTGGATCAAACGTGAAATTCTGAGAGAATCCCGAACCTCTTAATGAGATAAAAATCTGAGAAATATCAGACGTATGGAAGATGACGAAAAGATTGGTTTTGCATAACAATTTTACCGAGATGTTTGAAACCCGGGATTCCGGGATTTTTCTAAACACGTATGTTTTCTTTTTTCCTTTGCAAAATCTGATAAAATGTGAATTGTTACGCAATTTTTAATGCTTCACATGTTAATAACAATATGTTATTATTATTGTGGGAAATCAATCTTTGCGGCACATTCCATATGCCCAATTTGTTCCAGATTTCTATCCTATTGAGAAGTGTTCGAAGTTCTGTTTAAAGCTAACGTTTGGCCGGACTGTGCCGCAAGAACTACCTTAATTGCTCGTCAGTCGGACCGCGCCCCGATAGAGCAAAAGCTCCGAGCGGCTTCGACGGCTTCACTCGGTCGACAGGATCGTTAAAGCCGTCAACTCAGCACAGTTTAGTCAAGTAATAAGTCGCCCGCTTGTGCTTTTGACACTCGTCGTGTTCTGACGAAACGGCTTTGGCAGAGAACGGAATACGCGAAACTATTAATCAAGCAATTGCTGAGCTGTCGATGCATATGAAAAACTATCTCAAGTAAAAAATTTTAAGCAATATGAAAAATCAATTTCGAGTATAATAAGAGATTTTTCAAAGTCTTCGTATCTATCGCGTCGCCTTTAATAGCAATAGAACCTGATAAAGTTATGCTCGTTCCTCAATAATAAAAGGAAACTTCCGATTCTATCATATTCACCCCCGTATATGGTCATCTGTCCAGACTTATTGAACAACGTTGGTAGGGATGAATGGCACGATAAAAATGTTTACACGGATCGTTCGATCCGAAAGCGAAGAGACAGTGAGTCGTCTATCGTCGCGACTGTCACTTTCTTCCGCGCCTTCCACGATTCCGACCTACAACTCGGGTCAATCGTTCCGGGTCGTTTCAAACGCGAAACGGACAATGGTTTTCTCTTGTCCTCCCCGCGCGTCTCCGAGTATTGTCATTGAAATATCTCCCGTGCGAATCCCCGGGAAGGAAGGGACCTCTGCAATTTCCGGCAGGCTAGTTTAGCCCTGAAAGATATGCCAGTTGGAGTGAACGGTACGGTGCACCCGACGAAGGGACAGGGCTCGCAACTATTCCCACCAGAGATGAAAACCAACAGAGACGAATGTCTGCGACAATTCGAACGTTGAAGTGAGAAGCCGACAAAAATGAGCGCGGATGATATTCGCGCGGGTTGCAAGCGGAGCGACGAAGCAGGTTTTCAACTCCACCCCCTCGACCCCCGATCCCCCGAGTGAACACGCCCGGAGACCCTCGTAATCCTCCCCCGACTCTGAAAGCCTCGTTTAATATTTATGATTTATTTCGGTTTAATTCGACGTGCAAACGAGAGCGGGATTTGAATTCACGAGGCTCACGCGAGAAAGACATAAACAGAGACGAGAACTTTGGGAGAGACAAAAAAAGCTCACCCCCGACGTTTCCGAATAAAATTTTCGAAACATTTCACTGAACTGCCGTCTATTCTAGGGCACTGTAAAGCGCGAAGGACAATCGACGAAATACATTTATATATATTTTTTTTTTCCTTCGAGGATAATTAATTTTTTTTAATAACAAGGTGATGAAAAGGGTAAAAAATTCTCGTAATTAAAACCCGAGTCTGGGAAAAGCGATTCATCAATTCTTTTCATTTTATATAAGACAGATCCGGTCTTGATCTTTTCTTTGAATCATACCAAAATAATGTTTATCGTTAATTTTAAGAGAACGAAAGGAGAGACATAAATTCGAGAAGTAAAGCGGCCAGACGACTGAAATTGCGGCGAGCAATAAGCTCGAAGAAATGAGCTTTTCGTGGTGCACAATATGTGCGTTTCCCTCGGCACGGGGCAAGGCGATGGGGGCATTAAGAGCTCGGTGCGTAAGACGAAAACTCGGCGAGTTCCATCTGTCAGTGTCCGAGGCTTGTTCACGCCCTTGCGAGAAACTTCTCGCCACGAAACGAGATACGGAGGCGTGTAAGACACCGTGAAAGGGAAACCGAGAACTGTGACAAGAGAGCCCGAAACTACCCAACATAATTAAGAGAAGTAGTTTCTCACACCGCCCTCAAAGCTTGTTCCATTACGCAGCTAGCGACTGGGCGCTTTATATGTTGTGTCTGGATGAAGATTCTTGCCAGTTTTGGTCAACGTCTGGATATTCGTCGACATACAACTCCGGCAAAACTCTAACCCACCGGAGGACCAAGGTGGAAAATACGCGACAATGCTCGTGTTTCTTCGTTAATTCGAAAACCACAGAAACCAGCCATTAAACTTCTCTTGCTATGTCAAGATTGAACCTTGAAAATTTTAATCGATCATTTCAATCATGAGTTATAATTATTGTTACTTATTATTATTATTAAGAAACATCATTTTCGTGGTACGAACAAATGATTATCGTGAATTAATAGGCATTGAATTATTATTTATTTCATTTGTATTTGCGTCTCTGGCGAGGGCAGTCGTGACTCACGAAAACGGCGCAATCGAATATGCCCGATCATGTTCGCGATATTAAGCACGTCAGGCGGTTTCGATTCTCTCCAGGCCAACAATAACCTGCGAAGCACCGGCGCAAATCATTAATACTGAGGAGGCAGCAATGTGGTTGTCCGTTTTATTTTAGCTGCACGCGATTAACTCATAAGGAACCTTTCTTTCCTGCTCGCGCTCGGTTTTTTTTTTGGTACGAAAACAGAAAACACGAGAACTAGAATTGAAGGTGAACGTTGCTCCGTTACGCCGCCACTGGAGGTTATCTAAATTCTACGAAGAATTATTCAAGCACTTGAACGTTCATATTTTACGGCTATTATACAATCTCGATACTTTATCTACTGGACAATATGCCCATTACCGTTGTTATTGTTGCTCTTTTTTCGTGGTAAACAAGGTCATAGTTTTCCCATGAATAATGTTTCAATAGTATTTATCCAGTCATTTTTCAAATTTATGGAACTGTAACTAATTAACATTCACGGAAACGGCGCCTTATTTCTCTTATTACTCGGCAAGCAAGCGCACATACATCATTTTTTCTTGCGTTGCATTTTCCATTTGGTTTGCAACGACTTGAACAGGCCGAAACTAGATCGCTCATCTAACAGTTCTCGTTCAGCAAGACCGGTAACTCCAAAAGAAACTTTCCGTAAGCGTCGTTGCAAAATCGTCTTCTTAACATATACGGCAAGTCACAATCTTTCTACCTATATTTGGGTCGCTCCGAGCCTTCTGTTAAAGGGAGCGACGCGGGCTATCCTAAAGTTCAGCCGCGAGATAATCACGATTCTTATCGCAAGGCAAGTGCGCAATCTTTCAGTTTGTTTCGTAGGTAAGAAATATTTAATTCTTTTTGTTCGGATTATTGATTTATCAGATATTGTTCCTTCGAGATCAATTTTTTGTTAGATAATAAACAAAATTTGTCTCTTCTTCCGATTCAAAGGATCCAGAAAATTTCGAGCTAATTTCGAGCATAATAGACGTGCGTTTTACAAGGTTCGCGGATGCATGACAATTCGCGAGTTCATAGATCCGCCGAGCGTCTCGTCATTGTTCGAGCGACAATGCGAAGCGCATACAGAGAGGGATAGCAAAGGAAGCGCGTCGCAACCCCCGTTAAAGTTCCTTCGTCACCCCAGCGAGACGCGGCATCGTTGGCGCGCGTACGTTTCGCGAAGCGTGGCGGTCCCGGCGAATTACCCCTTGTATTAACTCGGGTAATTGAGATTTATTAATACAGAGGCCGGTCGGTGGACCCCCTTCCCTTCCCAGCGCTCGTTTCCTCTTCCTATGGCCACCGTAATAATACCGACCGCTACCAGTAGCACCCCTTGTCCAGTTCAACTCACCCTGGCTCCTTCCAGCCACCGTACAACACACCACGGGGGCGGATTTTCGCGTAATAATATTATTATATTACATCCCTGCATGCCTCGCTTCCTGCCAACCACTGGAATTCTTGTAAATGGCCTTGCCGTTCGCGTTACGGCGATAAATCTTAATATAAGCGACGAAGAAGCACACCGGGGTTAATAAACAGGGCGTGAATCACCATTTTTTCATGATGTCGAATTTTTTTTTTTTTTTTAGCCTCTCCGTGCAGAAATCGCTATATATTTTCGCACATATACTTCAATTTTATGGGGCTCGTTAATCAAAGCTATCTACTTCATATTTGACTATAAGTTTATTCCTGGCGTAAATACTTAAAGAATGTCCTGAAAAATACGTTTCGGCACTAAAGAATTGAGTGGTCAGGAGAACAAATTTCCAAAATTCAGTGGAATGTTGCATTCAAACGGAGCGTTGAGGGTACCGAATAAATTTGGGGGTCGTGATTTCGTCGTGGTTCAACCAGATTCGGAGATCGTAAGTCCCGCTTAAGTTGGGACGATCTCCAGCGAGGAAAGGACAATCCCCTCGCTGATGAAAACGTGCCCCCGTGGCCGATCCGTCATCGGAACGTTTAATGAAAGTCGCGCTAGTTTCGTTGCTGCCCTCTCTCCGCTGTCGTACCGCGCGGAGAGACACGAACGATGGGCTTAAGACGCCACGAGCAGAAGCGATATTAAACCCTCGTGCGGCTTACCCTGTCACAACTTCGACCTCCCTTATCCGCGTTATCTCGCCCGCTGCTCGCTAGACTCGCGTTACGTCGACGTCTGCATTTCTGATCGGAGAGACTTTTTGCACGAGAGATCGCGACGACGAATCGATTCCGGAGAATCGAACGACTGACTTCTGGTACGAAAGTCGAACTGGCATACGTCTTTGAAATAGATGAAGGATTCCAATGAGGAGTCGAAGAAAAACGAATTTCACTATGAAAAGTAAAATGAACGATTTCTTTGAGATATTACTAATAACACATCAAAAAGTTGAATTATTAATTAATTCATTGTTCATTCAAAGATTTCGAACACTTTCCAAGCGTTTGAAATCCGTTTCGATTCCAAGAGACGAGAGTATAGAAGTTCCTGCGCCATTCGAACTGAAATAACTTCCCTTGACCCGTGTCCAAAATGGTCTTTCTCGCATCACAATCACGAAACAAATGCGTATCCATCGCAATCTCTACCTGGAAATTCTCGCTATTTCCTGCCACGTGGAAATGAATGCAGTCGTCGCTCTTGGAATTCTGGGCGTCTGTCGGCGGTTCTAATTAAGCGTACCGAGAAACGGAAAAAGAGAGGAATAGGATGAAGATCCTTGAAACTTAATTAACGGGTTATATGTGCCGGGTATGAATTGCGCCACGGCCGTGAAATTGGTTTTAATCTCGTATCTCGAAAGCCCGACGGGACCATCAACGTTCGCGCACAGCGAGCTATGAAAAATCATTACATTTTTTCGTTTTGTATTCTTTTGTAATTCAATTTTTGCGATTTTTCTTTTACAGAGGGATGGCGAGACTCTGTGCTGGGGGCCCCGCGCCGGTTATTAGTGAGCCTCGGAAGCTTCTCCAGGGACAGTTCACCGTGCCCTGTTCCGGTGAGTAATTCTCTTCCTACCATGCACAATTATAATTAAAAGCCAAACATTTTCTCGCCTTGGGGAAACGACGATTTCTCGAAGCGTTGTCTTCGCTCAAACTTCATTTGTGCAATTTTTAATATTTTTTTTCACTCGGTTATTCTACTGTCGTATCTCGTCGAGATCCGAAAGGCGATTCGAAATTTTCTCCACGTTCGGAGGCTACCTATTCCCTGTCCGCACACGTGCCACGGATATACCGAGCTCTTCCTTCTTCCATCTCGATTTTTCTTCTAATACGAAAGTTTCATAGGATCGATCGAGGCTTCGCGATATACCTCGCGGATTCTCTCCGTTACCCCAGCTGAAGTTCCTGCATCAGGTCCCAAAAGAGCGAAGCTCCCGGCGGCGTTTCGGTAACCTCCGGGCGCGACAGAACCCCGCGGGCATATCCCTCAACGGTTGAAATGTAAATCAAGCTCGACGTTAGCCGCACTCATTCCCACCCCATCCCACCCCCCGCGCCCCTTCGCGAATTTCGAATTGCCAGTCGCACGAGATCTCAACGCCTCGGGGTGAAATATGTAAATGACACGCATCGCGTCAGATACGATCTCGTTACCGTGAACGATACGCGAGGGCAACATCGCTGAGGGATGACAAGCTCGCGAAATAAAAAATATATCGAATTAGATAAACCAAATGGCCCGAGATGTATGTTTTAAAAAATCGGTATTTTTTCACGTAAGAAAATATAAACACTAAATTATGAAGTTATTTGGAAAAAAAAAAATTCATTAATAAACATGACGAGGCTCGTATTTATACATATTTTTGGATTATCCGAGATATTTTACGGTTTCTGACATTTTTCTTATATTCACCGTTACGTAATTCGTGCCTATTGTTTTAAATAATTTAATATTTCCACACTGTTTAAACTTCATGCGAATAAGTTACTCGCGCAAGAAAAAATAGATGAAATACATTCTTAAAAAATGTAATTTACGTAGCAAAAATGATCCAATTTCCTTTTCACCGTAGATTATTTTTTTTTCGTTCTTTATTTTTTATTTCTTCAATAAAGTGGGGTTTATCTAACAAATAAAAAAAGTGCTGCGCGAAATTCAAGTTTTTTGTACGAGAATGAATGGGAAGAGGAACTATATCAGTATGACACGCTTATAGCATGAACAGATAAAGAATGCGAGTGGGCGACGAGTGGGGGAGAACGAGGGTGAAGACAAGGGCGACCGAGAGACACGGAAAGGCGAAACTACCTGCGGGGAAAACTTAAAGCTCTTGACTCGATGCCCATCCCGAGGGCTTCCAATCTCTCGTTTCTTCTCGTCCCGTTCGAGTCGCCCGTAACTTTTTCTTTCTCTCGCAGATGCGAAGGGAGAGAAGCACGGAGAAGGATCGCCCGGGCTTTCCGTGTCGAGTTTCCCGCTGTGGCTTTTCCTCGCGCTTGCTCGGAATAAAAAACGTTTCTTCTTATAGCCAAACTCCCCGGACCGACCGGTGGATGCTGCACTTGCAGACTCGTACAAAGCGCGAACAATTTTTCGCGGTCTCGGCGGTACTCAGTGAGGGTGGAGAAGCGAGAATACGCGAATTGTAAAGAAAAAAAAGGAAAAAAAAAAAGAACCACCGAGCATATTCGCAAGGTAACTACTTTAATCCAAAAGTCGAACGAAAGAAGCCCGTAGTGTCGGCAATAACTCGCGAGTACACGACTTTATTCGCCAAGAAGCTATGCGTCCCTGACAGCCATAAGAAAATTACTTTTCGAAGGAGCAAAGGGTCTCTTAAAAAAAGAAAAAAAAAAAGAAAAAATGTTCGCAGCGACGCCATGGAAAATCTCGTGGGAGTGGGAAGTCTTCTTTATCCCAGAGCGTTGTCACTTCAGATATTGGTTTTATATTGGATTGTACGCATAGGGTGTAGGGCCACTCGAAGTTGATTCGAGCGCCAGATGTCTAGCTCGCTTTAAAAAGCTATCCGAAACGATTTTTCCTACACGCACGTTCTATCGGGCCTGCTACTCTTCATTCAAGGCTTCTTCGGTTGAGGCCTCGACGTTCCGCGCCTCAAATGTCAATGAAGCAATTTTAAGCACCGGTATCATCGGTTTTCGTTCCGTTTGGAGTGAAATAGACGAAAAGAAAATGGGTTAAAGTCGCCGCCGGCCTAGGGTTTCGGTTTATCGATCGGGCTCTGCCCAGGTGAACCACGCCCTCGTCGATTAATATCGCCGAGTGTTTTTGAGGTCCGATTCTGTATCTTTTTATTAAACATTTTTCCGGAATGAGACATTTTTTCATATGTTTTTTTTACAAAACACCTATCACAAAACTTTTTCATAGCGAACGATTTATTCGATCCTCTACTGTTCAAACCCGGATAAGGATAAGGTAATAAATATTCGTTAAAACGAAGGTTGAATCCGTGAAATTTCGTTCGTGATTCGCCGGGGGCGAGCGCAGCCCACGGTGCACTTTCGTTCGAACCGCGAGAAATACGTTACACTTGTGATATAGACGACTAGATGGTTGCACTGTCACGATGCTTTCATAAATTTCCCGTTATCTCGACATCCGATAGCGGCTAATTTATTTATGAAGTAACGTTATGGTGCTCTCGGCCCACTCGCCCCCTCGTCGGCAACCACCAGGAGAGAAGAAAAAAAACGTTCCGGGGTCCCGGGCCGATGCAGGGCTGTTCGCTCGAATGAGTCACGTGCCATCTGCCCCCCTGAAGGCTTCGACTCTATTATGACGGGCAACTATCTAATTTTTTGTTCGCTCTTTCGTCATCATTGCGTTACATCATCGCGGTCGAATTAGTCGCGCGTTTGCCGGATTTATAATTCGATAAGCGAGGACATTATTCAAATATTTCCGAGGAATATGTTTGAAATGGTAAAAATAGAATGAATGCAAATTGGGGGAGCGCGAGTTCGAGAGTCACTCGAAGGGGCAAAATGCCCCTTCGTGTCTGCGATCGGTCTATCGCTCCTTAATGGACTCTGGTGTACGTAGCGTGATCCCGACGAGTTCGGAACACGAGTCGGGGCTCTGTTGTTATGCCGCGTGGTTTATTCGCTCTCGTGCGTTCACGTGCGTTTTTAACGAAGGCCCTATGTAGTTTTGGTTGTGCTGCGAAGGAAGAGAAAGGGAGAGACTAGCTCGGTACAGTCAACTTACTCCACCGTCTCGCGTGCGGCAGATCCAAGCACGTTTCGTACTGACGCACTCGAGTCCTACACACTCCCGCGCGGTCTAGCTCGCTAGCCGGATCTCGAGGGTCCTTTTCCACTGCGCTCGCCGAGTCGAACGCGGAAAGACGCACCGTTGGCCTCGTCGGCTCCTCTTTCACGCTGACATTCCTCGCTAGCTCGCTCGCAACGAAAAATTTGCTTTTCATTGTCTACGATAAAAATTTCCTTACCTGAAAAAAGAAATTAGCAAATTTAGTCATATCACAGAAAACATATTAGAAGCATGATTATAATTCCTCGTTATTTGTATCCTTTTCCATCAAAAACAAAAATCGTGATCATAAAAATGGTTCGTGTAGCCTTAAAAAAATTGCAACCCGAAAGAACAAATAGTTAGATAGAAAAACCTCTTTAAAAAAAAAAAATTGCCAGCACAAATCATTAATTACCCAATCTAATTATAATATCTCATAACTTGTCATTTTTTTCAGTGTCACACTAGAAATGTGATAACAGTAAACAACCTTCTTTGTCCAGAACGAAAGTGAGATAAAAAAAAGATTGGAGTGAATGAAGGATAAAAATATGGGGATGTTTCGTTTAGTTAAGGAAGTCCATTTGCGATAATAAGCATGATCAAGGCATCGAGAAGGGGTCGATAGAACGAACGGGGAGAGTAGAGGCCGCGATCGGTGGTGTCGTCGAACGGATAGCAAACGACGAGAGAAAAGCTCGTTCGACTTCAAAGCGATTCGGAGTGTCGCTAACTAAACTCCCGGGGCTCTCTCTTCCGTCTCTCATCGTTGAATAAACTGTATCTATATACATTTATCTCGGCGAGTGCGCGTGTATAAATGTGGGGAGAAGTTTGCCTTTTCCGATCCGAGTCCATTTCGTGATTAAGTGCAAACTCGCGAAGTTGCCCGACGAGCAAATACTGCACGGTGGCACCGAGTTGTGTACAGTTATACCGGCTTACGCGCAAATAAACTCTGGCGAGCTTTAGCACACACCCTCAGCATCCGCAGGACCGCATCGTCCGCGGCGTCGGTGAGAGCATCAGCAACAGGCCTCGTCCTGATAATACTCCCACAATGTCTGCGTATACTGTACGTGATCGCCCGGAGGTACATGTATTTGCGAAAGAACGAGCATCGAACGCATTTCGCTGGCTTGCGCCGGTCGAACTCCGGCGGCCTTTCATTCGCTCGCGTTCTACGACCTCGCGATCGCGTGTACACGTCACTCTCGTTTCGTATTATCCTGGAGGAGCGCCATTCGATTGAAATCGATGCATGGCAGGCCTGGAGATGGATAGCAGGATATTCGCGACATCCTTTCACATTTTGCACTCAACCGTGGAAAATTAATGCATATTATTCGATGCTATTTCGTCAAAAGGCAGCGTAAAGCTGGTTTTATTATTTTTTTAATAATGTCGGTGGTAGAAGGTGAAAGCATTTTTCTATAGAGATAATTTGATTTCCCTTGCACTTGATCTAAGCAAAAGTTCGAAAGCACTGGAAGATCGTATCGTTTGCTACCTAATAATAAATGATTCCATCCAGGATTTTTATTTCTTCAATTTATCCTTCGGCGGTATTTCGAAAGAAAGCCACTTATTATTAATAAATGCTTGGGAATTTTTTAAAAATAATTACCAGCGACTTACAACGGGGTCGAGAGTATCTAAGTCTTTTAACTGTAAAAAAAAATAATCAATCTATTAACAAAGTACACGAAAGCGCTGAATATTTAATCTAACGGAATCGATTTAACGAACGGAGGAAAATTCGAGTGCACCGGAAGAACCTTCGCGGAGGCGATAGAAGTGAAACCCCAAGGGTTCCAAAGTCAGAAGTACGAGACTTCGAAAATAAAAGTGGAGGGTGGAGAACGAAGGAAGAGGAAATAGTAGACTTCGGTGGTATCGAGTTGCTAATGGCGCAAGTCAAGCCGTTCCATCGTGGAAGTAAGGCACGCGGCAGCCGTAAAAACGTATGCCGAGGGTAATCGAAGGGAAGGAAAAGCTCACTGCACCGCGGCAGAAAATCGAGAGAATGAAGCCAACCACCCTACGTTTTATAGTACAGTTCACTATGGAAGCATCGCTTGATATATACGTACTATAAGCAACCCTCGCTTGTTTCTACCCTTAATTGCCCCGGCGAATTACTGGCCCATTTCGAAACGAGCAGAAAATCCGAAAGAAATATTTATGTCTCAATGTCATGTTCATCCGTTTCGCCTCCGCGGCAATTACGGTTCTGCGGCTACGGAGTTCTGCGAAATAGATTGATGCTCTTGCAAACGATATTGCTACGTTTATCACGTGAACACGAGCGTTTCGCCGAGTGCAACAACGTGTCATGAGAAGATTGTTCTCTTCTCCATTAGCCTTCGCGCCGAGCGCAATGGTTAACGAGTTCTCGCATATTATTCGCTGATAGGAAAATCCTCTCGTGCAACGCGCAGTCTCCTCTCTCGACCCGACAACGAGCTGACGAGCGAATGGCTCGCTCTCTCGGATTCCGGATACGGCACAAAACGAAACAAGCGCACAATGAAAGAAACGTCCAGCGCAGCGTTTCTCGCTCTTCCCCCGGGGGGCAGAAAGGATCTGCATGTGGCGGGTTCGCTTTTGTCGAGTCCATCATTCGGTTGCATCACTCTTCGCGACTCAAGGTCCTGCTGAAATGCGTAACCATAATCATTCCGCATACAGAAGTTGCCTCGATAATTCGAGTGGAGCAGCGTCGACTTTAAGCTCGCAATATTTTGCGACAAAAGGATGTTTCTCGAATAGTTAATATATTCTACCGATGCCAAGATCGGGGATGTTAATGAACGATAAATGTCAATCTTTCTCCATTATGACTCTCGGCGAAGTAGTCGCGGAATACAGCTCTTGCGAAATGTATCTTCAGTATCTCGATACGGTGAAGATATTTCTTTTTTTGTCCGAAGAGGTGAAGAGAAAAGGCGCGAAGTAAAAGAAGGATGATGAATAATTGTGTTGGTTATCTGGAGCGTGGCGCAATACTTGAATCCTCTTTGTTCGAATGGAGTCGAAGAGAAACGATCCTCGACGTCTCCGCACCTTCGTTCCATTAATTATTATTCATAACGTAACGTGTGGCAGGTACACACGTAAGAGCCATAAGCGAATTATCGCATGGAGAAGTGTAACTCTTTGGTCGATCTCGAAACTCGCTTGCGTGGGCAACTTTTTTTTTAATCTATCGTCAAATAATATCGATAAGTAGGAAGATAATTTGTAATTTTAACTGAAATGCGTTGAATATTGCCAATGAGAATTTTTTCGAACGAGTTTAATTAATGAAAATATGCAACGGAATTTTTCTGAGAAAGAGTTAGAGGAATTAAGTTCTATTTTCCGATCGACTAACGATCGTCACAAATCCATCGAGACGTCGTTCCCAACCGCGTGTCTCTGCATACATTGAGAAACGTAATAGCCAAAGGGACAGGAAGGGTGTGAGAAGGTTTACTAAGTGGGCGAGAGACGAGAGTTAATTACAGACGCGGTGATGAGAAATAGCTCATCGCCGGCAAACGCTTCAATCTCTCTGTCTCTCTGTGCACACCTTCGCTCATAAGTCGCCCAGACCTTCGATATACAGATATGCAGATGATTCGGGTTACATTACCGCAAAGATACTCAGACAATCGAAACGTATCGTGTTAATGTATTTAAGATGCTACTACAAAATAATGATACGCCGAAAGCCCAAGAATGTTATTTAAAAATATCTTTTAAAAATCAGGTTAGTTTTGGCTTTTTTTTATAATACAGTGATCCTCCTTTCACAGCCATATTTTTTTAAACTTTGGTCAGAACAATTTTTCTGAAGAATTTGTTCAAATAGAATTTTTAGGAATTCGCCATATGTATTTTTCAAATCGAAAAACGTTTACGGAAAACAATCACAATTTCTAGCTGGTTTTACTTTAGATCATCATAAAAAACATTGACGTTTTTTCATGCTCATCTCTCGATGGAAATCGAGAAGAAGAGATTCGGTAGTAATTAAATTGTATTGAAAAATCGGGGCATCGATTGCATGTTCGAGAAGCATTATTTACGAATTCTGTAAAACAATTGATCAAAACATGAATATTTTAATAATAAAATGTACGGCTCGTCAAGCATAAACTGTACGTGAATACGATGATAGAAAAACGATAACGACGAGAGAAAATTGAACTCTCCGGTTTCTCTCATTAAAACATTTAATTAACAAACTCGATACCTATCAAGGGCGACTTGTTTCATAATACGGTACGTGCGCTTCGTAATTTCAGTAATTCGCATTGGTGCATCGAGTCACGGATCCGTTTTTCTTTTAAGTAACCGGACTGCAAGATTCTGATCCGCACTTGTATTTTATCGAGAACTTCCGTGAAGGAGAGTGAGATTTTTGTGCACGATGAGACAGTGAAAGAGTCGAGTATCTCTCGGCACGCGGCGGGGTCAAGTTCTCGGTCGGTCTCATTAGAAACGCGAGGCGGAAATTCAGTAAGCGACACGGGAGCGTGTGAGACAGAGAGAGAAAGAGAGTTATTCGCATGCATGAAGTGAGGGGAATCCCCTGATTTTCGAGCACGAAGCCACGGGGAAGGTTCTCGCTGTAGAGAGAGCCGGGCTCTCCAATTACTCGAGCGTGCGCGGGTGTAGTCGCGCGCGATTCTCGCGTGCGATTATCCCTTGCGTGGACGGACCGGGGTATTTTTTTCTTTTTTTTTCTTTCACCCTCGTACGAAAGTCCTGTGTGACGGCGGAGCTGTGGCAGGATCCTCACCCTTCATGGCCGAAACTCCCTCAAGCCTTCCCTGCGCTCACGTTGTACAGTGCCAAGCCCCGTGCAGAAAGGCAAAGAGAGTTCGCACGCGACCGAACACAGCCTCTACTATCCGGGAGTCACCGTAGGTAACCCTCCCCGCGTACCTCACGCGAAAATCTACCCGCGTAATTGCTTCGCGTCAGTGAACATCGACGTCTGTTTACCAATTTGTCGAGTAGGTGGGTCGGCATTTTTTTTTTATAACGGGTTACTAACTCCGCGCGAAGCGAGCTCCCTAATCGAATTAAATCTATATTCGAAACGCGCGAATAAAAAAAATAAACGTTGGAGAACAGAATATTTATTTTTCAACGAAAGGCCGAATGTTTTTGTAATTGAAAAAAAAATCAAAGCTGAAAGGTAGAACTCGCGAAAACATTTTTTCGAATTTTCGTTCATTCAATTCTCATTTGCCGAGACTGTGTCGCTAAACCTTTTAAAAAAGACCCTCGAGTGCCGGAGCGCGAGTCTTTGTAGCGCGTTCGGCGAGAAGCCGAGAGAGAAGAAGAAGAAAAAAAAACGTTATTTTCCATCCCCAAAGGATGGATTCGACGCGAAAACGGCATTCCAAGGCTGAGGGACTCTCGATCTTGTAGAACGGCGACGGAAACGAGGAGAGTATACTCCCGTGGGAATGCTCTGCGCTATAACAGCGCGGAAGCGAGAGAAAGAGACTCTCTCCTCGTAGGGCTAAGCCGGTTATACGGAATGAAAAAGAAATCGAATCAAGCTTCGGCACAAACGATCCTGACGAGTCTCTAAACTTTTCGAGAAACGAAAACATTTCCTCACCCGCCGCTCTGTACTATATGGAATTTTTTCCTGCTCCGGAATCTTCGCTGCAAGACCGGCTAAAAATGAGTCTGATTTGGTTCTCTAATTAAGAGTTAGCCGCGAAAATTCGTACGGCCACGCGAGGATTGTTCGCGAGGTCGTAAACGTGAAACTTTCGCAGCAACAACAATCTGTAGTAATCGTTAGGAAGAATGCGACGATCATTTCTGTCGGGTTTTTACGCACTGCGAGACAAAGGTTTTTGAGGGGGGGGTTTTAAAGGGGGGTGGGGTTTGTTGGGCGCCACAGTGGAACGACGAGAAGAGAGACCAAGGGACTTCTTATCGATGCAAAACAGGACGGAGGGTCGTAGCAATTAAGAGATAACAAGGTTTCCCCCCTCGGCGCCCCTCCAATTAGTAACACCCCTGGCCCACCCTCCCTTTGCGGCACTCTCTGTATACTCTGTGTTATACTCTCTGTGTACTCTGCTGGAGGCTCGTCTAGCCCAGCGTTACGAACGAGTGGAGGCGAGATCGAATATATTTGTATGTATCTTTACGCGTGTGCTCGAGCCACCCGCCCAAATATCAAAACGCCCTTTTACACTTAATTTCCTTCAACCTTCCGCGGTCCGAATTTCCGCTGGACGCCAGGCTATCAATTATCAGCTCCGATCGCCACGAGCTTTCCTCTTCTTTGTTCTTATCTATCGAATACTAGCTCGGAAGCAGTTCGGGGACGTACAATACAATATTTCGAAACCTAGAAACTCTTCGCTCGCCGACAACCAATTAATATCAAGGTTTCAATTTTTTAAAGATTATCTTTAAGATAAATTTTCCTATAACAAGACACGGGGCCAAGAATTTCGGGATTCGTTCTCTAATAATTGATGCGCTAGTCGAGATCCTCGGCGATCTTCACTCGATATTGTCGCGGTTTCTCCTTAATTCCGACGAGTGATTGCGAGAAGTCCTAAATTTGGTACAGCCTCATCAATAGTACGCTCTCGATATTAATATTTGATCATTTGCAACGTGGAACGACTCGATTTGCGATGTTAAAGGCTTGAGCTACGATGCTCGGACGTTTTCGGCTGACGCGTTGCTCCGAAAACGTTGTAACGCCTCGACACAGTCTATAGAGAGTTCGGATGAAGGCGGGAAAGAGCGACAGCGATGGATGTATAGGTCGAGGATCAACCCCCGCGTTTTCTCGCCGGCGTGTAACCACCGAACAAGCCGAACTACCCTCTGTTTGCACAGCTCCCAACAATCCACGGATATAATACATCTCTCTCTGCGCTCCTACCCTTTCCTTTTGAAATATTTTATGCGGATGTATGTATAGGATATTGTCGTGCTCGAATGTTTGCACACCATCGCGCAGATAACCGCTGAGAATCATCGCGTTAAATCACGAGGCGACGGTGTAACGATGAGAAATACACGTTTATAGGGTTGTTCTTTGAATTTAAAATAATTGAGGAGTTTATTGTCATTGTTTATCACGCTCGGAACTAACAGAAAAAAGTTCCTTTCATTAGTAATGTTCAGCTTGAATAAAAAAAAAAATTCCTCCATCTAATTCGTAAATTTCAGTCACGCTACAAACTAGTAAAAAATGCAATTTTTTTTTTCAAATTAATGGATGATGTACTCGGCTACGTGAAAAACTCGGCGGTCAGATTTCAGGTCACCATAAAAAAATGGTCTGCATTGTTTTTTTTTCAATCTTCCACTTTTGCGCTGGAACTTGCACAGCTACCAGTTTTTGCAGAGTCTACAAATTTCATTTATTATCCTGTGAAAGGTATAAAAAATGAGGTTTCAAAGCTCCACTGACCACTGTAGCTCGAGCATTTTTTCTCGTTGAGTCTAACGCTGTTCCATTCCTCGATCCAATACATATTTACACGGAATCCTCGATAGAAAGGAAAAAATACTGTTTTTTGAGCATCAACGATTTCTAATGATTTCAAAAATTTGAAAGCACTGCGGTGCCGTAAATATGAAATCGGCAAATCTTGGCCGTACTTGGAATCTTCTTTTTTCTTTTACGAATAATTCAAGAGACGACAGCAGCAGGGTTAGTGAGGGTTGAATATCGACTTTGACCACGAGTCTCGTGCTTGCGAAAAGTAGAACAAACAGATGTCGAGGGCTTGTCGTGCAACGAGGTCAGGGGGTCGACAATGTTGCCGTGACGTTATTACCGAGAAACCTCTGTGAATTCGAACGGGGCTGCGCGAAACTATTAATTCGCCGACAATGTATCGTTGAGCAAGAAAAAATTAATCATGCAGCATAGCGAAAAAAAAAAAATTATTTCTTTCGAACCACAATTTTGACCGCGACTCTCTTGTATTCCGAAGAGTCGCACGATGGAAAATATTTGCCACCGTAGTAACGCACCGTTTGGCGGAGAATCGATGAATAAGTATTTCACGTTTAGCCGAATCCTTTGCGCCGTTGAAGGAGGAACTTGCAAAACGCGAAGATAGAAATTGACGAGGGGAACGGGCGACGGTAAAGGATATGTTTGTGTGATTCCAACAGCTGCGTTGTCGAAACGAGGCGCGACGAACTCCCTCCGTTCACCCTCGCGAGAATAGAGGAACTCGAGTGGAGCATAGTTTTTTTTTCGTGGTTCTTCGTCAAGAGGCTTTTGACATTGACCCGTAAAAGCTCACGGGGCAGTTGACAAACACGATAACAGTGCTTCTTGCAAAATCCTGCTAATCTTTTTAGTTTTTTATAAATGTTAAACCGCGTAAATGTCTTCAAAATCAAGTAAGACCGAGAGAGTGAGCAGCGATTCAGCGGGAACACAAGTCGAACAACGAAATTGTAGCGATTATTTCGAATTCGGTAGATCCGAACGGAGCAAACGAGCTCACTCGGATCGTCAAGCCACGCCGTCCGGCGAATTATTGACACAGGAGAGGAACCCCGAGCCCTTTTGGCTTGTACCAGCGAACAAACGAGGGTGTCTCGTCGAAGCCGAGCCATTCGCGACACGCTTCAACCGTATTTGCACACTGAGGGAAACATCGTCAATGTTTCGACAGCCAATGAATTAATTACGAAATTCAATAAAGCCGCAGCGTCTGTTTCTAGGAAAATAGCCAAGAGCTTTGGGTCTAGATTCTTTGATAGCACAGAAAAGCAAACTACAAATCCACATATGTTGATATTGTAGCAAAAAGAATTCCCTAAAATATTCATTTTTTATTAGCGATTCCTTTCTCGACACAATTTTTCTTGAAGGACTAAAAAAATGTTGCACGGCATTGAAAAACCATCGATTACGATCGAGCGAAGGGATTCGAGATCCGTGGAAGCGGATAACCCAGGCTCGAGGATAGTAAAGCCCCCTGGGCTTGAGCGTGCCAGGTCGTTAGTATCGAGTACGATCGGTGCATATCAATGAGTTTCGGCATGCCGCGGGTCCTTTTATGCGCCGCTACTACACAGGACCATAGTACAGTTACGTTCCGCCGATAAAAGGGTGTGTATATCCATGTGTATCCGTATGCGTGTCGGGAGAGCCTGGCAAAAACCTCCTGGGAATCCGGCCACCCGCTACAGTCAAGACGGAACGGAATTGTCCTGGGTTACTGCAGGGGTTGTTGTTGTTCTCTCGCTCGTTCGCTCGACTATTCGGGGGATTGAACTGACTCATGGCGTCCATGATAATCGAACTCGTTACCTCTCCCGCCTGCAAAGGATTCGTTTTCGTGTCTAGAATCGCGATCGGCACGATCATTCCCTATAATTCTTTCCTCTGTCGCTCTTTCGTCGAATCTCACTTGAAATTTATATGCCCAATCTCATAAACTCGTCGAATTTGAACTTTCTCAAAGATGCTGTATTAACAAGAAAGTGCAACGGGCACCAAGTACGTTCAGCCAAAGGTACAAAAATGGATTTTCCCAAAGCTCGAATGCCCCGCAAACTCGCCGGGGAAACCAATTACGAAGCTCGAAATTTCTTTACACGTTGAAATTCTTCGTGTGGAACTTTTCGTGAAGAAGGAAAAGAAATTCAAGTTTCTTCCATTTCCATCGAAAAGCGGAGACGAATGGATGGAATTCACGGAGGCAAAAGGATTGCTGAGAATTCTGCGCAAGTTAAATGACGTCTTTTTGAGAAAAGGATATGTTCCCGCTGACTGGATTCCGCGTTACAATTCTCCAGGAAAGTTGAATACGAGGTAAACTTTGAACTAGCGAGTTTATCCGTGCAGTCAAATCGAACCTCTGATGCGGGATGAGAATCTTTTCGTTGCAACCTCTTTTATTTGCTTGATCCACAAGTCGACGGGTTCGGGTCTCTTTACCGGCAAAAGGAGTAAGATGCGCGTGGAACGGAGTCTATTAGAGACAACAGTCGAAAGGCACGAGAGGACGAACGATGATTTTATAACCGGAAATAGACGCTAACCTCGATGGTCCGAGGTAGCGGAGTCTGAAGAAGGACGAGGGTCAGTGATACAGTCCTGCATGCGCGAGCCGTAGAGTTGATCTTGTTAAGGTTCGGCTCCGCGAAAGGGGATTTCTGATCAACGAACCGTGCTCCGCCCGTGGGGCTATCGTTCGCGCTTGCCGTTCTCTTCCTGCATCCAACTCAATCGGTCCACGCTTCGTCTCGCGATTGATTCTTTATCCTACAAACCAACCCAGGCCCAATACTTCCAAGTCCAAACTTCGTCGCAACGAAGTTTCGTCAACTTCGCCAAAAACGCAGAACAAGCTAAATAAAATTTGTAAAAAATAAAGGTATCAATTTTTGTTCAATAGAAAGACGAGCCTCTACCGAGTCTCCCGGTACCGAATCTCGAGGCGACGATGCAGAAGTACCTGGCCCAGGTCGAGGCGATATCACCGAGTCATTTGGATCGATGTCGAACCCTCGTTAGAGCCTTTCTCGCCGGACCGGGTCCGAAGCTGCAACAACATCTACTCGAGCGCAGGCAGAAGATGACCAACTGGGTAAGTTCAGTCCCTAATCCTCGCTCTAAGGAACTAATGCTCGAAGTTCGTAACGACCAAGGATACACACAGTGGTCATCCCTTAGGATTCGCGTAAATGAGACTAATGGACTATCGATGCCAGGAATCTCTTAAGGCAAACAGGCATTAAATATTCAGAGTAAAAAAACGCTGCGAGAGGTGCGCGTTGTGTGTATCGTATAACCGGGGAAGACACGAAAGTGAGAGCTCGATGGGACTGCGGATGTCGTCTCTTTTCAGCTAAGTGGCACGACACCATTTTCGTTTCAGCCCCTACTTTCGTTCCTTCTCGCCTCCAGAGACTTTATACCAGTTGGCATATATAACGCGTGCCGGCTATGCTACCAAGTACCTTTATACCTAAAAAACACTGTTGCTATGGCTCTATATATACACATATGTGTGCTGCGTATATGTACGTAACGAAAGTTGTGTATACACGTAACTGCGCTCTATAGAGTTTCGTCGTTCAACGTGACTTTTGCGATCCGGCACGAATGGCAGCCTACCCTAGTCCCTCGGGATCTGTCCTATGCGCCGGGCCCGTACGTACACCCGGGCTACGGGAAGACCCTCCATACGTTGAGCCCATCCAAACCACCCAGTCTGGTCGTCTTCATCCCCCTCGTCCCTCTGTGCCACCTTCTCTCGAGCCTACTCCTCCCCCTTGCCGTAACACATAAATAAATAAATAAATGGATTTACGGCGGGTATGCCAGCCGAGCTCGAAACTCTCGACGATGCGCCCGATGCCTCTCCGCAGGCCTGAGGGAAAGTGAGACAGAAGCGGAGAAAAAAATTTCAGGAGGGTCGCGAGCTCGAAGTTCTCGGCAAAGAAAAAACGGAAAATCGAATGCTTTATTCTTTCTCTTCTTTTTTCGTTGTTTTTTTATGGGTTTTTGCTTATTTATTTTGTTCTACTCTGAGCATACAAGATATTTGAGCTTTGTCAAATAAATGGATAAGATAAAAAATTCGACAAAACATATAAATATGTTTGTCGAGCCTTGTTTTTTCGTTTTGTTTCGTCGCACTTTTTATTTCGCCTGTGTTAAGGGTGTTTGTCGATGGATATACAGTATTAGGTTGTTACGCGGATTCATCAATCGACGTCTCCGCGCCGTTTGGATGGTGTGAGAGAGGAAAAAAAAAGAGGAACGGACAGAAAAAAGTCGTGAGATCGACTAGGGGGTGGACGAAATTCGTAGGACTCTCTCGTCGTCTCGTCGCCGATCTGTGTAGCGAAGGGAAAATTGCTTCTCGCACGACTCAGGGGTGGTACTGATTTCCTTGGAGGTTGCGAAACGACGGAATAACGATTGGCGTGCGAGAATGTATTTTCCTTTTTTTTTTTTCGATACTGTATATCGGCCAAATCGAAATGTCGAGTGGCGATTGTGCGCCACGATTATGGCGTGGGAGAGAAGACTCGGAAAGGAGCTCCAAAGCCGACAATATCGAACGTGCGAAGAGTTTTCGTCCATTTCGCATTGTGCGAATGATATATTAAAAAATATTTTCGATATATTTTCCGCAATCATTTAATTATTGTGCGAACCATGAATGAAGGATTATACCAAAGCGCAACGAATTTTCAACATATCGCGAAATCTGCCGAGCGAGCAACCCGACGTGCCTCGCACAAAGTTGCGGCGAGCGCGTTGATCCACTCATTTAGCGAAAGTTAGTCCAATTTCGCTGGAACTCGCTGGCCCGTAATTGACTGCAAATAAACTGTAACTCACTGCGGTTCCAGGTTGCAAGAACTGTCGAAAACTGTTCCAAATATTCATTAAACCAGAAAAATAAAATAAAACGTATTGTTTTTTGAAAACGGATCATTTGCATTTTCATCTTGATTCGTGCATATATTATTTTTTTCCACGAATTTCCGCGGTCCGCGGTTTTCCATCATTTTGATCGACGGGTGTTGGAAAATGCTTTTCGGTGAACTAGTGCCCTCGGGGCACCAAAGCCGCGAGCGTTAATTCGTTCGCTTGTTAATTCCAATTGAATTTCGTTCTGGACAGAAACGTAGTCGGCGAGCGCAACGATATTAAGGGAAAGAGAAACGATGGATGAAGAGACAGAGAGGTAGAATCATCTCTCTCTCTCGGAAAGAGGGGTTGATAACGGCGGACCGGCAAGGATGAATAATGGAAGTCTCAATGAAATTTTACAGTTCGCCGCGGGGTACCGTAATATTAGCTTACCCGCCACCCACAGAGCGACGGCATAAAACCTACACCACCTCCTCACTCTCCACACTCTCTGCCTCACTCTCTCTCTCTCTCTTGGCGTTGTGGCTTCACAACGTGGGTTATTCGCACCACCCAAAAACTGCGAGAAGTTCATTCGGTAAGCCCTCCTACCACATGGCTCTCTTTTTATAACGCAAAGGGGCTGTTCGATTCGAGGTGTCCCACAAGCGCGCCGGAAAGCATATGCAGCCACGTGGATTCGCAGACTCCGACACAGTTGACATAATATTCGTCGTTCGCCGACCGACGAGAGGAGAAAGAACTATAAAAACCAAGTATCGCGCAAAAAAATCGAACAACATACCGTAAGATAATATTGTAATTACAACTTGCACCGTAATTCGCGCACTTAGCGCTGAGTGTATTCCGCTCCATGTATCATTGAAAAAAACTAATCGGATTCCGAAGCAAAAAAATCATGCAAGTGAGATTTGCATATCGCTTCCGCACATTGTTTTTCTCGTTAACAATCAATTTTTTCTTACCCACAGAGATGGCTTTGTAAACGACGTTAAGTCAATCCTAAACACGATCTAAAGAAATACAGATAAAAAATAACTTGCATTACGGGTAAAATATTGATTTTCCCACAAAAAGAAAAAGAAACCACAGTAAGTCGGATTCAAACGTTAGGGCTTGTGAAGGTGAGTTCGATAGCCCGAGGTCATTCTACGCGCCAAAGATAGAATTTCGGTATCAGAAACAAAGGACAAAGAAGTAAAAATATAAATGCGCGGTTTGTCGGTATAACGTTCGGAGGGGTAGTTTCGTCGGTGCCCTTTCTATTTCTGTGAGTCTCGGTAGTTAGTGAACAAGGGGGAAAAAATAGAAACATAAAAGAAAGGGGGGAGGAAAAGAACGCCACGCGATAAGAGAGCAAGGAGGAAAAGAAGAAGGCCTGGCCGTTCAATTTATCCCTACGGGCAACACACGCTTCCTGGCTGGAAAAATACGCGCGACGCACGAGGCGGTTAACGGGTGAGAAGGTGGCGGGGTGGATCGGTGCCCGTTTTGTGAGCTGGCCGGTTGAGTTTGCGAAGAGGAATAGGGAGAATGTGTATGTGCGCGGGTGGCACAGAACCGTGGCAATAAACATTTATGGGCGCGGGAACGGGCTTGGCTACGGCTTACGTACACCTTGTCGCCTCCCCGTAAACGCACGGGCTTACAACGACGCCTCTCGGATTTTCCTCGCTTCGTCTCCGAGCATTTCTCTCCCTCTCATTTTTTTTCTCTTTTTTTCACTGCCTAGTACACATCAACGAGCGTTCTAAAGCGCGCTATACAGGAATTTCTTGCACAAGACTTTGTAGTGCTGTTCTACGAAAGCTCGAGCTCTTCGTTTGCAGCCCCTGCTATCGAGAGAGAGCGAGACAGAGCTCGAGACACGCACCCCGGAAACCCGAGCGAGTGGAAACGCACACCCCTTTCAAAGGCACAGCCGTATCGACGAGGTCTCGTATTCTCGGGAGATATGAACGCCTGTTTGTGCTTCGCGATTGGCGTAAAATAGAAAAAAGTAATTCTCGCCGTTCCTTCATCCAATTGACCGACGCTCCTATCGGCGAGCTCTGCATCGAAGATTATTCTTTGAGCAATATTTTCATGCAACGATAATAACGATGAAAAATAAGAATATCAGAGATGAGTTATTATGGATTGCCAGAGGCAATAAAATAACGCGACTACACAAGTAGATGGGATAGGATACTTTCTTTTTCCTTGGACCAGAGCTATAACGAAGGCTCGGAAACAGAACGGCGCGATTCAACGTTCGAAACGACGCGAGATACGCTCTTGCGTTTCTTAACAATCCCGATGATAACAAACGAAGAAATGGCTTTGATATCTTTAATAGTAATTACGGTGAGTCGCAACCCTCGGATTGCCGAACGAGCGTGTTGCTTCTCGCGATCGTAAAGATTCTTCTTTTTTCTGCCCCTTTTACTATCGCCACTCCGGTGTAATTAGAATTTTATTCGCGGTCGTTTAATCCTCGGGTTTAATCCACTTGGGCATTGGCGAAAGTTGGCGAACGCTGCGTGTTTCGAGGGTTCATTTTCATTTTGTTATTACGTTGATTTATTGATATAGTAAATTTTGGAAAATTGAAAATCAAAATGTAGAAAATATTTTTAAATGTACTCGGATGTCTTTTTTTTATCTACTATTATTAATTGAGTGAAACGCCCGAGAATTCGTTCATCGTTGCGGGGTTTCGTTTCGTCATCATTTTTCTCGCTATTCCGCCGCGAAGTTGTCGAAGATTTTTCGTCGAAAACGCTAAGCGTGATATCCCGCACCGTCGTTGTTTCTTACAACTTCGTGGGATTCGCCAAATTGACTTCCTTCGCGGTGTCGAGGGAATCCGTCGCGCGAGTTTTTCGTTTTCTCTCACCAGCGCGGTAGCCCCGGCGTCGGAGGCCTTGCGAGGAACGACGAGAGTTGCGAGTGAGGAAAATGAGAAAGAGAAAACGCGGCGAGAGAGGCCGAAGGCGAGTGCCTAATCCCATAACGAAAAGGAAAGCGCTTATGCGAGCCGAGAGACTCCGTTCCCCTCTGCGAGACGATGAGAGAGAATGGAACAGGGAGTGAGCTGAAAGTCCCGGAAACCCGAGAACGAAACGCGAGAGAGGAACGGCGAAGCGCCGGGGAAGGAAAAGAGGGAGAGGCCCAGGCAAGCACGCTCGGGCTCTGGCCACAGAGAATGGAAAGCTTCGTGCCGGGTCCGTAACTTTTCTCTCTATTCCCTCGGGACCGAAGAAGAAACGACAGGGAAGAACAGGATAGAGTGGCCGAGGGGTTGAAACGTGTATATATACATGTATATAATGTATATAACTCTGTTCCCTATGGCCGGGGTTTCTCGTCTTTCCAGCCTCTATTTGCACGCAAAACGAGAAGAGTAAACCAACGCAAGTTATCCAAGCTCGTGTGTGCACCTGTAGAATAAAATCGGGCTTTGTTAAAAATTTATCTCATTATCGGTCTTGACAATCGTGAACTGAGTTTTGTTTTTTTTTGTCATACATAGTCTGGATTTATCTGTATTCTGTTAGTCGCAAAGAAAAGGTGGTAATGAGACGGAAGCTTTCGGCGAAAATCGATAGCCTTGCCAAGAGAGCCTTCAATGTTCTCTTTTCTTTTTCGTTTTTCGCTTATTTTATCCGTTTTCACAGGATCCCTTTTTTTAAGGCGAGAAAGCCGAGAGCCCTTTGTCAAGGCTGGTCTCTTTAACGCCCTCGAACGCTTCACTTTGGACAGCCGTGGCGGCGTTTAGGTTTTCTATCGGCGTCAGATCTTTTCGTCCCCGGGCCGATAAAGGACCGGAGCAAATTGCGAGCGAGCGAAACGAGAGGATGAAAGAGAAGGACATGAAACATACCGATCCCGAGACTCGAATGCGCTGCTATCGTTGAAAATAATGATTAACGATAGTTCATCGACGAATTAGAAACGCAGAAATCGTCCGACGAAAGGGATCTGAATTTTGTCCCGACGAAACAGCGAATAGGAAATGCTTGAGAGGAAAGAAGAAAAAACTGAAAAGTTTGAACGATTTCCAATTATTAATAAAAGGCTGGTCGGAAAAGTTTGTTCGCGAAGTTTAAGCCGAAGAGGAGGAAGGAAGTTCACGCAGACGGAGAGGTAATTACCGCAGAGAGTATTCCCAAGAGGAAACGGTATTGCGAGAGAACGCGGGCAGCGTCTCCGCTTCGCTTCGAGACACGTTCTCGTTGCTCTCATCGTATTTCTCGGCGTCGCCTCGGTCGCATCAAACGAATCTCCGAAACGGAATTATTGCCACCGAATCCACGCGGCTTCGGGACGCAAGACTCTCGGCAGAGAAATCTTTGATGTCGGGGGATGTAATCGTATTCTCGCGGCGCGCTCGAACCGCGAAACGCGGAATCTTCTTATTGCTCACTTCGAAAATCAACGAACGGTACGATAAAAATTTTAAACAGCTATAAGAAAAAATATTGAGGTAACAAAATTAATATAGAGAATGAATCAGAAACAAATAAGGAACGATAAAAATGAGATACAAGTTGAATCGATTCTTACAAATACAATATGTATCGTTTTTCTCTGAATTGATATTTATTTAATGTTAAGAATTTGCAGGCGATACCGTCGAAACGAAAGTGATAAGATACTTCAACGAGAAAAATTACATACGATCAATAAAATGTCTTCCTGAAGCCGCAATAAAAAATGTCGATACTTGAAGTTTGAATCAGCGATGCAAAAAAATTCAGATAAAAACCTTTCGTGAAACCTTGCCATAGGCTTATCTACCCTATTATAAAAGATAACAAAAAAACAAAAGCTAGATTCCTCACTAAGGTTATCTGAGAATTTCCCCACGAGGATTCCGGTTTTTTTTTCCAGACCCCGTGTCCTTCTAATCTCGGCAATTTAAATGTTTGTCCCCGTCGAAGGGGTATACGGCGACGAGTGGGAGGAGGAAGAACAAGGGAGAAGGGAGGATCGTTGCGTATCGGTCGCGGGTGCGTGTAGAGCCGCGGGTAATCCCCTGTTGAAACAGGGCTAAGCCCTCTGGATTGTCTGTGGTATTGCGCGCTGATACGACCGGGGAGAAGAACGGAAGGGCTGCCGTTGCGACCCGACGAGTCGAGGCTCGCCCTCTTTCGCACACGATAGTTCTGCGGTACACACCGTGCAATCCTGTGCTTTATCACAGTTTTGTCTCTCTTTCCCAACGGCAAACCTCGTTTAGCTTTCCTCCGAGCTGCCGCCGCTTGTCGTTCGTTTGTTCTGTGCAGTGTTCGTCCCGCTCTACACACCCGCGATACAGCGTAGAAGACCGCTTCGCAGATTCCACCCCGAAAGACCGAAGCTTTCGTTGCGGCGCGACGAGCAAGGCGTGCCATGAAAAGACCTGCTCCACAGAGAGAATGCTCCTTTCTCGCCGTTATCCCGTGAGGATTGACGCGAAGCTTCCGACCCGTGTACGCGAGCCAAGCTAATACTTCACCATGTACACCGGGACGATTCGTACGTCTCGCATGTTTCGTCGTTTATACCGAAATTGGCCAATACCCGACCGATCGATGCGATCGTTCGCGGTAACTATACCCCCGGGGAAACCGGTGACCGGAGCCAATTTCACCACGGGGATACTCTCTTCCTCGATTGCTTATATAAGCGAAGAGAAAAAATTGCAGGTTCACTCAAACTCCACCCCCTCGGACGATAAACGAACGAGCAATTTTGAGGAAAAAAAAAAAAAACAAAATGATTCTCATGAGAGGAAATTTGATACGAGAGAAAACGAGTTCCGGCTGCAACAATCTCTTTTACGAGAAACGACCGTACGAGCTAAGGAGTTAAAATATTGACGAGTTCGTAAAAGCGAAAAAGTGCTTGGTTATGAAAATAAAAATTAACTAGTTTATAGCAGTTGCGGAAAAAATTGATAATTGGATAGAATTCAACTGAGAAAAGCCATTAAAACTCGCTAATTTATTCATCATTATTTTTTATCGACTTTTTTATTTTGTAATTGCGCTAGAAGCGAAGGATAACGGAAAACCTGAGTGATATCGTGAATATTAAACAACGATGAAGAAAATTTCCAATAAAATGCCTGTTGCTAAAATGAAAATTGATAATGCGATCGAATTGGACTGGAATGCCATTAAAATTATGAAACTCATACTCATGAATATTTCTCCGTTTTAATGATTATAAAAAATTATTTAAATCAATTGTGACAGAAGGAGATTATGGAATATGAGAACGGTAACAAAAAAGCCCCCAATAGACTACAATATACGATACGAAATTTATCAGATCAACAACTTTTCGTGAAACATTGTCAGGTTTCTCGGCGTGAAGATGAAGTCGAAGCATTAACGATTTTTGCAAGAGCGAAGAGTTTCTCGCTTATCCCAATAAAAATTAAGTATTTTACATCGGTTAAAAAAAATTGATAATCAGATAAAAACCCGCAACAACAAGCCATTAAAACTTGTTACTGAACTCACCAGTATTCGCCATCGCCTTTTTCTTATTTTCGAAGTTATATTGAAGTAAAAAAAAAAAAAAAGTGATAATAGGTCTGAAGCTCGCGATGAAGAGAAAACACCGTCTTAGGTCAGGGACGCGAAGAGGGTTCTCGCTCTTTGAATCTAACCCCACAGCGCGCGGGGGCGGTTCGAAGGGATGCTCGTATCTCCTCTGATATTCCAGAGGCACTTAGGAAGCCAAATATTTACGATGTCTTCGCAGTGGCGGGTGGGGCATTCGAAAAACAAAGAGGAAGTTGAGAACGCGAGGTAAAATAGACGGCGCGGAAGATGAGGAGAGAAGCTGAGGATATCGCGACGGTGAGTGAGGGGTTTCCTCGTCGCCGCGGCCCTCAACCCGCTGGATTAACCTTTAATTCTATCCGTGCCCCCTCCCCCTTGGCTCGACAAGCCGCAGCCACCCGCACGACACGTTCGCGTCGTTGAAGCCTGCGAGAGGCGAACACGAGACTCTCAACCGCGCACAGCCTCGCTTCTCGTGTTATACATATAAATATACGGCGAAGCGTATCCCGAGGCAAGCCGCACGTGAAAATTCGTTCCGGCTTCGAAGCCGAAACGTCGCCCGGCTCAGCGGAGCGGGGGGTTGCGAGGAAAATCAAATTTTACCTACGCAAGTCAATTAAAATAACGAGGAAAATTCTATCGGCGGTAGTCGTTTCATCGAAAATACTGCTTCATTATAGATATTTTTTTTCCCCTGTAAAAAATCAAATTGTTAGATTTTTCTCGGGTTGGGGAAAAAAAATGGTTCAACGACGAATCGTGATTTAATTGCCGTGAGACAGAGGCGTGATTAACGCTCCAACAACCGCGGGGTTAATAAGGAAACGAATTGTTTTCGTCGTAAAACCCGTATTATCATAATGCGCGCGAATTCTTCGCGCCTCCAGACGAGAATAGCGTTATTATTGTAATGCACTCTCACGTGGGTAACACGTGTCCTCGAGTTCGCAATTCTCGACATAATTTCGTTTCACAATGCGGCACGGTTCTTGTGAAAAAAAAGCGTCTCGCTTCGATATCTTGCTCGCGCTTGTGCGCGAGAGCCGATTCGCGGAACGAAGATATTAAGATGCACGGCGGCGGAGGCAACGCGGGCGTTATTGCGAATGAATGAGCACAGCGGAGTTTAAAGATCGATCGTAATTACGAGAGAAGAAGCTACGAGCGAATCCTTCGCTTCGTCTAGTCCACAGAAGGGTTACATAGCGTGTATGCGTGTGAAACGTGATCGGAGCCGACGATTATGATAGCGCGATCGCGCAATCTACTGTACTCGAGGCTCGAGTTACTCTCCTCTAGGCTCTCTCGCCTGTACTACGCGCTGATTAATCCACGCTGTGGGATGTGCGTCTTGAGAACACACTATTCAGGACGCGCAAGTGCGAACGATAAAATTTCATTAAAGTCGACGAATATCGACCACGGGAGAACAATGCATCGCGAAGAATTTCTTTTTCGTTGCCTTTCCTTTTCGTACTTTCATTTTTTTTTTATCGCCACTTTTTAGCCCCATTTTCTAACACTTCTGTCCGTGCTTTTTGAAGCGGAGAAAGTCACTTTTTCTCTGGTATATATCTCCAAAGGCAGCGATGCGAGCCGAACGAGAGATTCATCACGTATTTCGAAGACTTTTCAATGGAATGAAAAACTGAACAAAATCGGGGACATAGGCGCTAAGAATATTGATTTTGCATAGTAATAATATCAAAATATTATTAACAAATTAATGAAAGAAAAAAGTGTTCAAAAAACTATCCAAAAATCTCACTCTTTTTTCAAATCAGTACAATTGGTTGATTTTTTCAATATTTGGTTCTTCTTCAGACAAAATGAACGAATGAAAACACGATTTCAAATAATTAGACGAAACTGAAAATTCATATCGATCCAGAATAATTGAAAAATATTTTTATTTGAAAAAAAATTACGTGTCAAATGATTCGTCGAACAATTTTCATTCATTAATTTGTTGATAACTCTGATACTATTATCATTCGATCATTTCAGCCCCTTCTAGATGCTTAATTTTTCAAAGATTCTTGTTCCTTCGGGCTCATGACGACGAAGAAACTATCGAGCGACTCAGCGCCAAAACGTTTCGCGAATACACGAAAATAGATGGCAAGACCCGTACGTTGAGTCGCCGCGGTCGAAGATAGAAGAAGAAATGGAGAATGAAGGATTCACGAGTTAAGAACGCGTTTGGATTTTTAGCTGAGAAAGCAGCTGGCACGGAATCGTCCTCACAGTGCAGAGTCGCGCAGTTGTGGTCGTTCGAGTCTCCGTGTATATTTTTACGGTTTACACACACGTGAGGTAGGTATGTACCCCTCGAGAGTACCTCGGTGTGCAACCGCCGCGCGCGCCAGGTCAAGTGGATCGATGCTGCAGGTTTACTCTACCTACGGCGGCGTTCTCCTTCGCGCGCCACCGTATAGATATATCGCGACGATCAACTCTCTTCCCCCCTGCCGGAAAACTCGCTAGACTCTCTTCTGAAGCGACAGTCTACATGACCCAAGTACACGTATATATACATGTTTATATATAGATATACAAGCTCGAGTAAACTTTGTTTACCCGATGGATACTGCCGTACATACACTAAACTTGACTGCGGCGGTTGCGGATTTAACTGCCGAAGCTGAATCGCCGTAGTCTCACAGTGTTAGCGAGTGCATCGACGTTGCTACTTTGAATTTCCGTAAACTCGACGGTAACGGCGACTCGTGAAAAAAATACGACTTCGTAACAATCGTTCCGAGAATGTGCATTGTGCGCGCGGCAACAAATCCACACCTGCTTCGTTACAGCGGCAACATGTAGATTCTCTGGATTGGTAACAACGAATTAAAAATACTGTGGATTCCCGATCGGCGAAATTTCCATTTGCATTCAGATTCGAGGAACGCGTTAATCAGATTCGGCAGAATCGAACGCCGAGCTCGCAATTTATTGGAGGAAGCAATGCGAGAACTCAAAAGGGATTATTCTCAATTATATTTTAATGCTCTCGAAAAATGTATTTCGAGACGGAAATTAAATAGCTTTAAATGAAAATATAATAATATTTCGTATATATTTCATATACACCAATAAATATAGACCCTGTATAAACATTTGTCGGTTTTGGTAATAAAATTATCAATATTCGAGAAATCTATCGACTATATATTTTTAGTGAAAATCGTTACGATTCTGTTTCCAAAACGCGGAATTGATGCTGATAAGTATATATTTTCATGCGCAAGAATAAAATTTCTAAAATAAAAACGGATTATTTTCTCTCAAAAAATTTACTCGGATTAAAAAAACCGAACTTTTGCTGATGAGAATATATTTTCATCTACAAAAATAAGATACCCGAATGAGAGCGTACTTCTTGTCGGAAAAAATATATTCTCACGTGAAAAAGTTTCATTTTGGTTGTGTCTGCTATTAAAAAAAAATAATAAATATTTTCCGTACGGGCTTCTATCTCGATGAAAGAAGAGACTCACGTTTCTCGGAGCGAATAAAAAAATTGAGTATGCCGGGATGGGAAAGAGTAGCGTGCAGAGCAACCGGCGTT
Source organism: Ischnus inquisitorius (assembly GCA_963924025.1). Lineage (NCBI taxonomy): Eukaryota > Metazoa > Arthropoda > Insecta > Hymenoptera > Ichneumonidae > Ischnus > Ischnus inquisitorius. Next base: position 12,919,082 of record OZ001250.1, read on the forward strand.
CTTTCACAGTCGGAAGGTGCGAAGGTGTATTGTAGGTGATGGTCCTCCTGCAAGCCGAGAGGGTTCAACGAGGTGCGCAGAATCCGGGGTAACGATTGCAGGAGCAGCTCCCTCGGGCCTATACATATACATATAGATATATAGCGGAGGGTAGCAGCCCGCTAGTCGGCGGAGTCGACGTCCACACACAGGTGAGGCGTTACGAAGCTGCTGCTTGCTGGGCGCCTAACCGTTGTCCAAGATCTGGGTCACCGAGCGAGACGACCTCGTCGTCGCTCGAAGGCCGGACCTACGACGCTGAGGTTACGACCCACTTGAAGGCACATCTTCCCTCGTACTACCCCGTTCGATTTTTCTCCGGTCTATCGATCCGAGTCCAACCACCGAATAAGCTTCTTCGCATCGCGGTCGTTAAAATTTCACGCGAAAGAAGAAGACGAAAAAAAGCTTGAGAAAGAAACCGGAGGAAACGAACGAGTCGAGAACTTATTACCGAATCCATTGATCGCAATATGAAATCGTTGAAATATGAAAAACACGAACGGTATATTTCTGGCGAGATCACGCGAGACGGGCCAAAGTTATAATTCGAAATGCGGCGGAACCGCGGAATCGATTGGCCGAACGAGGGACAGGCGAAAACTTGATGAAGCAAATTTCGTGAAATGAATATTTTGTATTTCGAACAAATGGTCATTCGCGCTACCAACGTTACTTGGAGAAATTGGGACATGCGAAAGTCGAAAGACTCGATATTGAATATGTATCCGAAGTGTTTAGATACGAGATATCGGTATGAATTATGTCCAACTATAATTGTGGAGAGGCAGGACGGCAAATCGGTTTATAATTATAGACCGCCAGCGACGAGGCCGGACTTGACCTCCGACTTCGACCAAAAGCTTAAATTGCCGATCGCGTGTTACCGAACGACGACGTCGTCACGATCTTCCCACATATACTTTATACCTACTATGTGTACATACTTTTTTTTTACTCGTTTATTTTTATACCAGACTTTTATCGCCCATTGTACCACGCGAAATATTTGTTATCAAATATTATGGTGTGACCCCTTTTCTTCTACCGGTTCGTCGAAACGACGTCGAAGAAGTACGTTACGCGGTTCTTTCGCCGTCGCGGATCGAACTCTCCGACTTTTCCAACTCACCGGGCTGCCGCCGAAGGCGTTTCAGTTGGTCTCTAGCTTCAAGCTCGCGCTTCGCTGGAGTCGAGCGAGCAACAAAACGCTTACTATCAAATTTCTTTGTGAAAATTATAGCAAGCGTTCAAGATGCAGATGTCGATCGAACGAATTTCTGAAAAGTTTTGCAATGGTGAATTATTTATTTAGGTTTTTTTTTTTTCACCATTGCGGCGGAGAATTTGACTTCCGCGAGCGGTGAACTTTCATTTTATGTAGTTTTGTACGAATTCTGTAGAATTTCCGAGACAATCCTGGAATGTTTTCGATGGCGAATAGCATATTTAATTATTTTTTGTAATTCAAGCGAAGAATTTATTGGAACAAGCGACGGAATGTGTTATTTTTCAATCTTTTGAAATCCTGCGAATTGTTCTCACAACCAATCGTTTATTCCATATTTTTTTTGCAATTACCTGGTATACGTGGGATGGTTTTTTTTTTTTAATTTCGTCCGTACCCTGGCGAGAGTCGTATCGAGTCACGGGAATACAATAGGCAATCCATTTTCTCTGTACGAGTGTCACGAGGCGGATGGAGTTTGCAGGACATACGAGCGCATGAGGTATCGAGTTTCCCCGGTAGTTCAACGCGATACTTCATTAGCCCCGTGGGTTCGAAATCGTGGGGTAGCCGAAGAGGGTTCACAGAACGTACGGCGCGTGGGTCAAGCTCGGTCTACGGACGCGCGGCGAAATTATTCTCTGCTTCCTACGCATGTAGAATTTGGCTTCGCTCTCGTAACCGAACGAGTCGGTGCATCCCTCTACGTGTTACCATACCAATTAATTGTTTATTAAGAAAAAATTAGCTCAATTAGCGCACAACTCAATTTTCGTCACTAATCCACGTAAGCAAATTTATAAAACGTCCGTCGAGAGTTACGGCGCGATGGAAAATCAAGTAAATTCAATTCGTCACTAATCTACATAAGCTAATTTATAAAACGTCCGTCGAGAGTTGCGACGCGATGGAAAATCAAGTGAATTGAATTATATTGTTATGTAGTGAAAAGTCATCAGAGTCTTGTTAACCAAATTAACTATAGTTCCCAACAACGTTATAGCTTTCGGGTAAAATAAGTTTTTTTTTTTCTGGAATCCTCTTGAAATCTAGGAAAATTTCATGACTTTAATGAAAAACTAGCCAACTTTTTTCGGTAAAAAAATTACAATACTCGCACTTCGATGAGGTACAGAATATTCCTATGCACCGTTCGACGCCGAAAGCTTTTATAAATGGAGAGTTGATTACCAAAGGTCTGCTTTGGCGAACAATTATGTGTATTGCGCGTATTCCATTGAGCTTTCTCTATGGTGATCGAGGAAACAGTTCAATAGGTACGATTCGTGAAAGCGGGTGAGAATATAGATGTGTGAGAGAAGAGCACGCATCGGTACATGCGAAGAGTAACCGGACGTTTCAACCAACCCCCTAGGATGGGCTTCTCGTTCTATCTCTTCTCGCAAACCCCAATGTTTGGTATACATGTGTATGTATAACACGTATGTGTATAAAATGTATATATACACGCATGCAGGAGAACATCGGCGTGCTCTGCCGTGTTTGCAGGGGTCGATAAGGCCGCGTTTGCGCCGACGTATAGCGAGAAAGGTAGATAACGACGAGGCGAAAGGTGCGACGAGGAACGGAAGAGGAATACCTGGGCGCATCAGCTATTGATGAGAAAAAGCGCCGCTAACAATGAAATTCATTACACAGGCGTTAGAAGATCCAAAGGATCGAAAAGCATTAAAAAAAAGTGATATACGAGAGTCGAAAAATGGACATGTAAGAATTTTAATATTTACTTCATGTTAACCAATTACTGAGACAAACAACGAAATTAAAAAACGACAATCTTAATTATGGCAACTCTCAAAAATTCGTTGAAAACTGTCGACGAATTTCGAGATAAATACATAAAATAAACATAAAATTCTCCGTCACAAGATTTTTTATTGCGACTCGACATTTATTTGTATACTTTTCTTCACGATCAGATATTTTTCTATTGGTTCTATTTCTTTTTTATAGTTCATTCGGCGCAGGTATATTCTAATTTTGTGACTTTTTTTACTCGAGCCGCGGATGAGGATAAAAAAATCGAAGGGCGAGCCGCGGCACAGTGAGTTCGATGGAAAGTAGCGTGGTGTTCGGAAAGCGTGGAGGACTGTTGAAATCTCCGTAACCTGACACCGGGTGCGCGATAGACGCACGCGAGTTTGGCGAACGGGGTTGATGTCTCCCGCAAGTATGAGGGGGATGTTTCGCTGTACGTATCACAAGTACTTGCTCTCTGCCATAGGATCCGATGTTTCGCAGTTTCGTCTATCCGTAACATCGAGCTTAAACTTTCGTTGCACGATGAACATACGTTGCAATGGGTTTTTCGGGACGGAGAATATGGGGCGTAGAAAAATAGAATATGCACCGCGCCCGTCGAAAACGAGGAGTTTTCCTTCGGGAAGTATCGATATCGTTGGCTCGTAAAGCGCCGAACTTACGCGCTCCGGGCAGCCGCGCGGAGTATCTATGCGGATAACGTCCTCGGTGCGCTCGTCCCGTAAACCCTGGATCTCATCATCGTCGGACGAGGGCGAACGGGGAAGCCGCGGTAAAGCGAACCGAGGGTTGTTAGACGCCGTGTTATTACAGAAGCCGAAGAGAACCGCAGCGACGATACATTTCGAAGGCGCTGGGAGAAAAGCAGCTGCAACGAGCCGCTGATTCCTGATGCTCGGGCAACGATGGCTATTCTCTCGCATGACTCGTCACCATTAACAATCATTTTTTCTTTTTATTCCCCTTCGCGAATGAAATAGAATTCTCCAGACAAAGCAGGCTCGAATTATGGCTTTCGACGAGTATCGATAAAAAATGAATGTATTTTTATTATTGATGAATTTTTGAAGATTCTTGAAATACGATACTGACGAGATTTATCGAATCGAACTAAGTCTCGTTAATCATGCTTTTAATAAGCCGAAACTATCTTACTGATTTAATTATTTTTTTATATCGAGCAATTGAGAAACTTGGTGTCTTCTCGATACATGGAGATCAATTTGACAAACATTCCGTTTCCATTCAATCTGTATATATAATCCATAAATTCAATCTGTTCGGAGTTCATATCAAATTAATTTTGTTCACAGATTCTCGAAGATTCTCGACAACCCGAGAAAATAAGATTCTTAAATATATTCTTCTGTAATCTAAAACGAGTCCATCGATTTTTTTTTTTCTTCACATTGAGTGTTGCGTCTCTGAGGACGTCAGAACGTACCATTGAGTAACGAGAAAACATTCCGTAGACCAATCAGACGGGAAGATGGTTTCGATAAAAATTCTTCCGCAAGAAAATCGCCATAATATTTTCCGACGTGAGATTTCATTCGATCTATTCGTAATTGAATTTCTGTTACTATCATATCTCATCTTGAAGTAATCTTGTGTTACAGTTCGTGCTTCTTTACGAAAGTAGGTATCGCGAGTACAGTCGGACGTATGCGTTTGTATTTGAAAGCGTGTGTGTTGGGGTATAAGAGGGTCGAAAGTTCGCGGTTGAACCTAAGCCGCGTTGAAATTAGCCTCGTCACCGCCATCCGTCATGTGCGATGGGGAAAACGTGCTCGCGTGTGCGTGTGTGTTTGTGCGTGCGAGCGCAAGCGAGGGAAGATGGAACGACAACGACGACGAAACGAGGAATTGACGAGAGAGAAACGAAATTGTGTATAGCGCGTATCCATGGGCTCGATGGAATCCCGGACGAACGAGCTAGCTGGTAACCGAATCCTCGTCAAATTATTCGATTATCTCCGAGGATACCGAACCGAGCAAATTCGTTCCACGTCACCCCCTCTCGCTCTCTCGTAGCAATAATTAATAACGTGGATACACGGACGGCACAGGGTTTATAGCGCTTCGAATGTTACATCGACGCTGAGAACACTCCGCGTGTTTCCCATCTCGGGTTTTCCTCTCGTCCCGCTACAACCCCGTTGCATTCGATCGGCGTGCATCGGGCGATAAACTTCGTGATTGATAAATTATCATACAAAATCGTTCCGGACGTTCGCCTGTATTTGCGTAAATTGCAAATGGGCGCGTCGACGAATTGTGAAGCGTTGAATTATCTCATATGTATCTATTCATATATTTATTTAAAAAAATTATATATGCTACTAAAATATCGTTTAATCATTATTGAATGTTTTTTTATATTTTTGTACACGGTTCAACGAAAAATACGGAAACGGAAATGCAGTAAATCGTATTGTTCGATCGATTAGCAGCAGGTTTGTTTCTTCGGAATGGAGACAATGGCAAAAATCGCCGAGAGCCTTCGTTCGCTTTGAAGCAACGTCTCGAAGCTATTAGTCACGGTTTTGTTAGTTAATGGAGGCGATATAGCGGATGTGGCTTATGGGTAAAAACCACGAGCGACGGCAATTAATGTAGCGGTTTGTGCACGACGACCGAAGCGTTTTCATTATATTTGATAGCGCCGCGGCACATTCGCGAACAATAATTTATGACTTCCCAACCACGGATCATCGTTACAAATTTTTGCACAATTTGAGAACGATTTTTATTTGCACATCGGTAAACGCAACGACGACGAGTTGCGCATCATTCACGCATATCGCTACGAACCATTGACTTTGTATGCTGCATTTTTTTGTCGGCGTTGCGACATGCTTATTATGTTTCCATTTCTATATCAGTTAGGAATGACCTCCCACGATAAAAATTAATTCAACAATTTTGATCAATATTAATCGAGTCGATTTTTCAGTGAAAATTTCAACGAAATTTTCAATGATGGATAAATTATTATTATTGTATATTTATTCATATTTATCATAGAAAATCATCATATATCAATGAATAAATTAATTACAATTATAAGAGTCTGTTTTCATCATCGCTAGAGGCTTCACTGAAGCGAATCGATACCGGATCTACCTGCAGAACTATAGACGAATCACTGACTTATTCTCTCTCCCGCCGTTCTCGAACACACTGCCGATGGTACGATACCTCTAAATCACGTATAAAGCCTCGCGAGCCACGAGACTGCAGGCACGATCGAAAATGATTAATTTCACGTTCCTCGTCATTCCCCCTCGATCATCAACGGACACTATCAATTACCGACGATTACAACGACGCGTGTATCCAATCGAATTGTCACGGACGATCCATAAATAAATGATTATCCTGGCCGAACGTCCGAAATGTCTGTAATTCGTGAAATTACCGTCTGGATCCGTTCGCAACGTTACGCCATTCTTCGATCTATTACTTCACAACTATCTTCGAAATTATCTATCTTCCCTCGCGACTGTCGGAACTTTCTATAGCGTAGCTTTCATGCAAATCTTCGGATATGCGCGCGGAACGATAAAGTTATCGCATCCCGCGTCTCCATAATCCGCACCGTGAGGTTCGCCGTTCCGTTTCGTGTAACTACCCGGTTCGCCTTGTCCCGAAATCTCAAGTGCAGTTGTGCACATCGCGCTTTTTAACGCGATCTCTCGATTCGATCGAGTTATCCGAGAACAACACACACGGGAGATGCTGCTCGCCGGTGCAACATAATTACGCCATTAACGTTAGTGGATGCTGCGCATTAAGAGATTGCATCGTTTCTCGTCGAGACTGCGAGAAAAAAAGGCCGCGGTATTACCTCATCGCTCTGGGAGAGCTCGAACGTCTCCGTATCGCGAGTCTCGAGGATCTTCTCAATGCGATTCTTCGACGCGCTCGTTAAGGTATTACTAGCGGTACAGTCCGGCTAAACGCGATTATCAAAGAAAATTTCGAGGGCTTATCCATCGGATAAAAGTCTGAAAGAAATCAGACGTACGATGGGTGCTGAAAAGAGTCATTCCACACAATAATAATACCAAAATGTTATTGACAAATTGATGAAAGAAAAAATATTCCCCTGATCAACCGGCAAACCAACTGTCTTTTCAAATGGAATTAATTTCTTCATTGTTCCGAATAAGCATGGACTTTTTTTCAGAATTCTACCGAATTATTTGAAATCGCGTTTTCATCCATTCATTCTGTTTAGAAATCACAATTTCAACTAATTACACGGGATTCCAAAAAAATTCGTACGTTTTGAGAAGAAATGACAAATTATTTTTATTCGACAAAAGAGTTTAGTTGCCGGGTGATTCGCTGAACAATTTTTATTACTTGATGACATTTTTTTATCGTTCCTATGAAAAATTAATCTTTTTCTTTCATATGGTTTCGTTCAGATTTTCATCACATTGAGAGGTGCAAGAAATTCTTTCTGAATCTCACGTTTGGCCGAACTGTACCGCTAGTGCTACTGGAATACGGTTCCTACGATACCTAGCTTATTTCGTTCGATTGAAGCATTTTGTTTCTCGGTCAAATATAATTCTCCCCTCTGACTGACAATGCGGATCCGAAGTTGCAGGGTAAAAAATTTTAATGAGGGTGTCTGGTATTTTTTTAGTTAATTTTTTTTTTCGAGTCTTTGAGCGAATGCGCGGAGGTTTCCCTATGCATTTGATCCTGTTCATGAGATACGAGGAGCCGTCGCTTGACGCGAGCACCTCTTCGCGTTGATCTACGGGTCGCCTCTGTATTTTATCTTATACATATATACGTATGTATTCGATCTCCTCCTCTCTCGCCGAACCGTGACGAAACCCGAGAAGAGATGTAGAACCGCACCGACAGATATGCACCGAGCGAGAATCAACGGTGTCTGGCCGAGGTTCCCGCGCAAAGGCAACCGCGGCTCCGCGCTCGCGGTTACATTCTATGGGTAATCCACATTACGCGAGGGACGCCCCGGTTGATGTATCGCTCACGTGACACGAAAATATAATCATTACGATCCCCGAGCACCGCGAGGGCTTGATACGAACACGAGATTGGGAAATGTATATGCAAAGGTTTCAATTTGCGGAAGAGAAATTTCAACTTTGAGTTAATTCTGTATTACTGTATTAAATTGATAAAAACCGCGGAATTCTCGGACGAACGATCGCGGAAGTTACGCGTCATTGCGTTGCGTTGCTTCGTGTCGAGATGATTATGGTAGTTTTCCTACAAAAAAAATGTTCTTCAAATTCAATCATCGACGGAAATAATTTTATAGAAATAAAAATAACTAATCGGTAATAATTTTTTCAAGACTTTTGTCATGTTCTTGTGATTGAATCGCGTCAAAATAATGCGATCGATAATCAATTACAGATTTGAATTCAATGCGCTGCACTCGCCGCGGATATATAATATCGTCGTCATCCCGTTTATCGTAACCTTCCCCCCTCTCCTCCCTCTTCCCTCCCCCCGAGCAATCTCATTATTCCAAGCAAAAGTTTCATTCAACGGGCTCTCCTTCGTGGCGATTTAATTGATATTTATTTCGCGGCTCGCGCACAGAATTTTAATGCATTCGCGGCAGTCGAGTATCCGCGTGGGACTGCTATATGCGTATGCCGAAGTTAGAGCACAAAGTTTGCGCAATGAAATTTCTCGCCTGTGCGAAGAAACAATTCGCCGCTGCAGTCGACGAATTGTTTTCCTGTCTCACGTTCAGCGCAACGTCTAGATTGTCAACCCGTTGCCAATGTTACTGAGCGCATAAATTATCTTTTATTTCTTATTTTTCCCTCAAGCGACGCGCGAGCAAATTTCGAGTTCAATCGCCTTAGAAATGTCGGAAAAAACACTGACGAGAAATAATACATTTCTAAGAAAATGAAAAATAATTTTTATGTTTCATGTAAAAGTTCAAGCTCTTAAAAATATTTTCTTAACATAATAAAAAAAAAATGTTGAATGGTTTTCTGTTATCTCGTTTTCCGCGGTAAAGCGAAGCGAATCGCGACATTTTTGAGGACTCCAACGAAGTATTAAATATGCGTATTGCGTTTCGCACGCGGCAGAGAGTGGCAAAGCCATCGACGATTGTGCGGCCGCATTTACGTAATTTACGTGCACGCGGAGGAAAGCGTTGTAGGATGTGAACAATGTGCTCATCCAGGCTCGATACTCGTCAGGCTCCGGCGATGGAAAGGCTTCGACGTTACATACACGTGACCCGGACTGTCTATTATCGATTCGGTCGCCGATCGTCAATTCGAGAACGCGGCAACGCTAACCCTCATTCGGGATTCCCAAGTATATTCCGCGCTCATCGTCGCGATTATTATTATTTCTTGGCTACGAGATTGCGTCCGTGGCTCCTCGATAGCATCGCGCTGTGACACGGACGGTAGTTGAAGAAACGAGCAATTTGGCAAATTCTACAGGCGAGAGCCAATGGCAGCGCCCGTGTCGCGCGTTAACCTTTTCTTTAATTACCGACGCAAGTTTCACCGACAATTTCGTATACATAATTGTTCTCTGTCCATAATCGGGTAGACGTTCGTAAAAAAAACTACATTCACCAAATGTTTTCAACAATTTTGTTGTTTCTTATGGTCGTGCATAATTGGCTCGACACGTTTCTCGCATTAGACTATTGCGAAATTGTTCTCGAGTATCAATTAGCGCGGCTCGTCAATACCGATAATTAATTACTCGAAACCGAGCGAAAGACAGGGGTCGATCGAGGCTGCGGCTCAATTCGCAAAACGATCGAGACTGAAAAAAATTAATTTCCGGTGTGAAAACCTCTGATCCGCGATGAGTTAATGGGTTTCTAAAAAAATTCGGCACTCGACAAATTTAGCTGCAATTTTCGAGATTTTCGAAATCGTTTCCATTTTTTTGTATTTTGAAAAAAAATGAGAACTCTTTATTCCATTTTTCATCGCTCTCCGAAATTCCCAACGGAACCCTGAGCCGTGCAAAAACCGAAGATATACTTAGTTAACACAGCGCCGATCGAGCCGTGCAAAGAGCCTGAAACGTCCGCGTCCGCCGAGGAACACCGACCTGAGCATTATCCGCGTATATATTTTTATAAGTACTTACCTATATATACGCCGAGAGAGGTTTTTTTTCGCTGGACGCGAGCCTAATAATGAGTAACATCGATTGGCGGGCGCTCGGACTGGAAGGAAAAAAAAAAATTCTCGTAAAAGATTCATGCGAGACGACGACGACGGGGGCGACGAGTACGGATCCGAGTCGAGTGACCCAGATCGATATAGTCTCGGTAAAAAAAAAAGGAGAGCGTACCACTTCCCTCGTAGTTCGAGCTCGCCGTGCGCGCACACACACGTACACACTTTTAGCACAGCACTGAAACCCCTCGCTCTCGTGCACCGACGTGTTTATCATAATCCGGAAGTGTATATTTACGCGAACTACTCTAAGAAATTCTATTTCTGATGCTATTGTATATACGTCGCGAATCGCGGGAGATAGGAAAAAAAAACTCATCGCGGCACACACTGAACTCGCGATGATATACCTCTGCGGCCGCGGTACCTATCATTACAGATGTCAACACTTTGAAAAACTCTTTGAAAACTTTTGACACACTGTCTGGCACCTACTGCCCGTACTCCGCGCGATCGATTAACCGACGGGAATAGCGAGATAAAAAAAAACAATGCGAAAAATATCGCGGGGGGCGACGCCATTTTTGTTCGCGGCGTTGGCGCCAAATACCGGCTTCTTTGTTCGCGAGATTTATACGTTTGTTTGCACCGACCGCGAGCCGCATATCTATAATTATTATCGCGATTCTGTCGACGAAATGCAAATTAGAGACGCGAATGAGCTTCGCTAAACATTTTTGTGCGATTGATTGCAAACGACGCGAGAAAACCGGCGAAAACATAACCGCGTAAGGCGCCACCGATCAACCGATGACGGCGTGCAACGCCTAACTGACCTTCGTTAGGAGAGCGAGAGAGACATTAAGCCTCGAAGCGGCGCGTCACGTGGGAAAATAACTTTGATAGGGCAGTCGACAGTTTACGCGCTAGTCGCATAATCACGAAATATTATAATCGTCGGGTTAACGAGTCGTACTTGCGAAATGCGAGAATATGAATCTTCATTTATTTTACGACGTGGCGATGATAATCAGCGAAAAACGTTTAGTTTCGCGCCGAGATCGTCGACCAAGTGTCGAGAACGTGTCGGAACGCGCGCGAGAGACTCGACGGTTTACGGGCCAGCCGCAACATCGTAAGGTGTAATAACAACAGAAGTAATCTTGTTAACTAATCGTACTTATGAAAAACCTCGGAAGTGCATCTTTCGTAACGGTAATCGGCGCTTTCTTTTCTTTTTCGCGAATCGTTGCACGAGTAAAAAAATCGAAGCTACGACGGCTATTTGTGAGATTTTCCAACGAGCCTCTTATTAGCGTCGTGAAACGAGCAGTGCGAGGAAAACATTCCCCGCCCGTCCCCCTCATCGAGGCTCGAAATAATACAGGAAGACGAGTAAACAGTCTGACCTTCAGTAACCGCAACTCGCCTGCCTTTGTCTTTCCGCGAGACGGCCGGGAGCCCTTTGTCTATACCTCTCGCGCGGCGTGCTGTAAATCATGCGCTCGTAACTTCGTTTCACCGTCGTGAGTCTTAGATCCGAAGACGTTTTCGTACGCGCGACAGGAACGACGCATGAATATATCTCCGGCCGAGAGTCGGTAACGCGAGCCAACGGCGTCTGCTCTCTCGGCGAAGAGTTTCGCGCACGTGCTAAAGTGAATAAACACGGAGGAGAAAAAAAAATAATCGTCGTGACTCTCCGCGTAACTCGCGCGGTGAAAGCGATGCTTTGTACGAGAGATCGTTCTCGCACGTTGGAAAAACCGTGCCGAGTGGAACAAGGACGACAGCGCGGAATGCACCGAAGTCGAATTCAGACAAACATGTCGCGATGAACATTTTTGTCATCCTTCTTTTTTTGTCGCTCGCAACGAAAAAGCCTTGCGGTGAGAACTTTTCGTCCGAACTCGGATACTCCGGTCAACAGGGATAGGTAAGACCCATTGTCTTTCCGAAATTGACTCCTTCGCTTATCACATTCGCGAGCGCGAAAACGTTGCGAAATTATTTCCACAGCGCTGTTATTGTTCTCACGCCTTTCTACCAATTTCGCGCGATCTATTTCGATGCCCACCAGAGAAACTGTGAGTTGTAAAAAATAATGACTAAGAAGTTTTTAATTAACGAAGAATGTTACTGACAAATTTTCAGGCGAGCGATGAATTTGAAGCAGCGCAATTTATCAAGGAATATTCGTCGTTTCGTTCGAAGAGCGAAAGCTCTTTTCGAGTTAAACTTTAAACTCGGTAAACGCGCGAGCGTCGCGCAGCACGCGGCTTACGCATCATTAAATAAGGATTAGGTGTGTGTACCGAGCGATCAGCCAGCCGCCTCGGCGTAATTTTCATTGCGAATTCGCCGCTCGACTTTCGGCGTTGAAGCAACGCTTCAAAAGTGTCGGCGAGAATATTTTCCTAACGACGTGATGGATATCGCGAGAATGAAATTTACGGACACGTGGATTGATTGAAGGCAACGAGCGATATTGAATATTTCGCGATCTCGACGTTTACGATTTTCCCTGCGGCGTACGTTTCTCGGACAGGTGGGAGATGCGAGTTATTCGCGAATTAATTGAACTGTCAATAATAATTAGAGCGTTCGTTCTGCGTCGCCGTCGGAACGGAACTGCCCGTTCAACTGACCCCGGGCAATTATGAAAAGGCGCGATACGGATACGCCGTAACTACTCTATTGTAATGCAAACTGAATATGTGATTAGCCGACTAACGAATCAATTTGTCATGTTTCTCATCGACAGGCAACCGACTGGTGGCTGAGCGACATGTATTTCACGGTACCCCTCGCACTTCCGATCAATAGCAATCCCGGTCTCGCCGCCAGACCGAAAAGACTCACGAATCAGCGAGACGCCGCAGTTTTTCTCGGACGGTTTCTCATGGCTTTGCTCGATTATCAAGAAGCTCTCGACAGGTGAGTACCTGTAAACATTCTTTATTGAAATTATAATTTTTCCAACAAATCCATGAATTTAAAATAAAGAAATTAATCATTTTAAAAACATTCTCAGGGTATGTATAAAAATGGGATAATGTTATAGTTATTGAATTGAAACAAAAATCGTTTGAAAAAATTGTAAAAATACCATTCTAATTGTTTTTTGGTTTTTTCAATTTAAACGTATACCATTCGTGATTGGTCAATGCTGAAACTTTTAATGATTTTTATATCGAAAAAATGGTTTTGTTCACAAAAAAAAAAGTGGCTAGGTTTTGTGTTTTATTTTAATTGTACATCATTTCATGAACATTAATTAATTATGTGTATAATAACACGTTGAATGGAACAAATTCTTTTTCGCAATTAAATCTTCTAACCTTCTCAACCCCGACCATGCAAGACACTATGTTAGCAATGTTTCTCGACAACTCTTCTGATCAATCCACTTAGCGTACATAATAATTCGCTCCTGTCCCGTCCCCGCCGACAGCCACTCGTTCAATCATCGTCACACTTGACACTCGTTACAACCGTCTCGTTAGGAAACGACATTTCTATCTTGTCTTCGCGGCGTAGTTATCTCCTTATTTTCCCATACCCATCGATCCTGTTCCGTTCACCGCGCGAGAAACCACACCGAGGGAAAAGCAACGTTACAATCTTCGGACTTTCGTGCGAGTCTCGTGGCAGCAAAAAGTAATTCATAAGATGATACAAGAAATCGACGATCTTTACGATTTTTTCAAATTCGCACATCAAAATTCTTCGTGGAATTTAGTGGAGTTCGCATAAAAGTCTTAAATAAGATCCGTCTTTTTTTTTTTCATCGCGCATTATTTTTTTTACCGTAATAATGATTTCCTGGTGCAAGCGTTTCTGTTCACGAACGAATCGCAATTTTTCGTACGAAAATCAACAAGCTGTGGGAATTCGGTCGGCTGTCGTGAGCGAACGAGAAGAAAGCAATTCTCTCCGCAAACTTTCACTGCGTGGAAACAAATTTTAACGAGTTATTTCCACTTACTGTACCGGTAAAAACACAATTAATATTTTTTCTAAATTATTTCACTCCTCTCCGTCCGTCCGCTCGACGGAATTGCTTCGCCAATAGGATCATTTTCCAAAGTGCTTCCCGCGAAAAATCATCTTCAAACGCGACCGATGACGATTTGTTATTGATCAGAGATGTCGAATTTAAATTTTTGCAATGGAATCTATTTTTTCACAATATAATAATGTTTTCTAATTAAATTTGTTTCTTGCTAAGGTTTTTATTTAAACTCGATGAATACCGTTTCAAAGTTCATCGGAAATATCGATCAATAATTTTCGTATCAAAATTGATTTTTGTTTTTAAATTTTTTATTTTTTATTCGTTCCCTCGCAAAAATCTTATTCGCCCTCGATGAGTGTTCCAAAGTTGATCACAAAATTTGATCGATATTTTTTGCATTCCGATTGATTTTTTTTTTCGCACGGCTATTCCATCGATTAGTTTCAACCCTCCGAAAAGCGAGGGGTCTCGAATCGCAGGATCGAATTTCCAACGTTATCTCGCGTTACCGCTCGTAATCTCGTGTTACCAATATAACATGCCTGTATACACAACTTCAATATCAATATTTGTATCTCGCTCTCTGCTCGTCTTTAGGTGTGCCACGGATCCTTTGATGGCTTCCTCGCGGCGTACAGAAGCGGAGGAAATGGATTTTCGCCATTACGTGACTTTTCTCATACTCTCCTCCCGCCTCCCGGACGCACACACGGCTCCCCTACACGTCGTCCATAGAGCGCGTGTTTTCCTTCGCCACTCAGGAAAAGGCCGAAGTAAAAGTACGAGAAAGGGACATGAAAAGATACGGGTCTCGTAGAAGCGTCAGTATTTCGGAAACAAGAAAATTTCATCCGAAAAAGCTTGGCGCTGTTACCGAATCATTTATCAAAACGAGACTCACCGTCGAGGCTTTCGTATCTGGCGAGTCTCTTCGCGAATCTAAGCGTCCGGATCTTTTCCAATTCTTCGTTCTTTTCACCTCGATGCTTTTTTCCTTCGTGCGCCAAGTTCTCGCCGAAGCTACTCAGGTTTACGTCTACCCCGAAGAAAAAAACCTCGCGTTCTCGCGACGTAGAAAGAAGCCAAATCAGTTTAGCGAGAGGGATGCCGCGGAGTCTGTTACGAAATCCCCGGAATGGGTAAGATCCATAGAAATCGAGAGGCATAAAGAGGACACAGCGTAGTCGGGAGTGAAGCTCAAAGGCCTTAGCTTCGTCGGGTATCCGGTATCCGGTGCTGAAGATGAAGCATCTGTACAGTGCTCATCGTCGGGATTCTGTACCTCGAGGAGCGTCGAGACTATCTTCTTACGGAAGACGCAAATTCTTTTTTCCTCATCGAACCGATTCCGCGGTTTAATCGGGGATATTCTCTTCTTCGACGTTTTAGCGAGTACGAATGATAATATTGCACGAGGGTAGGTCTCGTTTCGAGAGAGCGGAATCGATCGATCTATTCGTCTCGTTATTCTTGTCATTTGCGAGATCCTCGACGACACTCGCCTACTCGAGTGAGGGTGCAAAGGCGCTTGGAACGAGGGTTGGCCCGTCGTTTCATTCTCTTCTCGTTAGTGTTCGCTCGACGGGAACGAACGTCTGTTTCATCGAACAATCTATCAGACGATTCTATATACATCACAAAGGCCGCAACTTTCAATGGTTTTTTTTGCTTAACATTCACTTATCACGATCTTTGCTAAGATCTATAGATCTCTTCGAATCGATATATACCTATAGAATTTTATTGACACCTCGATCGATAAATCAATCAATAACCCTGTCCAGGTCAATAGACTTACTAATTATTGTGTATGAATTGTGTGCTAATTTTTGTTATTAATTATCGAAGAATAGCGACAGCGTTTGATACGCTTTTTTATTTTCTTTGCTTAGGGTTCATTTATCTGGATTAATGCCCGGTTCTGTAGACCTCGATCGATATATACCTATAAGACTCTACCGGTCGATAAATTCATTAAGTCTATCTAGACCTCTAAACCCACTAATTATTGAAAATTGATTGTGTTCCAATTTTCGTGACGAATTACACGGACTTGGATCGAAGTATAGCAGCGACGTTTAATTTTTTTTCTCTTATAACTCATTTATCAAGAGCTCTACTCAGATCTATTGAAAAATATCTGCAGAGCTGAGTCGATACCTCGATTGATAAATTGCTCGATAAATCAATCTCGATCTACGAACCTACGAATTATCGGGGCTCGATTGAGTTAACAATTGAATTGGTAGCCAATTGTCATTCCGAATTGCAGAAACGATCTGGAAGTGGAACGAGTAAAATCGAAGGACGGCAAGTCGTGGCAACCGCTGTGCATGGCCCAGCACTACCAGATGTTCAAGCTCTATCGTAGACCCGGTGAAAGCGCGGACGAGCACATAATAATGGACCGATCAACCTCCGGCGATCACATCATAGTAGCTCATCACAATCAGGTACTATATTTCTACGTCCGGTATAGTATACAGCCTTGTGTATCAGTGTCTCGTCCGTAGTCATAAAAACACTTGGATTTCCGCGTCAGACACCGATCATTAGGCTTCTTCAATATCCATCTCGTCTCCTCTGTATGCAATAATACATATACGGTCGTCATTAGCATTACTTACGAATGCTGTCATTACATTACTAAACGCGCTGGCTATCGTGCATGCCACGACTTCTTCTGCTTCTTCGTTCTTCCTTGTGTTTGCATTACACACCATTGGCAAATGATCGTTTGTATAGACGTTTTAAAACATTGCGCAAGAAACGCGCTACCGACACGCGGACGAAGCTACGAAGCCGCTGTACACACAGACTCCGATATTCCTCTCGACTATCACGATCGTAATAAGCATTTAGAGAATAAAAAAAACCTGCCGATAATCGCTCGTCTACCGATGTACCGGCTAATAGCGGGCACGAAAGTATTCACTCGTAAAGCGCAATATTATAGATATGTAACTACGTTTTCGTTTTTTATCGTATAATGTTTTTGATGCACCGTGCGGAATTGTATTTGTCGATTCTAGTTCTACAGCGTACCAGTGAGAGCCTCCGACAGAGGAAGAATCACGGAAAGCGAATTGATTCAACAGATTCTCAAGATAATGGAAATACCGGCCGACCCGAGAACGCCGCCGATTGGCATTCTCACCACTGCCAAGAGACCCGTCTGGGCTAAAGCGAGAGTGGAATTGCTGAAGAGTAAGGTTTTGTCTCTTATAGAATTGAAAAAAAGGGATTTTTATTTTTGTAATTTTTGGCGATACTTTTTTTTCGGGCCGCGACGGAGCATCGATGAAACCCTTCGCAACACTTCTCTATCGCAACCCCTCGGTTTAATTATCCGTTCGCTCCTCGTCGTACCAATATTCGCAATGTTCCCCATTAGTTCCTCGTCCCTCTCTCTTCGCGCTCCAAGAGCAGACGAGAGCCTGGATGAAGCTGCAGGAAAATCGGGCTCGGGACCTTACTCAACATCGAGCGCGTGCGGTACGGGCACGAAGGCAACGCTCGCGCGACCCCGACGACTATCCGTCCCGCTGTTAGCAAATCGAATGAGCTATGCAATAACGAGCTAACGACGAAACGCGGTCGGGTACTTTGAAAATTCTTCGGTGTCAAAGGACACTCGACTCGACTAAGCTATTATACGTCCTGTGACAAAACTTTCGAGAACTTTCACCTCGACTTCCCCTCCTTGGAGCGTTATGATTCTCCTCGACGGAAATGCATTATTTATAGGCGCCGGCGATGAACCACTCACTGTTATCGGTTATCTGAATGCTCAAGTGAACTGGAGCAAAAACAACATTAAAATATTGAACGTACAAAAGAAGCATGAAAAATTTCTATACCAATATAACGTTGGGAGAAAAAAATTGTTATCTTAAAACAATATTTTTGAAAGAGATAGGAAAACAAAATAGCAATCCGGGATTAAAATTGAAAAAAAATATCATAAATTATTATTAACAAAGTTGAAGAAAAAGAATTATACATTTTTTGTTCTTTTTGTGAGCTGTAGTTTCTAATGTTGATCATACATAGTCTTCTAGATTTAATTTATGGAAAGAAGAGGAGAAATGAAGTTAACTTCTTCATTGTGTTATTAACGATTAATTTTTTTTACCGATTTTTTAATCAACAGACGAGCGCAATCGCCACAATATCGAGCTGCTGGAGCGCTGTCTGTGCATCGTATGCATCGATGAAGATATTCTGCCGTCGACTTTCAACGAGCCGCTAAGAGCGGAGGATCGATGGATCAACGATCGGGACTTCGCGAACGTTCTTCATCACGCAATACACGGCGGTGGCTCGAGACATCTCGGCGCGAATCGTTGGTTCGACAAGACCGTCAACGTGATGCTCGGAAAAGTTAGTGTCGTGTTATGAATGAATACTCCGACTGGTCATGAAACTTCATTCTCGGGTAGGCGATAAAAATTGGATAAAGAAAGGAAAAGCAAAAAAAAAAAAGAAATTCTCCGTCAACACTAGAGCTATGAATGTGCAACTTGCTAAACTGTTCGGTGACGAATTCACACGCGAAAAACATGCGTAATGCTGCATTTTTGCGCGTATCCGAGATTCTCACTTTCTCCCGAGTCCGCTTTGTCTGTGCGGAAGCAATTCGATCGCCAGCGGATAATGTGCGTTGACTCAGCTGGCAATTTTCTTCGCACAAAAATGTCAATATTTATCTATCATTGATGAAGTGTGCACATTGTCCATTCCATTGTCTTACTTCCTGCTGCCGTTGGGTTTGAAACAAGAACAGATTTTTTTCGAAAATATTAACCATGCACTTGTTCGAATCAGGACGGCATGTGGGGTCTTACGTACGAGCACTCGGCTGGCGAGGCACCAGCGATATTCAGAGCTTTCGAGGAACTGACCGAAAAAGTCGATGCCCAACCGCCACTGGAGGATAATCTCGTGCCGTCGCATCTTCCGGCGCCTGAGAAGCTCGAATGGTTCCTAACCGAGCGAAGTCTCAACGATATCAGAGAAGCAATGACCTCGTTCGACGTGTTAGTATAATCAACTCACCTCTAGCCTCGCGAAACGTCTCGCAGTCGTTCCGATCCCATCGACGTAAAAAGATAAAAAAACGCAATTTTTTTTTTCGTTTTCGCCGCACAACAGTCTCGTGGAAGATCTGGATCTCTGCATCCTGTGGTTCCAGGACTACACCAAAGAGTTCATTAAGAGCTGCTGCATAAGCCCCGACGCTTACATACAACTGGCTTTACAGCTTACGTACTTCAGGTACGCACAATTAATCTCCAAAATGTCTCGTTGTCGATCGAGTATATTTGAAAATATCGATTAACGATTTTTACAAAAACAGAATTTATTAAAATTAGAAACTCCGAAAACATTCATACGTATTCGGAAAATTTAACGAACCAACTCTAACTAAAAAAAGTTTGGTTACCGGATGATTCGTTGAATAATCTTTAAAAAACGAATTCAAACTAAGATCTTTCCGGCATTATTGCTACGAAAACTGATTATTCTTAGCACTTTCTGGAAGATTGATTTTTTCGAAATTCTCTCCTAATCTCACTTTTGAATGGAAGAAATAAAATCGCGTCGGTTAAAAGCTGAGTCCTTAATAAAAATAATTGAATTGTTTTTTTTTCAACCGAGTCCGAGTTCTCTTGGCCCGTTTGTCCGAACGCGTATATACGGATCGATCGAAACCATTATACCATCTCCGCAAATATCTCTCGTCGTACTAATACTGTGCATGACCTCTTGATTTATTCACGAACCGTCCCGACCGTACATTATAGACCTACGCTGAGCCATTACAGTTGTTGAACCTCCGTACAGTCATTGTTCGTTCACCACTCCGTGCTCCGTCGAGAGGCGAGCCAATTGCGCGCCAATGACTGAATCGCATATCTTGGAATTTGGAGATCGATAACTGTAACGATAAATGTCTCGCATGCATCTCATGACACGACGTCGATATCTCACGTTCGAAATAGATTGCACGGATGTCTAGTGGCGACGTACGAGAGCGCGGGTATCCGAAGATTCGCACTGGGACGCGTCGACGTGATCAGAGCAGCAAGTCCCGAGAGTCTCGCATGGGTGAAAGCCATGTGTCAGGGCGATCCGGAAATGCAAGGATCCAATCAGCCGAGCAACGATCCGCAAGAGGAAGGCACCAAAAGAGTTCAGTTCACCATTTACAGTGTAACTGAAAAATCCTTCGATTATCCAAGTAGAATTTTTCGTAACGGTGTTTGCTCAAATAATGTCGTACATAATCGCGATATATTGTTTTTGTTTTATTCAATTGTCGCTGAAGGTTGCTAAATGAAAAATGAAATTTAGTGATGCTGTGCCAGTGGTAATCGAATTTGCCGGGTGGGACACTTCGGAGTTTAGAACTTTCGTGCGGGCACCACGACAGAGGATTGCGAACACTTATCGATGAGATAAAAATGAAATTTTAATGATAAAATCGAAAATGACAATATAAAAAATCATAAGCGTTCGGGGAAATTGACAAATCATTTTAATTAATATTTTTCGAAACACTTTTGACAAAATGATTTTTTTTCTGATTTTTATCCCATCGAAAAAGTGTTTGCATTCGTCTCTCGTGTCTCTCAGAAAGTTACATGCCGTCAAACTCTATGAAAAAACTACCTTAAATAGAGGAAAAAAATCATGCCAGACACGATTAAAACTTGAAACTGGAAAAAAAGAGGAGAACAGCGAGAATCGCTGGAATATTCAAGGAAAATCGTTCCCGACACGTTCAAATTTAGAAATGTAAATCTACAAGATTCCTCGAGTACTGATTATTCAATTTATTAAATTATTTCAATGTTATTACGGTATATAACGTGCAGTCTCTCAGAAAAGAGAGTATGAAAATAGAACGAAGAACCTTTCGAAGCCTCGAGTGACGTCAATCAATTAGAGGCGCTCCTGTATCCAGGATTCTCGAAGTCTCGGTAGAGTGTTTGCCCAGATCCTCGAAGGGATACGCTCGCGTTTCTTCGTCGAGAGACAAATTCTTTTATTGCCGCTCGTGTTTGTTGTATTCCATCCTACCTTGCGGACGAGACTGGGGCACTAGAAAAAAAAAGCGAGCGTCGACTCGAGTATCGTATCGCCGAGTATCCGCAGCCCTTCGTGGCCTATAGATACCGTCGGGACTATTTTCCATTTGTTTTTTCACCCTCTTACCGTCGCTAGTCTGGTCTGTAACTGGAACGACGCGAGGGGGAAAAAAGACGAGCGGCCCTTCGTTGTTTTCTCGATTACCGCCTTGTTGTTTCAGCCGATCATTCGGTATACTCTGAAAACTTCATCGTTCTTACGATCGGCCTCGTTTATTCGGAGCTCTTTCGCCCGACAAAACAAAGTACGTGTAATATGAAAGTCGATACACTACCCCGTTGAGTTTATTTCTCGAATATCACAAATGAGATTATTTCCCATCCGAGGAGGCAGCGAAGGAAAACAAGCTGAGAGAATTTCTTCTTTCTGTCGACGTGAAATTCGATAGAAATTGGCGTTATACTTGAGAAAACATTTTCTAAAAATGCGAATCGCGCATTACATGAATATTTCTTTTTTCTTTTCAGTATTTCACTCAATTTTGTTCCATTGTCGCAACGTCGAGATGGAAATTTTGCTGAAGGTGTAATAAAGAAAAAAAATTGAAAGTGTTATTGATATGAAAAAAGAGGAAAGCAATCGATTACAACTGGCAATAGTTCGGACCCCCTTGCACCTATATCGGGCTGATCACACTCACCGATTATTTTGAATTGATTATAATTTGAAAGCACGAAACTTCGCGCGACGATGTACCGTTTTGTTTAATTCGTCAACGATGGTCGTTCGCAGGAGCAGAGAATCCGGGAATTATTCGATCTCGCCGTGCAGCGCCAATCCAAGGAGATGTCGGACAATATACACGGTCTCGGAATCGACAATCATCTAATGGGACTGAGATACGCGGCTAAAGAGATCGGCGAACCGATCCCGGAACTCTTTCTCGACGAGACCTACAAGATCGCAAATCATTTTGCTCTCTCGACTTCGCAGGTCGGTACAAAAAAGCAGAAAAAAAGTACACGTATATCTAAAAATGGGCTCAAAGTTTCAATTAATTGGATGGGCGAGTCATTCGTCGTCCCTTCTGGTCAGTCACGTATAGAATTCTCTTATCGTCCGACATCAAAGAGACGAATGAATAAAAATGCCCCGGCCTCGGGTTCGCTTCTTGCTCTCGAGCGTTTGTCGAAAGGGGGTAATTAGGATAAAATTGAAAAAGCGGGTAGTGCGAAGAGCTCGTGCGTTCGGGGCGAAAACCCTTCGTCGCTGACTCTCGACCATTCCTCCCTTCTCTCGGCGCGACTCAATTCAGACTCAATTTGGCAACAAAGAACGTTGCCCTTCCGGCGGGTGAAACGCCGCCGGATGCAATCCACGAATGCGGGACGATTCGAGGGCGGAAGTCGTTGTTCGACCCTCGAAACAATCCGTGTACTTTAACAGTTTCGCTATCCCGTTGTCGAGATCCCAACGGGAAGAGATCTTTTGATTCGAAGCTCATTTCCTTCTTTCTCATTCGCGCGTTTCTCCGCCGAATTTCTCGTCTCGCAACGATCGTGACGAAACCGCGACGAGTTACGTTCGGGCTATTAAATATTTTTCTTTTCTCTCCTCTTTTTTTTTCAGATAACAACGAGAAACGACGTCATCGCGGGTTACGGTCCGGTAGTGCCGGACGGTTACGGGTGCGGCTACAACGTAAGAAAGAATGGTTTTATATTTTCCGTCTCGGCGTTTCACAGCGACGGCCGCACTAGCGCGTCCCGTTTCGCCAAGGCACTGGAGCAGAGTATGCGTGATATGGCGACAATGCTTAAGAACGCGAAGCAACGATAAACCATTTTCCATGACTTTCGGATCAAACGACCGGCGGAAGTAACGAACGGAGCGAAAAATCGTCGTAGTTTCAATTTCACCGAAGGATGAAAACAGACGATGAGGAAAACCGCTGGTGAAGAAAAAAAAAAGAACTAACGGACAGGTTGAAGGAGAAAGCTGGCACCATGCGGACACGAATTTAACATATTCGTACGGATAATTGATACAGTCTGCCCTGACCTGCTAATTCGGGGGAAGAGAAAGGAAGCAAGAGTCGAGGGGCATCGAGATGATCCGAAGGCGCGTAAGACACTCGGCCATAGGTCAACTAGTCGATACGCTATTGACGAATATGCGGGGTCAAGCACGCGAGAATTGCGTGCAACGAGAAGATTCAGCCTGACGTAGATTAATTGATAATACTATTTATATACACGCATACTCTAGTATATAAAATCAAGTTTATAGCGTCAAAGAGATATGAATCGCGTAATCGAGTAACGAAAAAAAAAGAAAGTATAATTGCCAGAATCGAAGTAGCTCGAAAGAACCCATCGATTGTATCGCAATTCGAGGTGCGTATCTGACGCACGTTTTGTCTTAGACGACCCTACGCGATTCTTGGGGTTTTGAGTCGTAAATGAGGGATTAGACAAACTATGAAAAGAAAAAACGAAGAAAAAATAAACGAGCGCTGCGTGTAGTAGGCAATATAGAGTTAGAAACGATCGAAGAGATCGATAGTGTTGCACGTGTACTGTTTCTAGTGTGTTTTGTAAAATCTCGCGGATTCATCGAGACGCAATAGACAACCGGGATTGCCGTGGGATTCCGAACTGGAGGAGAGAAAATCTATTAGAGTGATCCGCGGCTAACGATAAAGGAGTAACGGTACCGAAGCGGCGAGAATCAAGAGAAACGTGAAGGAGAGGGGAAAAAAGAAAGACACGGATAACGAAAGACTAGAAGAGACGAATAAGAGGAACGAGAAGACGAATAATCTCACGGGATCCCGTCGTGCCTCTGTATTCTGTCGCAACGGCATTTCTAAATGTAGCCAATCTTCGGCATTGGCGCCCGCACAGTAAACTCTTGTCCAATTCTTAGATGGGTCGATTTTAACCGCCACCCGCTGTCGCGGATGGCGAAAGTCGGCTTTAGTAGCTCTATCTGTCTATCGCTCTAATCTTCTGCCATTATAGCCCGTAGGCACAACCAACCCGGCACACATGTGAGATCGTGTCTTGTTCAACGTTTATCGAACGCTTCGGCTCCGGCTCGCGAGGACTCTCGAGCTAGGTCATTCTCCAGAAAAACCCTTCACTCGTCAGTTATCGAAAAGAAAACCAAAATCATTTCATTGCTTTACAAAAGAGGAGTTTTGAAAAAAAATGACCGAAATCCTAGCTCGAAATTGAATAGGAAAAAGTTAAATTGGAGTCGCAGCCGATCTTGAAAGTTTATACTGTTAAAAAAAAGCTTGATATCCCGAGACATAGTCGACATAGACATAGATTTGTTCCAATCCCTTCTCGTTGATCACAAAACGAATTTGTTGAATTTTGAATATCCTGAAAAAAAAAATCGTTTCTCGACTAAGAAACAACCCCAAGCGCTTACAATATTGTACTGGATTCCTTAAGTTATTCGTCGCTTGAGCGAGAAACTTTTGCGGGAAGACGATTCGGCTCGGCGTTGACGCCGAGTCCTAGGAATATTTTATGTGACTCGTTGAAAGAGGGCTCCGTTAAACCTTCATATATATATTCACACGATATTGTGTATTTATTGAGTTTTTCTTTGCTCTTATGTTACTTTTGAAGTATTTATGACCGAGATTGTTTTCAAGTTGTTGCAGTATTATCACGAAACGATTGTTCCTTCGGTTAAACCTGTTGAAGTCTATTTAAAAAATATTCTATGTATATTGTAACAATTAGTATTACAACATATCGTATGTACAATATGTGTTCTAAAGCTTAGAGATATATTCGACTAAGGCGAGAAGTAAATCGACTTAACGTTAGATTAAGAGGTAGGATACATTACGGAGTCGAAGACTTCTCGTTACTTGACTCTATGTTACTATTAAAACTTATCGCGGACAAAAAAAAAACAAACATTGTCATCGCATTTTTGCGACCAAGAATATCACACGCATATCAGGCTAATGCCGCAACATAGTGATCAACGATTTGTTTCGTCGAGTCAACTCCGGACTTCGAAAATATAAATAAATGAAATAAATAAAAGATTACCCAATGGAAATCGCATCGGTAGTGGCATCAATCGTAGTATTAATCGTTGCAACGGCGAATTTAAACTCCGTACAATTTTGTTTCACTGACCCTTCATACACGGAAATTATTTCCGATTTTTTCAGAGGATTTATGCTCGACAAAAAAAACGCCTAAAATTTCAACACATCGTCGCTGATTACATTCTTCGTTTATGCGTCATATCAACAAAGTGGAGGCGGTTAAAAAAATAGCCCGCAATATTTTGTTAGCCTGTGCATTGCACTCCCGAGATTTTGTTTTCTGTTCGAAAAATTTCTGAGTCGTTTCTCGTTATAAATATGAAATGCCCTCGATTTAAGTAAACGGAGACCGCACGTGAAGGGTCGATAGTCGTAAAGTGATTTGTTTTGATTTGATTCGTTGATGACAATTTCCAGCGTCCGAGTTTTAAGTCATTATTGGCCGAATGGAAATTGGAGTCTCAGTCGTGCGTGAAGAAATAGCGAAGTCTCTCCTAGCTTGTAAACGCCGCATAGATGTTTAGAGGGCCGATGACATCGTCGCGCGACAATGCAAGCGCCAAGAGAGTTTCTTCGGCGTTAACGAAGTGAGCAAACTCCGAAAAACTTTCTGTTTGTCGGGCTAAGAGCGCATGTATAACGCCGAGACTTCCACCTCTTAAACGACGTTACTTATGCCAACTTAACGATAATAACCGCGCGCATACGCATCTCCCTTCTACATGCCAGATCGGTTGTAATTATGAAAAAACAAAACAAAAAAAAAACGAATATACGATAAAAATAATAAAAAATATCACCGTTACGACATTATTGCGGATACATCGGGTTGTTTTTGTAGTCAAATTTATTTGAAAACGTGATGCAGCCAGAAGCAGAGCGACAAGACGAAACGAACGCCTCCTGTACTCGTATCCATCGTGCGAGACGATGGGAACTAGAAAGTCACCGATCGTAAATTCTCTCTCGCGTGATCGGTAGAATCGGTGGTGCAATCTACGCCCGCCGATAGGCGTGAAAACGATGAATTGGAATGCTTCAAAACTTCACACACGATCCGCTCCTATTCTTACGATTCTTTTTATTTTCGTGCTACTCGATTCATCTCGTCGCTCTACGTGCCTTCGTCAGAGAGCTGCCGTTTAGGTCCTCTTGTTCCTTTCGTAGCTGCGGCAGAAACGAACGCAGTCCAATCTTTCGATTACTTTGAAAAAAGCGACGAGCGATCGATCGATCGATCGATCGATCTAGGAAAAATAGGTAACTCGTCTTCTACTTTGTTTTGTGTAAACCGAATTATTTGTATGAAAAAGAAGACCGATTTCGATCCAGGACTCGAAAATTTGTCGAGCCATAGAATCTTGTTCTGCAGCAAGATATAAAAAGTAATCGCAATTTTCGTTCGTCTCTGCCACGTATTATAACCATCAATAAATATATTTCATATAAATATATGTCAACAACGACAACTCGAAAATATTAAAAATAGTCTATACGATGTATATCATATTTACACAACGATTCACAAAGCTTATAGGTTCATATGCGTTGGTCTCCGCAGGTGAAACCACAGCTTTTGTCTTTTAATGCCCTAAATGGATACAATTTTTTTTTTTGTGAGTTACTCTCTATATTGTCGCTGACGCCAGAAGCCACAAGAGCTAAAATGCATGCATTTTTTTAATTGATTGTGTTAAAACGAAAACGTTGCCATAATTTATCAAAAATTACTCGTCGAAACGAACTTCGAATGGTCCGATCAACTATTCTGAAAAAAATTGTAAAGTATTTTTCAAGCATCGTTCTTTTTATGGTTGCAAAAAAAAATATTTTAACGCATTTTCGCATTTATTGTAATGAGCGAAAGAAACTAGCTTTATATGTGGCCGAGCCGAAGTCTGTCGTGCCCGAAGCATTAAAACTAACAGAAACACACGATTAGGCGCCGTTTGCGGAAAATCTGTTCGAAAACTGAATTATTTTTCTCATTCGGACTTCTGGCATAAGCGAGATCTATCGTGATTTACTGCTGCACTTTTTTTTCGTGAGTGTACAATTCGATAATTCGATAATTCGAATCTCGAAGAGAACAGCGCGTTAACGAGCGTGTTTTGCCGTGATAAAACATTTGAGATTTGCTCGATGTAATCGAAAAAAAATTATCTCTTCATACGCGTCACGGTCTTGTTTTGATCGCGGCTCTGCAGGTTCAAATTGCCAAGGAACTTCAAGTGAGAACGAAAGACAATTAATAACTTTCGTCGCGTGTCTTCGCCGATAGAAAAAATATATTGGGAATATTATATTGCGATCACACCTCGCAGAAGATCCGAATTAACGTCTTCGTAAGTTTGGGCGAACGGATGCGACAGGAGGTAATTCGCGGTTGGCCGCTTCTTTGGATCGTGGAGCAAACATTTGCTGGTAAAGTCGACGCCCTCCTGCGATAAATGCTTCGGCGGCGCTGGACTCTCGCCCATTCCGACCTGAATCGAAAAATCGAGTGAATTAAAAAAAATGGATTAACTGGTCGCCTTAAAAAAAAAAACGATTGATTCATTAATGTATAATGAACGAAATAGCCAACCTTAAACATTATTTGGTAGTTCGAATCGTACTCGGCCCACGGTCTTTTGCCACTGGCCATCTCGATAACGCAACATCCGACCGACCAGATATCAGCGGCTCGGCCGTGACCGCCACTTTCCGTTTTCATAAATACCTCCGGTGCCATGTAAGCTGTAAAAATTCGAAAGCCAATTGCATAGTAGACCCCAAATAGAGACGTAGAAAAAAAATAAGACAAACAAATGTCACGAATTTACGACGAGAGTGTTATTTACCTTGTGTGCCAACGAAACCCTGCAATTCACCGGGCATAGTCGTGTGGGCTTTGATCTGCACCGCCGAGCCGAAGTCGCCGAGTTTTAGACAATTTCCTTGATCAGTTAAGAATATATTGGCAGCTGTTGAAAAAAAAATCGGTAATAAAACGTCTCATGGAGAAGATAAGACAGAGTTGCAAGAGCTACGGGTTGGCTTACTCTTTATGTCACGGTGAACGATTCCGTGAGCGTGAAGCACAGCCACGGCCGACAGTAGCTGATTCGTGTATTTTCTCACCGACAATTCGGGGAGACCGTTCTCGCTACCGGCTACGAGACTCTCGAGAGTGCCCTCGGCACAGAATTCCATGAATATCAGCATTTCCTCCTGAAGCAACGAAATCGTATTATTTCTCAATTATTTCTCAATTAAGATGGAACTGTGAAATGACCAACATTGTACAGACTAGCGTGTCACAACGCCAATTAACAGGGGTGAGAAACTCTGAAAGAAACTAACAAGGCGCTCGATGAGCAGCTCGAAGGAAAAATAATAATTTCTACTCTAATTGACTCTCAATAAACTCTTAACCATTCGACTAATGATAGTATCTAATAAATTCCAAATTTACCCGATGGATTTCCATTCCGTAATAGCGAACCAAATGTTTATCCTTGATACCCTCGAATATCTGCAATTCCTCGGCAACGCGCCTGATGGCTCGGTGATCGCCGGGTTGCAATTGTACTTCCTTCATGGCGAGCAACTCGCCGGTTTGATTATTGACTACCGTGTAAACCTTGCCGAATCTTCCCTGGCCGACTTTTATTCCTCGCTGCCACGTAAAGGTGACTCTGCGAACTTTTATTCGCACCGTGTCGACGGTGCGTCGGTCGGCTACCTGACCGATTAGCTCGCGACTCCTCCGTCTCTCGTCGAGGTCTTCGTCCAATTTTTGCACCGCCATAATGACCCTCTCGCGCTTGACGACGCTGCGTTCGGGCACCGTGAGGGTAACATTGCCATCAACGACACTCGGCGACGGACACTTCTTCTGATTACTCATCGGCGCGTCGGGAGTCTTGAGAGTCTCGCGGGATTTCGGCGGTACGCTGAAACTTGGCGTTCGGCTTCTCGCGTGAGCCGGCGAAGCCGCGCGCGATCTCGGCAATTTCTTGTGAGTCTCCTCGTTACTCGATGCCGGCGTGGCGGCAGTCCCGACGACATGCGATATACAACGGTCCATCGATGCTTTCAATTCCTCGAACTCCTGATCGCTCAAGTGTTTCGTGTTCAGCGGCTCACACACGGTCATAAGATACTCGAGGCCGTGATTCGCCCATCTCGGCCTCAAGCCGCGGCCTCTCTCGCATCGAGTTTTCACGAATTCCATCCAGAGCATCGCGAAACTAACGAGACTCTTCACCAACAATCCACGCTCCTCTGGTAAGAAAAATTTGCAAGCGATTCGATGATAATCGAAGCCCATTCTGTAGGCTTGATGAAGAATCTCGCGGACTCGGGTCTTGAGAGCCGCGCGATCGTTCTCGCCCATCGGCTCTTCGGCTTGATCGACATTTTCTTGAAATTTTTCTATCAAAACGCTTATACGATTGCCGAGACTGAGTACCGATTCCTTGAGCTCGTCGACCGCCCTGTCGAGATCCTCGTCGTTGCTCAATGGAAATTCCTCGATATCGTGACGCAGTGACTTCGCGAGGCACACGCTCTTCACGACTTTATCGCGCGCCTCGACGAACATTCCTTGCCACTCGCGGCCGACGGACATAAGATGAAATCTCGTCAGACCACCGTCCTCCTCCTTCACGTCGGTGCACTCTTTGATCTCCTGAGGACGCGTGAATAGATAATCTTTCACTTGTTCGATCATCGCGCAGGCAATTTTACTGAAAAAAAATTCATTTAATTATCATTTTTTTACGCATCTCGTTCGCTTGCGCTGATCAATAATCGGTGACCAAGTCTGATTTTCTTTTTTTTTCGCATTGTATATTATACTATTTGATAAACGAATATCGACCAAATTCTCTATGCGTGTACGAAGTTTTTAAATATATCTCTCAATAGAAAATCGACTTTTTCACTGTTAAAAAAAATGAGACACTAAACTGATGACAAACGAAGAACTTACCAGAATTTCACGCCACCGATTTTGTGTCCGTCCGTAATATTGCCAGCGATCGATTTGACGAATGCCCACTCGTCGTCGATCAAATTTTTGTGAAAGCTGTTGTACTCCACCATCTCGACCCATTGTCGCAGATAGTCGAGGTAAACTTCGCAAACCGATTTGAGACTGTTGTCGAATTCTTGAACGTCCTCCAGCGACAGTGTTGTTTCCGTTATCGCGTCGCCCGCAATAGCGGTACGCGAGTGTTCCTCGAATCTGTCACGGTGTATGCAAGCAATGCGAAGGCCCTCGCGCATCTCGCGCATCAATTGGCGTACCGACAACGGGCCGGGTTGCTCGGGTTTTTGCTCGAGTCTCATACGCAAAAATTCGTGAACAACCTCCAGCGGTACTCGCGATAGAAACACGAATGCAGATCTGTAGTTCAAAAAGCGAAAAAAAAAACAGGTGTTACAAAAAAAGAGTTCCGTAGAAAATTGGAGCAGTTTAATTTCGACAAACTTACCTGTAAGACGGTAGATTCAACGCCCTGGCTTCCGGACTCCAAGCACCGTAGCGTCTCAGCTCGCCATCGTCCTCGTACTCTTCGCTCGACGCAGTGTCGATATCCGTGGTATCGTATTTCTCCAAAGCCAATCGTGCCTTTCTCAAAACCGAGGTGTGCAGTCTCTCGAGAAAATTCAGACTCTTGCTCAGTCCCCGAGTCTTCAGTACGTCCTCAATGTATTTTCTGCGATTTATACATTTTGTTTATTACTCAATAAAGATAGAAACCATCCCGGTTTATGTAAATTTATAGGCCTTTCAATACGCAATTTAAAAGAATGAAGAGCCGTTATGCAGATGTAATTTGTGACTTTTCGTTTTTATCAGTAAAGTTTACCTGTAGGCTTGTCTATCGAACTCCATGAGATAATATTCGAGTCTGTCGTCCTCCGAATAAGTGAAAGAAGACTCGGGAGTGGACGGAGTTGAGTGAGTGTACGACAAACCGCCGGCGGACGACGCGTTGCTGTTGTTGCTATCGGTGGGCGTGCTGCTTTTGTGTCCCTCGTCCATATCCGATAATTGGAAGCGAACGATGCATTGTCGCGATTCCTGAGCTTCGTTCGACTCCGAAGCTCTCGAGCTGAAAATCGCGTTTGGCTATCTTTGCTCTCCAGCGTCGTTCGTACTCGCGTTAAATCATCGATTATCAATGGAAATGTCTCACCTTACGCCCGAGTCCGTGTGCTCGTAGCTGGTTTTCGATGTGTCGAGCATCATCAATAGTTTTCCCAGTATCATCAGCTTCAATCTGTGATGCTTCGTCATATTGTACCAGAGACACATGGCTTTGACTCTGCCGGTGAACTCGGGACTCTTGTACATCGGATAGTGAGCGGCGAACGCTTGCGACGACGGATAAAGCGCTTCGGCGGCTTCGAGACGAGCGAGTAAATGTTCCACCTGCTTCAGGGCGCACAGTTGCGAACGGGCGCAGGGTCGGCAATACATCGACAGACAACCCGAACAAACGACCTCGGTCGTGGGACACAATCCGTTTGTCGTTGTTCCGTCGAAACCGCTGTCGTTCGATATCGACGACGCCGAACTTCGCTCAACGAGACTCGTCAACGGATCGTACCTGAACGAACGAAAAAAAATTAGTAATATTCTCTTTTTTTGGGTAACAAAGCGGTAACAAAATATTTTCGCGCCGGCTGTTCCCGATTGTTCCCGGCTGTTGGAACAATTTTTACAAAGATTTTATCTAATTTTCCTTGCTGAAAGGACTGACCGACTGAAAGTTGTCCGACGCAGTTATTTTTTCGCCGCATTCGTTGGCCGATAATCCACGGTAGGGTTTATCGTAGCGCCCGTGGGATTCGTCTCACCTGTACTCGGTTATTTCCGTAAGCAATGCGCCGACGGCTTCGCGTTGCTTGCACAGATACTCGTCCTGCGCGACCGGACTGCGATCGGCGTGATAAGCCTGCAACTCGAGCCATATCAAGTCTTTCAATGCGTTCTGCCATCTGGTCTCCTCGCTGCTCATCTGACGACGACAATTGCGATCCTTGTCCGTGCTGCCCTGCACCGTCAAACCCAGACACGACGCACGTTTTTTAATTCTTTTAATTTCATCCACACCCCGTGGCGGACAACTATGACTTATAAATAGTGTGTAAATATTTTATCAACGCAGAGACCGTCACTCGTGCCTCGCGACTCGACGAAGGACTCGAGAGACAAGCTTTTACGAACAGATTAGATTCACCATACGTCGGAAGAAAAAAGATCGCAGATAAAAAAAAATTCGAAAGTTTCAAAAGAGGACATGTCTGTTGAGTCATCGAATAATTTACAGCATTTTTTAATTGCCGTGTGGCAATTCTTTAAATCATTAGAATTTTCTTTTTCGAGTCGTAAATTATCCTCGGGTCGCCATAAACGCCTCGGCAGCGTATTAGGTATTCGCCTTTTAAGAAATACCGGAAACGAGGAGAAAAAAACTTTAGCCGGCAAATGGAATTATTTCAAAGGGTGTTTTTCGAAATTGTTCTCAGCCAAATGTTTATATCGTGGCAATACGATCGAGAACGTTGCATCGGCGAGCTTACCAATCGTATGAGAAACGAGAACGTGTCGTGAAATATTTCCCTCTCTTTGATATTGAGAGATTTGGGCGATTGAGCGTGCGCTTCGGCTTGGCTCGGCACGACGATCGTCTCGACCGGCGGCGTTTCGCGGGCTCTGTCCTCAACGTCGACCGGTCTCGAGCGAAGACATCTGAATCTATTCCTGGTCTCGATCTGAAAGGAATTCGAAAAGATTGAGGTTTTTGAACGCAAGCCAAGATCGCTCGATTTTTCGAGCACGACCAAACACCGCTGAATATTTCGAGCGTTTAACGCACATTCCTCTATGGGAGTTTGGCTGAATCTCTCTCAATGTTTCCCTCGTACCTTCATGTTATTCGGCGTCGGAGGCGGACGGCGCTCCGACGCTCTTTCCGCGTAGTGCGAAGCCGCCTCGACGTCGAGCTTCAAGTCTCTCTCGCTTCCGCGCATGAGCTTCAATATTCTCTTGCACTTTCGGCTGCTATCTTTCGCCGCTTCCTCGCGCGTCTCGTTGTCGCGATCCATGTCGGCTTTGTCGCACATTTTGTTGAAGATTATCGTGTCAAGCGTGTTACGCCTACATATCGTTATCTTCGGGCGTGCTTCCTTCAACGACGCGGACTTTCCCTCGCTGTTAGTGTAACGTGAAAGAAAGAATAAGAAAATATAATTACAAAGTGTTAATTCATTCGTTAACGTGGTTTTCCTATCATCGTTGATGTCAGGAAATATCTACAATGTTTGAATGCGTTTTGAGTGCAGCCTGAAAAGTGAACAAAATCAATAACGGAGCAAAATGAGAGCAATCAATCGCTGTTGTAAGTAGATTGGTTTTTTACTACATAAAGGAAATTATACAAAAATTACATTAAAATTGCAAGTTTTTTTTAGACGACTCACTTAATGCAGAATAAATGGATATTTTTTTATAGCGTTTTCTGAAGTGATTTTCAAAAACAATAAAGTGCGGAAATTTTTTTGAAATTCTTGTCACCTTGGAGAATGCTTTGAAATGAATTTTTGAAAAATGTGCACGAGTACGGTTTTCGTAGGCGAGTTTCCTTATTCAGTCCTTTTGAAACTGACCCCAAAGACGTTCTTTGCTTCTTCTCCCGCTGCCGGCGAATGTATCGAGTTCTGGGCGGCGTCTGGCCATAAATATCGCTCATTTCGTGAAGCGATTCTTCGAGTTCCGTACGGGGACTGAAGGAGCCCCTTCTACTGCGGCAGAAAAACATTTTTCGTCGATTGCTTCACAAAAGCTTTTTCGTTTTATTTATTTTTTCTTCCTCTTCCCTGGACCGACAAAACAATCGAACGGGGCCCGATCTCGGTGAGTTTGCTTATCTTAATTTTTCACCAAAATTCAATCGTTTCGCGGAGTATTCTTTTCGCGCAGCTCGTCGCGAGTTCGAACAACGAGCGGATATCCGGTGCGATTGATTTTATGATTTTATTGACGGCGTCGCGACGATCGAATGACTCGGCTATTCCATCCGAGGAATCATCGACGATGAATTATTTGCGTAGCTCACAAATAATATGAAAAAAAAAGTTTAAGCATTTCGACGACTTCGTGAACGATAAAAAATCAGTACAAGCGTGTTTGAAGCGTAAAAATTGCAATCGCGTCATTAAAAACTATTCGGATGTTTTTTTTTTCGGAATTAGTGGACTGGGGGGGGCGCGCGCGCGCGTCCCTGGCGACGGAAGAAGACTCGACACCTTTAGCTCGCGCTTTTCGAAAAATCACTGAGGCCTCTTATCGTGGAAATACGAGACTGTGTTAGATAACGACGAACGGCCACGAACGACGATCGAGTGTACCGGCTCCGGGTATAACGAGGGTTCCGGCGCGACGCGACAGTTCCAGCCGATCTTTCCAATCGAACTGCTATTCTTCACGCCTTTAAAGATATGCTAATAGAGCAAATGTTTTTAGCATGCTTTTTTTCTTTGCATTTCAAATTCTCGCGACGACGAAGGAGACACAATTGCCCGTGAATTTAAAGGCCGTACATTGTCCAATGTATGTATTGTTGCAGGATACAAAAACCAGTTTTTTTTCATAATACACTTTAAAAAAAAATTCATTCGTTAAGTTAATTAATTATTATCAATTTGCACACAACTTTGTTTTTTTACATGCATTTTTTGAAAATTCAATGTACTGTTTTGATTCTATTGCATTCAGCAAAATATGATTTTTTTTTGAGGAACTGGCTTACATTTTACCTTTGACTCCTCGATCGCTAGAAAAGTTTAGTTTAGTTTTGGCGGAAGCACAAATATTGTGGCACGAAAACTTAAGATGGAAACATTTTTCGTTCTTATATTATTAATACTTTTCAGTTATCAACATTTTTTTATTTTCTTCTCATTTTTTGGGTCGAACAAAATTTGAAAATAACAGAATTGACTGGAGGCTTTTCTTTTATGGTCTCGAATTCAATATTTTTTGAGTTGTCTCATCTCTCATACATAGTTGTTATATTTCTTTTCCAATATTTAAGCCATCAGACCGCTGCAGACTCCAAAAGGACTTACGCTGACTAAAAAATAAACTTAGCGCTGAACATAAATATTTTAAAAAATGCCTAAAAAGAAACACATTTTTAATAGCTTAAAAAAAATACAAAACGTCTGCTAAATATAGAATTGACGACGTGCGAAATGAATTGATTATGCGATAATTCAATTACAACTTTTAAAAAAACAAAACATTTGTGTTGACCGCTGACCATTGAAAAGTCATTAGTTCGTCGGAAAAACTCGAAGCACGAAGAATAAATTCGCGAATTCGGTGAAATTTCTTTTTTTTCCGCATTTGAATGCGGCACGAAAATTGCGTCAACGGTCACGTGAGGTTAGGCCGGGATGCATCGAGTCCATTTATCGCTGCCGGACTGTGTAAACATCGCGGCCGTTTTTTTTTTTCTGTCAAAATTTTTCGTTCTGAACACCTGTCGCGTACCGTCGCGAGTCGAATGCATCGACGATACATCGTATGCGGACGGTTTTTCGAGCACTGTAAAGCACCCACCTGTCACTGTGATCGTCATCGTCGTTGTAGTGATCGCCGACGGAGTTCTCGTCGGTCTCGGCGTCCCAGCTCTCCCCGAGAAACATTGTGTTGTATGGTCAAGGACGTTGCGTGTCGGCCACTACTCGCCACTCGGCTATTCAACGCGATATTGCAGTCAATTTTTCTATTTTTCTTTTCTTTTTTTTTCACTGCGATGCTAGTGTCGCGACAGTTCACGGGGACAGCGCGACGCGCATGCGCGGAATAAAAAAAACATCGGCACCAGGCACAGTAGCGTATAATTTTTTTCCCGATGTACAGATTCCTCCGATGTTACTGATATTCTTATTATCGTCTCGCGGTAAGTGTTTATCAGCTGAGGAACTCGAATTTCTTCGTATTCCGGTACAATCGTCGTATTTTTTATCACACGAGCGCGATATACGAAAAAGTTTATTCAACGACTGAAATTGCGTTTTTTTGCTCCATTCATTGGTTCAATGTCAATCGTATTGCAATGTCAACGAATCGTTTCTGATTCATCACTGAAGCGACTGCAACTGTGGAATTGTCTCTTAGCTTCTATCGTAACCTCCCCCCACCCCCCTTTTCGTTCGAGAATACCTTATCTTCGAGTACTTCTGGTTGTTAACGGATTGATTTGATAAGAGTCGCGTGAAAACGGATGGAGCCCGTTTACTCGGCGGCCTTACGTTTGCGAGTGCAAATCGAATGTTGAATTCAATTTACGAATTTCGCTAGTCATTTTACAACGGCAGGAATCTGTTGAATTAAATAATTCATCGAAATATCGTGGTTGGTATTTTTTTTTGCGATCAATAAATGGAATTTACTATAAGACAAGTCGGTATTTTGTTTCCGAATCTTTCGGTAAGTGTCGGGAACACGCGATTTATTCGCGGGTCAATGAACTTCAGTGACAGCCTTATCGACTAAAAATATTTGCGACCTTAATTTTCCTGATGTTCGTTGTAAAATGGTAGTACCATTTATTCGACCGGGGACGGGCAAAGTGGATTCAATTATTTATCCCATTCGTGCGTTGATATGGTTTTTATTTAAACAATCTCTAGTTTTTTTTTTTCATTTATCAGCAAAGTACAAGTATTTTTCATTTTCCATATGTCCTCGCACCAACAAATCATTTTTTTTTCTCATTTTAATATACAATACCTACGTGTCTCTTCGTATATTCGTACCGCCTGTTTGTGAGCTTATGTATGTACGTGTGTATGTGTGTGTGTGTATACATTTTCTTTTTTCGTGAATGGTCGCTTTGAATCAATCCGTCGTGTAATACTGGTACGGATAATCGCAAAGCAGATTTAAAGAAAAAACATAATAAAGATCAAGTTTTATTAATCCAGTATTATTTTAGCCCGATCCCCTCCCCCATTCGTCGAGTGAATAGTTTCGCGTTTGAACTTCCACTTCTCGTGTTCGATATTTTATTATTAGGAAAAATCGAAACTCGTTCCTATACCGCTCCGCGCTTTTCTACCGTGTACGTATATTTAACGCGATTGTTTTCTTTTTTTTTTGTTTTTATCGAAAGATACACTTTTGATTTGCAGCTTGACCGTGTGCGGTCACGTAAAAAGTCTCGAAAAGTTCCTGTCCCGTTTTTTTTTTTTCGTCGACCGATATATTTAGTCGCTATCGATACTCGTGCTCGAAGAAAGTGTCGCAATTTCAATTTACATATTTACAACAGCAAAAAAAAGCGTGCAGAAGTTCAGGCATTTCGAATACTTCGATGTGTTTCCGGTAATAAAAACAATTGCCGTTTGTTTTTTTTGGACGGGTCATACGTAGCCGCGACGGAAACACCGTCGCGACGGTACGAACGTTTCATCGAGAAAAACTCGGACTTGCGAAGAAAAGAGAGTTACATTCGTTAAGTACGCTTAGAATCGGAAATGCGCGAATTTCGATCGTTCAATGGCTCATCGGATAATTGCAGTTTCAGTATTTCTAGTAAGGCCCGTTAGTTTAATCGCCGCTGTGTCCGATTCGCAAAAATATTTCGACAGTCGGTCGAACGAATCTTCGACTCGCAAGTAATTCTAGCGAAGAGACCATCGAACGATCGAACAATCCGCGAGCTTCAATATTGTTCCTGTATGAGACGAAAAAATATATTTGTATGTATCTTACACATCGTATCGGCTCTGGAATGTCTCAACCATAAGCTTGCAGCAATGCGGATCCGAGACTCATCGAGTTTTTCGCATTCTCGCGTTATTCCTTGTTCCTTTTTTTTTAACACTTTTTGACAAAATACAAAAATTCGACGTTGTTGCTTCTTTCGTTCACTTGTTCGATAAATTAATTTTTTTTTGCACGTATCAATCGTTACTTTACGGATAGAAATAGACGACTATAAAAATGCTTTGCTTTTACTTCACGTTTAATATTATCTGGATAATAATAATAATAATAACGCTACTAAAATGTAAATATTAATATAATAATAACGCTACTAATCTGTAAATATTAATATTAAATATAATCCAAAAATATCTATCGTTATCCCTTCTGCAGGTGGTGCTTGTTTGTTTTATTTATGTATTTTTTTTCTCTCAAATCTGAATATACTTTTTTGTTTTGCCATTGCGATGATTCGTGATAAAAACGGCAGGAATTGGCTTTAAGAAAGGTATCGTAACGTGTCTATTTTTTTTTCCTTTTTTTTCACGTTGCGTATATTCAAGTTCGATTGACGAGTTATCCAACACCGCGTTTACCACTTATGTATTTAGCTTTAGATCGAGATATTGGCAGCATCGAGAAGTGTTTTCGTTTTTCTTTTTTTTTTCTATCTCATGTCTCGTTTAGTTACTTTCGATTCGTTATCGTTTGCAGTATCTTTCTTTGATAATTAATAGATAATAATATTATTAATAAAAAAAAAAGAACTGGTTCTTTTA
This sequence comes from Ischnus inquisitorius, assembly GCA_963924025.1. Lineage (NCBI taxonomy): Eukaryota > Metazoa > Arthropoda > Insecta > Hymenoptera > Ichneumonidae > Ischnus > Ischnus inquisitorius. The sequence goes on from OZ001250.1 coordinate 12,958,051, forward strand.
AAAAAATTACACGGCGTACCAGACCACCATAACCGATTTTCACCCTCATTCGCATACATTCTCCCTCACTATCACTCCACCGTTCACTCATTCTCACGTTTTTCTCTTTTCTTTTTTTCCCCTCACATCCTTCGCCGATCGAATTCGGCGACACTTGCGTATCGAAACGCACGAACGGGCCACCACCTTACGGAATATACGCCCAATATGCTAAACTTCGCGTGATTATAACTACTACAAAGGCCACGAGTGTGTTTTTTTTTTTTTTTTTTTTTTTCAATATAAAATCACTAATTGGTAATTGCGATTCGAAGGTATCAAAGTGTAAATATATATAGGTATATATATTTTTATGTATATACGTATATATATATAAGGATTCATTCAATGTAGGCCGAGTTCGGCAGTTTCATTAAAATTTCATCAATTCTCGATATGCAGTCACTTGCCGTTTTGATGTTGTTTTTCTTTTTGTTTTTTTTTCTTTCATTCGAGTATCTTATTTTCACTTCCCTTTAACAACTTCGTCACGGATAGCGAGAACTCGAAACTGTAGAGTTACTGCGCGAGACGAGAGAACGATCGCGACGGGAAACGCAGGTTTTTCGGAGTGTAGAGAAAAAACAAAGAAAAATAAAAGACCACGCGATAAACGGTATACAGTGACCGAGATCGTCGTCGCATCTCGTTAACAGGCTGGAAAAAAAGAGTTGCGATCGTGCGTCTTTGAAGAATAGAAAACAAAAAACGAAACGTGTAACGTAAGTTTCTGGGCCATGAGTGGATCGATGCAGAGGGAATTGAGGGACGTATACGGGACGCGGAACGGGCGGGGATGCTTGTTCGATAAAGAGAAAACGACTCGAGAAGAAAAAAGAATAAAAAAATAAATTCGAGGGAAGACGTTAGCGAGCGCGAAGCTCGATTTGCTCGAAAAAGGAAAGATAAATGAACGAACCGCGCGTATTGGATGAGGAAGCGCGGAATGGCGTTTGTCGGAAGTGTACGAGCTGCTTGGTTTTCTTTCTTTTTTTTTTTTTCGTTTTGCCTGAAACAAATGCATGTTTCTCGTATCGAATCGACGAATCGCGACGGACGAGGGCTCGAAAACAGGACAAAGGTAAGGCGTCTCTCTTTAAACGATCGGTGTTTTTCTGTTTTTTTTTTTCCTTCTTCATTTTCCGCTCCATCTTTCGAGAGAGGATGCGCATGTCGGATCGTATAATTTACATGTTCTCGAACTGATCGACCCGACGCTTGGTGTTACCCTTGCGAATCTCGCGAAGGGTCTTGTACTTGTCGCGTCCCTGACGTACGTTTTCCCTGTGAATCTTGTCCATCGTCGTCTCCTTCGTCTCGTCCCGCGATTGGGCGAGATCTTGCTTCAGAGCCTATTAGAAACCGAAAAATAACTTATTGGTACAAGAAAAAAATTGCCAATACCTTTAAAAGTATGCGAGACTCAATATAAATTCTTTCCCCTATGTCCATTGGAATAAACTGATTATCGTTCCATTCTAACGATTAAACAGTAACTTTCGTCCAAACGACGATTACAACGTTACCTTTAACTGATCGTGAAGACGCTCGTTTCGTTCGGCGAGCGTGCGTCGTTCCTCGACAGGATCGATGATCGTTTCATCGGTGGCTAGATCCTTGGTGACGTCGCTGTGCGGTGCCTCGTCCTCACCCTCTTCCTCGCCCTCCTCCTCGTTCTCCTCCACGTGATGATGACGCGGAGTCGTGCTCGCCTGGAATGCCCTGTCCGCCTCCTCCTGACGCAGTCTACAATATCCGTTATCGTTCCGTTAGCGCATTGCAGAATAGAAAGCCCGCACCGTTCGAATGCGAAACGGAGATGGCACGAAATAAAATGAAAGACTAGAAATAGCGGAGAGATCGATGAACGAATAAATACCTGGCGGCTTCGACCTCTTCTTGCAATCGTCGAGCTTCGGCGTCCTTCACCTCGACCTCCGACTGTATACGCATCACTTCCTCCTGCTTGGCACGGATTTCTTGCTCCAATTTAGCACGCTCGGCAGCCTCCATCTCGTGCGAACGTTCTAATTTTTCCATCATCGCCGTCAATTCCTGGAAAACAACAGTGTTTCGATTGTGAGCGATGCCTTCGGCGATATGTTAGAAAATGTAATAGATATTTACGAAAAGGAAAAAAACGGATTTACTTTGAAGTTATCAAAATAAATGCCATAAAAATAACCGTTGTAAATAAAATATGTAAAAGTCGCGTGACCAAGCAGATTGCGACGCTGATTGAGTGAATGAAAAATAAACAATTCTCACTTTCTGGCGTCCCTCCAATTCCTCCTTTGCGGCCTGCAACTGTCTGAGCTGTTCCTCGAGACGCCTGATCATTTCCTGGGCCTCGTTTAGCTCGGCCTGCCGCCTGTCCATCTCCTCGGCCATGGTTCTCAACCTCTCCTCGTATTCCTGATGCTTCTTCTCGGCACGCTCGCGAGCGGCAATCTCCAACTGAAGTTTCTCGCGCTGTTGCTGCTTCGCGAGTTTCTCGTCGCGGGCTTGAGCCTACGGAAAAGAAATATTTTTTACCCATTAAAATTTTTTAGACTCAAATTTATCATCGTTGTTATCAAAGTGTTTAATAAACCCTCAATAAATGGTGTTTTTTTCGATCACGGCATTCATAGTAGCAAATAAACAAAGATCATCATCGGGTAAGAAAAAAAGTGGGACGTAAATTTAAAAAATGCAATATAATTTATACCTTCATCTGCTGCACGTCAATGGTGTCCGGCTTACGTCTACGCATGTAGAGCTCGTGATTGCCCATGCACAGAGCCAAAATTCTCTTGTTGGTCTTGACGCGCGGGGCGAAGAATACAAAGTCGGGTGCCTTCTTGTCGATCGGTTTGATTATGAATTTTCTGTCGTTGAACGAGATATTTCTTATCTCCGACCACGGGAAGCCGATTTTCGGCGTTAACTTGTCGTCCTTCTCGTAAATGTTAAGACCGAGAGCATCAACGCCGAGCCACAATTCCGTTCCTTTCTTGTTGCGGATCTCGAAGTAATTCACGCCGTACATCTCCAAATCTTGTGCAATCTTCAAGTACTCCATCATCGCGTCTTCGCGCAACATTCCACGATGCTCTTGCCACCACGTCGTTATCGAGTTTTCCCATTCCTCCTTGCTCATCTTGTGCTGATCCATAACGCGCTGGGGCAAAAGACGATCGTTCGCGAGAAAACCGGCCGTGTGCAAAGCCTTCTGAAAGTCACCGTGTCGCGCCTGCACGGCGTAGGAAGCCAACAGCACGGAAGTCTCCGGCGGACAGTATATCTCGTCGGTGAGAATGGCATTTTTCACCTTGAAAAAAAATTCAATAAAAGGTTGGAAATTAGTCGTAGAAATAAATTACCCACTGGGTAAGAATATTTTTGTAATAACTTAATTAACTTTTATCTATTAGTTGCAAACATAGATATGGCAATAAAATAATTTTTGTCTATCTCGTTGACCGAACGATACTTTCGAGTATCTCAGAATTTGTCGTATGATTTTTTTCCTGATAATCGAACTGTATGCAGATCCGGGTTTGGTAAGATTCGTCGTCTTCGGTTGAATAATATTTCGGTATAATTTTGTTATGTAACAGCCGATTGTTCTAAATTTCTATCGACAAAGACATCGATATCTACGTTGGTAGAGAATTTTTCTATAGAATGTAAGAGCAACATATATGCATATTCCTGGGAACATTTATTAAAACGTTTCATAAGATTCCCGGCACGATAATCCCGTTAATTTGATCTTAATCAACGGAACTTCCGCGGATTGCGACACGGTCGAGTCTCGCAGTGCGAGCGTCAAAGAGATCACCCGGCGCCAGGCGGTGTTAATGAAAATTATGGCTTCGAGAGATCGTTCGAGTACGAGCAAAACGCTGAATTCTTATCGTCAAGGACATAACTGTGCCGCGAACACCGTTTAAACCTCGTGTCGCGATCTCGTGCAATGGCAATCATCTTCAATATTTTTAAATACAGACGGAAGTTTAATCTACATTTTCCGCTCGTGCCGGATCGACCGTGGAGAAAACCGGTATTTACGAGAGTAACGCGTGAAGGATATCAGAGGTCTCGTGAGTTCAATTCTAGGCACCTGTCGCGGGACAATCGAGATCGACGATAACCATCTCGTGCGTCGCGTAACAATCGCGCATCGCGGGATCGCTTCCATGTTACGAGAACAATATCTCGGTCCAACAATCGCGCGAACTATGGCTCTAAACCAATAGCTATCACTTTACACGCGTGTAGAGAAAATGGAATTGATGTTTTGCTAAAATTATTCGTGACCATGAGAAACTACTGAGGAAGCGACAAAATACTCCATTCGAAGATGAATTTCGTTTCGAATTTTACCTGAAGGTAGAAGAGACGAAGAGTGATGTCCTGAATGAGTTCCTCCGCCACGTCCTCGGGATAGAACTTTGCTCGAAACTTGAACTGAAGAGGATTCTCCTTTCTGACCTCCTGGTTCATCACCTGTTAACAACAAAAAGAAGAAACTTTAATCCTCGACTCCGAGCGCACATATCTTATCTCGTAAGCACAACTAGTAAGAAAAACGTGCCAAACGTTTGGTGCTCATTTACGAATACAATTTTACACAAAACATTTCTTTTTTCTTTCTTCTTCTTCATTATCCCCATTGTTCGAGACCCTAATTGTAGGAAAAAATAAATAAAAATATATCTTCTAGTGGTACATAATGTTTGTTAAATCCACGATAATACATAAATGATAAAAAAATACCTCGCTAAATTTTTTCTCCGGTAAAATCATTTTCTTCTTCATTTTTTTTACAAGGCAAAAAAAAAATTGGAAAATAAGAGCATCAACAAACACACACACACGCAAACATGCACCACGCACGTGCGTATTTGCGACGATGATTGGGCGCGAAAAATAGGGACGCTTATTAGTCGAAACTTGAATTATCTCGTCGAAGGAATATTCTTGACGCGGAAGTCAAAACGGCGACACTAGCACGGTGACTCTTCGATATTATTTTCATAACTATCCGTAACATTTCAACCTTGACCATTGACGGATGTGCCGCGGAGGGGCATGATTCAGGGCCGTTACTTGTTGCAGCATTGCGATTATACAATTTTTCATGATATTTATCATCAATGTAAACGGCATTTGATTGCGCAACCGAGAGTTCGCCCAATGGGACAATGAGCGTTCCGAGTGTTAATCACCGTTCATACGTACACAGAGGTGCGAATGAAAAGCGTGCTTCTCGTGATCGTGCCTTTTCGCTTTGATGCTGCTGTGATGTTTTTTTTTTTTTTTTTTTTTTTTCATTCTTACACGACCGAGACTAGGTCAGCAGATTTTGCAATCTATCGACTGAATAAATTTCCATCGATATAAAAAAAAAATGGCATATTCCAAATTTTCGTGTATTCATTGTAATTATGCGGTGAATTCTAATGCGGTTTCTTTTTTTGTCTTTTCAGACTAGCGTGAGTGCGAAATTTCGTGACTGATTGATAATCGAAATGATCGAATTTCGGATTCGGCGTGTTCGATTGTAGTTCATAACGATTGTTTATGTTTCATCTAGTCTAGTAAAACAGCACACTTGTAAATTGAGTGAGAATCCGAAATATGAGCCTTACGTGCCAGATCGTTGGCCGCCTGCACGGTACCACCTGCAATAATTTGCCACACACATTTCAGAAACGGCTCGACTTTGTTTCTGTTGGGAATTCTTTGATTCGCGCGAGACCCGAAAACAACTATCGTGTACGACATCCGACGTGGATGAAATGTTTTTTCTTTACGCGAAGTAAACATTTTTGGAACTATTTCGCATATTTCATCGAATTATCATCGACAAAAGTTCGATGTATCGAACGAGATATATTTTCGTACAGTAAAAAAGAAAAACAATCGCGAAGATCGAGCATGAAGAAATCCGAGAAAAAAGAATCATAGTTGCGAGGAAAAACGACGTTAATTATCTCGCGGGACGTTAATGACTGTCGAAAACAAAAAACCGCGGTCAAGTGATTACTGTTATCGGTCGCGTTGCAATTAGCTGTCTCGTCCGTATCGCCCGAGAGAATGAGAGCCCGGAGATACCGCAATCGTAAACTCGGGTGTCGCCCGTGTAAACACAAGTGTTTCCATGGGCGGCTCGAGACCGAGTTCTCGCGACTACATAATAGTTTAAACGCTCGCATAAATTTGGCATTCGCGAAAGTGTATTATCACGCCGAGCAAACTAACTTTCGATAAGAACGCGGAATACGCGAGATGTCTCGTTATTCGAAACTGAGATGTTACGACGATTTGACGTTACAAAAAAGATCTTAATCTTGTAATAATTATTTTTTTAATCCGTCCATTCAAATTTTTTTAATCAATGTATCGAATCATGCTCGGTGTCTTTTATTGCACGCAATTTATCGCGTGTTGAGTTCACTTGAACTCACTCGAGTTCGAAGCTCTTGTGGCGCTTTGAATAAGCACTCGAGGGCGGAAATATATTATTCAGATATTATATATGTATATATCTATATACTACAATCGATATCATTCGCCGATGCGGTACATAATACACATACTAAGATTTATTAGTGACATAATAGCTTACCCTAGACAACAAAGTCGAAAGTCCACTCTTCCAGTTGTTAGTATATCGGTCGGCATGCGTTAAAACAATGGAAAAATGCGGTAATGTTAAAGTACGATAAAACACCATTGCTTGGGCCACATACTTTCCTCGATTATTAAAAAAAGCACGTAAATCATGGAAAATTCAAGGTTGGCGTTCTCTGCGACCAGAGGAAAAGATCCTTAATATTGCTTGAATTTTCCAAATATGCTCTTCGATGAAAATGAACGACAATGATAAAAAATTTAAGTTTGGAGGTTTCTTCAGCTAAAGAAAAGAAAAAGAATTTCTTTTCTCTACAAAAAAACCCTGCCTATCGCGAAAACGAAAAGATTTGGAAAAAAACAGTTTCCTTCGTGTCTTCCTTGCGATATCGTAACGCGTGCGGTTTACGTACGCGAGGTGACAATCAGAATTTTTCTATAAGAGCATGATATACTCGTGACGAATGATCGACGCAACGATAAGAAGTTTCGTGCGAGAAAACTGAACGGTCACGATAATACATCAAGGACAACGAGACTTGGGCGCACACAACCACGCGGATGCATTAACCACGTGGAGAATATAATTATTGGGAAAAACAACTCGCCTGAAACGCCCATAACGGGCATTTCTGGATTGAGTATTTTACCCACCACGAAACGAGAGACGAGCTAAAATTTGTTTTTAGATTCGTTCTTTTGCTTGGGCCAGACCGGGGTCAATCATAATTGATTCAAACGTAAAATCCTTTAAGATTGAAGCATTAGTCGCATTGGCAATTAATAGTGTAAGTAAAAAATACTTTATAATTGTTTCGGCTGGCTCATCGATTTCTTTCATTTTATGATAACCTTGCTGTAAGATCGATGTTATTTTCGGTCCCGGTTTCCTTTATCGATGGACAGCGGCGTTGAAAAAGATTCGGCATTTATCTCAAAAACCATTAGAGAACATTTCCAACACTAATAGATCTAAGAAAGGCCGATAGTGCCGAATGCGTAATTCGGTGAATCGATTTGGCCGGAAATTTCAACAATTTCTATCGAGTCTCGATTTCCTTCATGGGTAAAGAATTTTCCGCTACTTTTCGCTGTTCTCTTGTTGCGTTCGAATGTTGCCGAATAAAATAATCGATTACGATGTATCGCGAGTGCGGTGAGCTTCGGTAGAATGGACTGAATTCGCCGTCCGCTGTCCCTGGTTTCATCCTTCGCGAATCGGTTTCGTAACGCGTTCGCGTAATTTTGTGGCCTACGGGATAACGGGCTCGAGGCCGTGCGGCCTGCGACACGGTAAACTCGGCGTCCGACGAAACTCACGCAAAATCATCAGTAATTCGTGTGCGTACCGAGGAACTTTGAGAAAGACGACAAATTACAGGTCTTTTTTGCTCTTTTCTCTCTTTTTTAACGCTCGAAAGTTTTTCGAATAAGACGGCTAAAGCGACACGGTCGTCGCGAGAAGGTTGACCTGCGGTTTTCCTGATAAAATTCCAAGGATCACCTGCCGACGGGAATCTTCCTACGCAAAGATTAACTAGTGAATCAAGTCTGAAAAATTTTACGAAAATTAATTCATTTATATTTCTTTCAGCTTTTTAACTCTGCTTTAACTTGTGAGCTAATAAATTTAGCAAGTCCTCCAGAAGTTTTCTTTTCACTTAAATCCGATTATTGGTTTCCATCCAAAATAGAAATAAGAAATATATATCAAAAACTTCTCGACAGAAATTTATTTCACGAATTGATTCACGGAGACGGCGAGTTGAGTTTGATAATTCTCGATCTTGCGCCGAAATGAAACGAGCTGTAAAGTAATGTGATCACTATCGTCGTTAATGCGATTTGAAATCGAGTCAGGATGCGTGAAGCCTGTACGATCAAAGTTCTGCTAATCGATGATACGTGCTTGCGGGATCAGTGGCCTGGAAAAGCGTGTCGTTGAGACACTGCCTTCTTGCCTCTTTCTTCTCTAGCTTCGATATAGATACACTTATATATATATATCTATATAGAATCTAATGTACCTACAGAGTCTATATAGTTATGTGCTATCCGGGCACAAATGCCTCCAAAGCCGGTTAACAGTGGCGAACCGATGAATCAGTGAGCCGTCGAGGCCATTCCGAGAAACGGCGCCTCGGCTCACACGATTACTCTTATCTCGGGAATGCGAATCCGTCGCTCGATGACGATGATTAAAACCTATAGTTGCCGTATTCTCAAAACGGCGTCGATTATCCGATAGTATTGTTTTCCTATTATTTATTATCCTTCTGCCTTATAAGTCGAAAAGCGACAAAAGCCTCGCCGACGATAGATTAACGAGAAATACGCTGATAAAAGAGAAAATTAATTTTTCTTTCGGCACGATAGTCTGTCGAAAACGAAGAAGCTTCCGAGGAAGCCAATCGGAAAGGAGCGTGTACACGAAAGAGAAATATAATCGGTAAGGTGACACAGAGGGAACGATGACGCAAGCGAGTGTGTTTCGCGATAGCTCCGCGCCGCTACGCGCTAATGTCTACGAAGATAAAACGTCATTGGAAGGAAGAGGAGTCGCTGGAACCTCGCGCGAAATGGAAATCGTCTGTCGCGCGAAACCCTCGACGACGACGACGGCTCTTCACGGTTTGGGCTCTTCGGCGCGGAGTTTATTGCGCAAGGGTCCGGAGTCCGCGGCGAAGGCACCTGTCGGCCTCTCCTCGCAATCTGTACACTTCCTCACTGTATTGCGATCTATAATTCATTTTTTTTTTTTTTCCGAGGACGCTTCGCTGTATGAGTACTGCATTATTAATATGTCGAACACGGGTCGGGGTTACCGGCTCATCTTTAAAATTCTCATCGACCTCAGTAATCCCCGGGATAAATAATTGATTTTAAATCTTCAAAATCCATTCGTTATGACACAATGAAGAGAAAAAATTCTCGTCTTGACGTCCAGACAAATCGGTGACGGAGTAAAATCATCGGAGCCGATTGAACGTACGTTGAATGTTAAACGGATTGGAAATTTTATTTTTCGCCTCGACACGGAGAAAAATTGGCTATGAGTATTCATAATTGCCATTATATTATTTTTTAACTTAATTGACAAGTAATTTATCTGAAAAAAAAACATGTTTTTTGATTTTTGGAAAGTAAAAAATGTAACTATATAAACGAAGGCAACAAGATTGAAATGAGAATCGGTTGTAAATTTCTTTTCTTGTGAATTTCAAAGATAAATGCAAACGATTAACTTTTCAACGACCTGCCTCAAAGGATCGACGTTTAACAGTGGAATATTATTTATTCGCGTACCCGGAGGGTCTATTCAACCTGACTGATAAGGGGCTATCGTAAATCCGCGATGAATAAACCGTCCACTGTGTTGACCGAGTTTGCGCGACTGACTCCCGGCGTAACGCTCGAAGCTATGATAAATAACAATGGCGCAATAACAGCGGTGCTACGGCGAATTAAAACATTCGAGGTCGACACGTAATCTCGATAAAGTTGCGCGGTATCATCACGGAGGACCTGATCAATGGGATAAAAATGCAAAGTGTGAAAAATACCCATTGCCGAGTTATGCGGTAACGTTAAGCCTTTCGTTCCAACGAATACCGGGAATTATCTCTCGAGGAAAATAATTCAAGCAGACGATAATAGAACAAAATCTTCCGTTTGTGGGTAGCGTTGGTTGTCCGACATCCGTTTGTGGTATATGGAAAAAAAACGTGACTGATACGAACGCGAAAGCGATATTTGAATTCTCGATTTCCGTTCAGCTCGCTAATTTCTTCAAACGATATCGGGATAACCTAACGCGGTGAATCAACATAGGATCATTTTTACTCGTGGTTACGTGTTCCATGAAATTGGCAACTTTTTTCAAATAATGGAATTTTTTTTTCTTTTTTAGACGTACAAATGTCGATGGGTTTCGTGGTGAGCAGAGTACAGTGGGTCACGCGAATAACCGGACGGGCTGGTTCGGTTGGAAGAGCCACTTTTTACCGGAGACATATATGTATATAAATATTCATATAGAAATGTATATCTATACATGTAACAACACTATTATGTTATACCAGTGTAGTACACATAAAGCCCAAGGATCGACATGATTACTTGCACGCGTCGACTTGGTCCCCCAAGTATAATGCACAACCAGTAACTGCAATATCGAGAATTTGCATAACAGACGATCGCGGGTATGGAGTCTCCGTGTGAAGTCCGCACCGGCAAGGAACCCGGTTTATGCACTATTCTGCGCGAGATTGCGCGAAACAGCGCCGCTCAAGGTAGCACTTGCGATAAAGTCCGCCGAAATGTGGGATTCGAAGAAAATTTCAAAAACTTCCCAATGAGACAAAAATCTGCGGAAGATTTTGGAGAAATAGGAGCATCAAACGCCTATGAGAAACCAACCCTTCAACGCTAAATAACAAAATAATCCTTCGTTTGAATTGCACATTTTCCATATTCCGACTTCGGGTCATATTTTTGATTTTTCTTATGAAAATCCTCATCAATCTCAGGCCGAAAAATTATGTTTCAAAATTTCCGTTATGCTTCCTATTATTTCTCGACGGCTTGTGATCCATGAAAAAAATTTGCTGACGTATAATATATATATTTTTATGGTATGAAACGGTTTCGTTGTGATTTCGCTCCTTACCAGGTCGTCGTCGTACTCGTCGTCGCCGCTATCCGAGTCCGAGCAACCTCTCAGCTTTCGCACTTTCTTTTTTACCTCCTTCCTCACCACTCGAGTTATCACGCTCTCCGGCTGCGTCCAATACATCAATTTGTTTTTTCTCTTTTTTTTTTCAACATTCTCGTAGTTTCTACCTAATTCAATATCTATGATTTTTCTACGGTCAAGAAAATTTTTATGAACTAGCAAGTGTTCGTCGCGAGTGTAACACAAAGCAAGCTATATCTATAGCTATCCAATCTATAAAATAATATCAATCACAAATCCTCAATACTAATAATAATCATAATAATAATGCTCTCTGGGATCTTTGCAATAATTATCTTGCTAATTACTTTGTGAAAAAAAATCATTTTTACGAAAGTGTTAATGGAGAAAAAAAATCAAAAATTAAACAATCGAGAGGTTCGTCGCTCGTCGGATAAGATACGACGTCTCCATTCTCGCTGAATGAACGAGGCCCGGGAATAGGATAATTGGATCGCGCGACTTTTTTTTCGTGCGTGTCTCACAGAGTCTCGTTTCAGTGTAGCATTTAGCATCGACGAGGCGAAGCTTTTATCGAGCAACAGAACACGCAATTGTGTCCCGTAGACCGCGTCGCGCGGCCGTAACATTCGTACCTCGTTGCTCGCCGCACATTGCATACAACATCGAGTATTGTATCTTGGCCGTGTAATTAACGGGCATCGATGCGTTTTTATCGGTCGAAGGCCTTGCGCTAGAATTTGTCTGTTTTTTGCCGCGATCATTCGATGTCTGGTCTCGCGAAGGAGCGAGACCTCATTGACTCCAATTCGATGCCGCGATATTCCGCCGGTGTGTACTTCAACGTTCGAACATATCGCGCGGAGATCAATGCTAAAAAGCTCGTACCGACGGACGGGAAAAACGACTAAATGCTGTTCTCCAGCTTGTATTTATTTCCCTGCTTCCGAGAGCTCGAAATTGTATAGCGAATACGAATATTTGTTTTCCAAATCCAAAGATGTAAACGTTTTTTTTGCCATGAAAGGCCATCGCGTGAATATTCCAAAGTTTCGATAAACAAAAAAATGTTGAAACATTTTAGAGCGATCGGCTATCATAGTTTTTTTTGTGATCGGAATTAACAGTGAAAAATATGAAAAGGAAAATACCGGCCATCACGCAAATCACGAAGAAAAATGAAGCAGGTGATTCGCGGCAAACGGCGAGCTCTACGGAAGTCTGTCGTCGAGACCGACGGTCTCTCGCGGTGCGAGGCGAAGCAACTTGAATATATAGTGATTTCTAATCCGTCAACGGTCGTGCGGTTATTATCCATTCTCACTGACGGCTAATAAACCGACGGATGTGTTACGTCTGTCCTCTCGTGTACGCGCTTCTTCGAGCGAAAATATTCGTCGACGTCTGTGTCTTCGCTGGTCGTCGGAGACACATGTGATTGATCGACAAGCCTGTTTGTTTCTCTTGCTTCCACCCACAATGTTTTTTTTTTTTTTCGAACGACTGTCTGGCCGAACAAAGCGAACCGGGTTAAAATATCGTCGATCAATAATGCAAAAAATAAGCTTGGCAAATATTTATTGAAAAACAAAAGGACGCGACTCGTCGTGTTTCATGTTTCATGCGTCGAAGGATCTACCCGAATAATTAATTCACTTCCGGTTTCCCATTCTCGGACTACGTGAAAATTTTAACAACTCCACATCTGCCGTCCACCTGTTACATTTTTTCTTTCCTAGTAAAATCCGTAGGTCTTCCTCGGCTGCGAGTTTCCCTCGTCGTTATTCAAACCGTTTTCTACGATAATTATTTTCTTCCTAGGTTCTCGGGAGTCTCGAGGTAAAAATTCCGGATACAAAACAGAGGAGACAATCATTTAATTTCTCTCCGCGGAGAGAATTAGAAATGTTCGGTTGTAAAGTTTCGCGCCACCTTCGGGGAAGCTAATGCAGGGGAAGAAAAACTGCGAAGCTCTCTCGCAATAATTTTTGTTTATGTACACGGACTTGTGTACGATAAATATTGTCCGTGTGCGACGAAGAAGCGAAGAGACGACTGTGTGTCAAGGTGAAGCGACTCGATTGCTACGACGACGACGACGACGACGACGACGAGTCGGTGAAAGCCCGACCAACCGAATGGCATTATACACCTACGAATAACTGTACATCAGCTTCAACTGCGTGGCTGTTGCACCGAACGGCTATTCGGCCGAATAACTCTACGAATCGTGAGAAAACGATCGTCTCATCCCCGCCGTCGTTTCATTCCTACACTTTTGTCACTCTATATAACGCTCTACGATTCGTCATCGCCGTTTTACTTCATCGATATATATTTGGAGATTGACGACGTCGAGACCGAGGAAATAACAAAATAAAACAACGGATCCCACGCTCGCTGCGACTATATTTAACCGAAAACCGTCGGTGCTGCGAAAAAACAAAAAAAAAGAACCCAATTTGTTTCGCGTAGTTTATCCGAATTTCGAAGCGGAAGTAACAAATTTCGTCGAACGCGTCGAGATTTTTGTTTCGACATTTACGAAAATTATTTGTTCCCTGAAACGCCGATTTATGTGAGAATAATATTTTTGCGGAAAGTCTTGCCGATAAAAATAAAAATGATCGAAAAAGAATTGTCTTTTCGTTTGCAAGTTAATTGAAATTTTCGCTCCTACGTGTATAAAAATAATTTTGCTCTCAGTGAAGCCGATTAACACAGAAATAATATTTTGCCAAAAATCTTGTTGACAAAATAAATCCAATCGAATTTTTCAAAATGATTTATATTCACGAAAATTGCTGTTATTAATTATAACTTGAAAGACAATAATTCCAATCTGTTTTTTAGAATTCTCTTCTTTTATCGATAATTTCGCGTTTTATCGTTTATAACAAATTTCTTTAATTTTCGCATCTATCAATATTCTTTCATATTATCTCTGGAGCTCTTTCAGGAAATCGTAGAACTCGATCGAGATCGATGAAAAAAGTTGCTTCATTTATAGAGAAGAAATTAAATAGTGCGATCCCAAAACATGAAGAAAAAAAAAACAGGAATTATCGTTTATAGTGGACTTCGAAGATCCGTAATGAATTTGTTATCCACAGGCGTTGTCGTGGCCCGTACGAGTGAGCCGTGAATCGTTTTCGTCGAGCGAGAAGTTCGAGACCGAGAATAAAGAAGCGAGTGGAGATCTCACGAGGGACGGCTTCGGACCCGACGCAATCGAGAGAGTCGACGATGACATCACTATTTGTCATCGGAGAGAGAGATAGACGGAGAGCGCGGCGCGAGCTCGTTTCGTGCTTCTTTCCCTCAATCGTCGTGACACAAGTGGCCCAAACGTATGGTAAGCAACGCGAACAACCCGCCCCTCCAGCCGGTTGCAAGTTCGCGCGATCCTGCAAATCTTTTCAAACGTCCGCGTGACGCACAACGCTTCGTCTAAACGCGCGCGACATAAAACACGCTCGACCGTGCCTCTGCGCGACACACAGTAACCCAGAGCTTGAAGTTTAATACATTACAGCTATACAGGCTTGGATGAGAAGCGAACGGCAGCCGGCGGTGGTTAGCCGCAAGCGAACTGAGACTATCCGGCTACATTGCACGGATGACTGTGAACGGCGATGTGTATAATAGGGTCAAGACGCTATGTCGTCGTCTCGAGAAAAAGAAGAAAAAAAAAATCCGTTTCTTCTCACAGTTCAGGGATTGCGAACGTATCGCAAAGACAATGGCTACTCAATCGCATCCTTGCGCTGACGAAAAAAACTGTACGATTTTGTATTCTTCATACAAAAACTCGGAAAAATCATGTGAGCCGAAACGGCAATGCAGAGTCGGGGAATTGTTGGGATTTTGTTTATTTTGGCTCGAAGTATAATTGACAAAATTCGCGACAGACGAAAATACGAAATGCTCGTTTGTGGTATTTTTTTTCGCGGCGATTATACTTTGAAGCAGAATTTGAAAAATGGGAATTTTTTTTTTCTATTTCCTCTCGGGATAACAAGAAAAAAAATTCCGTTAGCGA
The DNA here is from genome assembly GCA_963924025.1 of Ischnus inquisitorius. Taxonomy (NCBI): domain Eukaryota; kingdom Metazoa; phylum Arthropoda; class Insecta; order Hymenoptera; family Ichneumonidae; genus Ischnus; species Ischnus inquisitorius. The sequence continues at coordinate 12,973,452 of OZ001250.1, forward strand.
ATCAGGGTTGGATGTTCAGGTACGCAGGGTATATCGGCCATTATCCTATAGCGAAGTAACCGGAGACTCTTTTCCGAGCCGTTACAACGCGCGGCACTGTATTTCGCTAGGGGAGGAGCTTTCTAGGGCTTTACGAGGGTCCGCGGGGATTAATTTTACGAAGACCACCTAGCATGGCGAGAAAAAAAGCTTTTACGCTCTATACAACGGGATACAATGCTTGTTCCTCGCCATATAAAATAAATGTTACAGCGAGAAACAAATTTTCCGAAATCATGTTCATAATACAATAATATTGTTAAGATAGCAGTAAGCCTGCCAAACGTCAAATTCACAGAGAATTTCGAATATTTCTCAATGCGACAAAATCTAAAAAATATAAGCATGAGGCCGTACTAAAAAGATTTATTTTCCCGAATAATAACATCAAACTGTCACTAACAAGCTAATGAAAAAACTGATTCTTCAATAGATTTCCCGGCATCCGATTTTTTTTTCAAATATAAATGATTTGTTATTTATTATGAAAACGTATGATTTTTTTTAGGATTGATGTCCGATTGTTTTAAATTGCGTTTTCCTTCTTCTTTAAAAGACCCTATTTTGAATAATTAGACCACATTCCATATTGTTGAACAATTTTTTTTTCATTAAGTGGCTAATAAAATTTTGCTATTATTATTATGCGAAATAGATCTTTTTAGCAGCTTCCGTGCGCCTGTTTTTTTGCGATCTTCACCCCATTGAAAAGGCGTCAAAATTCTCTATGAATCTCACGCTTGGTCGAACTGTACAAGTGCTAACGGAAATACTGGTTAAACAAATCCTTTCAGGTACTATGAGGACTCTACCGATACCATTGCATCATTTTGTACAGTCGAGTTTTACAATCGCCCCCGCTTTACTGGTACGAAGTACCAGGATCGAACGTCGTGTCTCTAAACCGCCTTGTTACCGCGGTGATAATAAAAAACCCATTGAAATTAGGTTGACAAAAGAGGATGAAAAAAAACTCTGAGGCGACCTACCTTCTTGTAGAGCTTGATCCAGGTGAGATCGCCCTTCATGTCGGTGTACTGAAGTCCGAAGAACCAAACTTCCCTCAGACCGATGGTCTTTACGACCTGATCGAAGAGCTGCTTGCCGGTGGTCGCGTGCTGGATCGCGAACTCCAGCTCCGCGTCCATCGTCGTCACCCTCACGTTCATCTTCAATTTTTCGTTCCGAATTCCAAGGTGAATTGCGTGAAAAAAAAAATAACAAAAAACTCACATTAGTCCATTGAATCTCGACAGTATTTATTGATCGATATAATATTTGCATCGTTGTCGTAAGACGGGTTTCAAATTTAATGCGAACACCGGGTAGATGTCGTAGCAAACTCGTGGCTTCGCCCATCTGTAGCCGTTGGAACGCGCCATAATATTCTTGCACGCGGAGCGGAACAATGGGCAACACTCTAATCGAGTTATCGCGCACGAATTTGCGCTCCCTCGACCCAAATTCAAACGACCGAAGTTTCCGTGTCCCAATAATCATTGTCACGCGAAAAATGAGCCAAAAATTCATCATAATTCAGCGATGGATTCGAGATAAATCCAAATTCATGGCGAGAGTTCGATTTTTCTTGGAAAAAAGAAAGACAATGCCCGCCTAATAATTTCCGTGAACACGCGCGGTATGGTCAATCCTGCGATTCCTTGGAAAACTTTGTTCGAGCGGAAAGACTCGAAGTAAAGACAAAAAAAATTGACACCCTGTATATGGCGTGCGAATCTGTTCGAGAGTCCCGAAGAGAGGCGAGAGGGATAGAACGAGCCCGTATAAACGAGAAGCCGAGAGACGAAGGACGAAGGATTCGTGTAGCGCGTTCCCCGTCGCAGGTAAGAAACAGGTCAAAATGGCCCGGGATTCTCGTTACAAAATATCAAGCCTCATTTTTTTCAATCCCAAATTCAACTATACGCGAACCAGCGTAAAGAAAAACTAGGAACATGCAAATACAAAAGAATTTCGTTGACCAAAGCGAGAAGAAAATCCTTCGCTGTTTCGTAATAGAACACGCGTCGATTATGGAGAAAAAAGGGTAATATTCAAGCAGAAATCGATCACGAGGCCACTCCTTACCATCTTCGTGCCGGCGACCATGGTTCCTTCGCGGATTTAACGAATTACAACTTGTGTTCCTCTTTCAATCCCGTTAAACACACTGAATATCACACAGAATGAAAAAATCCCGAAACTCGATAGATCCACGCACCGTCGCGCGAAGTTTCTATTGAAAAAAAATAACCGCAGTCGCGTAGGACGGCTGTGCGTCCGTTCTCGAGATCCTTCACCGCGTTACTGTATAGTAACTTCGACGCTCGAGAGTTTCGTTTCGGAGGCTTCGCGAAGAGGAGTATTTCGTCGCGCACTCGCGGTACGCGTCGAGACGCACGATTGAAAAATATTGCTTGTGTAGAAAAATTATTCGGGCTTGTACTGGCGTGGAGATCGCGGTGCAAGATCGAAGGGGGGGTTCGCCGGTCGAACGCAGGTCGAACAATGGGCCAAGGGGCAAGTGCAACCGGCGTCTCCTCGAAGCAGAGCTTCTCCCCCCCTCCCTGTCCCCTCCACCCATTTCGCCGTTGCCACTCTGGTTCCCTCTCGTTTCGTTTATACACGAAGCGGGCATAAAGGCGGGCAATGTATTATATGCCGTCTATACGACACGAACCCGAGCATCACCGTACACCAAACGCGAAACGAAGAAACGAGAAAGACTACTACGGACGCGGAGGCGCAGCTGTCTCGCTTCGACTTTGCGTATCACAATATGCTTTAACATATATATATTAGTTTCTCGGCTGGGAGAGAAAGAGCGCCCGGCGAAAGTTAGACCGAGACGAGACGCGATCACGTGAGCGAGCCGGTACCGCGATGGTTGCAGCCAATCCCGGCTAACCGGCTGCAGATACCGGGTGTGCGGAAGGAAACGACGAGGATACATCAATTCGTTATATTTCACGAACCCTCGCGCAACGATTAACGTCAACGATCGCTACGCTAACGAGCGAACACCGCGGCAAGATTTTACCTATTCTGCGGAAGGAATTTTTTTTGAGATATTCCAAAAATTGGTAATATTTTTTTCTACGATATATTTTTCTATATCGATATTTCCCATTAAATATCACTTTTTCGGATTTGAAATTTGTGCATTGAAAGACTATCATTTCGGTAGCATCTCTTTTTTTAACGACAATGGAAATAGACGATATGAGAATATCCATTAAGCGAAGAAACTTGGAAGAAGATTGAGATTAACCGATTACATCGTTACGAAATAATAATTAAATTGTTGAATCATCAAGGTCCGCGACGAGTGCAGGTAAGAGACGCGCGAGAGGTGGAAAAAAAAGGTGACATCATCGCCGGAATCTTATCGCCGAGAAATGAAAGACGCGGGAGAGACGATGTATTCACGTATAGATATATACGTGTATATATTTTTATCTTGTGCCATTCCCAGGTAACTGGTTCCCGAGTGAAAAGTTCTTATGTAATGGACGATTTGGGTGAGTGCGCGACGAGCGAAATTTTAATTCGCGGTGGAGAATATGGACCGGAAAATCGACGTCAATTAGTTCGCCCGATGGAGTTGATTAGAAGAAGCAGGAAGTCGAGCGACTGATTCGAACCGCGTGGGACGTTCGCACTTCCTGGGTACCGTGAATTCATTTTTTTCTGGCATCGAAATTGAGGAAAAAAAAAGAACGCTTCTTTACTGCGTTTCAACGACTTACCGACTTCGGCATCTTGGCGGCTGCGTCGGTTCCTTGTATGCAGCGAAACTGACGGCCTGTAACAGATCGAAAACGACGTTCTTAGATCGTTGATTCCTCGAGTTGTTAATGCACATTCACAGCGCTCCTCGCACATTAGTTTATCGACAATATCTCATTATATTAATCTCGCTAAAGAAATGAAACTATGGTAAAAAAAAACTTATCAATATGTTTTATCGCCATTTTAATTCGTGAAAAGAAATAACTGGAAATGGAAAAACTATTGCTGAAAAATGCGAAAAAACTGGTCGTCCTTTTCAGCGTCGAAGCAGAAGTGAAATCCGTTTGAATAATTGCAATGCAAAGAGAAAAAGGCCGAGAATGAGCGGTGGTGCTAACGCGGAAAATTGATGATCCGCTATACTCGAGCCTTATTATCTTTTTCCCTCGTTACGTACGTCACAGTGCTGACTTTGTGAAGGGTCGTTGCAAAAGAAAAAAAAAAAAAAAAAAAACAGAAGAAAAAAGAAACGGTTGCCGCTTCGCCGCTGGTAGTTTTTCGTGCAAACGAACAATCGTCACTGTTATTACGAACGTCGAGAGCCCGCACGCAAAACGCGATGACTACACTGATCCTCGAGCTTCCCGCAACTTCCACGACTTTAACTTGCGATAGACGCGAATTTTTTTTTCTTTCTATTCAATGAAAAACTTCGAGCGGCTGATACCCGACTCATTGAACGTATAACGTAGACAGGGAGAGAAAGGATTGTCGTGTCCGTATTTCATCAATGGAAATCCTACGCGCAGTAGGCAGCCCGTCCCTGTGTGCTAGGTTCACGCGGAGCGACACGAGCAACAGCGGCAAAGGCAACAGCGAGCAGGGAACGGAGGACAGGTTAAAATGCAAATCCGCGTGACCGACATCCGCTGCCACTGCGAGGAGTGCCCCGACACTGTGCTGTACTGTCGTCTAGCATTATCTGGAACCACTCGAACTCTCCCGTTCGTTGAACCCCCCTCTTCGTGTCCCGGTATTTATCGTCGCCGCACGTGTGTGCGTGGAAAAAAAAAGGATGAAGGGTTAACGAGACTTATTATTTTGGCATTATTAGCTTGTTGTAGTCATTGGTACGAGGAATTTTATTCAAGTATCAATCAACGAAAATTATCTTTTAATGTGCGGTCTTCGATCGAAATTTTCTCATGGACCATGGCCGATAGAACCTTGAGAATTGAACAATTTTTACAAATTTGGATTGTAAAAAAATTAAAAGAAAAACAGATCTTTGGACATAAAACGAGGCTGGATATTTTTTTTTCTTTTTTTTTTTCACGATCTGGAAGAGATTTGATTGAGATTTAATGAATGAACGATGGAGAGCGATCGAGTCGATGAATAAGAGATAAAATAACACTCGGAAGTCCCGACGACTGTATGCAAGCTCGAGCCCCGAGCTCGAACTCCCTTTCAAGGTCACACCCAAGACTGCCAGTGTATTACTATAATGCGCACTCACGGGAGCACAACCGGCAAATTCTTCCGGTTATGCGTGGAGTTGTATGTTACCGTACACGATCCCAGGTCGTCGAGCGGTGCATATGAAGCGTGATTGTGCCATTGAAAACTTAACGCACAAACCCGACGAACGGTGACCCACATGAGGAGATCGCGTTAATGGGACAATTTAAGCTAGAATACACACAACACACAATTGCATGCCCACGCTTGTGCTTTATTGCAATTTCAACGAATTTACCCTGCTTTTGTTCCATTAACCCTTCGCGAGTTACCGTAATATTGCTACTCGTCAACTCTATCATGAGACCGTTTTAGCGCGGCTTTGTGGAAGGTTAAAACGGGAAAAGTAAGCCCATCGAAAATTTACAAAAATTAACTCCGCATTTGCAGAGAAAAAATCGTTGCATGGAACTATTTTTCTAATTTCGCGAGTTTGTACAGATAGCATGGATAACATTTTTTTTTAATGTTGCGACCGATAAATCAATAATCGTCGATAGCTTCGAGCGACATTCCAGTATCGTTGCGTGTCGAAATCCCCGACCCGGATCAATTACGATACAACAAATCGCACACGAGTTTGCTCAAACTCGAGACTTCGCGTTACGCTGTGCATGCGACGATCCTACTAAACTTATATTATTTTCGTTGAGTGACTCCCACCCCGCTCGTCGGCGCATACCAATTCCGCAACGGGCTATTCCGCGCTCAAGTTTCCTTCATCGAGTGCACATTTGCAGTGTACACGAGTTATGCGAATCGCGTGTGTAAACGTGTAATCTGTATCGTACAATGAACGTGTTTGGCCGGCTGGAAAAGGAGTGTCTTCGCGATATCAAGAATAATTCGTTCATCGTAGAGAAAAAATAAAAGAACTTCACAATAACATCTAAAAAATAATGTAATAAAGTTTTATCTGGAAGAAAAATGTTATCGGCGATAGAAATGAATATCTATCGAATTTTTCGTAATTTCCGTTTTTTTCTATATAAATTACGATTTATAATATTTGTAATGCAATAATCACGTATATGGTTGTATAATTAAGGAATATCGGGGTAAGAAGGGGGGAGGGGTGGATGCGAATGAAAATAGAAGACTGACGTGCAACCGGTAAGAGGGACGTCGTTGGAAGTCAACGATTTCCAAGCTCTCGATGGAATCGAGTCTCGATCAGAGAAATCGCGAGAGTTCCGACCGTTCGAAATAGGTTATAGTTTCCTGTGTGGCACGCATTTTGTATCGCGGTGTGTCCGTGCACCGGCAACGCGACGACAGTATGTCCTACTAATATACGCCGTACATATATACACATACACACGTTATGAACTCGAAGAAGCGACGGATAGCTAATACCCGCGACATTGGCGTGCCAGCAAGCACTAATTTATGCCTACTACAGAGTAAATGTTTCAAGGTAGCCTCCTCTCTCCCTTGCTCTCGATATCTCTGACTCGGTGTCCTCACGCACTCGTCGCCTTTATAAACGATATATGAAATCACGAGAATTCATTAACGAATTCTGGTTCCCTTGTCGATTTACCTAACGGTTAAAACCCGCTAGGCTCGTAGCGAAAAATCTCCGGCGAGAGCCAGAGAAAGAGAGAGAAAGACGGAGAGAGAGATTCGTCGATGTGGAAGTTGAAAATTGCCCCGAGGGGCATCGTACGATCCCGAGTAAAGAAGCGCGCGCGGGTAAGGTGTGTGTACGAGATTTTCGTACCTTATAGGGAGAAACACGTAACCTATATCGCGCGGACAGTTTCGTTACTAATCAGAAGACCGACTTCGTACGTTCTCAATCATCGAGAACCATTATTTCTCGCAATTCATTCGCGGATAATATTTTTCGGCACTTATCGAACGATAGACGAATAATTCGAAGGCACGCGAGCGTTGATCGCGAAGAGAATTTTTTTCTCGAGCTCAAAGAAAAGGCGCTTAAAATACATGTTGTGTTAGAAAACTCGCGGTGGCCGCCCAAGTGACAATCTCTCGCACTCGCCCGCAGTTTATATCAACGTAGTTCAAAGTTTTCGTTCGATTGTAAATTGTTGAGAAAAATGAACCTCACCCTCTTTTGTTTTTTTTTTTTTCTTTTCACGTTAATACAAACGACGTGTTCCTCCGGCACGTGTGCGACACATTCACAGTTGACCGGCTGGCACTTGCACTAACCGTACACAGCGACGACGACAGGAAACCGTGGCTATCCACACCCAAAAAATCCCGTCACGTTGAGCAAATACTGACACCTCACTGATAATATGGCCGCCGCCCGCCCTACTCGCTTCACGAGTGGATATCGCCGGGGTGGGGCTTTGTCGTTGCTCGTTCGCTCGTTACGCAGACGAGAAACTCGATGAGCGTGCGCGCGCATCGCTCCTTCGTATCCACGCCCGATTGTTTCCTATTGCGCGACGGTTGCGCGGTCGTAACGGTAGATGGCGTGTCGACGACATTCACTCGGCGCGTCGAGCGAATCGCACGAGCACGTGCAGTTTGAATCTAGAAACGGCGTTAAACAGCAGAAAAACAATGGCAGTTTTGGCAAGACGTTCAGTATCGTGATTCTTGTCCAGCGGGCACAACGATTTCCGCGGGTTTTTACATTTTCTCGGAATATGTTGCGTATTCGTAGTTGAAAGTTCGTAATGAAGTACGTAAAGCAACGATGGAATAAAACAATTACCACACTCGCGACGCTTCACGCGAGAAACAAGACGGAAGGCCCTTGATTGTTTTTGGTATTCAACCTTGACCTTGACACCTTGTAAACGTTCGCCGGTTGGAGCGCGTCCCTACTTCTCAGGATTTGCACTGGAAATATCGTACGTGCATTCAATCTATAATTAATAAAAGCATCTTCAGAATGAATCGAGAAGTCTCTGTAACTGTAAGTCTCGCAAGATAATATCGCGTAAAAAAATGCCCATTTCGGGAATCGTTCGTTCAGACAATGCAAAAATAAGTAATTGTTACGCATACGCCAAAGTCTTAATCGCTAATCAATTACCGTATCTCGAAGTTTTATTGACCTCTCCGATAAAACGAACTATTAGAATACACCCAAATCTTTCGAAGCCTCCAAGTTTCCCAAGGTTATAAAGTACTTGCACGCGGCTCGGTGCACGGGGGTAACTTCCCAATCCCTGCCGAGCGACTTGTCTCTCTTTCTTGCTACGAATGAATCAAAGAGAGAAAAGTACGCCGGGCGATCATTCGGAACGTGCGCCTGATAATGGAATATCATAATTCACGCCGAATAGCTTGTACCTCACAGGATATGCCAGATCCGCATAAAATTTTTACAACAATTGAAAAATCGCCGACTGAAGGAGTGTAATGAAAAAAATTGTATTAAAAGCAAAGATTGAAATAACAATGAATCATTCGCATATTATAGTCACGCGATTTCTTCTCGAAATTGATTATAGAAAACTCACTATATATATGTAGATAATTCATTATGATATAACTATTTCTTCGTTAAGATAACTTTTGATTACACTCCTTCAGTCCAGAGTTTTTTCAATTCTTGTATTTTTCTTTGTTTCTTTCTTTTAAAGAACCCTTTTTCTAAGATCTCCGTGCATGGACAGTAAAATTGTGTTAAGGAATTTGCAACAGTTTTCAAGCACATAACGGGAAAAAAAATGGCTCATCTTCCTGAACCGCATAACTTCGGTCACCAGTCGCGAGTTAAAAATCGTGACGTCGATCGCTCCCCGCGGTTTTTTCATGTCCCCTGAAACGTTTACGAAGAAAACATCCACAAAGACGGTCCATTTAAAAAAATTCCCGGAAATACTGAACCGTATCTACTGCCTTGCGAGATTCTCGTCATCTCGGGCGGAATTCTCACTATTGAGAGATTACAACACTTGCGGACACGCGATTAAGGTTTCGATGTTGCAAGCCGGTGATGCGAGCCGCGTCGAGTTAACGCGATAGGACAAAGGGTTTTTCAGGATCAATCACAGAGCATTAAATTGTTTTTTCTCTTAATTCGCTGTTTACGCTGTGATATACATTTTTTCGTTAACGGCGTTCATTGCTGATACCAGCATGTCGGATACATTGATAAGTTTAATTTTAATGGGTTTCTTCGCGAGGATTAACCAGTTTCATACTCCGGTCGTACGTTATTCGCTTTTAGATCGTATTGAAGGCTTATCTCGTTCAGTATCTCTTGCACTCTCGATTCAGGTTTCTTGCAAAAACATAACCGGGATAACGGCCCAAGAAACTTGCTCCTTCGTTTGGTGTTTGTATATCTGTATACATATATATATACCATGTATACGCGTAGCCGTAATCGCATCGCTGTATTCGTCTTCACGCCGAATTAAACGAATTCTCGACAAAGTTGTTCGACCATGCGCGTAATTACCTTAACGGTACATATCGGGCTCATTCATTCCCTTCGAAAATGAAAACTCACCGAGTCAAGACGTTTCAAAGTTCAACGGACTCCGAATGTAAGAGCCGTGAAATTTTTTTGTTTCAATTTTTATACTGTAACGTGTAGAACGGTAACCGATCGTCAAAGCTCGAATGACATTGAAATCTTCACTCCGATCCGTATACTTGCAAGCTAGAGAGGACTTGAAAATCGAAAACAGAATCTGTTAAATATCGTGTTTAAATACAAAGACCGCGGATTGTGGTAGTTTGTAGTTATTTCTGTACGGTCTGAGAGATTATTCGCGAGTTCGCGCGAGAAGGGTTTTTGTTTTTAATTTTCATTTTCAATTATCGAAAAAATCGTTTCCGGGCACTTACACGAATGGAGATTTACTCGTCGATACTTGACGTAGGTTTTATAATGCGTAGAGATAATTCTTACTGTAAGATACACGCGCGTGGCGAATATCGACACAAACACGCCCCCTTCAATATCTCGGGCTCGCGGTCAACACGAGTTTGTTGCCAAATGATACCTTCCGCGCTATATCGTCTTCCTTGTCGATTGAATCAATTTTTTTGTTATCTTCGTATATACGTATATACCCGTGAAAAATTATTAATGCTTGTTTTTTTCCTCAATTATTCGTATTCGAACGAAGATCATTCGTTCGTATGGCGTTGTGTTTTTGGCTTGTTTTTCGTGCCCTTCAGTCATCCTGCGTGCTGGATTCGGTGAACAAATGATTGAAATCACGCTTCTGGCTCGGGTCCCGACACAGGCCTGTGTCACAAGCCAGGCCGTAAGCGCACGGGCAAAGGATATCGTGTACTTCGGTCAGTTCAACCATACTCCCGCCCGGATAAGACAACGTCCTGTTCACAGGCACTTCACTGCCCGGTCTGCACATTTCGCCTTCTTCTAGCATTGGCTTGCACACTGCGATGCTGAATCTGTTCGGACCTGAAATCGAATTTAAAGCGTGATTGTGTCTGTTACGTTCTGACGCTTAAGAACATACATTTCACCCGTAATGATTATTTTCCAAAATGATTCCCCTTTATCTACAATGCTAAATAGAAGTATTTAGAATCGACTCTTTCGCTTCCCGAAATTTCTCTAATCCCCCTCCACTAATTCCAACTTATCCAATTGAAAAATGAAAAACTGGAATGTTCTATAATTTAGCGTTTCGAGTTCGTCCAAAAAATCTCGTAAATTCTATAATTTTTGTGATATCGATATCTTTGTGATGTGATATTGTTCTTGCGTTCTCGCGCTTAACATGTTTCTGGCATCCTGTCGTTTAAATTTTATTACGAACAACCTTAAAAATATTGTTTCTTGACGAAATTTCTCAGCGAAAAAAATACCGGGCCTCTCGAATTCATGGCATTGAATAGGTGACGAAAGATATGTTATATTGAAGATTTTTTGGGATCAAGAAAGACTACGAATTTTCAGACGAAGACTCAGACTACGAATTTGGTTCCAGCGTTTATTTTATTCTCAAGTATCCCAATGACCCATAATAAATTTTGGTGAGCTCGATTTTCGTCGAAATCAACGAAACGGAAAGGCGCGCAGCGCGAAACTGATCGGAAAAAAAATGTTACAATTGTCGAAACTCACTTATTGTGCAACAACTTCCTGGCGTGCATTCGAGGTTGCTCTGACACTGAATGTAACTCGGCCTGTCGGAGGTCGTCCGTCCGTTGATCTCACCGACAATAGCGCCGACCACCGCAACGATGACCAAAGTCGATTTCAACATCGTTGCTCTCGTATTTCTTTCCTATATCCGTTTCCGTGAAGCTGAATAGAGAAACAAAAGAGAGAAAAAACATGGATCAAAATATGTATCATCGTTTCTCGGTTTCGAGCGTGCTCAAGATCGCGAACGCGTCAGCCTTATTGTTACACTCGTACGTAGGAAGGTGGAAAACCTTTTAAGGATAATCCGTACCGTTTCCGGAAACTGCGCACGGTCTTGTCAAACTATACGCATTCTCGATAGTTATTCGTCATCGCATAAAATTCTCTCTCGGTTACTTTACGTTGTAGCTTTTCTTGTTTTCCGTTGTCTCGCGTTTGCTCCCGAATTCTCAAGGTCACCCGAAAACGTTTATCGATTAGAAAAAAAGAAAACAAAACGAATCAGCTAAACCCGCGATCGTTCGCGGATAAAAGAATCAGCCGGATCAGCGATTGTTCCACGATTATTCGAAATTATTCGCATCTTAATGGCCTTCACCTTGCCGCGCACATCGATAATTACGATGACGAAGTCCCGACGATTGTAGGCGTCAAGCGAGATATAATAACACACGATCTCGCTTCGTCGTTAAAGGACAAGTCCAGAAATCTCGAGGATGCGATGCACTTTGGTTTTTCATTCGAGAAACTCTTAGATGTACAGAAAAACAAAAACGAGACTGTTCGCGAAATGGATTATTTTTTCTTACCTAGTTGAAGAGTAATCTCTTCGCACTTTGTCACACGATTGCGTTTGGTTTTTTTGCGATATATTTTCCACTCGTCTATGCCTTCGACTGTGCCGGATTCTTTTCTAACGTATCGCGAACGGTGAGAACAGAAAAGCACCGGAGAGAAGAAGATCGCGACTCGCGAGACGTGCACCCGGTAAACGCTTCGTAGCGTGTGATTACACGAGCCGATGGGCTTCTTGCTTTATAGCGGTTCACGCTGTATTCTGACGAACGGCGTTAGTGTGTAACGCCCCTCGTCTGCACCGTTTTCTCGCACATAGCTACACGCGGACTTTTGATTTTACACCTCTCGTGTTTCTTCCGTCGTGGATAATACGCGAACGAGATTCTCTATCGATTCGGTGCACGGGGAGGCTCGGGTCGTCGATTGAAATCTGAGAGGAAAAACTCGGCTCTCCAATTTCGGTAATGCCCTACAAACAATATTTATCTGCTGCCGTGGATTGTTGATGGTTTCACGCGCACATTTTATTTTGGAAACTCCCGGAAACTTGGGCGTCGCGAATGATTATCGCAGATTTGACGATGAACAGCAAATTAAACGAACCTGCGGCGATAGCTTTTTTCTATGATAGCGTTTGGAAGAATTTTTCGACTATTTTTTTGTTGTTGTCTCTGTCTAACGCGACAAATAATCTTCTCTTCTACGAAATGTGAGCGTTGAGACGAGGGCAAAATATTTTTTAATCGCAAAAAATTATTTTCGTTACATTTATCGCTCGATTCTATTAATTATGTTGAGGGTTACATTGTTATTGTTTATCGAAATAGCTATTTTTTAAATAAATAATTTGAAAGTCATAAAGTTAAATTGCACATGAAATATCTGAAATTGGACAATGAATTGTTTCTAATCAAGTGTACATTTCCGTGGTCTCACGGTCAATTGGCGTGTTCGTCCGCCGCAAATAATTTCGTTACTTATGACGATCCCACGTTTGGCCCATTTGTCGTATGAGGTCAGTATCCGATCGGCAAACCAATCGCAGAACCGGACCGCGGTGTCGAATCATTTTGATGGACCCAACGAAAAACACCAAATGGTACGAGGGGGCGAACGATTAATCGGTCCTCCCATCCGCAAACGCATTCTCGCTTTCGCTAGCGGTTTGTGCTTTGCATGCTCGGAAGATTTACCGATCGTTCGATAACTTTTTGCTATCACGTTTTTTTAACCGCGCGAAACAATGAAATTTCGTCAATTATCGAATACGCAAGTGATAAATCTCAAGTTGTTTTTTTCACACTTGTAAAAATTCATCATTAATTGAATGAAAAAAAAACCCAAAAAAGATGTTTATACTTCGTTGAAGTTGATGACACAACGCGAAACAATATTCCTGGATCGTCATTGTCGATAAAGCGCGAACGCCTCGACGAGAAGCAAGTCGCGTTGGCCGCGGGGTTTTCCCGGCCGTTTAGCATAAAATCAATGGACTTGCTTTTTCTATTGTTTTCTTCTTTTTTCACCGGTCAGCAATTGAAATGTGTTTTCTGCGTAGAATTTATCAAACGATACGAATCTCTATCCTGTATCGACATGCAAATTGTTATCGCACTGCTGACCCTTTCCTCATACACGGGACGGATACATATCGCAATATTTATTTATTTATTTTCTCAATGTTGTTTACCATTCACTTCCGGTAATATTGAACATAGCAAAATATATTCTCTATTATACAATATCGTTTTCTCGCGTTATGTTTTTTCGTAAAATCAATCAAAAAAATGCCATCCTTGCGCAATTGGCATGTACTGCTTTGATCTCTTGCATCCGGCAAGTTTTTCGTGAGTTCGACAAGTTACTCACCGTCGTCTTGGTCCGTCTTGGCGTAACGAAAGATCGCGGCGCCCCGTTGTCTCGATGACGCGATCCCAACGGTGGTAAGAAACGAGAGAGGCTCCATTTGGGATGATCCGGAAATCACGTCCGAGTGAATTGCGTCACGGGGATTACTACGGGTCGGCGACGGTGATGATAATTGCAGACCTTTCTGTATCCCTATGTGCACGTGTGTGCAATTGAGCGAACGTACACGCGCGATGAGAAACGAATAAGTCTAATAATACCGTATTCGTAATTATAAACCGAGGCTAAGGCTCTCGTCATTATTCAGATGTTAATCCGTCTTAATTGCTCATCGAACAATAGAGATTTTACTAAATTCTCAGAATTTATGTTATTTAGTAGCCAATACGTGTAATTATCGAAGACTTTTCGATATCTCGAACTGCGACATTACCGTCATTGTGGCAAGTCCATAATAAAACTGGTGAAACGTAAATTATTAATTTTATGTATTAATCGAGGCACGTGCTCGATCACTTCGTGACGAAGATACAGCAATAAAATCTAAATCCAAGAACGCAATTTCATCCGAAGAACGAAGCGCGCATAAACTTCGTAAGCGTGGAACTAAAAAAAATAATAAAGTAGTGAAAGCGACACTAGAAAATTGTGTGCTTCGGCGAAAATATAATAGTGGAAAAGAGAAAAAGCAGCTAGAACAGTTCTATCGTTTTACCGAGCACCGAAGATGCATTACAACAGGTGTGGATCCCACGGATATCGTCAAGATTCGGCAAAGTACAGCCTTGCGGGACTAGCGTGACTTCTAGGATCGGCAGATAACTCGCCTGGCATTTGCGATTTATTCCCAAGCCGTGCCACCTCGCGCGGAGGTTCGGTCGAAAGGTCTCGGGTTTATCCCGCGGTTAGTATGAATGAATTGTATCAAAGGGCAGCGACAAACCTACGTCGAGAATTCGAGATCCATAATCGACTTCGTTGCAACCTTCCCACACCATCGAAAGATGTGCTCTACATCGAATAATAACTTTTTAGAAATTTCAACAATATGCCGTTAATCGTTCGATTACGGGAGTTTCTCTGTCGCCAATAGATTTCCATTACTGCATTCCCGACGAGGAATTGAAACTATACAATACGCGCCTATTGTTTCACACAACAGTGTGATCAAACACAAAGACATCGAGAAAAAACAAAAAATCGCGTAACGTTTACGTTTTTCGCGACGCTGATCGATTCTACAATAAAGCGCGCATTTACCAAATGCCCGAGATAAAATAAGAGTAACGAGGAGCTAGAGACATATTCTGCGTTATGAATGAAGTCGATCAATGTATTATTATCGAAGTGTTATCGAAAAACTTACTTCGCATAACTTCATTGGCTCGTGAGCGAAGGACATCGATCTCCGCGTGCACGTCGATACATCAGTAACGCGCGCGCGCCCCCCTCGAAGGATTTCACCGGGCGCATCGTCGGGTTCGAGAAAACGAAAGATCGCCCAGAGTCGCCGTTCTCTCACTCGAAAACAGTCAACGGACGGCGTCTGCAACGTTAGAGTCCACCGCCAACCGGGTCGGCTTTTTACGAATCTACGGAAAAACAAGAAAATAATATTCAAAATGTCGAACAAATTGTTCAACAACGTCAACAGGGTCTCGCGATTGTTTCAACCGATAAACATTATACCCAAAGGCGCGACGACGAAAATCGACGATACATCGAAGAGTTACAAAGTAAGTTTTTCACAGCAAAATTTTATGTTGCTAATCTGCGAATTTTCTAATGAAAAAAATGAATGTTTTTTTTTTTTCACGTTTAGTTGATGCTCGATATGGGTATAATTAGACAAGCGAATACAGGAATGTACACTTTGATGCCGCTGGGTTTGAGAGTACTGAACAAGCTCATTGGAATCGTTGACATTGAGATGAGCAAGATCGGAGGACAAAAATTGCTTTTACCCAATCTAACAAGCGCATCCCTGTGGGAGAGGACCGACAGGCTTCAAGACATACAAGCCGAATTGTTCACCGTTCGGGACAGGCACAAAAATCTCTTTATTCTCAGTCCCGTAGGTAAACTGATGCGCTTCTATCGAAATCTCTTGTGATAGTTCAACAGGCGACACTCGCTACAAAACAAATTTCACTATCTCAATTAAAAAATGTTTGACAAAACATTCAAAAATATTTTTTTGTCCTCACAAAGTCTAACAATAATAAAACATCATAACAATAACAAATATATCACAATAACATAATAATAACAACAATAATATAATAATAATAACAATAACAAAGTCTGCACAACTGAATGAAATGAAAAAAAATTTACGACACTCAATTTTTTTTTGCAGACCTATGAAGAGGCTATAACCGATCTGGTAGCCAGTTTGGGTGCCGTATCAGTAAAGAAATTGCCACTTTTGCTCTATCAGATATCTAACAAATGGCGGGACGAGATGAAGCCAAGATTGGGACTCTTCAGGGGCAGAGAATTCATAATGAAAGATTTGTACTCGTTCGACTCGAGCTTGGAAAACGCTCACAAAACGTACGAAGCCGTACGCGAGGCTTACGAGAATATATTTCGGCACATCGGCATCGATTACACTATAGGTTTGTGGTTGAAAAAAAAAATTCCATTGAGGATCAACTATCATGCATTCGGAGAATCAAGCGTAAACTTTAGTTAATATACTGGATAATCGAAATCCGGGTTTTCCCGATCTAAATTGCATATAACTCTATTTTCACTTATCACGATTATGATCTGGTTCAACTTTTAATTAATTGATAAATAGTGTAAATTATTCTGGTAATGTTTCGTTTATTTAGCGTTTCATAATTTCATCGTGTTTTTACAAATAATCTGCGACTCAGTATTTTTTTCAACGTCTTTCGCTTATCCACGTTCGGTTCTATAATTGGATACGATTTTCAATGACATTTTTGACTCCGAGGAAACGGTCGAACCTCCTTAATAAAACTTTGGCCGTCGTCCTAGCGGTCGGCGATACTGGAATGATGGGAGGTACATTATCGCACGAGTATCACTACATATCGAACATCGGCGAGGACACTGTGCTCTCTTGTCGTTCTTGCGGTTTTCACATAAACTCGACCATGCACGATGCCACGGTTTGCTCCAATTGCCACAGTCCAATGTTGTCGCACAAGGCTGTCGAGGTGGATTACAGAAACCTTTAATATTATCGTTAATAACAATGAAGAGGATTAACGAGATTTAATTTAAAAAAAAATGTTTCAGGTCGGCCATACGTTTCTTCTGGGCACGAGATATTCCAAGCCTCTCAACGCAGTTTTTTCGGATCAGGGTAAGCCGAAACCCATGATAATGGGTTGCTTCGGTCTCGGACTAACGAGGCTCATAGCTACGGCGGTCGAGACTCTCTCGAAGGAAGAGGAGCTCAGATGGCCGAAGCACATAGCTCCTTACACTGTTTGCATAATACCGCCGAAGGTAAAAAAAGTATTTAAGCAAAATTTAACATCAACATATGGACACTAATAATCGTAAGGATATATTATTGTTTGCAGGAAAAAAGTCGAACAGACGAAGCGACGCATTACGCGGCAAAGATATACGAAATTTTGGATGGAGCCAACTTGGACACGATTATCGACGACAGAGTCGAAATGACGATCGGCCGACGTTTCATAGACGCGAGAAGAACGGGATATCCGTACGTCGTGATAATCGGCAAAAATGCAATGGAATCGACGCCGGTGTTCGAGATTCACGATCAGAACAACGAGAAACAGATCAATTTGAGCCTCGAGCAGATAAAGGATTTCTTTGAAAATAATTACGTCCCACGGGAGATGTTGCGCGAGGCAAGTATAGCGTAAAAAAACCAGATGCTCGATCGTCGTTTATAAAAATTTTTATAACGCAATTATGTACAAATTGGTCAATAGATATGCTTGTAAATAGAATTGAATGTGCGTTGAATATTATGCTCCTAAACAGCTCGAAACAATCGAATAAGTTAGTTCGATTGGTAAAAAAAGACCTTTCATTTATCCAATTTAACTTTGACCCGGTGATAAGCGTTGCAAAGGAGTCCTCTCAAGTTCCAAATATTTTTGAAACTTTCCGGCTGCACGTTGTACGAGGCGTCGACGGCTTTCGCCCACAGTTCGACCTCCTCGCGTTTCGAGTCTACGGGAATTTCGGCGCTCCAGATCGTCCAGCCCCAGTAACGGCCTTCCTTCGCCGTTGGATCTTGCGCCACGAGTTTCGCAACGTGCCAAGTCTCACCACCGTCCGCCGTAATATCGACTCTTATCACTCTTTTACCGCCACCCGACCACGCGTATCCTGAAACGAACATTTTTGGATTGAAGAATTATTTCTTAATATCACAGAATCATTCGTTTTTTCGATCGGCAAATAAACGAAATTCACACAATTCTTGAGAGGATCTTTCTTACCTTTTAATGGAATCTTGCCGTTTTGAACTTTGACTCTTTCGCCGGCTTCGGGTGTGCATATTGCCGAGATAACGGGCATATCTTGTATAGCCGGCGATTTCGAGAAATCGACGTTATCCCAATCGATGCACGGAGCGAAACCTTTGTAGTCTCCTCGTTGCCATTGCGAGGTACTCTCCTCCTTCGAGACGACGATTTTTCCGAGCCACTTTACGTTTCTCGCGCCGACAACGCCGGGCACGATGGCTCGCACCGGATAGCCGTGATCGCGAGATATTGGCTGACCGTTCATTTCGTAAGCCAAAATCACGTCCGCTCGCGGATCGAGGGCTCGGCTTATCGGTATGCTCGCACCGTACGGCAATCCGGAAGGATCGTGATCCAAACCTTCGAACTAAAAAACACGATTTTTGTTGAATTATCGTTAAATATTCTTTCGTAATTTGCAGAAGAAATATAAATCATGTGAATAAAAACCTGCACGTGATCCCAATCGTCCTCGTTTATGTTCAAATCTTTCAGAACGTCGCACAGCCGAGCCCCGGACCAAGAGGCGTTTCCGACGGCTCCGACTCCCCAGCTCAAACCTCTCAAGGGTTTTGCCTCTGCCATTTCCGATCGGCGATTACCTCCGCACATTATTGCACTTGTTACCGTGTACTTTGGATATTTTCTTAGCGTCTCAAAATCCAATACCTTCTTCGTATCATTCTCTATCGCGATCTCGAGCTCGTAAGACTCGATATCGATTTTCGGTACCGGCAAATGGTTTCTCACGTAAAACAGATCGCTGAAAAATCGTCAAAATAAAACATTCCTCAGTCTTCGCCTCAACGAAAATTTATGAAAATGTTATTAAAAAAATATAACATTAAAAACAATTAATAAATTACTTGAATTATTAATAATAATCATAATGAAAAATTGCGACCTTTTGTAAGATCACTTCATTATCTTATTTCTCATCATTCATATTAATTAATTGATTATTAATTTTGTTATTAACGATTGCAATATTTTGATGAATATTTTATTTTGCTACTCACGTTGGCGTGATGTAAGTCTCGACCAACAGAGGCGAAGGAGGCTCAGCGCAAAAAGGTTTAGGTCCATTAATTTTCAGAGCTTTGTGCCTCTTTGGCTCGTGTTGATACGGATCGTCAATGTCATCTGTTGCGACTTCCTCACCGTTCTCTTCGACGTTACCGATTCTCATGGATTCCAACAGAGCGTATATCTCGTCGGAGTTGTGATTGGCGAATATTTGCCAAAACGGCTCGATGGAACTTCCCGCCGCCATCATAATTTTGCTCGGTCCGCCGGGATGCTTGGCGACGAAATTCGTTATATCGTAAACTCCTCGCTTATAAGTTATCCAAATTCCAGTTTTCTCATTGTCGTGTTTTCCGACTTCCTCCGACTTGTAGGTTTTCATGTTATCTTTGAATTCTCCGGGTTTTACTTTCGTACCCTCGAGCGCGTGGACTTCTCGCGTTTTCGAATCGTAGACATAGAAATAGACGCCGAGACTCGACAGAGCGACGGTAGCACTTGCCGCGTAAGCTCCGTAGGAACTCCAACGATTTTTTTCGTGCCTTCCGTCATTTCCCGAGGAGTAACTGTTGCTCGATTTTATAGAGTCGTTCGCGACGATTCTGGTCAAGAGTCTTTGAATTCTGTTGACACGAATAAACAACAATGCTCAAAATTATTAAAAATCTAAATTCATATACGCAGCTTCCGGCTGTTTTCTCTGTGCCTTTCTTTATTTCTATTCATTTTTTATCGAGATTCACAATTTTTTGGCGAGTGATTCGAGCCTTAGTGAATTTTGTTTGATTAATAATTAATAGACGGTGCCGTAAATCGTCATGCCGAAGGTGCCGAACGTTAAAGGGATTTCAACTTTTGATACTTTTGCACGTTCTTGGTACCGCTTTTTTAGAAGATATTAACTACGTACGTCGGGATGGTCGGGAATTCTCCATAAGAGCAGTGCAATCAGTGTGCGAAACCCGTTACCTTTGCGATTTTCTTTCTCGATAACTATGATGTGGATTGGTCTCAAATGTTTGGGCAAAAGATTGGACAAAGCTAACATGCACATTCGTGTAAATTCTCCTAATGACGGTAACATTTTGACGTCGTGGCTCCACAACAACCTTAACTCGTTTATCGGCGTCCTTACCTTTGCCCACGTGGTGCGCCAATCGCGAGACATCGCAGCTTCGATCTCCACAGCATGCTGCCTTCTCGGCTGATTCGATTGTCACTTAAAATCAAAAAGGATTATGACACAACGAAGCGACGACGATGTGGATCGTGCTCGTCAGTTCGACGATTAGTTGCACGCGACGACCATGAATGACCGTCGCACACAATCGGTTTCTCATTGAAACACTTGTAACGGTTATTTTTCACGACGTTTCGCAACATATTTTCGTCGTGAATATATGCGCCCGAACGTTTTTATCGCGACCTCGGCACTGTACAGCTGTAATTATATATGTTCTTTCAATCGTCGATTTCTCGATGATTTTTGCGGATCGTGTCGGTCGAATCCTCGCGACAGACGTGCATCCCCCTACTGAACGGAAAAAACATTTCGCTTCGCGTGTATGCGGCGTATGTGTCATTCCAATGGCGCCCTGTCATTCGTGTTAGGGTTATTGTTGGAACGAAATAGAGAGAAAAAAAAACACAAAAAAACTACTCAGCTCTTCCGTATTTTTATTCGACCCCACAACAGTTTGTCGGGAACGCAGTGACTGTCGACGGGAGAAAACGAAAACGTCGACACCCGCATATCGTACAAATTTTTTCACCGTGCAAGGTGAGTACAGCGCATTATCGCAACGCCGATTTCTCGACGTACCCAAACTTAACCTCCGATTCGCCGAGACTTTCGGCACGTCGGAATCTCTTCCGTTCGTCTCAACGTTGCGTCAATTGACGACACTATCATTCGATCTAACATCGAACCGGACACAAAGCTTTTGTTTTGACGATTTGTCTTCTCTCAAAACACACCGAGCTCCGTTATAGACTGGGATATTTATCGACGTTTCCATTGACGTAATAACAGGTGGATTTTTTTTTTCATCCTCGTCGCCAAAACGATTGCAATGATGTTTTTTTTTTTCAGATTTGAGAAATGAGAGAAATCGTGTAACGACATCTGAACGAGTATGGCGATGCGAAAGAGGAGCGGCTCCGGCTCCAAGCGCCAGCACAAAGGAAAACTTGTGCCCATTTACGAGAGCTTCTTCAGAGGCGAGGATCTCACTTTGGCGCATCCTAATTTTTGGAATGAATTGTTCCTCATTAAGCCTATGGTGAGACGAATGTAAAAATTATTTGCTCATAACCATGATAATAATAATGTACTCTGTTTTGTTGATGACGAAACGTGAGAAAATCATGATTTATGGTTTTAATTCTAATTTCTCTACAGAGCATATTCTACACACATTTTTTTTGTCTTGCGATGTCCTTGAAAATAATCGATCATTTCTTTGATGTCGATCGATCATTTTCACTGTCGCTTTTTTTCTCCGATTTAACGCATATTTCCACTCCGCTCTGTTCTTTGTCATCCCGAGAAGGGTTTGATTCTTTTTGTTTCTTAATTTTTCTCAGTTTATCGAATCTTTGCTTCAGCAAAGTACTTTTGGAAATTGCAGCCATCGCTCCTTTGACTCCTTTCTTTTTACTTAGTGTGTCTTCGTGCTCTGCCT
Organism: Ischnus inquisitorius; assembly: GCA_963924025.1. Classification (NCBI taxonomy): domain Eukaryota; kingdom Metazoa; phylum Arthropoda; class Insecta; order Hymenoptera; family Ichneumonidae; genus Ischnus; species Ischnus inquisitorius. Next base: position 12,995,672 of record OZ001250.1, read on the forward strand.
CGTTTCTCAAACTATCCGCCATGAATCTGCTTCGGAAATTGAACCAAGTTTCGCTGGTCTGTATTCGGTACTTCAAGCATTGCAATTGAAACCAACAGACTCGGCCGTAATATTTTGTAACTTCCCAGGATGGCAATGACTGAAATCGATGATCAAAATATGAGAATAAAACTTATTAACGAGAAAAATCATGAGGATTCAATTTCAATTCTATCCAAGCCAGAAAGCTGCTCTACTATTTTCTCAATGATTTAAAAAAAAATTAACCTGAACTAGTTTTGACACGAATTTCCCGACCACCATCGTGCGGGCTTTCAAACATACGGGCCTTCAAGCCCGCATGTTTATCTGAAGTAATTCGAATTTTATTTCAAGCCTTTTCCTCAGCAAGGCTCGACCGGGGTCAACTCCAAATTTTCTCCACAACCTGATTCACCATTTTCCGAAAGACACGTGTCAAAAAATTAAAAATGAACGAAACAATCGACTAATGCGCCGTTCCGTAAACATCACAGGTGCCGCACATCGAGAGCGAAATATTGCGCATGAATACCGAGCAATTGAACGCCAGTAGAGAAAACTTGAATTCTCTTGTATGCCATTGCGTCGACACGCTCGTCGACGAGCATCCCTTCCGCGTTGTCTACGCGCTGCAAACTCTGGCCGCGGTCATTCAGTCTATGTACAAAAAAGCTAGTCAAGGCGACTGTGGCTTTAATTTAATTGATATTCTAGTCGGTTTCAATTCGGCGGAGCAGCGTATGACAACTTTGATGCAGCACTGCAATAACTTCTTAACAGGTGATTCAAGAAATTTCTTGTAATGTAAAAGGAATAGAAGCAACGTCTACAATAGTAAAACAATAATTACTGCTAGAAGAATTTTAGTTCCAAGATAAGGCGTCGGATGCTTTTTACGAAAAAAATGTCTCCAATTAACTTGACTCCAATTTTGGTAGATGAAATAAAGAATAAATACATACTCTGGTATATTGTGCAGAACAAAAAGTAAATCTCCCGTTAATATTTCAGGTGAATATCCGGACAGTCTCAAAGCTTTGTGCTTGAAACTTCTCCTAATTATCGTAACTGGCATGGACAATGTCAGTCAAAACACATTATTGGAATACGTAATGATAAATGGCGTATTTGAATCTCTGGTTCAAGTTGGTATCCTCAAGATTCTTTTCGATCTTTCTCAAGGTAGTACCAGCGGTAGAGTCCAGTCACATGTGGGATTCAAAGAGAATTTCGTACAGTATTCAATAAACGCTGGTACTCCCTTAACCGTCGTAATTTTCACCGATCATCGACTAATCGAATTCCGATTGTTACATCTTTTCTCCAAAGTTATTGAGAGACACGGCAGCGCGTAATCGTCACGGACACGACGCAGTGTTGCTTCTGACGCTTCTAGTCAATTATCGCAAGCACGAGAGCGCCAATCCTTACATCGTTAAATTATCGATACTGGACGACGAGCTCGCGCTCAACGGATACGGTCAAGTAATATCGAGCTCATTGACCGAGTTTTGCCGATTGTTCGTTCAACAGAAAGCAGGTAAAGCGTAAATGTCCTTAATCTTCTGAAAAATAAAGAAAATAAGGTCAATTAGAAAAAATGTAATTGGAGTAAAACTATTTAAATTTTTCGCAGAGGTTCAAGCTTCCTGGCTGTCGTCGCTGACGAGTATCGTAGGGATGTTCGTCGGTGAGGAAGAAGCTAACACCCAACAGATACGTGCCAATAACGCATTGCTTCTCGCCCTTTACGAGGCTACGCATTTAAATAGAAACTTCGTAACGACACTGGCGTACACTCAGAGCGACACGAGTGCACCGCCGTCGCCGAATAACACGCTTGGTCCAAACGCCGTTGCGCCTGGTTCGCAGCCACCCGACGTTATGGCTCAACCCTTCAATCTGCTCGCAACATTCTTACAATACTGGTAAAGTCTTTCTCGCATACATTTTTAAAATCTTTGTATTTGACCAAATTCGTCATAAGTTGCTTCGATTACAGTTCCATAGTGATGCAAGTTATCAGAACAGAAGCGATACTGAACAATGTCAAGCTGTGCTTCCTAATACTGAGCTGCATCGCCGAAGATCAGTACGCCAATAGTCTGATGCACGACGCTAATCTAGCATTCAGAGTACAATTGCACAGAGTGCCGATGCATCACAGAAAGTTGCAGGACAAGGTTGCACCGACTCAGCCGCTCGCCGCTACTTTGCTCGGTAAGAATCAAAGGAAAATCTTGAGTTCGAATAAAACAATCAATAACCGATCTCGTATAAAGTAAAATTGCGCGATCGCGATTTTTCTCCAAAAATGGATGATGGTAACATTAATCATTTCCAATAAAACAAAATCGAATCGTATCGAAACTGCAACAACGACGAAACAAACGATTTGAGATACGATTTCTTTACTCTCTCAGATCTCCTCGTAGAATTCATGACTTCTCACATGATGAAGAAATTTCCTCTCGAACTTTATCACCAGTGTGTCGGCGTGCTGCAGAGATTATTGTGCTATCAGAAACGTTGCCGCGTACGATTGGCATACCAGTGGAAGGATCTTTGGACGGCTCTCATAAATCTCCTAAAGTTCCTCACGACGCACGAGAGTCATCTCGTGAAGAAAATGAACATATTTCCATTGGCCATACAGGTTGTTAATATACTGAATTTGTTCATCACATACGGCGATACTTTTCTCTCCGCTCCGAGTAGCTACGACGAGCTGTTTTACGAGATTATTCGAATGCGTCTGATCTTCACTAATTTGAACGCCATGGGTGAGCGAACGTTTTAGAAGGCTGCATCGCCGTGTTCGCAACCAAAAGTGAGATATTCTCGCTTTCAGCTAAGACCGATGATATTTACTCATTGTTTTCTCTGCAAACAGCTCTTAGATATTCGACGAACGATTCCTACGAGTACAAGGAACACGCTCTAAAATTGACAAATTGTCTCGTAAATATGCGCGACATCGTTAATCACTTTCCGCCAAAGATCGCCGCTTGGCTAGCGAGCGAAAGTCTATCGACGCCGACGGAGCAACAGATACTTGCTGTTATTATACAGAATTACGATACCCTCACGCTAAAGCTACAGGACAATTTGGATCAGTACGAGAGGTACTCGGAAAAGCCAAATCACACGGCGTTCTTCGAGGAAATGGTAAGAAATTTGTTCTAAATTTCGAAAATCCCGAAAAATACAAAACAATATTTTATTTTTTTTACGTTTAAGGTTGCAAACAAATTATCAATGCGATTTTTGCAGGTAACGGGAGTCGTGATCGACACCCGATCTTCGATCGACCTCAACGCGCTCGACACTCAAGCCATTCTCCAAGAATTGTCGAATATCTCGTAACCCATCCAACGATCGCCTCGATTGCACGCGCTTGTTTTACGTTCTCGTACATTTTTTCTGCACGCATACAAAATTTTATTTTTTTCGTTCAATTCATTGAAATCATCGTCGCCTATATACTCCGCTGAAAAAAAAGTCTGTAACCAGAAAACAAAAATCCGCAACTTCGAACAAAAATGTTATAACACAAAGTTGGAAAATCTTGGAAGCGTCGAGAAGAATCTCGCTGATAGAAGTTAAGGGCCTAGCTTGACTGGAGCTTGAAAAAAATTGATTTCGAGATTCGCTGAAGCGAAGATAGCAATAATCGTAACGAACGATGGATCCACGAAAAGTACGGATATCCGAGTGTAAAAAAATAATAATAACAATACGATTATTTATATGTAGCATATATCATTGATCAAACGTCGTTAATACGCTCGAAAAGGGCGGGGTGGAAAAAAGAAGTGAAAAAACATTGAAAAAAAAATTTAATCATGTACGAATATACTTTGCAGATTAAGCTGCGAATATAATTTTATAACGAAATACGAGTGAATGGTTGTCGTACGAAGAAAAAAAAATCAAAACGTAAAAAAATACAAAAATAAATGTATCGTTCTTTTTTCATTTGTACTCTCGTGTCAGAAAAATGCCATCGTTGATATTCGCCCCGTGGCGGCGCTTTGTTAACAATTTTTGTGCAATTTTCTTCGAGAAATCATCGCAAGGCCGACTTTCGATTGATTTTCTCTCGCGAGCTCTTTGCTTATCCAATCGCCGATGGATACGATTTCGTTCAAATCAACGCCGCTCTGTAATCCCTGACCTTGAAGCATGTAGAGCAAATCTTCGGTAGCAACGTTGCCCGAAGCTCCGTCCGCGTAGGGACAACCGCCGAGTCCGGCGACCGACGAGTCGAAGATTCTCACGTCGTTTTCCAAACTCTCGTAGACGTTCGCCAAAGCTTGGCCGTACGTGTTGTGGCAGTGAAGGGCGAATTCGCTCATATCGCCCTTCGACGAAAGATTCTTTATTTCATTGAGCACGCGAGCTATTTTTTTCGGCGTGCCGACACCTATCGTGTCGCCGAGCGAGATTTCGTAGCAACCGAGCTCGAGCATGGATTCGGCCAATTTCGCGACAACGAACGGCTCGACGTTTCCCTCGTACGGACAACCGGCGATGCAAGACACGTATCCGCGAATCTTTAGGTTTTTTTCCTTCGCCGCTTTTATCACCGACGAAAATCTCTCGACGCTCTCGGCGATCGAGCAATTGATGTTTTTCATGCAAAAGGCTTCGGACGCCGCGCCGAATATCGCGATCTCCTTGACGCCGACTTGCAGTGCCGCTTCGAGGCCCTTCGTGTTCGGCACGAGGACCGGATAATCGACGCCGGGCTTTTTGTCGATGCCACGAAAAATCTCGGAATTGTCACGCATCTGCGGTATCCATTTGGGCGATACGAAACTCGTCACCTCGATCGTTCGCAGTCCCGTCGTCGACAATCGGTTTATCAACTCTATCTTCGTGGAACTCGGCAAAATTTTCTTCTCGTTCTGCAAACCATCGCGCGGACCTACTTCCACGATTTTCACGAAGTCACCGACGCCTCTCGAACATCTCGGTTTCAAGTGTTTCACGCACCTTCCCGATAACATTTTCGCCCGCGAAGGTATAACCGAGATCTGAAAAAAGAAATGATTAGTCACACCCGGCCAATTGAGGAAGTAATTCGACGATCTTTGAATATACCTAAAAGCAACTGTAGAGAACTTGACTCGACGACTGTGTTTCGATCGCGAGTGTTGCGAAATCGATTTCCTTATCTTTATATTCATGTTGGGGAGAATCGTATCGCCGAAGTTGAGAATTAATTAATCTTCTCAATGCATTACAATTGGAAGAATATTTGATAGACTCATATACGAGAATAGACAAAAAGAAAACGCCGAAATGTACCCAGTTTATCATAACATTTATTTTTTGTAATTATTGTTTTCCCAATACAAAATTCTATAGTGTTGGTATAATAATTCGATTCATAAGCGCTATGTGAATAAATAAATAATCATATTGAACGAGAGCCCAAAAATAGATTTTTTTTTAAATCCCGAAATTTTATTCTTAATTTTCTGTTCGCAGCAATCTTTTTCGATTCGCTAAAGAAACTTCAGCCGAATCAATTCGGCTCATAAATCCACAGGTTTTGAAAGCTATATAAGTAAAACGATTTTCACGAAGCGACGCAACAGTGGCGTAGAGATGTAGAAATTTGTCGATGCGATTCGTCGCCGAACGGGAGGAACAACGTTCAAACGAATGAAACGCGGAGTGTGGCTCGTGTTTCGCGAAGTTGTTTTGTTTTCTCCGTAATGCAAACGCGCGTTTATCACTCACCGCGCGTTAGACAATCGACGTGAACGTCCGTTATGTTTCCGGCCTACGCGTACTTGTCGGCTTACGACAGGCACAAGAAGTTGATAAACGATTATTTCGAGCTGCGAGGAGGTTCGGCGCTCTCCCTGCAACGAGACACGTATGTCACAACCAAAGATCTCTCTACGTCATCGTTAATATAACACGAAAAGCAAGCATAATTATTAGTGGTAGTGTTTGATTCCGCGTCGATTTGTTCACGCACACGCGTATACGAGTGATTGCATCGTTGAAGAACAAAAAGAAAAAAAAAATACAAAAATGCATATTCGCTGATAACGTAAATAACGATGCGACATAATGTTAAAACACATGTTACGACTCTGTGACGAGCAGCTCTTCATGTTTCGAGGTCTCGGGACAAGACAGACTACGATGTCATCAGGGAAAATCACAAATTTCTCTGGGACGATGAAAACGACGCGACCGACACGTGGGAAACGCGTCTGGCCAAAAAATACTATGACAAATTGTTCAAGGAATATTGCATCTGCGACTTGACTTACTACAAGCACAACAAGGTACGCAGCGCTGCACAACGGAGTCCCATTCATGGCCTCCGATAGAGCAGAGTTTTAACGATAAGTGTTTCAATCGTAGGTTGCCCTGAGATGGAGAACAGAGAAGGAAGTTGTGGTCGGCAAAGGACAGTTTCAATGCGGCAGTAAAAAATGTCAGATTAAAGAGGGATTGCGATCTTGGGAAGTTAACTTCGGCTACGAGGAACACGGGGAGAAAAAGAATGCCTTGGTGAAGCTCAGTGAGTAGTCCGAGGATACAAAAACAGTTTTTTTATCATAACATTTTTTTTTCGCATATTTATTTATTTATATTTCCGATTTTTTGTTTCTAGGACTCTGTCCCGAATGTTCCGTGAAGTTAAATTATCGCTCGCAAAAACGCGAGATCAAGAGGAAAAAGCAATTGAAGCGTTTGGGAAGGAGCGCGGAAAACGCAGAGAAGCCGTCGAGTTCGGCGACGATCGACGCGGAAATAAAGATCGAACCCGAGAGCGAGTCGGAGGTTGTCGAGGATCGCGAAAAAACAAAGGTCGACGAGACCGAATTATGGAAAGCGAAGCCAGTCGAAGGTTTGGAGAAATCGCGAGAGGAGGAATTCGAAGAGTATCTCGCCGATCTCTTTCTGTAGGTGTCGAAAGACTGACGAAAATAAACCTTATACCATTACAATATATTAATTTATTCAAAATAAAACCAATTTCTATACAGTTGAATACGCAGGGATATTGCAACAGTATTGTACGAGATAATGCACTCAATTGTTTCTTTTTTTATTGGATTTGGACTAACTACTACGGGTATTGAACGATATAGTATGTTGTTTTTTTTTTCTTTGTATATTCGTCGTATCTGCAGAATCGCGCGAAGCATACGCAACGCCTAATTCACGTGAGAATCGGAAAAAGCGAGTAGATTTTTTTTTGCAGAGCAATCGAACAAATATATATATATGTATATATATATCAGAAATAATCAATTATCGTCGATCGAAAGATTCGTTGGAATCCCGGCTGTTTCTTTTTCGTCGTTAAAACGCTTTAAACTCATTCGTTAAATGTCACTACTAGTATACGTGAACTCCGTTTCTACGGAAACTTCTCTTGTAAAAAGTCTAGTCTATTATGCAAAATTTTTCACTTGAAATGCTCACTTTTATATATATATATATATATTGATATAGTATAATATATATATAAATTTGTAAATATCCTAAGCTAACGATGCTTTTTCTTTTGCATCTTTTTCAACTTCGTAAGAAACAATTTCTAGTAATAAATGTTTTCTGATAACCTATCTACGAGCGAATACAAAACAGTATGTTACATGAGCTCTTAATCTATTGCGTACGGGGTTATTGTACATTAGTTAAATCGTCCGTTACATGGCAAACGCGTCGATTCACTTGTGCGACGACAATGAACTGCCGACTCTGCGTAAAATGAATTTTCGTTCTTTTTTTTTCGAAATTCAATCATCAATCGAGAGTTTTAACGTCTGTGATGAACGTAAAATTGTTAGATCAAAGGTAATCTACGTCTTGCTGCTCTTTCGTGGTATAATATATATGTACACAACGTGTGCCTCTATCCAGGCGTGTATATACACAAAGGCTGGCCGATCGACGATTTTTCATTTTCTTTTCTTTTTTTTCGTTTCGCCGACTTGAGCAATTCGTCGACAAGATCGTACGAATCTTCGATACCGCTGGAAAGCTAAGGGTCAATGGAAACGTTGTATCGACTAAGACTCCGATATTCGTTGTACTTTTTCAGCAAGATCGAGCTTACAATTTTTTCGCTAGTCACTATGAAATCGTCGCCGATAGTTCGTCGAGTTAAATTTTCGATAACTTTAACCGTTCGAGACTCAATTATCGAATACTTAATGTCGTCTCTACTCGACATCTTTCAAATCGAAGCCTCGCAATAAAGTGGCTTTGAAGAAGATTTCCGACAATAACGAGCGATACGGATAGAGAGACAATACTTGCTCTTGGATTTTTCGCTGACCGAGATACGTATTGATATTCGTATAAGCAGTTTGAAGAAACGAGCTATAAGTTAGAATCTCGAAAATTTATCTGTATATCAACGCGAACGAACGAGTAATTCAAGCATCGTGAATTTTTTTTGTCTTTATTCAATAAAAAAAGAAAAAAAAACAACAGCAATAGTGCCTCAGAGACGTGGTAAAAAAGAGCGTGGAACAATAGACGCACGACTCTTCGAGCTTTAACATCGGACACGAATAAAAAAAATGTATTTCACGTCGTGCGTGAAAGCTGTTTTCACACACGCTTCGCTGAGCGTGCAAGAAAAAGGATTTCTCGCACTAGTGAAATACAATGTTGCAATATATTATTATCGCATGCGGGCATCTTTAATTTTATCTCGATCACGCTTTTGCGCCTTCGCGATAGGGTCGAAGACAGATCTTTTCTTTTTTTTTTTCGTTACTTCTTGTTTTTCTTTGCTTTCAAACGGGAACATAATCGTCGATGCGCCGAATCGCGAGACTCCTGGATCATTTGCTGGGACAGTTTCTTGAGCAGGCTCTAAGCTGATTCGCTTGTTTCTGCGAGTCGCTGTCCTCGTCGCTGCAATCCTCGTCGTGCGTGTGGGTCACGTTTCGCGGTGTTTCCGGTCGGGCGTGAGGAATTTGATTGTTCGTGTTCGCCGTCTCCACCTCCAGCGTTCTCTGCTGAGACAGAATCGTTGAACCATCAATAAATGAATCTTCGTTTCGCAAGTGAATCCTTTTTATTCGATAAGAACGTAATACTTACGGCTATCAGACGATTCTGCTCTTCTTCCTCGTCCATCAGCTTGAATGTGCGCGTTCTACTGATCATCGGCGTTTCCATTACGAACCTCTGCTCGTGAGCCACCGTACTCTCGTGCGGCATCTAAAATGATTTATTTATTGAATTATTTTTTATTTTATTTCTTTATTGAAATGAATTACTCTTACGCGGTTTTTCCAAATTTTTATTGATTCTAATTTTTCAATTTCTCTCATAAAATTTTACGGCAGAAAATTATAATCATATAATCATATCGTACGTAAAACTTACCAGCATTGCGGGAGCTCGGAACATGTACGAGAACGGATAGTAGATGAGATTGAGGAAAGTCGCCGCGTATAGATCGGCGTACCTAACGACTTGGCTACTGAAGAACGTTTGCCGGCTTCCACTTCGGAAGAGCGAGCCCATCATGCCGTAAGCCAAATCCATTTTGTGTGTAACGTCCCTTATCGATGCTCTCAATTTCGATATATCGGGCTTTTCCTTCGTGCTGCTGTCTAGATTTCTGTTGAATAACCGCGGAGTTTCAATCAGTTTCGCGGACTTCACGAGCAATGGCAATTTTTTTTCTAAGATCCAAAAAACCATTGAAGATTCACATACTTGTACATCTCGCCGAGCATAACATCGAGACTTTGAAGTTCAGCGAAAAGCTGACACTTGTCCGTCCACACGTGAAGCTCTTGAACCAACTCGGGAACTATCAGAAACGTTCTCCATCCGCGTATCTTCTTGCTCTTCAGTATATCGCCGAATATGTGATCTCCTATGTACAGCACGTCTTTTCCCTTGGCGCCTATCATCTCGGTAAAAACGTCGCACGATCCTCCCGAATAAACTTCGCCTGATAATCGAAAGCGGATGTAACAGATTAATAATTTATTAATAGCGCACTTTCGTTGCGACCGCGTCCAGAAAGTTGATACGAAACACAAAGAAAATTGGTAGCGAGAACTAACAGTTAGATAAAGCAACTATTTTTGAAAGAATAAATTGTTATTTCAACTAATTTGTAAGTTCTTCCGACTCATTTTTAAGAACAGTGAATTTCCTTTGGGGCTCGACAAAAAAGTATGTTCTTCCAGTAATATCGCGGCAAATAATTGTTCACCTGTGTGCAGCGGTCCCTTGTGAGTTCCAAGCTTGAGTGCTCCCGTTTTTGTGTTGACCTGACGTAATATCGTGCCCTCGCCGAAAAACAATGGTTTTGTCGCGTCCACGACGATTACGTCGAAGTAAGTCTTCCAATTTCTGTGAGGCTCGTCCGGCTATGTTCAAGTAACAAAAACAGATTTTAAAAATAGTCAGTTCGTTACGGTAACCGAAAAATTCAAAAGAATAACAAAAAAAAGAGTATCAATCTTGCAAGTCTCTGATAATGATTAAAATTCTGATGCATTATTAAAATGTATTGTATGGCAAGGGCTTTGGAGATTAAAAGGATAAAATTCAATCACGATCATTATCATTATTATCATTATTTTTATCGCATGAATACTTTGTAAAAATGATAATGTTTCAAATTTATCATCGCGGAGAGAAAACGTACCCTCGCGCCGTGCGGAAAGTCGAATAGATAAGTCATTATCTTGTCGGTGAAAACGTAATCGCTGTTCGTGAGTAAAAACACTTTGGCACCGCTCTCGCGTATCCTCTCGAGGAACATCGGCAGCCTGTCGTCCTTCTTAACGTATTCGTCGATTTTCTCCACGGTCTTGCTCTTGAGATCGCCCTGTATGTGTATCCAGTCGACGGCGTTTCTAACGTCCTGGAATATGCTCTTGAAGCTCATCGTCAATTCGCCCTCCTTCACGCCGGTCTTCTCTCGCGTGTATTGCGGCGAATTGGTGAAGAAATCGATCAGACACGCGAGCAGATAAGTTTCCGGCAAATTGAAGAGGGTGTTCAGCACGTAAACTCGGGACTCGTCCAATTGAAGAAATTTGTTGGGATAAAGCTCGTAGACTTGAGAACTGAAGAATGAACAAAAATTGATGAAACGTCGTTTTTCTTTCTTTTCCGAGGCTCTTTTTCAGAGGCAACGATTGGACTTACTGCTTCAAAAATTCGAAACCGTGAACGCAGACGAGGATGTTGCCGTAAGCGTCAACTTTCAGAAGATTTCCGTAGAGCGTGTCGAACCACAATCCTCTGACCGGAAAGCTCGGGTCGTACTCGAAGGCCTGGATCTCACGAGGGTAACCCAGGGAGACCAATCGATCCTTCAAGAGATTGAAGCCGAGCTGCTCGTACTGCGGAGACTTGTATTCTGAAATATTAAATTTACCAATAACCCATTGTTCCTCAAAGATAATCGAAATAGCATTGGTTGCTTTGTGTATTTGTTTTTTTTTTACAACGCACCCGCCAACGTGTAGTCCATGTCGAATCCATAGAACTTGATGTTCTCCAAGTGGAGACTCCTGTTGACGAATATTCTGTAACAAGCAAAAAAATATATAATTAACGAAACTTTCGATTTTAAATATATTCAAGTTCAAAAGTCCACCATGATTAACTTTTCGCAGTAATTTCCATTTATTTCTTACGCATTAAACATTCAGGTGAAATCAAATACATTACATTTTGTAAACAGATTTAAAAAACAAAGTGAGACGATAAAAATCGCCTGCGGCTCATAAATTCCCCTTAAAGCATTCCGCTCCATTAATATCGGCGGTAAGATATATTATCACCCACCAGTGATTAATTACCGTGGATCGCGTTTAATGATCGATTTTTTTTGCAGGGCCTGAATCGATTCGTTCAGGATACGCATTTTTATGGATTAAGAATCCGTTGGTTATCTGTGTATGCAGATCGATCGTAACACATAATGCGATTAGACTCGCGTGTTACATGCGCCATCGAGGGAGTCGAGCGACGAAACTCTCTCGTTAACTTCTCGAACTCGACACTCGAGTCGGGCGGCTCGAGCAATTGAGAACTGGGTCGCAATGGGAATCACATTTCAATCGATACACAATAAGAATTACCGAATCCAAGTAGTTGAAAATTGCGCTGAAACATCGAATTACTAGAATCCTCGAAGAGCCAGTGGATAAGAAAAATTATCTTCAGGATTTAACGCAATTTTTTTTAATCGCAACAAAAATTGACTTGGGGATTTAAGGGATCTTTTTTCAAGTTAAAGGTAATTGCACATTTACTTTCCTCGCTCAATGCGAACTCGTAGGATGATTTGAATAAAAAAAATGTTTGCGTCTCGGAAACACTGCGAAAATCCGAAGACAAAAAAATCTCTGCTGGCATTTTGGGACCGATAAATACCGAAGTATTGCGTGTGTCCCATCTGGCGTATGCCGACAAAGATTTCTCATGCAATTGGGATTAATATGCTCACTCTCAAAAAGAGAGAATAAACATTGCTATCATCGTCCGGGAGTAATTTGTTATCCTTCGTTCTTCGATCGATTAATCAATGTGTCGCGTCATATCGGCCGCCCGTTTAAGTAAATTCGCTTCGCACGCATCGGCGATATATTTTTTTTTCGATGTTTACGTTTGCGAAACTGCCCGGACAATGCCCCGGGCGCAGAGTAAACGAAGCGTGCGTGCGAGCGCGAATTCGCGATTGAGAAAACAAGGCTCGAACGGATTGTGTCGGTAGAGAAAAAAAAATAAAAAAAAACTTCGATTGTTTTGCGCATTCTTTTTCAGATAAGTGTATAAAAGAAGCTCCAGTAATCTGCTTGTTTTGCATTTCGGAGATGCGCAATGAGCAATTACGAAACGCGAGGTTTGGGGCTCGGGTTCTTTATCGTTTATGTTTTTCTCGTTAATGTTTGTTCGAGCATACGAACGGGGATTGATACAAATTGTATCGTGTAAACTTACTCGTTCGGTGCGCAACGCTGATGATTAAGAGGATTGACGAACTCGCCGGTCGATAGAGCGTCGTCGTTTATATCCTTCAGCCACATCGTGGTCACAACTCTCAGGTTCAATGCGATTTACCGCGAACAAAGAGCACCATACACGACGCCCGGGGTTTGACGGACGCACTCTTCTCTATATAGATATAGGTAACTCGATCTCGTTTCCGCAATGCAGCTCAACCTCCGCGTTTGAAACGAGTATTATCGCTTCGAAGTTAAACACAAAACACTGGAATACCGAGGAGAAATTTCGCGAATCAAACGAGGGTTCCAACGGCAACTAATAAAGCTCGCTGATCGATCGAGGTAATTGAAAAGTTCGATAGACACAAATTGCAAATTCAAACGCAGCGTGCGGTGTTAGCGAAAATTGTACTTGTAACAATTACGCGACTTCTTTGATGAAACAAAGAAAAACTGGAAAATAGGTCGTGAATTTAAAGATTTATTCTTCTGTAGATTCATTTTAATTTCAATGTAAAACTACATTGAATTTTGAATCGCTAAAAAATATTAAATATAATTCAACAATCTACGCGATAAGAGCTTCGAGCGCCAGTACAATAAATTTTCTATTTTTTTTTGTATCTAATAATTTCATTCAATTTCCTCGATCATTATTAAAAGTCTCTCTTTCCAACGTGAGTCGATTCAGTCGGCTAATCTTCAACATCCATTGTGGAGCCGAGTGTTTCTCGAGAGCAATGAGTCAGCTGATGCATCGGCGAATGTGAAGCGAATCAATCTTCCACGAAACCGCATCGCTCTCGAGATATCCCGCGTAAACGAGAATTCCCCTTGACTCGATGTTATCGCGCTCATTATTTTTACTCTCAAGTTCAAACTTTCAATTTTTTTTTTAAATAAAAAACAATAGATTCATATTCTTTTCGAATTGGTTTTTATCAAAAATTGAATCCACGTATTATATTAATAATAAATTTTTAATTATATTAATTATTAATATAATTAAAATTATTATATTAAATAAATTTTTGTCCCATAATCCTTACATTAACGGGCTCATATTTTAACTCTCAAGCCGAATGTTCCTTGTTGTTTAAAAAAAATAGTTGTATTATGGCCTTAATTTTTTTTTGTCAGTCATCAAAACTACGCGTCGACTGAATCCAATTTTTTTAATTATTCTAATATCTATCTAATCTCTATGATAACATTGACAAAGAACTGTTGTCACTTATTACGGATAAAATCGCGTGTCCGAGTGATAAAAGGAAAGCCTTTCGCGGAAGCAAGAGTTACGTAGGTGCGGATGACAAAAGAGATTAAAGTGGCGCAGCTTGTGTCACGATAGAAAGGGCTGGTGACGCACGTGTTCTACACAAGGCAAAGACGGGCGCTCGTCGAACTTCGACGTGTGCATTACAGTGATCAGCTGTGCTTCCCTCGCGTGGATTCCAAGCAATCCATCACGCTCGCCACGGTGACGCACGATCTTCGTAATACGACATTGAAAAAAGAAAAAAATTCTCGTTTTCTTTTTATTTTTATTTTTTTTCGGATCGATAGAGAGACCAGCGAAAAATTCAGCGCGTCTCAACGCCCGATTGATGTTACTAGAGCGCACAGCCGTGTAAACCGGGGATAAAGAGACTGTCGTCGTCACGTTAGCGCGGTGAGTCGGATATACAGCTGCAGTTGGAACGAGAGTCGAGCGCGTTATCGGGTCGATTGGGTCGTGACGCGGAAGCGGCACGCAATCCTCGGTAACTGAATGAAACTATCGCGCGTTTAAACTCCATGCATCCCGCTTTAGCGAAGTGGTTTTATTTATCTTTATCCTCAATCAACAAACGAGCCAGCGCTACTTGATTATTTTTCTCTCGGCACTGCACGCTCGATTATTATTTAAAACGAGAGTTAATTAGGAAGAGACAATAAACAATATCAATGATTTATTTAATTTTCTGATATATAGAAACTGTTTTTCTTTTTTTTTAAGTTTATTGGAAAAAGAGACTTTTGCACTAAAATTCACTGAGATGATTCTATTACGTTGTGGTACCGTAGAATAGCACAGAGGTATTTGTGTAACTGGATAATAATGTGTAACAATGTCTTTGACCGACCGGTGCGCGTTCACGTGTATGCTCGCCGTTCGATGGTCCGAAGCCTACTGGCTCACTCCGCGCCGGTCGCGACGGTAATAAGTGTGTATTGAAACGCTAAATTCGCGGTATCCCAGACCTTCGACACTTTACCCCCCACGGACCAAACGGGGATAGGGGCGCGCGCGTCTCTCCGTGCACTCAATCTTGACATTTCTTTGTATACCTCGCGTAATACGGTATACAAGTAACCGCTACTTACACATGCGAGATTAGGGATCGAGTAGGCAGACGGATGCTTGTAGGGCGTTTTATCAACGTTACTTTCTTCTCCGTTGAACAAATTTCATCCAATTTAACTTCTACGCAATGCGGTAAGTTCGAATATAGTCTAGACGAATGTACGATTTTTATGAAACTTTGAAGAGTTTCGCGAACAATGAAAATTGACTTGCAATATCGTTCTGTACAAATGTATCGAAACTTGGACTTTTTTAAAACAGAGTAAATCGTTGCACGTTTAAATTCTTCAATATATTTTCGTGGAAATATATTCCGAATATATTTGTTCGAATATATCTCGTCAAATATAGAAGAATTTATATGACAAATACATAAATAATATAAAAATGCAGGATTCAATATATTTCTGGTATGGATTCAATTTTCCCCTGAACATCCTTGAAGCGTGCAAACATTGAAAAAAATCTTATTAATCATAATCTTTCGACGCGGAAACTTGAGTAGAATTATTGTCGTTTTGTGTCGCTCGACTAGTCAGTTCCGCCGTCTGTACGAACTTATCGAGACGAGAGTTCTACACCGTGCACGTGACCCGTCGCATTCATCGGAAGAGTGAAAGTATGAAATTTCATAATTCCTCGTCGCATCTATCGCGAACGTGCCCGAAGAATTTCGTGTAATAATGACGATAAGCAGGCGATGCCGAAGTGAGAACAGAGTCGCTCGGCGTTATCACGCCAAGGGGTTAAAATCGGATGGCACGAAACAACATAAAGTCGCTCCAGAGACACACGCGAGGAATTATTGCGCCGCAGCGCGCGTTGCCCGATATTTCCGTGTCTCGGTCGCGGACACTCGGTTCGCCTCGGGAACGCGAAAAGCATTTTATTAAAGCGCCGTTTATAGTTAATCTATTCTGGAATACGAAGGTGAAGATATTTTCGAAACTTGGCGTGATACGGGCTATGTAGGCGCCGCGTTCGCATAGTTACCGGGATTTTCGCGAGGTCGAAAACGAGCAGGAATTTTCGTGAGCAATTAGCGAGCAAACGTGACACGCTCGGCCGGTGAGAGTTCGGATCCGAAATACGTGTGCGCCGTGCATGCGTGTCCGTACGGTTTGTGTACACGGAAGACTTTAAAGGGAATGGCGTCGTTGCGGTTTCGTCGCGAGTCTCGGCCGCGATTTTCACGCGGACGATTTATATGCGGAATTCGGTTTGTTCGGATGTGTCTTCTTGTTACCCTTGATTGAGATATCAATAACAATCCCGGCGAGTCGACACTCGCGGGACGAGGCTAGCCGCGCGATTGCCGCAGTTTATCGATTGATAAAACGCCAGTCGGGGAGACTCGTTCGATCTGAGAATCGGTGTGAATGAAAAGCTCGCACACCGGCTCAGAAAGAGTCAACCATCCGGCGCTGACACGGCATCGTCTAATTAATTCGTCTCGCTGCCAGGATTTCCTGCCAATTCTCTCGTCGCACTATAAATAAAATCCATTAAGCTCGTTACGCAACTTAGTAAAGTAATTTCGCTTTTTATCTCCTTCGTCTCGCGAGAGTTTGGGGCTCTGATCGCCGTTCTTCTTTCTTAAACTAACGAGCGATCAGAGACTCGACCCGCTCCGAGCTCGTTACGCGCCTCTTTAAACCTAGTTGGGCATTCTGGAGCCTCGCGGAATCCGTGCGCCCAAAAAATCTTAACAATATACAGTGATATGTTCAATATTTTTTTAAATAAACCTTTGAAAGATGTTTGAAAAAATCTTTGAAGAGTTCAGTCTTCTTACAGAAGAAAAATCCGATAAACGTCTAAAGATAGATAAAAATAACATTAAAAAATGAGACTTCTTGAGCCGATAATAACGCTGTGGGGTACACTGATTTTATCAGATATCGACGAAAAAAACTAATAGTATCCCTACGACCTCCGAACGCGGTGAACCCGCGTACAATAAATGTTCGGTGTGAGCCGGAGTCAAAGTGATCGATTTCTTGCACGGAATGGATATGAACTTTGAACGAAACCTTTAACCCTTTGTAGGTCAGAGGAACATTGTCCTTCACGCACGCTCGTTTCTCGACCGCATTGAAAATAGAATTTTCAACAATAGTTCATTCTCTCAATTGCGTAGATTAATCCATCTTCTTTTTTTGATAAACAAAAAACATGTCTCTTTGCATGTAAATTCGGCGAAAGTCGATTTTGAAGTTGTGGCTCGTTTTTATTTTACTGCTCACAACGTAACGTCTTCGACGAAACGTGAAAAAAAAATTGGGTATTTAAAGAATTGAAGCTCCTGTGTACACATCTATGTCGCGTATGCAGATACCGTAGGCGTTGCGAAATCTCGAACGAGTTTTTCACACGATTTTGTTTTATCGCCCGTATGGCGCGCGATGGAAGTCGCAAGGGCGTATCATTTTGTCTTACTCGCAAGGAGTTTCGTCGTGCTTTTTTTTTTTCGTCGACGTTCGAACGATGTTGTTTCTCGGATTTTCGCGACCGGATGACACACGCACGAATACGCCGTCTTGTTGCCGAATGTACGAGCGAGACGAGCGCAATGAACAGAATCTCTAATAATAAATGGAAGGCCGGGAGCGGAGATGTTCCAGAAGTATTATCTGTGGCCCGTCCATGCGAACCGCGCAACATCCCCTCCCTGTAACTGTAGCTTCGCGAAATATGTTTTTCGTTGTTTTTTCTTTTATTCTCCAAAAACAAACGCTCGAATGACCCAAACATGTTTGTTAAATTTTTCACGGGGCGAACGAGAGAACGGCGATGGGAAAATCGAATGAGCAGCTTGTCGCGGAAAAAAATAACGGAGCTCCGCCCACGTGGAATGAAAAAATAATAATAAATTCGGCGCTCTTGTGTGATTGATATATCAATCGTTATTCATTTGGCAAAAGAAACAATATATTAATCACAATGAAATATCGTTATTATCCAATACGTTCATGTATATGAAAAATATATTATTATTAATATATTTTTCATAATTGTATATATATTTTTCGATACAATTTTTCTCACGAAGCCAAACAAATCCGAATCGTCGAAAGCGTCGTTATTTCGAGTCTCTTTCGAGCCACCGAGTTTTCGTGTACACATCCGTGAAACGCCTCCAGCAGCTTTCTACACACTCTCGCGTTTTACGCTCGACGACTTGGCGACTTACCGAAAAGGCCTACGCCGCGAGCCGCACGTATTTGTTCGGTCCTTTCTTCGTTCGAGAAAGAAAAAGTATCGCCCGGTGAACGTTGCCATTGGCACGTAAAATCAACGATCTAATCCGAGAGCCACATAGCGAAGTGACGGAAAAATAAAAATTAGACGAAGTTACAAAAAATAAATCCGGACCTACGATTGCTCATTATTTGTCTTCCCCGGCGGTATTGTTTTTCGTACCCCCCTGAAATCTGCCGAAAGCGATAACCTTGCCGGTTTGATTTATTTGTTAACTCGTCAATTTCTATTCGACTTTGGGGGGACGGTAGGTCGGCGGCGTTCGCAGTCTGGATGATTCACAGAGAGTCGTATTAATACATACTATGCTGTAGAGTCTCTCGTCATCGTGCTCAATTGAACGAGATGATAGCAGGAAGTTCAACGTGTATGTACTTTGAAAGAACACAACGGCACTGCCCTATGTGCGTTACGCGCGCGTTCGCGTGTAGGAATCGTCGCGCGTTTCCGTTCTCATTTAATTAAACGATTTGCCGGGAGATGGGTTTGAGAAAAAAAATTAATATAATGGCTGATACAAAGCCATTTAATTATTAACTTTTTTTTTTATCAAGTGTACGATCGCAGATCTGCGTATTTTCGAGCTATTTATAACATCGTATTATCGCACTTCTGATAGTGGCTATCGAGTTTCTCGGTGAAACACGTTACCGTGTATTTTCTAGGGATCGTTGTCTCGCTATCGAACCGCAATAAAATTCAATCCATTCAACCCTCGCGATACGTCGCGTCACAGTAGAGAGGCCGACGAGGTTTTTTCAACAGTTTTTTTCTTCCTCACCGCAATTAAGAGCTCGTCCGATAAATTTCAATTCAATTTTATCGGCGCTCGTTTGAATGTTGTGCAAGCGTATTGCGCAAGTTCTTTTCTCGCTAAACTACTGTGCCGAGTGTCAACAGCGAGACTGCAAACAACTTGCGTGGTTATTGAGTCGCATGAGAATTCGCGGAGTTCTCCGATGACAAAAAGTATTCGGGATAGAAGAAAATGAAGTCGAGCTTGAATAAAGTGAAATTAATTGGTTACGGAATTGATACGATTGACAACAAAACGAAAATGTATTGATTACTTTTTTTTTTTTTTTTTTTTTTTTCGAATTAGGTGTGTTCTTTAATTAATTCTTAATGGCTCCGAAGTTAACATAATTCTCGATAAGGCTGCAGCCAGACTGGGAAATATTGTACTGCATAACCGCCTACGATCTTCGTGGAAGCCAAAAACTTTCCATCGGGGCCGGCGTAACTCCGTTTTAGTTCTCCCGGGCGATGCCTATCTAAAACGCGTTAAATGCGGACGGACGAACTCGGAAAAAGAGCCGTTGGAGCGGCACGGAAAGTTTTCGAAAAAAATCAGAAGAAAATCTTTCTCGATGGAAGAATTCGAAACCCTTCTTTCTCGGTTCTCACATGACCCTTCCGATGATTAGGAAAACGATAAATTCGCGTCGCCAATCTCGTTAATGCTCGAGTCGTCGTTTTGGCCATTCGCCAGTGCCGAATTTTCGATATCGTCCCGACAATTCCAAGAGTCGAGCGATTTTTCACGGTCCAAAGTTGAGATGCCACGTGTGCGGTTATGCCGATGCGCGTAACTCGCGCAAAGGCAGAAAAAACACGGACACACACACACACTCAAGCCTCGTCGAGAACGAACAGATTCTCGCGACCGTGACCGTGGACAACGTTCGTACGCGCAAATTTTTTGGTACAACGCCAGGATTCAAAGACACAGAACTCGAGATACTTTCTTCGGTATTATGAACTATTAAAATGCGAAATGAAGCGACGCCTCGCGAAACAAGTGTAACGCGTACGTGTAAGCGCGCTTTTTGTACTCGGCTTTCACGACCGTGACCCGATTTCACGGATGTATAGTTCTTCGACAAACTCCTCTGACTGCGTGCCAGAGTTTAATGCATATTTGGATAACAACAGTACACGACGACGATGGAATGAGAAGTACATTTGGACGATGATAAATCAATGAATTACAATGAATTCCGAGCCCGAGTACTTTACTATTTTTAGCAGTGATGAACCGCGGTCTATTAATGAATTGTTGAAAAATAATTTTTTTTTTATCATAATGGAGACCGATCGTATTCCGATAGTACTTAATGTTTTCTTATGAATGTTCATTCTTTACTTTTTCTTTTGGTTCGAAATAATAACATTAATCATTATTCGAAATAATGACTAGTATAATAATTTTAATAACATTTTACAATTTTCATTAATGTAGCTTTCACAAGATAATAATAATAGCATTAATGACAATTACTTATATGAATTTTCATATCATGACAATCCATTAAGTAAAATTGTAATGATTATCATTAATGTTCATAAAAATTTTAAGTGGGTTTTTTCCGTTGAAAAAAAAATTCCATAAATCTCTGAAGGGTATAGTGATAACATGAAATAGATCGAATATTTCGAGAAATCAAATAAACAACGCAAAATTGGTCATTAGTTCTTGCGAGGTAAGACCACGGATAAACAAATTACTTTTACAACGCCTTCTCGGACGTACAACACTCGTTCGAATCGGGAAATTCATCATCCGCGAATCGTACTCGTAAGCCGATGCGGGATGGAATATGCGCGCGACAGGAAAATTAGAGGCGGCAGAACGGTGCAAGTTTCTTCGACATGATCGATATCCCGCGAGCGAGACTCGATTAAAGTTGTTCCCGCTGTTGGTGGGAAGAAGCGAGCGTGGAGGTACTCGAGCTTCTCCGGATATAATTGCTTCACGGAAATTGCGAACAGAGCCGAATTATCATCGAGGCACGAAACACGTATGCGCCGTGTACAGAACGATTCAAAATCGAATGATAATTTCGCGAAACGCGGATTAATTAAAGAAATAATTGGGTACTTTCTTTTAGAAAAACGGAATTTTATTAATTTCGAAGAGGTGAAAAATTTGATTTACTTCATCGTGTTTCTGGCTTGAAAATGAAACCAATTAGAAAACTTGATCAACTGATATTACTTTTTTGTTACTTTAATTAATTTTTTCGACCAATTTTTTTCAAGCCGCGGTGGATAAATTGAAAAATCCTTTATGAGTTTTTTTTTTAGTTCGCTCTCGTTTGAGCTTCCAGGAGGATTGTGCGCGGAATTGGCGAGTCGAAATATGATTTTGTTCGTTATACCTGTGGCCTAATTCTCGCTTGTCCGTACGTAGGGCATGCACGCCTTCGTTGTAGCTGTCCAAGTCGTGTTCGCTTCGATCGTTTCTCTTGAGACCCATGCCGGCTGGTAATTGGAGCGCTAAGCTTTTCATCGCCCTCTGAAGGCTCTCCTCCGGATTTGCATCTTTCGACAATCGCGTTCTACCCGGCACTATTTGAAAAAAACCCCGGTTTAAGATGCCCCTCTTTTAATCCGACCTAACCGTCGATTCCCGATATTTATAATGACTTTTTCGAGATTATCGATGTTAAAAAAATGTTTTTTTTCAAAACAAAAATTCATTTCTCTGAAATGTATCCCCTTAAAAAATTGATTTCACATCAAGTCCAATCACGAAATTTGTCGATTGTAGATAGAAAATATATTTCTACATCTTGGGGTTCGAAACTTTATTGCAAGAGTATAAAATAAAATATTGACGAACTGAAACTTTATTCTGAGAACAACATTGAAAATGTGCCCTCGAACTTTGTAGTGATGCTACACGGATCGACATTTCCCGATAATGAAACCGCGCTTGTTCTCGTTCATGTTCTTCCCCTCATTTCGACAGTGCATAATATTACCGTTATTCGTGGGTGGTGTGATCACGAGGTTAACACTGCTTCCGCTCATCTTGCAAAATTAAATGAGAAATCTTCGACGACCGATCGAACAACACTGATACGCGGTGGCAGGCGATTCTAATAATACGCTACGAGGCTGCATATACGGCCAAAACCCCAAAATTAAATTGGACGTTCCAGAATGTTTCTTTCTTTTTTTTTTTTTTTCGGAAAAGACGTGGTCAGTATATCACTGTGCGCGACCGAATTGGTTGAAAGTTACTCGACGAATGACGATAGTTTTAGCGTTGATTATCATAATCGTCGCGCGACCGTCGGACGAACAAATACGTATGCGAAATAATGACGAAAACATTGGAGAGCGATAAGAGGAGGCTGCGGATCTCGACAGAGGTCAACACAGTCTTCGCGATTAAGGCATGTTCTCGAATAATGACCGACGAACTTCAGTACAAACGAGGGTAAATAATGAAAGTGAAGAGAACGTTTCAAATGCGCCATGAAATATGACCAAAAAAAAAACCAGACCTATCTACTAATCTATCGTTAGAACATTTCAACTTTTTCCTCAGTTTTCCATTAATTGAGAGACCTCGAAAAAATTGCCGATTTTTGCAGGCAAAACGAATCGTGGGAATGAAAAAATTGAAATGGGTTTTCTTCTGACTATCGATAATTACTATCGAAATATTTAAAAAAAAATGCATTTTTGTTTTCGTAGTATCGATGTCCATTATCTATGTAAAATCAGAAGAGCGTATCTGGCGCTCGCGAGGGTAAAGAAAAAATGTGAATATGCCTCGTCGGGGCCTCGTGATTTACGACCCGATGATTCAATCGCCTCGACATCTTTCGCTAAGAGTTTAAGCTCGTTGAAAACATCGCGGGAGGGCAAACTATGAATAATCAATGAGGTTGAAAATTCCACGAGCTTCTTGGGTACGTATTGCGACAGCTGTTGGGATTTACGCACGGAATCGTGCACGTCTTGTTTTCGTCTTTTGCCACATGCTATGACAACCGATATTCTCGTGCAAGGTCACGAAAATCCTGTATCGGTACATAGGCATAGGCCGAGTCGCATTGACAACAGTTATCTTGCTTTTTTTTTCAATTCTTCCTCAACATATTCAAATTGTATTATTTAATAATAAAAGCGAATTGTCTTCGCTTCAATGTGGTTTAGTATATTAAAAAGAATTCTGTTTATTCAGAAACAAATGGTAAAAATTATTTTGAAAAAAATCAATTTCTTTCCATTGGCCTGTTAAGCCTTCAGAAACTCCCGAAACGTTTCCACTTCCCAGCCGGGACCGGGAGATCGCGGTGACCCCCACGCCTGCTTCGTAGGGTCAAAGAGTCGCCCGATATAACGAAGGATCCGAAAATCCACGAAATTTTCCAACAATTCGGTTCGTTCTATCGCGCAACAGTGTTTGTCGAATTGTTTTGAGTTCGTGGGGGTCCGCGTTATCTCGCGCGATAACGGCCAAAGTTTCGGTCGGTTGCACGACGAACGAGACGAGCTTTTCGTGTAACGCAATAAATGCACGAACAAATTATATATGCACAATCGATATACCAAAGGAAGAGTGATCTAAAAAAGGATGAGACGAAAAAATGATAAACAACGGTCCAATATCGAAGAGACTCTTTTGTTTCTCGTTTCGCGAGAGGTCGAACACCCCCCACGCTCTTTTTTCACGATGCAGCTCGCGTACTCGTGGTCCTCGTTCGTCGTGTGCGTGTGTGTGTCGCAATTATCGTAAGAGTTTTCTCGTCGCGCGACTCTCAAGCTTTTGTACTTCGTCGTTTTATATCGCCCGACCATTTCGCTCGTTCGGGATTATATTTAGTTCGGGCGAAGTTTATTTTCGCGACGATAGATACATACACGACGCA
Source organism: Ischnus inquisitorius (assembly GCA_963924025.1). NCBI lineage: Eukaryota > Metazoa > Arthropoda > Insecta > Hymenoptera > Ichneumonidae > Ischnus > Ischnus inquisitorius. The sequence continues at coordinate 13,019,950 of OZ001250.1, forward strand.
ACGTTGGAGAAATAATGACGTTTAACAACGTCAACAGTGAGCGCGGAGGCGACACGCGTGCTACGCAGACTACGAGGAACTCGAGCTATGCGATGTTTTGCAGCCAGCATAGTTACAGACGGGCTACGACGCGCCGCGAACGAATTAACGCCCACGTTTTTTTCGCGAACTTTCGAAACAATGTCGGCGAAATGTTTCAATTTTTTCGACGAAAAAAACGGCCCGTGGACTTGACCCTCGAAATTTGTTTGCCTACAGATATCTCGGTTTTTTTTCACTTCGATCGCGCTATCCGCCTTATCAGCGACGAGATCGGCTCGGTGGAAAATTTTCCATCACCGATGCTTTCGTCCCCACTTTCAGAGACGCCGACAGTTTTCTTTATCTCGTTGCTTCGCGCGATCTTTATCGTGGGTTACTTAATTTTTCGAACGGATTTCATTCAGAACCAATGAGAAATATATATGAATAATCGTACAACACGTTTTAGCAATGCAATACTTGAAATCCTATTTTTTTCGTAAAAGAGACGTAATTAATATTTTATTTTTTGCAAAAAAATTAATTCATTATCCCATTTTTTTCGTGAAAATAATTCACTGTCAATAACTGTTATTCACGGGTCGCGAATCGTCATGCGTCAAGTAGTATTAGCGACACGTGACGAGCGGCAAGGCACAGCTGCCATGTGTCTCTGTGATGGCATGCATGCAGTCTTCGAACGAAAACAAGAGAAGAATTCACGAACCTTTGGCCTGCTTGACGATACCACTTCTTATGACCGCTCGGATCTTCGTGATGCGGCGACGACAGTGCGGAGCTCAGCTGCTCGGGATTGCAATTTTCCAGTTCCATGATCAGCTGTAATTGGCGAAAGAAAAGACGACAAAAAAACAACGTGTAAATAAATGCTGTTCCAATACGGGAGCTTCGACTTAACGAACGTTCGACGATTGTCATCGTCGAGCATCGTTAGCCGTCGGAAAAATATTCTCAATAGCGTGATCGGGGAATAATCGTATTCCTGACTATATATATATATAGACATGTTTATATGTATGAAAAAAAATGTAGTGCAACTAGCAATATCGATGGCAATGAACCCTATCTTCTGAATGAACTAAACTCGGCACCGACGGATCGATTGACTTTCACTACGAATTTACGCCGGTATCTTCTATGAAAAAAAAACCATTGTTAGTTGACATACCTATATATATAATTAAATGCCAAACGTAAGCTGGAGCCACCGTGGGTGTGCAACTTTGCGTTTCCTCTGTAACGAAATTTATTCACCGAAAAGCCGGTTCGATAACTTTCACGATTTTGACTCTATCTGATAACAATACAATGTTTTATTGCGTCTCGTTGCTATTCGGCGTGTCTTTGTTTATGATTGTTCTTTTCTTTATGCGTAAAAGATATCGCGTGTCGAACTTTCGATCCGTCGAGTTCGGTAAGCAGTCTACTTCTAAAGCTCGACGGTCTGTGTCATCGAGAGAGCCGCAGTGCGTTCGTTCGTGATTCCACGAGCAGTCGCGGAGAATATATTTCACGTAAAAAAGTCATCACACCAGCGCGAACTGAGGTCGATTCGTCGAACTAGGCCGCGGTGCGCGCGTCTTTCGTACCAATCGTCGAGGCGGGAAGAGAGCACGCTCGTTCGAAAACTCTAATAGCCTGGACGGTAAGGCTAAAATACATGCAAATGACACTCGAGCGATACCGACGTCGAATGATAAAGACATCGATGGATCAATTTAGACGTACCGATTAAATGCGAAATAACATTGAAATTGTTCGAAAAATGTGTCCGAACGAGGGTGGAAAAAAGTCATTGCGATAGATCGTTAGAGCGATGAAAGATTCGATCGAAGATTAGATTGTAAGAACGTTTTCGGATGGAAGGGCTCTCGAATAAAATTCGAGACAAGAATCGCCGTTTATTCATTCGCGCGGCTAGTCTATGTTACATTGACGTCATTTGCGTAGATAGGCGAACTAATATACTCGAGTTACATATACGGCATATTAGCAATATATATGTGTGTATAGATGTGTATATATAGATATCATTCTCTGCAACCTTCTACGTGTTATAAAGTTGTCGTAGCGATATATTCCACGTCACAATAAGATAACGAAGTTTGTCTATATCTAAAAGGCACGTGGCATTGTCGAGACATAATTTTTTTTCTTTTTTCAATCGCAATCTCATACAACAGTGAATTAAAAAAATGCAATGGAATGTTAACTTGAAAGATCCGGTTGAAAAGGTTCGTTTGTAAATTGAGAACCGCAAGCCGAAAATGCAACGGATTTTGTTAGGCGGGCTTTTTTATTCGCAAAAGAAATTGGCGGAATGCTCGAAAATACAGTTTTCATGAGCGATATTGCGAGAGAAGAAAAAAGAAAAGACAGAGGCGTGCAACATCACAGGAGTTAGAGGGTGGGAGGCTTATGCATTTTTTTAGATTTTTTTTGTTTTTTGTTTTATTTCTCGTGATAAATGGAAATTAGGAATGAAAAGAAAGAAGAATAATAATGTTGCACCTGTCGTATAGTAGAAGCGCGAATAACACGCGGAGCACACAGATCTGTAGATGTGACGGACGTGTACGTTCGTAGCGCCGTACGGAGTTCGTCCGTCCGCTGCGCTATCCCGTAAGCCGAAAATCTAGGTAAAAGTCGAAACTTCGCGATTCTCGCGAGCCTCCACGCGTACGCGACGTTCATAGCTCGAGAAGTTTTTTCGCTGTTGTCGGGTTACACGCGAATTCAATCGTGGGCCTCTATCCGTTGTTGGCCGCACCAATTACCGAGTTTGCCCCGTCCGTATTGCGTAAAATTAATCCGATTTAGGTGACCTCGAGCATCGCATAACCTCCAAAAAAAAAAGCCCTTCTCGTCGATCAAAGAAACTCTCCGAACGGGGACTACGGCACGAGTCTCATGTGTTCCCATTCGTGAATAAGCGAGGAAAGACCATATTCTCTCGTATCATGGATATCTCGGCGGTCCCGAGATACTCGTCTTATCGTCGTCGTTGCGCGACATTGTCGTTTATCAACGAGACAAAATCGTTCGATTTACAAGCATCAAACGCCGAATCAGCTGACTGAGAAACCCAAACTATCCGTTCGGTGTTGTGGCCCAGCCCACTTTCCGTAACGCCAGGCTGTCGTCTTAGCGAAAAGAGAATTGAAAAAAAGAACGAAATACTCTCGCAGCCTCGCGAAAATCGCGACAGGTAAAATATCAGTGCCCCACCGCCCCCTCCCCCCGACCACCCTCCTCCCTGGTGACTCGAAGCTCATGGGCTGCGTCGAGCCTTTTTATCATTTATTGTTGTTTCTTTGACTTTTCGTCGTTTCCATCTCGTCGCGAGTGCTCGCGCTTCATCGACGCTCTGTACATACGCACCGTGTCATTGGTCGTTCGAAATATCGTGCCGTTCTTTTTATTTTGTTTCGACAGTTCGAAAGTTGCACATAACCTCAAAATTGCGTTCGTCAAGTTTCAACGTTCACCCTCGAGGGCCCGGAGGGAAATCCGTGCGTTTCGTCGTTCGTGACAAAAGGAATTTCTTTTTTGCTCGATATCAAAGCACCTTCGACGAACTTCGACGGGTTCGCACCGCCGTTTCATTCACCTTTCTTTACATATTTATTTATTTATTATTATTATTATTGTTATTATGTTTTCACGTCTCACGATTGGAGAGGAAGAGAACGAGGGAAACTGAATACGATTGATCGTTTGTTCGTAAGTTTCTCGTTATTGCATCGTATTAGTCGAACATTAGTCTCGATCTCTTTCTCTCCGACTAATTAATTTTATTATTATTATTTGCAAAAAAATGCAACTTTATACATTGGTTGTCGTTGATTTGTGTTTTCATCATTGTGTTCAATAAAAAAAAAAAATATTTTCGTGCAAACGAAAGTTCAGTCGTTATCTTTATTTCGCCATTCATGAACAAAAAAAAACTCACACTGGAGGACGAAAAAATTTCCTGTACTAACGAAAGACCTCGAAAAAACTTTCTTTTTTTTTCTCCCTCGAACGAAAATATCTAGAATCTAGTCGACGCGATGCGCATCGGAGGACCGCTGTAATTGCCGTCGAGAAAAATGGTTCATTGAACGAGCCCGAAAAAGTCGGCTTTTTATCGTTTCGGTGAACCGAGAGGTCGAAGATTCGAATTCGAACAGAATGAACAATCAAGCGTTCAGCTTGGCCGAGAGGCTGATACCCTCGACCTACGTGCAGCAGGGACTGAACGCAAAGAAAACACGGGAGAATCTCATTCGACACTTTATCGAGCATGTAAGTTTGTTCTTATACCTGTGAACTGCACTTTACGCATTATAATTTGTGATATCCAACCGATCGCTCGTACATTTTTCGTGTTTGATCCGAATGCAACAGCGAAAATGGCCGGAGGAAGGTTGGGACGATCCGACGATCGAGGCGTTTCTCTCGGATCTATCGCAAATGGACAGCAACAATTTCCCATCGAACTGCAGTGTCGGCGAGCGCGAGTCGCGCATCGTATCGAATATCGTCGCGAGACGCCACTTCCGCATGGGGCATGGAATCGGCAGATCCGGCGATCTCGAGGAAGTTCAACCCAAAGCAGCCGGCAGCAGTCTAATGTATAAACTCACGAATGCGCTCGTACTCGAAGTCATTCGATACATGGGTAAGAAACATTTGAATTATTTTTTTCTCGGTTGCAAAGCGATAGAAAATTTGGTTTCATATTTTAATAGAGCGCATGTTTTTTTTTTTCTCAATATTCCACCGTTGCAACGCCGTCAATAGATCCAGATTCTGAATTTTTTTATTGAAAAATAAAGTAAACATTTTTACTCTATCGTATCGATTTGGTGCATCGGTGGAACACGAGTGTATTTCATTAAATCCAAATAAATATTATTATTATTATTTTATATTAACTAATATTATTACTTTTACTATTATTCGATAATAAATTTCATCGGGGGACTCAATTTAAAAAAATGAAAAAAGGAAATCGAATTTCGTACGTTCAAAGTTGACCCACACTTTTTCCATTTCCAGGTGTGAAGAGCATAGCGGGATGTTTCTTGTCGCCGATGGCAACGGGAATGAGTCTGGTGCTGTGTATGCTGACGCTGAAGCAAGATCGTCCGCGTGCAAAATACGTACTTTGGCCGAGGATCGATCAAAAATCGAGTTTCAAATCGATAATAACGGCGGGCCTCGAGCCCGTCGTGATCGAGATGCAGATTGTCGGTGACGAATTGAAGACGGACATGCAGAGGTTGGAGTCTCAGATGGCCGCGCTCGGCGAGAGCGTCGCTTGCGTTCTAACAACAACGAGCTGCTTTGCTCCAAGAGCGTGCGATTCCGTAGACTCGATCGCTGCACTCTGTACACAATACAATATACCACATTTGGTCAACAATGCCTACGGGTGAGACATAAAAAAATGTACCGATCTCTCGGCCTTGTCGATCCGTTTTTTTTTTTTTTTTTTTTTTTTTTCGATTTTTTTTTGTTATTGACCAATGTCAGGATCCTCATGTACGGCTTTGTGTGAAAATTTAGGCTGCAGAGCACCAGATGTATGCACCTAATACAAGAGGCGTCGAGGAAAGGTCGGGTGGACGCATTCGTTCAGAGCACCGACAAGAATTTTTTGGTGCCGGTCGGCGGCGCGGTAATCGGCTCGTTCGACAAGAATCTTCTCGATCGTATATCGAAAATGTATCCGGGACGAGCGAACGCAAGTTCGACGATGGACGTTATGATAACGCTTCTGAGCCTCGGTATGACCGGTTACAAGCAACTTATTGCCCAGCGCAAAGAGATGTACGCTTATCTGAAGGAAGAATTGGGAAAATTGGCCGCGCGTCACGGCGAGAGGCTTCTCGACACGAAAGGCAATCCCATATCGATGGGCATGACACTGCAGTGTCTTAGCCATCAGCACGATCACAAACAAGTCACGATGCTCGGATCTATGCTGTTCCTACGCAACGTCAGCGGCTCGAGAGTCATCACGACTACGGACGTGAAGCACATAGTTTCACACAAGTTCGAAGGTGTGGTTTAATGCTGCTTGTCGCGTCGAAAAGTCGACTTTTATCACATCGAATCGACAATTATAAATTTGCTTTAAACCGTTCGTAGCAAATGTGAAGAAAAATTGAGGAAAATGCCAAAGGAGCCCATTTTTTGGTTTTTTTTTACTATTCATATGCTTTGAAATAAACTTCGAAAAAAAAACTGTTTGCAGGATGGGGCGCACACAACAGCAATTATGGAATACCATATCTGACGGCCGCGGCGGCTCTCGGAATGAAGAGGCCGGACGTCGACGCGTTTATACAAAGACTTGACAAAGCGTTGACGAAAGTACGACGACGCTCGGCGCCGGTGACGCCGACTGCATCGTTGGCAGGCTCGAGCATCAACGGCGATGCAGGCGGCACCGGCGGTCCCGGAGAATCTAGCACCGCATCTACCAGCCGTGCCAGTAGCAAGGATAGTTTGAGAAAATGAACCGTAATCAACGCAACTGGTCAGTCAAATCAGCATATTAACATCAACTTGTAAGTGACCAAGATTCGCTTGCCGGTGATTGTCTTACGGTTATTCGCATCTCTGAATTCGTCCGTCGCGTCGTAAATTCTATTAATCTAAAAAAGAAAAAAAATAATACAAAAATCCACGAAACGCGTGAGAAATTATTTTCTCGATTGTCCATTTCGGCAAGAATGTTTCGTGGCTTTTTATTGTTTTTTTTTTTCGTTTTTTCTTTTGCAAAGATTAACACCGATTCGACGCAACGGTTCGAACAATATTGCAGAGATGCGAGTTACCTAAATATGCTGATTCGTCTGCTCAATTGCGTTGAGATATCGTCGATCTTCTTATGTAAGTAATGATATAAGGGGGAATTACGGAGAATATCGGTTTAAAGACATACAACCATCGATAATGAAAATTCTCGGAGTTGCGTCGAGGCGAATAATCCTTTGTGGGATAAGTATTTTTGAAATCGCGAATGAAAAAATAGTATTTTTCATTCGGTCTTCGTCGCGACAATGGCAAAAAAACAAGAAAGTCACGTCCGTGATTGCTCGATTATTAATTCTTGTCGGAATGTGACCTCCGAAAAAAATGTATATTTCATTCGAGATTTCAAAAATTCTTGATCCCTGATGAGATTTCGACAAGCTCGATTCCGCTATTTTCTCGACTCGCGTTCATTTTTCTTTACGACACAACACTTCGATAGAATCGACGAAAAATGCGATCGCAGGTTTCTAAATGATTTTTTCGCTTCGCAGAAACTTTTTCGGGACGAAAGAGTCGAAGGAACGTTTTTCATCGATTTTTCGTCGATTCAATTGACGAAAGTCTCGCAAAAAAAAAAGGAGCTCGGACGAAAAGAGGCCCATTGACATTTATTCCCTCGAACAAGATTGCGGAGATGGGCGCTGGTCGCTCTCGCACTGATCGCGTGCGCGCGAGTGTCACGAATTCGTTGAAGCTACATTCGTTCTTCTTTTTTGACGATAAAAAATCCATCGTTTTTTCTATCGAAACGTATGATTAATCGGTTATACGTCATTATCGTACTGCTAATAAAACCATAACTCGATAATCATTTACACGCGAACGGTATAATAAGTATAAAAGTACAGTAAAAACCAAAAGAATCTCGTACGAACGGCTTTTGTGTCGTGTAGGAAAAAAAAACGTAAGGTGTAACACGATCCCATTGAATCGCGTTGTTTCTAATTCTTCAAACAAGGCATGACGCCAGAGCAGTTTAGAAAAAAAAACAACATAAGAGAAAAAAAACCAAAATATACGAATAAAATCACAGAGCACTACAGATAATAGCGCTTTATTAGTGAAGCATGATCAAGGCACACGGGTACTCGCATAAAAACTTGCTAACATCGATAATTTTGTAAAGTAGATCGGATTGGATCGCGCTTTGCGCATCGTTGACCGCTTCACGGTTCGAGTGAAAACGAGGAAAAAGATAAAAACGACAAGAAAATCGTATACAGAATAATACTAATAATGAATAATAATAATAATATTACCAATAACACTAATAATGATAAAGCAAAAGTAAAATAAAAAAATACTCGGTCGATATACGCGAACGAATAGTTCAGATGATAAATAGGAATTAGTACGATGAATTTTGAGTAAAGAAGAAACACGAACACGATCGTCTTTTCAATACGTATACACACACAGACAAACACATAAACACACACGCGAACGCAGGCTATAAAATACATTTAAAAATTAAAAAATGGCTTACTCCCGAATGATCATAGCGATTAAGCAGAAAAAAACGACAAAAAAAACTAGCTAGACGCGATACCAGGCACGACGCTTAGGGCAAAAGTTTGAAACTTTAGCGAATCTTCGAACGTTTGGCGAAGCTTCTAACAATAAGTATAAAGATAGTTTAGTTTTTTTTTACTTTCACTTCACATTAATGAAATCGGGAATCGAAGATTGAAGAAAAAGAAAAAGACGAAAAAAAAAAATCAATCGAATCGTCGCAATAAAGGTCGATTGTCTGGCATTAGCTTTCAGACGATAATCGTGAAGATGGGAGTGAAATTTAGCGTCGAGAAACGATGACGATAGGGGGATTGTGTCGTAGACTTAGGATATCTCGTGAGCGTGACAGGGGGAAAAAAGCAAATAAAATTAAACGAAAGAAGAAAAAGGCCTGGCGCCTTGAAAAGACGAAGACTAGCGAAGCGACCGCTTGGTCTCTTAGAGAGACTTATAGATATATATATATATACACAAATATATATATAGACATGTTAGTTAGTGAATTTGTTATTAATTTGAATGAAACAGAATATATAGCTTTACTCGTTGCTAGTTATCTGTGCTAATAATGTTTACAAATTTTACATTTACAGCTAGCTTATCACTGGCTCTGAATTAAATTGATCGTATCAAACGATCCTGTCGTTTATGGTTTAGTTAACTCTTCTTTTTGTTTTTGTTAAGAAAAAAAATTGTTTTCTCAAATGTAGACTGTTTCCTTAGGGCCTATTTCCTTAGACCATTTATCTATATAGATGGCTTGAAACTCAATAAAGTAGATAAACGTACGATTTAATAGTGGAATTGGTGTGGCTCAAGAGTGAAACGTCGGTGAATACAATTATGGTTGGGAAATTGCTCGAGATTAAACGATGATCGATCAATGGTCGAAAAGCGAAACAAACTAAAAAGAAAAATCGCGTGCATATATTTCTCTTCGAAATTCAATCGCAAAGCTAAAACATAGCTGCACATGAATCTCATAAAAGTAATCGATAAGAATACATGTATAAAACGTTACGATATTAATCAACTGGGAGAAAAAAATTTAATCGGTAAGTATCGTACAAAAAATAAAGAAATACGAGCTCTGAACCGAGTGTTAATGATCGGATCTGCGACATTCCTATGTAAATAAATTGTTTTTCGTTTGTCATGCATTTACCGAGAGTTTATGATTTCGAACGTTTTCTATTCGGCAGCGAGTGCACAGCATTCAAAATGCGGCATGTGATTTCGTCGCGCGCGTACAACGACTGGAAGCACCTAAGTTTCAGTTATAATTCTTAAGAGAACCGATTCTCGCGCACCGTTTTACTTTGCATCTTTCATCGCGCACAGATCGCGCAAAAAGTTTATTGGAACGAAGATTTTTTTCTTCTTGGTGAAACAAGACGAGCGTTTTGTACTTTGTGAAGCTTTGAGAATGATTTTTCCCCTTTTTTTTTCTTTGCAACTGAATCGTACGAATATTGTACATAAAACATTGACGAGTGTAATAACGAAAAAAATTGTCCCATCGTATCGGAATGAAGATAAAATTAATTCGACGGGCGACACGACGAGCCAAACGGAAAAGTTCTGAACCGCAAAAAAGCTGTGAAAATATGCGTTCAAGGTAATTAATTTAACGGTAAATCAAGGGAGAAACCAGCGTAAAGCAAATAACACACTGACACGAGGCATTTAGTAACTAATTCACACATCGACAATTTTGTCGTTACATCGGTAATAAAAATAATAAACTACGTGTACGAATTCTACTATACGGTGATTCGCCGCATACCCAATATGAATTAAAATAACGAATTAGAAAATCCAATACCTAAACAGTATAGAAAAATGAGAACGAAAAGAGAAAGAAGAAAACCTATACGAGCTCTTCCCTCCCTACGCCCCAGTTGTGATTATATACGATATACGATGTAATAGTCGTTCGATGCTTTATTTCGGGTCTGTGCGAATATACGTTCGGGCGACAAAAACAAACAAACAAAAGATACCAAAGTTCCCGTCGCGCGAGGAAACGAGTGAACAATTTTGCGCAACACTCAAAATTGTTGAATAGTTGTAATGCCGTCGGATAGAAAGAAAAAAAACTATATACATTAGAAGATATATGTATAATCTGGCTGATACACGATATTCGCACATGGTCCTACCTTATTTGTGATATACGCACTATTGAATAAATAAATTAAAAAATGTTAAACCGTCGAGATTCTTCACGCACCGGTACACGTGTCCCGAGATCGAGAAAGATACTAATCGACTGCTGTTGTTTTCATACGGAGAAACAAAGGCCGACATCAGCGCCACCATCGGCCAAAAAAAAACACGTAACAACACAAAGCCCTCTAACCTAGAATATTGCCGATCAGTGATCGCGCGATCGTTGTCGCGAGTCGAACGATCTCTAAGAAAAGGGAAACCAACGATAATTCCTGTGAAATCGTATTAAAAAAACACGATCGATGTCGCCCGCAGTCCCCGCGGCCAAGAGTTGGAAGGAGCACAATCGTTTGCACAAAGAGAAACGAAAAAAATGGCGCGAGGAGAGGTTAATTAAGAAGGTGAAGAAGGAAGAGACGGAGAAGATCGTGACCGACACGGCGAAGGAGACGGAAAAGCGCAACGCCGAGAAGCCTTTGGTAAGCACGTTGAGCATAGCGGTGCCGGGTTCGATTCTCGACAACGCGCAATCCCCGGAATTGCGAACGTATCTCGCGGGACAGATAGCACGTGCCGCTTGCGTCTACAAGATCGATGAGGTGATCGTGTTCGACGACAGGGGCGACGTGACCGACGGTGAGAAAAAAAAATTACGAAAGGACGAGGAATTGGGCGAGGGGCGCGTGGCCTGCCTGCAATTGGCGAGAATCCTTCAGTACCTCGAGTGTCCGCAGTACCTCCGAAAGTATTTCTTTCCCATTCACAAGGATCTTCAGTACGCCGGAGTTCTGAATCCTCTCGACGCGCCGCATCATCTGCGTCAGCAGGATTCGTCGCCGTTTCGCGAAGGCGCCGTTACTAACAAACCCATCAAGCCTGGACGAGGTTCGCAGGTGAACGTCGGCTTGACGAACGACGTTCACGTAGACAAGGTTCTCGCCTCTGGTTTGAGGGTCACTGTGAGAATTCCCCTGGATCAGGAAAATCCAAAAAAATTGAAAGGCGAAGTCGTGTCGCCTTTGGCGCCGAGATCGGAGACGGGAATTTACTGGGGTTACTCGGTCCGTTTGGCGTCGAATCTCACGGAAATATTCACCAAGTGTCCGTATTCGAAAGGATACGATTTGACAATAGGCACGTCGGACAAGGGAACTAGCGTCGACGAGGTAGAGGAAAAGAGTTTGAGATACGCTCACGCTTTGGTAGTTTTTGGCGGACTCGCCGGTCTGGAGGCTGCGCTGGACCTCGATCCGCATTTAAACGTTGACGATCCGTCGCTCATTTTTCACAAGTACTTGAACACCTGTCCCGAACAAGGATCTAGGACTATCAGAACGGAGGAAGCGATACTCGTTACGCTTTCGGAGTTGAGGACAAAATTGGCACCGATAAATCCGCCGCCGGCTAATCCTCAGTTCAAGAGCAAGGAAGACTTTTCCAATGAAGAATCTTCCAGCAAACTTACAGATGAAAATAACGATAAAAAAGTTGCCGTTTACAATTCTGATTCAAGTGGATCTGAGGACTCTTAATTAATTAAATGATTTATACCTCTTTTTTGTATATATAAAAAATAAACGCAAGTTTCATAATCCTCTGAAATGTTATATTGCTTGGTAGAAAAATAAAATACATTTTACGAAGTATAGAAAAAGATTTCGTTGGCGCGAAAAGAGGTAGAGATTTTTTTGGACAATTTTTTCAGTGGTTAGGGGAAATATAACTGTTGACCGCGTCTCGTAAGCTTGCGATTACTTTGGCCGGCTCGTCGGAGCCCGTGACCGCTGTTCCTGACACGATCATGTTAGCTCCGGCCTGCAATTGATATATAAACATAAATTAACATAGGTTTAGTAGGTGCGGTCCGGCCGAATGAGAGATTCAAAAAGAATGTCAAAGAGTTCTCAATGGGATAAAAATCTTTAAAAAAATCAAGCATATGAAAGGCACTAAAGAGATCGACCTTGCTTTATAATAATAATACCGTAATGTTAGAAAGACAGTAATAAAAAAACACAATTGTTTAACAAATCACCCGGCACCATGATTTTTTTCAAATAAAAACGACTTATTAATTTTCCGAATACGTATGAATTTTTGCAGAATAATTTATAATTATTTGAAGATGCAAAAATGTTCAAATTATTTTTATTCGAACAAAAAGGTCGGTTAATTTTTAGACCAAATTTTTTCTTATTGATCTGTTAATGCCATTTGGCTATTCTTATTATAGAAAATAACTATTTTCAGCATCTTTCATTTGCATGATTGATTTCAGTTTTCTATCCCATTGGGAAGTGTTCGAGATTCTATGTAAATCTCACGTTTAGTTGAACTGTTTGGAAAGGAATATCTTAATGTTTTGATAGGACTTTTGTTCTATAATTAATTCTATTATTTCGTACCTCGGCGCAAGCGTGAATAGTGCTCGGACCAACGCCTCCGTCTACTTCGATATCAAGATTGGGATAATTCTCTCTCAACCATGAAACTTTCTTCATCATCGTTTGCATGAATTTTTGACCACCGAATCCCGGCTCCACGGTCATCACCAGTACCATATCGGCCATATCGACGTAGTCGACTACAACGTCTGGAGGAGTTCCAGGCTTAAGAGCAACTCCAACCTTTTGATCAAAATATTTCGAATAATCAAAAGATTTTCCAGTTTTTGCGCATCGAGCTTTTTCGAATTTCTTCGAAAACGATAAAAATATTCGGTATATTTTTATATTCGGTATCAGGATTCGGAGCCATTAAACGAATTTCAAATAACTCATTTCCAAACTACCTTCATTCCTGCTTCTCTGACTTTCCTGCACACTAGTGGCACATCCTCGACCGGCTCCACGTGAAACGTGTACTGATTTACCCCAGCATCAGCCATTGGTTCTATCCACTGGTAAAACATTTTTTAACATTAAATATTTTTCATTTTTCATGTCTTTCGGAGCACAATATAAAAATTGCTCAGAAATAAGATGACATTTGCCAATTTTGAATTTGGAGCTTCGAGTGCGCGGAACTATTTTATAGATTAAAAAAAAATGCATAGTGTTCACAATTGCTTCTTTTTGAACATTCAGAAATTCGACGAGTCACTGTTTTTCAAAGATTTCCGTTCAATTTTTTTTCGATAACGACAAAGATCTACCTGATCGGGATTCGAAACCATCATATGGGTCTCGAAGAATGCATTTTTTATTTTGTTCCTCAAACACTTGACGATCGGATGACCGAATGTAAGGTTAGGCACGAAGTGCCCGTCCATTACATCGAGATGAAGATAGTCAGCACCGTTGTCGACGAGTCGTTGAGATTCTTCGTAGAGCTGCGATAAATCGGCATTCAGGATAGATGGTCCGATTTTGGCTGTCAAAGTTTTAGCCATGTTGAATTGTCTTTGGTATATCCGTCGCTCCAAAACGTTCTACTTTGATCTCTCAGACTTGCAAAAAAAATACAAATTCATGCACACGTAACACGTGGAAAAACACTTGTGTTCGCACACGCGTTCGCAGCGATAGTCGAGACAGTGTCGCAACGTGTCGCGTCGCGCTATCACTATTTTTTTGTTTTTGTCTTCCAACTACGCGTTAATCAGCCTCATTTTTGCTCGATTTGTCATATTATCGGAGTCGATAGTCTTCCGGTTCGCTAAACCGAAAGTTAATGCACTCGAATCTGCCGACCACGTGGTGCTTACAACACCTCGCCATTATGTAAAACCCATCGGGGCTCGTTTGCATCCATTTTTTCGTATATCGTATTTGATTTTCATGCCATAACCGAGATTATGGATAAACGCCAAAATTCTTGTATGAGCGATACATATTGTACGCGCAGGTTGTATATGAGCGCCATTCGATCGATGGTTCTGTAATTATTTTGGGCGTTCGCGCGATGCGTTTGCCGTACTGTAGGATTCAAGGTTGTGAGACGCCAATGACGTCAGCGTCGCCACAAGCGTCGGGGAGCCAATCACAGTCGAGGAACGGCAGGGTTTTGATCCCGGCATCGTCCTCTTTCGGTCCAGTCCGTCAAGTGTCTGGCACGCGCGAGGGTCGACTGTTGGTGATCTCCCTTCGAAAAGCAATTAGGCATTGAAAATAATTTTGTCAATTAAATCATGAAGTACATACTGGTTACCGGAGGGGTCATCAGCGGCGTTGGCAAGGGCGTTATCGCCAGCTCGTTCGGCACGATATTAAAACACTGTGGAATTCATGTGACATCTATAAAGATCGATCCGTACATAAATATAGACGCTGGCACTTTCTCGCCTTACGAGCACGGTAAGTCAGGACATGGGTCTGTTTCGAACGGAAAAAAAGCGTCTTTGCATTCATTCTCGTTGCGACCGTCGCAATGACGACGAAGGATCTTTTATTTTACGAAACAGTTATTTTCTCGCAGTTGTTCGGCGACCATGTGGCGCACGTAGCCATTTTGTGAGACTCGCGCGCGGTTTCTGCGTTCTACGTACCTCCGCTTCCGTCACGTGATCGCCGGCTGGTAGCGCGAATTTTGTCGAGCTGAATGAAAAAAATTCAAAAGAAAATACCAGCTTTAAGGCGATGTGAAACTTGTATGAGTGCGATAGCGCCAACGTCGCTCTTGGCGGAGCGAGAGCGATACACCGAGAATATGTTTCATATCGCGCTAAGACTATTTAAAATGATTTTCAAGCCGAAATGCATCGTTGAATCCGCGTTAACGTTCTTTTTTTACACGCCTTCCGATTATTTCCGGTTCTAGCGATCTATCGCGTTCGGAATTATTCAAATTTATTCATTATTTAAAGAATTATTCAAAAAATATTATTTCAAAAATTTGGCGTATGCTAATGTATAGGTGAGGTATACGTTCTCGACGACGGCGGGGAAGTCGATCTTGATCTCGGAAACTACGAACGTTTTCTCGACGTCACGCTTCACAGGGACAATAATATAACGACTGGTAAAATTTATCAACATGTTATCACCAAGGAGAGGCAGGGAGATTACTTGGGGAAAACCGTTCAAGGTAGACAACATTTTCTACTCATCGCGAATTTTTTTTTTTTACGCTCATGAGTAACGCGTTAATGTATTCGATAACATTGTTTTAGTCGTGCCACACATTACCGACGCGATTCAGGAATGGGTTGAGAGAGTTTCCACTCAACCGGTTACGGAGGACGGCGACAAGCCAGTGGTAATTTATTCTATTGCATAATCGTGGAAAAAGAAAAAAATTGATCGATAAAAAAAAAAAAAAAAAAAACTCAGGTCTGCATCGTCGAACTCGGCGGAACGATCGGAGACATCGAGGGGATGCCTTATGTCGAGGCTTTCAGGCAATTCCAGTTCAGAGTGAAGAAGGAAAATTTCTGCTGCGCTCACGTTTCACTTGTTCCACAGGTAAATTGACGGAAGGAATATAACAAAGTAAAAAAAAGAAAAAAAGAAAATTTGTCTATTAAAGGAAAAATCTAATTTAATTTAATTATCGAATGAAAAATGTCCAGCCTCGTTCCACGGGAGAGCCGAAGACGAAGCCAACACAAGCGAGCGTCCGTGAATTGCGCGGCTTCGGCTTGTCGCCCGATCTCATAGTTTGCCGATCCGAACACCCGATCGGCGACACCGTTAAAGAAAAAATTTCCAATTTTTGCCACGTCGCGCCCGAACAGGTAATTTCGACATGCGAATGCAGAATGATAAGAATAATACAAATATTTTGGAGTTGGAGCTGAGAACTTTTTTTTTAGGTCCTGACTATTCACGATCTGTCGTCCATATATCGGGTGCCCTTGCTGATGGAGAGTCAGGGTATAATAGAATTTTTGAACGACAGACTACAGCTGAACATCAGCATGCCCCGACCTCGTAACTTCATGAAAAAATGGCGCGATCTCGCCGAGCGCATAGATCATCTTCGCAAGGACGTCAACATCGCCCTTGTAGGAAAATATACGAAACTCGAGGACGCGTATGCTTCCGTGAGAAAAGCCCTTCAACATTCGGCCGTGCAAGTTGGCTACACGTTGAAAATGACTGTGAGCACAATTGGATCGTTTTTCTGAGCTTCGTTCTCCGATTCTCTTCGCAAAAAAATAAAGATAAATTCTTTATTTATTTTTCTAATTAACAAATATGGAATTTCAGTACATCGAAGCTGCCAATCTGGAGGAAGCAACAAAACAGAGCAATCCTGTGCTCTATCACGAAGCTTGGCAGCAACTCTGCAAAAGCGAGTGAGTTTATTTGCCATCATAGAATTTTTTTTAAGCCAATATTGAGTCAGAATTTATCAGTTATTATTTTACTTTTTTCCTATGAAATTTTATCGATGCAATGTTTGCAGTGGCGTTATCGTGCCGGGGGGTTTCGGTACGCGCGGAATCGAAGGAAAGATAGCGGCGTGCAAATGGTGTCGCGTAAACGAGAAGCCTTTCCTCGGCATATGCCTCGGTCTGCAAGTGGCCGTTATCGAATTTTCACGAAACGTGTTGGGCCTCGAAACGGCAAACAGTACCGAGATTAATCCGGAATCGTTGGATCCCGTCGTCATCGATATGCCGGAGCACAATCAAGGTCAGATGGGCGGTACAATGAGACTCGGCAAGAGATACACGCGTTTCAGGAGCGACGACTCCGTCGTCAGTAAGTTCGAATTCAACTTTCTCAGCAATAAGTCGCTATTCACTTTTTTTCTTTCGTTCCTTAGTCGATTATTCTCGATTAATTTTGTCTACAATGGTACTTTTTTTTTCTGCGTAGAACAATTGTACGGTAACGTAGATGGTGTTGAGGAGAGACATCGTCACAGGTACGAAGTGAATCCCGAGTACGTCAGCAACTTGGAATCAGCCGGACTCAGATTCGTCGGTGAGAAAACATTTTTGTTTCTTCTTTCAAAAATATCCAACGCCAATTGTTTTTTGTTCGTGGTGTTCAGCGATTAAGGAAATGCTCTTGAATTTTTCGTGTCCTCGATAAGTTCTCATAATTATAAGTGCAAGCGACGAAAAGAAAATGTAATTCTTTTGTAAACGATAAGGTCACGACGACGAGGGTCAGCGTATGGAGATCGTCGAACTCGATGGTCATCCGTACTACGTCGCGACGCAGTATCATCCCGAGTATTTGTCGCGGCCACTGAAACCCTCGCCTCCCTTCCTCGGTCTCATTTTGGCGAGCGTTGGAAAGCTCAAATCCTATTTGGCCAGAGGCTGCAGACTCTCGCCGCGTCAGCTCAGCGACAACGATTCCGGTAATGAATTATAAGCGAATAATAGAAACAGATATGAAATTTCATCGCACCGTATCTCCGATTAATTTTCAGTCAGCCGATCGTCTTTCATGTTATAATTTTTTTTTTCAGACGAGGAATACGATGACCTAGCGTTGAAGACGAAATCGATGCTAACGATCGCGACCGCGACTAAATGAAATATATCAAAGTCACCGTGGTGGTGAGTCTGGCCTCGGGATAGGATTATATTACCGTATAAACACGATTACTGTGAATATAATAATGAGCTAAACGTAAACCATCGCTCGGGATACTTAAGATAGAGCCATGCATGTTCCGTTTCTTCTCGCATTCTCATTCTTGAGAAAAAAAACTGTCCACTGCGTTCGTGTCCGCGCGAAAGACTGTCGAAAATTCAGCTCGTCGACTTTGAGAAAAAAAAAAAGAAGATTTTGAGGAACCACAACAAAGAGTCAAAGCATCGAGTAGCTTAGCATTAAGCAATCATACGTCGGCGATAATATTCAATTGACGAGCGAAACAAGTGATATGGGGAGACGAAAAGTATATGAACGCGACTGGGTAGGATTTGATATTTAGTATTCATGTTTTCCTTTTAAGATTACGTAAAAAAACGGTGCCATTATATCCGTCGTGTTGTCTGTACAGGATCCTCCTTGTTTTACTAATGATTGGTTATAATTTTGTCGGTATTTAGACGGCGAGTTACGTTCGAATTTTGATACTTTTCCGGGACTAGCGAATAGAGTCGAATCTCGAGTTGCGTACGCCGAGACGCGCGGCTCGTTTTTTCAATTGTTAATACAGCACAAAAACTGCATGACTAAGGATTTCTCCTTCCTTCTGGAACGATTCCGTTGATTTCTTACGCTAGAATGAAGAGAAAAACTGCTACACTTTTACTAAGAGAAGATATTTTGTATATTTATACGTGATGAGCGGATCGCTGAGATCTGACCTGGAGACTGGTTGAGGCAATGTTTTACTTTACTTTTATATAGTTGCCATAACTTCGTAACAATAAGCGCGTAGATTAAATATGACGAAGCAGTTGGAAACAGAATTATCCTGAATATCCAATCTGAGCTCAAATCACTTCCAATTTCGATCATCCAAATTGCTATTAATTTTTTCATTTTTCATAAACAATTTCTCTGCTCCTTTTTTTCTTGTTATTTCTCATATCTTCGAACCTTTTATCGTCCCTACGATTGCGTTCACAACCGTGCTCGACTACATCGTTGCAGTTAAAATATTGAAAGAAAAAAAGTATATGTATGCGATCAAATACAGTCGCCGATCGATAATCTTGTGACAAATGCCTCGACGATTGATAAGAGAGGCAGAATGACTTCTTAAGCGTTTCGAAATTTGCAAAGAAGAACAATTAAACGTAGCACGAGGATGGGCACATCCAGAAAGTCGCCGATCGACTTGTACGTTAGTTATGAATATTTTCTTTCTTTTTTTTTTTTATTGACACTTTCGCCTAGAAAATTTGTTTCGTACTTCGGTAGCCTAAGCTTACATATATATTAAAATATATTCCACAATCTATATTCTGAGGAATGGCTGGATAGGACCAACCGGTTTAGCGATTAGTGTTCCAGTTTTCACTGGAATTTTGTTTACAATAATTCAGCGTGTGAGTTAGTAGTTAAGTAAAACGCCTCGGATCTTCGATGATTCATGGTAATGTGACGTAAAAAAACGTGTATTCTGTATAAAATAAATGAAAGAAATTAACATCCGAGTCTGGAATGTATCAGAATTCTGTACATGTTTATTCGTTCAATGTTGAAATTTTACCCTTATATTTACTACGGGTCGTGGCGACATTTCGGTACAAAATAATCATGATCGTTTAGTTCTTTTTTTTTCCTCATATATATAAAATTGACGTATATACACAATCTCGATATCAACCCTTTCGTTCTGTTTTTATTTTTTTTTTCAGTGAATGTACCGAACGAACGGATCGAGTATGGTCGCAAAACTATTTATTCATTACTTGTAGATATTTTCGTCTATTGTCCACTTTTGTAGTTAACAGATCGTTTGCTGTCGCGAGGGAATCAATTAAAATGCAAGCTGCAAATTAAAGTTAAGTAATACAAAACAAAGAACTAATATTACAACTAAAAAAAAAAAATTAAATCGCAAAAATGCAGTTTGGACGGTAAAAGTTACGACTAATACTGTGTAAAGTCATTGAGATACAAAAAAAAATCAAAAAATAAACAGATACGATTGAAAAATAAAACAAAGTTAAACTTATGTGCCGAGGGAGATTTTTTTTGTACATGCATAATCCACTCGTCAACGTCTCGGTCGTCTATTTATCTTCATCTTTTTTTTTCTTCACCTAAGATTCGCTTCACCACAAACGAAATCATAATTTCGTCCGCGAATACGAAATATATTATTTTTAAAAAAAATTATTAAAAGTATATTTTTCGTTTTGCTTTTAAGTAACGTCTAATCGTTATCAAATTAATATCAATTCGAGAGAAATTGGAAAAAGAACACGCACTAAATGACCTCTGTAAATTGGCACTAAATCCTAAGTTTTTGTTTTTTTTCACACATAATAATTGAACACAGATCAAAGAAGCTGTGGGATCGTCGTCTTACGATGACGAATCTACGATATGTACGGCTTTTTTTTTTCTCTTCGTACATTTTTCTTTTTCATTGCATTATTGCTCCGATGGATATAGCAACACATCGATATGATGGTCGTTGAGCACGTTAATCGTGCGATTGTATCAGACTTTGGTGATTAACGTTTCGTTTTCGTTATAAAAAAATATTTGAAAAAAACCATTGACGCGAAGCGTTGCTGTACCCTCGAAAAACGGTGGACTCTAGCGAAATGCTTCGATCGCTTCGGACGAAGCGCAGTTTTACCCACCTTAACTTAAATTTACTCAGATCTGCGATTCGTCGTCGACGCGAAACGGAAAGCTCGTCTCCGAAGAACATCGATTTCGATCCATCGTGTTCTCTTTTTTTTTGGTAATTAGATGAACCACTCTTTTCGCTTTCGTACTTGATGACCGGTGGTCGAATGAACGACTGCCGAATCGGGATCGAGAGCGACCTCAGCGCCCTTATCCTCCTGGGTAAGATATTCGCCCTTGTGCCTCGACATGTATCTCGTTATCAGAACGCTCATTATGACGAGAGCGATGAGAATAACGACTAGGACGCTTCCCAATATCGCGGGCTCGGTCTCGTTATAGGCGGATCTTACTTTGTCGTCGTCAACCAGCGGCGGTGGTCGCGTCTCGATCACATCCGGCGGATGTGTTATCGGTTCAACGCCGCAAAAGTCTTCCGAAAGCGGTGAGCCCAACGAGCGTATGTTCGACGGGCCGTGCTCTTGGAACAGCAATTTGAGAGGATAAATTTCATCGAATTCGACTCTCGATATGCAACCGACGAAACCGTCGCCCTTCGTCGTGTTTTTGCCGATGTACATGTACTGAATATTGTTGAATTGAGCGTCGGCCGAATCCTTGATGTCGAAATGAAAATCCATCGGCTCGTAATTGTCGACTTGGATCACGAGTGTCGCGCCGGAATTTTTTCTCGAAATGTGAACGTCGTGATATTGCCCGAGAGCGAAGTGCTTGTACGGGAATATAACTTCTTTCCTTTCGAATCCAAAGTCGAAAACTACGCGCAAGTGACCGCTGTTCGACACCATTATCGTCATGTACTCGCCGGATATGTTCGAGAAAAGACCGAGCAAGAAACCGCGGGGATCCGACGTCGTAAAACCAATTCGTATCTTCTCCGCTATCGTCGAACGCCAACTACCGATGAAGTCGTATTTTATCATCGATGTCGCTTGCATGTTCACACCGATTTCTGAAAAAAAAAAAAAAAAAAACATCGATTAGTATAGATGAGACAATTCTACTTCCTCTATGGAGAAGCTTTCTTTTTGTTGAAGATATGATTTTTCCGAGATTTTCATGCTAATAAATTCCGATGTACGAAAGCATCGAAAAATCATATTTAGGCAAATTGTGTGCTAAAAAGAACATTAAGAAAGATAGTGTTGCCGTGAATTCTGATCAACCGAACGGAAATTTAGTGCAAAATTCGATTCAACGGTAAAGTTGTTTGGCATTGAATTTGCCCGAAATCTCACTTAGATAAACTTTGCCTCCATAACTTTACTCCTCAAAGAATACTGAAAATGGTGACTTTTTTTTATAAACGCTGCTTCGTGGATTTTTTGTGAGTAAAACGAAGTGACGAAGTTATGCAAGAATATGCAGCTTTCAGGGTTTTTTTACAATGAATTGAATGCCAAAAGCAACTTCGGTTCCTTCGATTCCAACGAGCGTAGCCTGCGTAGGAATTGAGAGGATCGAATCAATATTTTAGAACCGTAAAATAATTTTAAAAAATTACCATCGGCGCATATGGGTCCCTTGAAGGCGGTCCAACGGCAGTCGCACGTATACGAGTCGTATCTCTCGTGGCAAGTTCCATTGTTCAAGCAGGGATTGCTCGTGCAACGTCCGTTGCAGCCTTCGGTGATGCCGTACATTCCCCGTCTAGCGTATTGTCGCAAATCCTGAAGTTGTCCATTCAGCAACAATCCTCTTATGCATCCGACGAAACCGTCGCGATACGTCGTCGAACCGCCGACAACGAAGTCGGATGTGAGATGCAACGCGCGTACCGGACCGGGCGGTTCTCTGATTTGATTTTTCAGGGCTCCGTCTACAACGATTCTCGCTTCTTTCCGATTTCTCTCGACTGAAACCGTGTGCCAGGCGTTGTCGGCCAAATCGTATGAGGTCTGAACGCTAACGGTGTTGGAACCGTCACCGGCTTGATACTTAAACTGCATCTTGTAGCCCGTGACTATGGCAACTTTGATCTCGTCGGTTGGTCCCGTGCTGTGTATCAGCGTTGCGTCGCGAAGTGTCGTCTTGAACTCGAAATATATGTCGCCGCTGTGACCCATGTCGAACGTCGGCAAATTTATCGTCGCGTCCGCGATTTTGAACGTTACTTCGTTCTTGAAGAGATCTGGACAATTGAAAAATTTCCTTTTGTAATTCTCGGTGCCGATTAAACGAAAAAAAGAAGGGAGGGAGAGAGAAAGAGATGCGAAACGAAATTAGGAAAGATACGAGTAATCTGGAGCAGACAGGCATTAGTTTGGGGAATCGATATTTACCATCGCCCTCGCATCTAAGAGGCCCGAGCGTGTAGCGTCCCTGCTTATCGTCCGTTGACGTGCCGGTATCACCGAAGCGCAATTGCTTCACCGGCAAATATCGCTTGTCCGTGATATCACCGCCGTCATCGAGCCATGTGTCCAAATCCGAATCGCAGTTGCACCATTTACTCGGATCTATGCAATTGCCGAGTACGCCGCATTCGCACTTACGCGATCCCGGCAATGCGCCGCCCCAGTAATCCATTTTCTCGTTGTTACGACTGACCCACCATGAATTCGGATTAAACATTTCACCGGGACGAACTGAAAAGAATTTACAACATTCGTGGGAATCGAAAAATGTTCAACTTTGACGATTTTTTTCAAGTCATTTTTTCGTAAATAAAATTTGAATGCTCACGAGGGGTATTGAAGAGCTTGGAGTGTTTGCACGCGTAATTGATTCTCTGCCGGCACTCGAGGGAACGATTGAGAAGAGCTTCGATCTGATCGAAATCGGCGTCGTAATGAATCGTTTGAATGAATTTCCCGGGCTCGTCGTAATTGTCAACGGGCGTTGACATTTCGTTGCTGTGTCTCAGTAGCGTTATGACGCGATTGTCGGACTGAAATTCGCAAGTAACCGGGAACGGCTCGAGGGGACCACTGCCGTCAACGTCTATCGTTATGTCGGCTGTTTGGCTAACCGAGTTCATGTTCTTGTAAGCCTCGCACGAGAGCGGATTCAGCGCTGTGAGGAATAAAAGAAATTGTTACGATGATATTTCCAATGGCGAAGTTTAGGAAAACCGAGTCTATCCGAGAAAACGAAAAGCGGCAAGTGTTACTTACACGTGTGACAAACAGCTCCAGAATATCCGGTACCGCCGCAATCGCATTCGAATTCATCTGAAGTTTGTCGACAAACACCATTGTGTTTGCAAGGATTCGGATTGCAACGATCCAACATTTGACAAGCGTCGACGACTATCTCATTGTCGCAACAGTACTCCTCCTTTTTCCATTCTGGTGGCGGCCTGTAATTGCCATCGACGCTTATCATTCTCATGCAACCGACGAACCCAAGATTCGTCCCCATACCGGCCAAACCACCGCCGATCATGTACACGGGCCCGGTTAATATGTCTAAAAGACGCTTGGTTTTCATCGGGCGACCGTCGACGTTAAGGATCAAACTGTTCTTCGATATCGTTAGCACAACTTGATGCCATTTTCCGTCGTTGAAAGCTTCATCGAAATTGTCCAAAATCGTTTTCGGATTGTCCTTACTTTCGATCTCGATCTTCAGCTTACCATCCTCGAGATAGAGCTGAGAAGATTTGATAATTTCACATCTATTAGTTTTTATCTTCTAGTCATTTGGGTGTCGATTCATTCGAGCCGAAAGCTTGGTGTACATTTTTCAAAGCAGAAATTTATTCTCTAAAGGATCAATCGTTGCATTAAGTACCTTGACGTAACCGAGTGATTGAAATCCATGGAAAAGTATAAGTCCACGCTTCTCGTAGCTTCGGAACGCCAGCGACACGTTCATGGACGAGACGCCCTCGTATCCCTTCATACGAGCGAACGTTCGTGGTGTCAAGAAAGTCACTGGTGTCATGTAAGGCTCCGGGCAACTCTTCGCCGTGTTGACGCGGTTGTAACGCAAATTTTCTCCCGTATATTCGGCATCGTTCAAATCCCGAATAACGTTGGTTGTATTCAGATACAAATTTTCTATGCAACCAGTGAAATTCTGATTCACGACTATGCCCTCCTGTTTGTTGGGCACACCGCCGATGTAGAGCTGGAACCACGAAATAGAAAAAAAATTATTTTCATTGCAAAAAAAAGTATGCATTCGTAACTCGGTAAGAATTTTAACTCACGGCTCTGTTCAAGTCGAGCCTATGAAAATCTCCCTTCACACGCCCTTTCACCACAACTCGGTCGACCGAGAATGCAATGTCCTTCCGATTTCGGGATATCAACACGTCATGCCACATATTGTCATCCAGCAAGCTTCCTATCGACAGACTCGTCGTTATTCCAGAACCGAGATCAATGTTCAAGAGCATTCTGTTGTCGCGCAATTGCACGGCAAAGAAATCGCCCTGAGTTCCGCGCGAGTAGAGCAATATGCCGTCGGCGACGTTGGTCTTGAAACGAAAACGCAGAGAGTGACGATCGGTCTCGATCGGCTCTCTCAGCAAGTCCATACGCACGAGAGACGAGCCGTTGAATGATAGCACGTCGGATGCTGCAATTCAAATGTATATCATGAGTCTTCTATTCATCGTTTTTTCATTTATGAAAAAAATCTGGTATAATAAATTTCATCCAAAAATCGATTAATCGAAGAACATTACCATAGTCGCATCCGTAAAGTTCAACCCGCAGGGATATTCTGTCTTGCCAACGCGTCGGATTTATCCTTATCCATTGAGCGATAATGGGAACTTCGAACTTGTTCAGTTTTATCTCTTCGGCGTTCTTGTTTCCCTTGAACATCTGCGATGAAATATTTTATATTCTTCATTGTATCAAAGTCACATCGATAAGATCGTCACAGTTATTATTCCCGTTTCGCTATCACCGAGTGCTCTATCGTATCCGTAATTGCGCATGCATAATCATATCGATATTTTTCTTGAAAAAAATAGTATGTATTGTCGTGACTCGAATAGTGGATGCTGTTCGGCCTACCAAAATTTACAGTATAATAATGATATTAATGAAAACCTCGTTAATTGTAGAAAGTCTTGTGAGGTCGTTAAGAAAGCACGAGTGTTAGTAAATAGATGCGTGTAAATTGAAATTCGTTAGTTTCCCACACGGTACGGTAAATAGGGACTATTTAATAGACGGCCAATTTTTTTTATCTTTGTGCTATCTTAGAAAAAAAAATCACTTTACAAGTATTACCATAAAATAACATTTAAAAAATTCGTTACACGTTCGATCGGATCTTCGACATTTACAATTTTGATTTGCAATCATTTTTTCTTTTTTTTTGTGATTCGTTCAATACCTCTTCCACGCCTTCCTGGCTCTCATAACTAGTCCAAGCATGACCGTTGTCCGAATATTGAACGATATATTCCGTCACGTATTCTCTAGTGTTCTGACGTCCGCGCGTTGCAATGCTGCGAATTTCCTTTCTGCCTCCCAAATCCATAGTCAGTAGTTGATTGTAAGTGTTATCTCCGGGGGACCACGCACCATCCCCTGCAAAGCCCAGCCCCATATCCGTGTGTAAGAGATAGAAAAGATGGTGAAAGCCAAAGCGGGCAATGTGAGAAAGAAAAATTATGTTTTTCTTCGAACACGTTCGTTCAATACACCACAAATATGTTTTGTATGAACTTAAAAAAATCTTCTTTTCGATCCCTCTTTCGTTGCAAATCCAATGAAAAAAAACGCTTTCTCAGCGCTGCTCATCGTTGCCGTCGAGCGCGTTTGTCGCGATTATTAATAAATCTACATTATTAATAACTACGCTTACCCATGCATGTAACACACCTACATGTTAATGTCTATATTACACAGTGCCATTCTCGTAATTATTATTCTACCGCACTAAAATTTATGTGTTATTCATAGCGTTTTACGGCTACGGAAACAGAAAAATACCACGTGCGCATCACATTAAACTAACGATAATATTATTCGCTTTTTTTCCAAGGTGCATAGTATTAATAACAGCTTGTCGACCACCACGGCAATTCCGGAATTGTTTTTCTTTTGGACCCTGAATTTGACCAACGGGGCTGTCGGTTTGGTTTCTTTTTTTTTTTTGTATGGCAATGATTTTTACCTTTATGTTGCCTCCGGGCTCCTTATAGTCCACATAGTCACGATTATTGGTGCCATAGCTGATTGTATATTCCTTAACGAATTCGCCATAATTCGCTCGACCTTGGGTCTCAATGGAAGTGACGTTCTTTACTTGACCCAGGTCGATGATCAGGTACTGATTATTGTCTGAGCTGCCGGCGGTCCATGCCTTTTCGCCTATGCCACAACAACACGTACTCATGCATGCAACTCAAACTCAAACTTGGGGGAGGCTTTTTTGGTGTGCTTTTTTCTTTATAACAATTTAAGGCAATAGGGCGTAGAAATAAATTACTCGTTTCTATTCTTTGTGATCTAAGTAATTCTGGCTTCGCGATAATACTAAAGATACGTCAAATGAATTTAAATTATTTGAAGAATATGGAATAATAAATTGAAAAATTAAGACCCGTACGAATTTGTTCATTACAAAAGCTACGCAATAATAACAGGAAGCAAGCGTGATAGAACATTATACAGAATAGTCGAAAACATTCATGTGAGGCTGTAGATTTTTTTTTTTATAAGAAAAAAAATACATTGAGAAAAGTGACCAGGCGCAGTCTATGAAGAAACACCGATTCGCTATCGTAAGGAGCATTACAGAGGAGGCTTTATTCCATTAAGAAGATTATGCTCAATAGGGTCTCCTAGCCAATCGATGAAGTTTAGGTAATATCGCTATATTTTTATCGTTGCAGTTTGCCGCAACGACGTTACGCGACGGCTCTTGGGGATTTTGTTCTATCGATAATTCACGATTTTTTTCTGGGACTTCACAAAGTTCACGTCGAAATGCATCGATATTCTTTTCATTCATTTTATTAGCAGCCACCGAGTCTTTCACATACAATTTTATTTTTCGCAACTTTCGGCAAGCTTTTTCAAAAATATAATAATGACCCACTGACTCAAAGAAAAAGAGCGAAAATGGCTCACGGTCTTTCCTTTTTGCTAAAATAATTTTTCGCGTATTCATCGTCCTCCGAGAACAGCGGAACCGCTCTCGCCATGAGATCACTGAAATCGAGCCTCTCGAATTGCATGCGCGGTGCTTCGCGAATATCATCATTTTTTTCGATCGCCACGGCTACGCAATGCTCGGCATCTACGAGATTCTCGGCGAACATCCAATCTTGCTCGACACCGTCGAAGTAAAGTTTCGTGTCGGTGATCGTTTCGTTCAACGACAGGGGCGACTTAGTTTTGAAATCGAGGCGTCTCAGATCCACGGCGATTCCTATACCGATCGCTTTCGTGTAGCTCTCCTTCAGAGCCCAGTGTCGGCAGAACATCGACGTCTGCTCGGCCTCCGATGTGCCCTCGTCACCGAAAATTTCCGACCACTCGGATTTCGAAAAGTTACGGTTCATTATGCGAAAGAATTCTTTCAAATCTTTACCACCGGTGTACTCGAGTTTCATAATGTCGATGCCCAAATTAACGTCGCGCAACTCGCCCGCCAGTACCGTGAAATTGCCCTGATGGGAAACATTGAAATTCACCGTTTTCGTTTTATCCGCCAAAATCGGTTTGCCGTTCGCGTCCCGGGTCAATACGATTTTATCGTACGGTATGTCGCAATAGTCGTTGACGAATTTGCGCATCATCAAACGTCCGACGAGCGAGGCTCTCGCATCTTTGCGATAAACGAATCTTCCGAGTCTCTCCTTTTCGTCCAATTGCACGCACGAGACGGCGCGACGATAATCTTTCTCCGTTGGACTCCATTCGGCCCAATTGAACAACCATCTTACACTGGTATTGGTCATCCTCGTCAAGTTGACGGCAGTTATTTTCATTCGATCAACGACAAACTGGCCTACTGCGTTTTTTAATTTTTATTTTATTGGAAACTATCGACTTTGCCTTTTCTGACTTTCTTTTCTAGCATCCACCTGAAGCAAACAGAACGACTGTTTTACTTTGACGATTCTTCTTTCCCATGTTTTTATTTATTTTCACGCGTTTTTGTGCCTATCAGCTTTCTTTTCGTGATTTTCGATATAATTTTTATTTCAATTTTCATGTTTCGTGGACGATTGCATCCATGAATTGAAACGGGTCAGAGGAAGGACGGGTATGATGAGTCAGTGGGTTACTGGCCCGACGAGTAAAATACATTTAATTGTACGTGGGCGTGTGCCGCAATAGACGGAATAAATTCTCTTTTCCGAGTTTTGCCATTCTACCGTCAATTCATCCAAAGTGTTTCAATCGAGAAACCTGGTCATTAGCTTTTTCTTTTCCTGATTACTGAGAATCGTCGCGATACTACGATTCATACATTTCGCGGTGCAAAAGAAGCGCTCACGAATTACTCAATGACTTGCGGGGACAAACGAGAAACTACCGAGCTATTGTCGAAAAAGTTCGTCTCTGGTATCTCTGGGTTAGAAATTCGGAATATTTTTAATCGCAAAATTCGCAATTTCTTCAGACTCCGAAAACTCGAAATTCAAGGGTTTTTTAAAATCTTTTTGCAGAAATACGGGGAATAAATGGAGATACCAGAAAAACGGACTTAACAATAATTTTTTTTTCGATCTTTCAAGACACTTAAAAATGTTCTTTTTTTCAAAGCATCACAGATTACAGGAATATAATTTGAAGAACTTTACCATTGAGTCTGGCCTGATTGGGGCCTCTGTCGGACGAGGATGAAGTAGCGGTCAGTGCGGCCTTGTAAAGAAGTGGCAAATTGCACTCATAGTCATCTGAAAACAATTGTTGGCAATGAGACACATTAATAGTACGAGTCTCGTGGTCAGTGTGCTAAAGGGTGGTGCATCCATGAGTCATGGATAAACATGTTGGATGATCGAATCCACTTATTATTCTTCTTGAATTAAATGATTCATTCTGTTGGATAAGCAATCGATTTTTTACGTTTATCAAAATACGATATTTCAGGGTCGAGATCATTTACCCTATTGAAAATAATCGTGCTGGTAAACAACGCGAACTTTAAGCTTAAACCTCGCTTGAATTCAGTTGAAAAGTAGAAAAAAAAGAATCACACATTTTGTTTTCTTCGATGCAAGTACAAAAAATCGAGAATTAGAAATTGAATTTCGAGCGTTTGGACCGCTTCGAGCGATGCACCCGAACAAGCGTGTCCGCTCATCGAATTCGTAGCATCGTATTGCACAATTGCGCTCGAGGCGCATGAAAAAATAAGGAGATAAAAGAAGCATGAATTTTCAAGCGGATTCGTTAGCGAGTCGGAGTTTCGCGGTGTCGAACGATCGATAGTTGAAGGGGTTCGTGGATACGAAGGAAATTGATTAAACAGTCGCATGTCATTATCGTAGCCGCGCCATGTTGACGAGTGGGCTTGGTCGGTACGAGTCACGCTTGAAATATGTCGTGTGTGTGTTGCTTGTGAAACTTTAATGAAGGCGACGAATATACGGAGGGATATCTCTCGCGTATTATTGTTTTACTCACATGCTGCGGTCAACGGTACGGCCGCGGCCGTTAGAAGTATCAAAAAACACTTGAAAATCCTCATCGCGACATTTCCTCGAATATTGTATTGTGTTTTAAACGGATCTGTAAGAACGGTCGCGGAGCCCTGCGAAGCGTTACTGGAATTTTACCTCGCTACAATATTACTACACGCTATAACGGACCGCAAAACCCAAGCCCCCCCAACTCGCCACTGTGAATGGAGACGCTTCGACTGCGAGCCATCCCGCGGTCACTTTTCGTACTACGGACGCACACGACAACGTCATCCAACGGGAAAGAAAGGTCACAGAGCTGAGTGCTCGATTCTATTGCCGCATCTGACGATAACGCGAGCAGCTCTCGTTGGATACGAAATATCCAACGGTTAGTAAAAAGGATTGCTACTTTCGTTTTTTTGAAGGGTGTTTTTGAAAAATATAATTGCTGAACGCTCTTTTATCTTCCAATGATAAAAAAAAATTACAAAATTTCATTTAAACTTCAACATTGAAGTTCCGCCGTTATTTTTACAACAAATTTTCACGACAAATTCGAATTCAAATGAATTCGAAATTCCAAAGTGATTTTTCTGAAAGTAAATTTTTTTTTATTCCAAAGAACTTTAATTTAAACATTTATAAAATGTATGCGTTTCGTTGTTATGAAAATGATCGAAATAAGAAAAAAAAATGCTAGAACTAATTTGAGGATGATTTAAAAAAGGGTTGATTCATCACAAAATACCAATTTCTTGAAAATTTTTGTAATTATCGGAATACAAAATATTCCCGAATAAATTTTTGAATAATTAATCTCATTTTTTATAATAGCTCAGTAATCGTGTGTATAGTTTCCATTACTCAGCTAAAACACAAATCCGATTAGACGCATTTGAAAAAACACATCATATGCCTTCAATCCGCGCGGAGTTTGTTAGGCGCACCATTACCTAATAATTCCATAAATTAATGTTTCATTTAGTTCCGCTTAACGGTACGTACGTGGATAGAGGATAAACCCGAGCGCGCGCTACAATGGTTCCATTATCGTCGCCCGTTGAACTGTTAAACGAAACTATTATATAATAATATATTTTCATGTTGCATTGATTTTCGCTCGAATCTAACTTCAGCTTATCATTGAATTCCACCAATCATTGAATGCCATGCACCTGATTGTGACAACGAAAATCAATCACCGATCGAAATACAATTTTTCTTCTCCACTATGCTTTCGGGGAGGGAAATACAAAAAAGCATCGTACCAAATTTCGAACTCGAGGCGTGAATTTGAGGATAGATGGAAAACGGGTCATACCCTAATAGCGGGAACTTCAGACGGAGGCATGTATCGTAGCAAGCCGATGTTCGAGTCAAAGCTCCACTTTGATACCTTTGTCCGATGCAACTCTCGCCGCGCTCTCGCTATATTCCTGCGACGGTACGCTCCGCGTTTCGCGCCAAAAGTGGAGAAACTAGCTGCGAACTGGGAGAGAGCCGGCGGTTAATCATTCGTCCGGATCTCGAACTTGGTAGCTAATATCGAGTGCGCGCGTAGAACTGAGAGGGTGACAAAGGGTTTCTCGCCGGGATATACAGGGCAACATGGGCCGACTGTTTGTTTCCAAAGCTTCGCCACTGTACACAGCCTAGGTATGTGTACCTATCCTGCCGCCGGGGAGATTGTCGAAGGATCCTTTATCCGTGTACTAAACTATACCGCGCAATTCGGCCTCTTCGAACCCTCGAGCCTGCTCCGGAGCTCCGGTAAACTTATCAAGCGCTATGTTTGCTGTTACCTATCGGCTAAAACACTTCGGCCACTGAATTACCCGTGTGCGATAAAAGTTGCTTCCTCGGGGGAAAGGGGCAGCATTTTTCTTCCAGTTGCTCGTTACGGTACAGTCCAGTCAAACGTGATACTGGATAGAAGTTATTCGAACGCATTTCAATGGGACGAAAAATCTGAACAAAATACGCTACATGGACGGTGCTGAAACGATTGATTTTACTCAATAATAATACCCACATGTATCAGCTTATTAAAAAAAAAAAGATTTGTCAAACGAATTATCCGACAATCTAACTTTGTTTTCGAATCAGAATAATTTGTTAATTTTTCCGAGTACGTAGGAATTTCTCCAGAATTTTTTCTGATTATTTGAAATTTCGTTTTAATTCACACGTTTTGTATGAAATACTAAAAAAATGCATACGTGTTCAGAAAAATGTACATATTATTTTTATTAAAAAACATTCAGTTGCCCGTTGATACGTGGAGCTATTTTTTATCAATTTGTTCATAACATTTCGGTATTTCTATTGTGCGTGAATTTTTTTTCAGATCTTCATTCACCTCGAGAATTGTATGAAATTCTTTTAGAACGCCTCGATTGGCTGGACTGTACCGAAAGGACTGCCTTAAGACTCACACAACCGCATCGTTACTTCACCCTTGTAGTCTCACGTGCGCAGCTAGCCTTCGCGCTCTTTCCATCGTGCGAGAAAATACATTTTTAGAAAAGTATAGCAATGGGCAGCCTCGGCCACGCGGATTAAACGTACGTGCGAGACAACGTAACGTTGGTCCGGCGAAACAAAGTGCAACGTCGTTGCTTGTTCATCGTATTATAGACGCGACGTGGTGTACAGTACTTCGCGCTCTTATGACCAAACCGCACGTTCAACAAACCCTCGTCTATTCGACACGTGAGCTGCTTGATTTTTCGACGTTTGACTCTTTTTCGGCGGCGAATCGAAAACGAGCATAAAAAATGTACCGCTATTTCTTTTCTGGCTGATCTGGCATTTTTCGAAATCTTAATGGATCGGTTTTTTTCTTGTTATTCATAGAAAACACCAATTTTTTCGGTCCAGTCTCTTTTAACTCATCATTTATAAGAATACGATATTTCGCAATGAAACGAAATAATAGTTTGTTTAACTAATGGATTATTTTTAAAAAATGGACAAATTTGCCCGAGCGACGAAATGAAGTTTCGTTCGCGCCGAGCATAGCAAGTTATTTCTAAGAAACGTGCTCTCAACTGAAAGCTGTAGGTACGCTTATACCGGGAAGCATGTGAATCGCTCACGTGCCGCTAGAGCTTTTGCGGTGTCTCGATGTGTTACATGCCTCCCGAGCCCTTGGGCTTTCGCGCACTGTTTCTGGGTCGAGGAACTCCCTTTCCTGCCCACCTCCCCTGTCTGCGGAGTGATTTACAACTTCCGCAGTTGAAGATATTTCACATTCGAGGAATGACCCCGAAACCGGCGGGGCCGAACGATCGTTTGACCGTCTGGAAACGTAGCGATAGCGTTTCTCCAGGTGGCGCCTGCAAAGTTTTCGATACAAGCGAAAGCCCCGCTCCGAGGCCGCACGGAATTTCGCGAGTACTGGTGGAAAAGCGGCAGAGAGACATTACATGTATACTCGGAGTCAGTGCCAAGTCATAGATCTTCGCTGCAAGTCCAACGCGCGAAAAACCCCCAAAGTCGCCGAAGTTTCGTTAACAATTTCTCTTTGTTCCTCCAAATGGCAATTTTTTTTTATATAAAAAAAAATTCGCTTTTTTTCTTTTTTGTTAATACGAGTAAGAACAAAAATGCCGTGTTTTATACATGTTTTCGGAATAAAATAACTCTATTTTTGCATCGTTTGAAAAATCCAAGCGCTACCGCGTATGCCAAAGTGTTTTTCGGAAATTAAAAAGCTTCTTATCTAATTCAGTTTTCGGAGGAGAAAATTTAATTCTTTGCGGCGCATGTCCACGCAATAATCCCCTTAACACTTTTTATGTATACTCAACAACAGTGCCTCATTGTGAAACCCTCAAAAACGCCGAAGCTTACTTAACGATTACTTCACTTGATTACTTTTCGAAACGCAATAATTAGAGTTTCTATTCAATTTTTTTTACAGTGAAACTATTTCTTCGCTATTTGAAAATGACCATCGCTACCGTGTGCCCTAAAATTCCTTCGGGAAATCAAAACTTCGTAACTCCCCTATGCAATTTGCGGCGGAGGAAACATAGTTTTCTCGATGTCAATCCGCCAAAAAGAATGGTAACCTAACGAAAAATATTCTAGCTCTACGTTAGATCGTTCGCGCCCACGGCTTAAATTTTCCCGTTCATGCTTTTGGACGATTTTTTAATATTCCCAGGGGTAGTGTCTTAACCGAAAACAGTCGAGCGAGAAGGAGATTAGATAGTCGTGAGTGCGAAGTGTATCCGAGCAATCCTCTCCGCGGTATTTACTGCAGTTTACAGCGACGTCACTACGCCGCGCGCCAGAATCCCGTCGGGAATCGCGCGGTGTGCGCTTTAGCGTCTTTCGTTTACGTACTGTACGTAACGTTATATACCAGTTTTGCCCCCTCGGCACATACAAGGAGAGTGCTGCACTCGATTGTTTCACTCTGAGATTGTGAAACACGGGAAACTGGCTTAGCGAGAGCTTTACGCCTGAAGGGGAGGCTCTCCTCGTGTAGCCGTGGGTATATAGGAAAACATTGGGTGGCATGGCTCGTGTACTATGGACCGGTCGCGATATAGTGCGGCTTGAAAAGGAGAACCAGCGCCAGAGACAAAGGGAAGAGCTAGTAAAGGTTGCGTGTGTGCGCGGGCGTGTACGTGCGAAGGATACAACGCTGTATAGTAAATCCACGTTGTATAGGAAGTAGTATAGTTGGATATGGGACGGCAGCGCGAGGGAAAAGCCCCCCTGATGGAGCCGGCTAAAATCCATTCGGTGCGAAAGGCTATTTGCCCCCGGTCTTCGCGTTGAAAACGAGGATGCAGCAAGGAGCCTCAACCGTGGCACCCGCATCGCGACGGCGAGGATAGAAGCATCCGAGGAAATAGCGTAGATGTTTGCGCTCGAACGGGAAGGTACGCGGAGTTGTGTGTACCGCGGATACAGTAAGACACGAGCCAGCGTCAGTGAGGAACGTAGTTTTCATCCCTCTAACCAGAATCGATCCTCCGAGACGAGACCGAACGAGCTTTTCTTCCTTTTTGCCGTTCGCAATGAAACGAGAGGCTGAGAGAAGAGAGTCTAGCCTGGTCACGAGGCACACGAGGATCCTCGTAAGGATTCGATGCACTCTGTGCTGTGCACATGTACTCGCGGCTTGTAGCGCTGGCCTAGATATGTAAGAAGCTCTATGTAATACATAGGGGTAGATGCATCTATCTCTTGGGTGTGTTCCACGCTCGGTTCTCTTTCACTGACGAGACTACTGAATCCTCACACCCCTGGGCGAGAGATTAAAAAAAAACGTTGGGAAAGGAGACTTTTTCGAGACTTGCCACTTCCAGAAACGTTTCCTATGGTCCCTTGTCGTACTGGTAAATAACGGTGGCAATAAACTCGGGATAACGTCGAATTTATTTCGTTGTGACTGCAGGCTCGTCCGGAAAAATGTGCCCTGTTTCTTCTGTTACCTGGAATTTTTCAAAAGATGTTAACAAAATATTTGTGGATAAATAAACACATAACTTATGTTCACAAATATCTTTCACACTCAATGAGTAAACATCGTCGTGAAAAGGTTCGCAAAAGATGCACCGAAATTTTCCGATCTCTTTCGGTTGAATTGGTCTTCAGTTTTTCAATTGAATAAATAAAAAATTATCAAAATAATTCGATAAATACAATCTATACATATATATTTTCTGCGAAAGTTTACTGTCGATCGTGGAAAATGGGTCGGTCTATTTCTCAATTTTTTATGACGCAATCCGGAATGTAATTAATTAATTAAAAAATGTAATTTCAGAAATAATTGCGCAGTCTGAAGGAAAAAATTGTCGAGCACCGTACCGTTAATTTTTGTTGTGCATTTGTGGTACGCTTGACGATTCGCGCATTGTAATAAAAAAAACTGCTCGGCGGCACTTGTTGGTTCTCCGTAATTGCGTTTAATCGACCGACGTTTCTGGCGAGATACGCCAAAGTGGGTAGTTGTACAAGCTTTTCCCTCACCGACTGTACACCAGCAACGTTTTCCGTTTCTTCGCGAATAAGAAAATTATATCTCATCTCTCGTCCTCGCCCCCCTCGTTCGCGGTAGATGCAGCGAAACGAAGAACTAATTAAAAAGTTCCATTATCGAGATTACCGGTTCGAATCGTTGCCTTTCAAATGCTCTCGTATTTATGATACGATCGAAGTGCTGCTTCACTCTTATCCATTAGCCGACTATTTCTCCGCCAATTACAATCACGTCACGAACGTTTTCGCTTGTCTCACGCCTGTTTCCTCGCCAGATGCTACTTTTTCTTTTTCCCAAATTCTTTTTATTCTTCAATTTTCTCATTCTCCCCTCGCGATAAATCCCGGCTTAGTCTCGAGGACAAGTGTGGATAAGCGAAACTGAATTGTGGCACGGAATTTTCTGTTGTACTGTAAATCGATGTTGCTCGAAACTTTCGCAGGTTCCTGCGCTCAACCAGTGACATATACAGATATAATATTAACGTCGCGAGACTCTCGTTCGAACCGATAATATCTTCCGCTCAACCATTTAGTTTTTCTCTCAACAATTCACCTGCTCCGCTTTATACTTCGACGAGCATCCACTTGTCCATTGTGTTCGTTTACGATTGAAAACTTTGCACTTCGATTTTCTCGATGAATCTCTTCGGCACTCGCGAAACTTCGATCCTCGAATCCAAGCGATTACCGTGGACGCCCGAGCACCGGCTGCTTCCCCGACTTGTTGTATAGCCT
Organism: Ischnus inquisitorius; assembly: GCA_963924025.1. Taxonomy (NCBI): domain Eukaryota; kingdom Metazoa; phylum Arthropoda; class Insecta; order Hymenoptera; family Ichneumonidae; genus Ischnus; species Ischnus inquisitorius. The sequence goes on from OZ001250.1 coordinate 13,056,967, forward strand.
ATCCCCACCACGCGGTCTCGCGTGCCTCGGGGCCCGGCATCGACGTCTCGTTACTGTACTGACGTGCGTTTCGCTCAGTAGTGGGGGGGCGCCCGCGCGGGTCGTTTCGCTTCCCCGCTTTTTCGGTCCCGTGTGCGTGTGTGATAAAACCGCGGTGTAGTGTATGTGTGTGTGTACGTGTAAATAAAACAATTCGACTCAACAACTGTTTGTAGCGATAATCGTGAGCGTCGAAACTTTGCTCGAAGATCGCGAAAAAAAGAGGTTATGCCATTCGCGAAGTCAAATCGGCGGTTATGAAAAATCGCGTTTCTGCTTTGTCGCACAATGGAAGCCAAAGGCCCGGTGGCTATTCGCGGATTAACTCGTTCGCTCCTCTCTTAGCCACGTCCGTTATTCAGTGCATTCGCGTAACGCCGAAATTCACGAGGTAATTGTCTAGTGGCTCTGTTCTTACGCGATGAGCCTGGGCGAACTCGAGAATAAAGGGATACAGAGAGTACGTATAGCGTTTCGTTACGAATGGGAGGGGGGGGGGGGGGGGGGGGGGGGGGGGGCGAAGCACGCTTTAGTGATACACTCCCGGAACGGGATAAGGGTATGCGCCGCGAAGCTGTCGACGCCGACGTAGCGCCGGGCGAATATTCGTTTAACCACAGTTGAGAAATTGGCGAGTCACACCGAGCGTTTGCATCCGGAAGCGCGCGCGGTTTTACGTTGGAATTTCGTCGCTCGCCGTATTCTCGCTTTTGTAGTATTATTACCGCCATCGCATTACATCGTCACACGAAATTAGCCCGGAAATTATTTCCCACTGAATTCGCGTGCCGAAAACAATGATGACTCGATTGGTGAACGATAAACAATGAATCTTCACCGGCGATCAAAGATGCGCGAATGTATAGAAGAAACAAAAGGTTCCAAGAACAAAAATACAAAGTCGAGTTACATTATCACGAATTTCGTGATACAATAAAATTCATTCGTTGCAATGAATTTTTTCGTTCTTTCACCGCCCGGCAAAGGCAAAACTTTGACTCTCGTTTTTCATTGTGCTATACAGTTTCGTACTTTCCCTCGTTTGGTAAAGCTTAATTGCGCATATATTAAGTAAATTCCATTGTCCTGCGAGACGGCGAGAGGGGGCGAAGGGGGGTGGAACTTTCGGTTTTAATTTCTCTCATTCCTCTCCTCAAATGAAATTTCATCTGTTCGCGCTCGTAATACTCGCGGAACGAACGACGACGAGAGTTTCAACTGATTTTCTGGAAACGAGACCGGTTTAACTATGCAGCATATTAATCATTTTTTCCTGTCTCGTATTCGACATTGCAAATAGCTGGAGGAAGTGCGGTAGTAGATATTTTACAGTTATTTCAAAAGTGGAAGTTGGTTTTTTTTTTGCAAACGTGGAGACGACGTTTTACATTCTATAATTAACAAATTTGATTAATTCTCGCGATTTTATAATACTGTTGTATTTCAAATCCTGGCCTCGCCACGACTTTTTGACTCGTACATTATTTTCTATGTAAATTTCGTTTCGCAAACGCTTCGACCTACTTTGTTTTATTTTATTTCTCGATATCTTTTCCCTCGGTCGTTTCGTTGCGCACTCGAGAGTTCGGGGCTCCTCGACTGCCCTTCGGCTATATCTGCACCCCTTGAACGATCCTGTGCCATTGAAAATGGAACACCTTGTTTTATAAAATATTCACCCTTCTTCTCTCTAACGCTTATCAAGTGTATCAAGAGGAACCTTCGAGAGTAGTGTATACCAGAAACAGAATGGCATCGCGACGCTTCGCGCTCTTTCGTCCCCGTGTTTGAGCTTCCACTGGGATTCTTAAATCCCTATCTCAAGCCGTTTCAGAAAAAAGGGAAACGCGGAATTTCCCCTACATCGTTAAAGCTTCCGTTGGTCTCTAAAATCTTCGGTAAATCATTCGAACGATCATTCCAAACGTTTATTCAGTTGTCTCGTCGCATATTTATCGAATACATTTATTTTTACGTATTTCAATGGTGGCTTTCGGTGTTTATCTACCGCGCATCGGCTTAATCGTATCTCAGAGTGTTCGACTGCCCGGAAAAAGATCACGAAGGTTCCGAGATATCATGAAATATCATGAACATTATCAGAGCTATCTTAAAATATTGAATTCGTAACTCTGCGACGAATAATCTGTTTTCTGCTCGAATATAAAAAAAATATATATGAGAAAAAACAAGAAAAAAAAGGGAAGAAACAGAAGTTCAGGTCTCCAGTTCGTTTGTAATAAAAGTCTGTTCAACAATGTTTTTGAAATTTAATGAAAATATAAACATAACATATTTTTGAAATTCTGCTCACTAAACAATTCAATTGTTACTAACGTCACGTAATAATTGTACTTCCATTCAGTTTCGAAAATATGTCCAACAGGCTTTTATGTATTATTACTGTTATATGTATCAATGATAATAGATAAGATATACATATTTTTATCTACTAAAAGGCACAAAAGTCTTTAGAGATAAAAAATGCATGCGCAATAATTTCAGGTCGAAATATAACATTTTTTCTGTTCATATTGTCATTCAAAATGCAGATTTGTCAGAAATGTCATGTATTGTACACACACAAGTTTGAAGGACAATGTTATTTGAGTCTCGTTACTTTTCATGACAAATATCTGTTGCAGGTATTCTTGTTTGTAAGATCTTCTATTACGCCGTGAGTCTCCTCGAAGCTGGTGAATGGGCGAGGGCGGGGGATACTTTCGTGTACTTTGCCTGTTTTGTGCAAGAAAGCAGACGGCTGAAGTATAGCGAGTAGGACTAAAACGGGGATGGTTACGTAAGCCAAGATTAGCCGTGACGTACATCGTAGGATCATCCACCTGTACAGGCACTCGGTCTCGTTGTATCGCCCGTTCCTCGCCGGAGAGAAGGATTTATTTATATCCCTCTTCGAGACGAGGGGAGGGAAGAAAGGGGGAGAGAGAGTTTGGAACGAGGAAACACAAGCTTGCAAGCATACAGGCCCCCTAGTTGTAACTTGGGAATATTCCTCTTTTTCCCCCCCGGTTCGAGTCCCTCCTATCCATTTCTCTTTCGTTAACGTCCGTATACCCTGGAGCACGCTAAAGCTCCGGGAGGGTGGTTTCCCGATGCGAAGGGTGTCTTTCGGAACGACCAAACGCAGGCATCAACCCCCACCCTCCTAGCAGCCGATGGTCCTCGCCACTTGACTTTCATTGATAGATTAATGAGGTAACAGACAGCTAATACTCTCATACTCGAGCTGACTTCCTGATGAAATTCCGCACGGGCCTTCGATTTCTTTTCCTTACACGTTCATAAAAAAATACACATCTTTCTCCGATAACCAAGTGTTGGGGTACTTTCGACGCTTCGAACGCTGTCCCGGTTGGAAGAGTCCACACGAAAAGAAAAATGATAATGACGATGATACTATGGGAAAAATAATAATTTGTCGCGTAACATATTTTGCATAATGATGAAATAATTTGAAAAATTCACCGAGGGGACGCGTTGATTGAAAATTTCACCGAGGGAGAAAATTAGATTTTTTGTAAACAGCTAAATTTGAAAAATTGGATTCGGTATTCATATTCGAATTCCAAAGTTTGCGAGAGAATTAATTAACGGGATTAAAAGGGAGGAGGGACGGCAGAGTTAATAGTTAATTCAAAGTCTCAAAGTTTGTCATTGCTTATCTTCTTTTTTTCTAAATACCCAAAATTTGAGGAATTGCAAGATGTATCCAGAAGACATTTATTCATCACCGGGAAATAATCCCAAGCGCGTAAATCTCGTTTCCTCGATTTTCATATAATAATTATAACCGACGAGTTTCGAGAGAAATGCGATAGCAGTTACGCGACGTACGTGACCCGTAGACACTGTCGTTACTCGATAGGGCTCTGCGAGCACCGGTGGTTTCGCAGCTGTTATAGCGGGCGTAGATACTGGAAATTTCGAAATGGACGCACGAAAGCGATTCTCCTCGTCTCCTATTCGGCGTTACGTTTTAGCAACGGTTTCTCGCATCAAGTCCCAATAGTGAATTTCGCATGGAGTTTCGGCGGAACTTCTATCGTTAAACAACCATTAAACGAGGACAGGTGGGGTGTAGCTTCCGGGATGCCTCGTCGGAGAGACCCCCGTGGTGTGTGGGGCTTTCTGTTCCCCGGCTGACCCGGATTGTTTCAACACCGAACCCGAACAACTTTACCGGTTCCTCCTCATCATACGTACCTCTTCTCCCTCGATTCTACGAGTTTCGTTGCTGCTTCACGTATGAGCGAGATTCAACGACGGACTAAAACAAATATAACTCATATCCCTTTCCAGTTTACTCGTCTCTGGCGGTTGAGCGCGCATCCGGATGAATTAGATTCTACGAATTGCGCTCGCTCGCCGCGCCCCGCCGCCGCAGAAAACTACTTCGTTCGATCGACGTGATACGAAATCCGCGATCATCAGTGCATTCAATTGACGAATTGCATGATTCATTCGGCAAAAATTATTCATTCGATCTCGACGCGCGTCGAGCGTGTTTATTTTACGTCCGTTGAAATATCCTCTTTGTCACGAGAAAATTTTGTATTTACAATCGAGATAAATTATTTCCCTTCGCGTTACGCACCTCGCTCGAGCTTTCGTTTACAGCAGTATTTTTTTTTGTTCTCGACACCCGCGCGAATTCCGCTTCGAAATTCATAATTACCGTATGGCAGAATTTCGACGTAATTAACGATCGCGGATGAATTATCGACGCTCGGGGACTTTTCGCTAATAGATACATTTTTGCCACGCACACATTTTCTTTCGGAAACACGACGGTGAGAACGCTCTTTTCGTAAATTTGTTATTTTTTCTTTTTTGACCGGGGGCATAACTAATATTTGCGATCCCCGACGGACGTTCGTTCGGTTAACCAGATACGTGTATATTTATCGTCACAAAACGCCCACCGAACCGTTCTCATCTTTCGCTTAAACGTTGAGATTTTTTTTTATTCCACAATTAACCTGCTTCGTTTTATACACCGATGAACATTGGATTTATTCATTTTATTCCCTTGTATCCGAGCGATTAGCGCGGGCTCCCGAGCACGGGATGCTTGCACGGCAAGCCTACCCCCACCGCGCCGTCCTGCCTGGCTTGGGCCCCGGCGCTGACGGGTCGTAACCTGTCGTCGCGCGTATTCCAGTCAGTGGCGGGGGGGCTCTCGCGTACGGTCGCTGCGCTCCCCCCTTTCCTTTGTCCCGGGTCCGTAGGTTGTGTTCGCGTGTTAACTTCAAACTTTTTCGCACAAATTCGATGCACCGCCCTTCACGAAGTGTCGACAACTTCTTTTGTTGTGTTAATACCGCGCATCGATGCCGCCGCGTAACGTTTTCATCGCTGCACGCGGAACGTCGAGCGAGCATCGAAAACAAAACGAGGTTATTTCGGTCGCGATATAAAATCGGGGGTTATGGAAAAAACGCATTTTTATTTTGCCGCACAATGGAAACGCAAGGTCCGACCTGAATAGGTTGGTTTTCCATCCTAACATTTCTTTTCTAATACGCATTGTCGAGAACAATCTTTTCGAAGGTTTTCTTTTGTTCGTCCCACCGGGGAGACATAATTTATTCGCGCCCTCGTCTCCGATGGACATTCGATCTCGAGCGTAGATTCGTCTTCGAAAATTATGAGATTGATGGGGATATGTGTCGGTATACTTCTTTTCTTTCTATAACTGTAGATATAGATTCGATACTTTCTCCATTTATATCCAACGACCTACCGAGGTTCGAGGGTCAAATCGATAGAGACGTTGGTCGACGAAAAACATATATACGTAGTATAACCGTTGAACTTTTCTTTTGACGCTCTCCTCGCCTCTGTTTCCCACGTTCGCGACTTTCATTTGTATATATATATATATATATTTTTATTTCTTTCTCCCGAAGTATCTTGTGGGCAAAGCGATAGGTTGTACAATTTCTCGCGAACGCGAGAAAAATCCACCCCTTATCCGATGTCCGCTGGGATAGAGGGGATTATCTTAAGCGTGCGGCGCGCTGGTGGCGACGTCGAATGTCGTGAGGTCCACTGTAACAGACGTCTCGAGCCTTCGAGCCTCTCTCGATCGTTCGTGCGCGACCGAGGAACGCTCGAACCCTCAAGGGCCCGGTTTGTGGCTCGGCTACGTTGTCGCGAAACCCTTGGCCCATTGGGATGGAGGACGCGAGGGGTTGAGAGGGGGGGGGGGGGGGGGGGGGGGGGGGAGGAAACAGTTTCGATGGGAAGACGTGACGCCCGGAACTATTCGACAATTTCATCCTCACACGGGCTTGCCCTCCGGCCGAATCCCCGGGGACCGTGACGCCGATTCGTTGACCGCTCGCTCACGATGCTTGCCTGACCGATAATCGGAGCTGGCGGTAACGGAAAGAAGCTTATCCGGGCTATTTCGAGAATACTCCGTATCATCGTATACGTTATTATTCATCTAATAAAATGAATGTTATGTGGATATTTTTCACGGGAATTCTTGGTTTATTTACGATTTACTCTATTATTCTCGGACTTCTATTGTTTCTTCTTAAATTCGGGTCAAATTCTGAATTTATTTTTCGGATCAATTATAGACGGTACTAAAATTATTTTCACTGGATGGTACGATTCTTTCGTTTTACAAAAATGAATTATTGAATACCACAAGAACGTAGACGTACGGTGGAATTTTTTTTATGCGTCTTTCAGTAGAAAAAAATGTTATTCTATGAACTATAGTTTTTGAGGAAGGAAAAAGAATGAACTATTTGACTTATTTATTTAATCCAACATGCCGATGTATCACCTTATTTAAGTACAGTATTTAAATAATTCGAAAGCAATGTATTATATCGTTATTATTGTTATATTGCTTTTGTTATTATTATTATTGTAATTTTAAATATATTTTATGGGTTTTGTTACAATTTTTTAAATCTTGTTCACAGGCAGAATGAAGGAACGATGGAAACAAAGTAAAAGAAAAGTTTATTGGTAAGTTTATTACTGCGACAAATTATTGCTATCGAAAATGCAGTGCGAAAAACGTCGCAATTATCAGAAAAAAACAGTAACGACACCGTATGAACATTTTGTAACTTCTGAACATTTCATTACATTTTTCAATGTTCACAAACACAAATAAACAAACCCAAATATTTTTTATATTTTATCGATTTTGCTACAAAATTGCGTAAATATATTCATTTCAGGAGAAGTGATGCAACTATTGATTGGAGAATGCAGGAAAAGGCGTTGAAAGAGTCATCAATTCGTGACCCTTTCACCTGGAGTTCATTGCGGCGTTTACTAGTGGTGAGTCATTTATTATGACAAAATGCGTTGACAATTGGAACGATGCGGCTTAGGAACGATTTCACGCGAACTGAAATAGCGTGCCGTAGGGATTCGGCTCTCGTATTAAATAAAATAAATAAAAAAAACACCGTATCGGAGGTAAAAGATTCCCCGGTGAATATTTTCCGGTGTGGTCAAAGTTTTTCCCTTCGCGCGCGGTTGTCGATAATGCTCCCAGAGGTATGAGTTACGGGTCTGGAGGGTCGGGAAGGGATTGTTGAAGCCTCGAATGGCAAATGAGACGTATAATTCTTTCGAAATATTGAATTCTCTCTTTCCATACGTACTCACGGCTATCCGGTTATAGACAAATCAGTCGGAAATATTGAAAAAGGTTGTAAAGATTCTTTTCCGGCGAGTCAATCCGGTCAGTCCGGTGTCTCCGAGATCATGATGCCGGCCCGAGATTCTTCACGGGGGTGTAAAAGGCTTCGTGGACTCGACTATCGATAGATATCGACGAGCGTGAAACTCAACTCGATCGACATACGACTATGTGTGTCGTTTATCAGGATAAATTGCGCGGAGAGTTTATTGAAAGCGTCTGCGCAACCAGGGGGTGCCACGAACTCTCGGCTATTTCAACGTGAACCATCCCCAATCGTTTTTGGGACACCGAATTTACGAGGTGGCACAATATGCATTTTAGCGATCCGAATTTCGCGCTACGTGAAACCATCGTCGATTCGGAGTAAAATACGGATCCTATAAATTCACGATCTGACGATAGGACATAAGACGCTTTAAAAAAAACTAAGGAAGTTATACGAATTAAATTCTCGCGGAACTTTGTCATAATGTGTGTAACTCCGTTTCATGATCCGAAATCTTTTAGAGAGATTTTTTTTTAATTATGAGAAAAAAATTATAATTGACTTCTAAATATCTTAAAAATTTCAACTCGACAACTAAAGACTATTTTCTACAGTTATAGAAATTAAACATTTCCGAACATGTGACACACATCGAGAATTTTTGTTTACATACGATTACCCGTCGGTAAATTTTTTTTTGTTCATTTATAATGAATGATTCTTTACAATCATCCCGTATTATAGAGTTAGGATTCTTCGACTGCAAGTTGTCAAGGAAGAACCGCTCTTATTAGAACGGTGATTGATTTTTCGGAGTAAATTCGTTATTTACACCGAGAGACATGAATTTCATCATAAATCACTCTGACGTCAGACACATTACGCAGTTCTATAAATTATTCGAATATAATTTCATTCGAGAAATTTTGTATCCAACTCCCGTTCTCATTCTCTGCCTCTCCTCTCTTTCTCTCCCTCTCTTCGTAGCGATTCTTGCGATCGAACTTTTGGCTTCGGTAAGCTAAAAGTTCTCAACCCGAATTGAACTATTGAACTCGCACAGTGAATCATAGATAGAGCAGGTTCAACGGGGAAGGGTTAGAAGTTACTGCACTAAAAGGAGAATCGGAGGACACGAAGATAAGGATCGCCGTTGCAAGAAGCGTATATACTATATTGGAGAGAATCGCGCTTGCCCGTTGACCGAGGTTGAATTTTCAGTGACGGTCCGGTGCACCAGGTGCGATCTCTTCGGAGTCTCGATAACGTCAAAGTATCGTACGGACAAGAAAAAAAAAAAAAAGAAACTTGAAAAGTGTTGAAAAAAATAGGCGGTGAGGGATTCGCGGTCCGTTCTCGCATTTTTTTCATCGCAGCCTTTCTCGCGCCAAATCCTTGGAGTTAAGGAATCGCGCGCGAGGGGGGGACACAGAGGAAACTCTGCCGCTTAACATCCGTGAAATATCGTTCGCGGTCGCGCCGCTCTCAACAACGAATATATCATTCGGAAATACTTACCGTTTGGGCCATCGGCCCTCGTCCCGCCCGGGGAAGCGAGAATCTGCTTCAACACGCACACATCTTGTTCGCAATCGTAATTCTTCGGACCTACTGGATACCGCGCATTATCCGAGCGACACACACGCCGACACTCGGTCCGTGTGCCGGAATTCGAGGGTGAGGAAGGGTCGTTCCAAAGGGATGCTCAGACGTGCGGACGCTGCATGCCTCTCTATAGCGCCTTTGCCATTCCCGATGGTATAAACATCGTTCCATTGTTCGATGTATACTCCCCCAGAGATGCGAACAGTCTCGAATAAATGGGATGCTTCGTATCTTCAAATGGAAATAAAATTATCGGCAGGAAACGTTAAAACTACGGCTCTGTGAAGAGTTGAATTTTCGATCTTCGTATACAATGTTTCATTTAATAATAATAAAATTAATATATAATAATGAATGTTATATTATTAATATTGTATTAATATTAATAATCATAACAAATCGTATAACATTCATTTTATTATTACAATTATTGAGGTTCGGATTGTGATTGGCACTTTCGCAGCAAATATGGCCCGAATATTACGTTCACGCATCGATGAAAGATTCCTGCTTCTCGCAGGCTCCGATGTATTATGTGGAGAGGCTAAATTGAGCTTCGTTGCCGTGAAATTTTCTTGCGTCGAGCCGCGGCCCCTCGCGTAATGTAAAGAAACGATTTTACGGTGCACTTGCCACCGGAAGAGCGCCAATTCATTTTTCATTTCGGCCGAGTCTCGCGCCGCGAATCGTTTTCCGGGGGGCGGCTTGGCGTGCGGGTGGCACAGCGTGTATATTGTGCATATATAGATATATATGTATGGTATGGCACAGCTCGAGTTTGATATCGGGGATAAGAGATGGGGGAGACGCCAGAGGCGCGAAGGAAATTCGAGGCTCACGTAAATTGGCCGTGGTGTGAGAAACTGAGAGACACACGCCTCTGTGCTTTTCGAAGTTTTCGAAGGCTGCGAAGAAAGTAGCCGGGCTTCGGGAAAGTCGCACGGCTCGTTTCGATTCCTTTGATAGATTTTTTTCTCATCATCGTTCTGTCTCGCTTCTTCATTGATTTTTTTTCCTCTTTCATCGAGTGGGCTTCTCCATCGCGAATTCTCCACTTATTTTTCTTTTAACCGGCAAACTTTAGGAAAAATTCGTGTTCGGACGAAAAAGCTTTTTTGCAGACAATGCGCAATTTACCATTGAAATGATAACAAAATCAATTACATTATTTCAAGTAGTTTTCTCTTTTATTCATTCTATGTTCCACATACAATATTTCCATTTTCGCTTATTTTCTCTGTTGAAAAAAATAATAACATAAAGCGGAATTAATTCCAGAATTTTCATTTCATTTCGCGTACGTTTACACGCGATCTTCCGTAACGCGAGAACGAACGCTGTCCAAACGATACGCGTAGCGTCGTGACGGCAGACCGAAAACTTTGGCGAATGGAAAGCGAGGAACGCGCGTAATTGCACGTACCATACTACAGTTTTACTGTCTTTTTGACTCTCGCTTCCATAGCTCTCGCCGTTACGTTCGCGGAACGTAATTATAAGTTTGAAATGATAACTTCGTTGTAAGCGAGTTGCGCGCGATGGCTCTCCGATGTGCTGCGTACATCCTCGTCGTGGCGCGTATTGACGCATCAGCGAGTTCTCTTCCATTCACGCGCGTGTCTTCGAGCTCGTCGTCGCCGATTAACTTTACGGATCTTTCGCAAGTTCCGACGTTCGCGAGTTCGAGTCTCAATCAGAGCAAGATTGCGAGACGGATATATTATTCAACGTTGAAACGATTTCCAAAGCCGCCGATTCAATTGCCGGATTGATGACGCGAATATTCGCATTCTCAATTAATGACAATGAAATTGTCGCTTTCGGCGCAACGCGTGCACTCGAAACGTCTGCCTCGAGTTACAGAGAGAATCTTCGGGTTTCATCGGTAACGCAATAAACTTATGTAACTTTCGTCCCACTGATTAAACTCCTGCATTTTTCGCCCGCACCCTTGTTTCGCGTTGTCGGGGCGGCTCTTTTCGAAACTTTGCAACTCCCGTTGTCACCACGGTTGTCGACTTTGCGAGACCGAGGGAGATTGTGTTTGCAATCCCCGGAGTACAGTTCCTCTCGCTCTTTCTCTCTGCGCGCCGTCGCGGATACACAAGCCAGTTTGTAACAGGGATTAGCATTTAGAGTCAAGCAGCATCCAACGGTACACGGATGTACCCTCGCAAACTCGACATCAATGCAACCCTCACCGCGTCTCCGACGATGCAAAACAACTCGGCATTCCTCCACTGTTTCTCAATCGTCAGATCTGTGTATCTCTGTGACTGCGGGTTCGAACGCAAATGGACTAACCGCGAACGGATTTATTCACGACGCCCGTCGAAAGTAACATTGAATTAATCAGTTGATAATCAATGCAATGAAGATTTTATAAATAGCCGAAACGTCTTTTTTTTAGTATTGGTGCCCCGATTAAAGAGGATGGGATAAAAATAATTTAATGCAAATTTTATTAACAAAAACGAGTGAGAATTAATTGCGCATAAGGATGGATATTATTATTATTATTATTATTATTATTATTATTATTATTAAAGTGGAAAAATACACACGAAACCCGAAATTATCGGTTTTTGGGGGAACATGCGGTAAAAAAATAAAACTTCGAGAGCGATTACCTTCAGATAAGCATAGATAATTCGTGACGTCACAGGGGGGTGCTGCAAAAAAATAGTTAGGATTATTAAACGGGATTTTTATTACGATATTCCGGATATTTCCACCCTCAACGACGAAGCTCTCAATTATAACATGCGAATAATGGATTTTTATTTCGCTCCTCTTCGATAGAATTTTTTAAAATCAATCAATCAATTTCGAACCGAGAATTTTAGTACAATTTTTTTGTCATCATCGATATAGAAATTCGCGGTGTTTTCTTCTTTCTCTTTCATCGAATCAGCTTTCTTCTTCACTCCGTTGGGGCGATCCGTCGAACAATGGTTGAAATATAATCCACCATTTTTTCGCGTTGGATGAGAAAGAGTGAAATAAAAATGAGTACAATTATCGTCTCTTGATTGGGTCTTGTTTCTTCGAAATCAATGGAGTGTATCAAATTCTTGCCCTAGCCTTCAAAACGACAATGAAGAAACACAGAAAGTTAATACGCGTTATGCGTTCTCCTGTAGTCACAAAAAAAGAAAAACAAAATAGAACGAGCGTTGTCATCGTTTTCTCGCGAACAAAGGGACGCGATCTGCCAGGGGCGAGTGTCCCGCGATGCCTTTTCTCGTTTCTTTCATCTGCTCTGTACATTGTCACAATGCCCGATAGCTAACAGGCGGCTCTATTTGATGCTTCGACGCGATGACAATGGGACCCATAGGTTTTTCGGATAAAGGACAAGTTCTCGCTTTTCCCTCGAGCCTCGAAAAGCAGCCTCCCGGGGCTGAGAGGAGAGAAATGAGGAAGTAAACTGGCGCCGTAGTCGCTAGCGCGAATGACATAGGGAATACGAAAAAAAGTGAAATGTACAGAGGTTAATCGACGCTCCGCCGATTATTTAATCGAATAATAATAACAATATTAGATATAATAGTAATAATGATTTATTTAGCATAACTTGGCCACTGGACTTTTTTTGGCGTAATTTCGACAATTTTATGAAAAAACGGTTCATTTAATTTAAATAATTAAATTAGTAACCAAAAATCCCAAACTTATGAGCTTCGTATTTTAAACAAAGAATCGAGGACAGCCGATTCTTTTATTTTCTTACGGACGTGAATTATCGTGTTAGATTTCCGTTTAAAAAAATAATCGTCATGTCGAACCAGTTTCATCGATTAGCTGATTAATCGACACGGTTGACGAGATTTTCCGTCGATAAGGAGCTAAAACTATCGCAGCGTGAAACTTCGACGTGTGAAACCTACACCTGTGAGTTTCATCGCGAATCTATGGTGTGGAATAGTGCGCTCAATCGTAGGAGAGAGCTCTCCATTCGCGCTATTACCGTGGAAGGCTGGATTTGAAGCGTTATTCGAAGAGAGGACGGGAGAGAGAAAGTGCGCGTGAACAGCGGTATCCGGGTAAAATACAGTGCAGCCAATTATTTTAATGACACCGGATTCAGGCTTCGCCGTTGGGAACAAAAGCACGGCGAGTCGGTCGAGAGAGGTTGGCGAACAGGGAACGCGGAGCAACTGCCAAAAGCTTGTGGAGACCGATCAGTTATGAGCGTCGATAGCAGCGGGTCAGGCATATTTGATATATCTCGCTTGGGGCCTTGTCGAGAGAGGAGAGAAGAGGAGGTGTTTATAGCGCCGGACGAGGACGGTACTCTATTGTACGAACGTATATGCGAGATACCAACCCTCTCCATATCCGGCTTTCCCCTCCACTCGCCTCTCCTCTCGGAAGCTCCATTAACGCTGACCGGCGAGAAGCTTCGCAGCGACGCTTCGTATATAACGAACAGACCGCGCGGTCCTTGCGGTACAATAGTACTATCGTTCAAGACTTAAACCTCTAAGCTCTCGAACAGGTAGAAACCCTTGAGTTGCCTGGGAGGATGCTGGCTCACAGTCGATCTGCGACAGTGATTGTTCAAATATTTCTTGCGCCATGTTTCGAAGAAGGCAGATTCGCTTCTAAAATCAGAATCTTCATCAAAGCCTCAATGATATTTCAATTAAGTGTTCGTTCGAACTTCGGTAATATTTTGAGTCTCTAGTGGAAACGGCGCATGTCCAATAGTCATTGGGCTAAATCGGTCGCATCGTCTTTTGTGAAAAGCTTTATAATTTACAAAGCCTATGAACGGCAGACAAAGCAAAAAATGACTAGCTATTCCGAGCGAAGTACAAATACAGTAAAACGCTCGGACGAAAAAATACGGCTACTGACGTTGCGACAAAATGCAAAATTGTAAAAGCAAACCGGAATACTGCGATGAGTTGCTCATGCGCGATGCTTCATTAAAAAAAAAAGAGCGCAACTACCTTTTTTATTTTATAAAGAACTGCATCGCGGAACGAACAGTGCCATTAAATTGCTCTCGGTATTATTGCATCACGGTATAGTTTTCTCGTATCGCGGCAATTGCAGTCGCCGCGCGCTATGCCAGATGCAGAAAATAAATTTTCCGCGTGAAATCCGTCTGCGTCGCGTGTAAAATGGGTTAAACGTGCACTTTAACATGCAATTTGTTGCGGATCCCTCGAATTTCCGCGCCGCACAACGGGGCGCGGTACTATTTTTCCGCTGCGCCCGCGATACGCCGGCTAAAAGTATCCATACGCCGGTGTATAACATTGACTCGCTTTCACATGTTTTTTTTTATCTCCCTCGCCATGTTAACGACTATCCTGCATTCCGAAATTCACAGATGTATATAACGTTGTTGTAATTCGAGGATTAGAGTTATGGAGATTCTGTAATACCAGCGGAGCGCGCACAACGTGTACCGCGTGTGTGAACTCGTCGTTTCAACTCCTGCCTAGATTAATGCACATCCTGGTATTATTATCTCGTTTCGTTATTTCTCGAGTGCTTTTTTTCGCTGTTAATCGCAGGATTTTTGTGCGATCTGCTATCGCGTGGCGCAGTTTCGCTTCTTTCATCTCTGCGCGTATCCAGCTTGCGGAATCAACTTTAACTTTCGCGATAGAATTCTCAGCAACGTATATTAAAAATACATAGATTTAAACATTTTTTCATACTAACATAATAATCATGCTTTAAAATTCTTTCAAATTTATAAGTTTCATTCAATAATCAATATGATATATCTCACTCAAATATACAGATTTTCACTGCACTGCATTTCCAGGCGACATTTAAAAAATGTTTACCATGAATGTTTTTGCGTATAAAAAATCCAATCGAAAACATTCGTTAAAGGCGATTTTCGAATTCTTCGGCGCACGGTGGAATGTAGCGGTCGAGTAGGTCGGTGATTCGTCCGACGAGCCGGTAACGAATATAACGCATCGAGGCGTCGATGGTGCTTCCGGTGTATTTTCGGAATGGTACGTTGGTACAAGAGGCAGGCTAATTTTAATAACGGGGTATTCAAAAGCGAATCATTATCGAATTTGCGAAGATTCCGTACTCGAGTACGAGCACGCGCGGATGAGTTTCGCGAGGGGTTGAAAGAGGAGACCCCGCGCCGTTGAAAGCGCCCTCCGTCAAGAGGATGAGTTTCGCGAGGAGAAATTGTGAGAGACAGAGCGATCTAGGATTAGTGCCTCGAGGTACGGTAAGATGAGCGGAGTGCCTCCTCGCATCAACGCACCCTCTCATCATCCTGACGACAGCAGAATAGACGCTCGTATTTATATACATCCACATATATATATATATATACATATATGTTACTATATTGCACGACAGCACAGTATTCTCTTTCCCGCTTCACCTGCTGTTCCCTGTTACGAGTCGACCATTGTTTCACCTGCTCCACCTCGTCAGCTCTCAACAACTCGTTTATCCTCAGTGTCTCGCGCTCCTTCGCGTCTCTACGGCGTATTCGTAGACGATTAGAAACCGGACGAGTCGCATTCGGCGCGATTTACTCGAAATGGTGAGGCAATAGTAAATTGCAAAGGTGGCACAGATGGATAGATAGACGAATGGAGGCAGAGAGGATTGAAGAGAGATTCCGGTGTTTCGGTACTGTCGCGACAATAGCGTCGTTAACACTGCGAGGAAAATCCGCGAGCGTCGGGCCGCGACACGGAGAGCACGTTGCGAAGTAGATTATGTATATACAAGCCCTGTACAAAAGGGTTTCTTAATGAACAAAAAGCAAAAAACGAATTCAGTCGAGAGATCGTAAGGTTTGCCGGGATGAGAGGTCAAAGGGGCGAAAAGAATCAGGGCGGTAGTTGAAAGAGAGGGACAGAGGGAGAGAGAGACATAGTATAAGAATAGCGGTGTAGAACGAATTACAAGGGTGAAAAAGAAAGGGAGAGAAAAGCCGCAACGAGGTTGGGAAAGCTTTACCAGGATACCACTTATGCATACCACTCGCGGAAAGAGTCTCTCGCGATACTTTCCGCGAATGGCTCGTAGAAGGAGGAGAAGATGAAGAAAGAAGAAAAAAAACGAGAAGAAACATTTAGGACGAAAGGGAAATTGCTGGTCCTTCGGGAAATCCGATTGCCTGACCTAGTCGGTATATGTAAGCTCACTCAGCTTTCCGCTTCTCGGCGCTACGCCCGGAATGAAACTCGTCGAATCGATGGAAGAACTACCTACGTAACCATTAGGACGAAGTTGACTTCTTTTTTTTCGTCTCCCTCAATGCTACCCGCTGATAAAGGCTTCGAGAGCTTTCGGTTAAGCCAGTCGATTATAGAGAAATTCTGTACAATCGAACAATACGTTTTAACGCGACTATCGTGATTATTTATAGGATTCGGAATTTATTAAAATTGATGGAAAAGAAATGTGTTTTAATCAATTAAGTTGTTCTACCACTTAGAACGAGTGTCGAAGGGAAAAACTCGATATTTTAATTTAAAAAAAAACGCTGTTTCCGAAATTTTCCTCGAAGTTTTGGTTTCGACATTCGGCCAAAAATGTTGATCTCGAAAAATGACTCTGAAAAGATTTGTTGCATCTTAGATCGATATAAAATCAACACCCCAAATTTTCAAAGAAGCGGCAATGATTTTTATTTAACAGTTTAAAATTTGTTGCCCGCGAAACGCCACATACTTTTTTGAGAATTGATTTTGTTAAGAAACAAAATTTTGCTGTAGGGAAAGAACGATGTGCAAATTCAATCCGCAGCATTTTTTCAATACATTCACTAGCTACTGGATCTATTGGTAACCGTCTGTGATATCTTCTTAATTTCTTCTTCTTACGAAGACCAGAATTCCGTTCATTCTTCGCTATTATTATGTTCTTCACCCCGTCTTTCTCGCTTTTGCTTCGTCGACCTTGGCCAATTCGTCGTTGGGGTGGCTCTTTGCTATCTCGACCTTCCCCATCGTTTCGTTCTCGAGGCTCCGACGATGTTTTGCTCCTCTTATCGTCGAGACTCGGGCGATAGAGAAAGTGAAAGAAGTTGGCGAGCGTTGAGCTGCCGCTCGGTGAAACGACAGAGGCCAATTAATCGAACCAGCCGGGAGGAAATCTCATAAGCGGACGGTACCGCCCATTCTCTCTCGTCCACTAGTGGCGACGACGTTGACTATTTTGTCTCACTCTTCCCTCAACTTTCCCTCCGTCATTCTCTCGCTTTGTCTCATCCCGCTCACTTCTTCAACCGAGTCGAACGAGGAAGTGCTCGACCAACTCCTCTCGTCTCGCAGAATCGTCGCAAAAAGCTAATGCTCGCTTCCCCGGCTCTCTTTACTGGTCTCACTCGCTCAATCCCGAAACTTTTCACGCCCGGGCACTGAATCAAGAAAACAAAAAAAAACCAGCTATACTCTATCCTATCGGTCGGGCTCATCCAAACATTCCATTAGTTGATGTAATTTGGTAGAGCTATTTTTTTTTTAACATTCATCGCGCGAAAGGAAGAGTCACGATTGCTTTACGAGAAGAAACAAAAAAAAACCACGCGGAGCGATTAATGTTTTTCTGGACTTAGAGTCGTTACTTCTCGATTAAAGAAAAATTCTCGTGGTGAGCATAAAAAAAATGTGTTAATATCGTCGGTTTTATAATTTTACGATAAAAGCGACGAGTCATTGAGCAGTTAGCGAGAACGGGCTTTTAGCTTCGAATTCGTTTTTATACGAAGTGCAAAAATATCAACAAATTGTGAAAAGATTCCTCAGAAGAGACCCTTGGAAACGACCGTATAAAGGGACGGCATTATTTTCCAAGATTTAACGGAGGATGCGACATTAATTCGAGGGTTATCGCCACTTGGATCGTCGTATCTCATTGTATCGGAGTAATGCTCCTTCCAGAAGGCTCTGAGGCGGGCTTCGCAGTAGTTCTGCATCGGATAATCCGAAGCTGGATTCAATGTGCGCGGAAAACTCGGCGAAAACGCCATCAAGCGTTTAACGGCGCACCGGGTGCTCAGTGAGTTTTAAGATCGACGCATGGTCTCGAATATATTCTATGGGACAACGAAACTACTTCGCTCGTTTGCAATATTGTCGAATAGATGCAAGAAAAAAAATGGAATTTTCTTCGAAATGTTATCGAAAATGTGGGAAAAAACTCGATGAATTATTTCATTTCGTCGGAAATATATTCGATAGAACATATTTATAGCTATATACTTTTTTTGCATGTCCCATGGAATAAGATTCGATTCCCGGACGAAAAATCCGCAAAATTGCTTTTGTGCAAAGTACTGCCATTGCTAAGTTTGAGCTGCAAAACCAGTGCGTATTAGTCTCGGCGATTTACCAGCAAAGGAAACTCGTTGAATGTCACGGTTTATGGACGGGATCGATGCCGTTGAGAAAAAAAAACTTAAAATTTGTCCTGATACCCTTCTGAAAAATGAAAAGGAAAGTTCGGGTGATAGGATCGCCGGATGCCGTCGACGCGGAATCATGTCATGTTTGCTTATATCCTTGTCGAGCTCTGCAGGGACTAGAGATCGGCAGATTCTAGCACCGCCACCCACCCCCGTCCTTGGAGAGGATATGTGCTTACACATATATATATATATATATATGTTCTAGAAGGATCCGAGATGTCTTCTCATTTTCTCTGTACCACTTTCCTCGCACCGTTGGTAGCTCGTACCGGATTTCAGTGCGAATTCACCAATCAATCCCAACGTCCTGTATGTGCCCTTTTCTTTTTATCCTCTGTATATACGACGGCGGAACCTTCAATCAAACTCCCGGGCTTATAGTCAGTAATATAGAAGTTAAAGGCGCAATCCGAAAGGTCAAAGTTTACGATCATCTCGAGTTTCACATAAAAAGAAATATGTCCAAACTCGAAAGATTGCCAAGTCGATGTTCGTTGTTTCGATTTTTTTCGTCTCTGCAACATCTTTCGAAAACTCTTGAAACACGTCTCGAGAGGCAAATCTGAAAAATAAGGCATTCATTCGAGAAATAAAATGGATGGGAAAAAAAGACCTTGCTTTCAAAAAACAATTTGCGATGTCTTCAAACCAGTCTCGGCGGGAACATCGATAAATTTTTATTTCATCGCCCCGAGACAAGTAGAGTAATAAATAAGAGCGTAAAGTAGAATCGGGAAGATTATTTTATACGAATGTCACAGCGCGAAAAATTCCTTTGGGAGCGTTAAACTTTCTTATCGACTGCGGATTGGGATGAGTCTTGTTCTCTCGTAAACGATCGAGGCCCTTATCGTTTTGGGCTTATGGCTATTTTACGCTTGTATCGTCGTAACGATCGCTTCGCGTGTCTCGCGAGCGATGTGATTTTTTTGCTGCTATGTACGTTTCGAATATATTCTATTTACACGACTATATATTTATGCAAATCCGAAAAGTTTAATTATCCGCGACGAGAGCGACTTGCATTACGTTTTGTCTCTCGTTAGGAACTTTTCTTGGATCATTTGCAACTTCGCGTTCGAGCCTCACTCGAGATATCGAAAAATCGTATCGCAACCCAATGTGGTTCCCTTGATTGCGAATTCTCTTCGGTATTTTTAATAGCAAAAATATCTGTGGTACGAAAGCATCGAGATTGCCACTGTCCGAGAGTTGTTCCACATTCATCCCGCAGGGCAAAGCGCCTCTCCCAATCTATCGGTCACTGCGCATCAAGCACGTACCCTCTCTTCATGTATTTTTACATACACATATATATACTTTTTTCTTCCGAATATACATTTCCCAAGAGTCGTCAAAAAATATGCTATCTCGATCGGCGTATTACCAACGAGGGAAATTCGATCTATTGGAAAACTACTCGTTTTTTACTCTCACGCGAAAGACTATGTTCGTTTTTCTCGAATTACTTGCAGATTTATCCCACCATTCACCCTTCTGATACAGGCATAAAACTTTTTCATGCTACCTCCCAGAGGAAGCATTTGTTCTATTATTTAAATCCAGCGAGTTTGGAAAGCAACAACAGAGGGTTGAATGAATGAGAGGGAGCCGCGACAGCGGAATCCACTTCAATTTTTATAGCAATTTAATGATTCAAGTACCCCAAAAATCGGAACCATGTACCATTTTTTTGGGCTACAATTTAGAGCAATCATTTATAAAACATATTGCTATATCCTATAAAAAAATGTATCATACGGATATGTTTTAGAAATTATTTCTGAAAACTTGTGTTACCATACATAGAAAAAATAATACGAATAATACTTTAATTGTATAAAAATTATATACACAAAATTGTCTAATATAATCCGCATTTTATATTTTTCTATAATATTTCGAATATATTTTTTGCGTTTCCTCTTTGTTTCCTATGTGGTATGTGTTCACGTCACTGAAACACAATCGTTAACGTAAATTCTGTAGTTGGCTCTCGTAGCCTCGGAATTCCGAGCACGACTGGCGTTAATGTTCTGCCACACCGCCTCGGATCATTAATAAAGGTTACATACGAGCTTTTGGCTTTTTTCTTAATTGTTCTGCTTCGTTGTACCTGAATTCGGCTACGATTTCTTTCGATATAAATATTTCATCCCCTATCGGATAATTTCAATTTTCACCATAACGGGAAAAAGATACACATTTTTTTGTTTTTCATCGGATGACCCAATTTTTTTTTGGAACTGCTTTGTTTTTTGTCTCTACAAATTTTATTTATTCGATATATTTTTACTTTTCGACTGAGATTTCTTTTCGGACGATTATTTTCTCCATTATGGTCTCGTTTTTCGCGTTTGCTCTTTTTTCCATGAGATTTTCGTTTACTTATGGTTGATGTGGTGTTCTATTTGTTTTACTATTCCATCATTGAAGATTAACGGCACTCGGGCATATTGTATTCCTCCATTGTACCTCCCCGTCAGGTTGGAACATCCCTACTTCATTACCCAACAGATATAGTACCGCGTAGATGAAACTTTTTTTTACGCGATACATGAATTTTAGTGTCGTTTTGCAAACGCATTTGGCAAATGCGCACGACAACGAAAATATAAAAAAAATCACCTGACTGAAATGAAATGCAAACACTCCAGATTCTTGTCCTAACAAGGTTGCTTGAAATAGAAAAATAAAGCTCTCCGAAAACGTTCATTTTATTTGCGAGAATGGAAATCTCTGTTTCGCTCGAACGAACGAATGCTCAACCGCGCTTTGTTCATTGCGGTAAATCTCGCAGATTTACCCGAAGCATTCGCTCGTCGAGAAACTAGCGACGGGCAACTTTCGGCAAAAGTAGAAGGCAAAAATTCATTTGTCTTTAGTTTCCCGACTCCCAACGTCTTTGGGAGGGGCGGGGCGTAAAATGTCGAGCCGAGGGTATTAAATAGCGTTACAAAGCAAAGCGAGTTGCTCGGAGGAACTCGTTAGCGGGAGTAAATTCGGTCCGACTCTCCGTCACGTTTACGAATTCGAAACAGGCGAGGTCTTAATTAGTCTCGCGATCGAGCATTTCACGCGCGGATCTCTTGACGTCGCGGAGGGGCTTTCGTATCCTATATATACGTATATATCGATCTCCATCCTCTCGTCTCGACTCGACAAGTTATCCTCGCGCGAGTCACACGTTCAACTCAACTCGGGTCTCGCGGATTCAACCTACCACCCTCAAAGCTGCGTCTGGCAACGCAAACTTTACTCACGGGGGCAAATACGCGGTTTTGGCTGCGGCTTTGCATTCGCGCTCACCCGCACGAATGAGCGTCGATCCTCGAGCTTCTCCGTCTGGCGCCTTTGCTCGGCAATACTCACCTTTTCCAATTAACCTGGACACCATTAATTGCACGGAATGTATGTGTCGGTGAAATTCACTTGCGCCTAATACCCGGATTCCCCTCTCTGCCTCGATGAGCAAAACGCGCATTTGTTTCGACTTGAGATTCGTCACTTCGAACTTTCGCTTCAGACTCGTGTGAGATTTCTTCGCGTGGAAATTTCGGGAAAACAAAAATCATCAAAATTTATTTGTTGATAGACAAGTAAAAAAGAAAAATCCGAGTGTGGAATGAAATTCCTACGCATCGCTTAATTTCGACGGTCTTGCACTTAAAAAACGTTCCGTTCTCTTCCTCCTCCATTGCTGTGAGATCGAATAAGTAATAATTATCATATTATTGTTGCAACTATAGTTCATTATAAAGTTCCCGGGAAGGCCGCAGAGTATATTGAAGATATAAGTTTTCAGAGCATGCACGATTAAAATTAATTCGTAAATGTAAGTAATTTCGCTAATAAAGCGAAAGTAAGGAAAATAAATCATCTTAGCCAAGCGAACGTAATTACTCGATCAAAAATCCAATAAAATTGCCGTAATAAATTGCCGCTCTTGTATCAACTCACCCTACGGTGAACTCGGTAATTCAGCGTTCGTATCAAGAATGCATAAAAAAAAACAAATCGCAATTTTATTGCCATGTACTGAGATCAGGTTTTAATTTAATTAGTTCCGCATTTTCAAAAGGCATCTTTATATAAAATCCATTGTGAATGTATTGATTCGAATTCGAAGGGTATGAAAAGAGATGTCAACGAAAAACAGGTCGAAATAGGTCACTGCTAAAAAAAAGAAGATTACATTTTTTTTTTATTGTTTGGAACAACGTTAATGAATATGTATTAAGGAACGTTGGACACATGAACTCAACGAGCATTCCGTAGGAGTAAAGAAAAATACGTAATATCGAAATCGACCGATCTTTTCGGGGGATAAGCCAGAGATAGAGACGAGATTGGCTCCGTAGTTCTGAATGCTCGCCGAGTCCGCGTAGAATCTTGTCAATCGTATCAGTTTCCACGTCGAGGATCTAACGGGGCGGGGAATGAGAGAGAAAAGAAAAAAACGAATTTCGAGGGTGCTGAGGAAATTCGGATATATCGTTCGGGAGTTACGTCGATGAGGGACCGTGACCCTCGAAAAGTATACGTGACGTCGTAACCTTTCGTTCCCAGTGTATTTTTTTCTTCTCTGTATCCACGGGAAGCTTCGCCTTCGATAGATCGAACTTGTGTACTCGCATCCTCGCAAAGAGAGAGGGGGAAAGCCAATTCGTCGAGTCTAGACGTGGGTTCTCGGCTTTCAAAAATTCACGAAATTTCGTGCGGACTTTCGATTCCACGGTGTTTTCCACTCGCTACCGAATCATTTGAATAATCGACGAGGGGACAACTCAATCGTAAGTTGCAGCCGGTACGGAGACCAATTTGATACGTTCGCGAAACGTCGAGAAGAAGAGAGTAACATTCGCGGCTGCTTTTGCGCTGTGTACGGAGAGCTTCTCGGAGTGCATGTGAAGCAAGCGAGATTCTTGAGACTTCGCTTCGGGAAGCAACATCGAAAAATATGTGAGAACCGAGATGGGGATAACGTCGGATAAGGGGCATAAAATGCAAGACAACAGGAGGTTTGTTTATATGTGTATTATCTATAACGCGGGAACGCCCTATCCTTGCCTTTCCTGTGTACGCCATCGCACGGCCATCCATTCGGCGTTTTATACTCTCGGCTCGTAAACTATATTGATATTTGTAGCGTGAAAGGGTTAAAGCCGGCTCAAACGAAAGAAAACACATAGTTTCGCGTTGAGCTTTGACCTTTCATTTCCGTTGCGAGAGATTTCGAATTATGTTACGGATCGGTACGAGCGAATCGGATCAATTCGTTTGTCAAAGAAAGTTCGATATTTGGGAAACTGCGGTGTTTACACAATTTCGAAATAAACAGTTGAAATTCTATCGTAGAACACGGGAAGAACAGGGAGAGAGAGAGTTATCCGCATCGGTTGGTTCTCGTTAATGCGAATGGATTAATTGTTCAGGTGCAATATCGGTGTTTGTGCGCTCATTGTCGACAATGGGAAATGACACGAGTTGAACCCCGGGCGACACGTCGCACCATTACGCATTCAGGTATTCAGAACGTGCAATCCAACAGAGTGCGCGCATTACGCCGCTTGTGCGTTTCAACCGTCGCAACAGTTGAATTCTCAACGTTGAATGAAAAAAATATGTCTGCTTTTCAGGACTCGTCCAAACGGTCCGGAATGGTGGAATTTCGTCAAAGTTTAAATTAAGAAATGATAGTCGCTGTTAATGACCTTCATGGTTTTTTTAATTGACTACTTTTGGTGATCATATTTTTTTTACTTCTACTACGAAATATGTAAAGCGGAACCTAAAGAAAAGCCGAATGGCTTAATAATAATTTCTCTCGAATGAAATCAAATATAAATTTCCTAGAGTTTTTTTTCATTTATCTAAAAAATGATCTAAAAAAAATTATGTCATCGAGTAGCGGAAAATAATAATCTCCGCGAATTCGCGCGAACGAAACATGTTCGACGTGACAATAATATTTTCCATCGGTTTCTCGAGTAACGAATCACTTACATCTCTGTATAATACGAGCGTCGGGGTATGGAGGCAACGAGAGCGCGAAAGGATCTTCCGCCCGAGAAAGCTCGTACAGCTTTACGGCTGTTTCACAGATTTAGCAGTTCGCGCGCGAGCAGTTCGCCTCGAGGCTCGAAACGGTGAAAGCGTCTACTTAATTTACGATCCAACCTAGCAAGGCACCGAGAAAAGCGTGAACGCCCGCTACGAACTCGTCCACCCCGTCAGTTCGCTCGGTCCTTCTCTTCGTATATAGCATTGTCGTTTCGCCTATCGTTATACGGAACCGTAACGATCGCTATACCTATCTCCTTTAAGAAGAAGATACTTCGGTTACGCTGCCCTGTAACCCTATTGCCGCCTTCTGTATACCGCTATTGCTATCGCTTCGGCTACTAAGCAAACGTGTTTCCTCGTCTACATCGCCGAATGGCCTTTGCACGCGCGCCACCTTATTTTTCCCGGCCACGAATTTATGTTATCTTATTCCCGTTTAGGCCACGCTAGTTCCAACCTCGGTGCCACGTAGCGAAAATCTTCGACAACTCCAGAATGGCTCGTTCTTTCCGAGCAACTTCAAAGTGTTGAATTTATCATGATTTTTTTTTCCCTCGAGAAAATTTTACGATCGAAACAATGTCTCTATCGTCTATAAATAGCTCGACGATACTTCGAATGATTTCAATCGCCAAACAGCTGCAGATTAATTTCGTAGCAATTTATTCGTTGCGGGATTCAAAAGAAATCCTTTTCACAGCGCGAAACGGTTGCGGTTAGTTTCCGCGTGTCGGTTACCATCGGCGTTAATCGATCGCGTCATTGTGCGCGGTATAGATCGACAATGGGGTAACATGCCTGAAAACACACGATTTCGCGGGGGGCGAAATTTGAGGTCGCGTGAAACTATCAATTCGTTATAAACACGCTCGGGAACGTAACGTAACGAGAGACTGCGGCATGAACACGCGAGGGTAACCGTACGTGAAGCGTGATTTAAGCGGGAGCGAGTAGAAAATGAATTTCGCGCGAGAGGTAGATGGTCCGATGCTTTCCAGCCGTTTCCCCTTTTCATCTCACTTCGTTTTTCCTTTCTTTTTTTCTTTCCGCGTTCCTTCCTCGCACGTTTCCTTTTTTCGCGCAAACTACGTGAGTGGATTACCTTGTTAGAATGCAGCACATACACAACAGGGCACCTGTACATGCGGCGGGTTAAATGCGCTCTATTTCGATATTAGCTTCACTCGATCTTCGAGAAATCGTATTTCCGTACTATACACACCCTATCCAATTTGTCGAATTGACCACCGGCCATTGGTCGGCGGGGCACACAAAGTTCCCGACCGCCGAGCAAATCCCGATCGCCGCGTAATACAAGGATGAATATACATTTACAGTCGAATATATAGATATAGGGATCCTATGGGTATATAGTATTGCGGACTATATTCATGTATTTATATGCATACTATAACGAACGGCTGTCGACCGCAAAGGTATTGTATAATATTTGACGTTCGATATGTATTCAACAATCAACCTCCCGTAGCTTCGGTGTAGCGTTACGTAAATTTACATCGTGTCAGCATTGACATATTGGAAATTCGTCACAGTGAGAATTCATTGTTTCCACGATGAACGCTAACCGATGTACGAGTAAGATTCTATGAATAACTGAACGGGGGGAATAAGGTTAATTAATTTCTTAATGATTCACTTCAGCAGATTAATCAATAGAGATTTTTATCCATTTTTATCGAGGAAGAAAAACGGAATGCTAGATCTAATTTTCATTAAGTCCATAATGCTATGAAAAAGCAAATGTAAAGAGGCAAAAGTGAGATTTGGTGAGAATTTCAAAGACTTCCGGATCGGATAAAAATCGGAAAAAATATCGACCACACAGAAAGTACTGAAAATCCGTGCTCATATAATTTTCCCGAGAGCGTCAAAGCCGACACCGGCGACGATAGAATATTCGTGCTGAAATCAACACTTTATGTAGAACGGAAAAAAAATTACTTTGCTGAGCTGGGATGCCAATTCGGTCGAGACGCTTTTTCCAGCGCGAAAATGGTTCCCCGAATTGTTAAAAACAAAAGATAATTCAACGGAGAAAATCGACGATTATAAAAGAAAAACTCCGCGAGCGCGGACGAGTACGCTTTAATTAACGTCCGGCAACAAATTTGCCGTGAAAATATTGTACGAGCATTGTCTCCGGCGTTGTCTGATCAGTGGTGCCGTCACCACTTGCACGATAGGATATTTGGTTCACGTTAGGTCCCAATGCGCGATGCGGTTGAGCGTACCGCAGCTATCCGTTATCACTGCCCAGAGGCGACGTTCCACTCATCATTCCCGATGCTGTCCGGGAGTGTTCCCCAGGCCGGAGTTTGCCTCATTGCAGAATCCGCTGCTCCGATAAACCGCAGCCGCAGTTAATTCGATCTACCCATCGGATTCGCATCGTCGTTGACTTTGTATCACGCATCAGCCAAATATTTGTCACCTCACTTGTAAATATACGTATACGTATGTCCGTATATTATTAATATATTCGATAATACAAGAGAGAAATGGGTTTGTGAATGTAACAATGAAATACACAAACGCATCGACGAGACAGATATAAATCCTGGAATGCGAGGGAAATTTCGTACTCCGCCGATTCGTACGCAGGATCGTCGGTCGAGGCCGTGCCGGTTCAGACGTTTTCATTAATATATCGCACGGGGACAACGTGGTCGAACTCTCCGCTCGTATTTTACGATGAAAAGCGTTGAATCCTGGG
Organism: Ischnus inquisitorius; assembly: GCA_963924025.1. NCBI lineage: Eukaryota > Metazoa > Arthropoda > Insecta > Hymenoptera > Ichneumonidae > Ischnus > Ischnus inquisitorius. The sequence goes on from OZ001250.1 coordinate 13,084,517, forward strand.
GGTAAAACTCAACGTTCGGGTTTTACCCGTGCCGTCGGGGCCGCCGCATTAGTTCTGCTCTCGGACAATGAGTACGTAATCCGATTGAATTTCAGGGACGCAACGAGGACGTGCGAGCGGCGAAGTTGGGTCGGCTTGACGCAGGAAGGTAATGAAAAGGGTGAGGGGGTTCATTCCGGCTCAGTGTACTACAATGTGTACAGGGAATAACAACAAGCCCTGGCCATCGGTGGGGTATACAAATTCTCTACCGTAAAATTCGAAACTGATTACAGATGTTAGCTTAATTGTCAAAATACTCTTTGGCAGTCGAGCGGTACGCGCCGGACGGCATCGGTGTAGTTTCCGGTGTGGCGCATTGGCGTATACGAATGCGCGCATCAACGTTAACACATGTAAATGAGCTGGTACCGACACTACGAGATCATTCGTGTGCGCGCCGGTGTGTACGACTATTATTATGTATACATGCGCGGTTTACTGTCACCGTAGGGCCGATAATGAGCGAAATCGACCACTGGACTATCGTCATGCAACGCGCGAGGCTTTTCTCTCGTTCCGCGCGTAACGATCGTAATATACGATTTTAAAGCATGATTGCGCAATGAACGACACGGCTTCCCATGGAATATCCTTCGCGACGATTCTTCGACGTCGATATTAATTTGTCGGTGGAACAAAGCGCGAACAGGAATGCGCCGCATTCGCGTCTGCGATACGATGCGAATATTGTCGTTTGCATTTGTCGAAGTTATCCGACTCATTATCGCGAGATTTTGCATGAAGTATTCGAAGCCGATCATAAGCACCGCACGGTAATTCAATTTCATGATGTTATGTGTCGAATTGATGTGGAGTGGCGTGAAAGACCATTCGAGCGATATCGATTAGTTTCCGCTTTTAAAATCTACATCGCGATAGGTTTGTCGCGCCGGATACTCTTTCATTTTCAACACGTTGACATACGATAGAACAATAATTGCAACGAGGTAGGAAATGCTTCGATTAATATTCGCTCGACAATATTTCCGATAATACAATAATGGCAATAATAATAATAATGGCGACAAAATTTCTATATTGAATATTTCTATCTGCTTGAACAATTTCGATCGATATGTTGTTTACATTTTTTTTTAATGGCCCTTGTTTATATTGCAATAATTTTCGGATTTTTCCATAGCATTTCATCTTTTTGTCGATACCATATCATTGTATGCTGGATCTTCAAATAATCGAAATGTATGTAAGGGATCGTGGGTGTTGATTGGCCTATTTTTTGTATGCAGATCAAAGAATCTTACAGGTCTTTTTCTTCTTTTCAAACATCACTTTAATTGCGGATGCGTTGAAAATCCGCGTCCGTCCACAACGCGTCGTATTCCTGTGATTGAAGCTTTGCGAAGACCGGGTGTCGAGAAAAACAAAAAATTAATGGATTCCCTAGTGTTTGCGTTGTGAAGCCCATGGTCTTTGATGCTTCCGATGGCCCATACAGAGAATATACTATAGGGACGATCCGGAGAGGCTCACCGGTGGTGTGTTTGGAATGCTTTTAATTCGAGGACACTCGACACGAGCCACGAGCAGAGCTTCTGTCTAGAGCACATAGAAAATTGAACTGGGGGCAGCCGATGATCGGACGCCGAGAGGGACGTTCCCCGTCGTACTTTGTGCACCGGAACGCGTTTACCTCGTCGCCGGTCCGCTGAGTCGAGTGTGTCGATCGAAGATAGATGGTTCTTCTCTCCGGGGGATGCTGCATATCGATACGTTCGTTTGCGTCTGTGTGTGTGTATTAGGAGTGTGTACGCGCGCGTTCGGGGGACGATCCCATCGAGGGCCACTGCGCCTTCATGGCCCGGACGTGATCTTAAGTGATGAAAACGAATGACCCGAAGAGCGAAGGACCAACATCGCTGCTCTTTCTTGCTTTCGATTTTTCTCGTCATTCTCGCGACTTGCCACTCTTTTATTTATTTATTTCGTAATTCTTCGCGCCTGCTTCTCGATGCCCAGAAAAACTGTTTTCACACCGATAATTTTCCCATTAGCGCCAAAAAAACTCCGGTGTTTATTTTAAAAAAAAATGCATAATAAATCATCTTTCAAGAGTTTTCACGGGGCCACATTTAATTCGAACGGAAAACGCGACGTCTTCGAACACGCGAATCAAAAGATAAACGTCGCGCGGATGTGTTCATTTCATCGTCGTAGTTTCGAATCGCACACTCTCGTTTTATCGGATTTGTGCTTTGCCTAGATCTCAAAATTTCGAATTCACACACGTGTTCGTTGCCCTCGAATCTCTCGGCATGCACTTTCGTTCGTTCTCGTCGTGTCGGGACGTTCTCTTCCTCGACTTCTCTTTGAGTTCAACACGCGGATAACTCTGTCGACCGAGTGCCGAGGCATCTTTCGACATTTCCATTCGTCCTGACACTCCAACTTCGCTCACGTTCTCTCTCATGCTAAACACACATACTCAGACTCTGCACATCCGCATTGGGAAAGTCATGCATAAATGTGGATCGGGGATACACGTGTGTTGGGAAAAGAGGATGAAGGGTAGGGCCATAGTTTGTCGCGAAACGCGCAATCGAAGTGAGAGCTCCGAAAGCGTTGAAAATATTTATTCAAGAAATTTTCCTCGCTACCGGTATGTATAAGACGGAAGCGAAATTTTCCTTCTTGTTGCCGCGCGAGATTCTCGGGCTTCAGATCTTTCTCTATCTCACGTCGCATTCTGGCGCTCTCATCTCGCGTACCTTTGGCAAATTTCACACTTGTGTGTGTGTGTGTATGACACGAGTGCAGGTAAACCGAATGAACGTTGTGTTTGGAGGTCTGCAAAGGTTGCTTCTGGCTCCGACGGACGACAAATGCCGGAGGATAGTTGCAGGACAGCGAGCGAGAAAAGCGCAACTTTTCCTCACAATCGTTTTATACCACTATATACATACGGCATGTGCGTATATATGTGGATGAATGTATGTCCGGGGGTGTGTAAATGCACCCTCTATATATCGCTCGTTCTCTCTCGCTTCCACTTCGCACCAGAAACTGAGACTCGGGCCATAAACTTTATGACAAGGGATTTTACGCGACTGCCATAGCGGATTCCCCGCTATTCTCCGTCGTCCTTGCACGAGAGGATAACGCGCTAAAGCAGCGGTGAAACCCCCTCCCGCCACGCGATGGCTACTTCGCGTTTTTCACTGAAAAAACGTTACCGAGAAGAAGTACCGAGTCGCCGAAGAAATATATTTGTGTCGTATGGCTCTTTGCGTTTCGTTTTTTTGTGTGTTTCTGGATTCCGTTTTTTGGTTTACTTCGTAGTTTGAAACGTACCAAACGCTCGCTGAGAAAACCGACGCGTGCTCCGGATTTCTTTGGCGACTTCGCGGCAAAATTTTTCAACAATTTGATTTATTATGTCGAATTCAGGACAATTTTTGCTCGGGACTTATAAATTTGGCCTTTAGATTGTTTTATTTTCCTGCTATTCGTTGGCGGTTTTGAAGGGATACTTGTATGACGCGCCTTTTTGTACCATAGAATAACTGTTTGAAAAAAAAATTAGCATTATTTTTCTCATCGTGTAAGACGAATCTCGTTAGATTTGCGTGAGGAAATATATCACAAGCGACTTGTCATCTATTTCGAGCGACAATTTATTAAGCATACCGGAGGATAAAATATTAACGAGCTTGTCGCTTCAACCGAGAATCCCCCGTGGTCTTTGCAGGCGCATATTTTTCCGACGACATTCCTCCGTCAGCCGTGATTTATCTCATAATTAGGCCGAGCCTCCAGTCTCGTTTGTTTGTGCTTATTATTTCTCAGCTTCGTCAGTTTAAACGCCACGAGAGTGACACGAGCTTTTCATTTCTATTTTTCATAAATTTGGAATTATCTTTGCGAAATTGCAAAAAAATTACATGACTCCTTTTTTCTGTGTGATCTTTTTTTGTAGATTCTGTTTCCTCGGAAAAAAATCCGCGGACGAAAAATCACCGGAACAAAAAGCACACTTTAGTAACATTCGTATATCTTAGGCAATCGTTTTCCCAGGATGCATCGAATGTCGGAATCGAGTCATTGTTCTTACTTATTCGATGCGACGAAACTTCGAATATCGAAATCGAGCCATTGTTATTATATATTCGGTGCAACGAAACTTCGTTACAGATAATTATCGCCGTGCCGTGCAGCCATTCGTACTGTTTAACAGTTGGTCGAACGATAACGCGCCGTACACTCGATTATTATCGAAAGTTTGGGCAAATTCGTGAAGGCGCAACCGTTAAATGGTAAAGCAAAGCAAACCGATGTTGGGTGGAGGGTTATGCTTTCATAGAAGCACAAACCGCATATCGTTTATCTTGCGGAGTTGAATTTAGTTAGTAACCCAGGTGCAGGCAACCATCTTACGCGGCGAGAGTTTGGGAGTCAGTCAAGCCATTTCGGTGGAAGAGCGATGCCGGAGTCTTGAGGGTAGCAGTCATTACTTCCGTTCCACTGGGCAACCCGGTAACCCAGGGCAGCTTCGAAACGAGAGCCACGTCTTAGTACATATTCAATTTGCATACTAGCGCACTGGTACGTAGTACGAGCGCTGCCGGTTGTACGAAACGCCGATGCTTATGTCCTCATTCAACGCCACTGAGGCCACTAATTCAATTTCATTCAATCTAAGTGACTTCGACTCTTTGACGTATTAGCGGTTTTCACGATCGAGACCATTCGAATGGAAGATTTGACCTACCGGGGAAAAACACGGAAATAAAGAGTTGTACTATTCATTTTATGAACCGGTCGACGGAAAAAAATAACGTTTTTGCCTCTTCAAGAAGTTAGTGAACATTTGTTTTTTCTTCCACACTTTCATGTAAGTATCTTGAAAATGTTTCAAAACTTTGAAAAATTCTATTCAGAAAATCCGTTTCTATGCATGTGTGTGTGTACGCAAATCACTAACGTCCATAACTTCAGAACGGCATGAGATGTCAAGCTGAAATTTGTCACACATGTTGAGGGAGCAAATTGCACATGCTTGATTTAATTTTTGACAAAATCTTTTATTTTACACGATTCCATTGGACTAATAACAAGCTTACGTAGAAACTAGCAACCAAAGAAACTAACTAATCACACAACATAACTTCTGGAGGAAGCCAAGAATGATAAAAGTTATTTACTTCAAACAGAGCTGGGTGGGCTGCCATAAAAAAATGATCAGAAGCAAATGTGATTGGCGATATTTAAAAAAAATTATTATTACTAAATTTTGCCGACGATAACTTCATTTTATCGTTTGAACGTCGCAAAATGTTTGGGGTCGCGTTACACGCGGATGTGGAGATAAAAAAAAAAGTTTACCGGAAAAATGTCTTTGGTCGGACGGAGTTTTCTCCGTCGGAGCCAAAACCAGCTGTTAGATAAACTTTTAGTTCGCTAACTCGGGACTCCGGAACGGTAGGTGCAGGATAAATTGCATTAAATCGTATATGAGCGCAGGTGGGTGGCAGAGTAACGCTCGCAAAAGCATCACTCGCATTATTTTGAAAGCCCGTGTGCATTTCGCCTTGGTGTGTTTGTGCGCGTGTTGAATATTACATTTATTCATACACGCACATGGAATACATTTTTTTTCCCCTCGTTTCGCTGCGCGATAGCTGTTCGAAAACGGGTTTTATAGCGCGAATACAAATGACCGTAAAAGCAAAATTCCGCAGTGCTAAATAGATAGAGAAGATTCGAGAGAGGGGGGTGGTGGGATAGATATGAGATTGCAGTACTGAAAGCCAGTCACTTCGTTATGAATAAGGCATGTTTAAATCTTTATAACAACATTTTTTATTAAAAACGCGCCTATAAATATGCGCTAACAAAAATGTGGCACATCGTAAAGAAACAATCTCGAATATCCAAATGGGAAAGAAAGTGATGGCTCGCTCCTCTTTTCGCTATTAAAACGTCGTAGTTGCAATGATTCTCCGATTGGATTTAAAAAATTACTAATTTTTCCTTTTACCGATGTTTTTATTTTCACGGGCTCACAATGTAACGCGGCCTAATTCCACTGAATAATTAGTAAAACTGAAAAGTTAAAAAGATACGAATATATCTTATTAACAAACATTCCGAACATTTATTTTGTTAATCAAAGTAATACTAATATCGTAAATATTCCTTGTAATATTAACGAGGGAGTATTCGAAAACGGTCATCGATGCAATTCGAAGAGGCAATCGAATGACGTTTCATTACCGATAATCGATACTTTATTTTTCAATCATAAAATGCATATCAAATGACAATTAAACTTTGCTAAAACTTTTTGTTCTACAAAAGTTCTTCGTACGAGCGAAAACACCATGCAGATAAAATGTCCAATAGACAAAATCGAAAGTTCGATGGAAGAACAAAAAATAACGGCGAACGCCATATATTTCGCGAGAGATAATAGCAAAAGTGCCGAATGTGTGTGCGGAAGCTCGTACTTTTTAAATAATACCAGTGACCCAGCATCGCTGTCGGATAAATGAAATTATTGTTATCCGCGGAACAAAAAGTCCACAAACGGATTAAATGATTGTTCGTGCTCTTTTCGATTGAAAAACGCTTTCTGGTCCACCGAATCGTTTCGGACGAATTGTATCATTCCAAATTATATCTCTATACTCGAACGTTTTTTTTCCGCCGTTCTTTCGTTCTCTCGACGGGCGATCTGTCCATTTTATAGAGAACGTTTCGCGAATAGTTTTTTTTTGTCGCAAAAAAATTTCCATCAGTCCCGTCATTGTGTGCGCATGCTGAATCGCGGCGGAGCGGGTTTCGCGGCATGATGTGTCTCTCGATAGTGGCACAACGTTCTCGCATATCGCGTGTTTCGATCGTTTCAAAATAGTATACGCGAAACGTTTCTCTCTCGTCCGTATATTCGTCGATTAGTTTACGAAAACAACACGGAGAAGACTCAAAATATTGTAACGCACCGGACAAACGCATGCAACGTTGTACGTGCATTTTTGGATTGTTAATAATCATTTTCGTGACCCATCGAAAAATCTCGAAGCTATTTAACCGTAACCCGCGAAAATCACAACATTCGAAATCGGTTTGCTGTTTCAACCCGAAAATAAATGTTTCACATGTATGCGTACATATACGAAACGTGCACTTTTCGAAATATATTCATACGAAGATCGCCGCGATCGTTGGCGATGCGTGCACGGCTTGGATAAATCGATTAATTGAACGGACGTTCGTCCTATTACCTCAATTATTCCACGCCGTATATCTATATGAATTTTCGCAGTCAAATTGAAATTCTAATTCGTTAGTTTGCCCCGTTGAGATATTCGACCGAATTTACGTTTAACACGCCGCAACGCCCCGTTCCATTATCGTCATGGACGATTGCGTAATTCATCATCCATCATTTGCAACGGCGATTCACGGCGCTTATCCTTCCAACGCAAAATTCTCATATCCAAGTTATTCCCGCTGTGAAACCGCGATACAGAGGCTTGCGGGTAATGAGCTGTATTCTGTACCCGCCGTTACTATATCGGAGTATGTAATTTTCGCTCTAGCTACGTAAAATTCAACCGTATGCTGCGGTATTACCAATATTCGTACACTCTACACGGGAATAATTCTCGAAATTGATCATGTATCTTGTCAGTTTGGTTATTTTCGATTACATTATTATTTAAAAAAAGATTTTTATCGGGAACAAACAGGTTCGATGATCAGTATTGGCGGAATGTATTTGTGAATTAGAAATGAACAGTGCAGACGATTTCGCCAAATATTGTACATGCATGATGCAATTGGAATAAATGGAATCGAAAAAACGCATTTTCGATTTTTCGATATTCCGAATTGTTCAAATAACACTACCATTAAAAAAATGACCGCAGGTATTCTTGACGACGAATAAGTTTCTCTAAAAATTTGTTCAATTTGACCGTTCAGATGTTGGGATCTGTACTCTACGCGAGAAACGAGCCTTAATAAAGTAATGACTCAATTATTTTATTGTTCGAATTTTGAGGACATATTGAGTCGCATTATAGTTGTGGTGTAGATTACTTTTTTCGTATTCATTGAAGCAGAAAAAAAAGAAATACGGAGACGATTATGTTTAACAACGATATGAAAAAAATAAATGATTTGCTGCATTCACTTTTTTTAATGGATTTTCTAACGGAATTCTTGTCGGAATTTGATCGTATCACTTTGTCCAATGTAAACGTGCTATGGCTTAATTCGTCCGCGTGTAAGGTTGTTCCATTGAGGTTTGTAATGCGCTCAGCGAGCTCGATTCGGGTTCACGGGATTTCGCGCCTTCCACCTCTGCGATGGGTTGTATCATTGTTCTCGCTCGTTCAATTTCTTGCTCGACCGAGCTCTTCCAGATTTTTCCAATTTGATTCCCTCGTACCATCCAGGATAATCGTTACGATGTCGGCGTGACTCGGCTATGTTCACCACCACATTGAAACGCGAAGGTTCAGGCGACCGTACAAAAACGTGTTGTGCCCGACCATCGCGAAAAGCCGAGGTTGTTTCACATAAAATAAAACTATATCGTCCGAGTGGTAATGAAACAAAATTTATTTGTCGCTCCTGCAACCGAGATAGCATAGCGGGAAGAGTACTCCGAGCTTCATAATTGTATTAAAAACTATTGAAATTATCGGCAATCTTGTACTTTCAATTTTCACCGGATCGACCCGAAGGCTTCCGTTTTTCATTTCGTCACCAGCGTCGATTTCATGCCATCGGGTAATTCGCTATGAAAATTCTTTTTGTGTTAAAAAGACGAATGAATCAAACTTTATGCTCGGTGGAGCTAATTTACCTGATTTGCAATTCCAATGTTCCGGATCGTTCGTCGTCGAAAAGTCCTTCGTGGCCTGCGTTAATGAGACACGAATTTTCAATAATTATCGTTAACGATCGTGTACGATTCGCGTGCATACGAATCCTCGTTTTCTCACGTGGAACTAAACTTTCCGTTCGAAACTTCGATCTTTCGTTTGAATGCGGAAACTTGGAAGTTTTCATCTCTCCGGGGAAACTTGGAGGAAAGGGATCTTTCGGATCTCCGGAGTATTTCGCGCGTGAATTTAACTTCAAATCCCGGCGGTGATTCTCTTCGCGACTTGAACGTCGAATATCTCGCGACTCTCGGGCAAGCAATTGCCAATATTTCCTAAAGCGGCACTGCTTTTGATGTCTGATTCATTTGGACCTTCGTACTCCACATAAATTCACATGTACATGCACTGCATAGCTGACTGCAATCGATTTATAAGTTTTGAAGACGTTCTTACCATTTTTCTACGTTAATCACATCCGTCAGAACAAGCTCGAGCCGCATTCATCAGTTTTCGTGGCAATTCGCGCTTTTGCTAATGATTCGTTGTCGGTTGTGGGTTAAAGTTTCCAAGCATTGTTATCCAAGTAAAATCCTTTTTTGCGGAATGAAGCGATCATGTAGCGTGTAAGATCTTTTGCCGGTTTTGCTATGCAAACGGCAATGTGCAAGTCACGAACAGCGGAACGCGCTTCAATTTCAGCTCTTAGGTACAGCGAGTAAGGTTCCCACCACGCGAAGGGTTGAGGGGTCGAGAATAAATGTATTCCTGTTTCGTCGTTTATTTTTAATGTTTTTTTTATTATTAACCGAAAGCCTAGACTGTAATATACAATGCTATGTTACTTTATCTAACTATATACAATAATTATTATTTACCTCCGCAAAGTATATTTGCAATCGTTCGTACATTACGTATGTATGTCGGATTTTTTGGCAAACACATTTTTTTTTTCACCACATGGCAAGTTTGGGAATTCGATTATTTTTTTTTTGGCAGGAATCAAAACATGTCTTCGTGAGAGTGTCGATTCGTTTGTAATTCATTAATTACGTGTACTCTCGTCTCTATCGGAGTGGTAATCAGAAATTTTCAACGCGATCATCGTTCGCTTAATAGTAAACATTCGATTGCCGACGATTAAACTATTGTATACGAGATGGATTCTTTTTCCTCATTATTATTGCTTAGCAACTCTATCGGGAGGGGGCGGTGAGGATGGGGACTTTAGGACAGGTCGACGAAGATTTGTGTTTTCGTTATGTCTTTTCTCCGTTGTGAAAATGTTCTTTTTTCCTCCTATGATCCACCATCGAAAATCGTCGTATTATTTACAAAATGTTGTCTATGTTACAACGACGTTATTCCAAAGTGGTTTCTCGAACTTGAAAAAACAAAAATCGCTTTTGATCGATAAAAAATCAGTCTTAACGCGAGTAAATACAGGGATCTGTTGAAAGTTTTCTTGTCGTTGTTCTTATCCTTTCATCTGTTCCTTCCTCATTTCTCATAACTACTTATCTTTGCATTTGATTTTTTTTTTTCTCATTAAATATCTACCAATATTTGATTAGTCACCTCGTCGATCTTTACACTCAAAATCATCGAATCTCGATCATATTTTCGAGGAAAAGTGATCGCGTCCAACATTAAAACAATTTCGTACGTCCAGTTAAATGTCTTCCAATAATGTTTATTTTTTAGTTATTCTCGATTATTTCGTAAATCACGGGAAAACATCGAGTCACTGTAATCACTTTCAGTCACAGACACACATTCGGAAGAAGTCCTTTGGAAACAAAAAAATTGTTTAGCACCGATAGGCCTTTTCTCATTTGGCACTGCGTTACGTTCTCCTATCAAACTGCTCGTTCGCTCGATCTGCTTCGGAGCTGTTTTTTCCATTCTCTAAGAGTACTTCGGTATTTGTCCTAAGCTTGTCGTCTTCACGGCTTTCTTGTCGGATCGTCAGCCGAACATACCGGTGCAAGTTGAGACGCTCTTGAGTTCGATGTCGTGCTCGATGGTATTGGCTTTTCGAGCAGCTTTCGCCTTGTGCTACGAGTTCAATGGCGTTGTGCCGATATTGCTGATAAAGCTTGGACATGCGTTTTCAGCTCTGTCGCCGCTCTGAAGCGAAAAGTGCCTGTACGACATGTATTCCGGCGGGTTTGGCGCGAGTGGCTGTTCTCGCTTCATCGCGGCTCGTTGCTTTTTCATTTTCATGTAACCGAGCACCGATACCAACACGAGAAACACTACGAGTCCCATACAACATCCAACTATCAGACCTAGTCTTCGGGTAAGAATACTCGCCAGTCCGCCGCGATCGCCGACGGTTCCTTCGCCTATCACCGAATCGGGGGCGTCCAGAGTTCTGACCTCGGTGCAACGGCTCATCGGCGAATTTACCATAACCGGCGGCACCGAACTCTCGATAACGTCGTCGTGAGAACCGTTCAATTGCCACGTATTTATGTCCTCCGGTATCGGTGTACCCCAGCTCCCGAGGCCCAGGACGCATATAAGATAACGCGTGTCCGATGCGAGCTTAGACAATCTCACCGAACGGGCTTTCGGATCCAGTAGCTTACCTCGCACCTGTGCGAATGATACAAAACATAGGGAAAATGTGTTTTAATTATATTATCGGATTTAAGAACGGAAACGCGAAGAGGTCTACAAATATGACGATGCCATTAGAAATCAGATGATCCATGGACATTTTTATTATTAATAATAGGGTCAGAAAAAATTCACAAATAGATCTCGAATTTATTGAATTTATTGACGTGGGATGGAAAAGGTGTCTCACAGAACGCGAAGTTCCATTTTGGAAGAAACAACGTTAATAAAATTGTTTGGCACCGTTATAGAAGGCTATTCTTAAATTTTATATTACAAAGGAACCAAGCTTATTGTTTTCTCTGCGAGAAGATTTTGGTCTTCACGTGCACTTACCTCGTCCACGTCGTTAAGAGCGTGATAGGCGACTTGATAGCCGTGAAGTCCCGAATGATTTCGGCTCTGCCACGAAACGAGCACGGAGAACGGTTGAATATCCTGAATGGCGAGTTTGAGAACAAGTGGAGCCGAACAGAATGCGTGAGGATCCAGATCGAGAAATACGAGTCCCCGCAGTTCCGGCGGTTGTTCGCACCTAAGCAAACCAGTTTCCACATCGCCGACGCCGACGCCACCGCCATTACGTCCTCTGTCACGATCGCGTCCAACGCCACCGACGAGCTTCTGATGATCGCGCAACCATTCCCACAATTCCTGTGACTCGCATCCGCAGTGCAACGGATTCTCTGTGAACGAATACAGAAGCGACGAAGCGTAAGATAATTTAGATCCTCAGCGAAATGATAGACTTGTACGTAAGATAAGATGGCAAGATAGTAGTTGGTAAGCGCTGCGGATAGACGAGAGGGAGAGGTGAAGAGATTCTCGCGTGGGCTTATCGTAATGGAACACTCGGAGGCCATTTCACGTGGGAGATTAGAGGCGAAATGAGTTCCGGATCTCGGAACCGCCCTCCAAGATATAACGCAAACGACAAGATAGAGGGGCTGCCAGAGACCTTCAACCGTCTGCGAGTCTCGTAGTTGCCATTGTCGTGAAATTCGATATTGATTCCGTCGAAACGACGAACAAGACTATGACTGAATATACGGTGCAAACAGACGTTCTCGATCCGCTGTGTTATTCAATTGTTCGAGAACGAAGGGTACTTCGCCCCTCGTATACTCGATAAGCTTTCATTGATCATTGACAATATTTCTTTGTGCTTACTGTATCCCGTTCTATACATTATTCACTTAATTTTTCTTTGCCCACGCGATTGAGGGATGCTAGAATTAATGTTCGCGGGAACTAATGGTTCAAGAGAAAAATCATAAGGAGTCATTTGGAATGTTTTTTTTTTTTGTTAATGGAACTTAAACTTTCCTTCCGATTTTTTTTTCGTTTTCAGCTGTAGAAATACAAATATGTGATTAAAAATATTTTGTTTAATGTCTTTAGTGTGGGTAAAAAAAAGGTCTTCATAATTTTTAAGAGTCTTGAGGATTTTTGCCTGTAGGACACGCCAAACGCGTATATTTTTCCGATATTTCACCGACAAAAAAAAAATGTGGCAGTTAAAGAATTCCCAGAAAAAAATCGATGTCCATCCTTCTACCATTCAGCAAAAAAATTACTGTTAGAAAAAGAAATGTCAATGATAATTTACCTTCGGCCCGAAGACTCCGTATTTGCGTTTCCAATGGTCGAAAAGCGTTGAGAGGCAAATTCTCGAGATAATTTCTGCTGAGATCGAGGAGGCGAAGTTTCTTGAGTGGTCGGAAGGCTTCGCCCGATATAAAGTTTATCCAGTTACCATATAGATGGAGTTCAACGAGACTGACGAGATTCTTGAAAGTCACTTTGCCGACAATGCCTATTTGATTGTACGACAGATCCAGTATCTGAAGTGATTTCAAATCGGCGGAAAATTCCTCGAGCTCCTTCAAACGATTGTGCGTCAGATTCAGTATACGAAGATGTTCCATTCCTTGTAGTCGTTCCTTCGGCATAATCTCCAGACTGTTCATTCCCAAATGAAGCGTCAACAGATTCGGCAAGCTTCTGAATGCACCCGGCGAGACTCTGAGTATTCCGTTTTGGCTTAGAAACAGGTGCAGAAGCGCCGGAAACGCCTCGAAATCTTGCGACGTAACGAGGCTGAGATTCGTTCCGGATATGTGAATTTCTTGAAGTATCGGATAGACCCCAACCGCCGGAAGATCGTGAATGCGATTTAACGGGTTCTTCGTCAAATTGAGCCACGTGAGTCCGGGAAGATTTTGTCCAGTCAAAGCAATCGGAGGTATCTGGACAAATTTGTTTTCCGACAGATCCACCCTTCGCAGCATCTGCGATCTTGCGAAAAAATTTACCGGTAGCGCCTTCAAACTATTGTGACTCAGATCGACGGAAAGTAGACGTGACATATTAGCCACAGCGAAGCCCGACATAGTCTCAATCCTGTTGTGGCTCAGATCTAATTCTCTGAGGTACTTGAGACTCGTCAGATTGGCCGCGTTGAAGGCCCCGATCTTGTTGTACGACAACGACAGAATCTCCAGATTGTTAACGAACGACAGAGCGTTGTACGGAAAGTCAAAGAGCACATTTTTGTCCAAACGTATCTCTCGCAACGATTGCAATCTAGAGAACACGCGTGGAGGCAATGCGCGCAAGAGATTGCGGCTTAGATGAATGCGCGCCAGGTTCGGATTCAGAGTAAATATCGTTTCGGGTATATCGCCTATCTGTGCATTTTCCATAAACAATTCCTGCAACGATGTCAAGCCGTACAAGCTATCCTCGGCAATGTCGGTGAAATTGTTGCCCGAAACGGTAAGCGTGCGAAGACTGATAAAGATCAATTTTCTCAGTGCATCAGCGGTCAGACGATTATCTTCGAGATTGAGCTCGAACAGATTGTTCAGACCACGAAAGGCGTCCCTCTCGATCTTGACGATCGAGCAATTCCGCAGATTCAACGTTTTTATCGGCAAGTTTTCCTGAAACATTGCATCTTCGAGTATTGTCAGATTGTTGTTAGCGAGATCAAGAATACGAAGTTTCTTGAGGGCCGTTAACGCGTAAGGTTCCAATTTCTTCAGACCATTGTCCTGCAGATAGAGCTCCTCGAGTTCGTGTAGCTCCGAGAATGTTCTCGTCGTCACGTGACTCAGTCGATTCATGCTCAATTCGAGGAATTTTAGTCCCTGCATCGGTTGAAACGCCGTGTCCTCTATACGCGATATGGAGTTGTTGGTAAGATACAAACGTTCGACCAGCAGAAGATCACGGAACAACGGTGCCTGGAGTCGCGTGAGCTTGTTGTGTCCCAACCACATTATTCTGACGGAAGCCTGACCGCGCAACGAATCGTTGTGCAACACTTCCAGACCGTTGCTGTCCAATTGTATGGAAACTAACGAGCTTCCACCGTTTGTTGAATCCGACGATGACAACTGAAAAACATCGTCCAACACTGCCAATTGATTGCCCTGAAGATTGACGTGCTGCAGAGCGTTCAGCGTTCTCAATGCGCCTCTGTCCATATTCGTTATCGCGTTGTTCTGCAGATGCAGCTCCAAAAGCGACGGCAGTTGCGAGAATACTCCTCTCTTCACTTCCGTTATGCGATTGTCCTGAAGCCTCAATTCTCGCAACTGTTGGAGCTTGACAAAGGTGCCGACTTGCAATTCCTGAATTTTATTGCCGTCCAAGGAAAGCGAGGAGAGATTTTCGCAATTCTCGAGAAACTCCATCGGTACGCGCTCGATATAATTGTTGCTTAGATGCAACTGCTCGAGTTGCGTTAGAGTCGACAGACCCCGGGCGTCGATGCGCCTTATGGCGTTATGCTGAAGATAAACGACAGCGAGACTCGTACTACCGGCGAATGCTTCGGATGGAATTTCCAATATGTTGTTCTCAGCGAGATAGAGCTCACGCAACTCCGTCAATCTCGCGAAGACACCGCCTATGTAGTGGATGTGATTGTGACTCAGTTCGATTGTTCTCAGACGCTCGTTTCCCTTGAAGGTCGCGACGTCGAGAAATACGATTTTATTGTGACTCAGATCGATGGATTCGAGATCTTTGAGCGTCACGAAAGCGTCTTTGTGAACTGTTTCGATGGAATTATAGTAGAGGGAGAGCGTCGTGAGTATCGGACAAGGTCTGAAGCAATCCTCGCCGAGTTTGTCGAAATTGTTGCTACTCAAATCAAGAATCAGCAATGAGTTGAGCTTCGAGTAACCGTCGTCCGGCACTTCGGATATTTCGTTCCAAGCGAGACGCAACGAGGCCAGACTCTCGAGTCTTCTCAACGCGGACATTGGAAATAATTTGAGCTTGTTTTCGGCGAGATCCAAATCGGTAAGGCTGTCCTCGAGGCCGGCGAATGTGTGCTCCGATATCTTTGATATCTGATTGCGCTTTAGACTCAGCTTTATGAGCTTCAAACCCCAGAAACAGTAAGACGAGAGATCCTGTATCAGATTACCCTCGAGATCGAGGGCGGCCAGTTTGTGAAGCTCGGCCAGCGACTTTTGCGGCACTTGGGGCAAACGACCGGACACCAGCGCCAATGACTCCATCGTATCCTTTAGATTGCCGAATGCGTTCTCGCTTATCTCGCGCAATGACGATTGCGATATCTGCAGATGCCTTATCTGCGAACCTTTTGGAAATGAACCCTCCTTGAAATCTTCTATGTTCTTGTCGAGTTCGTAGACACTCAACGATTGAACTATCGTTGCTGGACCTGTTGAAGAAAAAAAGAATAACAAAAATGTATATAAACATCATGTTGTCAATCAACGTGCAATGTTTCGTGGTCTGCTGCGACTTATGGAATAGTCTTCGAATGGAACGATTTGATTGGAATCCAAGACAAATTCCTGGAACTTCAACAAAGTTTGTTGTTTGAGGTTGATGGCTTTTCCAAAGTTATATTTTGTATTTTTTTTGTTTTGAAAAGTTCAAAACTCACCTCCTTCCGTAAGAACGCCGAGCATCGTGTTTCTCAGTGTATCCTCGGTAGCGCCCGAGCATTCCAAAAACAGTCCATCGTCGAAACTGTAACATGGACAGCCGGGGATGGCCTCGGTGGGTGGACATTCCGAGCCTTGCGCTCGTACTTTCGGCGCTGTGCCGAGTCCCGGTATGAGAAAGCTCAGGAAGAAAATACGTCTCGCGCACAAAAGGCGCGGGACGCAAGTTCTTCGTCGTTCCCGGCCTCGTTCCGAGTCTCTCGTCATCGTAACGTCACATCCGACAGACCAATTTCCGGAATTCTATGGAGCCGCGAGACCTCGTCTGAAAACGAACGAAAACGGAAGCGCGTTAGAATGGCGAAAATTAAACGATGGAGGGTCGACGAGACGTGTATACGGCCGGAGCAAGCCTATATAGCCACGCGAACGAAGAAACCGTAACACAATGATCATTATTGTACATTTTTTTTTTCGACAGTCCGAAAAACTTTTTCTATATCATCGCATTCCGCCACGATCATTTCAGCCGATATTGAGAAGCATTTATTTCTTTTTTCAAGTTACTAACGAAACCAAAATAAATTAATTCTATGATATAATAAATTATTTTTTTCATTTGTTCTAGTTCTGGCCAAAAAATAGCCTTGTAAAATTTCGAGAATCTAATTTTTTTTAGTACACAGGTACAATAATAATAAAAAATGCGATAAAAATAAAAATCGGTTTCACCAAGAACTAATGTGGACTTTTTGCTCCGCCGTTGAAAGTTCATCAAAGCAGCTTCGAAATGATTTATTTATCGGCGATGGGAACACTCAATCAGTGACTATTATTCCGGTAAATAGATCAAGCTAGATTGGAGGATGCTAAGCATTTGCAAAAGGGACATTTCGTGTTGTAGCGCATAGCGGGTATCGCGTACGAGAGACGAGTTACAGCTAAATAACCACCCGTCGCGGTATTCATTGTGAATACGTTTTTGTTAACATGTTCCGGTCTGCGGGGCATCCCGTAAGCTCCATCACAGCGGAAGCGAGTCGTGCCGGAACGACGAGTCGAGCAAGCGAAAAATTCGCTTTGCCATGGATTTTTTTTTTTTTTTTGATTCTGTAGAATAACACAATAATACTCGCGCATACGTATAACCAATGTGATACACGGATCATTCGCTGTCTTTGTTGTCGAATTTTTATCTCGACATTGTGTACCTATGCGTTTCCTCACTCAGGTTTTATCCCATCGGAGCGGATGGTATTTTTTCGAAAAAATCTCCCCCCCGGAGCCGGTTTACACGTTTATATATGGATTTATCCTGCATCGGCACATTGTATTGATACTATAGAATCCAATTAAGTCGCGAGCGTCAACGTCAAACCGATAGCTTTCAAACGCTCCGTTTCATCTCCTCGTCGACAAATTCGCGTTTCCTGCGAATCAGCAAACACGCGTACGCACGCAGAAACGACTACGTACGAGTTCGACAATTTTATTCGATACCAAACCACAACGATATATATTCGTCATAAATTTACCTCGAAGTCCTCGAGACTGATTTTAATTGCCACATTAAATTATGAACTTCAGACAGGCTTCGAGACTTTGGCATGAAAATACTTCGGAGAATCGATTCGGCGCAATTACACATCGACCCCGTAGTATTTGCGCGCACGGTCTAACAACTCGTATGTGCATCGAGTTTCTCTTTTACGGCACGGTGATTAACGCTGCGTCGAAATTCGCGATAATCTACGAATGCATTTTTTGCTCTCATATTTTTTTTCATTGAACATCGAACCCGTAATGGATACAGGAAAAAACGGGCGAATAATAAATCATATTAATAACACAAAATAAGAAAATATACTTTTCCAAAATCGGAATGTATATAAAAATAATATAATAATAACTTATATAAACTTAATGTATTATTTATAAACATTTATATTTTAATTATTCATTTTAACATTCACTAATTTATCAAATTATTGAATTTTTTTTTAAATTTAATATATATTTTTTTTATAAAGAATGGACGTATACAATGTAAAATAACATATATTTTCTAACAGTATAGACGCTTTGTTCGGTCGAGGGGTCGTTAGCCTTTCGATAAAGCTTTCATTTCAAATGGAGAATAGGCGTTATCTCGCGTTTTCTATTCGTGGTTTAATTCCGCCACAAAGGCTCGTATTTGCTTGTGCAAAGACTAAATCGTATTGTATTTGGTTCCAACGTTTTATTCCGATTTGCCGTCCTCTCCACTCGTCAATCTTTTAATCTCGGTCCTTCGCTCGGAAACTACATACAGCAATGCACTTTATCTGTGTCTTCACACAGACACGTTCCTCGCCGAATCGAGTCCCGTTCGATCAGTGAAAAAAAAAAGAACTTATACGAGTCTCTCTCGATTCCGCGTCAAACAGAAACCTTCGATACGGATGCCAAATTGACTTTCTCTCGCGATAAAAAAGAAACTGTCTCGGGTTCGTTTCTGTTGACCCAGCGAAATGAGAATAAATTAGACGGAACAACGCGCGCGCGAAAGCGATTTCGAGATGAGAAAAACCAAGAGAAAGAGTAGATAAAAAAATAAACGTCAAGCTTGTCGGAACACCGACGCGTAGATGAAACAAAATCGTCGACGATGCCGACGGGAAAAATTTTGCACATCTTGTTTTTTTTTTTTTTTTTTTCATTCTTCTCGAAATACGAGAGATCAAAGTAAGATAACAAAGGGGAAAAAAATAAAATACCCGCAAAGCTTTTATGAAAATCTCATTAGCGTCGAGTCGGCTCAAAGCCGGTGAAACTTTTTCGAAGAATTTTTCGGGATTGCGGATTTTTTTCTTTGGGAATGTGTACGATGCAGCGAGCGAGCGAGGAAAGATAGAAGAAAGTGTGAAACAGAATACGCACCGGAGAGACCGTGATGGAAGGTAGAGAAGGAGGAATTGCGAAACGGGTTTGCGTGTATACGTATATAGTTTGAAGCGAACGGGGGAGTCGAAGCTTCGGACACCCCCAGTGAGAAATAAGTGTCCGTAGCTTGTGGCTCGTTTCGCTGGGACTTCGGTGTCTCGCTGGGAACGGTAACACGAGCTTGCGCCGGACAATCGCTCCGTTGGGTAATCGGTCACGAGACACTGACCGACGTAAACTAGCATCAAGCTTCGGTATTGCAACGGTACATCATTGCCCCGTGTGGATAACGGGCCGGCGTTGGGAAAACTTTCGAAAAATAAGTCAACAAATTTATCAGCAATATTAGTTTTCGCGTTATTAATTCGTGGTACTTTTTCGTTTTTTCTTTCGTTCCATCCAACCATTAATTCGTCCAGAACTCGGAGTGAACGAGATAACTCAATTTGTCCACGTTCGTGCTTTATAACTGAATTAAAACTTTGATACGAGCGTTTTTAATTATTTTAACGAAAATTCGTTCATTCGAATTTTCGCGGAACTCATGTTTTTTCATTGCAAAAATGTCTCGTTGTAAAAAAATGTGTAATAAAAGTATATAACTAACCGAATGAAAATGAAAAACATTTTATGTTTTTATAACTCGCAAAGCAATGCTGACGGCAAGAGAGGAGAAAGAAATTTAGTAAACTGCATTGGAAAGCATGAGAAAACATTGAGACGAGAATAGTAGAGTGACTCGACAGAGATTTCCAACTGTTGTTTAGACAATTATGAAGAGGGAACCGTCTGCCGAGAGCGGAAGTTGCGGTTAATCTCGATTGTCTCTAAAATTTCGAGATCTTTCAGTGGGCAAATGCGGCGCTGCTCAGCGCTATGCAGATTCCCTGGGGGTTGGGGATGGGAAGGGAGGGTATGACGAAAATAGCGGCCCGCAAGCGCCGAAGGGAGTCAACACAATTGCGTCATGACGTGAGAGCCAGATCCGGTTATGTAAACTTGGAATGTTACGCGAGTCTCGTGAGCGACTGGATTTCACTCTGGAAATGCCATTAGGGCGGAGGGAAGCCTCGACGAACGTGCCATCATGTGCGAACAACAACGTTTATATCAGCTGTCGGTTCCGTGACCCAGTTGTCGCAACAGTATTACATCGACTTGGTACAACATACCGTGCATACATCTGGAAATTTGATTTATTACAAATTACTAAAAAAATTAATAAGAAATAGCTAAATTGCGGCGGAAGAAAACCAGAAATTCTTTATGATTGTTACAAAAAAAAGCAAGGTTGTGCAGTACAACCTCGCAGATTGTTTTCTTATTATTTTCGAATGTCGGAAATGTAAAACATAAACGAATATCAAATAATTCGAGAATATACCTTCTCAGAATGAACGTGGAATTTCATTATTCCAGGTAATTCGTTGCAATTTTTACGTCATTTCACTCATAAAAAAATATCGAACATAAATTTTTGACTAAAACAAGGCCATATATCATATAGGAGGAAGCAAACGGAACAATTTAAAAAAAAATAGGCTATCTTTTTTTCAAATATTTTAGACAAATACTCCGCTCGTTTTTTTTTCCACATCGAGAACATGACGTATGTATGAAATATCATATTTCAAAGGACTGTGCACGTCGTTTAAAACGAAAAAAATCAATTTTTCGATATTTTTAAAAATTAATTTACAGTTGGTCCATCGTCGAATTTTCGTGCGCTCGATAGACTAGAATTTAACGAACGTTATATATTCCAAAAATCGTTTGGACATCGGACACGCTGAGTCGGCTCGCGTTTCGTATCATATCCGTTTACGTCATCGGCATGCAGTATCCCGAGGCACTCTCGTCGAGCGAATATCCCGAATTTAGTAGGTACTATCGAAAGGCGTGACATTACATCTGTGACGATAGTAACGATGAAACCCGTGCACTTTTTACTTTACTTCGCTGAACGAATTGCCTTTCAGTGAGTTTAAAAAAAAGACCTTCTGCACGAAAGACCAGATGATATGCGCAGGAAACTCGAGGAAGTGCATTATTATTATTATAATCGAGCTGTTCGCGGCGAGAGTTCGAGCCATTATGAAGGCGCCCACGAGGCTCGCAGAGAAATATGTGTGCGGAGATCGCGATGGTTGTACACGGCTGTGGAGTCTGCTGTATAGCCTGATACGCGATCGGGCGATCGGTTACGACGGAACTGACCCCCGACATTTCATCCCTCGTTTCGCGCGTCGTTCTTGAATGACGAGAAACGCCGAGAGTGCAGGTTACTGGCTTGTAAGGGCTCTATACTGTAATAGCTCCTATACTGCGAACGTCGGATAAGAGGGTTGCAGATTGAACTGCGCAAGACTCCGGAGGAGTTACGATCATTCGCTAGAGTGGCTTCGACCATTTGACAATTTATTGATAACAAGATCGTTCGTTTTCACGATGGGCAATGCTACTCTGCCTGCACTTTGTCCTTAAAAAAAAAAAGTAAAAAAAAGTAGGTGTAACATAATGAATGCTAAAAAAATTGCGGATAATGTTCGACCTTTCTTTTTGCGCTCTTCGCCGTTGCCGTATCGGAGTGAAGCTTAAAGTCTCTGCGAGGAGCTTTAGCAGCATTGGACGCGGCGTTAAAAATGAAATGGATGTTTTCGCTACTTGAACAAAAAATTGGATTACATATTTTTTCAAACGCTGGAAAAATACGCAAATCGCCAAAGCCAGTCAGTGTGCTTTTTGGAGCGTAAATAGTCATCAGAAGAAATGTTCACGTTCGTAAAAAAAAAAAAAACGAAAATAGTGCTGTGCAATATTTTTTTAGAACGTTATAAATTGTTTGGAGTAAATACGCGAATACGTCAAAGCTTGCTGGTCCGTTAGATTTTGCACTACTTTTTTTTTCTCCTCTTTTACCACATACGTACTCCGCAAACGGGGTGGAAGATTCTTTAATATTGTATACGCTTTCGCGCCAGCGGGAAGGCTGACCCGCTGTTACTGGCCCTGGGCTCACCTTCTCACGTTTAAGGATTCAGCAAGCGTTTTCAATTTGTACATTAATCTCCGATCTGCGCTGTGAAGACGAACCGCCCATTCGGAATGTGTCCCGTTGAATCTCAAATCTATAGGATAAACCTCGCCTTATCCCCCGCAGCTCTCTCCGCGTCCCTGAACCTCAGTCGCTCTTGGCGAGCGCTTTTAACGTTTACTGTTCGATTCTTTCACACCCGCAGGCCCGGGACTATCAAAAAAGTCTTTAGCAATTTTATTTTCCATCTTTTTTTTATTTTCGTACTATCCTGGCACGAAATCGGTCGCCGGGTGCTCGGCTATCGGACCCTTTTCACCCGGCGTTCTCGCGAACCACGAGAACGAACGCCGCAGTTCTTTCTACTATATCGCATCGGGACAGGGGCCAGCAGCAGGTCCGAGTGGATGCCTCGAGGCCAATCTCGCCGCATTCTCGGCACGATCGCTATAAACGCATTTACGTTCACCGGGAAAAGCCCTTCGAATCCTTCTCGTACATACGCCCCGATCACCCCCCCGGCGCATCGTCTCGCTGGTTCTGTTTCGTTCACTTTTCTTCTCTCCTCTTTGCCCTTTTTTTTCTATTCGCACCATTAATAACACTTCTTTCTCTAGTTTCTACTATCTCTCCGTTCTCCACATCTCTCTATCTATCCCCGCGCTTCTTCTTCCCTCCTATTTTTTCGAACTCCTCTCTCGTTCGCCGGTGCAGTGTTGCTCGATGCCACAGCACGATTCACGCGCTTCCGCCCCTAGCTTGCTCAACCCTCCGGAGCACCCGCGCTTTTTATTATTTTTCTACTCCCGCATCACCTTCTTTTTTTATTTTAGCTTTCTTTTTTCTTTTCAACCCTCGCGGATTCAACTTGGGTCACGTATTTGGCACCACAGATGCCGTGTAGTGTCGCGCATTGGAAGGTATATATGTATGTATCAGATGCTGTGAAGAGAATGAGATTCGATGATGAAAAAAGAAGTACGAAAATATGTGGGCGTGATCGATAGGCAATCTGGCGCAAGTATGGCGATTATTTTTTCGTTGCATTAAAAAATGGAAAAGAATGAATCCACACGTGCGAAGATCCAAAGCTCATATTTTTGCATTTTCACGTTACAAGAGAGAAACGGAGCCTGGGATAACGAAATAAAAATGGTAATGAAAGAAAAAAAAGATGAAACGTCGACGCGATTCTATTGCTTTTCGTTATTCTCAAGAATAACTGCTGCGGCTGTGTTTTTCCGTGAGCCAAACCGATGGGCAAGTTCACGTTTTACCGGTGGAGTACGACGTGGCTCGATCTTAAAGTGGGAGGCGAGGGTTGAGAAACGTCTGAAGTTATATAGCTTCAGACTATAGCAACAGTGGCGGTATATATGGGAAATGGTAGACTGCGTCTCTTCGTGAACAGAAACGGATGAGCCCCGGGAGTGTGCATCCGTCTTGTCGAGACGGGAGAGAGCTTGAAGTTTCGTTATCCCAGTTCACGCTACCCCAAGGGGTTGTACCACTCGTATACCATCCCTGTACTTGCCAGAGGCTCTATGGATCTCACACGTTAGTGTCTATTGAATCGATTATTCGTTTTAGTATTCTCGTATTTCACGTTCTGTCGTTCTTTCACGTCGGCGAGGAGGCGGCGCTCGTTTATCTCTAGAGAAAGGATCATGAGACCCGATGGCTCTGAGAGTCCACATTATATCGTTTTTGTTTCTGATTTTTTTTCATTTGTTCCCTTCTAGAGGAAGCTTCTCGTTTCGGTCAAAAACAATTTTAGTTTTCGATGTCAGAACATAAAAAATCTTCCAAAACGTAAAAAAAAGTGGTTTAGAGAAAAATGGATGTATGGATTGTAAAGGTCGATTCTGTTCTAAATTTTGCAAATTTCGAGATAGGGCTTAACATTTCCGATGCAAACAGGTTTAATCGTAAGCTTCGTGGGAGGTAGAGAATAATGCAACCTTTGAAGTTTGCAACCTTTATTTTTAGTGCCGTTTGTTTCATTTTTTTTATACATACTACACGATAGTTCGTTCTGTCGCATGAATAACCTTTTTATCTATGCAAATAGTCGTCACCAATAAAAAACGAGTATATGTGTATATACATACATGTGTCGAACGTCGGACTGGTTTTTTAAATACATTTCATACCGTGACACCGGAGCATTTCGCACTCATAAACCGTACGATACGATCGTAGTAACTACCGAGTAGCGTGGAGGTCGAGAAAGTTAGGGATGTCCCTGATCGAGTCTTTCACAGCACGAATGCCGGAAGATTCGCGCAGCAGGGTTTTGCAACCGGTGCGATTCCATCGTCCGAGCGCAGCTTCGGGGGACGTCGAGGCTTTCTCGTAAGCCCGGCATAATTCCGCAAATGTCCTTCCACCTTGGCTACGTACACACACGCGTATCTGCGCATTTTATATGCAGATCGAGCATATCGTAAACTACTGGCTTAACGACCTTTGACGTCGTTGAAAAGATAGTCCGCTACATTTCCGTGGTTTCCGTTTCGCGGAGTTCAGATTTAAGATTCGAAGAGTGAGAGAAGAAATGAATTCCCAATGTAAATCTTCCTGCCGAATTTTTCACCGAATTATCGATGCCTTTCGGTTTTGTTATCCGTAATCGTGTTTCACTCTCGGGGTCGAATCTCGGAGAGACGAGACTGTTGATCCCAGAACGCTGAAGTAGATGCACTTGAACGTGGAAACAGGAAACTGCATCTCCGACGTTCATAGGTTTCTTTGCTGATCGTTTTCTTCGCTCACGACTCTACGCTCCCCTGCACGAGTAATCTAACGCGGATATTGCTTTCTCCTCCCGTTCTTTTCGAGAAACCCTCTCTTCTTTCCCGCCTCGGTGCTCTCATCTTTTTTGCCCCGTTCTATTTGTGCGAGAGCGCTCGCACTGACGTTCCGGCGGAACGGATCTTTCATCATACTGAACACGTACAAGAAAAGAAAACAAACTACTGTACGAAATCCGCTTCCGGTAAATACATAACCCATATAGAATTGAAGCCGTTTGATTGCTTTCGCTTTCAGACGTTTTCTCGGGCGTTTTACAAAAATTCCTTGGTCATCGATATGACGGGGTGTCGAATGTGCCAGATACACGATCGTAATGACATCTATTGTCCTGGAAACTTTTCTCTGGTTTAGGGGGGAAATAGAAAGAAATATGTTGCAAACAGAGCCTTGGATCGGGTTAGTAAAGTTTCAAATAATCTCTAATTCAAGAGATTTAATATTTACTGATACATATCACACATTTTCGATATCGAAGTAACTGAGTGCCTAAGTAAATAATTCACTACGTCCAAGAAGAAAATACGATTCTCCCGGGAAAAAGTTCTTCTTCTTGAACACAATTAGCTTCATATAGGCTGGGGTTGGTTGACAGTGTCGTTTGGGAATCGTCTGAAAGTGAAGATAAGGGTGTTCAGGTTGGGGAAGGAGGGTTTTGGTCGGGGCGTCGACTCAAACTTTCACCGGAACTTTGGACCGATGAGTTCGAAGACGCGAGAGTCAGCGTATTTTCTAGCTTTCGCTCGAACGTTTTTCCTTCCTTCTGCCTATCTCACGGATTCCATATACCGAGGCGGGTAACAGAGGACTTGGAGAGGTTGGGTGAAAGAGAGAGAGAGAGAGAGAAAAAAATCGCGCGAGCAAAAGGTCTCTCTCTCAGTCGCAGGCGAATGCAAGCGATAAATCGAAACTGGACATAGAATTTTTCCATTCCTCGAATGGTCCGTGCGAGACGGCAGAGTCGAGTCGGCAGAGTGTACAGAGAAAGAGAGAGAGAATACGGAGAGCCTTGACGTTAGTGCTTTCTGGGCCTCTTCAAGAATTGCTAGCCAGTCTACCGTTCACAGCGATATCGTGCAAGACCGTTCGCAGAAGGGAGAGGGAGAGCGGGTGGAGAAGAGGAGAAAAGGGAGAAAACCGCCGAGCGTTGCGAGAGCCAATTCCGTACTTTCACGATTTTCTCGCTCTCGCCTTCACTTGGTTTCCCATCTTTCGACCAAGAATCGTCCGACGTTTCGGAGATCTATAGTTCCGAATCCATTAAAGACGTCCTTTAAACTTCTTCGAGAATTTATCGAGGCTCGATCGACGCTGGACCTGCTACACCCCACCGCCCCCTCCTCTCTCCTCCGAAAGGTACAAAGAAATGCTGGTGAGAGCGCAAGAAGAGAGGTGACCTTTCACTTCCATCCGCCCCCGCCATCTCTCGTTCTCTGTACCCTCACCGGTCCAGTTTTCTACGAACGATCGTGCCAAGCTTCGGTAGTCTCTTTTACTTATCTACGGAAAAAAGAAAAACGGCGAGCTTTTATCGTCGATCGTTCAAAATCGATTGCCAAGACTACGACGTATCTCGCCGAGTTTTTTTTTCATCATTCCTACACCTCGGATTCTGTGCCATTATCGTGTCGTTTATAGACTTTGCCGACATCAACGTTCAGACCCACCGCGGGCGATGTTTGTGGCACGAGAAACTATGAGAAACATTCGAACTAGGATCAAACTAATGAGCATGTAGTAAAATCGAATAAATGATTCACAATCACAATGTAGGGTGGACCGTAACAATTCGACACGGACGATCTAAAAAGTCTTGCTAACTTCGGCCCCTCCTACAGTTGCTTAAAATTTGAGGAACGCTACTGCATTGAACATGTCCAATTCTATTGAATCTCGACAAAACAAATCGCATTGCGTATTTCGGACGCCTGTGATGCATCATTTAAGATCGCAAGGATATTCGCAAGTCTCCACAACGGAGAATTGTGAATGAGAGCAGGAACGAATTCACAAAGAAATACGATCTGGCGAAGATAGCAGACGAATCGTTGGAACGAAGGTTTCGACCTCTTTCCGGCCTCTTTCCGATCTTTTCCTGTGACGTTATACATATGCACCAATACCGATGGAATAGCCGGTGAGACCGTTTCCTGGCACACGGTAGCTACACGATAGTGTAGCACTTCCGGTGATTGACCGTCTCCGCTATTCCCTGATGCGCTACATTTGTTTTCGTCGGCCGATTGGCTACTTCCACTCTACCTATACTTCCAATGACCCCGTCAGATAGCAGAAGACCGAACAGAAATCGACCGTCGGAGCTTCGGCGGCGACTTTTCCTTCGACCAAACGCAATGACGAACGGATCGTTGAGTTTGATCGAGCCTCTCAATTCCTAACTTTAATTCCAATCTCGACGTAGACATACTTAAATCCTCGTCCACTTCATCTAACGGGCTTACAATTGATTTGCAAAGGGATCGTAACGGCTTTTCATTGTGCTTGTCTACCCAGTCCATGACTGAGTCACTCGATGTACTACGATCGTAGAAGAAGTATCCATTGAACCGGATTTACAGTATACAAAATTCACCGATGTGTTGTTTCGACGAGATGTAAAGACTTTTCGACATCGCCGTATTATCGTCTCTCGACCGCGAGGTTCTGTTCATTTTCTCGACTCTTTTGGTTGACCAACTTTTCGTCTAACAGCGGATATGTGGAGCACCAGTGCGGAAACTGGAATCATGTCGTACACAACCGGAGGTGTTGTTTCGCGAGCGAACAATTTTTCAATATCAGCTCTTGCTCATCCCTTATCCATGAACTTCTATTCGTGTTCCAGAATCCTTTGGTCGCGGCTAACTTTTGGTCGAATTTCTGGACAGAGCATCGGTATAGAAGTAGTGTTACACTGAGTCAAGCTCGACACTGGTAAGGTATGTATATGTATTAGTTACCTATCTGTCGGAATAAGCTATACCCACACATCCCTTACTA
Organism: Ischnus inquisitorius; assembly: GCA_963924025.1. Taxonomy (NCBI): domain Eukaryota; kingdom Metazoa; phylum Arthropoda; class Insecta; order Hymenoptera; family Ichneumonidae; genus Ischnus; species Ischnus inquisitorius. Next base: position 13,112,737 of record OZ001250.1, read on the forward strand.
CCGATGGTCTGCACGTCTGCAGTGACCAACGGATTTTACTGACTATACCTACATGGGTCTGGGATTGCAAGCATTCGCGCGGTATATGTGTAGTAGACCCCTCCCTCCCTTTAGTATCTAGTACTGTGCATCTAGCATCCCTCTAGCCGCCCTCCAGCATCTCTAGTACTGTGGTCGACTGATCTCAACGCCGAAACTGCCCGCGGCTCTGATCTCTCGCCCCATCTCCGACGACTGAGATCTCGGAGTTTGAAGTTCTACCCATCTGTGCCACTAAAGTGTCCCTAATACGATAAATCGCTTCGGTTACTCGGCGCCCGATGATTCTCAACTGGTAGTGAAGGACCGAGCAAAGAGGTCAACCGATATTACTAAACTTTTCGTCCAACGACTGTTTTCCCGTACCGTTGACGCGTTCAACTTCCAACGAAAACACCCGAATCATTTGGAAATTAGCTTTTACACGAGATCCGACCGAATAGCGGTTCAACCACAATTCGGGTTTTTGAATGTCGTTACTTCCGCATTTTTCGGAATCAATCGGAATCATGAAAATATTGAATGAATCAAATGAAGAAGATTTTTGTTTCGGTTTCGAGACTACTGATTAATATAATACGAAAAATTGGATTAATTAATTACCTAATTAATACTGGGACGAACGCTATAAAAAATACAGGAAAAACAAAATAAATCGAGCACCAACCACTTCGACGGTTGAACTTTTGGGGGCTCTGCGCTTCAATAACATGCCCTCTTTTGATATTCATACTCGTAATTGGTCCGCTAATTTCGCGTACTTTGATCTCGTTCCTCTACGCTTCGTCTATGAGGTTGTCAAAATTGATGGATTAACTTTTTCATTTAGGAACTTTGTAAACGGCGTTAAAAACGAAATGAGGAAGAGACACGCAGAAAGAGTTTGGACCTTTTTTTATATTTGCGGTGGATACGTATGTACGTTTCTTCCCCGATCGTATGCCGATTGATGATCGGTTAAATTCAATTGATTGTCATGATAAAATGACTTTGCAAATTGCGATTACTTAAGAGCATCCGGCGCACGAAAGAGAGATGTTCCGATGGTAACAGCTCGCCTCTGCTATTTTCTCCGAAATAGTTACTCTGCCTACTAAAAGCAAATTAGGTTTTCACATGTCGATATAGTGTCTATAAAAACCTGATTCGCTTTTACTCGCGAGGGCAACTATTTCGAAAAAAGCCGAGAAGGTTACCGACCGAGGCTGCGCCTCGTGCCAGGAACGCAGCGAGAATTAGGAAGGAAAATAGAGAAATGCACGCCGGTGGAAACGTATAGGTTTTAAATTACGAGACAAAGAGGTTTCGAGGTTCGGAGTGGGTTGCTCAGCACTTTCAAAGAAATATCGTTCGCCAAGGGGTCGGTGTGGGCGGTTAGGGGCCATCGTTGCGAACCGTAGGTCGGAGGTGGCCGGTGCATAGACCGTGTTCCACGCTGGAGCTCGTTGAGCGCGAAACGAGGATATAGAGGTACCCAGGAGTTTCGTGAGGCTGAGTGGATGTAGCCGGACGGTAGCAGCCGGAGAACGCGAATAAAAGGATAGCTGCTGGTCGACTGGTGGATATCGATTTCGCCATAGCGAGAGGAGCTTGAGCTTCGCCAGTTTTCCCGAAAAGCTTCCATACTCCCGATATATATACGCGGATCCTAGTCACCCTATACCGCTGGTCTCGCGGCTGTATCACCAGACACCCCTTTTTTACCCCTCCCCTTTCCTCCCCCGCCTTTTCATCCCCTCGCTGATCGACCTCTTGCGAGCTCTCCATCCTTTCGAACCACCCTTCGTGTGCAGGACGCTCGGCGAACCACTACCAACGGCAATTGCAGCAACGGCAGCCTTCGTCCGAGTGTCGCTCGTATATAACTCCTGCATAATTTTGCTATGACAAATTTAATGCTCGTTCATCTTTCCCGACCAATTTACCGCCACCCCGAGCCGCCTATGCGTGTTTTATTTTTATTTATTTTTTTTCCAACCGGGCACGTAACGTGAAATATTTTTACGACCGGAAGTCGAGAGACCAGAGCGGCGAACTCGGAAGGGAATGCAACGGTGTTTACCGAATGTGCAACGACCCTCGGGCGTTCGCATATTGCGACCAATGATTTTTTTTCCATTGTTTGAAATATTTTGCCGACTCCGCGCGGCTGGAAATGTTTTCTCCGATTTACTTTGGTTCGTCGCTTGCGGCTGTATCGTAGAATCTTGCCGATGTCAACGATTCGATTGATATCTTGGTTACCAGCTTGAGAATTTCATTTATTGTCGTTGATAGAATTATTCGGAAAGCAACTAATTTTCGTACTAAAGTCTCACGCTCACTTGCAGATTAACGAGGACAAGAAATATTCTATAAAAAAAAAACGCTTACGTAACTGGTAGATTTTGTTTTTAACGTTCGGCTATTTTGCGAAAGAAATTCGATAGGAAAAAAGTATAGCGCGCCGATACTTAGCGATTGGCCGTGCCTCGGGATTCTCCACTGTATCGTTCATTCTAATACTCGCTCATTCCTCTCGGCCGACTCTGCTCGTCTATCTCGTTTCTTTTATTTTTCTTTTTTTTTTCAGCTTTAGGCTTTACAGGTTTCCCCCTTCAGCGCTCTTTACGACTCGGTCTCTCTTGTTATTCAGTTTTTCTTTTCGTTTCTTTCTTTTTTCCAATACCATCGTTGCATTCTTCCCCGCGGGAGTGCCGTACGGTAGTCGGAGTTCGGAAAATGGAAAATAACATCGCGAAAGAGCCCAAGGTATCATCGACCCAGTGATGTATTGCGCTGCATGCCATTCCTGCCTCCAATGGGACACTCCATTTTTTTCTTTACTCTCGTATACGAGAAAAAAAAAACAAACGGAGAAAGATCGAAACACAAGAATCTATGGACACCATACATGTAGCGCGCAGGCTATGGCGGTGTCGCGAGATTTATTAATATTAAACTTCGTATTGTTTATCTTTCATGCGATATGGTAAATAAATAATTAGCGGTGCGATCATTACTCGCTCGTCGAGTGCGAACGTATCGAAGCCTCGGGACTGTTGAGCCCGCAGGGGGTTTGTTACGTATGCATTAGTCGTTGCAATTTCTGTGTATGCGTTGTTGTACGACGTTGGCCGCCCCTCCCGGGAGTGTCATGGCGCGGCGTTAATTAATCTCGCTCGACGGGTGACTACGCTACCCGCACCTAATTACGGTCGATAAACAAAGTCGCTCGGTTTAGTCGATGAGGCTAAATCATCGTCGGTACCGGGCGACGCGTCAACGGGAGAAACAGCAGCCCGCGACGACACTCACCGTTCAACCCCCGTCGCCCCGTTGCCTGATTGTCGGTGTTTGCAAGTTTCCGCGAGAGCGGAGACTCCTCAATCAACGGGGTTCGACGGAGAAATATTATTTTAATTAACGCCGTTTTTTGTTATGTAAAAAAAAATACTCGTCACCCGGCCCTCGGTTTATTCGATATAGGGAGCTTTGAATCGTGATCTTACGGTTGTACATATTGCAATGCATTTTTTTCCCGCTGTCGAAGTTCAAAATGAATTTATTGAAATGCGTATCAAAAATGTTTTCGTGAAGCAATTACTTTTTTCCAAGCTTCCGATAAATGTTCTCGGAACCGAGGATAAATTTGAACGAGCAGCGAATTCGGTGAATCGTTTCACAAATATTTTTTTTTCTCTCCGGCCGTTTATTAAATTTTGGTACCATTTTCCAGTTTGTTTGTTAAAACGAGTCCGGAAAGAGGCGTCTCGTCAAAAACCTTCGTCGACGTTTCATAATTCTCGGGACTTTTTTTTAATTGTAATAATATCATCGGTGCATTTGTAATTAAAAGTTGAAGCAATTACTCGGTGAAGCGAGGGTTGAAACGTTCGTTTCTATCGTTATCGCGTTTTCAGTATTTTCATTTCTCTCCGCGGTTTATATTCTCGTTCTATACGAGGTCGCGCGGAGATATACGCGTGCTATAATTTCGCCCAGCGCGATGTAACCAACCCCCGTTCCCTATCCCCCTTTCACCCTCTCCTCGTCATCTCTTCGTGGGTTTCATTTTTCAGAGGCGAAAACCCCTCTTCTCGTTCTCGTTCGGACCACGCCGGCAAGTCGGCGGAGACTGCAACAAACTCTCGTGTACTCGGGCCCTCTCTACTTGCGCTTCTCGTATAATTTATGCTTCGCAGTTTCGCTTCGCGGGGTTAAGCGCTCGGAGAAACCGAGAGCCACTGACCCCCCCCCCCCCCCCCCCCCCCCCCCCTCTCTCGTTGCGTTCATTTTCTCGTGGGCTATCGCAGTTTATAAGCAAAAACTTTGTTCGCCAACAACTCGGTACTCGCATCGGCGCGGAATACTCGCGGCTCTATCGTTTGCCGAATGAAAATTGTTCATTTCACGAGCGAATAAAAACGTCGAAAAAACATTTGCATTCGAAAAGAAATCCATTGAGTAACGCATTGACAGAGTTATTCCGTGGGTGGCGAAAAATAAAAATATTGCAAATAATCTTTCATTCTTTCAACGCTTGGAAGACGAAATTGCGGAGGAATTCAACGAAAAAAAATTATACGATCATCGACTCCGGTGTCTCGAGAGAGGCTCTCGTTAAATTCGATAATCGAGAATCTTGATGGTCGCAGTGCGGCATGCGCCCGGTACCATTAAATCTGCTCTGCGGGAATACTACAGCCCTGAACGTATCTCCGAACTAACGTATGAATATGTCCCTATAGGTAGTGATATGGCCATTAGCATTTATAGCCATACCGACGCACGTGCATTGCAGTGTAAGATAGTAAACCCTCGTTGCGGCCGCACGGAATCTCAATGAACGTTATCTCATAACATCTTTATCGTTATTATTATTATTCATATGTATAAATGGCGAACGGGGTGAAATACCAAAATGAATCAATCGACAGCGGTGGCTGCTCCGTCGGTGCGCGGTTTCGTCGATCACGCGGGTCAAGCAGAATTGCTTACGGTCAGTAGTTGGATGGGTGATCGCTTGACTGTGCCCTGGCTGGTACATCAATCGTGGGGCGGAAATCAGCCTTCGGGGACCTTATTGCTTAGACTCGAGTGAATACTTTCGTTCGACACGGTTCTCCGTGTCTAAGAAAATAAAAAAAAACGGGATATGAGAAATGAGAAAATGAATAAAGTACAAGGGAATTTCGCAAAAATGTATAAATCACGGATTGATAATAGAGTATAATAAACAAATTGGAGTAACGGAAAACAATTAAATAACAAATTATTATTCGCCCCGTACAATCGGGAGATACACCATCTCTGAATATTTTTCCAAAGATTTAATCGAAAAATTATATTCAATACACTAATTTCATCTATTATTTTATCGAGGAGTTTACCTGTTATACGTACATACATTGTTTTCGGTTAATTTATTATTCATTTATCAAAGTTCCACGGTCGAGATAATTCACAAATAATCCCGAATTAATTAATCATATAGCGATTTTAATATCAGATATTTCGTTCCATTGTAGAAGGCTTGAGTATTATTTTAACGAATATCCCCGTTGTAATATGCGAATAATTATTCGTTGCTCAACTTTTTTTCGTCGGTGCAATTTCTTTATTACACTGCTTTTTCTCGTACATTATACTTTGAAGTTTTTAATTGATCCGCCCTGAAATTAAAAGAAATCTGAAAATGAAAGAAATGTTTCGTTTTTTCGAACAACAAAGTGCTCAAAATTGCATGCTCACAGTGAAATGAATACCCCCCGGCTCAGTTGGGTGAGCAGACTCGAGCTAAAGGATAAACCGGATGATATAATAATAAATCTTAATCAGGAGCGTAGAAAAATTAATTAAAAATAACGAACAAACGATGAAGGTATATTTGAACGTTCAGAAGGTCGGGTGGTACGCTCAATGGTTTACGTGACCAGTGCCCGGGCGGAATATCCAGCCGGCTGTTTAAATTATCCTTGATATTTTCCGAGCGAGAAGCATTAATAATGTGGAAGTCGGGTGTGAATTTTTTGTACCCCGGAGGCCTGGAAACCGTCCAGCTTTTCGATTCACGAGAGGGTTGAAGTGAACACACACTATCCTCGAGAATAGAATAGTGCCGTCCCCTCTATCCGCGTCATGTACGTCGTGTACCTAACAAGAGAACAAGCGAGAGAGATGGGTCTGGAGAATAATTTCACGAAATTCGCAGTTAAGGGTCTACGGTTTACGAGGTCAGCGGTGCCTTGCGCTTCAGAGATTCCCCTGGATTCTTGCCAGTTATATTAGCGGAGATTCATAATGAGAAAAAAAAACACTGAAAAGTAAAAAAGATGAAAAAAAAAAAAGAACAAATGAACAGGGTTGCCTCTTCATGCTTTCGGGCCAGCCGACGATTAACGAGTGATGCAGCGGCTTGAAAAAAATTGTAACAAGAAAAGGCGATGAAAAAACAAAAATTCATAATGCACACATATTCATCGAGATATTCATCTTTCTATTCTAATATTTTTCATTCCCATCCGCGCGGTTCTCGGATAATGCATTCTCCTTAAATACATTCGTGCGAATATTTGTAAAAATGAAGAATAAAGTCCGCGACGAATAACCTTCCCGCACGAGCGTAATTCGTGTTCGCGAATCCGCATCGCGTACTCCATCGTTACCTCGTTCGTTTCGTAATGCCATACTGTTCTCCGGTGCGGATAAACGGGAACGACGAGGGAGTACCGAAGTGTATGAGAAATTGGTAGATCCCATCGGGTTTGAAGGGGCCCATTACTCGAGCGTCCTGCAACCGCGATAGCGGTCGCAAGAAGTAAGAGACCCAATGGCGAAGGTCAGGAAGAGATACTGCATATGAGTCTGTGAATATTTTAAGTGTACGAACGGTATCGCGTATACGCGCCCTGGATACCTCTTCTTACCGAATGAAATATCACCGAGCCGAGAACGCACACCGTGACTGAAACGTACATCGTACGTAATGTGTGTGCGCGCATATATACATATTGTACAAAAGAGACGATGCGTCCGTGAACTGCAGGTCCGGAAGCGAACGTTCGCTGGTGAATTCACGTGTGCTGCAGTGGCTGATGGGAATCTCCACATGCTGCTCCTCAAAACTTCCTTCGTCGTCGTAACTTTCTTCCCGTGGAATTTCGTCGTTTGCATACGATAGAAAAAGCGACAGGATCTTGAATGAAATTAGAGTTCAAGTATACGGGGAAATCTTCTTCCCATACGGGATGAAAAACGTTCCACCCAAATATACGCTGGATCGAACGCGAATGCAGATGACAAGGAAAGATTCGCGCAGCGCAGTTTTGTGTGTATGCTTTCATCGCACTTCAAATTGCAGACAAACTGTCTTTTTTCTCCGAATTTTTATCTATCTTATATATGTTTAATTTTTTCACGAGCTTAACTCGGGTAAATCTAATACCTTCGAAGTTATTATTCGATGTGTAAGGCGAAGTGTGAATAATAATCGTACACGGCGGCATTGTCGTGCAAAGCTTCGAAAGGAAGGAAGCTCGAGTGCGGGGGCGCGGGTGTTTCGTTGTCTCAGCGCCAAAAGCCGCGTAACTAATCGCGGCAAGTAATATTTGTCGGGACGGCGTGTCAACGCGGGCTTTATGACAATCGCATCGTCTCCAGCTTCTGCTTCGGCATCGTCGCGCCTTCTCGTATAACGTCAGCGGAACGTCACGGAAATTCTACCCTCGGAGTCTCTGGGGTGAAAACAGTTCGTAAAGGGACAACTCGCGATTTGCATAATTTCCAACTGCAATTATATCTGGAACACAGATGTCGGCGTTCGCACGAAGTTTCGTCAATTCTGAGCTATGTGTTTCGCCCCTTGCATATAATTAATCGCACTGCCGGAAATTCATTTGTAACTAAGTCTAGTTGAATATCTGTTTTAGTCGCGTATCGCAATGAAATATCAGAATTTCGATGCATTCTTCCTAAGAAATTCTTGCTAACAGGATAGTGATCTTAAAATTCAACGAATCTTACAAAAAGGTTCTTCTGGGACTTTGCACAATTTTTTTTTCTTGAGGGATTTTCTTGTGATTTCCATTATTATTACCATGGAAATGTTCTTTATGTACTGTGAAAAGTACTTCATTTATACCGGAGTTGGTGACCCTAAAAAGTATGCTCTACGTATCACCTAAATTTATTCCCGATCCAATATTGAACAAGTTTCACGCTAATGCATCGCAACGCAAGTTCTGCATACATTTTCTTACGTCGCGCGATGCACGGGTTTACATGAATTAACCAACGCATCTTCGCGTAACGAAATGCTGCGCGGAGCTTTCGCAGAAATCTGTTTGCAAACTCTACAAAAGGGAAAATATGAGGCTTTAGTCGCGAAAGGCAAGGACATACATTCTTTGTGAATGTTTTAATGAAAGTCAAAGTGGCAGTTTGCATTTCGCCTGCGAGGCACTCTCTTTCCATCTCTTGCTTTTATTCCATTTTCTATCCGTACGAAAAACAAAAAAAGAGAGAGGGGAAAAAGGCTGTTTCTCTAAAAACATAATCCAATTCGTGTGCCCGTAGCGTTGAAGTGGCGGTTCCGTTCGTTGGTTCAAAGAACCCTCCTTCCGGCAAGGGTGAAAGATACGAGAGGGTAGGTTGATGCTTAAAAGTCGAAATTCGTGTAGCTCGTCTATTCGCAGACGCGAAACTCGGCACGGGGGGGATAACTATATGCTCTTGGGGTTGTTTCACAGAGTAACGGGTCACGGGATACAGCACAGAGTCAACGATCCATTGATCCGTAACTTCGATCGTGTAAGTGAATTACAAACCGGGTAGACGAGGGAAAGCTCGGATGAGAATCGATGGGGAATTTATACCACGAACATACCGGATAGTAGCGGTCTCATGTTTTCGAATATTCTGGGCGAGGTGAGTGACGTTGAACTTGTACAAGGTGTGTGCCCTTACGTAACACGAGAATGGCATACATGCCACACGGTAAGGAAAACACAGGCGAGGTAGAAAACGCGAAAAGTTTCCGACCCCTATCCTAGGAAATGCGCCGTGTCAGCGTCCCTTCGAGGATGTGAGTGGATTTTTTTTCTCCCTTTTTCTCCTTTTTCGAATTTTCTTCGGTATTATTCTGCCACGCTACAACCGTCGCTACCTACGTGTTCTACACGTCAAAGGAGACACGCCCGACGTTTTTCAATCATGCCGACTCTCCACGTTCGGAAAAATCTCGCATGGTTTGTCATCAAAATAGTTGCTGTTTTGTGCGATCGACAGTATTACTTCTACTACCGTTATCTGAATTTTATACACTTTCCGATGCTTGAAAGGTAGAACTATAATTTGCATAAAAATGTTGCTTCTTAAAATATTATTCCGATAGTTTAATTACTCTTATGAGTTAAACCTTGAATTTCGAATATATATACAGAAAAAAATGGAATAGAGAGAAAATATACATACGAAAACAAATTCCAAACGTTACATTAAAATGTAATCGTATAATGTATAATACGTTAGATATTTTTTTGGAAAGTTGTTTGTCTGTTTGTTCCACTCTCTTGAATCATCTCGCTGCCCAGATTTATATTACATCCTTGGAGTTATGTAAGGGCATTTTCGTTGGTGTCGTACAACTGATACATAGCGCAGTTTCGCTTATACAACGGTCGCATACGGTTCACAACAATATTTTTTCGTATTCCTCAAGGCGTTCGCCGAATTGTACTGCTTTGTCATGGAAAACGCTATTCGCGCAGCACAAGCTACCCTTATTTTCATTGTCTATATGTTCACATCTTTGTGAAACTTTTTTTTTTTTTCCTTCCACCGGGAAATGAGACTGTGCGAAATGTCCTGGGGGTCGAGACACCGGGATCGAGGTTGACACGGATGCGGCAAGCTCGCGGTGGCAAACTCAGCCCTCGCCGCAGGGAGCAAGAAGGGGAGAAAGAGTCTAATCGAAAATCTAATACGATGGTAATCAGACCTGGGGGAGAGGGTTTCACTCGACTTTCATCCTCTCCCCCGCGCCTCCCCGCCACCTCTGCCAGCCCATCTCGTTTTCTTTGGCTCTCAGGTTTTCTTTCTCGAATTCCTTCTTACCTTTCTCAGCCACTCTCAATCCTCTGCCTCATTCCCGATCCCTTTCTCGGTCGGCAGCAATCGGCATTGAAAATTTATCGAACTCATCCGACGATCCTTTCCCTCGGTCCTTCCACGACCGCTCGTCGCGGTACCCGTTCTATGATCCACGGACAGCAGACTTTTTTATATTTTTTATCCACCGATCGTTTTTTTTCTCTTGATATCTCAATAATCCACGGAAGGTTGATAGAGAAACTCCTGTTATATCCGTCGGCGAAGCTCTCGACGTTCGAGACGAAGGCTTCTTTTTGTCGACCGTCGTACAAAATATTTCGATTCTTCGAGATCGGGCCTGGCCTATCGTACGCCCTGGATCCAATACCACCCCTCAGTCTCATCGATTATTCTTCGAGATATGTGGGCACTCGGCCCACGACGAAACGCATAAAATATTATGTATGTGAGAGTCTCGGCCACTCTGCATGCGGTAGAATCTGTTCGATATTTCTTGAATTACGAATTCTTTTTGCCTTCGCCGCGCGGTATATAAAATTCGGGAGAATCGCGAGACGACCATTCTGATTTCCAATACGATACGAAATTTATTCGTTGACTCGAGGATCACACAGGCCAATGAGAGACGGCGAAGTTCCTCGCTCGTACGAATATCTTTCGATAGTCCCGGGTTACAGCGATTTTTCGGAAAAATCACAAGAATTTTCAGCGCGAGCTGCTTCTATTTCTAGTTTTATCAATATTTTTATTGCATTTTTTTCGCATAACTTAGCGTTTCGATCTGAACTTTTCGACAATTCGCTAAAATTTGTTAAAAGGTTTTCCGGTAATGGTAAACGCTTGAAGTGCGCACTTTGAATTTTCACAATCGAGCGGTAGTGCTTTTCGAGATCGCGGAGTTTGTACAACGTAAAATTGCTTGACCCGATGAAATGCGTTGCTCTTTAAATAAAAAAAAAGAAGCGATTTTTTAAAAATATTGTATGGAAATCATGCACCTAAAAGGTTTAAGTTTAATGGTGATGAAAAAATGATAGATGACAAGATTTTTTTCCTCCGCGACTCATTTTAACATAATTCTATGGATCCTTTAGCATTAACACGCAGTTACGACAAATCTGAAAAACCCTGCGGATAATTAAATTTGTCAGACGTGAAGGAAAAAAAATCAAGTTTTTGCGCAACGTGCATTGTCCCCAATATTTTTTCATTATTCATGCCAGATACCAGTTGCAAGCGGCAACAGCCCTCGGCAACGGAAACTATCGGCTCTAACCGGTCGCGAGTAGACGCACATATGCATAATGGAGAGTATTCTCTCCCGTGCATATATGTATCCTGAGTAAGCAAGACGAGCAGTCGGATACTACGTTCTACGTACTATGCACGAATGTGAGCGAGAAAGTCTGGGAAACGGAGACGTGTGGTGGTAATGAAATTGTGCATCGCATCGTTACGACCCAGCGGTAATGACGTCCTCGGGCATCGCGACGCTTGTGCGTCCTGCGTATCCGAGCTTTTCTCATACAACTGCGGACAGAAATTGTGTCTGACGTTTCGCATACAACTTTTACCCGTTGCTTCAACATTGTCTCTTCTTCATTACAACTCATTTTCCTTCTTTTCTCGGTTTCTCGGTCTTCTGTTCCTATTCCACTAAAAAAAAAAAAATAGAAAAAAACCAAACCCACCGTCGCGACCCCGTTGACACTGTACCAGCGGAAACGTGCAACCCTTTCGCACTGCCTTGCATCCCTGTTTCCCCCCGAGCCAACTCGATGCCGTTTCTAACTTCGAAGTTTAAACTCTTATTTCGAGTACTTTGCCACCCGACCGTGAGTACACAAGGACTTTACAATGCGGGCCACGTTAACAGTCGGACTTTCACGCGGTACAAGACACTCCGAATGAGAGAGAAGCTGCGGGATCGTATCAACGCGGAGCGGCGACGACAAACTTTTCCGAACTATCCCCGCTCGCCTCAATGTTGCTTCTCGTTCCGTAGATCTACTTCTATCTTTCCTCATTCACCTTTTCTTTTTCTTTTCACTCCGTCACGTCCCATTCGTGATAGGTGGAACGGGCATGTCAGCTTCACTTATTCGTCGACGAATTACTCATTCTTTTTCTGCGTCGAAGAACACCCATGTCCTTTGAGTTATAATGGTAATTCCGGGGAAAACGCGAAAGTTCGTTAATGTTACTGAGCTTTTTGTTTTGTTTCTTTATATCTGCTTTAGTATCGCGCGCTGCACCGTTGTATATTTCTCACAGAAAGCCGAGAGCTCATTCGTCGCTCGGCATTGCCGGTGCGCTCTCTCGCGACTTTATGATACATGTATTATAGCGTCGGAAAACATTGGTAATTCGCCGTCCCGAGAGTAAAGGACACTTCGAGAGAATGGGCAGCGAGAGTCGGGAGTTCAGAGTTGAGAAAAAAAGATGCTGCGGTAGTTTAGAATCGAGTTAATATCATTTTTCCGAGCTTTCTCCCTCGTAATAGACTTTTCTCGTTGTGTTGGCTTCGGAACTTCTCCAGTAGTATTTTTTTTGCGAAAAAACGCTTTGTCGCCTAATTGGTAAAAGAAAACATGCATTTTTTTCATCTCGAAACGCGGCGTTCATGATTTTTTACAATTAATTCTGGATTCAATAGTTTAGTCTGCAGAACATCCAATTCCCTGAATCTGGTAGAACGGTAATAATAACGCGGCGTTAATATAATTGGAGATTACGCGACTCGCGCTCCTGTCGTTTGAACGTCAACGGGAGTTGTATCACGGTAATTATAGCCTCGAGACCTCGAGATGGAAAACATATTGTTGCTACAGGGAAAGATGAAAAAGATCAACCGTTGCACTCAATCCAATGAACTCCGGTGAACGACCGACTACTCACTTTCCGGCGGCTTCTCGACACCTTCCTTGTTTTCTGCTACAGACAAGATAAATACTTTCTTCACCTTGTCAAGAAAAGTGATTTCTTGTTTAATAATTATTTTCATTGTCGACAATATTGAGTTAGTAATCCAGTGGAAATAAAACCGAGCTAACCTAATCCTGTCGGGGTAGACGTGTACAAGAAATAGAGGGCAAGCTAATTAGTTTTCTATATCGGTAATAATTTATCAGTAGCCTAAGAAAAGAAATAGAGCGAGAATGGAACAAGAACTTAATTTTATTTGTAGTTACGGGAGAGAAAAGAGAAAAGAAACAACGAGTCAAGAGATCGAAGCTGAAGAGAGTTAACGAAGTCTTTCGAGAGGGCTCGGGTTAGGGCGCTCGGTAGGAATAATTTCTCAGACTAAAACAACTCGAGGGGTCACATGGCAGAGATTCTTCTCGTACGCCGCACCCACTCTGCGCGATATACATCCCGTAGGTACTTCGCCGAGCGTATGAGCGCGTTGATGCGGCGGATAACGAATCGTTTCGAGTGGGCGATTCGGTCTCGTTAAGTGGCTCGAGGTCCGCGAGGCTCAAACGGAGCCTCTCAGTCGCTGCTTCGTTCTTCTCGTCTCATCGAAATTGATGCCAAGGTCAATGGTAAACGAGTGTGTGCGGTACACCCGAAACTATGACAACGCAGGCGGAAGTTAATAATCGTTAAATTGATGAAACACGCCTAATTAGCGTTTTGCGAGCCGGCACAATTTACGGTTAAAGTATTAACGGTGACGTCGTATATAGATGTAAAGAGAAATTCCATACAGAGGGGTCGTCGGGCGGTTGCTATCGGTTATTGCTGACGGATAATTGGCAAGCTTCCACTGGCGTGCCTTCGTTACCATTCGAAAGCTTCTAGCTTCTCTCCAACGCCACTTCACAACTACGCTACATCCTTGTTGATAATAGATAATTGATTTCGTCCAGGCTAATTAATGGATTTACCATGCTTGGCAAATCAATTCAATTTGGTGTCCCATTAAAGACAATGCAACGTAATTTCTGCATAATACACGATTTCAATCTGGAGATTCCATTCTGCAATTATTCGAAAATTCTATTTTTAAATTCGTTTGCACTCATTTCTTTTCGACAATATCGTCAAATACAGTACAAATATAAATACAATCGCGCATTTCTCGAAAATTCATTGTTCGGTTTGAGAGTCGAAACTTTTGTTTCCGATAATAATAAATGGAAAAAAAATTGGTGGAAATGAAATGTACGGTTAGTGGACGGTTTTATGTACAGTCTGGTGAATTAAATTCGATGTACGATTGTAATGAAAAATTAATGTACCATACATTAAAAGCTGTAGAAATACTTCATTTTTAATAATTTTATTTCATTTCCTAGAAAATTATTTCGAATTAAATAAATAACCGCTATTTCACTGTAAAACCAGAATTTTTTTTTTCATCGCTATTGAAAATTCAATCTAATGTACGAATTTACTCATGAAGACTTCCAGTGCCAGTACATTAAATTTAATATTATTCGTTCGGTGCCACTGTTGCATTAAGTGCCAACGAAACGTACTCTGAAAATTCCACACGAACAACCTTGCGCTTTTTTGCGGTGGTTTTTTATATTCAGAAAAACGTTGTCGTCGATAAGTCCATGCATTATAAAAAAGCGACCAAAAGTCGACGATGCACAGATGCGTCAGTGACAAGTGAAAGAATTTCAGTGAAATTTTTAAACGTCCATCCGTATTACTTGAAAATATTGCGAGGCTGAAGACACGAGTGAGGGGTAGTGGAGGAAGGCTGAATGGGTTCGACCGTGAGAAAAAGTAACTCGGAAGGTGAAGCTCTCGCGAGTGTGGTTGGATGGTCGCAATCCTTTGAGAGCCATCGGAGGGCGCGTGCACGAAGGTTGCCTTACTTTCGCAGTTGGTCGGTTCTGAATTCTCGAGTTCGCTCGTCTTCGGCTTCCCTTTAGCGCCTCAAGTGCTTCGGGCAAAGCTCCGCCGTGGCACAACGACAGTCTCATTCGTCACAACTTTTTTTTTTTCCACCAACCCGGAAGCCTCACCGGTCTCGTACCCCGCGTTCCTTTCACGAAGATTTTTCGCCGTTGCGCTCGAATACTTCGGCTGAAAACGCGGAAAAATTTCCGCCGCGACGATGACGCACGGTCTTTCGCGAAACGTCGCCCACACCACCCGGAAAAGGTTTACACGAGTTCTTTGGGACTTTAACCACGTCGAGAACCGGGAGTACTCTTTGACTCGGAATGTTTGTACCAAACTTTTGTATGGTACTCGCTCGCTTCGTGTCTTCTTATCGCTCGGCGACGTTAATCTCGATTCAACGAACCAAAAAGAGATTCCCTTGAGTTATAACGAATCTTGTAGGCGTTTACTCAATCTTTGACTGTTCAGCACATCGGGTTTATATTCCTTTTTTTTAAATATTTATTCATACATATATATGAAAAAAAATAGCATTTTTTATTGCACGATATAGTTCATATAACAGTTATAATAACGATCGTACTACCTTTTTTCTATATTTTATACGTCTTGTTAGATATTTCGTTTCTGACATTCATTTATTCCTCTTTTGAATTTAATAATAAAAGTTTCTTGACTTTTTTCTGAGGCTCATTTACTTCCGGAGATCCATTAACGTCTTAAAGTGCAGCAGTTATTGTCGAGACATCATTTTTCACAGCTAAAAAGTACGGTGAATTTCTCGGATGTGTAATTAATCTCGAAGTAAAGCGTAACGAAAATTTGTCTAGAAATGAACAAACTGACTGATAGACTCCATAGTCTCCATGGATGAGCAACTTTTTTCGCGAGGACGTCGCGTTCTAGTGGAAAAAGTTGTTATAGTCAGACGCCCACCAAGCAACTCTCACGTGCATTCGTCGTTTTATTTATTTTTTATATTCAACATCGTAACATTCGCTCTCTGCCTCAGGTGCACGCTCGTTCTCGGTATGAGAAAAACACAATATTCACGCTATGGAGTCGCGTATGTTGCCCTTTCTTTCGAATCTTTGTGAAACTCGTTGAAACTTCGATGTACACGTAACGCCAATGCTCTCGTTCTGTTCTACGTGCAGAGTGGAATGAAAATTTGCGTTGACAATACATCTTTTTCGAGCAAAATAAAGGGAAAAAAACTTATTCTCCATATCACACGACGAAACTATACTGGCGAGAGTCTTTATTGCGTTTGGAATGATTTTCTCGAGCCTACAATATGAGCGAAGCAAGAAAATTCGAGTTCCTACTTTAATAATTCGCTATTATAGTTTGGAAACGATATTCATTTTTCAAAATTTTTATTTTTCTTTAGCCAAAAGCTTGAAAACACTAACGAAACTCGAAAGACGTGTATGCTTTTGCGGCGAAAGTCTTCCTAAATTCGTAGAGTAAGATACAGATGCTTTGTATTTCTCGTGTGAACTGCCTGCGTCTGCATAGTAACCACAGTTGGCTTTCTGCTCTGTTCATTTAGATCCCTTATCTCGTCAACCCGGGATTATGCCGGTGCTGTATACCGATGTGGTTACTAATAAGCCAAGATTATTTTAATTAATTTGCTCGGTTCGCCGTTGAGAACCGCAGCGCCGCTAATTCGGCTCCGTGAGTCTCTGAACCCTGAACAAAATTTCTTTGCGCGAATTAGCCTCCCGACCCTTGTCGCAGTATGACTTTCCGGAATGCAATGTACCGAATGCAACGAGATTTCACAGACGAATATTTTTCATCGAGAATTCTTCGGGCTTTCTTCTTTTCCACCGTTTGCAGAGAATCTCGCACTAGACTCGGGCGCTTCGACCGATAATCATCTCGACAAAGTGAAGTACATATCCGAGAAGTGATAGAACTTAATGCGAACAAAAAAAAAGGGATCCGTCGGTCGATCTCTCGTTATTCGAATAAGCGCGAAGTGTCACTCGAGCCTTTAGCCTCGTTCGCGGAGGGCTTATTGCAGAAGCGACAGCCGCTTCGCCGGGTTCCTTTCATCCCCTGTTCATTCATCCTTTTGCTCTCGTCTCATCCTCTCACCCTCACATCCGGCAATGAACAGCCAGCGTGCTCTCCTCTCGCCTCATAGTCGCGAAGCAGAATTTAATTATCAAGCCGCGTACAAGTCTCACCGAGCCATCTCTTCCGACGATTTCGTATTCCGCTCGCCAGAGTATCGCCTCGGCCCCTTTGCCATCGAACCGATACGCAAACTCTTTCACAACTCGTTCCTTCAACTTCTTTTCTTTCTTCCTTTCTCCAATTTATTTCACCGCCAACGACTATTCGCCGAATGAGAAAAATGGTGGAAATGGAAATTCCAAGGCGCGGCGGGGAAGAGATGAGGGGCGCGCGCCCTCCCTCCTCCAAAGCAGGAAAAGAGTTTTACTTTGAAAAATATATCCATTGTTTTTCATGGACAAACAATAAAAAAATCTCCGTAAGTTCCGTGAATTTTTTTTTTAAGCTTAAAATGTTTGCCCGCGGAGCCAAAAGAAGTTTCGTATATATTTCGTCGCGAAGCCCCTTTCGAGCATATGCAAATAAATATAAATTTTTTTTTTCTTTCGTTTATTCTTCTTTCTTGTTTGCCATTTCGGAGTCCCATTTGTTTTCCACTTTGCCTGTCTGGCAAACATACGTTGACCTAGGAAATTCATCGTACGCGATAATCCGCAGTGCATGCAATGCTCACGGTTACGACTGTTTGAGAGTCACAGCGGGGATAGATGCAAACTGCCGTCAAAGTCGAATTATCGTGACGCTCGTTGAGTCTGACTTATCGATATCGCTACGGTGTTCTGTTCGCAGGCGCGCGTATATCTCTCGGCGACCGTAAAGTTCGAACGCGCGCGGGGCCCGAAAGTTTGGCGCAGCCAATGCAGCGTGCGGTATCGCCTGGAGGCCGACGTGAAGAGAATCGGCCAACATGGAAAGGTAAGCAAGTGGAGGGGTTTGGGGGCAAGATAGGGGCGGCGGATGAGGTCATTTTGCGAGCACTATCAACTCTCGAACTATGAACAGGAGTGTTTATAGTGCGGCTATACGAAAGGGTTGAAACTTGTGCATCGCGGCTTTGAGACCTTATCTATTCTGTTTGTTTGAGCTTCGGAAAGTTTACGAAGACCCAGGAACGACGAGAACGACTTTTTTTTCTTTCTTTTATCAAGAGTCAAGTACTTGGAGAAATATCGTTTTTTTATGGCACGACGCGAGCGTGCATACAGTAATATGCCGGAAATGAAGCTTTTCATCGACATCGCTCAAAAAGAACTATTGGAAAAAAAACATCTACGCAAATAACTATTTTCAAAAGCTATTTAAAAAAATAGTTTTTCCCCATAAGAATAGGTTTATGATATTAAAAGCCGATTATGTTATCTATACTTGTTTTAAAAATTGGGTCTTTTACAAAAAATCAAGTTTTTTGGTAATTCTTGCTGCGAAGAGTCAATCTGGGCGTTCAGTTCTTTTGTGGTTTTTTCGAGTGTGATGGATAAGAGTATTTACGACGATAAGAAAAAAACGATTCCTTCATAGAAAAGACCGGTCGACTTTTAGTTCTTCTTCGAGATAAATGTTTAAAGGGTATCCTTCGCCCTTCCATTTCGCCGGGTTGTTCAATCAACGGGAAATGAGTGAGAACTTCCGCGGTATTCTTTGTGTACATCACGGTACATGTTATACACTGCAATTCGCTTAACGATGATTGCGACTAACTCGGCCAGGCGTAACTCTTTTTACGACGACGAGGACGACGACGATGGCTATATAGAGCCGGGGAACCGCAGGCTCACAACTATGGGATGAGACAACGAAAGATTTGGAGCGTGGAACACTCGCGTGGGATTTGCCTCGTTGCCTCCCGAGAGAGTTACGTATCCCAGTTGTAATAGTAAATATTCGGGGAGCGACAAAATCTCACGATTTTTCTGTCGTCAGCTCGGGCGTGCTTTACGATGGCAACGAGAGAAAAAAAACGTTATATATGTATATAGGTACGAATTGGGCAGTTAATTTTTTAAGGATGCTGGAGATAAATTGACTGAAAAATTTATCGGAAAAGCGACAACGATTCTAAGCTTTCGTTTTTGCTAATCTTCTGCGAAGCTTTTTTTATAGTTTATTTTAGTATACAAAAATATTCTTATCAATGGAATTTAATTTATGTCATAATATTGCATGAATAATATATTCTGCTGTTTGCCGTTTTGATTAATTCGTCGTCGTAAAATCGTTACATGAATCTCATTTTTGTAAAGTCACCTCTGACAAACTGACAATTTGATTCTTTTACGATAAAGTTATCAACGCCAGCGCAACAAACGAAAACTGAATTGCAGAATTGATAGAGAAAAGAAGGAGATACGCGAGTATCAGCTTAAATTACGCGAAGCGTTAATACGAGGCGACATGCGTGCAACCGTGAATTTCGTTTCAATGATTACATTTTCCTTTATACCTGTCGCCGTCGCTGCGTTCTCCATGTCGAGTGCAATACCCGTTGGCCGGGCAAATCATTGCAATTAAAAAAGGCCGAATGAATTGTTTTTTTTCTCTTTTTTTTTCGCCGGTTCTTTTTTTCGCATTTTTGTCGGCACACCGGCGCATCAGTACTTCCAATTTCATTCGTATTATTCTGCCCGGTGCACCGGCTGACGGAACATTTTTTTTTTTTTCGACCTTCCCGCTGCTCCGCTATCCGGAACGCGTACCTTCCGCTCGCGTAAATCGCTATTCGTTATATATATACGAGGGATAGAAGGATTCATTCGATTTCCGTGTCGGGGCTATGACGGATTCGTCACGTTATTCGGATCGCGTGCATTTTGGGGTCTACTCCTCCTATGGCTATTGAGTAAATACCTGTGACAGCCTATTTCCGGTTCAGTCTCAATGCACTTTTATCTCTACCACAGGCGACAGAACGGGCGTGAAATTCTATAGATTTTAATATAAATGACTGTCTATACGTACACGACCATATTTCTCTAATGGAAAGGTCCCGCGGGAAAAACTGTTTTTTAACAACGTTTTTTTTTTCGTGTTCGGTTACTTAAAGTAATAGCATCTATTATTTTGTAACTAAATACTTGACGTAACTTTGACATTTTCCAAAAAAGAAAAAAAAAGAAAAAGAAAAAAGTTTTGAAATCGTGATCACGAGGTTTTGCGAAAAATGAATGCATCAATATCTGGCAAAAATATTTTCCGTTAACAATTCTCGTTGCTTGTGGCTTTTTCGAAATGTTATCAAATGTCATACACAGATCCTCGAGGCAAATTCAAATAATAACAAGAAACAAACGAACGAAAAATGTCGGCGATTTTCGGCGCGCGTGCTACGAGCGGTCGCAACGTCGACCGGAATCGAATCGCCGACTGTGACTATCCAACTGATGCCGGCAAAAAAAGTTTTCTTGTTTTTTTTTTCCATTTCCTCCTCTCTTCTCGCTCCCTTGTGCGCTCCGGATCACGAAACAACAAAGCGTGAGTTTGCGAAAGGCACGCGTATTTTCGACACACGTAACTGGACACGCGTGGCTTCGATTGTCCAAGGCTAAAAATGACAATTGCGTTGATGCAACGACCGACAAGATGTTTTTTTATGTACCCTCTATCTTGCAATGCTGTGGCAATTCGGAAGAAGAAGCAATTCGGTCGCACAATTTAAGGGTTGAAGTGCGTACAGATTAATAAAAAAGGAAAGAAAATCTGCACTATTTTTTTCAAGATGTGCGTAGTGTAGTAAAAAAATGAAATTAACCACCACATTATAATTCTCGAGGGTTTACATTGTTTCATACAATTATTCTCACAGTTTTGTTTCAGCAAAAAAATCAAGTAATTCTCTCCGTGAAAAGATACTGAAAAAAAAAAAAAAAAATACACCACCGAATAATGCTTGTCAGGCGTTTTTGGAGGTTTGGATTTTACTTTTTTCTTTACCCGGTTTCAACTCTGCGCCTAGCGCATTATTGCAGGAAAATAACTCGTCATGAGTTTGCGTATTTATATGCTTACCGTGAACTCTCGATCTCTCGCGGAATTCGTAGCCGATAAAATCGACTGTGGCGTTTGATCGGAGCGCATGCCGAGAGAAACCGGAGTTTCCATCGTCGGTGCCGTACACAATTTATAACACAAACGCTGTGCCGTCGCATTCGTGATCCTTCTCTCCTTCCGTCTCTCCCCTGCCATTTGCTGTTGGTGAGCATTCGCGAGGACGCTTGGGAATATCGAACTGCGCCGCCCAGCTTGAATTCATATACGTCTCCGATACTGTTTCTTTTTTTTATTTATTTATTTCCCCAGTACACAGCTTTTGCTTCAGTTCAATCCGATTTAAAATTGGCAAAATTCTATACACCAACGCCGAAACAGCGTACGAATGTTGTAACGCCCGTCCGTTTGTTTCGACCGCTCTCGCCCGCCACCCCGAGCGATAGACTATAGATCTACGGCACAGTTTTGTACATTCGTGTCGGCAATAATTCTTCGATTCGGAAAGCGCTTAGACCAAAACAATTCGTTGCACTGCAAATTATTTAACTGCGAATGCGCAAAGTGCAAGATAATGAATTTTCGTTAAATTGGTTTTATCCATTCATCCATTCGGCAATGTTTCGGTGGATTACGGATTCGGAATCATAACAGAAAAATAGATTGAAACAAAACAATATTAATTACATATTTCGTTAATTGGAAAACATTAATTAATCGTCTCGATGCTTTTGGCAAAACAGTAATTTTCGGATCTCGATTACTTGATGAGCTCGAACGGTAGATTTTCGTTGAAGACTGCAAAAAAGTATACATCTACGGGGCGGAAGATCGCGGGATGGCCTTCGGAATCTTGGCTTCGGTTCTTTCCGACCTCTCGCATCTTCGTTCCCATAGAATTTCAATTTTGTCCCGGCTCGCTTGTCGGGAGTGCGGGAAAGGCGAGCAAAGCCTCTTTTACGAGCATTATGTTCGTCGGAAATCCTAACGTCAAGCCCAAAATCGTTTTACTTCAAGCCACAGTCCTTCCTTTCCCCCGTCAAGCTCTCCTTCGGGGATCTCGCTTTGTATACCCTCGGCAAGAAAGAGTATCGTCGGCCATCGACGTCGTTGCCCGGTGCACTCAATGTTCAAACGTGCAGCGAAGTGCCCGGTCTCGGCCAAGCCCGTATCTAAAACTTCGTCGAAGTTTTTTAATCCAAAGCTTTCCAGACGATATAGAAGAGAGAAGAGTGAAGGCCCAGAGTCAGAGTACTTATGAGGTCTCGGAGGCTCGAGGTTGAGAGCTCAGGCAACTCCCGCGGATAACGTTGGATATCACTTTTACCAAGATAGCAGACTTTACCGGCTTTTTTTCCTCCTCTTTCTACCCTACCTCCCACCTTGCCCCCTCTCCGAACTTATCGAAAGTTATGTAGTTGCTTTCGTCAGAGCTCCTTCGCGTCGAGAGTTACGGGTTACTTAATGTTTCGTCCAAGTGTTAAAGGGACGGAAACTGCAACGGCGAACTTTTATATTTATCGTTTCTTTTCTTCGGTTATGAAAAAAAGCACTTATCCGTTAACTGTCTTCATCTTTATACCGTCGTGTAGGATTTGAAGTTTTCATTGACGATAATAAAACTGATTGCTCGCCTATTTTTTTTTTTTTCAAAATGCCTCATTTAAAAAAATTCTATCGTATCATTTTTTTATAATAAATTATGATATAGAGAAATTCATCATAGAATCTATATCAGAAAAAAAAATTTGTATAATACATTATAATTCAATTTTTCGAGTGTATTATCATTTTATATTCTAAACAAAGTATAGAGATGTATAGTAAACGTCGAAAAAAGTAATTGCATGATATATCGAAAGCGTAACAAGAGCATTGCTCCGAAACTGCGAGTCGATATTTTCGTCGCGCGTCAAATGGACGAACAGAAATTCTCTCGTGCCCGCGAATGATCGATTTGATCCGGAAATAATTATCAAGCGAGCGAACCGGACGCTGTTCCGATCGACGCGAGTGATATTTCGTGCTCATTTTGCAAATTGCTGATACGCCGATGCTTCCCGGTTTCGTCGGCATCATCGAAAAGCATTTTTGCTCGTCGGTAGATGCACAATATTCGCGGTCGGGGAAATCGTCAAATGATATATGCATTGCGGAGATAACGTTCGTGTCCGCGGGCACGTTATGGACTAGTTGCAGGAAGCTCGAACTTAGAAGCATTAATGTTTTTTGCTTGGTACGCGGACGAGCGGTTATTGCGGCGTTATTACGCGAAGCTCAATTTCTCTTCACTCCGCTTCCCCGTCACGAGCCAAAGAACTTACGATCCCTCTCGTATCTCACTCTCGTCAATGAAAGCTTGTGTGCGCGCCGGAATTACAGTAATATCGTCGTGTTACGGAGAGTACGTATTAGTAAGCCGGCCGGGTAAAGTCCCGCTCGCTGGACGGTGGGCGATACGCCGTTAATGGAAGGCGCGATATCTGATGAGAAGCCCTTTTGCTTCGTCATCGGTTTCTTTTTTTTTTTTTTTTCTCTCTTCTACGTCGAATTTATCTCTCTTTCCTTCTCGTTAATGTTCTCTTGCGGAGGCCGCCGTTTGCCGCTTGTCCGGATCACCCTCGGAGAAACTGCGTTTTCTCCCCATTCCTGCCGATATAAAGCTCTCTCTGGTAACCGTGACGAGAAATAATTGGTCTCTTACAACATATCGCACGGAATACCCGGACGCCGCTTCGATCCAAGTTTTGAGCATAACTAACTCGACATGTACACGGAGCGTCGCCGATATTCGTACTTCGCGCGAAACTTATCTTGTCGAAGCTTCTCGACTAAATTGTCGCATCATTCTCGGCGAAGTTCTCGGATTGACGAAGTTTCATAGCTTTCTGACGTTAGCGCGCTAACCGTGGAACTGACATTATACGTACGTGGAAAAAAAAGTTCAAAGATTCTTCTGGATTTCGCATTTCTTTTTGAAGATTTCTTAAAATTCTTCAACACTTAAGTGACTGCCGTGAAGTTATTTTGATCTGAATTTAAATAATAGTAAAAAAATATTTAAAACAGTACAAGAAACTGTTATTTTTTCTACTGTGGGAAATCAAGAAAATCAAATTTTACATTTTATTACATTCATTATTTCCCATATTTGGAACTTCTCTTTGAAATATTTTGTTATTTTTTTTTTTATAATCTCGTTAACATCGAATCATTCCGGTAACCGAAGAGCTTCGGACGCATTTGTCCGATGCCGATGAGTTCTCTCTGGCAAACTTTTGCGTTCCCGCATCGTCGCATCCACTGACATTGATAACAGCGGATGAAAGCTCTCGGTATTTGATCGTTGAAGCAAACGCGCCCGCATGTTGTAACGTTACCGAGTGTCGCAGCCCGAAAACAAAACGAGTATAGAAACGGTGGTAGAAACCGAGTTAGACTATAATGAGTTCGTCAGCGAAGTTGAAAGAGTCGAGGGAAGCGCTGCGTAACCCGGGTGTTTATTCGTACCGATACACCGGCAGTAATTTCGCGCGCTTTGGGGTTGAATTTCTGTCGCGCAAACGAGGAAATACAATCAACCTCGCATATATAATCCGTTGTTTCAGGGAAACGGCAACAAAACGATAGCGATGCGGTATCGCGGCGTGAGAAATCAACTATGTCCCAGAAAATGTAAAAAAAACATTCTGAAAAAAATGCGAAACAATTTTGTAAAAACTTTTAAAAAACCATTGCAATAATACAAAATTGGATCGAATTAGAATTTGTTCAAAATTCAGCGTACCACTGGAAGTTTTAATTCATAAACCGGCGTATTAAATTGAGTGTACTTTAATTTTACTAATTTCTCTTCTCTCGTTGTTTGAATGCCGCATTGGACATTTTCTCACTCCTGTTGGCGAAGGTTTCTCCAGCTTCGGGTACTTGTCTGCCCGTTACAACGGTGGCTCAGAGTACCGTCAGAACGGCGAAGGAGAGAAGCATCACGTTGATGCGTTCTCTCATGAACTCTCACGAAGCTCGTACCGCGTGCATTGTCTCTCGCTCGCAATGAGGCTTGGGTCGCGTGGAATATTAACCGGTGAAACGGAGACAGGCAATGGTAGCCGGTGTGTTCTAAACTCGGGGATGGAGACGCGAAATGTCAAGGGGAGACAGAACTTCGTGCCACGTTATAATGCGAACGGCGAAGGCCTTC
Source organism: Ischnus inquisitorius (assembly GCA_963924025.1). Lineage (NCBI taxonomy): Eukaryota > Metazoa > Arthropoda > Insecta > Hymenoptera > Ichneumonidae > Ischnus > Ischnus inquisitorius. The sequence continues at coordinate 13,138,004 of OZ001250.1, forward strand.
AATGGCCACACCGGGAACGTTTATGAAACACAAAGTGGACACGCATCAAGTCCCTCCCTGTGTACGCGTCATATACTCCCATGCGATCGGGGAATCTCCTGTTCAGCTTCGGACACCGCGCAGAGTCATTTGCCGTGTCGACATCTGACCTACGTTCGGAGGGCACTCGACCAGACACCCAGACCTCCAATTACGTATAGACCCGTCGTGAAGTTGACCGGATTGTAACGGCAGTCTTCGTTACACGGGGTTCTCGTCCCGGTGCCGCGACGGACATTACCAGCCAAATAATTCTGATGAGGTCATTCAGACATTTGCGAATAATATTATACGGTCCTTTAGCGTTGATCACGGTTTGAATAACAAAAGATAATTTCACATATTTTTTTTTTACGGAAATATCAATTTTTGTTACATAAATAACGCTAACTTCAAACAGTCTGAGATAATTCGTAATCGAGTTTTCACTGTACACGCTGTAATTCTAAATAAGGTTGTTAAAAAGCCACTTTGCTTTGGCATTGTCGAGGCTCGTTAAGGCTCGCGTAATTGAGTTCAATAAAAATCGAGTAATCTTGAAGCTGGAATCTCCAAGCGAGGGCGCTTAGAATGAGAAGAATTCCGGATCGGTGCGATTAAATTGATTAGGAATGTTAGATACGAGGGAGATCAAAGAATGGACGATGCCGGAGGAAGGAGCGACGGAGTGGGGAGGTGCGGAGAACAGCGAGTGGAAGAGTCCAAAGGGATGTCTCGCTAACGATAGAATAAAATTTCCAAGGAATTTCTCTTTCATTATTATTTCTTTGATTAAGAAACAGCCAGGCAGCAGTTGGAGGTCGTAATTTACCTCGATATAAGTGCAACACTGGGTCTCGTTGGTTCGGGCTCTCGAGCCACGGCTAACGAGAGTCGGGAACGCTGGAAGCGCCATAATAACCTGCGTTTCTGTGGCTTCTTTTTCAAACGAGAGAAAAGAAAAAAGTGAGACAATGGAATTCGTTTTTAGATGCTTTAACGCGGTCGGTTTGGTAAATTGCGCTGGCGTTGCGCAATGAGCCGCGGGTCGATACTCGCGCTAAAGCAAACACAGCGGAAACATTCTTCGACTATCGTGCAGCGAAACACGTGAAGCTTCTCTTCTCGCCGCGGTTTCCATTCTTTTCTTCGATGCGATATTATTGAATACATCTCGTAGCCCCATTTTATTTCGATCCCATTCATTGCTCCGTCGGAAGAACGGCTTGGTTGCGAAGCGAAAGTTCAGGAAGTCGAAACTCTAAGGCTCTTTAATTTACGAAGAGTCCAGCAGAAGGGGGCGCGAGAAGGAGACGCGTTGGGGGTGGGGTGGGGGGTTAGTAGCGTCAAAGAATAAACGATTTTGAGCAGAAACGAGAATAAGGGCCGAGTTTGTAAAACCCGCGATAGCGGCTCTCTCCCACAGTTGGTCTCTTCTTTTACGCAAAGCTTTTCTTTTTCGCCGGGACTCTCGTGCTTTCTCGTTGAGTATTCCGACCGCAGAAGTACCACGCCATTCAACCATTCTAGCACACTCGCCGGAGGATTTACTCCGCAAGGAATCACCGGCGCAAGCCCCGTTTCCACTTCATCCCCCCGGAGAAGCCTGGGGCAATTGTCCAGAATCTTTTTTTACCCTCGTTTTTATAACAAAAAGAAACCGTATAAACGACGTCCATTCCGCAAACGCTTCAATCCTTTAACAATGAAATGTTAATAACTTCTTGGCTCGGCTGCAGTGCACATATATTCGTTGAATCACAGAGTCTTGTGCGCATTACAATGTTAAAATAAAATAAGAGCAGGGTCATACGAAAAAGAAATCGCATAAAACCTCTTAAACTTCAGAAAAAAAATCGAACAAGTAGTTTTCTCTGATTTTATATTCAGAATGCCAAAATCTCGCAGATGAGAATATATTTCGCGCTTATTGTAATCTAAAAATCGATACGTAATTTTTAAAAATACTATATTATTTTCATTCTAAAATTTCTATTAAAAAAAGAATATATTCGTATTCCCAAGACTTTTTTTTCCATGCGATCGCGGGCGTTTAATTTACAAAATTATTCTCGCGTGATTCGCTTTTGATCGGCATCGAATATCCGGTTGGATCAAAGTTATCTTATCGATTAAAATTCGTAAGCCGAAGATCCTTCCATCTAAAAGTAAATTCTCATTATATCGGAACGACGAGAATTTTTTTTTCCGAACGGTAAAGAGAAGACGTGCTCGGTAGGGCAGCATTAACCTTTGACTAAGCCAGGAGGAGCGTTCCTAAGCCCCATTCCAATTTCGCGCTCTCCGCTTCTCTCTAATTTTCTTGGCTAAATTCGTCGCGAAACCGTCGGGCGAAGACCGTGTGGCGGGCGGTAGATTCAAGTTTTTTCTTTTAACCCGCGCGTTATCGTCCTAATTAGCATAGTCACCGAGGCTCGACGCTGGAAACCGGCAGTTAGCGGGAGGTTCAAGTCGAAGTGAGAAAACGAAGATAGAAATGGCTGAAGTGTGGAAGAACCGAAAGTCGTGGGGGTCTAGAGCGACGGTGTCGACGCCGACGCCGGCAGCTTTTCATGCCCGCAAATTCTATCTCGAAGTAATACTCACTTGAAGGAGCTTGACGGCACACAGGGGTCCGCGGATCTTTTCATAAAGTTCCCTCGTTATTTAAATAGCCCCGGCCTTTCAGCCTGGGCCCTCGTCTTTTTATCCCCCGTGCGTTGTATATCTATGAAATACCTAAGCGGGACCAGGTGTGCACCATCGTTTCCGCTCTCCCTCCTCCCCTCCTGCCCCTGTGAAGTATGAACTCATCCAAGGAACCGCGTATTTCAACGCGGCCAAAAACACTCTTCGTACGTGAGTTAAGTCAGAAATTTCGGCATTATTGAAACCCTTCGAATTAAATTTTAAACGGCGCAGTTGAGAAAAATTTTTAATTTTTTTCATAGCCGGCAAAATAGGATAATTAACTGCAAGTCGTGAAGCGAATAAAAAATTCTTACCGTGCCGCGAGATTTATAAAAAATTTCAGCGTCATTCAAACGCTCCAAATTAAGTTTCACATTGCGCAGTTGAAAAATGTGATTTCTTTATCTCGAGAAAAATATGACGTTTAACTGCACGCTGTGGAGTAACAAGAAACGGAATTTTTTTTCTTCCGTATTCATGAAGATGAATACCATGAAAAAAATTTGGATTTTTTAATCATCGGAAAGATTGGTTTTTCCGTGTCTCGAGAATCGTCAAAAATGTCTGCAATATTGAAACACTCTTCCAATGAACTATTGAATTATTCGGAAGAAAAAGGTTTTTATCGCAAAAAATTTTATTGCACCCAGAGAAGGAAAAAAAAGAAAATTCTCTCGACTCTCGAGAATTATTGCAACTTCTTTTCAAGAGAACAAAAGAAAAGAAAATCCTATCACCGAGTCCTCGCAGATATCGAAAAATTCAACTTTCGCGATTCCGGTATACTTCGATATCCTCGAGTCGATTAGAATGACTCGACGTTGAGAGTGCTGTTAGGAAAGAATTCTCAACTCCGTTCATTTCGCGACAGAAGTGGCTATCGCTGCGGAGCCGAGCGGACGTTCGTTCGAGTCTCTGTCCCTATAACGATTCTATTCTTTTCAACTGAAGTGGATTAAAGTTCAGTTGTGCGGGTTTTTTTTCCTCTTTCTTTCTAATGAAATCGATTTTAGTTTATCTTCTACGGCATACTTTTCGATTAATTGAGACTCGTCGAAGATCGTCGCAGTTTGCGTTTAATTGCGAACGGCGTGGCCGAGACGCTTCGTGAACCTCTAGTGCGTTGGTTATCGAGGAGATTAAAACAAAGAAAGAAAAAGGAAAAACATTATTCGCTCGCGCAGCATCCAGTCGCGGAGAGGAAGAACGCGATCGCGCGAGTCCGCTGAGTCGTCGTCGGGATTAGCGAGGCTGGTGGCATCCGAAACGTCGGGGTGCACTGGCCTCTGGGTGATGCACCGCGCATCGGAGACTCTCCGTACCGTTTCTCCTTCGGCATTCAGTCTCGTACGGTTCTCGTCTCGCACTCGCTGGACGTAAGAGATATTCATAGACGAGGGAGGGCTTCACGGAACTTACGGGCTATTCGTGGGTTTCCCCCATAAAGGTACACGCCGGTTGGACTTCGGGACGGAAGCGCGATACGTGATCCACATGTACGAGAGCGCAACTTCGCTCGTATACCCGCCGGGTTGAACCCGACGCACCGGAGGCATCCGAGGGATCCTCGACTATCGGTGAAAGTGCCGCACAGCGAACTCATCGACAGTGCGCTGTACCATTCCCGCGCTCGTGTGGAGTCGACTGCGTTTATACGCGAGTTATTTTTAACTTACGCAAAAAGAGATGAGAAAAAAACGAAAAAAAAGGAACACGGGTCGTATTAATAGATATATTCAATCCCAACGTCCCGCTTGGCGACACTGATGCGTTCGACCGGAGTGTCAAACTTTTGCACCGCAGTGCAGAATATCGTTGCGATAGATTAATTTTTTTTTCCCTATTCTTTCAAACTGCCCAGAGTTTTTTAATCACGCCTTTGTTATGGAGGACATTCAATTTTTTTTCATCGTATGAAAAAGAAGTTTGTGTCACTCGCAAAGTCTCGAGGAAAGTTTTACTTGATGGTATATCGAGAAGAGTCGCAACGCACACGGGCGAGCAGAGGGGAGCGAGCGTACGAGAGCGGAAGGAGTTGCGGGTGGGGGCAGACAGAAAAAAAAAAAACATGTGTCCCGTTGCCACCAGCGAAAGCTAAGACGGCGGGAATCCCAGAGCTCGTGTCTCCTGTCGTCTACGCCTCGTTATTATACGACGTTAGGTATACACACAGATGGGGGGTGTGTACATGCTGCATCCTCTCCTCATCATCCTACGGGCTTGTCGCTTCGGCACGCTTCTCAACTTTGCCAGTTTTAGCCTCCGCCCGGTCTCATAGAGAAGTGGCCCTTCCGACTGCTGGCCGTCGGGCCACTTTATACCGCGGACCACTAATCCGACGTCGCACGAGAGAGTCGACTTGAAAAATTTCTATGAAAAACTGTTTTTGTACCGAAGAAATCGATGAATGAAAGGAATCACGAACTTAGCGATATTACGATGAGGTAAATATAACAAAATATTAATTTTGATAACTATACCATAGTTACTATGATTGCAAAATTATTACCATTTTTATCATTATACAACCCACTTATCCTAAAATTCAGTTAGTAATCTATATTAAGATGGGAAATGTTAATATTAGCCTTGGGAACTCATAAGGTACTCAGAATAATTTAGTGTTGAAGATGGGGGTAAGGGGGAATTAGGTAATAACAGTTACGGCGACGGGGAAGAATTTTTATAATACAGACGGAAAAACCGCGAGCCCTGCCAAGCTCGTGTACTTATATATGTACTAAGATATTAACCGACAGCAGTGGATGTGGTCGGTGTGCCACATCGGCAATGACCCAAGTCAAGCACGATCGATCGCGATCGGTACTTAAATGGATGACCGTTCAGCCGCACACTGCCTAGCACATCAACCATTGGGCGGGGAAGGCCAGTTTTCTAAAGATCTTTTTGGTGTATACACTAAAGTAAGTTACTTCGGGGTATACCCCGAGGAATCAGAAGAACAGGGCTATCTGTACCGTCATGGGTTTTTCGTAGTTTCCCCGGCTTCATGGCAAATACGGCCCGGCGAAGCTAAGCCGGCTGTGGACGCACTGAAATTTAGGTAGCTTAGTGAAGTGCTATACTACGATATACTACGAAATACGAGAGGAACGCAGCACTGACAGTCTTGCTCCTAATCGGACTCGTATCTGCTCAACGAGAATTGATGGTTAATGAATGGAAAAAAATTGATTTCGGTCAGCGTCATTATTTAATTGAGGTTATCTCCAACTGTGGGCGTGACAAGTCACAAGCAATTATAGGCAATGACATTCTTCGACTTTTATGGGATTTCCTATTTTTCCCTTCGCGTTTCTCGAGCGCGTCGTCGAGGTGACGTCGAGAAAGCGTACGAACGAGATCGAGATGGTTTTGCGGTGAAAATATATAGCGGGAGGTACGGAGCAAAGTGCAATTCGTTCGCGCGTACTCGGCAAGAGAGAGTGCGACGCTTATTCGCATTTTATTGGCTTCTGCCGCGGCGCGTGCAGCTCCTATCTATTTTCTCGGTTATTCCCCAACTATACTTGGTAAGCGAGAATCTCGCGGACGCTCGGTGGGATACGTATATATGTAGCTACGCCGCGCGATGAAACTGCTGGTCGGGTTGGATGATATCGCGAGAGACCCCGAACCAATTTCCGTCTCGGCTCTATTAACGATAGCATACGATCGCCTTCGAACCCCTCCGACCTCACCCCTATCCCCACCCCTGCCTCAATGATGCTACAAAACGAAAAATGGTTCCGAATAACGCCGAAGAAGGGACATGTACGTTCCTTCTGGCCAGCCATTCGATTTTTCCTTCCTATCCTATCCTCATTCTTCATCGTATCTCACCATCCCGCGATCTTTTCGTTGTTCTGCTTTTCGGAGATTTCTCGCCTTCTTTTCCTCGCCGGCGAGCGAAGGTTGCTTGCAAAATTTATCTTCAACGAAGATCTCAGATTCCGTAGAGCGTGAGAACTACAGTGGTAACGCAAACGTTGCGGCAGTCTGCGCATACCGCGTTTTTCACTGGTCGCCAGAAAATTCGATTTTAATGGCCGCATCTCGAGGCCGATGCCCAGAGGTTCCCCCACCCTCGGAGCTCTTTTCTCATCGAATCGTTTTATAACGAGGCGCTACTGCCGTCGATGGATTTATCTTGCTAAGGGCCCTTTCTAGGAGATGAAAAGAGCTCCGGAGATCTTCGGAGAAAGAAACTAGCGGATAAAGAGGGGAACCCAAAGGAAACGGAGAAGACGCTTGACGAGAGAGGACCGTACAACGACATCGACTCTATCCAGCGAGATACTCCGCGAGTTCTGGGACGAGGCCAAAGTGTTGTTGCTCGACTTAAGTAGAAGAAGTGCTGAGTGGGTCGGTTTATTTTATTTCTTCCTTTTTTTTTTCTCGTCGTTGCAAAAACTTGTTGCGAATTCAGCTTCCACTGTGACGACTATATGCTCCCGGACCACACGCGATATCGCGATGAATTCTTTCGCATTGGGCGGTTTTAACGAGCTTCCACCACCGCACCGTTTATAGAGAAAGAAAATATTGAAAAAAAAAAACTGTTCTTGTTGCGCTCGATTGCATTCTATCAAGCATTCCAAAGAATTTTTCTTCATGCCATCACAACATTAAATAACTAACCAATTAGCGCTTCGATGACTTTAAGAACTAATTTTTTTGTTATTGAAAACTCCGATAAATAAAAGCCGATAAAGAATTCCGATAAATTTAGGATTGTTCAATGTTTTGACTAACATTTCGGAGGGCTGACGAGGCGAATTCGCCATGGCGCCTTTCAACTTCAGAATATTTGTTTAATTGTACGGTATCGGAATACAGGCTGAAAAGTTTGTTGGAATTATTAAAGGGATCTAAGCTCTCCTTTGGGGCGTCGAAGTTTAACTCGCATCATATCCATTTCGCGTATATTTAAACTTTTAACTCCGCGCTCATAGTAACATATTACAGTAGAACTGTTGAATGAGTAAACTCGCATTATACGCTCAATTTTCATTGGGGATCTCAACTCCCTTGGCTCTAAAAGCGCACCGCAGAGTTTGCGTTTGTTGGCGAAGGCTCTCTCGCATCGTCCGTATGCAGCATCTCCGGTACGTCTAACGCTATAAATTCGAGGTGGATATGCCGTTGCTACTGCCGCTGCGCCGAGGCGCAATCTCGTCCCGCCGGCGCCCCATCAACCCTCGTTCTCTTTCTCTCTCCCTCCCTCCCACCCTGCCACTGGTTCTCCCAGTGGACGAAAACCCCTGGCTCAGTCAGGGTGCGCGCACCCGCTTCGCCACCATCCCCGTCACATTCAATCAACGTGTCGTAAATCCGCGAGCGTAATCTATCACCCGGCAAATATTTACATCCTGCCATTCCCATACCCTAAACCTGCGCTAACGCTCATCCCGTCGCATGCAAGTTCTCCTCGCGCCGCCGCAGAATGCACTACCAAATTGTGGTATTTATTTCTATTTATTCAACTTGATTGACGCGCCCCGCGCCAGCGTCAATGATTCTGTAAAATGAGAGGAAACAAACAAAAAAAGTTTGATCGTGACCTTTGTTTGCTTGCACCTCAATTTCCGCGGTCCTGCAGCGCCAACTCGTCAATTAAATTCTGCTTATCAATGAATGAGGCTATTCCTCAGGAGGACTTCGGTAGTTTTCAGTTTAAAAAAGGTATTTCATTTTTTCATATGAAAGAAAATCTATTAATCTATTTAAATCGAAATATACCAAATATAAAATAGCACCTCTGCTATTAATATTTTAATCGGGGTACTTTTCCAAATGATCAAAGGACTTTTACCAACTACTAATTGTAGGGGAATGATATCACGATATTTTTCAGCATAAAAAAAAATCAAAGACATAACAAAAAAAATTAGAACTATGTCGGGTCATAGGAAAACAGTTTGAAGTTTCTTAATTCCAATTAACGCAGACGTTGCTGCACCTTCTACGAATTATAGTAAAACAATGCTTGTCTGACGCTTAGCATCAAAGAGCTTGTAGCAATGAAATAAGCTTGAAGAGGCGGAAAAAGTTCGCACTTTGAGTAAATCGACGTGTTTTCGAAACGAGCAATTGAGAGCGAAGTCGCTGAGAAAAACAATGAACGTAGAACGAATACGCCGTCAAAGAACATTCAACTAGAATGTAACGTCAATTCCAGGAACCTTTATCACCTGAGAAATATAGAAGTAAGCTCGATGCAAGAAATAAGGTGGACGAACGACACTGAAAGGGAAGAACGAGATAAATACATTGATAACTAAAAAAAACCTTTAGTTGCAACTCGTTAACAACTGTCTACTCACTGAATCATACACCTTCGAGTGCATTCAAGCAAAATTCAGCGTTATTCACTGGTAGCAGAAGTTTGAAGCTCATTATCTCTTCAAAATGTCCTAGCTTCATAATAATGTTCTTCCCTTATTAATACCCGGACAAAAGTACAGTGTACCTGTGTGCTCGAACACTCGAACAAAATGTCGCAATTAGAGAGCGGTAATTTGGAGAAAATCGCCAACAGCGGCCCGAGGCCAATCATGGTAATTACTTTCGTTGACTGTGTTCGTTACACCCGGAACGGCGGGCTATCCTAAATATTTACGTATGTGCAGTATATATCTATATTTATGTACCCACACACCTATATATAGAGTATATAATGCACTACAGATGAGAGCACATTGTAGGAGCGCCACCATTTCGTCGCGGACCAATGAATCCTCTTACGTCATCATTCTCAAACGTGATCGAAATAGGCTTACCGAGCTTTACGGCCGCTTGGGAGCAGCGCACCTTTTTATCAAACTGTACAACTCCATGTTTGGTCGAATAATAAATATTGCATGTGGAATGACGTTAAATATCATAATTCTTCGGAAGACGATACGTACGTTGCATGATTCGATCAAAGAAAATACGTTGTAGTGACGAATTCCTTCTTTTTTCTCATATATTTTTTTAAATTGTCGAAAACATCGTGGCAAATCGAAAGGAGCAAAAATAAAGGAGTTCTCTTATATATATTGCCGAGGACAAGACTTATAGGATCGGAGGTCAGCCAAAGCTCACGAATTCACGAGCCTCTTGGCTCCCGTCCAAAGCTTCTCCGGGCCAATCGACTTTTCTCTTCTCAACCCCTCAAACCGAGGCGATAGTCAGGAAAACACGTTGCAGCAGGATAACCAACAACCCAACGGTTTATGGTACAATGTTGGATCACGCTTGCTCCCTCCTTTCCACCCTTGTTTCTCACGAGTTTATTCATCGGGCAAACATGGCACACACGAGAGAAAATCTGAAGAACGATCCATCAAAATCAAGAAAACGTTGTTGCTTGCTGCCGTCCGGCGACCGTTCTCGTTAAACGTACAGGAAACTATGTTTTCTGTATCCTTTTTTCGGTATCTCTGCAACGTCCCAATTGCCTTATTCTCCGCAAGTCTTTGTATTACATGCTCGGAAAAACCGAGAAGCATTATAGAGAGATATATAGAAAGTCCAGAAATTGCATAGTATGGATGATATGGCTCTCAAATCTAGCACAGGTTCGGATTCAGATTGTTAGCCGGTCAGACTCTCCCAAATGAACTCAGTTATTACACGAGATCTCGTCTCAGACAACCGGTGTACCAGTTCGAGTACATACTGTTACTATTTGTCAGAAAAAGGTCAACACACTTGTCTGAAGTGTGTCGTTTTCACGACATCAAAGTAAACCTCGAGAGGATGGCATTCAAGGGACATCCATCGCTTAGAGATGGCTACGTACATTCATGTACACATAAACTTGGTAGAAGCCTTCGGCGTTGGCATAGGTCTCTACAAGGGGTAAGCTATACCATATTACCGCCAGTCGGCGAATCTGCGAGGGTGTGGAAAGGATAACCCGAGAGAGATAGCGAGGATTCATAGGTGCTGGAACAGCATACATGGGAAGAGTGAGCGAGCAAGGGAATAATGGATGTTAGGCCCGGGGTGTCACGTGCAGCAGGCCGAAGCCACGCCGTCCACACTCCCAAGGTCTGTTAATCAAACGGCGTATGAAGTTGGCCGGTTCTCTACCACGGTTGCTGGAGCTATTGCTCTCGTGATGCAAGTTGTGCCGGTGATAGTGGTCGTCGCTGAAGGTTGGATGCACAGTCGTGGAAGGGCCTATAGGGCCTCGCTCGGAACCCGGCTAGGTCGTCGTGTGATAAGGGATGGTCTAAGTGGTGTAAGGGACATGGGCCATAACAGGTATAGAGAACTGTTCTGCAGCACGGAAACGTGGCGAGAACCCGTTTCCTGTACGTGTCCATTGTCATATACTATGCATACACTCGGAGTTCCCGGTGTATTCGGTCCTTCAGTTCCGTTGAACCAACCCCTCTCCCGTGGCCATTCAACCCCCCAGAGGCGTCCGCTCATCCCTAATTTGAGGCTTCTCGACAAGATCCGGCTCCTGCCGTTCGGGAGACACCGGCTGTATTGCGCTAGGAAACAGGTAGAACCATACACTGAGGAGGTCCGCGATCGGAACCTTCCGGATCTATATCTAATACTGTCTCGTAGAGGGAAGCCCACAGCCCGGAGACATCCAGAACGGGTTTGCCTTGGTCTCTGACTACGAGTCTAACAGCTATGTCTCTGCCGCGGGGATTGGCAATCGAACTTGGATAGGTATTACGGATCCGGTACACGATTGTCTCAATCGAGGAGAAACCGCAGGCTTCCTCGACCATACACGTTCACCTCTCTTGATTCTATCTATCGGTCGACTATTGGACGATGTTCCTGACATGGGGAATTGATTCGATCAGGTCTCTCGCTTCGAGTGGATACTTATTTGTGTTCATTTTCCGGGTCAATCATTGTATCAGAGTTATTTGGAGCATAAAGCTTCAACGTAACGAATCCTATAATGATATCTTTGAAGGGGATTAAACTGTATTTGTTTTTTTGAACGGAGCATTTTTTATTTTCGTTGGTCGTCGGTTTGAATGCATGAAACGAGTCGGTACTCTTTGTCGCCAACGTTCGCGGTTGTTTTGCGAGCCGGCTTATGAACGCGTCGCTTATATATAAGCTTCGGGTTTTATGGCGTCGTTTAATAATTACGTGGCTCTTAAAATTTTTATTCCAAAGTACGGCAAAAAGCGTGGAATTCGCTTCGGGGTGAACGTTAATTCCAACGTAGCGGTCGGTGGATTAACGAGTAATGTATGAGAAGAACCGCTACCATTGCGCAGAATAGGAGCAACCTCGGGGCCACGGGCTCTTGGTACTGATGACCAGTTATGAGGATAGTGTTATAAAAGCTCTATCTCCCTCTATCTATCTGGTCTTTCCTATTTGCTCTCCAATCGTTCGTAACTCGAGTTATAATCGCGTTAAGAGATAATTCTACTATAACTATGAGTTAAATGAACTATAATATCGCGGTAAGACGGCTTTTCGTTCGTACGTATATATAGAGTTCGAGCGTAGGCAAAATCAATGCTAAATTTCCCTTAATCTGTCCGTTCCAGTTTTGCGAGTTTCAGAGATATGATTTCAAATTCTTCAATATCTTTCTCCAAGCCCAATATGATATCAGTTAAGCAAACGAACCGAGCGTTATAGATTACCGAATTACAGCCACCGTTCGCGTTGAATTGGATTCGGATACGCGGGGATTTAGTAATTCCACCGAGCTTTGAGCGTTTCTACACCAAAACAGCATTTCAACCTTCGGCGGCTGTTGGTACTACGAAACTATCGAAGCGAGTTCGGCTCGCCGTAATTACTCTAGCTTTATGTGGGATATACTATGTGAAATCCTACGCATACCAGATATATACACACGTATTCAGTAATTTCGATTATGTGAGTGAGTGTCCGATTTGCTCGTGAGGCTGACTGAATTGAACCCTCGCTCTCGTCTCTGCGTTCTCTCGTTGCTGTCTCTCCAAGCGATATATGTCCGGGCCTCATCAACGGGGCTGAAACCGCTGATTATTGGATTATCGTATCCGCCCTCGCGCCTGCACGCCCGGACATTGATCACGCTTCGAGTTCATGTCGTGCGAACTGAATTTCATCTATTTCTATCTATCGTGCGTTACTCTAGGCTTGTCCTTGCCACTGTCCTTTGCGTTCATTACTAGCAGAAACTAACCAGCAGTACAACTCAGTTATATGACTAGGACCCTCAAGAGAACGTTAACTCATCGACGGAGTACAGAATTGATAATTTTTCTTAATTAGAAAATACCAATCGTAGTAATTATAGAAATCATCCTATGATTGTTCCATTCGTAGTAATAATAAGAGACCCGTAGCAATAGTATGCATCTCAATTTTGCAGAGTGCCACACATGTTGGGTGGGACCATACTGGCTGGTTTGTCTAAGTTCTTGCAGGAAAAAAAAATCAAATGGTTATCTCACCCGTGCGAGGACGTGCAATTGAAGACGTTGAATTTGATCTGTCTTCCAAGTAGTCCTGTTGAAGGGCGCCGATTTGCACTTCTTCACACAGTACTTTATTGAACCTTTTCTATTCAGTTCTATCACTTCGCACTTGAAATTTGGTCTCGTTATTCCACTACAAAATATTCGCCGCAACGCACGCGGGCACTCGAAAAATTTTATGTGTCACCAAGCGATTCAGCGTCTATCAGCAGCTCCTGCAACTTTATCCGCATCATTGCCAATGCTACAAATCTTGACCATCCAATTTTTATCTGCTGCTTCAGAATGAGATGCTCGACCAGCTGCAGTTCTTTTTATCCGTTATCCTCTGATTCCAGATGCATCTCGGGCCTGAAGTTGCAGAGCTCACGCGAGATTCGATGCTCGAAGCCTACGAGCGATCGATGCCACCTGCACCTCAATCCATCGTTCCATCAGTCGACGCTCGTTGCTGTTTTAAATATACGTGACGGCTCATCGATCCAATACGCGACGGCAATGTTGAAACGAGAGGCCTTGCACTTCAAACGACTTGGTTGCCGAGGTCGACGGTCATGCACGATGGATAAAGCCCACGGAACGGTAAAGTACTTATATCAAATGCGTATACATACATTTAAATACATATATATTTCTTACGCGTGACATTCGTTGACTTGTCGAAGCCCGGCGAAAGAGTTTGAAGACTTCGAAACTTTCAAGTTTAACGTATTGCCGCTATACGTAACGGTATACTACGAAACCAACGAGTCAGCACTGCATCCGTTGTTACTCCAACGTTTCACTTCCTTTTTAATTTCTCATTCGTAACCTCGAAACTTCAAAGTTTGTCGTCGCTCGCAGTTTCCGCTCGCTCGGTAAACTATGGAGTGAACTTTGTGCCATGTATGGTTGACCGGCACGACAAACCCGTCCAACTTTACTCTCAACCAAAATTCGACGGATATCACTTTTTCATCGTCCCTTTCGCAGCTTCAATCGCGCAGGACATCGAAACTGGGTTATCTTTCTCGTATATTCGGCTCTTATCAGTTGATTCGTTTGAAGCTGCACGATTTATTCTTTTCATTCCGCAAGACCGCAAATCCGAGGCCACGATCGTCCATTTCTCCGTTCGCAGGTAGAATTTCCAGGTAGTTCAGATGCCCGAATTTTGGTGGGGTCGCGGAACCTGTAAAAATTAATATTTCCAGTAGAAAAGTGAGAGAGAGGGAGAGGGAGAGAGTTTAGCAGTGTTGCCGAGGCTGAAAGGTGGCTTATTCCCAATTGGTACACGTTACGTGTCGGTTCGGATAGAAAAGGGAGAAGCGCCACTGGATAACGACGAGCGGTGAACGGAATTTTTTGCTCAACGTTAAATTGGGGAAAGCGAAAAAGCGAACACTACAAAAACACGAATAGAAAGAGACGTCGAAATTTCGGTGCCCCGCACATCGTTGACTCGGTGTATTTAGGAAAAAGATCCAATCATTCGTGCAAATAAATTACGTATGAACAATTAACGCTGCGATCGAGCAACGAGAAGAAAGTACACGGCAAAGAGAAAAACCATTTTCTGCTCCCACACATCCAAAGAATTTTCTTTTTATTTCACAAAAAATTTGTCAGTTTACCATTCATTTTTTTGTTAACTTCACACATTTTTGTCGTGAAAATGTGAATGAATTCTATAGACGTTTGCGGAAAAAAGTACTATTAAAGGGCGAATTTTTTTTATCCCACACGTTATGAAAATATTATTGTGTGAATATTACGGCCGAGAAGTTATTAGAAGGGCCTCGAAACTTCGACGATTTGCGGATTGTTTAGTAATTCGTTTTTACGATGAGTCTTTATTACGGGATTCTAAAGTTGCCTGCACCGAGCCAATGGTATCCGTCATTTAGCCCAAATGGATGATGGACGAGCTTTGAACTCGGGGATCGATAATTTTGGCAAACAGAGATCTTGGTCACACGGATGTATTGGGCAAACGGTTCGAAATTGGGCGGATCTTGGGGCCTCCGATTAACCATGGCAGGTACTAATGACGAAATTCCATCGTCCCATGGGCATTCGACAATACATTCAGGTTCCATATACACCCAAGAATGTACATAACATGATCTCAACATAGCGTACAAAGCGGTAATTCGTGTATACACGAGTTACTTGATTCCGCAACCTTGTAGCTGGATTTGTGTGCCATTATCCCCTCAAACTGTTGCTAATATCATTATTATATTCGAATTTCACTCGATAATCGAGACAATGCTCAAACGCGATTTCGTCGAGTAATCTTCGCGGTATTTCCGCGAACCGATGAAAATTATGAGTTCCGAATATGATTTGCGAATTTCTCGAAATACCACTCGCACCCGAATGAAAATCCTATCAGCCAATACGGCGTTAACGATGATCGCTGAAAATTTAATCCTTTCCACGATTTTCTGGAAGTTCATTACATGGATGTAAATTTCCAATTTGGCGATAATGGGTGATGTGGGTTTTCGTTGAAAATGTTGTGCAAAATATACAGAATTCAACGTTCCACAGTGATCAGCGATAATTTCGTTTGAGCGTTTTCGTTTACGAATCACACATTTTTTTTCCGGAAATTCAATACAAACCGGTGATTTTTGTATGTTCGATTGCGCTAAGGATTAGAATAAATCAATGAAAGTTTCGTTGATTCAATTCGCGGTGTGTGAGCCTCGATGAAATTTGGCGCAAGCGTAGGGTGGCAATCGGGCCTATCTAGAATCGATTCATAGACGGGACCACAGCTATCCGGCAGAAGCGCATAATCCCGAGAACGCATCAGATATCTAGCCGCTGTATCGGGTACAGAGGCTGGATATGTTCCCGAATTATCAGGAATATATGGATGCGACACCCTATGTGGCAATATTATATATATAACATAATTTACGTGACGGTACTTCAAGGGTCTGATTTGGCAGTTTAGGAAACCGTAGTGAAGTATGGAGGTGGGGTTTGATTGCAGTAACAACGGAAGTTTTCGATAATCCGGCGAGCAGATAAAGTCAACGGGGAAATGATAAAAGGGCAACGATCGCGACTAACGAAAGCGATAGACGATGGTCATTAATAAAATTGGAGACGATACGGAAGTTATCGAAATGCGGGCAATGCTTTAAAAGATGAAACCGATTGAGGCAATTTTTTTGCTTTTGCTTTTGAGATACAGAAACGGTGCTCCAACCGTTTGCGATTTTTTCGCAAGAAGAATTCGAACCAAATTCTGGAAAACACTCGTGATTATCGAACCTCGCCCGTTGCCCTTTTAGAGCTCGTAATTTCTATATTATGTTTGATAACAGCAGGCAAAATGAAAGAAAATCGCGAATTTTTCAACAGATTAATACGTAGTCTGTCTCGAACGATCCGCATTGCCCCCGTTGCACTGTCGAACGCTGGGAACTCTGCACGTGCATCGCTTTACGACTTCATTAAGGAGTCGTTACGAGCCGCACCCCGTCGAGTTTCCGTCTGGAGTAAGCGGGCGCGATCAAAGTAGGTATAGGAAAAGCTGGTCGGACGAGAGCCCCGAGTTTTCGTACCGACAAGACCCGTGCGCAAGCGGCAATACCGATTTATAGAATAGCAGGTGGCGGCGGGTGCGGAGCTTTCGAGCTTAACGGCTTCCACTAATTTCATCGAGATAACACGCGATAGTTTCTCTTACCCGATGGGCATTTGCCCGGATCATTCGCGATATATTACTTTTATGCCGTTTCTAAACGATCGTTCGGCTGCACACTCGAGACGATTCTCAAGACTCCGAAGTACATCGTCAGACACTGCGAAACGCGCGTTTGATTGAACTCTAACGTTTCGTATTATTCGAGGTATACGAAGCGTTAAGCGCTATCTTCGTCGAACGTTTATGAGCGTCGGGAAATTTTGATGAAATCGTTAAAAATAACATCGATTCCAATATTTCCCATTGAATCGCGGCATTCGCGGATTAAAAGATGTGTGCATTGTTAATGGACTTTCAAATCGACGCTTTCGCGAGACTCGTTATTAAATCCAACCGGATCTGTCGATGTTCGCGTTTGAATATAAAAATCTCGGACGACCAATCCGTACGCAGCGAAACGATTCGACGCGTGCTCCGTGACGAGTGTGAGGTTCGCGCTTTTTTTTCCAACGGGTCTCGACGGCGAATTTGTGATTGAGCCTGTTTTTAAGCTTGAGCAAACTCTTCAGATTGGCAAACTCACGCGTAAAGTGCCGCGGGATCCTCTTCGCTAGTGTATCGGTTTTCGATAGTGTAAACAATAAAAAAAATGTTGTCACTTGCTGAGCTCGAAGTTGAATCGGCTACCAAGTTCGCAACTTCTTTTATTTTATAAGGTGTGTATTTTAACCCTGCGCAATTTGAGCTGATAAAAAAAATGTGATTTATTTTCTGACTTTAAACGAGTTTTCAGCGAGATAAGTTTGCACAATAAATCTATCAAATATTTGATGAAAAATGTCATGCCAAGCAATCCACTGTTAACGAAGGAAATTTTTTACCATGAATATCCTTCACGTTTATACATCGCAGCGCGAAAGCGACGTTGCTTTTCTTCCGTAGCCGGAGTTAAAAATAAAGAAAAAAAAAAAGAAGCATCGAAAAATTAACAGCCGTGTTACGAAAAAGTCAATTTGCCCGAAACGAAGTGAATTTATCTCGGGCATATATTTTTTCCGAACGTCTGGCACAAAGAGACGGTGGCTCGTGTGTGCCTGACTCATTTAACTTGAAACACAGACGGCCGAGCGGGGGTGGAGCGCGGAGCGTCGTACGCTTTTTCCTGTCATAGTTTGGCCGGCGGCGTGGAAACCTCCTCGTCGTTGACTCGCCGGCTCGTAAAGTAGCATAGGCACGCCGCCGCGTTCTACTCGACTCTACTCGAGAGGTCCGAGACGCGCCGGCGAAAAAAGAAAAATAAAAAGGGGAAAAGAGACCGTGCAGTGCAGACACAGCCGGTGTTTGTACGGTTGGCGCGCGTCAGTGGATATAATCATCCTTGAACGGCTGTTCTCGACTATATGAATTTTTTTGTTTTTTTACAAACACCTTCCCACAATGAAAGCTCAAAGGTGATTGAGGTATTTGCCAACCGCATTGATTAAAAAAAAAAAATTCTTCATATAAAGCTTAATAGTTACCTTGGCTTCTGGCGCGTGACTTTTCAACCGGGTTACTCCAAAATCCACTTCAGCTTCTTCATCGCTCACAATGTTTATATTTATTCATTTCCTACGATCTTTCGTTCTCTTGTCGAATAGATAAATATTATTTTCCAAATCGAGAAAAAGAAACTTTAGCACAAGAGGACTCACGCACTGACACTCGTTACCCAACGGCGCGGGTACACAAAGGAAACGGAGTGCGTACTTATCGCGTACGCGGTACAACGATGCTCGAACGTACGAAGAAGAACGTGATACGGGAACAGAAGTTTAGCCTCCTTGTGCACGTTTTATCTCTCTGAAATTTTTCGTCACAGTATTTTTATTTATTCCTTTATCATTATAATTTTCTTTCGAAAATGTTTTTTTTTTTTAATACTTTCATTGTACATAAACGCTTGATTATATCGCGAACGCGTGACGTCCGTTGAAACACGAGAAACGGCAGATGTTCCGCGCGGTCCAGAAGCGCGTCACTCCCATTGAAGAGTCGCCGGCGGACTGGGCGATCGTGCGCGGTACCGAGATGTGCGAAGCACACGGTGCACCCACGAACGACGAGAGGGAGTCCACGAGGGAGCGAGAGAGCGTTATGGCGATAGAACGAGATCGAAAGCACAGCCGTGTGGGAGTGAGATACACAGGAAAATCCACCGCCGAGTGGGAGAAAGGGGAAACGAAACTGGCGAGAGAGCGGGCGAGTCCGAAAGGGTTTTCGTATAACTTCGCTGGGTCGGGCCGAGCGAGACGACGATAGACCGAAAAGAAAGGGAAAGAACCGAGAGTAAGCGAGAGCGAGGAAAACAGACGAAGATGAAGCGGGAGAATAGCAGCGAGGAATCGCGCAGCATCCCACTCTCGTATTTTCATCTTCTTTCAGGAGCTATCGGAGATAAAGATGATCTTCCGAGCTTATCCCTAATAAAAATTATCAAACAAAATATAACGGTGAAGGAAACATTTCTATGCTCGATCCTCGCTGAGCGAAGCGATTGTGCATTATTTTTTTGTTCGGCGAAAAAATATATTGAACAAAACAAAAAAAATAATAGAAATATAACAATATCGTTATTCATATTATGAATATTAATATTTTAATAGTATTGAAACTAATATTAATGATATTAGACTGAGGACAAAAATAATAATTTTTCTTGTAAATAACCATCATCGAAATTTTTTCTTGCAACATTCGAGATCGAAATCTTTCGGTTCCTCCGATTTCTATCATTTTGCCGGCGGTCTTAATTATATTTCTCTTCCGACTCCCTTTTCTTTTTCCCTCTCTGACCGTCTCTCTTGCACTCGTTGAATACCCCAGCCGGAAACTTCAAACCTGGTCATTTCCGTCCAGTCGTGTCTGTCTCGCGAATCGTCTCCCTCTTTTCATCCGACCGCCGATCATGAACTTCTGCTCCCATCCTCGTCCGCCCTTCGGTACGAATGAACGAAGTGAGAATCCCATCGTTATCTGTCTCACTTCCGCGGTCATACATATATGTATATAGCGTATAGCGCGCAAGAACCGTCGGAGCGGATGAGATATTGCTGCGGAGGGCGCGCGACGGAGATTCAAAGTCGGTTTAGAGCCGAGCTATATCGTCGAGCGACGCGAGTAGAAGAGTTTTCCCCACTTACCCGTGAAATCTCGTTGGAAACGCCATTCGCGTAATCCGGATGTCCACACCTTCGGTGCACTGTGTGTTTTGTATATTCTGTCACCGGCAAACTCAACCCCTTCATCGTGCCCGGTAGCTTCTGATATTTTTCACCGCTTCCCTGATAGCAATTCAATCTTTCGTTTGACCCTTCGAGGATCAGTCGTAACTTGGCTTTTCAACGAACCTTACTTTTTGAAATTCACTAAATATAATTTGATTACGGTTTCCCAATTTCTTCCAATTATAACATTTCTCTGAAATGCTCAATGTGTTGCTAGCTTATTGAGGTTTTGAAATATCGAAATTTGAAACGCTTTTTTCGAAACTTAAATTGATTTTCGAACTTTTGACGAAAATTGGCAAATTCTTCTTCGAAAAGAGGCTCAAAGCAGGAAGCGATCGTTGATTCGCAGAAAAGAATACATGACAAAGAATACGGAAACTCCAGGGAGTCGCGTTTTACTAAAATTTCGCAGAATCGTGTTTTCTAGTCTTGTCGCACATCGTCACGGACTGCCTCATTTGTCACGAAGGCGTACTCCATCGCGATATGTCACAAACACTATAGGGGATGGGTAAAAAAAAAATACGTGCATCAACATTTATATATGAAAATAGTAACTGAATGAAAAAAAAAAATGTTGTGGAAATAGTTCTCTCTGAAGTTTATAACTCCGGAACGAAAAAAATTAATGAAAATGCGCGAATCGTTTGATCTTACCCGTAGTAATTTTCAATCAAATCGAAAAGCGCCCTACAAGCGTGATAAAAAATTAATCAAGATATCGTCCGAGCGCTCTATAAACCCAGTTATACTTCGGATGATTTGATTCGGTGAAAATAACGCGAGTACACAAAAATATTCGCTGGCGATAATCAACTGCAGCGCGAATAGACGTTTGCTCATTGATTCGTTTGCCGTGAATTCCGATATATTTTAATTAAAATCGCTTTTTTATTAGATTCCGTATTTTGAGGGCAATAGTGCTCCATTGCTCGAACGTTGTCTCATTTTTACTAGGGATAATTGATCTGTCGCGATTATTCCTCTCGCCGGGTCTATACGCTTTTCCGACGGGCCATTATTAATGTTCATTAATATTGATGTATCATGGGCGCGCATCAACCGATGTTGCATGTCGATTGTATTGCGTGTCACTCCTGTTAGAGCCTGTCGTGTGCAATATCAGTAACGGACATCAGAGTCGGCGGGATCGAATTCGTAACTCTGACTTTGTTCGCGTTTCTATGCCTTGTGCCAAACGTGGCTCAAAATATCACCCGATCTGTTATTTATTGTTAATAACAATAATTATAATAATGACAGAAATAACAGTAAAAATAAAAATAGTTTTTATCTTATGATTTTCACATCAGTTTTATCTATTCAATTTATCAAATCCATAGCTTTTGTCACACGCGATGCATTGGCTAGTGTATTCATTTTAATTGTCTTACAGGTTTTCATTTTCCAAGTCCCGACGAATCCAAAACCATATATTTCTGGATCGCGAAAAACAGTTAAGAAAAAAATTAACAAGCATAGAAAATCCCCGAGATCGCGAACGCATTTTTATTCGGCCTTGAACGCTTCGAGGAATCGAATAAAGCAGTATGCATCCGTGCTCGCTTCTCTCCGACACCCAAGCGAACTGCATGCAGATACCGTGCAATAAAACACGTGTATCCGTCGCGACGTTCATTAATGCACGCTTCATCGGCGGTATTCAGTACATCTCTCTCGGTGTTCTTCCCGCCCGGGTTCCCGCGCGCATTCGATTATTTGCACTTCTGATTTATATAGTCACAACTTCGTCACATCCCTTATTCGATTTCGCCATGGCGAGGTTTCTTTTTTGTTCCGCGCTGATAGAATATCCGCGAATTTTCGTCTCGTAACGCGACGGTGTATTTTCACACATGTTTTTTTCCTTTAATCCTCGGAATGGAATATTTCGCGTGCGAGATGCGAAGATGCGGAGGAGATTCATATTCGGGTCTCATTTGCTCGACATCGCCGAATAGGAGCGGCGCGACGTATGTGTGCGCGAGAACGACGAAGAGGCGAGAAAGGGTGGGTCGCAGTCGCTCGACCGGAAGTACCGGACATCGGCTGAAATACGTTTCATCGCGAGAATCTCTCTCGCTCCTCGACTGCTACACGCTCAACCACCTTCGCGCGCGTCGCTCTTTCGCACGAGAATCCTCCCACCCGTTACCGTAGAGGAATCAACTGAGAAACAGAGTGAGGACTCGTCCCTCGACGTTATATTCGCCGAAATTCCGGCTGCATCACTCCCGCAGAGGAGAAACGAAGAGCCGGAGACTGAACAACGACGGTGGGTTGCAACATGCATATTCCAACGTCGTGTTCCTCTCCTGTGCATCCTCCACCTTGCCGCATATTTACTATCTTTCTCGCTTTGTACTCCGGATATCACGCCGCTCTAGTTGTTATTTACGCAAGGCAATGAATAACAATGAACGCTGGCACGGGTTACTGCGAGGCATCGGTGTCTATAAATCTCGAGTCGTCGTGACTATTCACGGGCGACTGTAGTTTTGCATCCCCATATCCCTCTCTCCCGCCCGCCCTCCTCCCCTCCCCCTCGGCCGCCCTTTCACTGCCTGGATGTATGCGGCTATGAGCTCGAAAATTCGATGAGCTATGAGAAAACCGCTGAGGGTGTTGAAAGCGCGATCGAGTGGTCGGCGAGCGTTTCGAACCTTGCGTGTTAACGGTAACGCGTCATTTTCGAACTAAAAAAAAATAACATTCCGGGGAAACATGACGAGGTGATCTTCTCGTGAATCTTTTATCGCGATAATATCATCGTTAATTAATAATAAGACGATTCCGTTCTTTCATTTTCTTCTCAAAGCCTATATTCGCGATTTTTCTCGATTTTTTCTACCATCGGATAACATTTCGGTTTTATTATATAATTTGGGGTCAATCTTTCGAAAGCGCCCAGTTACGACTAAAACAATTTTGCCGATTTTGAGGAATCGGAGTCGGCATTCTACGGGGTCCCGTCACTATTTTTTCCTGAAATAGACATTATAATAAAAAAATTGAGTTGCAATAAAAGACACATCGGTCATTTCTATTGAAGCGACAAAGCTGTTTAAACGTTTTTTTTTTTTTCGTCACAGCGATAGAATTATCTGAACGTTTCTAGAATTTCGAGATTATTCAACCGAAGTAGTAACGCGATTTTGTTTGCTCTCTCAAAGTGCTTTTAACGAATTTTCCGAACAATAATTAATAAATAATTATAATGGAATTGGTTATGCATAAATTGTCGGGTTCGAAAATTCGCGCTTGTCGAAGAGTATTGTTTCGAAATTGTTTCGGTGCCGGTGTTATACGACGAAAACTATTCCGTATTATACCGCTGGGCGAGTCATTTCTGCAAGCCGCGTTTCGACGCAAATTCGATATTTATCGAGCCGAGTGCGGATTGGGGGAAAAGGGTTACCATTGCCGAGCCGTTATAATTCTTCCTCGTACGGGCTTTCATTGTTCGTTTAATCGCATTGCTCAATAAAGTTCGAACTTACGACTGTAAATAACGACGCGGGATGGAAGTGGATAGTCGGTAGGGATAAATAACGCTCGTCAGACAGAGAGGAAGAACGCCCTGGATTTTCGTTGCAGAAAGAGCTTCGTAGCTTAACGAAGCTCTACTCCTGTTACGGCTCCTAATAAAAAGTCCGCGTTTTTTTTAATCCTCTTCTCCCGTCTTCGGAACAGCGGTAACTTGATTTTCACGATGAGATAAATTCTCCCGTCCTTGTACGCGAGAATAGCGCGAGTAGAAATAATGATAGCTTGCAGCGCGCATCATCCACGTTAATTTATCTAATGGCCACCAATTAACTCTTGAAAAAAAAATTGCATAAAAAAAATTTGAATATGAAGTATAATGGAGAAACGAAAGAATGTCATACGAAATATTTGATATGAGAAATAAAGTAAAGAAGAGCAACAATATTGCGTCAGGATTCGTGAAGAAACTAATATTTCAGAACCGAGCTAACAACGTTATAATCCGTCTTTCGCCGTGAGCAAGCCCGGTAGAATGTACCCGGGATCTCGTTTCGAATTTCGCAATATATCGATTTCTGCGAGGACGAAGCATGCGATGAACGTAGTAATCCGTAATACCTTCGCGGATCGACTCTCGCGCTTATCATCCATCGTGAATCTCCGCTCATCTATGATATGCTAAATTCTTCGCTGAGACTTAATAATCGGATACGTTTCCAGAGCTCCGACGTCTGGAGTACCGCTTTTACTACTGTAATCGAAAATTTCGATTCGAAATAAATAACGAGTAAAATGTTCCCCTTTCTACGCAGAGAACGCTAATTTCGTTCGGACGTAACGAATGGTTTCTATTTTGAAAAAAACGGCGCGAAAGAAAAATTGTATCTGTAACAAATAATTATTCGCGTTTTATAGTTGGGCGATTTAATGGACATGGGGAGTGTAAATTTGCCGATGATAATCATCGTTGCTTTTTTAATTATTTTGTAATGATACCATTTCATCGCTGTACTTCTTTTCCGCTCTCGAGCTTCGAAATATTGCCAATATCATTTTTATTTCATCAGTTTGAAAAAAATGGGCTAAACATCGAATTATCTTAAATCGACTGCACTGTTCGTTGGCCTGTTTATCAACTCTGCTCGATATTATTCCGAATACCCGGAACACCATTGTCAGCTGTAATTCCCGACTGTTATCATTTCACCGATTACAAAGCCGGACCAATGAGCACACAGTTCTAATATAGCTTCACCAGCATCTATCGAACTTTATGTATCATCGTTCGCAGGTATTTTCCTACGTCATGCTTAAAATTTGAGTTAAAACCCAAAGCTTAACGGACACTCGACCAGATTCCCTTCACCCAACATCACTTGCAACTTACAATAGTTAAAACAAACTTCCCCTTCATACCGAGACGAGGTAGCTCAAACTCGATATATCCCTTTGACAAAACCGAGAACTTTGCCGACGATCGTCTCCTAAAGCAACGTTTGATCTCTGCGACCACTCAATGTATGTACGGAATATCACAGATATTCGATGCTTCACAATTCCCGCTCCGAATACGCGATAGCTCTTCGTATTTTGCCACACAGTCATATATCAAACGTAGCAGATATGAATTCATATCGAATCGTTAAGCTAGTATAACATTTCCACTGTGCGCATTGTCGAGTGCTTTCTCCATCCTCTCGAGAGACATCCAAACACATTCGCGAAACAGACGTTTCATCTCCTATCGAATGTACGTATGTTGTGTATACGATTTTGTCGTTATACCTCCGCGCGTACATACTCCCTGTACATTTTGATTCTGGGAAGATTTCGTACGGAATGTGCTTCGGACAATATTGCGATAGAACCAATAACTGTATTTCCTTGCACTCTCTGTATCGATATTTTATCCGATACCATGTCTCTCAAACAAGCCGAAATATAGATGACTCATGACAATCTCATGTTTCTTCATTGATTTCTGAAAGCTATGTTGAAGCATCTTTGTTGTGATTTTTTGGCTTCCCGATGCAGAAAACCTTGTGGACGAAACTTAATGAAGAGGCAATGTGAACATTTCTGGGTTTCTTTTGGTGTCTCTAAGATTTTACAGACTCAAATGTGAGACCAAGTTTTCAGCAAGATTATTAAATTTATCAACGTTGCATTCCAGCATTCCGGCTTTTGAATCATTTTACCAATTTCGGGAAAATGTATGAACTCCATTAGTAATCACTGATAATTAGATTAGCGCAAGGAACTTCAACCTCATTGCTTGACATGGCCGTAATCGGCTACACGCCCAAACGTTTGTTTGATTATCTTGGTAAATTGAAACATTCATAATTTTCGAATACCTTCGTTAATTCCGATCGAATTCAATACCAATCGGCTTCGGTGGTAACTCGACTCGTGTACTAAATTACAGCTCGAAAGCGAAAGAAGGGTAATTAAATCGGAATACATTAAATTAACGGTGCGCACAACTGTGGAAGGGGAATTGGTTGTATCCGCGAGTCAATCTGTCGATGGTCGGTTAAATTAAGGGGGAAACTGTGACAAATTAACCGGAAATAAAGACTTCGAGGTACGATAGATTCAGTACGGATTTTCACTTGGCTTCTTCGCAGCTGTTGTACACGGATGACCTGAATTCGACGCTTCCAGTAATTACAGATTCTAAATGACGTTGTTGCGAATGATTGTTGCATGAATGGAAAATTGATCGTGAGGCGCACTAACGATGCATACACACAACTATAGCGACGTCATGAAATGTCGTCGTTCTGTTTTCCAACGGAGTAGCAACGCAACTCAAGCGTCCCGTCCACATTCGTCTATCCAAACTGAATTATCTCCCATCGTGCCCGATTATCGGGGCTCTTATTCGCGACAATAAAGGCAACACAAAATCACCCGACGAAACTGTGGTATGTCATTCCTCTATGGACTAAACCGAGAGTTTGCTCATCTTCGACACAAAGAGCCCATTGTTCAATCACGTTAATTTATACCGAATTGTTCTTTCGGGCCCGAAGAGACTCGCTTATACTCCTGGGGCGGCTTGTCACTGTCCGATTTATAATTCACGATATAGCCTGAGCATTTTTTTTTTCAACCCTACATGGCAGTTGTAGAAAATAATTTTGGAAGTAATAATTGCCGATAAAGTAATTAATTAAATATCTAAATATCTTTCGATGAAATATTCGATGATAAAATACTTGTGTCGCTGCACGATATTATCTTTGAAGCCAAGAATCGCGTATTTGAAGTGTTGTCTGGACGAAAAGGTAATCCGAGTGGAAGAGAGACTCGCCGTTTTCGTCATTCGGTTTGTGGTCCCGTAGCAGGACAATACGAAACACCGTCGGCGCAGTTTCGGTACCAGTTGCTACCACTGGAGTATCTCGTATTGTAAATTCTCTTCTACGAGCACTCACGTACAACCCAAACCCACACACTTATTGCACACAAACACAATTATTCTATGGTATTGCTCAACCTAATATAGGTGTACCGGCCCAGCTACGTGCGGTATACGTTATACGTTTGTTGCATGTAACGTCCGACATACGTTACGAACATCCGCGTCCGTTTCGTCGCATGACTCTCTCCTTCTCTCTCTCTCTCTCCATCTCCCTCGTTCGCTCATGCGTAAGTATGTTTACGCTGGACAAACGGTGAGCGGCGTTTCTCGCTTTGTAAACGCGAAATTCGCTCTGTCCTAGGTAGCGGCGCGGGTTGTCCCCTCCGCCCCCGCCGCTCGCGCTGGAACGGGAAAGCTCGAGCTTCACCGCCCGTCGGCGACGCGAATTTCCTGAAACACGTACCCGGGACCTGTTCCTGCCACTGGATTTTCGAAGCGTCCACAACGGGGACACTATGCCCGATCCCCTCGGCATCGCTCCACCGCTGTGCGAGCCTGTGACGTTTTCTCTCAACCCATCCAAACACCCAACCTCTCGTTACTTCCATGCTACACGCTAACCCTCGGGAATGCTACAGCCAGATTTCCCAAGGGGCGCGCGGAAGGACTGTGCAAAGCTTCTACGTGTGACGATAAATCGATCCACTTCGATCGAGTCATATTCCTGTTCATTGCATTCATTGAATTGCCATCATGCGGAAATTTTTCTTCTTTTCTCATTGTTCACAGTTCTTTAGCGTCGATGTGCTGATCTTTCACGGAAATAATTCCAACATTTTTTGGAAAAATGTTGGAGAGGGAAAAAGTATATCACTGAACATATATTTTTCACGGAAATTGATATAGTGGGGATCGAACAGATATTACTAAAAAAAAGTATATGTACGTTATCTGATGGAATATATATTAATTGATATACCGAATTTTATAGGTTTCTGATATATTTCTAGCGTATACTTCGTTTTCATGTGACGTAAATACGAGATCTAGAACCTATTCATTAGTATACAATTCCTCAATTTCTTCAGGGACATGCAGACACAATCGATGAAACTCGCCAGAGGGTAGAACATAAAAGTTAATTTTCGCGAGTATGGGTCAGCAATTTTTTAATTGGATTGCGACTGCAGAATTTTCTTTCCACCATCCTCTAATATTTACAATTTTATATGAAAAACCTTATATTTTGAAGTGATGTTCCTTTAATACTAATTAAAGAAACGTTGAATCTGATGAAGACCCATGAAGAAGAAAAAAACAAAACGTGTTCGCATTTCATGTTATTTCGGAAAGGAGTAGCAATGTCTTTTTTTTCTGTTTTTTTTTTATTGCGGAAATAACTCTCAGCCAGTGGGTACAATTAGTGGTTACTCGGAACGATTTGGTACCCCGAGCACGCCTCGACGTATATGCTTCATAAAGCGTTGCACTTTCGGGAGAGAAGTGAGAGAGTCTCAGGGGTTGCTTGGTCAGATCGTGACTGTGCGAAAGTGTGTGTGTGCGCGAACGCCGAGAGCCGCGCGCCAGCGCAGTGCCCGGTTGAGACTGCTCTCTCGTACCCTCCGGACTGGCGTGTGTGCCCTGTCGGAAATGCGGCTTGGCTCAGGGCACAGGTGTACGTGTTCGTGTAGCACCCCGTTACGCCGAGACGACATGGTCGCTTCGTTGAGCACCGCGAGGGAGAATAAGAGAAAGGGTAAAGGGACGGACGGAGAAAGATTGTGCGGCGAGAAACTCTCCGCCGGCGCAGACACGTTAACTGACTTATACGTCTTTAACCGAGGCGAAACGGAAAAAAATAGAAAAAAAAGGTGACGAAGACGAAGAATCGCGGTGGTTGGCAAAGGATAGAAAGCGGCGCCCTTGAGAAATAACGAGGAAATAATTACGAGAGAACGTGTCAAGATTTTGAGCTTAGACGGAGGGTTGGGTTGTACACAATCTCTGGTAAGGAAATGTGTTCAACAGAAACGCTACTTACATGTATAGGTCCTCCTCCTGGGAAATGCCTGCCTCGTGCGGCTTTTCCTTGACTCCGTCCGCTCGAGTAGCTTTGGACCTCTAAGCCTTTGCTACTACGGTGGAAATGTGATGGAAATAACCCGCGACGGGAGTGTATAGGTTTTAGCGCGCAGACTGGTATGCATGAATTATTCAAAATTCGACTCGGCGGATACTCACCGATGGCAATTCCTTCCTGCTTACTTTGTACCGAGTCGAAAACTCATCAAGGAGGGGAGACCAGATGAAGTTGATGAAAGTTAAAGTTTGGATGAGCCACGTGGCCTTAAAATTCGTATTTTTTTTAGCCATGGGTTCAAGGTAAAAAAATATTTCATCGGTATTGAGAGTGCTGCGACACTGATTTTATCATTTTTAATGAGTCCCTGAAATAATGATAAATTAAACTTTAGCCGATCTGAGCTGTGTTTCAAATACTTTTTTCTTCGAGGATGACGGTAACAAAATTTTCTTTGGAATTGAGAGAGATTCAATAACTTTCTAATCATTTTAACTACATGTTTTTTTGCCTTTTTAGTTTTTTGGCTCGACAGAGTCGTAAAGATTTCGGATAAAAAAATATACTCGCGCCGCGTCTACCCGAAATAGTATATTGTGCAACAAGGGTCGAAAGTTGGCGATTGCGACGAGTGTGAGGTTTGCTGCCCGAGCGAAGCGAGGGCTGCAATCACACGAGTCGCAATCGCCAATTCGACCCTCGTTGCACATCATATTTTTCGTAACGAGTGCATGAATCTGCGGCACTTGGAATGGCAGTCGCGCGAGACGAACACTGAAAAGTGAGGTTATGACTCTAGGGGCGAAAGTAAACTCCCAAGGGCCGAAAGTGAACAAAATACGAACTGCGCATGCGCGACTTTATCATTTCACCACGGATTCGCGACTGGCATGCTATTGGCCACTTGCGGCTCGCAAGACTGCCATGGAAAGTGCCGCGATTCATGCACGAGTTACGAAAAATGTTTTTTACAAGATTCACAAATAACGATAAGAGCTGAAAAATTGTTAACCAGGCGAAGGATCCGGTGGAAGATGAAATATATTCGGAGCGTAGCTCCGAAGTTTCAATCTTCCTCGGAGCCGCTATCGAGATATCAGTATTTACATCGGGAGCGATTGATAACACGTAACTTTTGCGTAGTACAGCGTGCAATGATTAATTCGAGGAGTATTCGCGAAGCTCCCGGCTGGACCGTTTGAGCGACGAGGAGTTACCGAGCCACCTATCCCAAATTTCTAATCCCAAAGGCCTTGCGAAGAGTCCGCGCAATGTTAAATCTCTCGCGATTACTCGTTGGCTGGCGAGTGTGCTTCAACTTCGGTGTGTAGCGTGGGCGAATCTTCTTGTTATCTTATTTGCTAGTCGGCGCTATTCCTCATCTCTCGCACATTCTCTCGCAAAAACTCGTATACACGTGCGTGGAGAAAATCCACCCTTGTCTTTCGCAACAACGAACTGCCTAGCCGAGCTATAAATTACAATGATTCTCGACTAGGCCGGGCCAAGGGGTAATTCGTAACAATTATGTACGGGAAATTACAAGGGTTGGCGGTATAAATAAGTGCGGGTTAGGCACTCCGAAATTCTCGTTCTTTTACACGGTCCGCGCAACTTCACTCGATTCATCTTCCCTCTGGCTTTTAGCTTAATTCTTTTCTCGTCATTTTTTCTCCGCCCTTTCCGAATAAATGGCCCTTTTTCGCGACGCGAATCTTTGACAAAATCGAGGAAGAATATCGAGGCCAGTTCTCCGTGCTGGTGCACTTCGGGATTTGATTAAAAAATCTTATATCAAATCGATGAATACGCAAATGACGCGGAATGGAAAATTGAGAGCCTTCGATATTTTCAACGAGATACGAATTCTTCAAGAACGAAGAAAGCCATTCATTCGTGAAGAATTTGACTCCAGCCTTGAATCGAGATTCGCGCTTACGCCAGCAGCGCGCCGAAACTTTAGCGTCTGATGTGGAAAAGGGTGTATATTTCGGTATCCGGTTTCCAGGTGTGGTTTCAAAGCGCAAAGGCTAAGTGCCGCGCGTCTAGTATCAACTAGACACAAGAGCCCGGTGAAGGTACACCGTGGCGACGGAGCTTTTGTGCGGTAGAGCCGCAACGAGCCGACGGTGCTGTTGGAAAAGACCAAAAAAAAAAAGAGGGATTACTTAAGAAAAAAACGAAGGGGGAGAAAAACAGAAAAGGTCACAATTAAGAGAGAAAGATCCAGGAGAAAGGCCGTTGCATCTGGAGCCAGCGGGGAAAGGTTACGCAATGATTTATAATGGCAAGGACGAACCTGCGGAACGATTAATCTCGATTAAATCCAACTTTATCTCGAGACGAGGAGGACGACGGAGAATTGAGCAGCGCCTGGCAGATGCTCCGTCAGAATCACCCTCGATTATTTTTTTTAATCCTAAAGTATAGAAACGCTCCGACGTTTAACGACGGAACGTCTTCTTTTCGGCCTTTCAGTCAGTCAATGCAAATTTTTGACAATCTGAACGAATGAAAGGGTTTGATACATTTTTTGGAAATCTTTTTTCGGAGATACAAATTTGGAAGCTCCGATTTTGTCAAGGACGGTTGTGAGCAAAGTTCGCAAAAACTTAGAAGTTAAATGGCTTTTCTGATACTCGAAGAGCGAAACACAATGTGTGATAATGAAAAAAATATCAAAAAGAGCTGGGAAGAGAATGGAAAAAAAAGTATTTTAGATTATTCAGTATCGGTGCCGCGAGAACTGGCGAGACCGCGATTTTTTCATTTATTTTTCTCCATCCGTCTGCATCAACGCTGTACAAACACCCACACAATACAGTCCGCTAGCTCGATCGATGAATCCGTGTAAATATATTGAATGAAAGTCGTCTGTGCTTCCGTGAAAAATAAGAGATATACGCCGAGCGTCACGTATTTGATTTTCTTCTTGTCCCGGATTTTCACCGACACGATAAAGCGACCTGTGCCGTTTTCCGAGTTCGATACATCATCCACCAACGGTGCCAGTATTTACTCCCCAGTAAAACGAACATTTCCAATCGCTCTCGCAAAATTAAGGGGAAAACAATCGATGGAAATCCGCCGTTGCGAATTCTCTAATCGCATCGCATCGCGTTGCAATCGAGCTTTGAGCTTCGAGCTTCGGAAAAGAAAAAGAAATTCGATTCGCAAACAATATTCCATCGAGTATAATTATAAGACCTTGTGGATCGACCGTTTCGCATTTCGCGGAAGTCTTGTTTAACGTCGATTTTAATCAAGAAGCGAGAAAAGATTGCGTAAAGTGAATTGAGAACGAAATCTGTTGCCCGTGTCGTCGAAGAATAATAGAGCACCGCCAGTAAAAGAGAGTATGAGATTGATGAGATGTAGAGAGCGAGAGAGGGAGAGAGAGACGACGAGAGAGGAAAATTTTCGTTGCTTACCCAGTAATTTAATTTGCCGTCGAAAGAAGAGTTTCCGGAACTTCGCAACGTCTTTGGACATTCAATTTACTCCAGTCGCTATACGTATATACACAATTAAACCCAGTACAAATATACGTCTATATACACCACCACTCGGTGTACCTATTTGGCGTAAATTACTAGCGTTTATTAGACCACCCCTCGCCTATCCCATCCCCCTGGCGGGTCCGAAGCACTTGAAAAGTTCTTTCGAATTAAAATACAAGAAGCATCCGACGAAAGTACTTCTCGCTCAGATTGACGCCGAGGGGATCGAGATGGAGAGAAATAGACGAGAGTTTAACTTGCCACGGCGTTGAATAAGTGACTCGAGGGGTAAAACGGAAACCCGCCGGCATATAGCGACGAGGTACTTTCACCCTCTCGCTGAAAAAAAAAAAAAAAATCTCTCGCTCTTCGCCCATACTCTTTCCGTATGCTCCAACTCTGTTCTGTCTTCATCGCTCGATGCTCGCACTTTCTCGAACAAACTTCAAACCCCCTCTTTCCTCGAAGAAGAAATATTTGCGATGGGGCTGAAACCTCATACCTCTGGGGTCGCGCCCTCACAATTTTCAACCCCTTCGTTCTCAACAGCTATCGCCCATCCGGCGAGCAAATGAACTCTCTTCGGTCTTTCCGCTCTACTGCGAGGAGCTTTTTCTTTTTTTTCATTCGTAAATTTTTTCTCCCTGGCCCCCATATTTGAACTCGCAATTACGATATGATAATATTGCAGGCGCGGCGAATATGATTAGAGCTCATAATGAATAATAACGATGTAAATGAGACGAAAAATTGTGTAAAGTCCGATAAACGGTGTTTGGTAATGGTGATGCAAAATTTAGGGATGGGTAAGGGAAGGGTTTAATAGCTGTATAATCTCTCGAGTACCATTGTATACCAATGGGGCATCACTCTTACCAACTGTATTCTAACTCGACTTTAAGATTCTCTTATATAAATTGTTGAGGAGACCATCCGTTTCTCTCAAATCGGATTATAATGAACAAAATCAGTAACGAAAAATAGCATAATGAGTTTTTTTTTCCAACAATTAGTTATTTTTGTATTTTTTTCATACAAATTTAATAATATAAATAATAATAATAATAATTTATAAATTCGAATTTGTTAATAACTATAGAATAACATCTGCTATTTCTTTTTTTTCTAGTTAATAATACTTTTTTCAGTTCAAGTTTTCAAGGGTTGCAAAATCTTTTTTTCATATTGAAATCTTTCCACTTTTTTCCACCCAATCATTCATACGGACAGTTAATTGGCATAGTAATAATAGTATTTATGCTAATATTTGCACTGCTAAGACGCTAAGTCGATATCGAATTCAAGATCAGCGCGGAGGTTAACACCGAATTTCAATTTGCAATATTTCGAGATATCTATTGGAAACTTTCATCGACCCTAAGAGGTGAAGAAAAAAAATAGTTTTTATGTACAGTCGAACTCTTCAAATTTCAACGCTTAAATTCCGCTATCCATTTCACTGTCGATTGTTTTAGAGAATTAATTTGAAAAAACACGCTAGACGTGAATGACCTTTGTCTACTATTTTACATAGATATTCGAAATACTTCGTGCGGATTAAAAAAAAAAAGTTCGTTTTCCAAACCGTGCCCAAAACGAAAAAGTTCGAATTGTATGGAAAATTCGACTATATGCAAATACTGCAAAATGTTCCTACAGGGGATTGGATATTCAGCGACGGTTTCCGTCTGTATCGCTGTGAGCCCTTTTTGCGCCGCTTACGGAAGCATTCCAGCTAACACATTTTCACTCCCCCTCCCCGTTCGCCCCATCTGCGTGCCAGTTTCGTTGAATGGGTTGACCCGTTCGCGAATGTTCGCAGACAGAAAAAAAATCCCATCAGAGTTAACGAACCTTTGGTAAATGATCGCGAATAAGTCCGAGCGATAGGACACGAACGTACCCATTTTCAGTACTTCGGAAGGGTGCAGAGGGTCAATAAGCAACAGCTGCAAATGAGAAATAAGAAATCTAAGATTCTGTATCGTTCGGATAATAACACTTATGGCTCCCTGATAATTTTCACACTTTAAAATAAAATTAAGAATTGAAACTGAGCTACGGATAAATGCCCATATATGAAAGAACTTTACTGTCAATCTACCACTGACGCACGCGTGTAAAATAGAAGAGACGGCGAAGCTCCACTGTCGTAAAAAAATCAGTGCACGACGTTGCAATGATGGCTCGCGAGGGCCGAACGTCAGTTGGATCGTGTGACGTTGATGTGGTTTATCGCGGTGTATAATACCAGGGGTAGTCGATGCTCCAGAATTTCACGTCATTTTGGTCCGTCGGGGTGACGTGGATTGGTCAGTCGCGTCGCTTTTTCTACCGCAGGCCTAATATATCCTTCATCGATAACCGCAGGGTGGATATTTCAATTTTCCTCGATTACCAGACTCTTGTGGATGCGATGCGGGGGAAAAAACGAATTGCCAAACAATCTGTTAGCGACAAAATTATAAAAAATGTACGTCCTTTGTTTTTACCAGCCTCGACGTCTAGCGTTCAATTACATTCAATTAATTCTGTCGTGAACGAAAAAAATGACTCGACTAATTGTGGAATGTAATTCAACCCGATACTATTCATCGGAGTTGTATTTCATTATATCATTTATTTTTTTTTTCGTCTAGGTCATATGAAACGCGCGCGTTTTTTGAAGAAATGATCGTGCGCTGTGTACATACATTCTGTTGTTTTTCGACGATATTCAACACGAATGACCTATTTTCGAGAATCTATATGCGCGCGAACTCTCCCCGTACACTGCGGTGACTGATGACGGTGCGGTGTCCAATTTTTCACTCACCAGCACACATTATCCAGTCGACCCTTCATTTTTTTCTCTCTCTCTCTTTTCACTCCCAACTTCACTTCGACAAAGGCATACGGATATAACACTTACAAAAAAAAACATTATTTTTCCACGAATACCGTGAACGAATACTATAAATAGCGTTGAATTTTCCGCTAAATTGACGGAGGTCTGCGATTGTGTATTCACGGAGCCGTAGACTGTAGCAAAATTATAGAAATAGCAATGTTCAACATTTTTTTACTCGAAATGTACGAGCAGCCCAGTTTTCATCGAAATGTTTTTATTATTAAATTATATTTATCTACTTGATTGTTTTATTACCATTTTTTATTTTATTTTGTTTGCATTATGTTACATGGCATATCGTTGGTTTCCGTGGATGAAATATTGTTTTCCAAAATACGCATTTGTATCGGTATAACAACCGTTTTTTGTGTTGAATCCGTTGATATTTCCGTTATTGGACCGAGCGGTCGATAACGATTAGAGTTGCCATCAGTTATGGGCTCGCGTGTAGAATTTTACAACAACGGATCAAAGTCACATATGTAACAGCCAAACCAACACTGAAAACAGTTACGAGCGCGATACAATCCGTAAACTTCCACCGGCGTTGTACAAAATATAGAGCTGGTCGTTCCTCGTTGAGAGTTGAGTCGTCAGAGGTGAATTCGAATCCGTTTGTCCGGCTGGCGTTCCTAACAAAGCAAGGCAGTTAATAGATTTCACAATAGCCCCGAGTTGTTTCGCCTTATCGTACAAAGGTAAAATATCGCATGAAATATCGTTGTGGTTTGGCAAAGTGAAAATAGCATGATTGTCGTAACTAATAACATCGGGTCATTATTCACTCCCAATACCAATTCATTGTAGGTCATAAAAAGAAGTAACCATCCAATTAAATAGAGTGTACCGCAAACTACGGCATTTTCCCTTGACATTCTTTTTACCCTTATTGTTAACAATCTAATGCGACTAAATTTTCGGTCGATCAAGACGCGATATAGGAACTAAATTGCATCTCGCTATTTTGTTTATGTAACTTTTTAAAAAGTAAAAAAAAATCACACGGATAAGAGTGCGGTTTAGACAAAGTTTAGTCGTGAATATTTCAATTTTTGTAAATTTATTTATAAATTTTCCTAAAGGAAGAAAAATCAAAGACTTGAGATTGAGACGAGGACGCGAGATCGATAACTAAATTTCGTCCCGGTATCTTGCGGTCGTATCGATGCCTTGTGAAGCTTGCGATACCGTAAACCGTATACATAGCTTGTATTATGCCATATTCATGCGTATATATTCCCAAGGCGCCGAGCACGTATTCGCTTGGTCGTGAGAAGAGACGTGCACTCATGAGAGTGCGGCGGAGGTTGTGGCAAGCTTGGGACGGCGTCAGGTTGAAGATTCGCCCAACCTTCGCAAAGTGAGCAAGGGGTTGGCAGTAGCGGCGTCGTTGTGCGCACTCGCATGCACACCCACACTCGCAGTACGTCGGCTCCTCTGACACTGAGGTGCAGCGATGCGGAATATGGATTTGAAAGATGACGCCCAGCGAGATCCCGGTCTGGAAAAATTTATCGCGGTGCTCGCGAAATGTGGATGAAAGGATCTGTTGAAAGGAAGCGTTGGGGTCTGATATCGATTTTTCTATTCGACGTACACTCGTTGATACTTTTATTGCAACACCGCATTCGAAATCGGCAACATTAGTGAAACCTTGTGGGAAAATACTAATCCAAGATTTTAATATCTGATCACGAAAAAAAAACAAAAAAAAATAGAAATAATAATAATAGAATAAAAAGTTTCGGGATAAACCATTAAAAGAAAGAAATCACTTATGAAAGATCGTGACTCGACGTATTTATATAAATGTATATCTATGTACATCATCATAAAACTGGAGATGGAGTGCGGATCCTGGAAGGAGCCGCGCACGAACGCGAAGCAATTTTTATCTCGTCTGGTCGAGCGAATCCAGAAGCAAGGTTCGCGCGATCCGCGCGTTTTGGGCTCGGAAGGATGTCGGCAATTCTAGAAAATTTATCCTACGTGCACCGCTCACTCGTTTCGTTGATGCCGCCGGTAGCCCCGCTGGACGGCGCAGAAAATGGGGTTGTTCCAGAGTCCCTTCTTCTATATACTAACTTAAGGGGTGGAGGGTGGCCAGCTACAGTTTTTCGTATATACTGTACCTTAGCTCGAGAAGGAGCCTGCTCGTCGTTACTGTCGCAAACTCACTCCCAGTTCTCCCGTCGAGACGCTGGAGCACTACCATTATTCTCCCTCTTTCCTCCCATCTCAGTGTTGCCCTCTTTCTCGCTTCTTCTTGCACTCTGGAAACCCTTGCACTTTCTTCTTTACCTATCCCATGCGCTTTTACACTCATTTCGAAATCCAGACGAGGCAAACTTTTCCAAGATCCAGCACTGCGAGAACAGTGTACAGTAGAGCATCCCCTAAATCGAGAAACCTCATGAGCACCCAGAATGGATAAGCAATTTGTTTGACTTACTTTTCAGCACGATTTAAAATTATAGTAAATAATTTTTTATTAATTATTTATATTATCAATTATATTCAATAAATGACATTCATTGATTGCAGCTAACTTTTCGTCGGAAATAGGATCTAGAATTGAGAAATATTAACTTTATATTGCTCTCAATAAAAAAAATGATTGGTTACCACAAACAAATGATTCTTACAGACGACTTTCTACATTTCGGTCTTATCCCATAGTTTTATTAAACGCTATAATGTATTAGGAAATTGCTTTATACTGAGCAAAGTCAATCTCGAAATTCCTATGATTCTCGTGCAAATGCCTGTGTACTTGTTAAACTAAGTATCGTTAAACTTATGTGAGGTTTCACTGTTTCCTTGGTTCTGTAGGTAACTTTCGACCGGAGCTTTACTCCTGATGAGCGGGCTCGACAAGCTCACCGAGTAAATCCAATGCGCCACGAGTGACGGAGGAAAAGGAGATACCGGTCCACCATTCGAATCCTGGGATACTCGTCCTGGTAAGTCGGTTAACGATATCGTTTAAGATCCACGGAAGCGGTACGTTAGCGGGTAAATTAACGCCCGGCATGTTCATCCGATTAAAGTGGTGAAGTAGTGCACCGCCCCATCCCCAGCATCTCTGGCCCGTGATGCTGCACCGTCCCTTCCATTCCAACGCCATTCTATACCGTTCACCGTACTTCGCCTATCTTACCGAGATAAACCAGGCACGCTTCAACGCTCGCGATCATCTACTCGAGAGAATCCGCAGTGAGGGCACACTTCTTCTCTCGTAAAACACTCTCGAGATTCTCCACTGCCAACCTTCATGGAGAAGCTGCTCCTTCATACACATTCTCGTCCCGTAAATTCTGTTCTTCGCGAAGATTTCTTCTTCTTTTTCTTTTTTGACCGCCTTTTCAGTCACTGCTTCCTACGGAGCTTCGTTAATAATCGGTTCGAGCTTCGGAACGATTCGACGTCCGAAGAACCTGATGGCATGGAAATTTCTTTATCCAAGTCATCTGGTTCTTTCCAATTTGCTTTTTCACGTTTGGGCATGGAATTATGGTCCGGGTTCGATCAGAATAAAATGATTCGACTTCATTTTAGAATGTTTTTTTTTCATTGAAGGACCGCAATGATTCTTTTATGCGATGGAGTCTCTCGGTTTGTTTTCTTCTCGTATGTTCAAAACAATACCGAGCTTCCCGGCGTGAAATGGGTTGATTTCACAATTTCGACAATGCGCGAATTGATGGAACACGCTCGCGGAAGCGATGTGATAGAATTCAGCAATGGAGAATTCCGAGATCGTTATGTCTTGATGCCACATGAGCTTCAGCGTCGCTCAGACTAGGATTGTTGACAAGCGCGAATAGCGCGGATGTTGAAATGGATTCGCAACGATTCGCAAACAGACATACACGCGCGCGCACACCCTCGGCGCGTTTGTTTCCGCTGTAATTCCTCGGATTAATATTCATCCCGTGACGGGGGGCGTCGACGTAACCGACTTTATAGATGCTAACCGGTAACTCTATCCCGGTTGCTTTATGACCGAACGGTACTAAAGCCAACTAGCCCTATCCTATACTTTTCTCGGTGGTTTATCCACAGCCGACGCTCACTGATCCTATCCACCTTGATCCTCTTCGGCGAGAAAAAAATATTAAGGACGAAAAAAAAAGAAGAACGAATCGTAAGAAATCCCATCATACTTGACGACGCCTCCGTCGTTCGAAATGAAAATACTTCAAGGCTAACCGGATGACCGGGACTTTCTCGTCGACGACGAAGATTTCAGATTTATCCGCGAGCAACGACCGGCTCTGAAAGCGTCCTCTGACATACTCACCCTGTTTATTTCCGGCATTACGGACTTTCTCTGATATGACATCGTACTTTATATCCCACGGCTATGAAATTCTCGAGTTACTTTCTTTTAAGTGGGACACCAATCTTGAAGTATTAAACTGCTGGATCAATAACCGATTAAAAAATACCGCTGGTGTCATGTCCGGATTCTTATTGAATCTATACATTTAAAAATAAATTCACTAGAAGTATTGTTATAGAAAAAAAGGCAATATCCTTCGTTCTCGGTGAAAAGTTTTTCGCACGTAACGGATTAATCTCTCATAAATTCTTTCCTCGAATGATTCTATGGTGGATAGACTTTTTTTTATAGAAATTTAAAGATCCCCCAGCGCAATGGAGTAGCAGTACGTAACAGACTTTCCCTCTCGTCCTCTCGTCGTGATGTAGTTGACTCGTACGCTCGTGGTTCACCGGGAAGAGGAAATATTCGTTTCGTACGAGATACGCCAGCGTACGACGCTCGTTTTATGGCGGTTCCGTGACGGGAATGCGTCTGAAATTCGTATCCCCGAGAACCGCTCGCATTCCCTCTTCTATTTCTGGTTCCTCTATGTACACACCGACGGTCATCCGGCATTTTAGCTTTGTCGCGCACTAAATTTTCCGTTATATACTCCGACAACGTGAAATCATTCGACTGGACCGCGACGTATCGCGTTATGCTCTCATTCACGAATTGCAGAAAAATCAATAGACGAAAGTTTGTTTCACTGCGGGAGAGAAGCAAACAAATCCTCATCCGAAACCCATTACAATAAAAGCAATTCCATAAAAAAAATATATATCAACGTACTTTGCTTTATTGCTGTGCCTGACAGAAGAGAAATAAATACCCGTGTCTCTGATACTTTCGTATACATCGAGTGTGGGTTTTCGTTTGCGTGAACTCCGCGAGCTCGTGGTAACGCGTTAGCGTAAAGAAAAAAGTAAAAAGAGAAAGAAATTTGTTTAATCGGCGAGCACAACGGAACGCTTGGTATTTTTCGCGTGTATCGAGAGACTGACGATAGTATAGGATGCGGGAGTAAAGAAATGCAAAAAGTTCCCACCGCGTCAGGGGTTGAATTTATAACCGGCGGAGGGGTGGATAGCCGGCGGCGGTCTTGCCGGTAGCCGCTGCGGTGAACGGTCGGACTGGCGTGGGCGAGAACAGCAACGACGACGAAAAGATATAGAACCGAAATGTGCGCGGTTCTGTTTGCGATGTGCCGAAAAGTAACCGAGGAAGAGATAAAGAAAGAAAAAGAAAAAGAACGTTGTGAAAAAAGAAAAAAATACCACGAGAGGAATGATAGTCGTCCCTCACCTCGGATAAACCCGATAAAAGCTTGGAATACATTCCCTTCTTTTATAAAACGATTGTTTAATTCAATTTTTTTTCTTCGCCTCCAGCTCGTTGATCGCTCGAGCTGTTTTGTCGCGAATTCGTTCCTCTGGACGAGGGGGGGGTGGGTGGGAGCGACGAAACCCACGGGACGATTCGATATAAAGCAGTTTAAGGCCCCAAGATCGAAGAGTCTTGAAGGAGACTCGGTCGGGACGACGCAGATTTTGCGGTGAACGAAATGATAGTGGTGTCCCCGAGCTCGTCGCGGTTCCGAAAACGGGATGAGAAACGTACGGGAAAGGGAAGAAAGAAATAAAAGTAGGGAAAAAAAACGGCAAAGGAAGGAGATGAACGGAAGAGAGGACAAAGCGTCTGGTGACGCCTGGGCGAGCCTCGGGGACCTCCGGTCGACGACGAAAGGGGACGACGAGGATGGAAGCGAGAAAGGGAAAGGGAATCGCATATTCAATCGTGGGCGAAAAGAATGTCTTTTGTCGGCAACCGCTGCAGCTACAGTAGCGAATTGGCATTCCATTTGAGTAACGGTCTCTCTCGTCTCTCCTGCGACTCTTTTTCGTCTTCCCAGCGTCGGTATACATCCCACTACCGCCCGCGCCCGCTTTTTTCTCATCCATTCTTCGTCACCTCGTCGTTGCAACGGTGAACCGACCCTATGTAACGGGTGATCTGGATCAATTTTTAATCTTTTTTTTTCGCGTTCTTCTTTCTCAATTATTTTACATTACTCGAAAACGTTCGATCTGTTTTTGCTTACAAGCGATTCGATACCTGCTTTGGTATTCGCGACGTAGATCCACAGACGGAGAGGCGAATGCTGTGGACCGAAGCACGGATAAGGCATCATAACTCAAACGAATTGACAATAGTTTTCAGTGATTTACGATGGGCGGTGAATGTTGATAAATTAATTAATTTTTGTGCTGTTCGACTGGAGGTCAAGTGAAAAAAAATTCTATGTAGCAGCTCGCAGATTGCTTCCTCATTATTTTTCACTCTTTACCAAATTCCGTCTATGAGAAACTATGATTTCCGATGTATCCCGTCTCGATATCGATTCTTCTCTTAATTCCCCAAATGCAAAACAGAAACAATGAATCCTCGTGAATATCGGCCGCAGCCGGGAGAGTTGTCGTTCGTCGTGGTCGCAGGTTCAAGAGGTCGAATCCCCGTCTCGTCGGGCGCGCCGATCGATTTATGCACATTCATACAATGTACATACATATATTCGTCGGATGGAAACTCCGGTCACGGTCTCGCTGACCGCGTTTCGATTCGATAATCGTGCCGCGAACCGGATCCTCATAATTAATGCAATGAGACGAGAGAGCGGTTCGCGAAATCGATCGAGCCCAACGCTCGAACCTTCGGAATAATCAATTCATAATTGAACACGGATAAATGCATCCCACAACGCGGGCCGCGATTCGCACGGATGCGAGTATCCATTAGTCTGCGAGAGCCAACTCCTCTGTGCGCGATATGATGCATCGACCAAGGCGCTTTCCTGCTGCACGCGGTCTATCGATTACACCTTGTTCTCCTGTATTAATTCACGGAAGTCATTGCCGGTAGGTTGCGGATCTTCCAGTGAATGCGAGCGAAACAGGAACCTGCGCGCACTTCCGGTACCTCGGAGCCGAATGAATTGCCACGTGGGACTAAATAAGTAAATAATAAATACAAATAATTCTTCGTCTGAAAAGTATTTAATACATAAATAAATATAAATATTTAAGAAAACCGTAAAAGAATAAGCATCACCTTATAATAAGAATAAGAAAAAAACAAGTTTAACGATGCGTTCAGCATTCTCGTGCCTTCTGCTCGATAAAGCACACG
Organism: Ischnus inquisitorius; assembly: GCA_963924025.1. Lineage (NCBI taxonomy): Eukaryota > Metazoa > Arthropoda > Insecta > Hymenoptera > Ichneumonidae > Ischnus > Ischnus inquisitorius. The sequence goes on from OZ001250.1 coordinate 13,180,921, forward strand.
GTGCGGAAAGGCGCAAATTTTATTAACGAGACAAAGGGTCCAGTTGGCCGTTTACGAACGCGCCGGACCCGCTATAGACTGTTACCTTCGTATACTGATGTACCCGTCACACGGTATCGTTCGTGTTCCTCGATGTTGCCAGGGCGCGGAATTAAAGTGCTTCGGCCCCGCGATGTAGCGTTAACCGTAGCTCTAACTGTATACACAAAACATACGCTGTTTCAACGCGAAAACGGGGTGGTGACCGCGGTGGAAGAGGAATCGAAGCCGACTTAAATATCCTCTTTAAGGAGAAAACACGGAGAAGCAACGCGGAGTGTACCCGCGGAAGCTGGCTTTCTCTCGGTTCCTTCGGAAGCGTTCTTACCTTCGTTCTTTCATCAGTCTTGCTCCTCGACTCCAACGTTCTATCTACTTTCTCACCTCGCTTCGGCGAATTTTTCTTTTTCGCTTTTTGCCCCCCTTTTTTTTTTATTTTGGGTCTTCTTCCTACTCCAGTCGATTCTTCTCGGGCGCACTCGCACGGCCGCGAGCCCAACGACGTCTCCGCTCACTGGTCGTCGAGTGAACCAGAGAGACAAGCCCGGCAGCTCAATGCTCCCTCATTTGTCCACGTCCACGATGCCGCTTGCATCTGGATAATTTCTTCCTCTTTAATCCTCGGAATTCCTCGGGCAGGCTTTTTGCCACCGTTCTTCATCGTGCACCCTCCTCGCCACTTTTGACTCTTCTATTTTTCATTCTCCGTATCTTCGTTTCTTCGACGCGCGCCTCGCGAGGAACTTCTCGCGAATGTACAGATCTTCGCGGTTCGATAAATTCGAACCTCGTCGCTCTAGGCGCGATTATAATTACACCAGTGTTCGGCGAGCTGGATTTCGCTACGATCAACTCACTGCTTCGCGGTACGCGCGATACGCGGACGAAAATATATGAGGATTTCATTTCTGAATACGGCTTACAGATACGTTCCGAGATACAATCGATCTCGCTTACTCAATTATTTCTTGCTAAAGTAATCTCGCCCTCGAACGAAATGAGCCCATTGGATATTGGGTTTTTCTTTAACATTGTTAATTCGCGCTTTGAGTCTCTCTGTAATCATACACCCTCTAATTAATCTGCCTCTATTAATTACTCAATCAATCCCTTCTAAAAAAATCTCGCGCTTCTGTATCGAAACAGGGCCATTGGATATTGGGTCTCTCTTTCGAATATTGTTAACTTACGCTTTGTGTCCCTCTGTACCATATATTCTCTAATTAATCCGCTGCTCTCGAGAGAACTGCGAGAATCGTTGAGCTTTTTGTTTCTTGCTCTTGAAATCCAGTTTTAATACAAATTTTCTCAGCTCTACTTTTTTTCTACATTACGAATAATTTGTTAAACATATTAATGAACAAATGAATAAATAAATGAAGCCTCTATCAATTCATTATTGTAATGCGAAAGCGTCTCACGGAGCACGCGAAACCAATAAATCTTTTATTCGTAGGGTTCGACAAAACGTGACGCTTGCGTGCGTAACGAAAAAATGCTGCATTTTTCGTCGCGCATCATCGCGAGTGTCGCTCTCCGGGTTACGGTTACAATGGTAAAGTGAGACAGAGAGCTACGAGAAAAAATGTTTTTACTGCGGCGAGCGTCAGGTGCACTTGAAACGCGCAGCATATTCAACTATGTCGTATAAACATAATAGCCAATGGCTGTACTCCGGGGTGTGGATACGAGGAGCAGCACTCAAGCTTGATTCTTGTAACCGCGCTCGTTGTTCGATGCCGCAACTGCACGTAGTACCGTTATGCCGTTGCAGCCAATGCACATCCTCGAGAACCCGGTGAAAATGTCACCGCCGAATGTCAAATGATCTTCGGTGACGAACTGTATCGGAACGATAAATTTTTATGCATAACGTCCTCGAATCAACAGTGGTCCGAGCACCATCGACATTCCAGAACTTTTTCAAATCGAAATTTCCTTTTTTTTTCCGGTGTAAATTGCTGCGAGAAATATTGATGGAAGAGCGCGAGACAAATATATCGGAAAAATATGGTTTGCAGCGAAAATTCGTTGCACAGATTATTTTGGGAAAAATTCTGTTTTTCATATCCGTTGCCCGACGTTTCCTGTTTATAGATGAAATATTTTGATTGCTAAAGTTTGGTCGAGTACTACGGTAAAAAAATGTAGATTAATAGATAAATGGAATATTGAGAAAAACGAGATTTCCGTCGAGTCGTAAAAAAAGGCAATATCAGTTTTGTGGAAGAATTAGAAAATTATTGATTCGAACATTCCTCACCGATGAAAAGAGTTTTACAAAAACAGACGAACATCAAAGAGACCGTTCGGATATTTTTTTTGTGTTGCTAATGGATATCGTGTCACCCATTCGTAATACGGAAACCCTCGTTTTTACGCACACGTACAAATACGCGTAGAATGCATTATAGACCGAAAGAGTGTAATATCAGATTCAAGCAGGTTGGGTTCAATTTCGACGAGAAGAACAAATTAGTTCAATTCGGCTCGGCCCGATGTGTGGTTAACAGTGAACTGGCCAATATCCCGTCTTTGGCGCGGTGTGCATTCGCCTCCGATACTACGACCGGTGGTATAAACTGCAAACACGAAACTGGCGACGTGGTCGTGGATGCAATTCAATAACTGGCGGGGCGAGTGCCGAGGGTTAGTGTCCCGGGTTTCCACGAGCGTGTGGCGATTCAATGTATATATACACATCTACGATACGGAGTCAACGGCAATATTCGCCTTACCCCGTGGGTTCTACTCTCGCTGTGGTCTCTATCCGAATGTTATGTCGATTGTGAGTATCGTAATAATCTCAAGCGCCGGCCAATAGTCTTCCGGGCTTCTCGGGTTCAAAGCTTCGATCGGAACTGTATCCGCGTATTAGTCGAATCGGGTAGTAGGATAATTACCGTGTACACCGCGTACACCGAACCGGGCTCCGATATTTCAGTATAAACGTTGCGATCACCAGATGTTGGCAATAGTGTCGAAATTTCAAGGCTAAGACAACCTCAAGCACACATTGTTTACGAGGCTCTTTTCTTCCATGAATATTTCCAGACACACTAGGATATTCTAATTAAGCTAACATGTTTACATACTTTTTTTTAACGTTGCTCCACCTCGCCGGACGCCGCGTATTCTTCGGCTTTTCGCAGCGTCAAGAGCCTACTCGGGCGCAGGAGTCAAACGAGGAACACGCGAGTACGCGCATTTGTTGAATAACTTCAAAGTAAATGCCGTTCGTTCAAAGGAGCACCTCTCGACGGTTTAAAGCTTCGCGAGAAAATAATGATGCGATATTAGAGCCGACTCGCGAGCGTCAAAGACTGCGTTTACGACACAAGCTTGTTGCCAGACCTGTCGTATGTTGGAAAATATAACGAAAAAAATAATAATAATAAAAATACAAACTTCGCAGCTTTCGCAGTGAGTTTGCGCGGTATAGAAGCATCGAGAAAGGTGTGCGGAAATGTGTGAAACAAAATTTCCTAAAATGGTCCGATAATCACACCGTCGAACAGAACAATGACGAAGAAACCTCACTGATAAGCGGACTCAATTAACGGCGATATTGTCCGCTCGAAACTCGGTACTACCATCGAAATCGAGTGAAAAATTCAATGGACCGATTCCGGAGATATGTATCGTGAATTTTCATCAACGGCGGATTGTAATAGGTATTGTTCATGAATACACGAAGTGAAGTTGAATTATATTCGCGGAAATGCAACATCGAAATGAAGCCAGAGGGCGAAGAACGCGAACGATCGAATTTCGATTGGTTTCATTTCCGTGTCATATCCGTGGACTGTGCTGGGTTACTTCGCTGCCGGAAGCGCTATGATAATTAAATACTATTTATTATTTAAAAAAAATTCTAATCCGTGAAATTGAGTTGAAGAGTTTTGTGATACAGAATTTTTTTTCTCCAAGCAGTGCCAATAAATTTTCTCTGTACAATACAATTTTACAATTATGAGATGCTCCAGAAAAATTGAGCTCTCGGGAAACAGAATCGTCTCCGATTGAAAAGTGTAGTTAAAAGCTCGGGAGGAGTTCGACCGTCGCATCTTTCTTCTTATCTCAGCTTTCTTCTCGTCGTCGATCGTGCGAGAAAATTAATTTTGTATACTCGCAGATAGATCCCAATCCTCCTCGAACAACGACAATTTTTCTTCGAGATAAAAATCTTTCGATATCCGAGAAGACGGACTCTCGGAGATTCATTAATCGCCCTATTGCGCCGCTCGCCGTTTCAGCTTATCGCCGGAGCTTTGATCTTAAGATAATTATGCTCGACGTGGAAAATTTAATTTTCCTCGATCGTGCGATCGTGCTCGATTGAACGATAAAGTAACCTAAGTAAGTCGACCTACAGGCGAACGCGCAATAGCGGGTCGAAAAGTTCGAAACTCTTCTTGTGTGTCTAAGCATTTTTTTTTATTCTCTTACGTTTCAGCATATTGTGTATCGCAGTCGTTTGGTCCCCATCGCGTAAGGAGGCGTAGGGTAATATCGCCAACTGTGGCACCGGCCAGAGTACCGCGTTACATTTCGTTCTCTATATCTGTATAAAACTACTAAAACATACATAAAGTCAAGATGTAATATTATTTTCCAGCATACAGTATTTGCCAAAACCGGAATTCTTTTCGTCACGCTCGATTTCTCTTCGTGTATACACGTCGAGAAAATAGTATACGCGCATAGAAAGTATAAGCGTCGCGCGGGTAAGGGCGCGAGAGAGAAGGCGAGAGAGAGAAGCGCGCAAGAGACAAACAATTTAGCGAGCGGAAAGCCTGTCGACATTTATATCGCCGAAGGAGCGGTCTCCCTTCGCGAACGGTCGCGACCAAATCTGGAGCGTAAAAACTTTCGCTCCCGCTGTTCACGGCCGAGAGCTTTACCTCCCATCCCAGCAACTGGAGACGGGAGGGAAATATGCTTATCCCGGAAAAATACTGATCGACAAAAATGCCATTTACCGCGTCCCGCGATGTCTCCGAGTATCTCGTTCCAACTGGAACTCCACTCGTTCGACTCTTTCTCTCTGGATTCCCGTTCATTCTCCCAGTTTCCTTATTTTTATTCTTTCACGTTTTCTTTTCTATTTTTATCCGTTTTTTTTCCTTTCGCGATATCGCCTCGTCGAAACTTTACGAATCTCGGACGATGGGCTCTCTCGAGCTTCCCAATCAATTTGGGCAACTAGCGTCAGCCATCAAATTCTCTCGAGGGATTTGTGAATCGACTTTCAAGCATCCTTCTTTTCATTTCCAAAGACATTCTAAAGGCTCTTGAGATTTCATAGTCTTTTTTCCAAACTCATTTTTTTTTTTATTCTGTTGATTTCGCAAATATTTGAATTGTGTCTTTTTTTTTTATAAAAAAGCTCGAACTATCTTTCGCGGATTTTGGCTACTAGCACGTTACGTAGGTATGTGGAGGGCCTCTCAAGATATTTTTATAATATTATCAAAAAAAAAAGACGAGAAAAGTTCGGAAACTCGACGAAGTACGATAATGGCTACAATGCTGTAGCAGTCTGATGGCAAATCTATACGAAAAATAGTGGCCATGCTATTGAACTCCGGACCATCGGAGTCGCATTATTCGATGCTAAAGTTCGCCGTTGCATTCGTTCGGTGAAAAGTTTTTCCCGAAACGTATACACAAGGACCACGCCTTCGGCTCGCAGACGCATTCGGGAAACTTGATACTTTTGTACCAGCGTATACGAAACTATTTCTCGAGACATGACTCCGCGCCGCTTGCGCAGGTCCAACCGAGTCGACGTAGACGTTTCTCGCTCGATGCTCGCACAAGAATTCTCGTCAAATAAAATAGCGCAAAGCGCAAAGCAATGAGTTCGAGCGGCGGCGAATGGCCGAATGCCAATTCCATCAGATATTAGCATGGAAATGGAGTGTGATTTGTGACTCTGGCGCTGGCTACTGCTACTTCATTCTCTACTTTTCGCTATATGTAAATTTAGAGAAAAAAATATTATAATACAATAAAATAAACAGGCAATTGCTTCAGTTTTTATTGTTGTTCTGAAAAAAAGAGAAAAGGAAAAATTGGCACCTGGTCCAAAAATCCGTGTGAATTACGAGATTGTCGAAAGAAAACTCTAGTAGTATTATAACGTAAACAGGAAACTGCTCTAGTTTTTATTTTTATAGAGAAAAAAAAGAAGCATCTCTTCCGTAATTTGTGTAAATTGCAAGAGTCCGCTTTCGTGGCGGTGGTGATCGGTTGGTATTGATAAATTGGAGAAAGCGAGTGTGGGATATCGATGCTGAGATGCATATCCATATGTATGTTGAATACCGCGGTTTTCGTGCTCTCGCGATAATTCTTCTCGTGGATGTGCTTTATCTATGCCCTCCGGATGCAGCTGCAACTATGGAAGACTCTGACTTTGCCCAACTTCGCGTTTCTAAGGAAGGCGTGGAAGAGCGAGAGCGAGGTTGGGTCGGAAATTCGTACAGAGTAGAACAGCCGCGAAGCCAGTAGATACGTCACTCGAGTGGCTCTTCCGAACTTTGTCGACTCCTAATGGCGGTCTAGAGGGGTTGCAGTGGGAACGACGAGGAGGAAGCTATGCGACAGTGGAATCGGGAGAAAGGGTTAAAGGGGCAGAGGGATGTTAGCTTCTGTCGGGACGAAGTTGGAGCCGCTGTGAGAAAACGGGATTCCTAAAGGATTCCAGTTTGTCAGTTCGAAAAACACACATCTGCTAAGAGCAGCGGACCCAAAATGATTATTTTATACGCTAAAGAAACTAAGAATTTTACCATACTTACGTTTTTTGGGGGATCACAGGATTTCTTAATTATCGCCAACTTGATTGAAGCTCACAAGGAGTACATTTTGATAATTCGGAAAAATCTTCCATCAGCCCATTTACATTTGTTCGGACATTTTGAAAATCTTACAATTTATTGGCAAATCTCTATTTTACATGTACAACTGAAAAAATACTCGACATACACACTTCGAAAAATAATCGGGTTCTTGTAAATTGATCAATTGAGTCACAGACCTGAAAATAAGAGAGAAAGAACCTTTGATTTTGTCGACCGGTATTTGAGATTTTTTGAGTCTGATAACAAAGTAAAAACCATGTAGAATTCAACGTAAAAGTCCTATGTATCGCCGTGAGATATTTCCACGGTCGCGGGAAGACGAGAACTAGGTACACGATCCCACAGATCGAACGACTCCCCAGTCCTGTGAGATGCGTGAGTTCTATAGCGAAGAAAAAAAAGCAGACAAAAAACCTACCAGTATGAATCCTGTATCGTCGCCTAGGCGATGGAGGAAAAGCCTACTACGAAGTCTCGTCATGTTCAGCACCCGGCAGCAGTGGTAAAAGCTGCAGGGCCCCGATGTAGGAACCGGCATACCAACGTGTTCGCCCGCAGCGACTTTCTCTCCTTTTTCGTTCCTCTTACTTCTCTGTAACTCCGTATTACGTACCCGGTTCTCACTCTTCCTCTGTGGCACTGAAACGACCGGGGCTTGTGTCCTCTTTCAAGATTCCCTATTTCTCACTTTTCCGTTTGCGATCCTCCTTTCTCCGCATACTCTTATTCTCTATCCTCGAACCCACTTTTTTCTTTTTCGTACTATTTTTCTCCACTTTCACGGTCTCACCCTCTGGCGCGCCAAGCCCCTGCGGCCGGTTAATATTAAAACCCTTGTACGCGAGCGAAACGTCGTCGAGCTGTGCACTACCGTCGTCCGCATAGATTTACATAATAAAAGGGGAGGGCCTTTGCTCGGTGCACCAACGGCAAACTCGAAGCGACAAAGGAAGAGAAAATTCGTTACAGCCCGGGCTACCGGAAGCTCAAAATAGATCAAGTCCGCAACGTTTGATACTTATCCGGATGAAAGAAATTAAAAAGTTATTGACGCTCATGGAAAGTTCTTGATCTTTTTGTCATATTTACGCGATTATCCCTCGACCGCTATAAATAAAAGACTTTCATTAATAAAATATGAAGCCGGAAGATCGACTATGACGTCGGTGGAATGAAAAAGCAGGGCGATGAAAGAATAACGAGCGAAGCTCGGAATACGTGATAAAGTTCCTGTACGATTGCCCGATGCGGATTCTGGGAACGAATGTATTTTTGCGATCGGTGGTTTATTCACACGGTCATCGCGTCATCGATCCGATAACGTATGGGGTCAGGGTCAATGCGTTTTACCGCTTCTCGCGGAGCAAACTTCGCGATCGCGAAGTCTTTGATTTTGCATCTCGACGGTCGGATAGATTTAAAAGCACTGCTTCTGACCTTTGACTTTATTATGTTCGTGAAAATAATTTATTTACTTTCAACGGATCCGAGAAGTGGCTAGTAATTTGGGACTTCGTTAGGGTCGAGCCAATGATTTCATATCTGAAAGGTCATGTTCGTCGCTGAATTATGAGCGAAAGAAAATGTATCTTAGTTATTTTATATTGACTTTAATCAACATTTTTGAAGCTAATGATGTTTGATTTACTGTCCCCTAGCTCACGAAAATGAATTCGTAAGTCGTTATTTCTGCCAATTTATTGGTCTATTTGAACCACTGAATTTATGAGCGTAAATTGGATCACTTACGATCCGCAGACGGCAATCTCGGAGACACGAATCTTGTGCATCCGGACTGTAATATCATGTAATCGAAGGATTAAGCGTTCCACGTAAAATACGAGACCTGCAAAAAAAATTGTTACATAAGATGGAGTGAAAATGATCCCAGAAGAGATTGTTTGTGAATCGTTGATTTCAATGTAACATCAGTGCACTTCACCGATTCTAAGACTGGCGATGACTAAAGTTAACTAAGAAATCTGAAGTAGCGGGGAGCACGATTTTTGAAAAGGTAGAACGATTATGACTCTATTGTGACATTGGTTTAACCAGATAGTTGCGCGATTATAGCCTAGAATCCTCATAGATGACCCCATAAAATCGATTATTTCAAGTAACATTTTTAGCCAATGAATGATCGATGGTAGCGCGTGGCTGAAAAAGATTCGACGTTCGTTCAATCGTTCGTCGCTCGAGGGTTTCGGAAGAGCGTACCGTTTACACTGAAGGTCTCAGATGGACTGATTAATTGAGCATTAGAGTAGAGGATTTGACGCTACGAGACTCACGAAGTGGTGTGATCTGCATGTGTGGGCGAACACATAGTATTACAGCCGTGAGATTGAGTGTTGTCGGATCTAGACGTTGAAGATGGAATGATAAAAATGTCGACCGGATGTTCGAAGCCGAGAATGATATAGAGATGTATATGAATATAACCTGAATGCGATTTTAGAGCCATCAATCAAAATGTTTGTATACATTTCTTCAATATTTTTATCACCGTGATTTTTACACATATGGTGCACAACCAAAATTGCGTCTAACCTGCATATTTCATACCACTGGAATTGCCAAATGAAAATAACAAAGAACAAACTGCGAAAAACAAAAAATTCAACAAATTTCCTTATATATTCACTGGCTATAATTTGATCTTTTTTGACCCGATCGGTAATAATTCGTAATTCTTAATAACAAGAATGATCATGATAAAAAGAGACTGTCATAATGTGTAGAATTAAAAAATGAATTCATTTTTCAAGAAAATATTTGAACAACAGTCTCATATATTTATGTTGAAAATAACATTCCATAAAAACGTTTTAACATAAAACGATTTTTTGAACGAAGCACAAAATATTTTGTATCAAACAAGCGCAATTACCAACAATATTGCCGTATCATCATTGCGTTAATAGAATTTCGCATGGTTCTATGGGAGGTCTCATCGATGCATTGGGCATCAAAACGCCGTACATTATTACGTACGTGAAGAAAAAACTGATGAATATTATCCAACTTAGAAAAATCACCACGTAGCCCCAATCGGATTTCATTGAGTCCGAATTCATGAGATTATCGGTGTCATCAACGTCGGCCTTGATTCCGGGAGTCTCGATTCCAGCGGCTGTTTTGGGATCAAGCATACTCAGTAGAAGAATTTGTCCAACTTTGCTTCTCAGAATTAGATTTGTCGCCGACGTGATCCATTTGGGCGCGGAAGCTTTTGTCTTCTGAATCTTGCCCAGAAGAAAGGTCAGGAGAAGCGTCAGAGTCGCCAGTACAAGAGAGTAGGCGTAGAATAGGACTGAAAAAATAAGGAAAAATGCATTGCAGACCGCCGTGATCGATAATTGTAACGAAATATAAAGCTTTATTGAGATACACACGTATGTTGGGTACCGTAGTGCCATTGTGGGGTAGATTCCAATGTAGTTTCCGTATGCACAACAGATGAATCATAGGATTAAGACAAGCAAGGGCGATTCGTTCGATCGATCGTGGATCCAGCCACAGCGTCGTCAAAGTCATAACCATCATAACTTGGAGAAAGTAGGAAGAACAAACTCAACATATACAACAGGCTCTAAAGAATAAACATTCTAATGATGCTTTCATTTCGAATACATACTCACAGCCGGCGATACAAATAACCCACTAAGATGATTGTAGGCTCTGTCCATTATAAAGTCCATTGCCATCGTCGAGGAATTTCCATTTTTCAAGTACATAATTTTTTTATCTTCGAAAGATATACGGGATACGGTAATTTCCCATTCTCCATTAGGCTTGAATGAACGGTTGTTCAGCTGAAAAAGATTTGAAAATGTTGTATAAATCGCAGAATGTATTCGCAGCAAGCAACGCTCTTAGTGCACTTAAATGACAATACCGATAGCCATAGTTCGCCACTTATGGCAATATCACCGCCCGTGTGCGACCAAGAAGCCAGTACGAGCGTACAGTTTTGACGATCGAAAGGCCACAGGGTGAAATCCGTCTGACACCTGATCTTGTAATCAATCGGAGAAACGCATATCATCCACCCCTTAAAGGTGACGACGCAGGACGCGGGATTGCGTCGCGGCTGGTCCAATTTCCAGTATCCACTTCGCATTATCCAGGACGATATTGTGATGGACATAATGCACATTGATCGAGACATATCCATTAGATAACCATCATGACATAATGAACCATTTGTCAGCAGAGAATATTAACAAAAAAATTATGCAAATTATATTTGCCCATCGCTTCCCCTAACTTTGTTTTTAACGTTGTTCACAAAGTTTCTCCATGAGAACGTATCCGACCAATCGTAGCTTCTTCATAAACGAAGCCTTAAAAACGAAGTGAAGGAGCGACGTACAAATATCATTTGCATAATTTTTCGCGGTTGTTTTTGGACGTTACTAAAATTAATCCATAGTAGTTCACAGAACGAATAACAATTGATTACTTAACGTGTGCTTATTCACTCGTTCGATTCGCATATTGATTCAATAACACGAATTGCCTCACTTACGAGCTCTGAACGCCAATGTCGGGTACCCAGACCTCGTAGCTACGTAGTTTAATGTTAGACATGTCATCGAAGTTTGAAGGGTCCCACGTTAGATGACTGTCGAACCAGGACTTGCCAAAAAAATGTCAATATAAGAAACTATTGAATATGGCAGTCTTCGTTTTGTGACAGAGACAAATCCAGAATTGCGACTTACGATGATCAATCGTCCGTGGAGTTTCATACTGCCGGAAGCATCGTCCTAAAATAATTTGTAATCTTGTATCAAGATAATCTTAATGGTGCGCTGACTGTCAAGACAGAAGGAATCGGTATATGTCATACTCACGAATATAATGTTCTTCGGCGCTACCGACATCCACACAGTGGTCGTGTTGTTGGGATTCAGCTTGCCTCGCAATTTTTTTTCGTAATCACAGAGTAGATACTTCTTGAGACGAAAGATGGAAGATTTTGATGCGACATCATTGCACTCCACCGATCCCAGTACCGGCTGTGAGAAAATGGTCAAACTTGCGACGAAATAAAGAGCAACGATCAACGAAATTTTTGACATATTTGAACAGCGACGATCCTTCTACGACGTTATCAGCGCGACTGGACACCCAACCTCGACTCGCTCAATAGTATTTTGCGACGCAACATGAAATATGATAATGTTGACAAAATTTCACATGCAAAGGACGGCCAACGGTATCTTTTGAACGTAAAAGATTTGAGCGTTGATAAGGCCTTTGTTCGTTGACAGCTTCGAGAGAGTGCACCGTTTACAGTAAGGGTCTGAGATGAACTGGTTAATTGAGCGTTAAAGTAGAGGACTTGACGCTACGGTGTACAAGGAGTGGGGACGAGCTACGTACGTGCGTGAATTCGTAATATCAGAGCCGTATGACTGAGTGCTGTCGGGCTTAGAGAGATGGCTTCACTTGCACATCGTGCAACTTCAAATCCGTATTCTCCAGAAATCTATATTTCATTAAGTGTTTCGTTTGTTTTTCTATTCTTCACTTTTTGCGAGAAACATTGAAAGGATTATTTCTGATACTCTGAAAACAGCAATACAAATACTAAAAAATCACAATTAAGATACAGAAATGGGTGAAGCGGATCCGATTATTGTTTCTCACTAATAACCAATTCCAATTATTTCATTCATATCTCAATATATGATAGTTTCCGTGCTCCATTCGAATGAAGTACATCATTTCCGACGGCTTGCAACATTTTTTGAAAAGGTGATTTGATTCCATGAGATATATCATTATTCTGTCTAAATATATGGATTCTATGGAAAGCTTCATTAATACATTTATCGAAATAGTTATTTCGGAAATAAACCTCCTCCAACACATGTAAATTACTGATTTATGCCACTTTTATATGTACTTTTTCTATCTTTATAGTCTGTATCTGAAAAGACTTGCGTTCTCGCATCATCGCAGTCAGACTGCACCGCTGTCTGTTTCGAATTTCGATCGACCGCGCCAGGGGCGTTGGCTCGGAGTGACAGACACAGAGAAAGCGTGTAAGGCCAAAGAGAGAAAATTGAACGACTATGCTCCGGTGTGTCGATATTCGACGTATCTCGCGATATTCCCGGATTAATCGATCATTACGGAACCATTCATTCGTTGTATGATAATCCTCTTTGGTTCTCTTCAGCCGTGTACGTCTCTCTCGATTCGCCCGTATCCTTTCACAGCGGAATATTTTCTCTCGCAACGTTCACATGGCTCTTCGCGGGAGCAACGAGAAATTTTCTCGATTATCCTATCCATATAAATATCGCTTCGCAACATCGAAATCGATCGACAGATGAGCGACGGATCCGAAAATGCACACACCTCTCGTTTCCCGTTGCGATCGAATTCGCTGAATACCATTTAAAGATTTCTGTTCTGTGATGTTCCATCGGGCAACTTGAGCGCAAGATCTACAAAAGATATTCGTTGATCGTGGATAATAGATAAAAGAACAAATTATCGAAACAATCGTTCAATTTCACTTCGAAAGGACGGTCGAACTTTGTTGGGAAACCCTGCAATATTCGAAGTATTAACTACTTTGAGATTATGCTTCTTGTTCCCATTTTTCAGCGAATTTCGATTACTCTATGAATACTCGTGTTATAACACGGTAAAGAGAACTCAATATTTGAAACTTTGGATTGTAATAGTCAGCATCCAATCGTCCGTGCATGCCCTTGCCACAGAAACTGCCGTGCCTCATGACAAGTAGCACATACCCCGCGGATAAGTTCTAAACCAATTTTACCGCAAAACCCACAAGAGCCTGTTTCAAATTACGCGCAGTTTGCTTTGATCGCTCGTACGTGGCTTTACTATCGTTTACGCTGATTACGCGGTCACCATTAATGGCATTAATAAATGTTTAGCTTCAGTTTGCGACTTTATACTGTAATACGTGAACAATGAATTTTCCATCCCATTTAGTCTTCCACAGGAGTTACCGAAATCCTTCAAATCGGCTCTTTGCTTCGAACAATTTCTATCGATTTTTTTCATTCCCCTGTTAAATTCTTATGCTCAGTTTCTATGCGGATTCTCGTTCGCCGAGAAAATTCAAAATGAGACTCGATCGTCTCGAGCGCGCAGTCACGTTTAATGACTTGAATTGCAAAGTTAAGTGAATCGAGGGCGTGTTTCTGCGCATACCGACTTGTACCAATACCCCCTCAGACATCGCCAAGCGGGCGTTAATATCTAATTACGGTCGAAGTCAGCCTCGGGGCGGGATAGTTTTCGGCCTCGACACTGCTCTTCTTCGCGTGTAGCCCGGAAGACGCTAACCGCAGAAACTTTGTCGATACGCGCAGAAGGGCTTGGAGGACCAGGGTTCTCTGCAGTTTTGCGGAAAGTGGAATGAGGTGGAAGGTGGCCGATTCTATGGACCGAACCGATCTCCCTCTCTAAACCCCACTTCCCCCTCGCCTCTGGCCTCGCGCCTACCTTCCACCCGTTCGCGCCATGTGCAAAATCCTCGGCGAGGAACATCGCCGATGTTCCGCAGACTGCCAGTGTCTAGTCGAGGGCACGGGGGAAACCTGCTCCTTGGCTATGTTAATTAGAAATTGTTTTCCTGAGCTTACCGAGCGACCCGCCGTCTGGGTCGTACGGAGTGCGGCGAGAGTGTACACGCCGGCAACTACGAACCGGAAGTGGCAGCCGGAATGTACGCTCCGGCTAGCGGTGGGCGCACCGGTAACCATTATCGCATCCAAGAGCTCTCGAAAGCCATCTACTGTCCTTTACTTTCTATCCTCCCGATCTCATTTCCTCGGTTATAGGATCTACCTCACCGACTTGTTACTATACGTTGTCGCGTCTCGTTATCACCGTATCTTCTCTCGCAACGTTTTCCTCGGCAATTTTTCACGTTCTCAAAAAGAAAAGTTTGTTTTTCGATGTATTGTATGTCAGCACATCCGAAATCGACAAAAAGAATTTGGAGAAAAAAATGTATTTATAGTAATGACACTATAAAATTCGCAATTTTTTCGGTAACAATCGCAAATCCGAATCCCAAGTAGTCTGTTGTATTTGTCACGAATCCGTCAAGATCTTGAATACTGATGGAGTCTTCAATATTCTTTTAGATGTTTATTTGTGTTTCAATTGACACAATTTTTGAGATACAAGGCCCAAATCTTACCAACAGATCGGCAATGCTTGAATAAGGTTTGGGATGGAATTGGCCATAAGTTGTTTGAGCAGCTCAACATTTGAAACATTTTGGATTAAAAAAGGTTCGGGCTCGAGCTCTTGAAAAATGCAAGATGGACTGAAATAACGAGTGAATGCAATTAATTCTTAATAAAATGTATTTTTTTATACCTACATCTACAGAATATTATTATTATTCATATAAAGATGCATATGGTGAGAATTTCGACTAGGCGGTCTGTCGTTATATGTTGGGTATGGGGATGGGTATACAGTTTCCATGTATTTGTTTCTGCTTCTTTTCCTTTTTCAAATATATATAGTACATACTAGTTATTACTGCAAAGAACAACGAAGCGTATAGCGTAGTTATCTATATACGTGAAGGTTCCCTCGCACTCTCTGACTCTTCGTCTACCTCTTGCGCTCGCTTTTCAACCGCTTTATATACTGTATCTACCCGGGTATTATTATCCGTGAAGCTTTAGTTGCGGGTGAGCCTGGAGAACAATGCACTCCGCGAGGAACACTGCGCGAGGTGCCTTCCAACGCTCGCTGGTTTTCATTCTCGCTCTCGTCGTAGTCGTAGTACCAAATTGGGATGTTTCTTGGAAAAGAAAACTGGGCCAGCTGCAGCCAGTACCGGCAGCAGGAAAGTTTCTTTTTTACACGAATTCACCCGGTATGCCCTCTCCGCGCGTCTCCGCGTCTGCTGCATCAACAGCGATTAGACTTCGCCAGACGAGAACAACGTGAGCTTTTCTACCTTTTCACATTGAGTGTGACGTGAAAATCCATCGTTAGAGAGCGTTTTGTGCCATCGTGTACCAGATAGCGTCAGGAAACGAACAATGGAACAGGATTCTAGCAAACGTGTTGCGACAGAGTGCACTCGCATTACATCTCTCCTGGATAGGGTATATTGTATAGAAGCTCCGCTACCGTCATAGTGCCCCGCGCGGACATAACCGTTGATCGATAAAACCCGAATGACAGTAAAACATTTTATGCGCGAAAGTACAAAAATACCCGATTTGTGACTATCTCGTTGGCGAAAAAAAAAAAAAGAAAATCAAAATGCCGTCCATTGTTTTGGGACATTTTCCTCTTTTTTCCTCTCTTCTTTCACGAAATACGTTTCGTGACTTTTTAGTTTTTGATTGAAGTTTTCGCGCCAACGATCAAATCTCGCGGCCGTTTCGTTATTGCTTCCGTATAACTTCTTCCGCGTTACGCTCGCGTATAGGTGAAAAATTATATTTGCACGAATGATAAATGACGAAAAGCTCATACTCCGCGTAGCGGGAAATGCATGCGCACGCGGACCGCGTCGCGATGACCGTTCGGCCTCTCCCGAGACGAGAGAAGCGCGAAAATATTCCCCGAGTATACAGCAGTAACGCTGCAACCCGCAGCCCCGTGAGGGCCTTATCCACCTACGTGCGCCATTGTTTATTGCATCCCCAGATGCATTGTTTGTTTGAAAAAGTTAGTCGCCATACATCAGACCGCAGCGGTACGAGGGGCGGCGTGCCGAAAAGGGGGGAGGTGGGAAGGACAGTCTCGCTATTCGCAGGGCAGTCGGCTATTGTCCGAACGAGTACTTATATTCCGTGGGCTCTAGAGAATTCTCGCTCGGCGTTATATATCCCTCTTTTCATCGTGGAATCACACGGGGATTTCGCCATTTTTTATATTTTTCTTCTCGCGCGAACTGCGCCAACAACAAGTGTGGCGAGAAATCGCTACAAAAAAAACGCTGAGAATTGTGCAAATGATTGTGGAAAAGAATATCATTTTTTTATTCTCTTTTTCGTGATGATTTTTTTTACTAAGTTTCTGTATTGTCGAGCCAAGAAGTACGTGTCGAATTTGATAGCCTTTTTGGAAATTTGATGGTAGAAAAAAAGTATTGTGTTGTTATCATCCGATCGCGCGTATCGTCATGCGCGAGTGCAGACGTGAGACGATTCGAAATGCATCAAAAGCCGCGATTCACGCCACTCGGCGAGCGAATGGCGAAATAGCGTTTCTGAAGAGAGAAAGGCAGATGAATATCGATGTGAGAATCTCGATACGCCGAATACCCGGTAACAAGTTCGTCTCTCCCGATTGGCTCTAATCCTAAAGAGTTTCCGATATCCGACGGAGTTTCTCAGCGCCAGTCAGGCTTCTCTCTCGTATCCATCTTTTTGCCTTATCCGACGTCGCAGTCGTCCCGAAATCTTCGTCGATCTTGGATTCAAATTCTGTTGAAACTCGTCGAGGGAGAAACAAAAAATGCATATAAAAAATATACATTGTGCAATAGATATACACAGAGATATATTAGAAAAATAAGAAAAAAGAAAATGGAACAAAACATTAAGAAGAAAACGGAAAGAAAAAAATAATATCAAAAGCAGTAGAATAAAATATGCAACTTTCGGGTATAACTAGATCAAATTATAAACGTGCCAGAAGTATTTATTCATCAATCTCATAGCCGTGGCCTGTATCCGTAGCGGTACGAGCTTTCAGTTCATCGCTTCGAGCATATATGTGCTGCCGGCAAATTAATCCGCGAAGCGTGCGGTGGCGGGATTGCTTTGTGCCTTTGAAATTGAAGCTGTCTAACGCTCGGATACGTCTCGGCTCGCCGAAGGCCTGGGCATGCGCGTAACCTCGGTATTATGCGCAACATCTCGACTTGACGGATACCCGCTCGTTGCTTGTTTCCCAATTGTTTCCAAGCGTTCTTTGGAGTTCCCGTATATAAGTGAAAATGTTATTACACAATGTTGCAGCGAGGCGTGTAAATGTTGAAAACAGGTGGTTATATACTTGTGCGCAAAACGCTGTAGCCAGACATTTACGCGCGCTTGGCCTTAAGCCATGTCAGGACGCGAGCAATTAAAGACCAAAACATTTCGCACCAGCCCAACAAGACCCTTTGTCGTCGGCCATATTCAGCGTTTTTAGAATTCCTCACGGGAAATTTATATGACAGGTCCCAAGAGAGCGACATTCTTCGTGAGAAAATAAAGCTCAGCTGGAACGAACGTGGCAACGAGAAGAGAATTATTTTGCAATGTTTCAACAAACGACGGCTGGGCGTCGCGAAGTAAGCAAAGGAATAAGGTCAATTGGACGATCTAATGAAGCAAATGCGAGTAAAATTCATTCTATTTTTACAGCCCCTTACCATCGGGTTGCCATACGCAGGCCTAACATGATTTTTAAAGAAAATTCTAAACATTTCTCGACGGGGTAAAAATCTGGAAAAATCAGGTCTATCGATGTTGCTGAGGAGACTGATTTAGCAATACATCGTGCAATCGTTTGACTGTACGAGAGTCGTAATTCCCAAAATTACTTCATGTTTATACGGAAAAAAAGGTTATTTAAATATTTAAAAAAATATTATTCCTCGACCAAAGCATCGTCGAGTCGGTTGATCGCCCGTCCAAGCATGTTTATCCAAACCCTCCCGCGAACTCTCATTGTATTTCACGTCGCATATGTACTCGTGCATCGCCGCGTCAAGCGAGATTCCATTTTCGCCAAGTTCGTATTTGAATTTTCAAATAATCCCGTGGCGCACGCGGAGAGAAGTAAAGTCGAGAACGCGGAGATCTGGATACGGTGGTAGTATGCAAAATTAGTTTGATGTAGTAGAATCTGGTAGTAGGTAGCTCGGAAGGTCCGAGCGTATCAAGGTAGACCGGGGCATGGCGAGATGGGACGAGGGATGAAGTTCCCGTCTGACACTCGCACGACGATCCTCGCAAATTCGATGCATTTATTCATGTTTGTATTCGTCGGGGCCCCTGTCGTCCCCGTACGCGAGAATCTCGGTGACTCGCGGTAGAAACCAGAAGTCCCTCATTTGCTTCTCGCATTTCTTGTCATATCGCGAAATCAAAACCGCAAGATTGGAAAGGACCTGCTCGGGACGAGAAGTCGCGCAGTTGTCGTTGCCTCTTCCTGGAAACCTTCCTTCCTTTGACCTATGAAAAACGTTCTACGAAATAAAATCACCGAACGCATATCAAATGGAACGAAGTAAATGGCTGTTCTTGTAACCGGTATACGTTTCCTCTTTTCATAAACTACGGGAACATGGTGTTTTTGAGAAATAAAAAATTGTTCAAATAATAACATAATAAAATAGTGCCAATGTAGTTGGCAATTTGTAATGATTAGCTAATAATTACTTTTAGTTCGACCTTCCCATCTATTCTACGGAATAGTTTCCAACAGGAGCAAAAAAGGTTCGACATATTAACTGCAAAACAAGAGAAAGTACAAACAAAGAAGCAAATGAGGTTTCTGAAAATATAAATGTATATCTATTTTATGTCTGACTTCGTTTATGCCGTAAATCTATTTCATTTTATCAGAGTTTATCGTTGGATTCGTAAAACCGTGGAAACTATCGAGCAGCGTCGACAAAGCTGATTCTCTTAGTTTCTTCTTCGTTCTTCTCTCTCGGTTGATACGGGAAAACTAGAGAACCACGTTGACTAACAAGCTACCCTTGGCTGGTCAGCAATCTTCTCGTCACACCGTCGAAGAAAATTTAAGTTTAAAGCGAGCGAAAGTTACGGGTTTGACGGGGTCGGGACGTAAAGTCGTAACCGGGTGGAGGATGCGGGATAAAGTAAGAATGCCGTGAAAAGCAGGTTGAAATAGGTCAGGCGGCAAAATGAGCTGCGGGTATCGTGTGAGTCTGGTTGGCTTGCGGCCGGCGTCTACACATTTTTCCAACTTAATTATCGAAACGCCGACAACGACGGGAATGATGTCGTGGTTGTAAAAAAAAAAAAAAAAAAAACCAAAAGGTCGTGAAAGTTTCATTCCTGACGGACCTATCCCGATCCCCGTTTCTCTGCGGTGTGCAGATTCGCCGTCGAAACTTTCTAGTTACTGGAAAATTTTCGAGCTCACTCGCTCCATCGGCATCTCTCTCTTATTCTTCCACTTTCAACTCTCCGTTGTTGGTTCGGTTACGTTCGGTTGTTTGACTTTCCAGAAGCAATTAAATATATTCTGTAATGCTTTTTATATCCGAAAGTTTCCGCGATTTTCATTATTTTTTATGGGAAGTCAAACAAATTGTGGGTTTTTTTATTTACCGTTTTTTTATACCGTCTACAAGGTTTGCCCTCTTATTTCATCGTTCCACAACTCCTCGTCATGTTAGAGTGTCGATTGTGCCTTTCGAACTATTCCCTCGACGATGATACTTCATCATTTTCGAACCTATCGTGTCCGCATCGAATAGGAGAACGCTTCTTCGCCCCTGTAATTTCGCCACTTTCCCACGATAAGCCGTGGAATCTACAATCGCGTATCGGGTTCATCGATATCCGAGGATGCGAGACTTGTCAGAGAGTACAGTGGACATCCGAATCGGTATGCGGACAAGGCATGGAAATGTCATATGCATCAGGATATATTCTGTAGGGAAACGAAGTTTCATTCACGAACGATGCGGCAACATCCGATGGTTCGCGGGCACAGTTCAATGATAAAGCACTTGACGAGGGTCTCTTTCGTATTCTATAGGGAATTCATCGTTCGCTCGTTCTCGCCGCTATCCTGTCACAATGGATACCCTCAGATAGTGTACAGACGCTGAACAGAACTGCGTTTTACACTTTTCTTCCTTGCGGAGTGTATGCCGAAAATATATGAGGAATATATAAAATACCGATTTTTTAAAAATAATTAATGAGTATCAATCACATGATTGATTACATACTCTCAAGATGATATTTTTTTGACGAAAATATATTCTATATATCATAGATCTATTTTTTTCCCGTTGAATCAGAACAGTAGAGCTCTTCATGTTGAGCCTTTTGCGCGTGACCATTGAAATGTGTATTAAACAAAGCGAAAAGGTGATATGACAATTGCACGGCAATCTTGGACCGGTCGCACAGTGTCCATGAATTTTTGAATTTCGAAAGTTCGCCACGATAGCGTCGCAAACTCGAGAATTCCGATCGCTCTGAGACTCCAGCTTCGACGGCATTCCTCTTGGGCGCGAAAATACTTTGATTTAAAGACCTTCGATTCGATAGGGGCTTACCGGAAGTTCTCGCGAACCTCGTAGGTGGCCTCGATACGTCAGGTGTCAGATCGGGTAAATGTTTTCGTCTACCGATTAATACTATAAGTATTATATTACAGCGGTACACAGTGCGAAAGTGCTCGTTGAACGGATCCCGGAAGCTCCGAGGCATCCCGCGAACTTTAATCACTGCATCAACAGCGAGAGCAACTCTCAACTCGCCTTCTCTTCGTTCATCAGGAATTTCGTGCTAGAGCATAAACTCTTCGCCGAGAATTTCACTCAAAGGGTGATGGAAAGAGAGATGAGAACGTTTCTCCGCAGCGTGCGGCGAACGCACGGCACAATAGATGTATACCAAAGCTTCTCATAAAGCCCTGTAGGTTATAACTGGCGCACCACTCAACAGAAATTGCCGGTTCGCGTGGGTCTCGAAATTACGTTTCTTGCCAAGTTTTCGAGAACAAAGTTTCGGAAATATTTTCGTTAAAAGAGCGCCATTGGATGATGACTGGCACGAATTCGTTATCGTCGGAAAGACGAGCTGCTAACGCGGTTTCGAACGGACAAACGAAGAAACAATTAATTTAACTCGTTTCTCTTAATCCAACTCAGTAAAATTACGACGAAAACAAATAGAATAGAGAAAATAAGTAGAATAATTTTTTTTGTATGAATAGAACAGATATTTTTGGAAGTATATTGCAAGCCTGGAAAACCTTTTGTTTCCTAAAAAATTAACGTTTACCGTCATATCATAACCCATCGAATGTTACCGACTTTACTTATGAGAGGAGTTGAATAATGGATTCGCAGTGCAATCCTGCCACTGTCAATCCTTGTTCTCCCTTTCCGTTCTCACTCGATTCTTAGTCCCCGCGGGAGATATCCTGCGTTTTTCCTCGGTCCTCCGTTATTCCCGCGATCGAAAAATCATTGGCCCCGGAGCATCACCGCCGGTGTTACAAATAAAACAAGACGCGATGCTTCGGTGTACCTTCGTCTCCAATTCTCGTTCGTCTCGCAAACTCCGAGATCCTCAGCTCGTGTACAGGCTTACCTCCTAGGATTACAACTTATCAGAAACCTTCAAGCTAGGACAGTTTTTCTCTCGTGGGAGATGAACCTCGGACTACGCTACCGTGACAAATTCTCTTGAAGACGGGCAATAACGTCGATGGGATTGAAAACTGTTATCCGCGTAGGCGGTGAAGCCCCTAGTTGTGCCCTAGGGAAGTGAGAGAAACTATCGTTTCAAAAAGAAAAAGATATCAAAAAAAACTTTTCAGTTTTCTTCTTATTTTCAATTTTAATCTTGTTTTCATTGCGTCATATCAAAAAGCATTTCATATCTTCGAATATCCTTGCTGAAGTCCGTTTTGTGAAATTGCAATTTCCATGAGAACTGTTACGAAAAAAATGGTTTCTAAAAAAACAAGCTTTTTCGTTGATGAATGCCGATAAGCAATTACGATAAGTGTCCCGGCAAGGGATAGGAGAACAAGGTTGAAAATAATGCTGCGCTGTGCGAACGACGAGGATAGTCCCGTTTTTTTCCACTCTCGGTTCCAGTAGTGTCTCCTCGTATACCGGACCACAGAATTACCGGTATAAATTACGAGCGCCAGCCTGCCTGCTCGGAGCTCGAATGCAATTCGCAATCCCAGGTTACATCCATCTTTAGTTGATTCTCCATTCTTTCCCTACTGGCGATTTGGTTTGCGTTCAATTTCAATTATTTTTAGTCTTGGAGTAAACTATTGACAATAATAATGATAATAATAATAGTGACAATAATGATAATAATAATGCTCCGATTACTCGCCATTGTTAGATAAAAATGGTTCTCCCATTTATGGAAGCAAATTGTTCGCCACATTTTTTGTAAGTCTCCCTTTGATCTCTCTGAAGTCTTCGTTTTGCATTTTTACAAAAAATAATGGTTTCTTTGTAACAATGAGTTGTGTGTAATCAGGGTCATCCATTGTCGAAGCTCTGTTTGCTCGTGGCAATATAGTTTTGCCGGCTCCGCCCGATAAGCCGAGTCGGGCGAGGGCGGATTCACGCGAAGTGGGTCGTCGCGGGCCCGGAGGAGTATTACCTACCGCAATGAAAGCCGTATTGTCTTCGTCCCATATCCCGGACGAATCTTTCGCGCACAACTCTCATATATCCCCGCGGTATGCGTCTCGTCGACAGTGGGCGGATGGCGCATGTGTGTTAACACGCGAGAGATTCACGTCGACCTCGCATCGCTGTTAAACGGCGAAAGTCACTCGTGTACGATGTGTGCGAGAGATATTGTACAGGCGGAGTACGAATAAAGTGACTCGTTAGCTCCGCGCGCTCAAGATCACGGTCCGGTCGACTTGTTGGAATCTCGCTTTTATCACAAGACAAGTAGTCAAGCAAAAAAAATCATGAAATCGAACGAAATGAATGGAACAGAAAGTAAAACAAATTGAAAAAAAATCTTTCTATTGCATCATAAAACAAATTCGTGAATAAATTGAAACAATCAATAATTTACTTCATTATCAATTCAATCATTAGTTTTTATTACAAATTGATTATAATCATTTTTTAAATTTCTTTTGCGAGTATGGAAGCATCGAACGAATTGGTCCGTGGGGAAAAACTTTCCATTGCATCTCGAATAATTCATTATCAACATAATGCAAGCGACGGAACGTTGTAGACGTTGAATCAACGTCTTGCGATATCTTGATCGTGCTATTCAGACGAAAAAGTTCTTGCACTCCCGTTTGACAACGTTGTCTTCCTACTCGGGAGTGTAGCGACGTTAAAAATTAATAATCAAGCTTTTATCCTCGACTCCGGCTGAGCGAGCGACGCGGCGTTCTTCAGCATTTGATTCGACGCTTCTTCGTTATAATCTCAATTAAGAAAGTTGGAATTGCGTCTTGTGGAGTACGTCGGAATGAGCAGGCGCAGTGAACACGGGCTGAAGCAACGAAATTTGCTCTATTATATCACGGGGAAAACGTTGCGCGGAAAGATTGTTAGTAAGCGTCGGCGTACACGAGACGAACCATCCCTTGGATTGTAGTGAAGCGGATAGGACGAGTGGCACGACAGCGTCGTGTCACCGGTAGGGGCGATTTCGCCGTTTGCGCGCGATTCAATCGAGTGTCGCTTGGAATCTCGCCGTAATTACGGAGAAATCGAGGTCGACGAAAGATTCAAGCTCGAGCGAGCGAATGCAGTTGAGGTACGTTTGACAGAAGGTTTCCAGGAGGAGCCGAGACGGTATCCACCTATCGAACAACTCCAATCCCGATGTTCGAGTACGCTCGACGGAACGGAAGTAATCCAGGGAAGGCGAAACTAACCGATAATCAGCACTATGAAGAGAGACACGGGCAAAGTCTCCGTGACAAGTACCGCTCCTTATCCAGCGACGAATAACGAAAAGCCTCGGAGATGAATCGACTTTTTTTTTGTTGATGAACTCTAGGATTAAATTGAAACTCGTCATTGTATTTTATCCACCGGATTGACTGAGTTTCTCAATCGATTCCCGTCAAATCTAATACCGAAAATCGAATAGGCGTTGTCTATTGGTGTAGTTCTATAACTACCGACATTTTATCAAACCAAGCGCACGTATTGAGAAAATGAAAAAATATAATTTGTTTCAACCTGCCATCTGAAACTGAGAATAGTTCAACGCGAGTGTTTTGCACGTACAAGAAAAAAGCTAAGCTTGGCGGTGAGCTTTCCGACTCTCCCGCCCTCGTCATGACTGTCAGAAGAAATCCGCAGCCTCCGGCAAATGTGCAAAAGGATTTTCCCGCCAGGCACGAGTGAAACGGGCACTTTTGCTGCGCGCGGCACATCATTCGAGAGCGGAAAAGCGAGCTGTGCCCGGAATCACTTTGAAGTTCACCGAGATCAGAGAAAATATCATGCTATCGGATGCAAAGTGGGCGCGAACCTTATTATCCCCTCGGGGTTGACGGGAGCGTTTCGTCGACGTTAAAGTAGCAACAACAGTCGCGCGATTGAAGCATCATTCGGATGGAAGTGTGGATAGCAGCAAAGACGAAACAGCCAACCGATATTCCGATATGGCTTGGAAGACGAACATTCCGCGTGGTAAAACTGTTCCGTTTTGTAACGTTTCAAGGAAAGAAGGGGGAGTCGCAAACGAAAAGGGGATGGGTGGAGAGATTGACAAAGAGGCGAGAAAAACGTATAGAATTCGAGGTAACAGTGATGAATGGTTGAATCAAGGAAAAACCCGAACCGTTCACACTCCCTGGGTCCTTTTGCTTTCGCGCTTTCGTGAAAAATGAAGAATCAAACGGACGAGATTTTCCGAGTAGTATATGTACACACATATGTATATAGTATATATACAGATACATATAAAGATAGCAAGCGAAAGAGAGAGTACAACGCGCCTGGACGTACCACGTCGAACCTTGTGCGCTCGTGCTCGACAGAGCTTTTCCACAATGTGCACACCGGAGTGGAGAAATCGACGACTTTTGCCCGCCAGTTCAATAGGACCATTCGCTCGGAGAAATGGAGGAAGAGGCGCGAGCAAGAAGATGAAGAAGAAGAAGATGATGAAGAGAGGCAGTTCGGAGGTCGGTAGCGGCGGAGGGGCCAGAGAGTCGCGAGTCCCACTCGACACAAAAACTGCTTGAGCCCTCCCTAGACGTCGGTGTCGGCGACAACTACGACAGTCGACAACGCGTTTTCGGGCTGTGACCCACATTTTCGTCACATATATTCGTCGTCGTTTCTTCAACCGTCGACGACGCTTTTTACCGCCCGCTCCTCGTTTTCCGGTTGCCTCCAATGCCTGTCTGTCAAATCGTCGGGGAAAAGCAAGCGACCTAACGTTCACGTATTCCTTTGCGAATTTGCTACGGGAAAAACGTTCCCATTCTCGCGTCGACGCGAAACGACGAACGCGGGCTCATAGCGAATCGCAAATTTTGTCATTTTCTTGTTCTGCAAACTATTGACAATTGTGCTGCTTTTGTCCTTTGTCTGTTGAGAGCTCCCGTTCGTTTCGTCAGCCAGAGGCAACCGGTGATTTCTTTTCCGTGGTATTATCGCTATTTCTTTTTTCATATTTCTTGGGCAAATCTTCTTGATCACCCAAACTCGTCTTGGAGTGCGGGTCCTAATAGAAAATCAAACACTCACGAAGTGCTAAAAATTCTTGACCGTATTATCGTTATTCAAAAAAATCATGACGACTTTTTCAAATGAAGTTTTTATTATTTGCGATGATCGAACGTTGTTTTCGTATCTTCGTACACGAGAGATTGCGTGTAATTCACGAAGTACCTAACATATAGCTTTAATGGAACCATGCGACAAAAAAGTCTGTATAAAAGTCTTGATAGCTCTCGGTACCGTCTTACTCTGTTTTTCATTATACCCCTTGAGTCACGTTCGCGATGAGACTTTCCCCGGATAACGGTGTCGGTACAACGCGAGAAGGGCATGTACGCGTTTTTTTACTCTCGCGAGAATGAAAGGACGATAGAAGAGAATAAAATGTAACGAAACGTCCGTGAGAAAAATCGTCCGTTGCGCCGAGCGAGTACCGAAGTACGTGGACGTTTCCTAAGTGCCTACCGGACTATACCCGCGTGTACATGTGTAGAAAAATATATACTCTCCGTGTGTATGCCGTGGCTATGGTTTTGTTTCTCTCGCGATCGTGCTTCTTCGAGCGTACATCAGCGATGCGTGTAAAAATGCGCCGCCCGAATGATCGTCGAGAAAGGAAGCCTTGAGTGAAAGAGCAACAGACAAGAGAGCACGTGCTGAAAATAGGAATGATAAGAACAACTTCGCACCGTGTCTCGGTCGACAGTATCATACGAGAAAGAAAACGAGTCTTGCAGCGGATGTGAAGACAAAAATCCACGGTTTTTCCATCGCCGGCGCGACACAATAACAACAAAGACGAGCTCAAGGGAAATTTTCTGTCGAATATATAAGTGTTTCTTTGAAATTTTATCGACCCAAGCGTGAATTAAAATCGTAAACGTTTTGCGAACCGCGAGATGGATCAATATGACTTTTCGACCTAAAAAAAATACAAATCATTAATATAATCCCATGATAAAGCGTTTCGAGATTATGATAATCGGGGTTTGTTTAAATCTCGAACTCAGGTTTTTCTAGATTCTTTTTTTTCTCACGTAAAAAATGGAGTTCGCGCTTTATATTGGTTAGACATTGTGAGGAATGGTCGGTCTGATTGTTCATCACTTGTAATTTGGGGACCAAAGATCGACCCGACTTCCTCAAAAGGGTACTCTCGTCCAATCGAGGGATAGAACAAATGATTAAGGTTTTAGAAAATTAGTTAAGGGTAGGTACGGCGGCAGTGAAGAATTTTTATAGTATAGACGGATGAAACGTGAGCGCTCTTAGTGCGCGAGCTCAGTGAAACCCTAGTACATAAAACGTATATATATATACGTATATCTTTTTTTCATCTCGACTCATTCGTGCACAATAAAGGCAAGAGTATCGATTGGCGAACGCGCTCGTGCACGATCAAAAACGAGTGAAATCGGTACAATCGTCGAGCGACATATAAAGAGCAGAGAGAGAGCTGGAGGGATCTGCTGTAAAAGGGAAAGAGAAATACGTATGGATTGGTCGAAAAAAAAAAATAGAAAAAAACTTCGGAGAGAACGGACAAGAGATAACGCATGTCCAACGTACAGACGGGTCGACGAGTGTTCGCCGGCTCTTGTCAATGTTACAAAAGCTTCAAAGGGAAAGTGCGACGGGCAAAGTAGCAAAATAGAGACAGCTAGTATGTGTGAACCAATTAGACCAGTCGAGTTATCTCGGTCAAAGGGAATACAGATAACGAAATTGTCGTATTCTCTGCGTGTACCGAAGAACGCCCAGGTTGGAAGGGACGGGGATTCCAATCTCAATCGTCGAAACATTTTATCGTACCGGTCTACGTGCAACACCATGACCGGTAACTTTAATTGACGCGAATCCCTTCTCTACCATCGCTAAAAGTAGAGCTCGAATAAAATGATGTATAAAAGAAATAAATCACAGACACTTTCTTCGATATCGGGGCGAAAAAAAAGGTTTAAAAAATGGTACATTTTTATTTTACCGAAATTCTTAACTCGAAGCCTTTTTATCAAATGCAAAGTATTCTCAAAAAGGGTTACGTCCATCCAACGTGAAATCCCGATGCTGATCGTCGACCTAGAACTGTCCATCATATTTTCCCAAATCGTTTCCTGGGTACACGCGATATCTGCAATTCCCTTCGCCCAAACAATATTGTCGCATTTTTTTTCGTTCTTACTTCATCAACATCGATCGAATTGAACGTCAACCTTTGGAAGCGAAATTCCCAAAACTGTCCATATGAATTTTTTGGCAATATATTTTTTGAATTGCTTTCCACAACGAGAGCAAAATAACGATTGGGATTCGTACATATGACGGTTTACAGTGGTATCAGCTTGTTGTGGATACATGTACTATACAGATATACGTACGTATAGGTATATGCATACGCACAAATCAGCTATGTAACGATGCGGGACGATTTTCGATAGTCCAGCGCGTTAGCTGAGCTTGTATAACCATCGAGCGATGTACAACCACAGCGATTACACGGTTTCCAATAGACACAATTCGGAGCTATGCGACATCGGTGGGATTTCCCTTCTCGGCCATTACCGAATTTATGATTCGTAAGTGCATAACTCTCTCTCTCTCGTATTAACTATGAAATAGTTTCCGGCCGTCCCTCCCGCCTCGCTCGCCCTTTCCTTCTTCCTCCCATCGGTGACTGAGAGCTAACGCTAAAACGTACATACACGAGCACACCGACGCATTCTTGACCTGCGCAAGTCTGTCCGCGTGTGTGTTGCGCAGTCTCGAATATACCGCGTTGCTCTCTATGCAATCACGCAAAATGAAATACGTCGTAATGCACCGGGTGGAGTTGACCATCGTCGAACGGTACTGACCGGTACTGACCTCGGCTCCTCCACTTATCGCGTCGCATTATGCGAATTATTGCACTATATTACAGGGTAATCGACGCGAACTCCACTCATCTCGGGTATTCCGATTAATGCCTCTGGAGACCCTCCCCACACCCCGCAACATGCATGTCTCGCCGTAACAGTATAGCCAAAACACATTCGGCGATATCGTGCCAACTCGTGTCCGCTCGGCTATCTACCCTCGTTGGCGTGCGAACCGCAGAATTTTCAACGGTAAAAGTCTTGCCAGCTAACTCTGCACAAAAAAAAATTGACAATAAAATTAACTGAAAAGAGTTATAATTAATTGAGTTAAATTGTCTTTCAATCTCATGTTTGACCGATCGCGCCACAAAAATAAGGCACCCGCATTTTAAAGAATTAAAAATTCTCAGGACATTTCTTATATTGTCCAAGAATCGTCGTTACCTGACACAGATACAATAAAACTTATAGAATTTCGTGATAACCGATACGTTCTTTAATCATCGTAATTTTTCGTCGTAAAACGTTACGATCTTGTGATACGAGGATAAAACGTGTGCGACGGGCTATTCGGGACGGAAAATAAAATGATTGATCGGCAAGGACTATCATCGCGAAGGGTATATAAGATAGTGAACTATAAAGAAAGAAAAAGCTCATAGGTCGTAACGTTGGGCTTACGCGCTGCCGCGACGGGGGCGATGCCTCTCGGTCTATGACGAGACTTTTTTCTCTCTATGGTATATTTCTTTCTCGCGATGCCCTAGACATTGCCGACACCGATCACGTCGCGCATCCTCGAGTGGTACAGGTCTCGAGTGAAGGGCGGCCATAAATCCCGCGCCGAAGATTAGTCGGACCTTCGCTATGAACCCGGGCTCACTTCATATTTTCCTCTCCTCGTCTTCGCCATCGGCTCGTTCAACCTTTGTACATGTCGGCTCTTTTACGTTTCAGCGATAACATATCCTTCGAAATTCACAAAAAAAAAAATTGTATTCAAACGCCGTCGAAGCCTTTCGCTCCGCGATCGTATTAGTCAACGTCAATGACTGCGAAAGTTATTGCCAAAATTCGATGAAGTGTCCTAATAAGCCAATAAACCGTTTACAAACCCTCTTGTGCTGAACTCTCTTGAGTACAACTAATAACAATAGTAACAGAGGGGTGTAGCGCCGTAGCACAGCAGCGCCGAGCACCAGACGCACAAGGCGATGGAACACAATATAATACGACATAGTTCTATCCGATATAGGCGGGGAGTGTACGCAACGAGGAACGAGAGAGGCGCCCACAGGCGCGCTCGAGTAGCAGAGAATATTAAATTGATGCTGTACGGCTAATAAATTAGCATGAAGATTGCGCCGTCGAATAAGCAATTTCCTCCGGGCCTCTTCCTTCTTCCATACTATCGGCCACTCCCACGAGTTTTACACCAATCTTCCCCTTTCTCGCGGTGTACATAGACTTTTCCCGCAAAACAACGAAATACAATGAAAAAAAGAGGTTAATTTTTAATAGTAAAAAAACTCGCTGGAAAAGTTTTAAAAAATCACCGGATTGTCGATAGGTAATTTCTGAAGTTTCATGTCAACGTCATGGCATTTAATTGGCCGTCAAATGCCGCGAAGGGAAGCTCATTACGGATATCGAGTCAGCAGAATATCAAAGGCGGCCATTTTTTAATTTCCGTAAAGAATATTCATATACATTTTTATGATTACCGAAAATAATCGGACATTGATAAACCAGTTTCTGTGAATTAAAAAAAAAAAATGTCTGCTTCTTCGAGAAGAGTTGAAAAGTCGGTTCATATTCATACATTTTTTCCTTTATACATCAAGCATCTACCATGATATTCGCACATTGCGCGTCTAATCTCTCCGAGCACGTGCCATTTTCCGCGAAGTGATACCAGGAAACTGTAATAGTGGCCTTGCGCAAACGCTGTACGAAATTGATGAATGCCCATCCATAAATATCGAACATGCACCGCACCAGTGAGACCGGGCCCAGAGATCCCGAGTATAATATTTTTTCTCGCAACTCTACGACAAAAGGGGGGGTGGGGTTTTGAAGCTCCTCGTTGTTTCGCGTCGAGTGTAGGATAGTAATCGAGAGGGTGATGGATGCTAGTCGTAAACATTTTATGTTCGATCTCGCCCGTGCTCTCGTTCTGTATCGGCGATGCCACTGCGCCGCTACGCCGTCGCTGGACCGTTCCGGAGAGCTTCGAACACTGGACTCTTCTCTCCGTATCGCGCGCTTTCCTGGATCCCAAGTTCGATTCCCCACAGAAACGGTCGCTCGCGTGTATTTTCCGATTGTAAAACATAAAAAGAATTTGTCACGAGGCTGAGCTGCGAACTGTTTGTCCAGCGGCAACAGCGGCGAAAGATATAAAGCGCAGTACTTGCGACACAGTCCGGCCGAACGTGAGATTCAAAGAGAATTTCGAACACCTCTCAATGGGATGAAAGTCGAAGAAAAATGAGGCAGTGGGTGGTGTTGAAAACATTGAATTTGCAATAACAATACCAAAATGTTAGTAGCTAATGAATTAAAAAAATATTTCGACAAGTTACCCAACAACTAAATTTTCTTTGGAAACAAAATTTCGAAGATATTTGAAGTTGTTTTTTTTTTTTTCAGGTCTGAGCTGTATTTGCGAGTCCACTCGATCATCCGTCGGGAAAGTTCTTGGGTGTAATCGGTGAGTTTAGGACAAACACATATTCAAATTACGCCTAACCACTCTTTTAAAAAAACTGAGATAAAAAAATCGAAATTTTGAAGAAAATCGATATGAACAATATGCAATTTTTTGATGGAAATTTGATTTTCTCATTGGGCGCTCGAAGAACTCGGCCGATAGCTCAGCTATCGTAGAAACCTTTATATACAGAGAATAATAATAAAATTACTAGAGTCCGAAAGAGACTGTCCGGAATTTCGCTGACGTTCGCGGTGACCGCAACGGACCGACCACTCCGCGGCCGCAAATCCTCTCGCGCAGTGTATAATATACATAAACTCCCAAAGTAAAATGTAAATGGATATGCAGATGTGAATGTAAATTTACAAATCACGCGCAATCTGCGAGCCCGAGATATAATTTACCCCGTTGCCTATTTCCCCACGGGAGCGTGACGGAGATCTGCCCGCCGGTATATCGTTGATGTACATGGGCAGAGGATACGCTAACTGGCACCGAGTGTCAAACTGTAATTCACACATTTTCAATGGCCCGGTACACGTGGGAAATTGTTTGCTATTTCTGCGCCGAAATCGAGAGACAAATTTAACAAATTACATATCGCTCTGTCAGTGCATATTTGTAAATCATTACGATCCCCGCCACTTTGATCTCTCGCGGCCGCGTGATCAAATGGAAAAAACGCCTTTTCAACAAACCGAAAAAGCCGGATGTATTTGACTGGTCTTTTCCCATTCACGCTTTCAAATATTTCTGTTTTCCCCCATTTTGAGTCTCAAAAAGATTATGCGTAACAAAATTTTCGATGAACAAAAATACGTATTCGTACGTACGTACGTATGTATTTCTCGCAAAAAAAAGGAAATAATAATCTGCGGATAATGGGCATTCGTTAAATTATGTATGACAATAGGTACTACCGATTATTCAAATATTTTTCGCACTTCGACGAGATTAAGAAGATGAAAAAAGTGGTTTTCAGATCGGAATAAATTTAATATCGCTCGAAATTCGTATATTTTCCATAAATCGATAAATTGTCAAGAACAAAAAAAAATGAAACTGACGTTTTTGCGAATTTGAGAGAATCGAATAATCCATCCAAATTCAGCAAAGAAGAATCGTCCTCCTTTCATACGTACCGGAGGGACACCGCAATCGGAAAAGCTAGTGCCTGACGCGGCGACGATCGAGGAAAGGGGTGGGTTGCGAGGGGAAGGAGGGGAAGGAGGGGGGGGGGGCACTCAACGAGTGTCTCTCGTGTACTGTACTATTTTCATAGGTATGCCGTATGAAGACTATTCGCCACACACGTGGCATCCGATCGATATTGCATGCATGCATCTTATCCCTCGTAGCTCCCGAGTCACGAACTTCACTCGTATTTCCCGGGGAAATGCATCGCTCTTCGCATCGTGGTTTTGCATATCTCTACTTTCCACTTCGCCGACGCTCTTTCGGTGTTGAATTTCTCTTTTCCACCTTCACCGCCATAGACCCACCGACGTTCTTCTTCTCGCGCTTGTATACTCACTTATCTCTTATCATTCTCATTCTTTCCCATTCTCGGCACTTTAGAATTTTCTCGTTTGCGCATTCAACATTCGCCGATTCTTCGGTTTCCTCTGAGGTATGCAAAAATTGTTTCGGCACTCTATGCGCCGTTAGAGTCGAGAGAGCGAAGAGGAAAAGAATGCAAGGTGTGAAAGTCAGCCGGGAATATTCGGATCCGTTACAAAGTAACCGCGGAATCGTTCACCTCTTATCATTTCTTGGCTCACGTCTGATAGAAAAAATTGCATCCTTTTTTTCGAAGTATGATTTTTCCAGTTAAGCTTGAAAACGGAGTGTAGACGATATCCGTAGAATCGTTCGCAACATTTCAAATTAAAGTAATATGCAAGATGCTGAGTTCGCCAGGACTTAACGTAATGACAATACGAGTCACCTTTGACTCGATTAGGGTCAAGTGGTCTTGCGGGGAAGGTTATGGGGGTTGTGATACTTCCGGTGAGAGCTTTCCCAAAGTCCCTAAGAGAATCACGAATTGCTTTGTGGAAAGCTGTATTGAGGTGGCATCAGGTGAGATACCGCGAGCAAGCAAGTATGTCGTAAGCTCTCGTGTTCTCTCTTGTAGCGCTCCTCCTGGATGCAAATGTTCCACGGTTTCGACTCGGTTTCAACGTTAATTCACTCCATCGCCGATGGAAACCTCGAGAAACGATGTCAGTGCCAACGGCTGACTGTGCTAACCCATTTTCGAGCAGGCATGTATGTCGGGTTCAGAGCTGCATACTTGTTATGCATACCCACCGGAAACGCTGCTATATGCACGGCAGATTAATCGAAAAGTATTCTATAGAGAACCTGTTTGATGGGATTCCATTTGGAGCTGAAATACTTAAAAAATTAGGATTGTTTCAATTGTAAATGAATTTTCAAAAATTTCTTATATATTTCTTTATCGGAAAAGAGGCTTTGAATCTCTAAAAAAAATGATTTCCATTCGCGTAAATGTTCGAAAATGTTCATTTTCGCAAATGATCAATCATTAGTGTGATTCGAGATCTTGCGATAAATTACCGGTTGAAATGTGTTTGTGTATTTACGGATGTTTGAACTCGACAAGTTAGTATTAACTTCGAAATTGGTGAGTCAGCTATTCGGCGAACCGACGAGCGCACGGGGCTCCGGGCCTGAGCGGAAATTAATTGCACGAGATCGATATAAGGGTATCGGATACGTAGCTCGTACGTTCGACGTGCAGTGTTGTAATCCAATCGAGCAATCGCGATTCGGAGTGACCAATCGCTCTGACGGCACCGCCAGTACCGCCTCCAGGCTTATCCATTTCCCGTTGTATGAACGCGAACATCCGTTAATCAGGAAACGGCTAATTAGAAACGTCAGCGCTAAATTTGCCGGGGAATACTAACGGATTGATTGCGAACTCATATTCATTGCCGAAACTTCGCTGCCGATCACGCAGAAAAATTATTTTCTCGATTCTTGCTTTACTGTTCTTCAGATATTAAAAAGTTCATTTCAATGGTAACAAGAGAAAAAGAATTAATAAATTGCGAATGCAACTTTTTATTAATAAAAAAAATTAAAAAACATTGCAGTTGTTTTGGGAAACTATGATCACAGATTTGATCATTCAACGATCACAATTTTTCAAATCATTCGTGCAATTTTCTTTTTTATTGAAGAACGAAAATTAATTATAAGCGTAGCGACACATTATCCCAGAATCCGAGTGTCGGAAGCGCTGTTTCTTTAGCCAATTTCTCTATCAGAGATACCGTGCTACTGCAAGCAAAGTTCCGACGGGGTTTGCACTTGGTTTATAGCGGTTGCCGGCAATTAATTTCACGCTGATTCAACGTCGCATCCGAGAACGAGACGGCAGAGAGTGCGGTGCAGGAAAACGCTAGACTCTGCGCCCAGTATTGCGAGAGTGGAAGGTTGGGTGTTAGATGTACGGCGAACAGAGTATGTTCGATAAGAGAAACTTCTAACGAACCGGGAGAAACGCCCAGAGTCGCTTCCGTCGTACGGCAAAGTGAAGCGACTCTATTTGTTTCTTGCTTGTAACATCCCTCTGCCGTCTTCGGTGTTCCATTTAAAACACTTTGAGAGGCGAGCGGGGAATGAAGGTGAGGGACCAATTTTAACTCCGTAATATCCGTCGAGAGCCGCATGAGTGAACAAGACGAGCACTCAGAGTCGATCTTTAACCCTCGAACAAAATGTTCTGAAACTTTGTGAAATAATGGTAAAAAAATTGCCTCGGTTAATAACAAATTAATAACATGCTCTCTGGTTAAACCAACGCTTGGTGGAAACCCAATTCAAAGAAAAAAAATAAAAATGGAAGCAATGTGCAAATTTAACGTGTAGCGTTTTCGTATTCTGCCATGAATGCAGAGACACTGAGAAATGGCCGTTACGGAAGAAAATCGATTTGTTCAATGAACATTTTGCTAGTACATGAAGCCCGTGTTTTGCAAGACGGAGAAGATGAGGGATGAGAATATAGCCGAAGCTGAGGAATTGCAGAACCTTGGAATTCGCTCGTATGGTGGTGGATTATCCGAGATCCTAAAACCGTCGAAACGTACACGAGGCAGAATGGCAAACATCGCGAATCAGCTCTCGAAACGTGTGGAATACCTCATCGATTTAGATAGATTGGTGGATGTATACGCACCACCATAGTCATGCGAAGGGTTGCTCGCGGTCTTGATCACACCACATCGTCAGTCGAAGGATCATGAGAAGTCCCTTTGACCCTTCGCCCTTGCGAGAAACGCGTCTCTGAAGGCGTCGTTGCTCGTAGAGCACGCGGATAATAACGGCTTGCAGTTAACAGGAGCTTACACGCGCTGGGTGGGTCCGCTCGATAGCTCTCGGCACGTTAACCCTTCAACGAAGGTCGATTAACCGATCGAGTTAGTCTCCCCGATACACTGACCTCTAATGAACATCTCTTGGCGGTCTAACATCGTGGACAAACTCTACTTTGGGCGCAACTTCGATGGCAGCGCGATTAGAGCTGTGGGAACGATAGAAATGTGAATGTACCATTTCTGCTCGAGTCTCAACGCTTTTAACGCAAAGATCATTAGACGTCTATTAATTTTCTATGAAGA
The DNA here is from genome assembly GCA_963924025.1 of Ischnus inquisitorius. Lineage (NCBI taxonomy): Eukaryota > Metazoa > Arthropoda > Insecta > Hymenoptera > Ichneumonidae > Ischnus > Ischnus inquisitorius. The sequence goes on from OZ001250.1 coordinate 13,217,490, forward strand.
TCTAATTCACCTTAACGCATTGGCATTGGTTTTTCGTTGGGCGGAAAGCTAATATGCTTTTGATTGAAACTTCAGGTATTTTAAAGAAAGGCCAATTTTTACCAACCATCACATGCACTCAAAGACATGAGAAATGCCGCAATCGGTAAGCAAGACTGTAATATTGTCTTTTCTAGGATGCTTGAATTTTAAGCATTAAAGGTAACCATCCGCTAGACGCTAAGGTTAAGTCGCTCCAGAATGAATTGCATTACAGTTTTTATTATCGACTGAGCACGGGCAGAGACCGGGGAAGCCTGTTCCACATTGCCTTAAGAGGATCTTTCCGTTCACGATGAGCTTCTTATTATCCATGGATAGACAACAATGGGTTCTGGATAAGGACGTACAATGCAGAGAGGATTGTACTTAGTACGCCCATCCTTAAACAACACATTAGTACATACGGCGAGCTATTTGAATGAACATTCGCTTCCATACAAATTTAAATAGTTCGTGATGCGAAACTTCAATATACACGAGTGTTCGTCATTGAGAAAGACGCATAAGGGAGAATTGATTATACCGTTCATCTTTCAGAGCTTGATTCGTAGAATTCACTATTCGGTTTGACGAAGTCCTTTCTTTTTGGTTTCCGCGATAAAAGAATGTATTTTTTGCTACGAGATTCATCCTGCGTGTTTACCGAACACAATCGCGGTGTTTCCACCCAACGCAACGATCTATACGTAACATTTATTTACACAGTGAAAAAATTTTAAAAATGCTTCTTTGAAATCCTGCCAAGCTTACCTTTCAATAAAAAAAACCCGCAAGTACATTTTTTTTGTGAACACGATGCGGGTAGTTGTCGAATCACGAGCAGTCTCACAAACTTTTGACGAGTATTCATTGCCCTGTTCCACATGAGTAACCTTTCGAGCGATGGGCGGCCGTAGTTTCCGTATCAGGATATATAATATTCAGTCTATGTACAGTATGTAAGTTAAGTTACACAACATGCGCCGGTTGATCCGATGTTACAGAGTTGCCTACGCTCACTGCCCGAGGGACTTTCCAATGCTATGAAATTGAAGTCGCCCGGGCTTCGCGAGCTAAGGCTCGGTTACGTTATATCGTCAGCTATTGCTGGAACAATACAGAGTAGAGTTGCTCTCATCACGGCTCGCTCGGACCCGAAACTCGGGTTTTGTTGCAGACAATCCGAAAGATCGTGGACGAGCTACATCCCACGATCAATCGCTCGTCTCAATGGTATTGAGCCCCTCGTGGATTTCATCTAAATTTGCATAACTATCTCAAACATCACATATGTGCATCCCTCAAGCTTTATTCGCTTTCCATGAATTCCCTAATTAATTCGTAACCGGTATCAACTATAGTCACTCAGATATTTTACCTTCAGCTTCTGCGGGCTTGCCCATTCCGGTTGGTTGCGTATTCTGGAATTGGCACTGCCGGTCGACTAACATTCTCCTCGTGTTTCACTCAGGAAAGCGATAACCGTAATAATGATCGAAGTAGAGACTGGGTATAGACCGGAAAAAACGTCGCGTTTTTGATAACGCCAATTAACTGAAAATTGATTTCATCGAATTAACAACATCAATATCGGAGTGCCTGCATGTTGTTCCGATTCAAGAACAGTGTGAATGCAATACATAATATAAAAGATGAATGAAATTGAAAAACACAATTCAACCATTTTTAGTAGTCGAAAGAACATTTTTTTTTCAATGAAAGTTTCTTTTTTGTGGCACTTTGATTTACAGATACATCTGCGATTAATTGAGGCCGCAATGGTCACGTCTTATTAAATCACTAATAATTTTTTATTGGTTTAATGCTACTGTTTCTTCAATCTAGATTTCTTTTCTGCGCCGTCTGTTTTCTTTGACGAAACGTGGCTGATTGAGAACGAAGTTAAAAATATCAATCGTGAGACTATATTTGATAGATGTTTAATGCAAGAGCAATGCGACCGAGTGTGTGATTTCGATTGCCAATCGCGAGGTTCCTTCGCGAAACAACACTTGATCGATGAGTCGGGTAGACGATTGAATATTCCTATCGGCGCGACTTAATTTTTCTCTTTGTTCGCTTTTCCTTCGACGTCGTTTCAACCGAGAGACACGTCCTCATGTCTCGATGGTACCGAGCACGACGCCGATTCCTCTTTCTCTCTTTTCGTATTCTTCGTCATTCGTAGAGTCTCTTTTCTCGAACCATTCTCTTCATCGTTAATTTCATTCACAGCTTGTTCACACAGCCACGAACATTCGCTAGCTGAATAACAATTAGCCGCGCATTATCAGGCAGCGTACTGGGTGACAGAAATTTCGTTACATGCAGTAATGTACACGACAATGTATTCGAGAAAAAAAAATAATAATTGGATTTTTTGGTTAAAAAAAACCTATAAAGAAAATCGTAATGGTGTAACATAGTACAAGGAAAATGACTCGAGTGTATATAGTTTATTGAAAATGATAAATAATAAACAAATCTAATATATCGATTGTTTATAATTTATTTATTTACACAATTATCTATTATACTTTTGTAAAGTGTGATAAATAATTAGTAAAGCTTCAAATGATAATGAAAAAAGAATTGTCAACTCCAAGATAAATCGAGTGAGTAACTTGTATATCGTTGAGTCAATGTTTCTCATTTTCTCTGGGTTGGCGTGATAACGAATGGGTGAATTGTGCCGGGCAGCGGAGAGCACAAAAGAAAGTGCGCGCGACACTGGACGAGGGGGATGTCGGGAGAGCGTTTGCGATTAAACCGATAGGAGACAAGCTGCGGAGAATGTTCGTCGTGCCATCCGAATGAAACATCGCGAAGATACGAGAGAGATCCCCGGGGTGTCGTAAATCGACGCCGTAACCCTTGACTTAGTGCTCGCTGTTCACCGGGCAATTACCGCCCCGGGATTTGAAAAAGGTGCTCGCTCGTCCTCCATCCACCCGCCATTCAACCCTTTCCCACACCCGACAACCCCCCCTCCCCCCGTCCGCCCTTTCTGTCTCGCTCACCAAGCTTTAAATCTCTCCGGTCCAGATCGGGTACCTTTTATCCACAGAACATTGCGCGCATCGTTTCCGCGTCCAATCTCCTCGCTCTCCCTTTCTCTATTTCTCGTTTCGTTCGCCCGTTCCTACGCCCCAGCGGCGACGACACGATATCGAGAAATTCACGAGTTTGTTTACAAGACAATAGTCCCCCGGAGGACAAAACCATAAGAGCCAGTCACGAGCAACGACGGATTTATCTCGTATCGATAAAATTTTAATTTATCCCCTCATCTTGTAATCCTACCTCAATCGAGCCCTCTTTGACAAGATCCAATCAAATCCGGTAAAAAAAAACGCTTTAGGGAGATTGGTTTTTTTCTGCAACAATTTCGAGGGTAGACAATACGGAAGACTGCTCGTATAGAAAGAATTCATAAGGCTTGATGCATCCTGGAAACTGTTCAAAAGGGATATGGGAATCCTTCTGAAAATCCGCGTAGATCACTCGGATCTATTCCAAGGGGATGCTTATCCTATTGGCAAAGCGTGGATCATATAGCCTCGGGTAATCGAAAGTCAGAAGGGAATAAAGAGAGCGGAAGGTTTAATCCAACCCGGAAGGCCGGCCGCGGACGATTACAGGGCCATGGTCCAGCGCAGCATCTGCACGATTCTCTCACCCAACAAGGATCGAGACGAAGATTTTCGTGGCGATGCTGAGGCTGAGGATCGAGGTCGAACGAGGTGATTCACTGGAAATTTCGTGTACTTCGTTTGCAGAGTACACCGCCGATTCTCTCTCTGTGTTGGCCACTTTAATTATCCCTCTTCCTCGATCTATTCGACCATCCTGCGGACCACTCTCGGTACTCAAACCCTTTCAACAGTTCTTTACCGTCTCGCTCGCTTTTAAACTCTCTTCGTCATGTTGACAGGCTATTTTCTCTCGCGCTAAATTCGCTTTGCTCACTTCCTCTCGGGTCTGTACGGCTCGGGACTTTTCCACTGACCATACTTTTCGAGACCGCGAACAATTATACTAATTAGAGAATTAGGTACGCTCGTCGTTTCTCTCCGCGTAGCAGTGCCGCGCCTCTCGTCGACCTCTCGCTTGACGGTAGGGTACTTTGGACCTTCGCTCGACACGACAAATTGTCGACTTTTAATGAATTACAAAACAAAGCTCGGAGGTAGATTGAAAAGTTTTTGGAGCTACGGACTCAGCAGCGACGGGGAAACGAGAGAGACAATCTGGACGGGCGAAAACGTCCACTTATTATATAATATTTTGTACATAACTTCTTCGGTAATTGAAGATGTTCGTAACTAATATTTGCTACTTTATTATTTTACATAACTGCTTAAAATATTTGAGAACTTCTCGGTTGAATCAACCATGAAGACATTTACTGGCAATATTTTTCTCATGTGAAAGAATCCGAGGGACGAAAAAATTGACTACGTTAGAAAATGTGCGATTTTTTTTACCAGTGAGAAAAAATCAAACACATTTTTTGAACTCAAATTGTAATCATGAAAATTCAATCGTCCACGTGACTATAGCTCTTTGAAGAATGATGAGAAAAATACTTTTTTTTCGCAAGTTCTTTTTTGCAAACTTAAACACTATCGGGTTTATCAATCGCTATTTCAGGACGGTGCGTAAAAACTCATTTTTCCAATTATAGTTTTTATTGCGTTGGTCAGTAAATTATCATTAACGTGATCGAATCTTTCGCGTTCGCTAGTCGAGAATATGTAGGTTTACGTCGTTCACCGTTTAGCGCTATATTTGGCTTTTTTGTACGCCAGAAAAGTCTCCGCTGCCCTATCGGAAAAGCTTAATTTTCCGTGTAATAAAATTTACAGACCATCGACGTGAAGTTTCGGTCGTATCCCTCGCGGGGCGGAAGAGCGCCGTGGTGGGATGTATCGATAAACGGTGTTGACCTTTCTCTCGTCGTTCCACCGAGCTCGAACGTGGTAGGATAATGTAATAGCACCAGTGTGCCGAACGCCGTAAGGGACGGGGACGGCGGGAGGGGCGCCATGTCGCGTAATTAATTAATGCGCGCCGAGCACGTTGGACTTTGGTTCAAAGTTCCCGCCAGTTGGAAAGAGAAGCGAGCGCGCGGAAGTGCAAGCGGGACAAAGATACTCCTGCCGGTGTGCTGATAAACCGAATAATTCGCCGATATACGTGTATGCCGTCGACCGTAAATGAAAGAACGCCCGCGGGCGACGAAAATTTTACGATTATAATACGCTCCTTAGTCGAAGATTTAAAGTTCGGACAGCTCGCTCTTTCATCCGCGCGAAAGTTCCGTGAAATTGTTGTAAAATCCATACACTCGGTATTTGTATAGAATTTCACTTACTTTCTATAAACTCCGCTCGCTAAATTTGACCGAGACAAATATTCTTACAAAATCGATGTAATGTGAAATAAATTTATTGGAAATTTAGGAATCTTCGAATTCATGAAAAAAAAAAATATTGTTTTTGTCATAACGCAGTAGTCGAAAGTTTTGTAGTGAAATTTCGCATGGCTCGGAAATCAATAGAAATGGGGTAGTAGAACTCGCGAGATAAAGAGCGTCTTGCATAGATAACAGAACAGCTCGAGAGCATGAATCTAATGCGGTGGATATAGGGCAATGATCGAACACGGTCGTTTTGAGGCTTGCCAGAAGCTGCGTGGGTGTCATAACGATACCTGGAAACGAAAGGGTTCAAGAGAGGGACGTGGAATCGGGAGCTATGTACACAACGAAGCACAGAGTAAGCCCGTTTAATTAAGTACAGCGCAGCTGTTTTGACAGAGGGATGGGGTGCAGGGGGGAGAGGAGGGGAGGGGGAGAGTCGAAGAGAGGTACAGATAGTCGCTGCGGCGGGGCTCATTCGAAGGGAGTTGATTTAAACTGGAACATCTGCCGCACGTGCTCCATAAGCGTATGGGCTGTGTGGCACCATACGCAAGCTTCCTCGCCTCTCGCGCCATCGGGTTTTACGTTGATTTAAAGTGCACTGCCTCTGGCTTCCACGGGTCCCTCCGGCCGGTGCCGCGCAGATGACCGAACGGCCCTCTCCCTCGGCGGGGCTTTCGCCCTGGTAAACTTTTGCCCAACGGAATCGACATGTTCGCGTCCGTTCAACCGGCCTGGCTCCCTTGATTTACAACCTTTTCACATGGCCTCTAACTCAACGCTCTTCCCCCCAGCCCACCCCAATCTCCACGTTCCAATCGACGTTATCGACGTCTCTTTCGTGACTCGAAAAAGTTGGATAACACCTGATCGCGAAATCGTTCATTCATTAAAAAAAAATAGCGAGCACATCTACGGGTAACAACGAAGATTTTATGCGAAGGAATCTTCAGTCGTTTCAGGATCAAACTCGAGATTCTGTTTTATCATAATTTGCAGACACGTGCATCAGTCCCTCGTTGATAATATCATTCGTTCACATCGCGATAGCCATAGTTTGACTCCAAGACTTCCCAAGAACATTATACTGAAATATAGTGAAGTATTCTACTAAGTTTCACCGGAACTCCCTGATCCCCTTTTAAGGACACTTTGCATTTTAGAACGCCCCGAAAGATGTTTTAACATCAAAAAAAGATTCGTAATCCAAAGGTATGCAAGTCGGCGATGATGAACAATAAGGAAAAGAAAATTGCTGAAGGAGACATTGCTAAGGTTAGTATCGCGTTGAAGAGAACCTCGAATATGGAAATCTGATGATGATTCTTCCCTCGAAATGGGGTGTATATGCTCGTTCGTTAGATCATCTCAGTTGGCGAATCCACTTGTGGATACGAGTCGATTGAAGTTGGTCGTACGTGCATGTGGGACGTAGCGATGGTCAGTCCGCTCGACAAGGGATGTAACTACTAGGCGAACGAGTACGGTGCGTGGAGGAGTAAACTGTGACGCGCGGACACAGAGTGCATAGCTGCGGTGCGGTCAATTCTCCGATCGCCGGGTTCCCGATTAGTGGTAGTCCTCGGTAAGTGTCGATAACGAGCGGTCCGCCCCCTTCCAACTCGTCGCCCGTGAGATGGATGACGCTTTGCCCCAACCTCACGCGCGTTACTATATCGTATTGTGTGTATGTGGTTGCACACCGCCAAACGCCGGAGCAGAGACGATAGACTGCGGTGAGGAAAATTGTCGATTACTGACTGCGGCCTCCACGTTCGCGATGCACGGCGGGCCTTGTAAGGCGAAACCAAATTGAACAGTGTAACGATGATCAATCGGGGCAACGAGATGGAACATGCGTTAGGAAATCGGTGGAGCATCGTGATCGGAAAGTGGATGCAGATAATAAAAGAAATTTGGATTGCAAGACAGATCGATTATTCTATGACATAACATTGAATCGGTTTTGGCATAACATTAAAGACAATTTTTTTTTGAGTTTTTAGGCGTAAAGTATAAAATACAAAATGAAGAACTAGACAAATTGACAACTCGTGTAATTGAGAACGAAAGCATTCTTTCTCACATTATTCAGTTCAGAAGCGCGTCTTTTAGAGTCGAGAGCGGAATTTTATGACGACGAAGCTTTTCGTCGATTTCAAAAAGGCAACAGGTTTGGGAGCTTTTGCGCAGGATTAAAATACCTCGACAGTTCGCGCCGGAATTTCATTGTATATTCTGGTATGCCATTACAGTTGGGAGGTGAAAAGTTTTCCAACGTTCGACCGAGAAACTTCAGGTAGAGACTATAGCACCGTCGCTCTTTTAACCGATTCCCCTGTCGCCCATGCTTGTTTCCCGACGGATAATTTTCATTCGGGATTATTCTCCCTTCGATAGGTAGCCAAGATCTCTCTCGTTCGCAACCTACAATGTACCGGTGACACTCCCGCTCGAACGAGCCTCCCTCGTCTCGCCCCTCGCCCACCCCCTCGCCACTGTCTCTCGTTTCAGAACAAACCGCGAATGGTCAGTCGTTAAATTCCAGCTGTGGGTAAAATTCTTTTACGATCTTTTGACGAGCTTTTCCGACAACCCAACGACTTTGCCGATACTGTTACATGCCGTCGGGGAAGCCTCGGTGAAACTTGGAAAAAAAAATAAAATAAAAAATAAAGAAGGCCGCGGAGTCCAACGACTCGTAATTATCGATAATGAGGAAAGAGTTCGCGTTTAATTAGACAATCCCAGATACGGAACCGGAGAGTCTTAAACTTCGGAGCCTTCGACATTTTTCATTAATCACGTCGACTCGAATATTCGATTGTGAAAAGGGAACGAATTTTTTTTCACCAATTATCATCGGAAGGTTGGCTCCGCTCGATAATTACGTAGAAACGTTGAACAGCCAACTTTTTTTTATCAGCAGTTTCTCATTCTCCTCCGATTTTCGCGATATCGCTACTTTTTTCCGATATCACAATATTTGTTACGAGTCCTTGGAAAAAAAAAGACGAACACGTCATTGTCAATTTCAAATTAAATTAAATTCAAATTAATAGAAAAAATTATGTAATTAATTAATTACATCAAACTTGATACTTTTTTGCGTTCACGAGAATTTCATGAATATCGTGTTCGTGTGCGATTTTTCGCTATGTGCAGCTTCCGCATCCGATAGTTTAGGTCTCGGAGATCCTGAGGTAGTAAATTTCTTTTCCCGTCGTAATTGTGTTGCAACTATCCGTAGGTATATGCTTTAGACCGGTCTCGCGTACACTGACGAGCAGAGATTACACGGATTGGAGTCGATAGTTACAGAACTGCCTCGGGTAGTTTGGTATCACCGCGGAATCGTGTATCTACGTTCGAAACAGGCGCGGTTGCTTGAGGATACGGGAAGGTAAGGGCGAAACGTTTCGTACCATCGAAATCTCGACGTGTCAATGCTCGATCGATTTTCGATCTCTCGCGTTGGATGAGCGGTGTAACTTTAGCACTTTCGGGGACGCGACCAACGACGATGATCGCCTATGTTGCGATCTCCAGCATACCCGACGGTGTACGTAATCGCCGAGACGATCGAGTTTGATATTTCCTACAGGGGTGGAGATAAACCGATGGGGTCTATAGTATATGTACGTGAGTGTATGCGCGAGCGCGCGCGTGTGTGTGGTGATTTTGGTCGGGATTTTCGGGGCGAAACGTTGAAGCACACTGATCGCCGAGTTTGTACCAAGCCGAAGCACTGCACGATTATAGTCGATAAGCTCGTGCTCTCAGCGAGCGTTACTCAGACTATGTTGTACATTATATCGTTCAACTAAAATCCCAGGAAGGGTTTTCTCTTATTTCTGCAATCACACGAAATGGCCCGTGACTCCCACTTTTATTTCATTGATGAGTATCACCAGATGCGTCAAGTGCAGTTTTGTCAGAGTGTTGAAGCCTCATCGAATTTCTGAACTTCTAAAAAAAAAAACATTTAACGCTATATAAAATGAAACTTATAGATCTCGTTTTATTTCAAATTTGATAGTATAAACTAGGTAGAAGTACGGAAAATTTATGTTTTATTCCTACCTTGCAAGTATAGATAGAATTTTGGGTAATTTTTAAAACAAAATATAAAATTAGTTTCAATTGGCTATGATGCTTAGTTAGATATTCGTGACATAATCTAAAAAGATGTGCGATTGATTTTTTCTTGTAGGTAAGAAAAACTTATATTACCAAATAGTTTTTAGCAATAGCAATTCTAGTCCAAATATTTCCATACGTTTTTATAGGAGTTGAACGGATCTTTGTCTGCGAAGCTCGACGAATGTACTTCAATTAAACAAATCATTTCTACGAATGAATTTTATCGAATTACCCGCGCATTTGTAATTGGCAAATATTGTCAAGTTTGCTCAGAGACCTCGAAAGACTTTGCATAGTTTCCGTGGGCATTTAAGCTCTGTTGATTTTTGGAACGCACATTCGCGATATTGTTGGCTTTTCGGATGGAAAATTGTGTTTCACGCACGAATCTTGCCGTGTTATTGTTGCACAACGAGCGATAATATTGTTTCACCGTCCAAGCTAATCAGGGCCGAGTGACTGCGGTATAAACTTCGCGAACCAAGAGATCGACGACACCTGCGAGGAATATGCGAAATTCGACGTTCGTGCGGCCGGTGTTAAAATTCGTTAGCCTAGGCGAGCGTGAGCGTCCCTTGGTAATTTCGCCGTTGATTACGGTGATCTGTTCGAAGCTGCTAGCCCGAGTATTCGCGGTGGCGTTAGCGGCGAATCTCGCACATCCGACCGCTTCCTCCGGTCCGTTTACATATTACTATAGACGACGGGTGCGCCGTGTGCGAGAGATTCGACAGTGGGAGAAAGACCTGGAGCGAGCGAGAGACACCGAGGACTTGTCCCTGTAATCCGCCACCGTTAATCTGGATTAAACTTAGCGTGCCAGTTCCGCACGAAGCACTGTCGCCTTGGACGTCGAGTCCAAGTTTATACGACTGTAACCCAAATCTTGACTCACGATTTCACGTCTAAGTTGACAACTGCTTGCGTTAAAAATTCCCATTTTACATTGTAATTTTCAACGATATATTGAGAATTTTTTTTCGTACATCTATATTTTAACGATACATGAATCTGTAGCCAAGATTTTTTTTTCAAATTTCTTTGAGGGACCTGTATCAACTGCAGTTAGTTCAGTATAGTATAGCCTAGTTCAGTTAAGTATTGAGTAAAAAAATTACAATGCCGGATGATTACAATACCTCTTCGAAATTATTATTATTCAAAATTAATGTTAGTACTTTCTATATAATTTTTATTCCATTTTCTGAATATCATTACGAAATATTTTTAGAATTTCACTTTCGCCTTACAGTGTACGGATCCACCTTTCGTAATCGAAAAGAAAATTCAATTACGCGAAATCAAATCTCGAAGAAATATCATACGGAAGTCCACATGAAAATGTACGCGTAAGGTATATAAATACCAAGTGACGAAGTTTTTTCTTAATTTTCCCGTGTTTTGCTCTCGCCAACGACGCGATCTCCCGGTCGAGGCGCGTGGTCCGAGAGCAGTTTCCTGTTTTTCGGTGGCTCATGTACCGGAAGAGAAGTCAGGATTTCTGCTCTCTCGTCCGCGACACATAGCAAAGGCCCAAGTCGGACGAGCGCGACAGAATATTAAAGTAAAACGTCGCCTGAATTTGCTCGCTCGCATTCTCTCCGCTTTCTCCGAGATTAAATGTCGTCCCCCTCGTTCTACCGGCAGTTTCATCCCCTAACCGTTCATTCCTTGTGCCACCTCTCACATCGTTTCTCGCATCCTCTCTTCTGTATCACTCGTTATTTTTTTTTCTCTCTTTGCCTTCCGGTGGAGCAAGGCACAGCTTGCGCTGAAACTCGAGCATCAGTCTCGAGAGCCAAACGAGTACCAGCCTTGAAAAATTTTTCCGTCTTTTTTTTTTCCTAGTCGCTGAGCAGCGGCGAAAGGCAGCACGCTCGGTACACAAACGAGAACCGAGCCGTTGCCCCGAAAGGCTTGCATACGGCATTCACAACCTCCTCGGTGTCGCGCTTCGTTTCCTTCACCTCAGTCTCTCCCTCGAGTACGAATTAACCGGGCGGCGATAGCGAAAAAAACGTCACGTCCGCGATTTTTTTTACGGTTTCACAGTATCTCCGCGGTTTTTATTTTATTTTTGTTTCTTCATTTGAAGCCAAATCTTACGGTTTTTTCGCAGAATTTATCATAGAGCGCTGAGAAAATACGGGCAGCATGCGCGAGCTGAGTGAAGATTAAGCCATGCGGAATACGGTATATACATGTATACAGTAAAAGTAGCGAATAAGATTAACGAGGCGGGGAATGTGTCAGTATGAAGAAAGAGGTTGAGATTTTTGCCGAGGACGGTTGGAATAGCGGGGGGGCAATCGGTATGAAAAATGCATGATAGTGTGAAACCCTTGCGGACTCGTTTTCCCGTCGCGACGTACGAGAACGGACGAGCCGGTGAGACAGAAGAAAATTTAGAAAGGGCCGCGGACGACACATCCGGGTCTCGGGAACAGAACGAGAGATTTGCTTGGGAAAACTTTAATTACTTCCTAGGGATTCATTACTCGATGCTAATAGACACGTGTTTCCGCGGCAGTCCGGCAATCTTGCGCTCTCCGGGCTTTTCCATCATCCCCTTTCACCTCCCCAAATCCCCTTCGCTCTATATACCCCCTTTTGTCTTTGTTACCTCATACTTTCTTCATTCTCGGTCACCCCACAATCTCTCTCGCCGTTGAATCTACCTTTTTTCTTTTCCGGAATGGTCTCTCAGGCAGCGGTCTCCTTCACTCCTCAGAGAAAATATCCGTGCTATGAATATTGAGGAGCACGTAATTTTTAGATCCCCCTTTAGTTTTCTCACGCGGGGCGGTCTTTCACCCATTCTTCGACTTCTTTTATTTCTCCTCTTTATGTGTACTCTTCAGGGGTACTTTTTCTGGTTTTCTTTTTTTTTTCCATTTCGCGCAAACTACCATCCTACTTTCTCTCTATTCCCTGGTAAAAGTATAATTTACGAAGTTGTACGTGATCGATCGACCGCGGGAGTAAAGTGCCCCCCCGGCCCGCGTACTCTTTGCGTCTTCGTCCGTGAGATTTTTTATCCCACTTTCTCACTGTCCCGAGCTTTCGAACACCTTTATTTTTTCCTCTTTGGTTTCTCGCATCGCAGAGTAATCCAATAAAAGCGAGTGGGTCGGAATTGTTTGTCTCCTGATTACATATTTTTTTTATTGCGCGCCAATTGACATGGATGCCGGATCAATTAATCTTAGTACTATTGCGAAAATTCGATTGTAACTGATAGTGTCTTGACGCTGTATTTGATAAGACCAACTCGAGAAATTGAGAACGATATAATCGATCCACCATGAAGCGAATCAGGTTCGCGGAAACTAATCCTATCGACTTCAATGAAAACAGTAGGTATTGACTTTGCAATGTAAATGCAGCATTGCATCGTTCCATCATCGATCCCATTCTCTCTCGATATATTTCGAGCGAAATCCGAGTGCAGTCCGTGCCGACGGTAATTTCGATAATGGCCAAGTGATAAGTTCATTAGCGTGAGTTCAACCTCGGGTTACCTTCGGTACCATAGCGATCTCCTTAACCCTTCGTACTCTCGCCTATTTGAAGTCCTTGAGAGACAGAGCTTTGCCGTATGCTCTTATGCTGTTAATTGAACCTGTCGCTACGTAACTCCAATTACACCGGTGCCCGTCGGTGAAAACACCTTCTGATACCATCGTCATTGCGTCATCACTTCCTGCGACCTCAACATTACGAAGGATCTTAGACATCGATAATTGCCAATGTTCGAAGCACCTTTCCTTCCGCTATAGCGCGTTTGTCCTTTGAACCAACGGTGTTTACTCTTCCGGAAACCATTCCATTACCTTCACCCACTATTGGATACCTTGTAGTGATAACTTATCACGGATACAGCCAAGAATTTCTATGGAATCAGCAAAAACGGGCTAAATCGTCAATCATCGGGAAATTCGGGTACACGAATTTTTAATTAAGTCTAGAAATTAGTCGAGTAAATAATGTGATTTAAAAATCAGTCTTCGTAAAGTTTTCCTTTATTAAAAAAAGCATTTTTTTTTCACTGCTTAATCAGTAAAGAAGCTCCTTTGATGTGGAGGTCCGTCTAAGATGTGTGCTGGAAAATCTTCTTCTTTTTTTTTCGTTCAGCCTCAATTTCGCGCTGCCCGTGATTTCAATAAGCTCCAACCCTTCGCGAAGAGGGATCAAGAGTCTCGAGTTTCCCCGTGAAGATCTTATTTATTTTTTTATTTATTTTTTCATAACTTCGCGTCGTTTCTATTCAACCGTCGCGTTGTACATCGCGGTGGAAGAGGAGGTGAGAAATATATCCTAAACGCATTTCGAGTTTGAAGAACTCTCCGCCGCTTCCGAGATTTTATTTTTTCTACTTCGCCGAGAGAGCCAATTTCGTCGAGTTCTTCAATTCGGATTTTACACGCGCGATTGAATTCGTTAACGGTTTCTTTTTTTTATAATCAATCGGCCGATTCGCGATCGAAGATCAATCTTCGGCGTTCCTAATCCGACGGTATCGGGCGATGTGTAGAAAATTCTTACGGGATGAAGAACGAATCGTCAACGTTGCAAGAATAATTCGACACTCGTGGGGTTTGCTCGCGAAGCGCTGTACGATCCGGAGTTCTAACTATGCGCTGTGTTGTTCGCCAGTGCGAAACTCCCATGGTGATGTTGGAAGACAAGACCCCTTAGATAATTAGTTGTACAAGGTTTCCCGTACTTCCTCCGTTGGCTATTCCTATATCCGTACAAGAAAGTGCCCGAGGGGCTTTCAAGCACGGTCTGCTGCCACACAACTCACGGGAATTCACAGTTCAACTCCGTCGAAACGCATACAGACGGAGATTGCGAGCCCAGCGAGTGACGAGACAAAGATTTGCCTGGACATATTCAGTGATTTTGAGGCTGAATCGAGGTGAAAGGTTTCACCTCGGAGAGTAGAAAAAAGAAATGAAAGAAAAATGAAAATGAAAAAAAAATCGCGATGAACCGAAGAAGAGAAGACGGAAAGAAAATCGCGCGGGGAAATGGCTGGCAAGGACTTTCGGAACGTTTGATCGGTCACGATTGGTTCATCGTATCGATCACCGAGCTTATCAGGTAGCCTGCAGGCCGCGCCCTCGATTCACGGCTCACCGTTATTCTCTTACCTCTTCGCCGAGTACCTCGAAAGCCACTTTGCGAGATTCTCCAGCGAATCTCAAGCTGCACCATCGTCATCTCGGTATTCCTCCATTGAGAGAGAAAAGGAAAAGAATAAGATAAAGTTAGCTAAGTAAGAGAGCGCGAGACGGGAGATAGAAAAAAAAATGATAATAGCTCGCGAGGCAATAAGGACGGTGGAAGGAACGAAACCCGAAGTGAATATACATAAAGAGTGGCAGGATGAGCGGAAAAGAAGAGAACCGAGAGATTTATATCGATCTATATGCTAACAGACGATGGTTTTTAATAGAAATCTTATATGATATTGCAACGTTTTCGGTACGGATATTTCCCAGGATTGTTTCTCTATTCGTGCACTAGCTGAGCCGAAGTTAAGCACGAATATTATCGATATGTATGAAAATGGAATTGTTCCTCGAACCAAAGAAAAAAAGTCTGGAGCACAGTTTTCAATAAACCGTAAGTTCCGGATTATTGAAGAGATAAACGTGAACATTTCCAGGGTAGCCTCTTTTTCATACAAAACGCGTTGGTAAATTCCGCTCAAACGAAAATTTGTTAAAAATTAAGAACTGCCTGGCCGACAACGCGAAAATGAATGTCGAGACGTTGAGGAGTCTTCTGCGGATTATGCGGACATCTCGGCCTCTGTCGCTGACAAGCCGAGTCGCCGAAACTCGGTGGTAATTTCGCAGTACACAGCGTAACGGCTAACAACAACGCGTTTCACTCAAAAACTTTGAAATACGTGAAAGGAATCGGGAAGGTAGGAACAAAGCGTGGAAGAAAATCCCGTCTCGCTGTGTTACGGTCCTGACATAATTTTCGCGACCTCCGTAAGGTTTTTTTTTGTCGATTTCTTTTTGTTTTTTTTTTTTCCATTATCTTAGCGACGTCCGCAGTTTTGCCTTGCCGACGGCCCCGTTTGACTTTTCCGTAAAGTTGAAGCGAGTGAATAATATTTCTTTTCTCTTATTTTGTCTATTTCTCTTTCGTCCACGAATTCCACGCTCGGCTGTGCTAAGTCTGAAGGAGAGCCGAAAGGGCACCGCATCAAATAACGCTCAGGGGCTCGAGGCCCCGAGACGTTTCTTCCTCTCGCACTCGTCTTCTTCAACTTTTCGCGGAGAGCTTTCACGAGGCTATTCGACGAGCGTGAAACTATAAAACGCTAAAAAACTTTGAGTCCCGTAAGCGGAGTCCGGTGAAAGACGGATGGGATGAAAAACAAGTAAATAGAGGAACGAAAAAAAAAAAAAGTTGTGAAGGAGAAATAGAAAGAAACCAGACGATTCCGCGGATTGCCGAAGCTCGCGTTAGATACAGGTGCATCCGAGCGTTTTCTCAATCCTCTTCTTCGGCCATCGTCTACGTGCTTGCTTTGCCGAGTAGGCCTGTCTCCCTCCTTCGAATACCCAACCTCGCAATGCCGGTAGCGATCGGCCACTTCGAATTTGTACGCAGAGAAAGGGCAATAGGAGACGATTGAAAATCAAGACAGCGAATAAAGAACTTGGAAAAAAAGAAAATAAAGACAAAATTGGGTCAAAAAACGCCGACGAAAATTGATGGCAAAGCTGGTGGTGGTTTTTAACACAAATTTCGGGTTGAAAGGTTTCGCCGATCCGAACATTGCTCCTAAAGGCAAGACAAACAATAGTATAGTCTATTGTTCTCGAGAAAATGAAAGATTTCAGTAAATTGGCATTGACGATGGGTCGAATTTGTCTGATGTGGCAAATCGGCCTCCAACAAGCTCTGTAATACAAAAATATCCTGACAGTGCCTTCCTTTCAATCTTCCGAATGATAAATCGGCTTTATAGGCAGAGAGAATGTTACCGGATCGGTCAGCTTCACTGCGTCAACGCGCCGTAGGCAGAATAAAAGTCTCCCTCGTGACTTTTCCGCTCCTTTCTGCCGCCTCCGCTCTAGTCTCGCGTTTTCTTCAGTCGTTGGCCAGCATTCGCTCGTCCGAATTCGTGCGCTCGTTCTTATATACCTAATTTGAAAAATCGCATTCGGAATACGTTATAATGTCTCCGTGAGTTTCTCCCGTGAATCGCTAGCAGGAAAGAGAGCTCAGACGGGCAGAAAAATTCTAGGAGCTCCCGACTCGCTCTTGTCGCAATTCTAGTACTGTTCGTTTTTTTTTTTTCATCTCTCTTATTCTTTGTCTTCTTATTTCGCTTCGTTGAATATTGCTCACGACGAGCCGAGACTCTCTGATCGGGCCCGGATCTATTCGCGAGATAAATTTATCGACGACAGGATTTCTCGAAGTATCAATGCGTGAGAGCCGAAGGTAAAATCTTGACGCTCGCTTTTCCGACGATGGCTGGTCGACCCCTCGCCGCGAGAATAATGATTCCCGGTATCGCGTATTCTTGACTCTCGATTCTCCCTCTGTCTCTTTCGGTTATAGTTAACGATGTAGCTTAACCGAAGTATTAAGGACGAAGCACTCTACGTAAGCCAGGGATATGCGCGATGGCGCATATAGATGCGATGCAAATTAGCGTTTAGTATAAGCCTTCGAGCACTAAGCGTCAGCCGTGGCTGCTTCTGATTCGGGGTTTTCTGGCTATGCCATTCCTCTTTCTCCGTGTCTCGTCTTCTCTCCGCTTCGCCGTTTTGAATCTCGGAATTCCGCAGAACTAACAGACGTTAAGCCAATTTTGAATTCAGAAAAATAAACATTTTTTCTCTTCCCAATTTCCAATTGAATGCTTTTTATTTATAATTCAATATTAAGAACAATTTCAATACCAATTTTCATCATATTTTTATGTATAGTATGCAAAGACAAGTGGTCGAAGACAAATTGCGAATTCTTCGACATTATGCAACGTGTCTAGAAAGAGGCAGTTTTGGCAGTGCTGAATTGCACGATATTATTTGTTTTTTTTTTCACTTTGAATCCGTTCGATCGAGAAATACACGAACGAATCGACAACATCCGTTTCCGTTCGCCGGCCAAACGATACAATAAAACGATCCGTTCCGGCTATCGTTATATTTTTTTTAAGCTCATTTTTTATTTTTATTTCGACCCTCTTAAGTCTTCCTATACGCTCTTTCGCTTGGATCTTTTGGATTCCTCGTACGACGAACGAGCTAAGTGTATACGTCGAGGCGAAGCCTTGCCGCAGGCCTTTGGCCCTTGCCCGCGGAAGAACGAACAAGATGTCGATGTTTTGGCACCGAGCCGTCTATCGTCGTTCTTTCCTTCGTACCTCGCCGGTCGAATGTGCGGTTACCGAGGTGGAATGTATCTTGCGACCGTGCCAACTCACCGTGGTCCAACTCTCGAGACTTTCGTTTCTCTCGTATTGCCGGTATGAATTAAGAATTAATCGGATTTTGAGAACGTGCACCCGTTCGCCTAGCCTTTCCATAATAAATCGGACCTTCCGTTAAGGTCGGAAGTTTCGCAGTTTTCTCGAGAGGACAATAATGATCCTCGGGCCCGTTTTTATTGTTGAAACGGCACAGACAAATTTACCGGTAGATATCATTATTTTTTAACCATCACTCACTGACCTTTCCAGATCTTTTCTTTCCAGAAACTGACGAAAAAAAAAACCGTCACTCTTCAAAATCCTATTCATCGAAGATACCCAGCAAATCATTAGTTCTTTGAATGATGAAATGGTTAGTTCCTCGAACTCATCACTTTTTTCCAGTTCGACAGACGTAAAAATCTACTCATTTTTAGTATAACAGAAACGTAAAAGAGAGCCGCGTTTCTCTAGTCCGGTTTCTCGGATATCCAATCGATAAAACGGGCCGAGATAAAGGGGCGAGAATCCGGGTGTCGCGTGGCGCAGACCGCGCGTCTTTTTCGCGAGAGTTTGAAACTTTAATGGTACCAAGTTTGTATACGCGTGCGGGCCATTCGGCTTCTCCGTGAGAATGGGATTCCTCGTGGGACGTCTGTAAGTACTACGCCGAGTCGTAGTTGTACTTTCCTTTGCAGCGCGACGTTGCACCGCGAGTTTCCCTAGCGATAATCTCGTTATCTGCGCCGTTCGCTTCGAGTTTACAATCTCTCGAAATAATCGAAAGCACGTAGGGGAGAACACGAGCAAAGTGGAAGAGAGTTACACGCAGTCGCAACGACAAGTGCACGCAGTCTACGATGGTCGCGGTACACAGAACTCGGGAGCTTGCAAGGCCCCGGGAAACTGCGAGTGACGTTGGCTCTTCGGGTATCAGAGAAATCCAATAACAACTTGTTGACTCGCCGTAACAAACCCTGCATGTCGAAAGTTTCGCGCAGTGTATCGCCGCGGAATTTTGCGGCCCGCATTCGCCCATGTAACTCGAGATGATTTTCATATCCCGAAAGTGAACTTTGTGAAGACGGCGACGAGGGTTGAGTTTGATCGCCCTGTCACTTGACATGTCATTAAAACAAAAGTTTAGCTTTGAGCCTGGTAACCACAAAAAAATTAACGATATGGCCCATTATGAAAAAAATAATCTTGTTCGTTTTTTCTTTGTAGAAGACAAAAAAGATATATCTTTATACGAAACAGAAATCACTCCAATATCTCATATTTATTTGTTGACTCAATAATTCC
The DNA here is from genome assembly GCA_963924025.1 of Ischnus inquisitorius. NCBI lineage: Eukaryota > Metazoa > Arthropoda > Insecta > Hymenoptera > Ichneumonidae > Ischnus > Ischnus inquisitorius. The sequence continues at coordinate 13,236,836 of OZ001250.1, forward strand.
TATTTTTCGAAAAACCGCATACAAACATTACGATTATTATTATCGCAAATTGCGAGGAAAAGGTATAAATCTTGTGTGCATCTCATTTCCATGGGAATCGTTTGACGAGAGATTAGCTTGGAATTAAAATAGCAAAAAATGCCTCTATGAAAGAGGCGTCGCAGCAAAGTCGTATGCGCACGCGGTCTCCGCGAAAAAACTCGGAAAATAAAAATGCCGACATCCGACGACGATTTTTCAAAGAGCTCTATCGTTTCATCGCGCGAAACGGAAGCTTGTCGCCGACCGTGATACTATTTGTCAAAAGACTTTCCGAGAATCCGAACCGGAAAAAAATTCTGCTGCATAAAAAGCACCGTGCGGAAATCACGTACAGAACTCCATACAAAAAATCAGAAAAAAAAAGCAACGTTTCAAGCCAGCTTAGAGGGCGAATGAAGAGCCAAGTACCAGTGGCGCAAGAGCATAGAGGGATGATGGAGGTAAAATAAAAAAAAAACAAAAAACGTTGGGAGAGTAGCTGAAGAAGCGTCGTTGTCTGTTTGAGTCTGCACAGTCCGACGGTTTGGAGATGCGAAGCGTGCGAAAGCCAAGGGATAAGGATAAAGAAGAATGGGACACGGTAATAACTCTGTAAACAGGGTGGAGGATTTTCAGGTTACCAGGATTTCGTGGCTATGCACTTAGGGCCTTCCTGGGAGTTATGTCGGTTGGCGGAGCAGGAAAGTAACACAGAGGCAACGCGTACGTGCATGGGAAGAGAGCGAGAGCGTTGAGAATCGAGCGTTTCGGAGAACACGAGAAAAGGAGATGAGAGCTCGCAGTCCGTAGGTGTAAGGAACCGAGAGCCCGAGTGTAAAGTAGTAGTAGTTTACACAGTTAGTTCTGAAGCCAGACGGCGAGAGAGCAAGCGAAATGTCGGGGATATGGAGAACGAAGTAAAGAGCAAAGGCGAATAGAAAGCAAAGAAGCTTGTATATGCCTCGACCATACGAAAGTATGCGAGACTAAGCGAGTGAAGGCTTAAGAGGGATGCAAGAACGTTGCTGCAGCTGCGAACGGCATGGCAGGATTGTGGATCCTGCAGAAGAGCGAGCGGGCCGGCTTGTCCGAGGCTAATGGATGACTCATAACCGAGTTACCTCCGAACGCGTACACACGGCAGAAGTCTCTCTCGACGTTCCTTTCGTTATCAAACCATTGTGTCACACCGTCCGTACGACTCTGATGCGAACTCTTGAAGCGCCGACCTTCTCTTCTGCTTTGTCGCTCGATGGTCCTCATTACTCGCTGAGGCACCGGTTACTTTGCTTATTACGGTTATGTCACACAATTCACGCCCGGTCTTATCGTGAGATATTTCTTATATCATTATAGAAATCGTAATAGCAAAAAAAATATTACATACTTGCTTGGACGTTAAAACGAAATCAGAAAGCGGTGTTTAATTTGATTAACATAATTTTTATTCAAAGCGCCTTCTTGTCGAATTCTTTTGGTTGAATGTTTTTAATATCCGAATTTGAGTTCACCGATCCGGTAGTCGTGGTGAATTTGCTATCACACAAATCGAACGGCGATATTCGACACCGAGTTCGTCACCGCAGGGGGTTGAAACAGGAGAGCAGTATTCGCGGTTTCCCGCGTTCAGTCCCCTCCGGGTACAGAAACATTCCAGATACAATCCCTCTGTTCTGTTTCACACTGCAAACCCTGCTCGACTCACACTCCGTTGTTAGCCTACTTTCTCCTTTATGCTGCGTACATATATGTGTATATGAAGGCTTGTCGAGAAACGGAAGGGCGTCACCACCATCGCCTTTACCATGTCAAATGTCGTGATGATACGCCCGTAGGTTTCTTCGACAGTGGATATGCCATGTGAAAATTTCGAGCCGCACTCCCATCCGAGGCCCGCAGTAGGCTTTCTGCAGCATTGGGATACGCCAAACCAGAGGCACGGATATACTTGAGCTTGTTTCGTTCGGCAGATAAAAAATGTACGAGACCGCAGATCCCGCCGTTGGCCAACCGACTGAAATATTTAGCTACGAAGAGCCTCCCTGTTTCTCTCTCTCTCTCGCTCTGGGCTTTTATCTCTGTACCAATGAGAACTTCTATGATACGGTTAAAAGAGACACGCTGCAACGTTAGACTCCGTTAGATCTCTTAACGAGGTTACCAAACCTCCCGGCTCTTCCCTTTCCACTCGTCTCCTCTTCGCCCACCGCGAATGTAGGTGAATGCGAAGAATTCACATGGCTGATGGGGATGGAGAAAAAAAATAGGACTCGCGGGTAATGCGCGCTCGAGGATGGAAAGCGGAGGAAAAAAGGGGGCTGAAACAAGACGAAATAAAGTTTCGGAGAACGAAAGAGGTCGAAGAGCGGTTACGGAAGCCGAAGAAAAAAAAAGAGGGACGAGCGAAACGCGTCGGTGGATGAGTTTATTTGAGTTAAAGAGCGAAGAAAATGAGAGCACCGAGTGCGCACTCGGAAAGAGAGTAGAGAGAATCTATGGCGGCAGACCTTCGTGGGGAAAAAAGAAAACGGCACACAATGGATGGCCATATACGTATATATGTCTTGTATGCATTCTTCGAGAAGACGGTGACCAGCGCTTCTCGAAACTCAACCGTTTCATCAAGTTAACCGGGAAAACTATTAGACTTCCATTACGATCTACAGGTTAGACAATTTGGTGGCCAGAACCAACATTCCTCGAGCATTTCGAATCTAAACGCTCATCGATCGAACTTCGCTCGAAGTTTACTTCACTACACCATTTGGTCCTTTTTCTCTTTCGCTCACTCACACTGCGCTTTGGATTGTGGTAGATTTGCTCATTGGCATCGATTGCATAGCGTGGCTTTTTTTCTGTCCAAACTAAACAGTCGTAGGGCTTGCTATTATAACTCCCAACTCTCCGAATGAATGGCAAATTTGTTCATTCAGAAATAAATACTACAAAAAAAGGAAAATTTCAAACCCGGCTGAAAAAGAATCATAACAAATTAATTGGATTTGAGAACGAAGAAGAATCCCCGATCGAATGTCGTCTCGATATATTTGTTTTGCAACGACAAATTCGTTTGACAATCCCATGGAGATATCACCGATATCATCGATGGGCGTGGAATCGTCGCCCTATGCGCTGTGGACCCTCGAATGCACGCAAATGTTGTTCCCCCACTCGCATTAGTCGAGCTTTCGCTCTCAACCAGCGCGATGATCCATCCCTCTCGTACCGCTCCTTTTACGTCGAACCATTTTTCATTTTGCACAAATATTTATCTACTCGCGGGAACTCGCGAATGAAGATCAACAGCATAGCTCAACTCCCGTTGAGTTCTCATGGCTCTCCGTGTCGTGCTTCTCTCGAATGTTTTGCAACTTCGATCGTTCGTCACCAGCATCTGCTAGAACACTATGAATAAAAAGTACACATAGTGTGTATATATATCAGAATGAAACAAAAAAAAGCACAAATATCGATAAAAAGAGAACCAAGAAGAGAGCCCGATCTTATTTCCGGCAGGAATCGAAGTGTGAGAAAATAAAGACTCCGATGCCGAGAAGAAGAAATGTTAGTCGTATTGGGGTGCGTAAATTCCTTGGCTTAGCGCGACATCCCTATGGACGTTTTGTTAACGACCGGTCAATATCATGAAAAAATTCGAGCTCATACACATACAACACACATAAATGTTCATCGCGTGGCATAGGACCGAGCAATTAGGAATTTTATCAACGTTTCGCGCTCGTTCCTTATCTCTCGTTCTGATACCCCATTCTCCGATGCCCGCTGCGAAGCTGTCTCTGCGGTCGTTTCATTGAAATATTTGCCGTATGGGGTACAACACTACGCCGGTGCTCTTATATCAGCGCGTAACTGTGTGTGTGTGTCTCTCTCTGGCCTGTGGAGCGAAGCTTTATCGAGTGAGTCCACGAGAAACCGTGGGGCAGATTCATCGCCGGCACGCCACCGACCGCCTCTCGGGGTCTTAGGGGTAGTTACGGCAAGTAAATGTCGAGAGTTACGAGCGTTTTCGTCTACGTTCTGGCCTACCTTACACAACGACGATTTCTGCACTGCGGTCTTTGCGGGAATACCTTGTGCCTCCAGTTATTCTTATGTAAAAGAAACGAAAAAGAGAGGAAAGAAAGGGAGAGAAAATAAAGAAGAAGAAAGAAAAAAGGGAGTCGTTTCGCCCACGAAATTTTCATAATCTGCGGCTTGAGGATTTTAATAAGCCCGAGGTAAATACCGTGCTCTTGCCCGTTTTATTTAAATTCAAAAAAGTAATGGGGCAAAATGAGATACCGCGGCGAAAGTGTACAACCGGTAAAAAAATTGCACGGAAAAAACGGGAATCGAGCGTCCAGCGAATAGTGCCTCCAAAAAATATTTTACGGAAGATGACGCCCGATTTTCGATGTATTCAAACGACTATTTCTAAAATGCTTTTTTCTGTACGAATATTCATTCCGTATGAATATTTATTAATAACGTTTTGATATCCTAATTGTGCAAAGTCCATTTTTTCAGCGCTTTCTGTATGCTTCATTTTTGTCTCATCGTGAAGTGTTCCAAATTCCTTTTGAATCTCGACCTTGACCGGATTATACCTTTAGTACGGCCTTCGGCGATTTACAACCGTTTTTTAAAGAATCTCGGACAAAAAGCGCTGATCTCCGCGAAACGCATAGCTCCCGTTTTTTACAAAAATTGTTTTACGAAGACCGTGGTTATCGTGTGAAAAACTTCATTATGTTTGCCATAAAGCTTTCTTCGCATTTCGCTCCTGGAAGATACGCGCTTGCGTGTCGGATGATTTATATACGGGTATAAAAAAAATAAAAATACGACGGTACGTGCATAAAATGAACGCATAAAAATATAACATAAACATAGTTTGAAAGAGCCGGGAAAGAGGCCGTAACAAAAATATCTGGTTGAAAATTCAGTTTTTCTGCGCCTCGCTTCCGTCTTTATCGTTGTCGACGTTGGCGGGACAGAGAGACGAACAAAACTTTCGCTCTCAAACAAACGACGACCCTGTTCTCTGGAAATTAATTAATTATCCTTTTTTGTCTTTCAGATTGGACGAGCAAATCGACGAAACGCCAAAATTCAGGTAAGAACTATAATTCCCTAAACGGTTAAACAATTGCGATTTGATAGAATTAAGAATACCGGCGACGTGTTAATCTCGCGAGTGTTCCGTCTTGCCCCATCGCGTTATTCGTCGAATTCCGGCATCATGCTCGGTTGCAGAGCTTCGAGGATTAGTCCAAGAAAGCAAATCGGGAGAGTCGGTACTGGCGTCACAGTTATAGTGCCTGTTTCCTGCCGGATTGCCGAAAGCCCCGCTTTTGCGGAGGGTGGGCGAAGCTTCGGCTTACGCTTCTAGGAAACGCGACGCGAATACGCGATACTCGCTATTTCATAAGCGTACACCAGAGCGTATACCCTTCCTCATATCATATCATATGCGACTCTGTATTTATCTTGAATAGTCTTCCGCGTATCGTGAATGCTGCACACAAGGTGCTTCTCACTACGCAAACTAGGGAATGTTATTAAAACCGCGTAGAGAAACGTCTCCATCTCTATAAATTCATTTCCGCTCCATGATCGATAAGTTTGACGAATCGCCCTCATCGAAGAACCTCGAGAATACTCGCAAAGTGCATTATTTGATATTATTCAGAATTAATAATAATGGTAATAAATAATACAACATAATAACGAAAAAAATGTTTAAAAAATTAAACAACAGTAAAATGATATCTATTTTTTTAATATTCATAGAATTTGTTGACATACAAAAAAGCATGATCTTGTATATACATGTTGAATAATAATAGATATGTAATATATCTTTTTTAGATACAAATTTTTTGCGCTTTTCGTAATGGCGCGATAAAGTTCTAGCAAGATTTTCGAGAGATTGCGAGATTGAGCAAGAGAATGATAATAAAATGGCGAAAAGAAAGGACGGAAAATATCCATCGATTGTAAACCACAGCTCGATTGCCAAACCGCCGGTCGACTGCATTGCAGACCGCGGACGAGAGAATCGCATCGAATGGTCGTTCGTCGAGTAGTCTCGCGTTAAGCGACAGAACAGCTGTTGTCAGCGCTAAATTCATTGTTGAAAAAGCAAATAACAACAGCAACACAATCAAAAAACATGACAGAAAAAATCCAACGCCATAACCGAAATCTTTTAATCAAACGAGCCCAGCTGGAGTTAATAAAATTATTATCATTCAAATTGACGTGTCTATCTTGAGACCAATAAACTTTCTGATTTCAAAGATATTTTTTTCTCTCTTTTTTCTCAGTACCTTCAATCTGCTCGACGCGAACTTTTCCACTTCCGCGATCGAGCTCGATTGTACCTTTTATTTCCACTTCGTTGTTATTATCATTGTAACTACAACTATTCCGGATTTTTTTGCGCATCCAACAATTCGATAGCCCATTCTTCTGGAAGATATATATTTTTTTTCATATTCGTTGTTTTCATGCAAATTTCATTTCCGATATCCCTTGGGTATGGATGGTACCCACAGCAGTTTCGCTAACGCGAAGCCTTCGCCGATTCGCTCATACGTCTGTCTCTATCGCAGGCCGCTATATATATATATATGTATAGTACATATATATATATATATTCTCGATACTATGTTTTCCCTTCCTCTGCGTATGTACGGTTCTGCTTTGGGGAAGAGCGCGCTCCGTACGCTATTTCATTTCGGTGCCGCTACCTAACGCTCCTCTCTCTGTACGCCGTGTGGAACGTTTGTGTGTACACGCCGATGATGGGAAACGATACGTTGGCGTTATGCCTGCCCGGTTTCGTAGCTACCGATTCAACGTTGTTCCGAACTCGCAGCTTCCCTCCGCTTCGGCTCTTTGTATCTTTCATCCGAGCGCGCTGGCTGCGCGGCTATTCCGTTGTCGCTCGCTCGCTACGCCGAAACTCCCGAGGCCGGGTCATCCCGGCAAATGGTTCCGAGAGTGCAAGCTAGCACGATGCCGTTCGCTGTGAAAAGCTAGTTGCTACGGGTATATACGACTGCAGCATCGTAAGCGCGATTCTCAAACCTCTCGTACGCGAATGAAATTGCTCAAATGACTCGTATCCACCGTACGTATATCGGGAAACCCACGGACGCTTCATAAAATCACGATATTTCGACGATTCGACGAGTTGCATCTGCCCCGCGCGTCTCGCAATACATTTCGCGTGCTTACCAAACACCCAATTGCTTCGAGCATACCGTTTACCACCGTTGAAATTATCTGCGGAAACAATTTATCTGCCGGCGATGGAATTTCGTCTGGATCAAAAACGGAAAAAAACAACAACAATGATAATAATTATAATGGTTTAGAGATTAAAATCATGGAAATAGATCCCGAATTAAACGTCGGTATGAATTACGAAATCAATTTTTCTACAGAAATTGTACGATTAAACGAACTTACCTTAAGTGAAGTTCTATCGTAATTATATGTAGAGCCTCTTCCGAAGAGATCACCAGGTAGTTCCACTACTTTCATGCCAATGTTGCCACAAAGTTTACAGTAAAATAAGAATTTTTTCCCCCGCGCGCCGCCTGTGGCGCTCCCGATACAGCTCTCAATTGTCATTTCTTCAAAGATGTTGCCGTAACGATTTGGGCTAAGGGTTGGGAGGGAGTATGATCTCTTCGGAAGAGGCTCTACATATAATTACGATAGAACTTCACTTAAGGTAAGTTCGTTTAATCGTACAATTATATTTCGAGCCTCTTCCTCGAGATCACCAGGTAGATGTTGAAAGTACGTTACGGCGATACTGTGTTTTCGACAGTTTATTGATAGTACTGTTTTTATCAACAACAAATAATACTTTTCTCGTCAGATAGAACATTTTTGGAATCTCGAAAGGTCGAACTGAAACTCGTCGTCTACAGTTCTAATATACTTTTTGCAAATGTCTCGTTGCTTTCCGATATTTGTAAATTGTAAAATTTCGCGAAAGTCTCCGAATTTTTGGTCCAGCCCGCTGTTCTCTTAATTGTATCGATATTGACCCCAGCTCGTTTGGCCGCGGATGTCGAAGCGTGTCGCGTGCTATATGCCGAAAAAATACTTGTATCCAACCCACTCTTTTCTAGTGTCTTTTTTATCCACCTACTTAACGTTTGATTACCTACGGATTTGTGCGGTTTTTTGTGCGAGATAAATAACTTTGATTCTGTCTTTCGCAATTCTTTCGTACGACTGATGTACGACTCGAGTGTAGTCGCTGCACAAATTGTTCTGTTTTGCTCGTAAAATGGCAAAACTAGAGTAGGTTGTTTTCTTTGTATTCCAGACGTTTTTATTCGTGCGGGTATTTTTATTTCGAGCCGCGTGTTCGTTTTTTCTATGTCGTTTATCCGAATAAGCGATAACGTCTGTATTCTATGGCCAGTAACTAATGCGAGAAGTGTTGCTAATTTCATTGAAAGATTTTCGAGCGATAGACTTTCATTTGGGGCCCAATGCCTTAGAAGATCGAGTACGATTTTTGGATCCCAAGTGGAGTCATATTTTGGAGCTGGCGGTCTTTTCTTCGCGATGCCCTTGCAAAATCTCTTAATTCGGTCGTCCGTTCCAATTTCTGGTCCGAGAATTAAAGCGATAGCGGATCTGTGGCTATTGATTGAGCCATATGATGCGCCTTTTTCGTATTCCTTCGCCAGAAAGCTCAATACTTGCGAAACTGTTGCTTTAAATATATTTATCTCGACTTCTTGGCAAAAAAACCACCACTTTTTGAACGTTGTTTCGTATTGGCGCCAAGACGAATCGGTCAAAGAAGCGATCGCGATATCCAATGATTCGTCTGGCATTCCTCTTATTTTGAACGCCTGCCGGATAATACTCCGCCCACCAGTGTAAGGCGTTTCCATAAAGGATGCGGTTCCCTGTTTGACGAACACAGAAGATTAGAATTTGGTTTGAAGACGACGGGCTCGTCTTCAAACATCGACATACACAACGGAAACCAGGCTTGGGAAGGCCATTGCGGTACTACTATGATTCCTCTAGATTCCTCCAACTGAATCTTTTTTAATACTTTTGGTATTAACGAGAAAGGAGGGAACGCGTAGAAAAAATACGAAGACCAATCGATCGTAAACGCGTCTACCGCGATTGAATCTGGATCTCTTTGCCAAGATACGTATGTCTTACACTTTGCGTTTACTCTACTGGCAAAGAGATCAATTTCTGGAGTTCCGAATACGTGTACGAGTTTGTTAAATGCTTGTTTCGATAATCCGAATTCTTTTTTAGCCTCAAGCGTCCTCGACTCCGAGTCCGCTATTGTGTTCTCTTTCGATTGTATGTACGATGCGAATATCCAAAGATTTCGACGTTCGCACCACTTCCAGATATTTTTGGCTAATTTGCTCAGTTTTAGTATTTGGATGCCTCCCATTCGATTAATGTAAGAAATTGCTGTGGTATTGTCGATTCTGAGTAATATATCGCAGTTTCTGAGGTGTGACGCGAAGCATTTTAAGCCGAAGCAAGCCGCAAGGAGTTCGAGATAATTTATGTGATTCGTACGATCTGGTGCATTCCAGTGACCGTGAACTTTTTCGTTTTTGCAACTAATTCCCCAACCGGTCGTGGAAGCGTCAGAAAATATTTCTAATCGGTATTTGTACCCGCGGATGGGGTTATTTATCGATGAAATGTTCGCTCGCCACCAGGCTAAATCTTCATGAACATTTTCCGATAGAATCATCGATGCTTCATAATCGTCGTTACTATTTCTCAACGCGAGCATTTTTTCCCTTTCAAGATCCTTCATATATACCCATCCATATTTCGCTGCTTTGCAGCAATCTCCAAGCGAGCCTAAAAACGACGCAAAGTCGCGTATTTTGCAAGAGTCTAGTATGTTGAATTTTTCGATCGTCGCTCGAACTGACGTTCGCTTGTTATCGGGAAGTTCTATTAACATTTTTTCTGTGTCTATGCAGAACCCGAGAAATTTGCATCGACGTGACGGTTGTAATACGCTTTTCTCGTCATTAATTATGAAGCCGAGATTTTTTAGCAGTTGATGCGTCATCTCTATGTTACGCTCGCATTCTTCGAATGAGTTGCCGATTAATAATATATCGTCTAGATAAATTACTGAAACGTAGCCGTGTTCTCGTAGATACGCTACAACGGGTCGCATAATTTTTGTAAATACGTATGGAGCTATATTTAATCCAAACGGCAGACACGAAAACTCGTACGTGACGTTATTGAATCTGAATCGCAGATATTTTCTACTGTTCTCTGCGATTGGCACTGCATAGTATGCATCTTTTAGATCAATCGTCGCCATAAATGAATTTTTCCGTAATAAGTCCTTAGCGGTACGCAGGTCTTCGAGTTTGAAATGTTCTGTCTCTATGTTTTCGTTGAAACGTTTCAGATTTAAGATGAACCGATACGAGCCATCTGTTTTTGGTCTTAGAAAAATCGGAGATATAAATTCTCCTTTCGTCGTCGTGCAAACATTAATAGCGCCTTTTTCGAGCAGCGAATTAATTTGTTTTGATATTTCTCGCGTCTCTGCCGACGTCCAGACGGGTTCCCTAGGAACTTCTGCTTGTAATACAGGTTTATCGAGAGGTATCGGGAAACCTCCGATCCATCCCAATATCCTATCGTCCGACGTAATCGATTCCCATTTTTTCGAGAAATATTTCAACCTGCCCGTGATGATACTTACTGTACTCTCTATCGTCTCTTCCGAGAATATTTCTCGTGTTTCGGTTCCGGCTTCCGATATCCCGCGCTTTGTCGAGAGAAGTTCTTCTTCTGCCCGCCCGACGTCGACGGCCGGTTCTTGTAATTTTGCGAACGTAGCGGGCTTTTGAAGTTTTTTGACGTCTGTTTAATGGGTCCCTTAGCTACGGACTTGAGCTCCTTTGTCGATCGTTCTAAGGACTTTGCTGTTTTGATATTTTCGTCCAATTGTTTACCGAAGAGCCATTCATCTACGGTCGTCGCGTTAAGAGTGTCTTTAACTGCTGAGTTTAGATTCGCAAGCACCAGCGCTCGTCGTGTGAGCGTTTCGTCGCGCTGTAGATCGACGAGGAGTCTTCCGACGTCGCTCAGTGTCCCGAGAAGCGTCAATCTATCGACGACTTCGCCGTTAAGGAGTTTTGTGAGGATTGTCCCAAATGCAGCAACGCACGTTGTCACCTTTTCTTGTTTCGATACTAGTCTCGTATCCCTACTTGTGACTGCTTCCGGCAGAGAAGCCTTTACCTCCGGATTCAGTTTCGGAGGGTCGATGAGCGAGCAATTTTCCGGGGTACCATATTTTAGCGATGTTGCGGTCTTCTCCTCTTTGGGAAGGCCCACCTTCAAAATCTCGGTCCAACGTAGTGCTATTTCGTCGATGACGGGCGGCCCCCGTGGTTTCTCTACTGCGAGTCGTTTTCCGAGCGCCTCGAGGACCTGATCGTCGAGAGTTTGTTTTGGCTCCGTTGCTTTTCCTTCCTCCGTAGATTGTGCAGTAGGTTGTACATCTCCTTCCTTCGTACATTGCGTTTCCGGCCCCGCGTGTACTTGAGCTTCTATAATAATCTGTGACGGTTCCGTCGGAGCTTTGTTTATTGCAGTTTCCGCCGATTGTTCCGTTGAATTCGTCTCTCTCGTCGGTGACGATGATGTTGAACGAAGGTCCTCCGTGCTGGAGGTCGTTCTCGACGTTGAGTCTGAACTTGTATCGTACCCTGTGTCGAATAGAATTTGTTTTAACTCGATTCTCTGAGGGCCGTCATGGTTGAGGTTACGTTTTCGCTCCGTTTGATAAGCGATCCGAGCCTGACTCGGATTTTTCCATAAATGTGCGTTGAGAATGTTCCTAGAATCATTCTTTCGCTCATATTCGATACTTGAGCGAACTCTTGTTCGCTGGTTCTCGTTCTAGCTTTACGGACCTGATCCGCCACGAGCAAGCCTAGCCTGCTCGATTAGCTATTCGTATCATATTTCATTACCTCTTAACATGTGCGACGACCTGATCGTCGTCATGTTAGAATTTTATTATGCAGATTTGTGAAACGGCCCTGCCGTGACACATCTGAATTTCCGCCATCTTGCAGAGAAAAATCTGTAACAGAAAAAGCTACTTACTTCGTCTTTTTCTACGGCTCTTCCTGCGTTTCTTCTTTTCGCGACGTTCTAGTCGCTTCAAGCGTTTTTCGAAGCGAGTCTCCTTATCATCATCGTCCGATTGATGATTTCGTTTTTTCCCCATATTCAGAAAAAAACTCGGAAGACTGTCGTAAACACGTGTGGCCTTTGCGGCACAAAGCAAAGGAATGACAATTGAGAGCTGTATCGGGAGCGCCACAGGCGGCGCGCGGGGGAAAAAATTCTTATTTTACTGTAAACTTTGTGGCAACATTGGCATGAAAGTAGTGGAACTACCTGGTGATCTCGAGGAAGAGGCTCGAAATATAATTAATATCTTCCGACTAAATTTTCCGTTTAGTAAAAAACGAATTTACATTTCCCGAATTTCGCCGGTATCGATAAGAGTGTTCGACGAAAAATAATTTAAGTATTATCATTAATTTAATGCAAGTTGATTGGTTTGGGTTTACGTTGATACCGTTTTAATTAATTGTCGGCTTTGCGAGTGGAGTACCGACGCCTCGTTGAGCAGCCACGTCGCGGCGTTTCACTCGACACGAGTGAGTTAAACTTTTTCGAGCCTACTTCACAATCTCGCGACTGTAATCGTTGATACCGTGTACGGGATTTTTTTAATTTATTTATGAATTGTTTCCAAGATGTAAATGGACAATCTCATTAAACACGTGAGGCGCAGAGCTTGGCATTTTTAAAAAACAATGAAACGATTAGGTTCGTGTACTGCAAAGGTCTGTAGGTAAATCGAACGGTGGGTCCACCTTGCTGTTAGTTAACGCAGCGACAGTCAAATCAGCCCTGAAGGTTTCCCGGTTCCATCATTGGGAGACCAGAGAATCCTCGAAGGGTCTTTACGGTCGATAAAAAAAGGTAGTTGCCGGACGTTGTTGAAAGCAGTCTTGTTATCATTTGTCAGTTCATATCCGGCGTCGCGGACACAAAGCCGGTTATCCGCGAAGTTCTGCAAATCCACGAAGCTGAAGTCGGTAACAATCGCCAAGGAACGTATCTGTAGATAAAATCAACCGAGAGAAAAGCGAGGGTCGCTTTTATCGACTGCAGGACGCGTGGTTCCTCCAACAGTCGATTCAAGCACGTCGGATAACCAAGCGAAGATAACTTGGTTTTACTGGCTGAAAAAACTCGAATTCTACATTGCAAGAATTAAACGACAGCTTTGTATTACTCAAATTATCCATGGGAAAACTTATCCACGAGAAAAATGCTCTTTCGCATTACATTTTTTTGCTCAATTCATTTATGAATCTAAAAAAATGGTAGATGAAAAAAGATCAATGAAATTATGTATCTTTTTTCAAATCTTGATAGTAACTATACGATCGAAATGCAAAAAAAAAACATCCTCGTACAGGTTCGAGCAAATATTGGCTCGTGATTTGTTGCGAACCCGTCCAGGTTTCAACGATGGAGACTTCGAAGTTTCGAGAAAGTTTCAGCCGTACTTGGGACGAATATCGAGATAGGTTGCAGGTGCAGTTCATCGGCTCCTAGAGAAGTACGATTTATGGCCGATGTGTGAGAATTTATTTAATGAGCCGTTCTTCCATTCTCGTGCGATAGATTCTCCTTGCTCTATTAACGATTAAATTACGTTAAACGTCGGCGGTCCAATGGACCTAATTGCATTTTCAACCTCCCGTACAGCTCATGTGCCGGAGCGATCACATTTCTCTTCCTTTTATCTCGCTTTTTCGCTTTTCGGTATAATACGCACGACACTTTTGTTCTCTGGGATTCGAGGACCAGCGCTATACCACGTGCCGGCGTTTGCCTCTCTGGCGGACATTAAAATTACTTTTCGTTAGGTACCTCACGACTCTGATAATTACATTATGGACGCTGGAAAGGGTATTAACGGCGGGCCTTCTCGTCGTGTGTCTTTCCGTCCCTGTCTCTGTCGAGCCCGGCCAATTTAATTATAATTCCCCCCCGCCCTTTTGCTTCAACCCCTTCTCGATATTCTGCCAGCCTTTCCATCAGAAATTATGAGTAAAAGTATGCAGCTATTACGTACGCAATTGCACTTATAGTGCGGTCAGACGACTAACTCAGTTTTAATATACCCTTCATCAATACCTGCCTATAGAAAATTCAGATATTTATTCCAACTTTAATTTCTTGTACGCGAATAATTTATCGATGAATATCCGTTCGAAGGATTTTCAATTTTTTATTCAAACAATCGTCGAAACGCGAAACAAGACGAGAAATGATCGATCGATCGTACGGAAATTTTTCTTTTAAATTTTTGATAATTTTTTCTGTAACGTAAACATTTCAAAGTAATAATGTTCGACTTCAGAAATTGTTTGATTCACATCTAGTGAGTGATAGTTTCGATTTTTCGACTGAATCGATCATCGAGCCGCGCAATACGAAGTACGATCGATCGGTCGAAAAATTATCGACATATCGTCGAGTTATTATTCTGATATTTTAATTTCACATCATCGAAGATGTTTGCATTCGTTTCTCTGTAATGTATATGTAGTTCAGGGTATAAATGGTCGATTTCGGAAATTATTTACCTGTTATCGAGTGAGAAACTGCCGAAAAATGTCGATCTCGATACATTGAACGGTCATCGGGATTAATATTTGTCAATGGTTCTTCGTCGTCGTCCAATTATAACTTGAGAATGTGAAAAGTTATCGCGCTCTTCGAGTTGCAGCTCTCGCGAAAGCTCAGCTTGACGAGGGGATACACCAGTTACGCGTCATAAATCTCGAGACGGTTTATCGGACACGTCCTATTAAGGAGACGCGAAAGCAACGTTTCGCAAGCTCGACAGATTAAGTTTCGCTTCCCATTGTAGACGATTATATCTTTCTGGACAAGATTGTTGTACGAGCGACGACGTGACAACTCTTTTCGACTCCAAGAACGCTGCATTAATTTTTACCGATCGACCGCGATACCAATTTTTGTTCTCGAGTTTTAAAGAAATCCATACATATTTTTATATTTTATGTTTATATTGTCTTAAAAAAATCGAAGTCGTCCAAATTCGATTATTAAGATTGAGATTTTTAAAAAATTGTGATGCTGGGAAGAGTTATCGTGAATAACGCTCGGTAAAACAGGCAAAATTTATTTCCCTCCGAGGTAATATGAAGAGTCCCTCGAGGGTGTTGGAAAACTTTCGTTCGACTAAAGGTCGAACGGCTACCATTTTGTGTTGTGTGTCGCTTTGTATAATATCAGGTGCACGAGGCCAGAACGCCGTCGCGCTATACGAAGCCAAAAGTTCGTAATCCTGGGCCAATGTGTCGAAGTGATCGATCGCGCGGGCCTTAGCCCACAAGCTCCGCATGGATCAGAACTTCGTTGTAGACGGTGATTTTACCAAGGGGGAAGAAAAAAATGTTCGTTCTGTCTCCCTGGAGTGTTTTGCGAGAGGGGTCAGCGATTTCTTTGCTTATTCTCTGTTTTGCTGAATTGCCGCAAAAAAAGGGTCGGGGCTTGGACCTTGTCTCGCCGGTCGTGAATTATTGCCACAACCCCCTTACCCTTATTTTAATTATTTTGCACGACAATTGAAGCTAACAAAAAATTTGAACTCGTGGATAATGCGAACCGCTGATATTTACGTTTATTTGAGGCAACTTCTTGCGTTGGGTCGAGACGGCTGCAAGAATAGGCGTTGTTTTTATTATTTTCTTCACTCTACGTAGGTCCATTTATAAAGAGAATGATAATCTCTATAATTGAATCTCTAGAGAATTAGGAGCGCGGTATATTTGGCGGTTACATTATTAACGTGGTACCGTAATCCTATTACGGAATGCTCATAGCATCTATTTCGGAATATGTCGAGTCCACGATTGTCCCTTCAGTTCTACAAAAGGACTCTAGGGATTCGGGTCTATTCTTATCCGTTCCTTCATTTCATTCGGCTGTCCTTTAACTTAATTCTACAAAATTGGATTTTTTTAAACTAAAAAAAAATCTCTAAAAAGCAATCTCTTGTATTTTTTTTTTATTAACATTTCCCAGAAATTATTATTCGTCATAAAAGATTGAGGACTTTCATATTTCGACGTCATGTGAATCGTGCGAAATAATCCAGTCGAATACGTCGCGGTTACGATTTATCCTTCAAAATTTTTCATCGCGTAGCACGACGAAGTTGACTACGGTCTTACGAAGAGAGACCCGGAAAGTTCGCACAATGGTCGTGTGTGTCAACCCCCTTTTTTCGATCGCCTTTCCGGCTTTCGCAGCCGTCACGACGAAGATTTCGCTCCCAAGTCTTTGCGTGTGCATCGGATTCGATAACCGGTCACGTGCACTACACATTCGAAAACGTATTCGTGAAACACGTCAAGACCGCGCGGTGGCGACCGATGGTACATTTGATTTCGGACAGGGAAATCCACACAGAATGCATAAAGTTTACACACAATATAATATACAATAGAAATACATATGTCGAGGAACGAGAAAAAAATTATTGCAAAACGAAGAACGGTAGCTCGAGTTCTCCAAAAAGCTTTTAAAGCATCTTTACCATTATTATTATTTCGGTATGCCCGTTAAAAATCGTCGAATTCAAACTGCACCGCGAGTATTCGGCTTTAGTCTCTTTTTTCATATGTCCATAACATTCTTTTTCCCATAGTCAACTCGCATGAGAATCTTAAAAAAAAACAGTGTAGAAAATATGCATGATATTGTAGGACATAGCGATTCTTAATTAAAGTCTTTGATCTATTCACACGGTGTTTAATAATTGAAAACTTGCGAGGATAAAGGTACTCGTTTCGGGCTCGCTCGTCGACCGGGAGTAGATTTCATTAATTCTTCACGAAGCACAGCCGAGATTTCGCAAGAAGAAGCTTTTCCGTGTACGCGTTAGAAGTAATAAAAAATAAAAAAATATTTTAAAAAAAAGCACATAGCGATGTATCTGAAGAGTCCGCTCGCGAAAGAGAGAAGAAGATTGCATGAGCGAGTTCGCATCTCCGCGGACTTCTCGGTCGGGTCACTAAAGCAAGAGGTCGGGAATTCATCGATGTAGAATTCTTGGATTCGTTCCAAGAAACACCGTCAGCCAATCGTTCGGCCACTATCGACACGGGCTTCGTTAAGTTATATACTCCTGGTATGTATCACCGTATATATCCAGCGAATATATAAAACGAAATCGAAACGAGGGAGCTCGAAGCTCTCCTCTCGGAGCCTTTTTCTCGATATCGTTTTTCGAGAGTTCGACAAGATTAAGCGACGATCCCGCCAAGAGATATCGCCGGTCTCACGATCTCCGAGGAGCGAAAGACTTAAGAGCGAAGTCTCCCTAAAGTTGGACCTATATACGAAGACAACATTATCCATGAACATAGAAATCGAACCGGAGTCCCGAAAAGAGCCTAATGTTCGGTAATTGGCTCTTCGTGAAACTGCGATGAAATACTATTTGTTCGGGCATAATCGGCATCACCCGCTATCAATACGACGTCATTCGCAGGGAATTCGCTTCTGTTCGGTCGACGATTGTACGGAATTGAACCCGTTTCGTAGAATAGAAAGCCAGGGAGAGAGAGAGTAAGATCGAGACGAGGTCGAGAGCAAACGGAGCGGCTTCATACCAGCTGGGTTTATAGTATGTATACGTCGAGAGCTTCCAAACCACCGAGCGAAACTTTAACGCGATTTCTACCGTACCGCGACTCGTTCAATCTTTCATGCAGGGAGGTAGGCGGTGGCTGCTGTTACCGCTGCTTCGGCTCCTGGTTTCACCGCCTTATAGTGGAAATGTACATAGATATATTTATATATGTGCACGTATATACGACGACGCAACCCCGTCGGGAAGGACGACCGTGTATCCGTGGAGTTTACCCATTCCGAAGTAGTTCGCAGACTCTCCCTTCTCGCGGCGAGAACGAGAAAGAAGAGACGGGAAAAAAGTGGTGGGGAGTCTTGCGCGCGGCCGAACGAGGTAGATAGGTGGGAGATAGGTAAGGTAAGGTCATGAAGGCTGGATATACCACGATCAAGGGACTATCTAACGATTTTTTTCTTTACTTTTCTTTTTCTTTTTTTTTTTTTCATTTCATTTTACATTAAGAATCCAACGGTTCTCGCATCGCGCAGAAATTACTTTCGAATGAATTCTCTCGCGTGTTCATCCACTTTTCCTCCCATTCTACCAGATTTTAGTTCTTTCACGGAGTCTCTGTTACTTTCGCGCTTGTTACTTCGACCAAGGCATACCACTTCGAATTTCCTTTACCCAAGAGAATTTAGTCCTAGACGGCCTTCCCCGATCCGCGCCGCCCCTCCATCTCCGGCCAGAACTACTCAAAGTTACCTTCGACCGCGACTCTCTCGCTTCAACTTCAAATTTCTACCGTTCTAATTAATTAAACGCTTAACCTCGAGGAACGGGGGTTCACGGATGACCGAGTGACGAATTAAATTCCGTTGGAGTCAAAGGGTCGTTACTTCCAATCGATTGAACTTCTCCGCGTTTATTTGTGTCTGTACTGGATACTCGCGAGACGAGAGTGGGTCGATGGTTAATCCGGATCGGTGGACGTTGCTCCGTTGCTCTACCATTATCGACATTCTGCTAATGTTCCCCGGTGAAAAGATAGAAAATCAAAATGAGAATGTCTTTTGAATTATAGAAAATTTGAAATTCACTTAAATTATGGAAAATGTCTGTGTGGAATTGTGGAAATTTGGAATTCACTTAAATTATGGAAAATGTCTTTTGCCCAGCGAATAAACAAATTTCCACAACCAATGCAGTAATTTTTCGAAGGTTGGTTAATAATTTCGAATACTTCCCAACAGAATAACATTTTTTGATAAATCACCATATATAAAGTTAGAAAAAATTCCAAACATATTCAAATCAGTTCGTATAGGATACCAAATGGTTTAATGAACAATTTTTTTAATGATTCGGGAACGATTTTCGGAATCATTATCATAGGGAATGAATGTTCTTGGAACCTTCCACACGATTGATGTCTTTCAGATTTTCATCCCTTATTCTCTCTTGATCTCACTGTTGGTTAGGAGTGTAAGGAGACCCCCCCTTCACATATGTACCGAAAGTTTCGACATCAACGAAAGTTGTATACGGTATCAAAACCGGTTGTATACGGTTCAAAGCGTTCTTTGTGACGTCTGCATTGTTCCGAACAAAGGGCTGTTGATCCTCAATGCTAAGCTTCGTATATTAATTCCTCTTTATTTTCTTGAAAATAAAAACTAAATGTCGTTCTTTCTTCCCGCAACGATTTCATCCTCTTTTCTTATCTGCGGACAGTACGGCGCTGTTTTTACTGGTGTTCCATCATTGTTACCAACCTCGTGTTCCAGTGACCGATGACGCAGGAACCTGATTTTTTTTATCTAAAAGAAATTCTACATACGAACGAATCATCAAAATTCGCAAACTCTTCTTTCCTGCTATTCGGACACATAAAAAAAATGTTATCAACTTTTTTTTAACTCCTACAGTTGTTTGAGATCGAGTTTTCTCCGATATTCCTCTTGTCGTCCATTTTTTTGCCTCAAAAATAAAGAAATCATTTTTTATTTACAACAATTGAAAAACTCCCGACTGTAAAAGGAGTTTACTAAAAGTATTACCGAAAAAAAAAAGTGAAATAAAGCAGAATTATTCTCTCATTATAGTGGAGAGATTTGCACACTAAATAACGATAAATCTCCCTACCATAATGAGTGAATAATCACTTTTTATTTCACTTTTTCCTGCGCCAAACATTTATTACACACCCTTTACATACGGGAGTTTTTTATATCATTGTGAAAAAAACTTTTCTCATAAAAAAAAAGTTCAGTTCTCATTTATTGGCTTTTGTAACCCACTAGTATTTTTCAGCGCCGACTTTGAATTATAATCTCGCCTAGAAAACGATGTTAAAAAAATATTTAAAAAATCCGAGAGTTGAGTTGAAGCGTCGTTTCCATGATAAAAGGATCGAAATCCTATCAACCATCGCCGTCTCATCGTCATGAGTAAAACCACTCGGTGTCGTCCGCCGTCAGCGAAAAGTCTCCTTTAGGAATGCGAAGGGTTAATCTCATCGTGGATCTCTCGTCGTATGTTACTCGGTGTACAGAGGATCGTCGGGTCGAGTTACAGGAAGGGGGTTGGCCAACGGAGGCCGGAAGCAGCTTCCAGCCCACCGGAAGTCCTCAGTTATCTACGCTGCCTACGTACCCTCTTCGGTCTGTTGGTCGCTTCGGTTATTCATTCCACCTGAGCTGCACCGATGTTGTCGCGACGATGAGTGTAGAACCTGGCAAATATATATATATATATAGCTTGAAAAAAAAGTAAAATGACCTATGCACGTTTTTCGATCTTTTGTTAACTTCGCTGTTGTTCAAAATATTCATGAGAGCCGAGCTGGCTCGTTCGTTGTTGAGAGAATCGACGCAAAGGGTGGTTCTGCTTTAACAAGATCGATCATCGTTTTCCTCGCTCGCTCTCGGGTGCTCTCCACAAGCCGATGTCTCGCTCCGATGCAACGGCGGTCTGTATCGATGCAAAGTACGCGAGAGCTCATACGTACGTGGAGGACTCATCCTCGCAACAGCCCACACGTTCCATGCGCCGGTGTGTATAATAATGGAACGAGCATAGTTGCCTGTCACGAAAGTGCCGATAGTCCGAAACACGCTGAGTATTTCTTGTCAGACAACCGAACATATGTATACTGTTAACCCGCTGAAATATGCAACCGACAGCCTGTTCGATCTACGGCGGCAGTGGTAGTGGTTCGTAGTAAACAGCCGATACGTTATTCTCGACATAGCAACTATTTGCGATCCAGCAACTCGTGGTCCAGTCTTTTTAACTCACGGCTGACGGCCGGGTGAAATATTTGAGTTATGCCTTCCACCGTGAATATCTCGTTTCGCCTGTTTTCTCGAAATTCGATATTATACAAAAGGAAAATACGACGCAAAAATTGTATAAAAAAAAATATAACAAACGACTATTCTCATATTTATAATTTAAAAATAGCTACATTCAATGCGGTACGAATCTTACGGCTATGACAGACGAGAAACTTTTTTGCTCTTTCGTTTTTCTAACTAATGCTAATGGAACGAAAATTCAATTGTAATCGTTACATATCGGTACGAATCACAAATATTATTGAATATACGA
Organism: Ischnus inquisitorius; assembly: GCA_963924025.1. Classification (NCBI taxonomy): domain Eukaryota; kingdom Metazoa; phylum Arthropoda; class Insecta; order Hymenoptera; family Ichneumonidae; genus Ischnus; species Ischnus inquisitorius. Next base: position 13,258,233 of record OZ001250.1, read on the forward strand.
ATAGTATTGAATATTATAATACTTATTATTATGCATCATAGATATTCATATCATAATATTACTATGATTATAATTATGTCCCATAATTATGGTGGGCAGTTAATAATTGCTATTGATAATCATTATACAATTTGCAACTTCGATTTCCAAAAGCGACTCGAGTGTCGTTGGAGAAAGAAAAAACGAAGAAAATGTCTCGTATATTTTGAACTTTGTAATTCCCCTCGAGACAACGATATAACTTGCTCCCGTAGGTAAAACGTGTAACGGGATACGCAGCGACGATAAAATTACATTTCCAAGAACGCTTTCCGTACAGTAAGCGCCAAGTATATTTCGTCTTGTAGTTATTGAATTACTGAAATGTCTTTATTAACCAGGACAGAAACATATTCCAGACATGCACTACCGTCTCGCCTCGGATTTCTCATTGGCTGCCCGAACTATCACAGAGTCTTCCTAGACAGCTTTTTTTTCCTAATAATATAATTGCTCGCCGTTCATTATCGGATTGAAGATTAATTGGTCGGCTATCCGAGCTCGACATAATAATTGCGAGCGAAGATCTATAATCGTTCGTCTCGACGTCGGAATTCGAGTGACGAATTTCGTTCGCCGATGTTTCATGCATTATTAGCAACGTCGAAAATTGTCCCGGTCCACATTTGAATCGGGCGAGAAAATCCTTCATTTATTAATCACCCTCTCCGGTACACCGTGATCCTCTCGACAAAGGTCGTTAATCATTGCTCTGGCGCGGTTTCACTCGGTTTGTAGCTTCAATGAAGTACGGGTTTACGAAAGACTCGTCAACGGCAACGAATTCAACATTCTAGGATGCGCTTTAAATAGATTGTGTCACCGACACGAATGATTATTCGCTTGTCGATTGTTCGCTTGTTATTAGTCGCTTGTGTCATAAAGATTCGGCGGTTCATGGCTTCACCAATCGTGTCACGTTTGATATTCGAGCGTCTCGCGATCGTGATTTAGGACGAGTTTGGTGAAATTATTCTAGTTGTGACTGAAAACAAAAAAAACAGAACTGTGCCCTCGAGTGACGTATAAGCGTTTGATTCGACGCTACGAAAAATATTAACTGTTGGTTCACGTGTATAGCCGCGAATACATAATTCCGTGATCAAGGGCTGTTGCGTGCCTATTTATACAACGACGTGCTATACCACGCGATGAAAGACGAAAAAATAATAAAATGAAAAAAAAAAAAAAAGCACACATGTTTATCCGATTATACAAGATTTTTTTTTACCGTATAGTATATGTGCGTATATATCCAGCAGTCGGGGAGGAACGTTATCGACGCGCAAAGCGTTACGAACGATTCGACGTGGCACCGCAAAGTGCCCTAGGATACGATAAGACAAAAGTTCAACGGGAACGCTCGCCGTACCAGTGTTCGTGACGACAAAAAAAAGGAAAAGAAAAAAAAAATAGAAAGAAGAACGTAAAACGGCACCGAAGGGAGTTAAAATGGGACGATTGATCGAAGGGAGATCTATATCCGGCAAAAATCGTACTCCAGAGACGATGCTCGCGTGGAATAGATGAATAAATAGTTTACGAGTCCTCGATCTCGATGAGCAACGACAGATCGGGGGCGTGAGAACGCGACAGAAAACTTTGCACGGAAGATCTTCGCTGATCTGTTATTTGAATCGCGGCCTTGGTATACACAATATTTCATAACTGCAAAAATGCCCTTCCGATTTCTTGACGTTGACGAGCTAGAGGGAAGTCCAACGAAAATTGGATATTTTTGTATTCAATTCGACTTATAATTCGTTTCAGCGACAGAGCTAAGCTTCATTTCCAACCCCAGACGTAGAACAGATTTAATTTTATTTCGACAAAAGTGTCGATTAAAAAACGAAGCTTAACTGCGAAATTTTTTACTTTTCGTATATTTCGTGTCTCCTTGAGAAAGCACACGATTGACGATCTACCGACACCGACGACAGAAGCTTCCACGATTTCGGAAAAATTTTCGTGATAATAAAATGTCGCGTCGCGGCGTCAATTCCCGGGAGAGGCGACCGATCTGTCTCACGTTAAGCTGCGGCATTTCGCTGACTTGCACTCTTCGGGGTTTCGAGTGAAGAATAAGAATACATTTACTGAAACCAGAAAACTCTCAACTGAAATACGAATTATAGTGTTTATTATATGATCCCGAATTTATTATTCATTTAGTGCGCTCTATACTGTCTGATTATAGCTGCTAGGTATTAGGAGCCAAAACAATGTCAATTACCGATACTGCTTCAAATTTATTGATTGATTATTTTTTCATTTATCAGCCGTTTAATCAAAAACTATTTCGCTCGCATGATACATCTTCCGTCGTGCTACCCTGCGGCTAGTCAGGGGTTCGAAATAGGTCGAGCATAAAAACGAGAAGCTACACAGCCAGGTATACAATACAGTCATCGCGTCCCATTTGCATGATCGGTATAATGAAAAAAAAAATGTATCTTTGCCGGAAAAAATGTGCCACCTTCCATTCAATTTTTCTGCTCCATCGTCCGTAGACTCGGTGTCAGCGAGAACAAGGCGAAAGAGAAGTAAATCACTGCCATTGTCAAAGAGATGTGTAGAGGTTGTTCTTTTTTTCTCCCGGGTCTACCAACAAACGCGTCATGCACAATACACACATATACGACTCGTCGTTTCGTCCCGTCCTTCCATTTCGTCTATAATCCTACTTCCAATGGTATTGAAGCTTGAAAACGCGTCTCGAGGTTGCCGAAACTATTGTCCAGGACAACCCGACACGCCCGGAGCTATCCGCTTCTCTTCACTTACAAAAGAAAAAAAACAGAAGTAACAAATACGATTTCGGTGTGAAAAACAAACGGGAAGAAAGTATTGAAGTGGAAGGAACAAAAAGAATGAGACATTAGAGCGAGCCAAGCATCCGCGGCGGGAGGAGAGTGCCGGGAGGCGGGAAGAAATGGAATGAGAATGATGAACCGTAGTGGAAGAGAGCGGTGTTCGCGAAGGGAGAGAGTTCTGCCCAAAAGTTCTTCCGGCTCGAGGCAAGGCGACACTTTGTACTCGAGTACGAAGCTGTGATTAACTCGGGCGTGCCATGACAGTGCGAAAAGTTCATCGTTTCTCGGTTTTCTTCTCTCGTACTCCTTTCCCACCGTCTTACGATCAGATTTGGAACAATGGACTTTCCAAAGACGAACGACATTCATGACACTATTTCTGTCCAACGTAAGGAACTCTCTTCTCTTTGGGGGTCTTTGCCGTACGTCTTTTTTTCCTTTTTTTCTTTTTCTTTCGTAGTTATGATACCGTTTCTATACTCGTCCGTCGTGAGTCTTCTGTACCTTTGTTCTTTTTTCGCGTAACCCGCTTCCACAGCTCTGACCTTATTGTCATTGCGGAGCTGCGCGCCTTTCAACAATTGTATTTCACAGTTACACCCAGTCGGTTGGTACAGTCGCGGTAGAATTTCGGGTATGTGTGTGCGGCGCGTTGAAGCCGCTTCTCTGTAACGCCGGAAACTCCATTAACGTGACTACCGACTGCGTCGACTTGCGCAAGCCCAACCGGACCTACCGGATAATTTACATCGCGAGTTAACAATGATACCCTTTTGTGTGGGCTAATCCAGCCCGGTAAATTATGCCCACTGTGAACCCGGAGCGGATCGATCCTTTCGAGAATTACGACTATCGCGGACAAACTCGCAACTATTCACGGCGGTAATAGTGCTGTCCTTAATACAATTGGCTACATTTCAATCGCGGACCCGCTAATGAAGTCACCGCGACGGCGAAATTTCTTTTCGGAATCCGTCGAACGAAAAAAAAAACAGATACTTGCATACTGTGGCACGGGGAATCATGTGAGAGTCAATTTTGTCGACGGTGTATTGGAAGACATTTTTTTAAATCAGTTACTGATAATATATATCATGAATGTGAATTAGGTCGTTAATTATCATTCAATTCATCCAGGCAAAGTATCGTTTCACATAATTTGATTTAAATCGCGATTTCACCCAAAATAACGCTACCCCGACTGCATTAACAGCCAGATGTTGCCCCCAGGGACTGCGACTCTCGTTACAGAATTTTGTTAATAAATTTTCACACAATGTGCATTGAATATGGTTACATGTAACCCGATATTAAGATAAATTTAAAGAATTTTATGAACTCAAGTGACCCGCTGGAATTGTCACATCAATAATAATACCGAAGAATCCACTCAAAATCAATAAAATGGGAATATAAATGTATCAAGCGACGCGTTATAAAATTTTCCGATCTTGTAACGCGTCTACGGAATTTCGTCGAAAATTTTCGTGGTGTCGCGCTAGTCGCCGCTGGAGTTTTGAATAGACTGCGACTTCTTTGTCCATGATACACCCGTCCTTTTTCGATTCGTCGTGGACACTCAATAAGAGTTTCGAGGGCTTTGCGAACTCGTTCTACGCAATGTTCTGGAGCGCGGATGCAAACTTTAAGCTCGACACTCGCACCTAGTCAAACGTCAGGCGTACAAAGCAGCGACACCAATGACTTTACTGTTGAACTCGCGATGTGAACATTGTACTTTCGTCACAGTGCCGTGGAGCGGAGGTAGCCAAGAGCGATACAGATGCGCGAGGGTGTTAGAAAGCAGTTGCAAAGACACACATAGGACCCCCTTACCTGTACAGAGAGAAGTCGTTGGGAGACAGGAGTGAGCGAACCGAGCGAACGCTTATACAAGAGGTCGGAGTAATGAGCGGCCTGACCTCGACATGTAGGCCAAGCACTGCCTACTGACGCATACCTCCATCGTGCATATTGCCCTGGCCAATGTACTACGCCGCGGCGAATGTTACACACCGTTAGAAGCTCGCGCGATTAAAGGGCGAGAGATCCGCATCGCCGAATATCCTTACCGCTAAAACGCCTCGATCTTGTTTCCAGAGATTACTCAAGATCTTGACTCTCGCGTGCGATATTCCGAAAATTTTAAGCAAGTCCGAAAGGAGGTCTGTAACATCCCTTAATTCCTTGAGCCGCATCATTTCGTAGCGACGAAGCTTCTTGCTTAGAAGAAAAACTCTCGTACTAACCCAAAAAGCACAGTAATTCCTGATGAAAAAACAAACCTAATATCTTAACTGCCATAGAACAACCCTGTAAACTTGTACTGGAAAAACCCGTACTTCCGTACGAAAAATAACCAGTACATTTGAACTGGTTTTATCCATTTTTGTAGAATTCACTTTTTACACCAGCCATTACTTTACTTTGACGGCACCATCATAACTAAGCGAGCAGGTTGTTTAGTAACTGTCACATCGATTTTGCTGCAATCAGCCTAAAAGTATATTGATTTTATTCCAAAAATGGGACAACGCCGCAGATCCCTAGTTCGATAAATTCGCGTCATTAAACATGCGCCTGAGTCCTCTGGCCCTCGATAGCTCGTTCGCCAAATCGTTGTGAACGGATAATATCTCGTTCGTGTGTGGGATTCCGGTATTGCTGAAGCTCTCGACACTTAACAACCCCCCGGAGCTGGATTTGACTTCAGTACTTGTAAACAGCCAACCGTGAAGTATTGTGTGCAGCGGTACGCCGCAGTGCTTACGTCTCTGTCGTCCACGTTGAGTAATAGGGGAGAACTATTTGCGGCCTGTACAGCATGAATAGTTCCATTCAGATACCGATGTGTGTATGTCCTCTCTGCAAATTGACGATTTTCTCGTATCCAGAGGCACATCGTGACGATGGAACCTTCGATCGCAACGAGAATCTTCATTGGATGGAGGAATCTTTGTCCAGTCTCAATATTACCGATCGCCTTAATATACATCTATACTCCGCCAATCGCCTTAGCGCTGGGCTTCGCTCGATAAGCCCCGTAACCGCGAATAATTTATCAATCGATTCCCGGGTCGACTACCGGGGCGCGCGATGACCGTCGGGAAACCGGAATCCAAACCATCGAGAGGTTCGGCACGGTTCAATGTACAGTATGCATGTGGACGATGTATTCCTGTACAGTCAACTGAAATCCCGTAATACGACAGAAGCCATCGAGATTATCCGATATGTTTGCCTTCCGCCAGATGAAGAATATTATTCACGAGATTTTCATCTGCTAGACGCTGAAAATACGGTTCTCCGGGAGCTAATATTGAGAGATATTAACGTCGATATTCGCTATTACGTGACCAACGTTACGCATAGTTGCGGTACGTAAAGTCGTCCAAATGCCTGTGATGAGATAGAACACATCGAGTTTCTCGATTTGTTTGCCCTTCCGAGATGGAACGCATATATTGACCGCGAGCTTCGTCAATTACATGACATACTGTTTGGTGCAAGCTGATTTTGAGAAACTCGGCTCAAATTCGCGTAATCGCGACATTGAACGTTTTTGCTTCAATAACATTTGACGATTGAAATAGTAAATTTGATGTACGAGTATTAGGTTTTTAAGAAACTGGCCAAATAAGCGAGCGGGAAGATCGCATGAGCGCTGGTAATGTTTTTATCGAAACTAGCGCGTCGAAGTAACAAAGAGAACCCGAAGAAAATTAAAGATTTTTGGGGAGTCAAGGAAAAGCGCTATATTGGACTAAATGGCCACCGGATAAATCAAAACAAGGATTACTTAATTCTACGCCACTGCTGCAAGAAACACGCGCTTCCAATCGAATGTGCATCTGCTCCAAAAACGTCGACTTAAGCGGAGTTCGCGCGCGTGTAATCATTTGGAACGTTAATTCGAACTTTTGAAGAGCTCGCCACTAGCTCGATTTAATCCATTGGTTAATTAATTGATCAACGGTGTCCACGCACTCGTATCGAGGCGTTGAATTTTGAGAGAACGAGAGTTGCACGCGCATCATCGAGTTTTAGGGCTTTCGCTGTTCTGCAGCCCCGAGCAAATTGAACGTAAACAACCGGGACATGGAACAATTAGCGCGAGCTCGAGCTTTACTTTAGGCAAATTGCTGTGGCAAGTGTGAGAGGCTTGGTGGGAGGCAAACGCTAAGCCATTCGTCGTGGTTACTGGAGAGAACAAGAAGTGATAAAGTGGATAAAGATGGGATCGGTACAAATATCTCGTAATTCACAATCCACGATCCAATTCAGCGCTCTCGGCAAAATTGCGATATATTTTTGTAAAAAATCTCTACAAACGAACTTCAAATTTACAAATTTATTCGTATATTATTGACGAACAATTATTTATTAAAAAACTATTCTTCCATCAATTTTTTATTGCGTTTATGCGTTTGTACATTTATACATTTGAATTTCATTAAATTAAATTTGATAAACTAATCTCCGTATCCGCATCCGCAAAGAACAACGCGAAATGTAATTAACAAACTCATGCATCGTAGAACCAGACCTTTAACTTCACAGCTCAAGTATCAAAGGTATTGTGTACCTAAACAATCCAGCGTGATAAAGCAACGCCGAGTGGGTAAGAGTAACACACTCTTTACACACGGGACTGCCTTCGAACGAACGCGAGACACGAATAGAAATGAGAATTGCCGGTGAAATAAGGAATAAAAATAATGGAGCAAAAAAAAAATATATATACATATAGCAAAAGTAAGAGAGCCGAGAATTCTGTGCAACGCGATTACTCGCACGAATCGTTCTCGCAGTTGCGAGTACACGACGAGCCGTACAACGTACTCGAGTCGAGTTTTGCCTGTTCGAATAAAACGACGGAAAACTAACGGCGCAGTGAGAGACGATGACGAACGTGACACGCTTAGAAAATTCGATACCTACAATTTGAAAAGGTGTATCGATCTCCGCGGCACGCTTTCCCGTCGTGTCAAGGAACCGAGGAGAGTTTTACCTATATAGATAAACGAAGGGGAATATCGTACGGTACGCTTGACACGTACCATCCACCGGCAACCGTACGCCCGTTCGCCAGGGGGTTGTTCCGCTGCGAGACTTTACACGTCTCGCCGTAATCGATCGCGACACATTCGACACTCTCAAAAACGAAAAAAGAAAACTCGCACAAAAGTCACATTATATTCTTGCTCGCTTAACGCAAGATTGATAGACTTAGTCTCGTCGTTTATGAAATTCAAAACGAAATTCATCCATTTTTACATTCAAAATTATGCATCGAGCAGCATAAATTCTCTTATTCCGAATACATCAGCCAAAAATGCCAAACGTATTAAAGCTCGACAGTAACACATTCCCTAAAGTTATCACTGTCGGTCACACGTCGAACAAAGATAAGTATAGGAATATATTTTCTTCATACATTTATGTAAAATAGAAATCGATATTATATGTGCATTTTTAAATCCATCACTCGGGGTGAACCGATCGTGAAAAATGTACGAATGTTAATGTGGCATCAATTTGAAAAATCGGCAGTCCGATAAAAAATACCCGAAATTTCAGCCCCGTGCAATATGCACGGGGCTGAAGTGTATACGAACTGTTACTCGATCAACGAAAATATCGACGGGCACGGCTATTCAAAGTCTGACCTCTTCGGATCTCCGATTTCGAGCACGCATATGATAGTTATACAAAATTAGCGCGATTTGTCGGTACGATAGGCGGACAATTAATTATTAAATTTGATTCCTAATTCATTATCGATCTATCTCTTTGTTTGAATTTATCCAATCCGCAATCCTGAATCATTTATTACACTGGAAATAATTCGCACCGATTTAACGATTCTATCTCTGAAGAATTGTAATGATCGAGCTAATCAATAACGCGCGTAAATGGTTCTGGGACGAAGATTATTGAGGACAGTTATTATTTATGCGGTTGTTAATCATTCCGTTCGTGAAGTGTCGCACTCGTGGTCGAAAGACCAGTCAAGATTCCTGGCAGATTTTCCAGCCCCGTCAACTGCAATCGACTGAACCTAAATCAAAACTGAGACAAGTTGCTAGTTATATATGGATATCGTATGCGAAGATAATGATCAGTATAAATAAAATATCTCTATAATATAAAAAGATCTCGCTGCCGCCGTGTACAAGAATTTCTTTGTCCTGAGATATTCGAAGTTCCCATTGGCTCGTAATATTCTAAGCCCCCCTTAGAGCGGAGCGAATTTTTTTAGGGGCGCCGACGATAAGGCCTTTTTTTGATAGACAGATCGACCGCGAGCGCAAGCCATGCGAAGCCCTATTTCTGTACAGTTAAATGTGATCCGGCCGATCGCTCGAAGTGGATTATATTTGGTGCATTTACCTCCGATCTGAAACGGAAGCCCTCAAAGTAGATATATAAATGACGTCGGATATCCCCCTCCCACCAGATATACTCTCGCCATTGGATAAGCAAATCACGGCCGGACACGGATGTAAGCTGCGGGTGGTGTTCGTCGCGCCCTCTTAGACAGGATCTACGGTGGCGATGTGAACGAGGCTCGAAATCCACCCTTAAATCTTATCTTCGAGCCTTTCACCGAGCTTTCTCTAAAGGGGCATTCCACGAAGGGGGTGCGAACATGCGCATTCTCACCCAATTACAGTGGTATATACGTCGCGGCTCGAGCTGCACAATAGCATGCGCTGTACAGAGTGCGGGGTTATGCGAGTTAATATGGGTGGCTCAAGGCTGGAATTGCTTTTACCTCTCGCAGTCGTACTTAATAGATCCTAAAGGCTTAAGCATTGAGACTCAGTAGTCGTTTTTTCTTCACGTTATGACCATCGGCACGTCTCAAACGAAGGCGCAGAAATGTGCAACTGGGTATCGGTTGTCATCATTCGATTCGGAATAACCGAGAAACAATTAGGATTCAGATTAGCGATGCAATTTTGTTTTCTGCCTTGTGTTTCAATTTTTCGAGAGGCGATGTAATAAAAGGAGCGCGTGTTGAGAAACAACAGATACTTAGCGGTAAGTGCGCAATCGAAAAGGCTTGCATGCGAGCTATCTTCTCTGCAGTGAGTTCATGTTGTATATGTAAAACAGTGGTTGGGGCACATATTAGTATCACGTGGATGTACGTATATTTACATATGTACAGTGCGATTTACAGTAAAAGGAAGATTCTACCATGGGGCTGCATACCAAACGAATGCATGTCTACGAGTGCCACTGTGGAGAAGCGAAACTCGCCACGCTCCGGGACACGGAATCGATTCGATCCAACGCTATTTTATGCCCCTTCGACGATTCCCGACGCTCTTGATGCATACGAAGGCGGCAATAACGCGAGAAATTGAGGATCAGGCAAGCCGGCAAGATAATATGTGCGACGAGAGATCGAATGGCGAATGGAGAGACGGGGGGGCACCAACGTCTGCGGCGATCAACTCCGAAAGTGCGATAATCGCATTATCGAATCTTGCGAATTCGAATAATAATACTAACATTCGGTATCAACGAAATTTGAGTGCTTTCGCGATACTTCAGAATAATATTGCCAATTTGCTTTTTTTCTTTACTGACTTATGGAACGATCGTCACATTTGTGCATGTAGAAAAAAAAATTGCGTACGAAAAAATAAATCCGGAAAGTAGTTTCACCGTTCGGACTGATTATTATTGCTGATACTTTTCTGCCGACCACTATTTTAAATTTCCTTCAATTCCACGCCTCGAGAAGATTCTACTGATTATTGATAGTACTCGCTATTAAGTTTATCAATTCATCAATATACACGCGAATAAATAGATAAATACATAAATAATTACGCGACTAAATAAATAAATAAGTAGATCATTCAGTAGATGATGAAATGGTTTCGAAATATGAATATTTTATCTGTAACCATTCAGTGTTTATCATTTACAGCGCTGTCGGCGGAAATTCGAATATTCTGCGGGGCAAGTTTAGTTGTACCTAGGAACTCTTTGTTTGCTTTTTTTACATGGCTCTTTTTCTACTTCGATCCATATTACATCACATAAATACTCCAAAAGTTGAAAAAAAAAATGAAAAAGACATTAACATTTCAAATTGTATCATCGTGTTCCGCGCCGACATTATTTTTATACGATTAATAATTATTATAAAAAAATCTAAATTGCCCAAAAAAAATCGGTGCGTTGATCGTTTCCGTTCCCTAAATCGGTGTCGCGCAGTACTTTTCGAAAGCTCAAGATGACCAAAATAAATCTCGGCTTATGCGGCACAACACGGCACCGTGGTGACAATTTCGAAACGAAGATCCACGTATAAATTCGTGACGAAACGGTATTGTCCAACACAATAGCGTTTGCGGTATTGTGATTATCGATATTATCATTGTTATTTCGGACCCACCGCGATTTCGGCCAAGTGGCTTTATCAAAACGAAGCTTTCTCGCTCTCTGTCTCTCGCGATCTGCGAACGGCATACATTACACGCGAACGGTTGCTCTCGCTCGATTGGTCTTTCACATCACGGAGGGCCGATAAATTTTCCACCCTTCCCTCCGCACCCTTTGAACCCGATACCACTCCACCAATTTCCGTCTCGTTCGCGAAGCTCTCAAATTTACGAACGTATTATATTCTGTCGGTTGGCTTATCATGTTTTGATACACTATCGAAATCGGTTGTCATCGCTATTTCTCAAATCGCACCGAAAAGCAGAATAAGGAAAAAAGGTTATGGGGGAGAAAAAAACCAAAAAATCATGCTTTCCAGGCATAACGTTTTGTCATCGTTACGATTTTCATCACTCTATAGTATCGAAAGTGTTGGAACGCTCGCGTCACTTGGCAACGTTGAATTAATGATGTCTGATGGATCGTCCTCGTTTCCTTAATGCGAAACCGCGAACGTATCTTTGGGTATCTCATGTAACATTCGCACTGGTACGTCCTCGAATATTCCAGCATTATCTCGTTCCATTCTGCCGAGAATCTGTCTCGTCAATCGAGCTTCGTCGGTCTTACATGCCACCGATGCATTCGGAGAGTTTCGAAGGGATTAATCGAGACAGTGTGTGTACAATGATTTTCGTTGCAGATCTCAGTGGTGTGGAGAGAGAGAGAGAGAGAGAGAGAAAGAGGAAGGGAGGGCGAAAGTACTGTAGTATCTCGAGCTCGAACGTGTAGTAGCGCTACTCGAGCCGTCGTTAAGGGATGTTTCGGGATGTCCACAGTTACACAGAGTTTCGTGATAGACAGGAACAATGGGGTCATCGTATTCACTAGGTGTGGCAAACCTTCTCAGGTATGTTATCCGAACTAGTGCTCCATGCGCCGCTAGTGTGAAGGTCTATGTCGGTGAATGTATGTACGCGCGCGGGTTCGTGTGAATCATGGCACAATCCGCTAGCCACCGATAGACATACCGATAGTCTATCTCTAAGGTCTGCAAACGTCCCAGGCTCGCAATGCAACACAAAGTATCGTTACCAATTGCAAAACTAATGCGCCTTAATCTGCAACATTAACCGAACCGAAATAATATAAATGGTGCATTAGACAATGTGTTTTTTTACACATTCTGAATACACATGAAATTTTTCCAAAGTAAAATAACCCTATGATTTTTGTTATATGGTGGTACATTGATTTTTCATTAATTTCAGCAGTAGTAGTAAGAGACATTCGTTGGCCCGAGTGCATAGCTGTCATGAAAAAATATAGAGTTATTTTTATTGATTTTAAAATACTTCGAAGGAGGTCAATTAGTCGTTGATCGGAGTCTTAGAAAATAAATTTCTTCTTGGTTCACTGAAAAAGTGATTTAAATCCAATAATTTACTCTAATTTTAGTGTGAAATGACTTGAATTATGCATTGTTATTGTACATTGAATCTAGCTTACCAGTTTACGCTTGACAAAATATTCTGGATCAATTACCTTGTTGAAATCCGACTAAAAAAAATGAGCTTCGTCACGCTTACCCGGTTCACACCGTCCCTTACCTTCCTGTAATAGACTGGATAATCCAATTTGGAATATACTGTCTCGAGGCAGTGAGAAAGACTATGGTCGTCTGACACGTATCTTATTCGCGGTACATGCACGCTGTTTCTCGTCGCGAGACAGGTTAAATTTAGACAGTAACGGGCATCCTTCGTATGAGCTCACGAGGTTGTCATTTTCGCCGTTTCGGGAATCCTAGGTCGTCTGCGCCCAAAATGGTCCTCGGACGAATGTTCCGAAAAATATTCCCTCACAAATGTCCCGAACAAAAATATCCTCAGCACAAAAATAAAAAAAAAAAAAAAATGCCGAACATAAATGGCCCCGATAAAATGACCCACTATACGTACACGCTGTGGCTGAGGCAGAGATCAAATAGGAGCCAAACAGGATGTATACGTTAATTTCGGTTTTTTTTTGTAACCAAGAATCAAACTCGATTAAATCTCCGCCCGCGACCGTTTCACTGTGGTATTTCCACCGGAACTCCACTGCATTCTTGAAAGAATGTTTTTTTTACCTTTCATCGAGGGTTTTTGTAACATTTTTTGTGAGAATCGTTTTTGGGGTTTTTTCAGCAAGAATATTTTAGCGCGAGATATTTTTGCGGGCTGTCCCTTCTTCTACCGACTTCACATTTTATAGAGAAGGACGAATTAAGCGAACATCCGCGTTTACGTAGATAACGTCGGTCGGCTTAGTAGGAAAGCCAGACTGGCGAGACGAAGAAATAGCAGACCAGCCCCGAAGCACGAAGGGTCGTAACAGCTTGGCGAACAACGAGAGTCGGCCGAGCACAGCGTTATATACCTACCAACGTCGTTGGCGAACCGTCCCCCAACACAGTCGAGTGTCCAAGAGAACGTTAAAAATGACCATTTCGTGGATATGTTCCGGAGAACGTCGAGTCACGTATCGCGATGTGGAAGGAGGGCGGTCACGGTGCACCCGGCATGGAACTTTTCCGAGCACACGCGAGTCACGTCGAACTATTCGGTACTGGAACACGAGACTTTTACGAGTCAAGCTTTCCCGAAAATCCATTTCCATGGAAACTCGAAAATCCTTGAACGCGCAACTACGCCAATCCGTTTTGGTGGTACTTGACGAGTGTCGCTCTCTCAACAGCGATGTCTCGCTTCATGCTTTTTTTTGTCGCTTGGTTTTCGTTTTTTAAAAAAATCGCGATTTCAGTAAGCCGGTCAAAATGTTCAACAATATCGAAAAATCATATTTCGATAAAACATGTGAATGTGTGCACTCGTGAAAAAATTAAACAATTAAAACCTCTATGGCTTGAGAACGTTGAATAAACGACTCGAAATTCACAGTCCAAATTTAACAAGAATCGATTGAGACATTCAAAGATTGAGTCCTTTTTTCATCGCACGAAAACGTTGATATTTCACCTCCTGTACTCTTACATGTGCCCCATGCCCATGCCCATGTGCCTTGTGTGTTACCCATTTTACATGTGCTTACATTTTCACGAAGATATCGATTCAGGTAATACAATTGTAAGTCAATTAGGTCACATTTGAAATGGATGGCCATTGAAAAAAATCTAAATTAAATTTGATTAATACAGGGAAACTAAACATAGGACTATCCGACTGTCTGATAGCGAAGCTTTCCAAACGAAGTCGAAACCAAAATTTGCATAATTTTCCATGAAAATTTCCCAAGAATAGTACTAAATTGGAAAATTAGATGAAGTCTCGACATGAACATTTTCAAATTTTAAACAAAAATCCCCCCTCTTACAGGCATTAATTTATCGAATTTTCCATATCTCCCTACTCCGAAAATATACAAGTTACTCGTGGTAGAGGAAAGTGATAAATGTAACCGCGTTTCTCTTATGCGTTAACTTCGACCGAATTCGCGGCTGCGAGGAGATTATTATTAAAGCTGGAGAGTCGTTGATCGCGGCCCATCGGCGTGATAGCATGTACGACGCGACCGAATCCCGGGGGGGCAAGCACTTAGTCTTAAAGTTTCTTCGTTATTCCCTGATAATTTCGCGAGTGGGATAGAAAATATCTTCGTAAAGTTGGACGGAACCCAAGCGGAGAAAAGCCAGTCTCTGGATCGGTTTATCCTTAGTGGAACGAGTCCCATAACTCGCGCCTCGCTCGCGTCGTTTTTCGCGGATTTTTCGAGTGGCGGAAAGTACGAATCGGAAACGCGGGAGATCTTCTCGTCGCGTAACTTTTATTTGAACGATCGATCACGTTCTATATATGTATATGTATATCTATATACATACATAAGTCCATTTCTCTTAATCTCTCCGCGGCCCGCTCTCTTGTTCAGTGCTGGTTGTAGACGATGCTAATCCCCCGCGGCATCCATTGCTTTTAAAAGGAACCGTGACGGAAGCCAGGGGTGAGTCAACGGTTGCAGTGATATCGCCCAGACTTCACCGGTGAGCTATGCCACTGTCATTATCATACCTCGGGTGCCTGCTTCCGCATAATATTAGCCGCACGATTTGCCCTAACGATTTACATTCTGCACCGCCGACAGCGAAAGCGCCTCTGCCATATACATAGCCCCAAACCGTCACAGTGTGTGGCGTATCGCGTAACACAGTACGTGACCCATCAGCCGGGCCTAGGTGGACTTTTGTTCTTTCGAATGATCCATAAATTACAAGCAACGATCGCGCTCATTTCTTTTTATAATCCGCAAATTTAACCCTTTGTCAGCGATGAGGCTTTTCCCACTTCCGGCTTGTTAGCAAACATTCAGCATGTAAACAGTCGCAAACCCTCCGGAGTGTGGCGTATCGCGTGTAACACAGTACGTGACCCATCAGCAGGGTCTCCGCAGACCTTTGATCTTGTAAATTGTTCATAATTTACGAGTAATGACGGCGCTCATGTTCTTTTTCGTTCTTTTCAGAGTAATTATACGCAAATGGAACCCTTCGCCAGCGATGAGGCCTTCCTCGCATCTGGCATGTCTCGAAGCGTCGAACATCTACACAGTCGTGACCGATCAGCAGAGCTCAAGTAAGTAGGTTTTTTTAAATTGTGCATAAAGTATGATGAGCTGCGATCGCATAAATTTTTATTCTATATTAATTTGCAAATAAAACGCTCCGTGAGCAATGCGGCTATACCCACTTCCGGTCTGCAAACATCGAACGCTGCGCCGAAGTTTCGCTATAATCTTCCAAAGTGTTATTACCATCACAGGATATTGTGGTGTCGATTTGAATTCGCTACGTTGAATGTTGTTGGTATTAATTAAAAAAACATCGAACAAAGTGCGAACTAATTAATTGCTATCGCGCGTGTATCCAATTCGCGAAAGCTCGGGATTATCCAATTTCACACGATTCCACACATTGACTGCGGTAGTCGACGCTAAACCGACAAGCGTAGGTAACTTGTTCCGTTACGGTTCTCGAAACTCATATGCGGCCATCAACAGTGCCTGTATTTGAATACTCATTAGACCCGGAAGTCAGTAGTATCCGGAGATAGGCGGAGATATGCATATTAGGTACCAGTTCACGTAACCATCCTCCGTTCGCAGAAACGGAAGCGAGATCGTCTGGCCGCGAAAATCCGAATCCAAAGGCAAGGGGGGTTCAACGCTGCCGAGCTCTCTCGTTTTCACTTCGCGATTCTCGTGTGTATACGGAAATTGCGTGCTTTTATCACCTCGCTAACCGACGTGTGCGCGCATTCTCCGTATCTCGAAACGGTTGTTAATGCGTACACTCGATTAGTCAAGTTTACTTTGCTTCGAATTTCTCCGCTCGTGCAGCCGTTGCGCTGCCTCGACTTCGCCGTTCAACACTGCGCCACTGCGTGTCTCCGAGATACGGGATAATTATCGATATTGCGTATTTGCATGCGCCCCGGTTGTGAATTTCTGCGTTTTCGTCTCCGTACGATACGACTACAACGTTCGCTCTATATCCGGCGGCCGCGTTGCGAAAGATCAATAATTTATCGTCGTTGTTATGCAGCACGATTTGCACATTTATGTACACGACGATAGTTCGACACTGAGGACAACATCAAGCGAGAGAGAATGCCGTGGGTTTCAGCGTTCTTAAGGAAATGTAAATATTTGATAAGCCACAAGGGGGAAATGCACATGTGCTCGTTACCCACCTGGCTACGGACCAGCTCCGGGATCGTTGTTTCATGCGATGGCAACAACCTGACACAGCCACTACGAGCTGCCGTAGCGGTTACCCTTATCCTTGCCTAATGAATTCTTAACTACGGGGCGGCGCTGTGACTAATGAATTTTTCAGCGATCCCCACACGGCTCGCGTCTCGTCGCGCTTGTCGGGGGCTCTCGTACCTACTTACTGCAACGATCATCGCCGCGAAAAGACTTTCTCGTTCCGCCGCTCGGTATGCATACGGCAACCGCGAAATTTCGGTACCGAAGGAGACTCTACTGGTCGGTCGTTCTCCGTTCCGTCCTGCAGATTCGCGAGTAGTTTTTCATTCTCCTTCAATATTTCTTTATTTCCAAGTTCTTGATGATAGGGTTGTCGGAGCTCAAGTCTCGACATAATATTAATAGCGTTACAAGAGTTTTCATCGATGCGGAAATGAAATCTGGAAACTTCGAATATTTAACCATAAATCTATATAAAGGGATGAAACGTCGGATGTTTGATCGAGCGAACCGAACGATTATTAATCGCAACGGATACGCGGATGCGTTGATGGAAAACCCACGATTTCCGAAGCTTTACAGAAATGAAATTCAGGCTTTGGTCATAGTAATCGAACGAGTGCGCGCCAACAAGAGCAGCGCAGAGTGAGGGGTTATCGGTCCGACAACCAGATATTCAACGCAAACACTTTTGTCGTGCCGAATGAAAACCAGTCCTGATGTTTGTTCGGGCAATTCTGTCGTACGGAAACGATATCCGATATTCACCGGTGTACTGGCCAACGTTACGCATGATGTGTTTCGATAGTTTGTGTGTAAACTGCAAGCCTCTGGCGTTCATTTCTGTGTGCGAAACCCTTCCCGTACGGCTCGTCCTTCGTCCCGTTCGAATTTAATCCGTCTCCTTTGTCGACCGCGAAATTTCACTTTGTAGAATCGTAATTTTTCGCCTCCCGCTGTTTCCCCTTCGCAATTCAATTGAGTAACAAAAAAAAAAAACATTGTCCTCGTCCGCCGGTGGGCATTCGCTGTTCACTTTTTACTCATCGGCTAAATTCCGAGATCGCGAATCATCTGTTGGGGAAAAAAATCTTATTTTCTTTCCTATGGGGCGACAATGTTTTTTTTTAACGAAATACAATCGTTCTAAATTATTTTTTTTTTGTGATTGATGCATTTCAATTTTATCTCGACGGCATTCGCAAGGACGGTACTCGTTCGTTCCTCATCCTCGGAATATTTTCACTCTCGTCGTTTGTGCATATGTATACATTTTTCAATATTTCATATTTCGACGTTTCCCTACGACAATGCAATAATAAAAAATGGACTTTCGTTGGACATTGAAATTCTCCTCTTTACTTCTTCCAATTCGCTAATATTGTTTGTTGTATATTTTTTATTCATTCACACGACCTAATTCAATTTCTACGACATTCGCAAGAGTAAAGGTCGTTGATCATCGACCCTCTGAATATTTCCACTTTCTTCCTTGATATTTACCTTTCAACGTCGCGCTGGTTGATGCGCCATTCTCGCTTCCAACGAAAGTTGTTCGCGCATAACTCAAGGACAAACCAGACAACTTGCCGAAGCGAAACAAATTTGAGCAAACTCCCACATTTTAGTGCACTAACACATATAGTTTTTCCACTGCGTATTGTAGAGGGCGATAGTGGGTTCGTACATTATACTTTATCGTACAATGACGATACGGTACCGTGACGCAAAGTACGGGTCTCCTGTTACATTATTTCATTATTGCTGCCTCGCTTGTATAATAATACGTAGCGAAGCGGCAGTTTCCTCTTTCATTTGCCGCGGTGATGTAGTGCAACGAATTTTCGCTATAGTATTGGTATTATGTGTCCCCGTATAGTGTCACTTTCCTTCCGCATCGATAATTCGAAGAATTATTATAACCGGTGACGAATAACCATCGCAACGTCGCGGTAAACGAGAGTTGGTAGGGGTTTGTGTGGCAACTATAAATTACATTATTCGCGCGACGAGAGGGAGGCATTCGAAACAAACAATATAACCCGGGGAACGCACCACCGTGTTCGCCCTCTTCCGCCCGCCCTACGTAGAATTACACATTTTCTGCAAAGCTTGCAGAACGGAAGAGGTTTCGTTGAATCAACGACGAGAGCTTACGCGCTGAATTGTGGATCCTCGTGTTTTCTTATTTTTACGGAGAAGAACAAAAAATATTTTGCACCGACCGAGCAGCTGCTACTCGAGTGTTGCAACTCGTGACTCTCTCAGCTAGATCATTATTTACGCGAAGCGAAGAATCTTCAAAAAATCTTTACTTAATGAAAAATAAAATAACGTTGAAGCGTGGTGTGGCGTTATCAATGGCGTAAGCTGAGATATTATAGCTTTTTCTTTACGGCATTTTTCTGATTTTCATTTATTATTAATGTTACTGACAGCCGAGAGCGAGAAATTTTTTAATTACAACTCGATTTGTGTATTCGAGATGAACATTTTTGGTTTTTAACGAAACATTGTATCCGCGATAAATACTTTATACGTGTTTGCAGTCCCAAATATTTATTTGATTCATAATTTTGCCGATTTTGATGATAATTAATTATCCGCGATTTTTATTTTTTCTTTCACATTGAAAACAGTTGTTCAGCCCATAAATTTGGCATTATTTTCTCTAGTGATCGCGGTACTTTTTTTACTACACTCCGTTTGGCATGAGAAAGAAAAAAAGTCCTAATCTGAGCCATGTATTCACGAGGGAGACGCAGTACGTTCATTATAAGCCGCTTTACCTGGTTCTTGGATCGCGAAAACACCAGAAATGTTGGGGGGGCAAAAATATTGTCCGAGTGGTACGGTATACCATTCGCGAGCGACGATATGTTCTCGTGCGGCAAGTATCACGAGCGAAGCTCCCGGCGAGCGTAAAAATTCTAACCCGTGTCATATTTATTTCACGATCGTTTTCATGCTACCCCCGCGTGCGAGCGACATGAAGAACTTGGCTTATGTTTCTCAGACGGTAGGAGGGCTGACACGGATACAAGCAATCGTGGCGTCTTATTTGTGCGGAAAAATCGGGACCGAGAAACAACGATATCCGAAACTAATGGAGGCTTTCGAAGCTTTTGTGCTTTTTCTCTGTGGTATTTTCTTCTGTGGGAGCGCACTCTGGAACCGCTCTCCGGAAGATGAAACAAACGGGTTTTTCGTTTTATCGTCAGGTCCGAGAGGTCTCGAGAGCCGTCTGTGCGCCGCGAACGCAGAGAGGAACGGCCGAAAATATAATTTTAAATAATGTTTTATATTTAAAAAATATTTTCATCAGAGCGCGCAAAGGACTGATGATCTCAAAGCTTGTTCATTAGCCACGGGTACGAGTGACGTTAACGAAATTTTATACATTACTTTCTGTGCGTTTGGATAAACGGTGTTTAGGTAACATTTTCACATGATCAAAAAAATCTCCTACATGCTAATTAAATAGGGAACAGTGGCGCAGCATGCACCGCCTTAGCGATTTCAGAGAGTTTTTTCGATGTACACGACGCTTTTCGATAAACTATCATAAATCTTTAATTGCCGATACGAGAAATTTCGCTCCTCGAACGAGTCTAGAGACAATGCGAACTCTTTGATAGTGGAGTTCTTTTTTTTGACGTTAAAGGAATCATTGTAGAACCACTTAAAGTACGCGTGCACGTCCGTGACTCGGCGGCCGATCTGTCTGGTCCATAACAGTATTTTGCGCTACATATTTCACTCTATACGTAGCGCAAAAAACTCTCCGTTATGTACCTGTGAATTCGCACTTTCTACATCGGCGGATCCGCCGGCCAACCGAATGTTGGAATAATATTTGTCGAACGAGCGAGAGACACGGTGCGAGACGTCGATTCCCCAGTGGATGTTATTCTCTCACGTGCAGCATGCGCGCATATTTTCCTGGATACCGGTAACAAGTTAAGCCCAAGCGTGAACCTGAATTTTTTATTCCACGAGCGTAAACTTCATTGTATTTTTTTTCCCCGTAAGTTGTCGAATAAACGTCGACAGAATAATCGAACAATTTCCATAACAACCCTCGACTGAAGGGTCGTTCGAAAATGCATAAAACCTCTTTTTCCCCGAGAACTCGCAGTTGGAAAAATTACAACGAATCACGAGTTGCTAAATATTGAACAGGCGAGAATTGAAATAAAAGTTAAACACGCAACATTTTGAGTAACTTTGCGACAATGCGATTTTAATGAATCGTTATTTTCAAGTACCGTCAATCGCTACGAGTGACGCGAAACGATTTTTCATTTTCTACTGCATTCAAGAAATCGACGGTGTCCGATAAGGCCAGTAATTTGATTATTCACACTAATGCAATTTCAATACATCAATTTAATTAAGTTAACGGTGCTCATGATGTACGACATAGCTTCAAAGGGTCAACGTACTCATGTTGACCAGCTCAGTCCTGATTTGAAGGAATGAAACACAATTTAATCGAGTAAAAAAGAAAGATTGCGTAGATCATTCAGTAAATTTATGGAAAGACTTTAAGAAAATCGACCAAACACTGCGGAAGCCCGCGAGAATTTAGCTAGATAATTGGATGTCTTGAAAGCCGTATGCGGAATCGAAAATTTTGGTTTGCTTCAAGTGCTAACAGTCGGCTGCAGACGGCAGGGCACCAAAGTGATCGAATCAATTGTCCTTTACGTGAGATAGGTACATTACGAAATTACACCGGTACCGTTCCCTTGAAGTCTTAGCAGCTCAGCTACAAGTAGATCCAGGCCGTACATGTCGCACTGTTGAACGCAGCACTACCTACGTGGATTAACACACAGAGCCTCCTTACTCGAATAGCTGAGCAATTTACCATGTAGGGTCACATGATCGCTATGTATGTAACAGGCTTCATTGGGCACAATAGTATGGCATCCCTTTGAATCCTCTACCCGGATTCTATGTAAAGGAATCCACCCTCGTAAGGCTACATTCGTGAAATTGCGCAGCATCCTTTGCCTGTTATGACTGACTAACTGCAAACATTATCAGCGAAATAGGATTGATTCTTACATTATGATCCCATGGAAGTATGGAGAAAGAAAAATCATTGTAATAGCGACAAAAAAATAATGCCAAATTTATGGACATAATTTATGGCCTTTCAACATTACAGAACGAAAAATACTTTATCTCACGTGTGTCTCGATATTCGCGACTCTGTCTATCAAACTCCATGCCACAAATAGATTCTTTTTATGCAAAAGTATAATAGCGATTTTTCAAACCTATCAGTCTGTCGGAACGTATCGATTTTTTTGACGTTGAAACGATAACTTTCCGCGGACATTTTTGATAACAGCGAAACGTGCTACGTGTCTTCTGCATGTGGAATGTGAGCTTGGTATTACATTTTTAGTTGTCCCATCCCCGGGGTCTGGTAATATACCTGAAAAGCGAAAAATACGTATATAAAAAAAATCCGAAAATAAATATAAAAGTGCCCGAATCAAATTGAAAATGGATTGTCCTGACTGGTCGACAGAAAATGAGCTTTTCGATGCACCGGTTTTTTTCCTCGTCCCATAGAACGCATTTTAAAAAAAATGGACATCGAATTAACTATAAATCGGGTCGCATGATTACTGAAAAAAACGAACTATAGGTACGAGAATCATCTGAATTACGAAAGTTCGACACGCCACCTGTGGCTCGTGACATAAATTTCAAAAATTCCAGTGGAAAGAGTAAATTACAAATGTTCGGAAAAATTCCAATATCCCGATCTACGTCCTCAATAATTTTACACCACACATTTTTTTATTTTGTAACAATCATTATAGCGTTTTGTCCAAACTGGCCATTGGATTGACCGACAGTTTTTTTAATAAACGCATCGCTGACTTAACGCGAATAACGATCGTGATGAAAAACACAAGTAATAACGACTTCATGCTCATTTTTTTTTAATTTATCTGTTCTACCGAGTCGATTTATTTGTAGAGCCAAATTATACAATCAATGTCGAACTGTTCCAACAACACCGCGCCGGGACGGAGAGTTATATCGATAATATGTGAAAACCTTACTCCTTTGTCATGCGCAACCATTTTTATTTTTTTTTCAAATATGTACCCCCACTGTTATAATAAACTGCGGTGGAATATAAAGTTTCCTCTGGCCCTTCCCCATCCCCGAATAGACTCATATTCAACCTGAACATTTTTATGCCTACACATATACTGACACCATATACCGTGATATCTATATGCACAAAATACATGTACAACACAAGCCGTACTATACTATATTATACAGGCTCGAGTTCGGTCGCAAGCTCACAGTAATATTTGATGTACGAGAGTCCGGTGGTATACGGTTGCCATATTTCTGCCGACTTTGCGAACCGTTTTAGTTTTTCGTGCTAGTTGGAAGGCTTCCAGTAGCCATACCGGAGCCAGCATATAGCCAGAACCCCTCTCGCTCTCTCTCTCTCTCTCTCTCTCTCTCTCTCCCTCTCTCGTCTTCCAGCAGCTCAGCCGAACATCGCGAAAAGCGCTCGTGCCTTCACGTACAACCCCCTCGCGTACCCTTAAAATATACTCTCGCCTCAATATGTGTGAAAATGTACGAGCGGCTAGCTCGTACGTTACACCACGTACCGTACGTACCAACCGCCAACTTACATGCATTTCTATACATAGTGTATAGAACCTACTGTACCCAGAGTTGGCGAGCTTGGCTTCGTGAATTCGTGTCGCAGAGGAGCTCTATCCCACTCCACATTGAATCGGTCGTGTACCGGTCGGCTCGTACCCTCCCTACGAGAGCTCTCTCTTTTCGAGTGCGCGCCGCATATAGGCGATGCACTGTAATTCCATGCTACACGAGAACTAGTCACTAACACACTCCCCGCTACGTTTCTACATGCGGGGTGCTCCAATATACATATAAATGTATATGTATAAATATATATCTGCTGTATTTCTACCACCTGGCCGCGAAACGAGGGAAGGTTGGTTATATACTAGTGTACCTTATAAGGTCTACCGCGAGGAACATAGGTCGTGCCAAAAACTCGTTTCCCCAAACCCTCTGTTAACCGAGCCACCTTCCGACTAAACACTTTTCGCTCTCGGTATTTTTGAATTTCTTTTTGTACTTTCCATTTCCTTTTTTTAGCCTCCTTTGTCGAACTTCCGGTCTCTGCTCCGTGATCCTCGGTGACGACCGCGGTCTAATAACTCATTTTCGTGTAACGTACGACTTTCATTCGCGGAACTCTGATTTTTCTTGTTTTCTTCAATTTTATTTCTGCCTTAGGTCTTTTAAAAAGTCGACTTTAAGGCGCCGGATGAATACACGAATTCCCTTTGAAAGGCCCTTCGCAACGCGATTTAATAAGGCATTTTTTTTCTACTATCGCGAACACCAAAAGGGCCCGCGGGCCAAATCTACTTAGATTTTCAATAAAACTCCATGAAAGGCCGGTGAGGAGAAGAAAATGGTTTTTTTCGTACCCCGGTAATGAAATCTTACATACTTATCGGATAAAGAGTAATTCGAAAAGCTCACTCTGCAGGGCAACTTGCTGTCGAAGGTTGTTTCGAGAAAGCAAACTTTTTAATCAGAAAATGAGAACAAAACAATACAGGCACAAAGCAGAGCAACTTTTGCAATGAAAAAGTAATATCAAAAATAATTGTGACAAAGCATACCAAATCGTTTGGTTGAAAAACAAACAAGCAAATTTGTGAACTCAACATTACATTCCGGTGGGAGGCTCTGTAATTTTAGCTTAATGTGCGTTAATCATTGAAAAATCCAAATGCTTTCCCGTGTAGAGATGAAATTAGAAAAAAAAACGTAATTTGAAATGGTTTTAACGATTTTCGAAGTTGCCAGGACAATTGACAAATTGAATCGTGCTTATTGGCGAAAGCGGCATTACGCTAAAGGAGATTTCGCGAGAACAGCTGTAAATTTAGCAGGTTTATTGTGCTTGTGCGCAAGATGTGTCTGACTCCTGTGTTATGCATGTGCCATTGTATACAGGTATATGCATATAGCGCAGCAGGTTGAAGTAGGATAGCGGCAAGCAGCAGGCTGGCCCCTGTCTATGCGGCGAATAATTATCGAGGCGGTCGCGAGTTTTCCCGTGGGTTACTTCGCCGCCCGTAACCGAGTTTCCTGCGGTTTTCTCGTGTTACGAGGCAGTTAAAGGGACTCCCCCTACTCGCGGGCTCCTTTCCGGTTCCGCAACTTCCGCAACTTCCGCCAGGGGGATCGGTACCGGGCAACTATCGTATTTCCTTTGCTTTGCTCTCTCTCTCCGTCTCTCTCCCTCTCTCTCTCTCATCTAACTCGTTCTTTTCCCTCTTCGTTAAATGTACTCCGTTCCAAACGGCGATCGAAGCATCCTGAAAGATTCTTATGCGATACACGAAGAATCCTTGATAAGCCTTCTCCAACGCTAATGTATCGAACGTTCGGAAGTTAAAAGTTGTACGAAGTTACGTGGAGCTACACTATTCCGTACACTGACGTAGATTCGATAAACGCCCATCTTTCGTTGGCCGCGTTCGCGATTTTTCATGACGAAATCGTGAGAACGCGAATAAAAAAAGGAGAGTGCAACAATTTGTTCTACGATAGCTAGGTGCTTGGGTATTGAAAAATCGAACGGGATTGTAGCCACTTGTTACGAATCTATTTATGTAAAAAAAACATATTTACCGCGAGAGGAATATTTCCGGGCCACCGAGGAAATCAAGTCTGCGCCTCGGGATGCCGCGAAATTAAGCCGTATCGTAAAGAAACTACGAGTGCCGATATTGTAATACCCCGGCGTGGCAAAGTGCTTGCGAACACACAGTCTCCCGGAAAAAAAGGTAGTAAAATGAAGTTACAAAAAAGTAGAGAAAAGAATTGTGTAGATTCTTCTCCGTTGCGGTAGAACAGCGAGGAGAGAAAAATCGCAATGACGCTGCCACGACCGGGGCTTTGCGGAGAAAATTTTATTCTATATTTGTTTCTCGTTTGCTCGCTGCTACTTCCGTCGGAGTTGTTGTCGTTGTTGTTCGACAAACGGTTGCATCGGTGCTTCATTCTTATGGACGATGCGAAACCGCGAGGGAACCGGCGGAGCACCTCTCGAACGCTCAACGGGTTACCGCAAAGAATTTACAACGAGCTGCTTTGCTTCTCGTGGAAACACCGGCTTTCAAGCCGCATAAATCCGTTTCCGCCACCCTCGCACTATGAGGAACCCGATAAACAGCGAAACGACTGCGACAACGTAGCGTCACGATTATGCAAAAGTTGTCGGCCTGGTGCAGAGAATTCGTGACTCCAATTCATACACGCAAATGCGCTATGTGCTTGCGACCGGTAGACGTCTCAAAAAAAGATATTCACAAGTGCATGAAAAAAAAAAAAGAAAAAAAAACCCACATGTAGATGTAGATTCAATTTTCAATTAATTTGTGCTAACGATTTTTCATCAAATTATTTATAATTATTTTTATATACAAAAATGATATTAATCGTTTGCAATAATCCATAATGCGATTATTGAAAAAAAAAAATTTCATGGTGAATCTGCTCTTTTCGGGTACATTAGGTCAAGACACATACCCGAGTAAATCCGATATGTTTGCCTCGACTCGAGATAGTTCAGGAATCCTAGTGACTTTCAGAACGGCGTACGGGCGGGATCGACACGTGTCTTTTCCAGCAAGTAGACAGGACAAGCCGTTCTCCCGTTTCGGGAATAAAGAAATTTTATCCGGTGGACTGGATTCCAGCCCGAGCCATAGCGCCGAGCAACGTATGGCCGAATGTTTCGTGTGTGTACAGTGAAGGCCGGTATATCTATTGATACTGGCCATAGACATGCCGTGCACGCTACATCGATTATCGGAAGCCGTGTGCGCAGGGACTCCGGTCGTACATGTAACTCTCCTTCCTATCTTGTCCGTTCGTACTTCGCCCCATTGCCTTTGCTCGCTCGTCTCGTCGACCTTCTCGTCGCTTGCTTGCTCGCTCGCTCGCTCTCTTTCAATCTATCGTTCCTCTGCAACACGATCAACGCGAGTCCAGCTCCTCGCCTTCGCACTCTCACCCTTTTCCCATTTCCGGGATCTTTTGCGCGTCACATAGTTTCCACACGTCTTCGCGATTCTACATCTGTATGGGGGCTCTATTCCTGTGACCCGCTGGCTGACTACCTACTGCGAGGTCTTCGCTGTCGACCTGTTCTTGACCCTCCGCAAAATTCCCTTGAATCTCGGTGGGCTTTAATCAGTCTTCTGCAACTTCTCAAACCGGACCTATTTTCCATGGGAGATCAATAATCGGTAATTTTTTCGATAATATTGATAAAATTATCATTAATATTGAGGCATACATTCAATTTTCTGTGATATAATTGCAGTTTTTATTCTTCATTTTCCTCAAAAATTGAATTTTGTAAAAATTTCTTAGTGATTGATTTTTTCAATCAATCCTTAGCATTATAAAAACATCGTAGGTCAACGTTACTTTAATAGCATTCGCCTTGATATAGAGCATATTCCCTTACACTTCTAGCGAGCTATCGCTGTATCTCGCGAGGGACTCGTTCGGCTCGAAATAAGAACAGGTTATCATGGTCAAAACAATGCGGCGTGGAAGGAAAGAAACGGAAAGCAGAAAACAAGTGAAATACAGAGCAGCGTGCAGAGTCCCGCCGAGAATTGTTGTTGCCGCGAGCTAAATTGGACTTTCGCGAACGGCGTCTGGGGATTCTTTTTTTTTTTTTCACGTATCCCGAACGATCTTCGAAATAGCGAGAATACCAATGTGCAAAATAGCGGCAAACAGGAGTAGCGGGCCAAAGCCGTTATACAGTTGAGGAGAACTAGGCACTCGTCCGGGTTACTGACGGCGGGAACGGCTCTGACGGCGTGCCAGGGTGGCTGAAACGGGGCACGTCTTCGCCGCCCCGTGGAAAGATCCAGCGTCGACTTTCGCAGTCGTTCACGTTCCGGAAGTAACGTATTCCAGACACGTATTACGAGAGGCAATACTTTGCTGTCGACGAAACGAGGAATTTGGCCAGTTTGCGAGGGAGTGAGAGACGCCGGAAAGCACTTCGTCGGGATCTTTGGTCGAAACTTATAACGCCAGACTCCGGAGCCAACGTACAGAAAAAAAAGAGAAAAAAAAATCGTGACGCGAAAGCGAGTCTTGCACTTCGATCATTGAACGATCACGATCAATCGTACAATTTTTGCACTTGGTGGAAAAACCCTTCCCTGTCATAAATTTTACTGTCGTTTATCGTGGCGCTGGAATTCGTGATAAATCGTCGATGATCGCGAACGAGCGAATTGGGGTCTCTGAAAAATCGTTTCACCGGTATGTGACTTTCGCGAGTTCACACTCGACGGATGGCGCTACAAATCTGATGTTTTTTTTCATCACTACGCAATTATATCAATGTTTCAATAAGAATTATGTATTATAGCTTTTTTATTTGTTATAGTTTGCCTTGGCCGGTACGATGTAGTTAATATTGTATACAATTTTTTATGAAACTGATTTTGAAGTACTTGCAAATATTTAATGGTGAAAATATTAGCGCGGTATTCAACACGTGTCAAAATTAATTTCTCTCCATTGAATTTTTCTTCTATTTTATATGAGGCCGGTAATAACTGAAATATCGGGTATTGATATCGAGTATAGTTCTACTATTGACGCGTATAACTTCTCGCTGTATCGATAATTTCTAATGGAGCGGAAAGTCCGCAGTAACACCGTTTTGTATAAATTATCGAGTTAGCACTTCGAATGACTTGCAGATTCGATAAACGGCGATAAACCTCATCATCCACTGCGATGAAACTTCTGGGATCATCGGAGCGCGGAAACGCTTTACAAACATGCTAAAGATATTTTCACAGTTTCACCGTTCTCGATGAGCGGTGATGGGCCGCACCCCATCGGTTGAATTCCTTCATCTTCGTTCTCCTCATCAATTTACCTGAATCCGAGTGGCTTGAAGCGAGTCGGGCTGGCCTCCGGCGAAAAGTGGATCTGCCAATGCGTGGTTTCTACCCCTCAAGCGAGGAAATCGCTCCGTAGCCTATTTGCGTCCGTTTCGCGCATGGATGCGTTAATGCCGTGCAAAGGGGGTTAATAACGCGAAAGGCCGCGACGGCAGGTTGGGATGAACCGTACACGCCATTTCCGCTGTATTATTTCACCACTCGCCATTTCGTTGAATCCGTCAGGCCACAGCCTTCCGAATGTAATCTATCTGGTGCGCAAAATATTTTTCCGCATTATTCGTTGTTTTAAAATTAAATCGTTTCATTGCAATATCTTGCATTGACGATGAGCACACTCTACACATTCTGAAGAAAACATATTTCAAAGAGAATTTTGAAAAATCAATTTTAAATGAAAGTACGTTTTCAAAGGATTTTTAAGCACCAAATCTTTCTTCGATTGTTCATGCCAGGTGCGAAAAACCTATCGACACAGAGGTCCGATCAAAGATTTCGATTAACAACCTTTGGTAGCCCCTTTTTCCGCTCGCGTCAGCAAATTTAGGTCCTCACTGCCGTTCCATTCTTCCGTTTCGTTCGGCGAAGAACCGTAAGCTTTCATTTCGACGCCCGACCTTCTTCTTTGCCTTGCAGTTCAGTGAAAGCTTCGATGCCGGTTCACTGGCGCTTTCGCTCCACTGTTCGGATCCCCGGTCCATTATGGTGCGCATCTGGTATTCCCGATGCTTGGATGTTCTATCGAAGCTCTAGATCCTGCGAGGACTGGATGCTGGCTCGCCGATGATACAGCAACCAGACGCCCCTGCCCTCGTAATGCAATTAACGCTTCATAAAGGCATCGTAATCTCTCGATATATAGGCGGATGCCAGGGCTCTTCGGGTCCACCCAGCAGTCGCTATCAGTCGACCTCCCAAGGTTCACTCCGACTCCTCTCTCTATCACCCGAGGTCAATATTATTCACGTGTACGATGCTCTCATACCCATCGTCAGATAACTGGCTAATAATGCTGCCAATTATCCCAGGGTTGTGGATCATCGATCACTATTCACTCTGCCCAGTCGGCCGCCCTCTCTCTCGCTCTCTGACCCGTTTGCATCCTCTCTTACACCGCTAGCACTCCGGTTACTGTTCTTGCCGTTGGCCAACTCAACCCCCATCGAGACGTGGCTTTACCTATATCTAACCCGACTGACTCTCGCCGGGATATCCGACAGGTTGCCCCTCGTACAACGGCGCCTCTGCCCTCGTGTTAACTGCTAGCCATAATTAACAGCGCGAATGGTTAGAGTATTCAGCGATGAGCCAATGAAACGTAATTGATGATTACGGGAAAAAATTCCTCGAACTTCAGCTGCTCGCGTCATATTAAAAAATTCATGAGAAAATCCCGCAGAAAAAAAAAATAGCACTCCAACTCTCCAACTTTCGGTGGACTATTAATTCGGACTCTTTAAACTTTTCTCGTTCGATTCGCGCTTAGTTAAATTTTTCATAACGAAGAACCGGTCGCGATCGCTCAAGAATTTTTGAGTCCTATTATTATTATATTGATTTCTTTTTTTCATTTTTCGTTGAATAATTTGCTCATGGCTCAATGCATGTATTTAATACATTCACGACATCATGTCGACCTTTTTAAGCTTTTTGGGTTGCATTGAATTATTAGTTCGCAATTCATGAACATAGTTCGTTCTTCTGATAATTTACAATTTTCTTCTCATTAGCGAAAATGTACATGTGTGTGTAAACGAGTATTTACGTTCAAAGATTGGAGTGAAATTTTCAGAACACGAAATATTCGTTAGTCGCATCGTCCATCACCGAATTATTCAGTTCGTAGATTAATCATTACTGCAGAAGCGACGAAACGGTTCAATTATCGTGTCAACAGTCAAAGGGGTAGTTGTATCGATCTGGCGATAAATAGGTAATTTTTTGGATTTATCATTTTTTTATTGTGAGCCAATTCTCTTTCGAACGCGCAGAATTCGATATGACCCATTTTTCGTCGGATTAACGGGATTGCTTCAAAATAGTTACCCAGGCAAGCATTATTAATTTATTCCTATTCTCTTCATAAAAATCCTCCGATGAACAAACAAATTTCGTCACGAAATATTCCTAAGCGCGTCAATAAATGAGCGTGAAAGATTAACTGCCCTTCAAAATAATTATTGTGAAAAAAATATTCGGTCGGTTAAAATTTCTTGACTTTAGCTCGGAAAGCTTTCTTCATATACGTGTGCTCGACGATAAAAAACCGAGAGGGTCTCGTGCACGAGAAAGAAGGATAATGCATTCTTAAAGAGAAACGAATACTTGTCTATGCAGTATCGCGGGACAAAATGGATATTTTGCTGCCGTGAAGCTTCCAGAGTGCATCATAGCGGATGGCTCCTCCATTGCACGTAGCACGAGAGCACAAAAATGAAGTGCGAGAGAGTCTCGAGGGTACTATTGCGCGCGTCGATATAAACCAACGATGATCCACCGAGAGCCCATTGACTCTCGACGGTATAGAAGTAAACGAGCTTGTCCTTGTTATATCTATAGACGTCGGTTCAATCCCATGAACAATCTTGGATGTCGTGACGTTCCTCGGTCGGCCCCGAAACGTCGTTGACTATAACCGCAGCGATCGGTGGCCGTTGGATGAGCGCAGTTGAAACGCACATAGTTTCACTTGGCACGACTCTGAAAAGTGCACTCTAGTCGATTGTATGACACGATCATCGTCTTTTCTGAAAATAAAAGAAACGTCAATAAAAACCTAAAATCGAAAATAAAATCTCGCTAAATAAGTCTGAAAACATGTTGAAAAAAAAAAACAAATTAGTGGACCAACGCTTTGTCCCTAGGGAGAAAAAGGTTAAGGTATCTTACGGGTCACGGCTCGAATTCTGATCCACCAAGGTGCTTTCGTCAATCCTTTCTACTTTCGATTCTTTCTTTTTCTCGTCCCGTCACGCTCGCCGTTGTCGAGAAACGAGAGTACTATCCGTTTAAAGTTACGAGCGTCAAAGCTGTAAGAGGCGAACGGCCGAGCAGAGCAGCGGCTAAAGTGCGAACGATTCTCAATCTCGATTCTCAATGGTTCCCATATGCCGGACTTTTTGAAAAGCTCGGGTCGTATATGAAATCGCGCCACGTTCGTTGAACGATGATGGCGTGAAAGGGCGGGCGAAGGGACGAAGGGTTGGCAATCGCGGACACGAAGAATTGAATCGCAAAGCTCGAATCACCGGATCTCATAGATATATTCTCGAGAAATGATCGTACTCCAGCGTAGAGGATGGGGACAGTTGATAGATTCAACGAAGACGAAGACTTTCGCAAAGAATCGCAGCGGATTGGCGAAATTTCGCGAGCAGAGGTGGAATATTGGCGGTGATAGGAAATATCGGAGTCGGTATCGAGAACGAAATTACGCTGAGTTAACCTTCGCGTGTTTTCACTCGTGGAACGATGCGTTTTTGCGATTTTCGCTCGAACGCTCTATTACCTTCTCTCAACCGGCAATTGTACCTGTTTATCTCGATCGCTTTTTCGCTCCTGAAACTGGCTCAAAGTTCGAGTCACGATGTGCTTCGGCCCCGTGAACGAGTCGATCTCCAGAGACGTTTCGTGACTTCAGAATCCTTTGCAATCCAACGGGGAAACATTTTCCCCAGAGGGCGACCAACATAGTAGTCCAGCTAAAAGCTCGATACGTCTTTCGATATCCTTCTTTACTCCTTTCGTACACACTTCGCTGATTCTGTTGCTCCGATGCGATGCTATCGAGAAACCATCTCCAATTGGGTTTACTTTTTGCGAATGTATATCGACAAGAACAATGCACTGCTAAGTAGCCAAACGAATTGTTTCATAGAATTTTTATTTTCTTTTATTTCAATGATGTCTGATTTGCCTGAATCTTTAATATACATCGAGCTGCATTTCTCAATGGGATCGAGTAAATACTCAATAAAAATTTTTGAAGTTCACTATTAAACCGATTGCTAAAAAAATAATAAAGTGCGAGAGAATACGTTTTTACATTAGTTAAGAGATTGTTCAATAATCGGTAATTTATTGGCATCGTTTTTATTAATTTTTCCAAATTGAATTACTCACTATTATCAAGGGGTCAAATGGAATCAGAATCGCGTTGAAATTTATAAAATATACTGAAACTTAACAGTGATAATATAATTGTAACGTTGTCATTATAATTACTTCGCGCTTCCGAAAATATTTATTTATAGCTTTGTTGTGTCGTTTAATTTTCGCGGCAACCTGGCATGGAATACGGGAGAGAGGCATCGTATATAAATCGCTCCATTAATCAGTGTCTCTCGCGCAAAAAGCAATTACACGCCTTGGACATTCCTGCAATCGTTGAGTTTCCGCAGTAACAGGGTATTAGACACTAGCCTCCTTTCCCAACACACTTTTCCCAATTTCCCACGGTTTGTAATGAGAAAACGAACTGACCGTCTTCAACGTTACTGGATAGCAACAATATTTTCGCGAGAGAATTTTTCTCTCGCGTGTCTACACGACGATATTAGGCGAAATTAATGAACACACTTTAGCTACCTCGACCCATTAACGTTTTGCTTCTGTAAATCTCATTACCGATTCACCGTCACGAGTTTGTAGAAAAAAAAATTTATCATACCCACGTAAAAAAATATCTATCGAGAAGAACATTTTTGATGCATGCACTATATTTCAGAAATAATTCACCAAGTATCTAAAAAATTATGTGCAACACTAACAGAGCAATATCGATATTTTTTTCTTTCTTTATCATTATGTTACTATAGTTCATTCATTATTTCTATAAAAACGCTGAACTGCATATATTTCTAACATATTTTTTTCATGTACTTTTCTCCCCATTGCGTACGATGCCCAATGTGTCCAATGATGAAACGTTCTCCGATCGGAGATCTCGTTAAGGGGCCTTGTCGACGACTCTTTCGAAATCATCTCAACGCTACGGGGATCCATCAGAATGAGTGGGAAAAGTGCGAAAGCCGGGCGGCGTGCCGCGTAACGACGTGACACCAAGGGGAGAATCAGATTTCCATAAAGTCTTACTGCCGGTCTTTGCTTGTCGCGTTGTTATCGCGACCAAAGCGGTACTTAACTCGTAGCCTCCGGGAAGCGTAACCAAACTCGATCTTGATTGAAGAACATCCGTAAAAAGCGAGGGAGATAAATACCCTCGGGTGTTCCATCCCTCTTGACTGACTTCTCTCGAGTCCCTTTTAGCACTCTTCTTAGTACGAATCATCCCTCCCTTCCCCTCTCTCCCTCTTTATCGAAACCTCGGATGTTCTCGCTACACGATATAATTTGATTAGTTGCATTACAGTAAATCACATTTCGTCGGGACGACAAAGTGGAATGAATAAAATTGCTTTGCAATCGATGCAACGAGAAAGAACAAAATTCCCATCACACTGCCGCAGTGAGAATGCGAAAAGGAACAATTTTTGAATGCAATCATTATCGTCTTATTTTCGTTTCAAATTAATTACATCAAAGATATTCGGCATTCCTCGAGGAATTCGACTTCGCTAAACCGCATCGTATCGAGCGATGAAATGAGCCTCAGCCGTGAAGTTCTCGCTCGAGCTCGGCGAGGTTGCCTCCTCGTCTCGTTCCACATTTCCCCAACGACGAGACTTCCGAAGTTAATGAATTAACGTAGAGGGCTAAATTTCTCTCAGGAATTCCGGATAGGATTCGTTCCGGGCGTTGAAACGAGGGTAGGAATACGACAATGGGGGATTTCGCGAGCCTCGAGGCAGCGAGGGTGAGCGGATGTAAAGGGGGTTAACCAACCCCCTTCCCCGCTATCTCTCCCTTTCTCCCGTCAAGGTTGGTGGGGGTGCTATTGCAGTGAGCACGAACGAAGGAGATGCGGAAGAGCTGCCGCTCTGCTCGCGGGACAAGTCGGAGGAAGCGAAAGGACGAGGTTACGTATCCGGTAGTGAAATGTTAGAGTGAGCGAGTTAACCGTCCAGAGTTACTTCCCCTTTCATTCTATCCTTCGTCGACGACTACGGCGACGACGATCCACTATCTTCCGGTTTCCGGTTTGCTGCGGCTTTACATCGGGCATACGTTCGTTCTGCTACAGCCACAGTTGCAACCCCTCCTTCCATGCAGGATGTCGAGCCGCTTTCTCCGTTTCTAGTCGGCGTTTCGCTCGTTTCTCTAAATCACTACACTTATTCGCTCGCTCGCCCGTTAGGATAGCCCTCGCCCACCCAGAAAAGTAACTCGGGTAGCCGACGAGAGGCAACACGACTGAGCGCAGTAGTTGCGACCCCATCCCGGTATCGTTTTTGCTTTACCGACATAAAAGGTTCAAAGCGAATGGAGCCAGGGGTGCTTTTATAAGCTCCAACTGTGACTCCACAAGCTTTCGCGTGCTCGCCGTAGAGCCTTAACTTTCAATCCGTCAGCGGATACAGCTAACGGCAACACTCGTACATATGCATATGTGTCACAGACGAACCGTACGAATATCGCAGACGTCGCAAAAGGCTTCCATATGCTCGCACACGTGAACGGTTCTTGTACCGATGAATCGTTGGAAAATGCAACTTTCATAATAACAAAAAAAACAGCATATATTCCCCGTCGCGAATGTATGTGACTTCGGCAGGTAAATAGGTGCTTAATGACTAGAGCCAGACGAAGCCAAGTGCTTACAGTTTCTACTTTTACTTTACGGAAATATAGAGGTCCGTTCAACGATAAGCGAATGTGTGACATCAGACTGCAAACTTCGTGCGCTTATGAAAGTGGGCACGCTCATATTTGCCCCGCGGTATCTTTTTCTCCATTCACCTATCCATTCCGTCTGTCGCTGTGTCTGTATTTTGATGCATTCGAAGCTCCCTTTGCGGCTTGCACTACAGCCGCGCATTACAGCCGCAACGACGAATGGAAAAGGAAAATTCTTTGTGGTTCACAAACTCCCGCGAGGCAAACCACGAAGAGTCACCGACTGTGAGGGTCGAGCGGGGGTGGGACGGGTGGGCAAGGTGGAGGTACGAAGGACGAATAGCGTACGTTAAGACTCTTAACTTTACTAATCATGCTAATTGACCGTTAGGCGGGATTATAAGCCGCTACGGGCAAGAAGCGAGCTTCGCTTCATCCGGGATTATTTAATGTATTAATTTACCGTGTGAAGCAATTACGTTGACATTTTTATGTCGTAAGATGATTTGGGTTATCTCGTGAGCCGGGATGCACCTGGAAGTCACGTAAATGAAAATACATCGTTTTTTTTTCACCTCTCTTATGTTGTATGCAACATTTTCTTTTAGAGGATAATCGAAAAGTAAACATGTTTTCTATCTCTTTTTTTTTCAAATCTACTTATTATTTATATTACACGATATATTTAGGATACAATAAATATACTCCACATTTTTTTTTTAACAAATTGTTTTTTGTCTATAAACGCATCCTTCGCTTATAATATTTGTTTTCGTTTATTATTGAAATCATTTTTTTTTTCATTTTTCATACGCAAACTGGCTATTCTCTAAAATGTACCGAACCGCGATATTGAATTACGAGTTTATGCAAAATGTTTTTCAACGCGCAGCCGAGCCCGTTACGAGTATGAAAATGTTATTCACGGTTTTATAAATATTTCTCTCGACGCTTTTATTCGCGGAATTTATTAAAGTTAAATCATTTTTATATTCTATTAGAGCCTCTCACGAATGTTAATAAACGCTCGAATACTCTCGTGACCCGGCGCAACTCGTTGTGCAACAAAAGTGTCCGATAAGAACGTTAAAAAGACACACTTATGCGCCGTTGGGGTTCGAAACATACCATTTGCATACATCATACAGTTTGGTATCCGTTAAATCCGATCTCTCGAATGTAGAATTTCGCCTTCGAGACTGTGCAAGCTTGTTGGTAGAACTCGTCGTCGCGGGCGCGTATCACACGGAAATCAGACTTCTCGCGAAGCTTTCATTCCTATACTATGTGACTGCGAGAGGCTCGAGGGGGTGGAGATGGGGCGGACTAGCGCAGAAGAAACTTTAGCCGCATTGGTGTTGTGGGTAATATCAGCTTTCTCCCGAGGCAGCTCTCTCACACCACTATCGCGTCTAGCAATTAAGGTAATTGGGAATGCGTGTGCTACGTTAGAGAGACTTTGCTGTTCTTTGAGCCCCGGCGAGCGCAAACCCGGTTGAGTAAAGATCGTACCTGAAACATTCTACTGTGCGCCGCGACCGCAGAATACGCCGGGACGTCGAGAGAAAATTAAACTTATATGTGGCTAGAATTAAATTACTTTGCATACACAATATTCTGCCGGGTCGCTTTGTGCTTTAACCTTAAATTGCAATTATACATCCATTTAGCACAGTTCTCGTGTCTGCGTCGAATTCGCGGTGACGGCTAGTTCCAAAAAGATCGATAATCGGTGGAACCGCTTGGCACGTTTGTGTGCTGTTATTCCGGAAGTTTGAATATTTTGTCGATTGCTATAATGCAGAGGGACGAAACTAATAACACTCGATGGCACGGTTTCGCCAATGGAGAGCATTTATTTCTGATTAATTTTTATTACATTAAAAAATTGAGGGAAATCAAACAAAAGAAAAACAAAAATAGATTGTATATTATTGATTTTTAATTGATCAACGATTAATATTAATTATCAGAATACAATTTCGATTTTCATCTTTTTACGATAGTTGCTACTGTTGCAATTAGTCTGTCGCGAAAATCACTCGAACGAAAGACAATTTTCGAAAAATATAAAGGTCCCGTCGATCTTCGCTCGCAATATGTTCGCGTGTAAACGAATAATAGCTGTTCCGCGAGACTAACGAAAATAAATATGTATATATTATTTTTTTTTTTCGGTTCGAATATAAAATTGTGTTAACTGCAGCAATTTAAGCTGTATTCCATGAGAGATGAATAGTAACAGTACGAAAGAGGGCGAGCCGAGTGAACGATTTGAATTGCAAAAATATCGGAAAATCTCGGGGGCTCGAGAAGCGGCGAAATGCTTCGAGGGTAGCCGGCCCCGATTCGCATTTGCGTATACGATAGCCCTGGATATGCAAAGTCATTCCCTTAAGTTGCTTTTCCCACGGGAACGCCGGCGCTATAACGTTGCCCGGCATATATCCATGCGAATTGTGCGGTGGCGTGCTGACCGAATTGGCCACGGTTCTATTACTACCGAATGCGCGGTGCAATACGATCGAGGGTTGGCGAAACTCGCTCTTGATCTTTCTCTATCAGCGCCTCTCTCTTTCTCCTTCTCTCGAGTGCGCGAAAACATTCGTGTAGCACAGGGGTCGGCGCTTGAAATCAACGTATTCCCGAATCGTTCGAAACTGCAGAACTCGATCGTTTCGTTATAACAAAAATTTTACCCAAATCGACGCATATCCAAAAGAAAAAAAAAGTGCCGGAAATTATTCATCTATTCCGTCAGAAAAGTTTGCATTTGTAGTTGGCAATATACTCGTTTCGTCTCTACGTCCGAAACACTTTCGAAACTAACGAAAAAAATCGAAATTTCGATCTCGCCAAGTTGAAAAAAATCTCGGGCATACGAAGCCATAAAAAGTATATGCAATGTCGTAACGAAGGAAAATGGAAAAGCGCAATTCAAAGATGTTATAGTTACAGCGTATTGGCATTTTAAAGATTAAAAGTACATTTAAAATGGAAAACAAAAATTGCGAAAATCGAAAAAATGTAAAATTGACGAGCATTGGACAACTGAAAAAAACTTGGCTATCAAAGTTGCGCTAAGCTTCGTTCATTTTCTCATTGTCTTCCCAGTCGAGTATCTCAAAAATATGATAAGCTACATTCAATAAGCGCTGTTTCGGTGCTTATTTTTATTTTGCAATAAATTCCGTCGTCAGATTTGATTTATGCCTACGTTTCCGATTCGTATAACAATCCCACGTGCAGGCTAATACAATTTTTGCGATGAAAGGAACGACCAACGAGGTGGCATCGAGTGAAATTTAATTGAATCGGAATTTTCATTACTCGGAGAATGCGGTTACAAGAGAAAAGCCGCGAATGACCTCTCGAACCATACCCTCCGGACGGATGTTCATTCTACCGTTCCAATTCTCTGAGTCTTTCATATCCGCCTCTTCCTCATCTCGTTCGAATTATAAGCTAGCTTATCTCGTACTTGCGATATCGCAAAATGCGTTTCTTATCCTCTCAAGCTCGCCCCTTTCTCTGTCTTTACACCGTTTTCCCGTTATCGTTCCGTCATCGTTGAAACTTCGCTAGACCCGCATAACACCCGAGTGCGAGTAAATTTTGTCTCAAGAGTCCGTCGGCAATCTAACTTCGTAGACTCGAAATTTCGTGCGAGTGAGCGACTACTCTCCCGACATAATCGAAATCGGTCTTCAGCGGGGTGGCGTTAGGTTAGGCTTTGGTGGCTCGACGAACGTGGCTTCGGTTAGGCACCACCAACATGCCTCCTGATTCTGACTATTCGCGTGCCTTTGATTCGAGCTTCGTATTCCACCCCTTCATTCCCCAGCCCCCTCTCCCTCAACCCGCAGCAACCTTCTTCTGTGCCATTTGCGGTTCGTCGCGCCCGCACCTACCATTTATCCAGCCTTCCTAGTACCGGTGTGTATCCATATGTGTTATATACCACGG
This sequence comes from Ischnus inquisitorius, assembly GCA_963924025.1. Classification (NCBI taxonomy): domain Eukaryota; kingdom Metazoa; phylum Arthropoda; class Insecta; order Hymenoptera; family Ichneumonidae; genus Ischnus; species Ischnus inquisitorius. The sequence goes on from OZ001250.1 coordinate 13,298,008, forward strand.
CGTTCACCTCCTGTGTATTTGCCAACAACGAGTTTCTGCCCGCGAGGATAGTTACTTTGATCCATTTCTGCCGCCTACAATTCTGTGCAATAGTCTTTTTTTCTATCCAACCAAATTACACAGTTACCGATGTTTCGTTATTTACCGAGCTTCTCTATCTTGTAGAAGTTCTCTACATGAACCGCACTATTCTGTATTGAAAATATTCGAAGTTTTGAAATGTATTTATGATTTTTTTTTCAGTCCGTGAGCATACACATATTGCTGGATTACTAAAAAATAAATGCAGTTAATTGAAAAAATAAGATATCAATATCTCTATCAAAATGGTAAATGCATACGATTATAAACGCTTCGACAGTTATTTCAAAGTCAATCGAAGGTAAAGCTTTTGTTTGATCTTTTTTTCATCGTTCGATGATCAAACGTTGTATCGTTTTAATCGAGTAAATAGATAACGAGACGATAGAATCGGGAGCTCGCGACAAAGCGCTATTGGATTTCACCGAATTTTTTCTTTTCGCATTTCGCAAATGTATTCGATGAATATTATACACGGCAATATGTCCATTTTCAAATTTTCATCCGCAACCGGAAACGCACTTTGATCCGTTGTATGGACGCTCGTCTGCGTATTGAATTCCGGTTTAATTATTTTGTGAATTAAAAAAAACCTGTCTTTCTATCGGCTTTCTCCTTTTCAACTTCCGACTGGGTTATGCTTTTCACGGAGATTGATCATCTTTTTGTCCGGTATGTTCTCATAAATTATTTGAAGGTAATCCAATTTGGCATGATGATTCCATGACGAACGACCAGTGTCGATTTCAGTGAAGATCCAAAATCAGTTGAATATTTTTACAGAAAGAAAGCTTTTTTCGGAATATATCTTCGGGTAAAAAAAAAATGTACCATTTTTTTTCTCATTACTTCGCCTGTTCCACCGCTTTTGCGAGGCTGTATTTTTCCCCTTGATTCCTTTCCACCGCTATGTTTGGCTTCTTCTGCGGATTCTGGCTCCACGTTACAGTCCCGTCGGTCCAAGAGGTCGTTCGAGACGTATCTGGGTCGAGCCACTATTAAGCCGACTAAAATTTATATACGTGCGATTCTCTCGGAATTCTCTGTTCACCAAGCTCCCTATACTTTCACGTTCGATATTTGCGATCGTTTGCATCTTCATCGTCGAACATTCTCATCGGATATTTCTCCATTGAAAAGTGAATGAATAAACGTCTCCCTCAATTACGAAACTGGACGGATTCGTCATGTCCAACGGTGGATTGCAACAATGGCCGTTTGGACAATTAATGAATGGTCAGTGTAACGCAGAAATGTCACGTTTCACGTCAATTTCGCAATGGAACACCCGAGCGAATGGACGAAATGCACGTTAATCGTAAATAACGCGCTCACATTCGAACGCGTGTGGGAACGAATGAATCGACAACGATACTATAACCGTATTGCACGAGAAACGAGGGTGTACAGAATATCCGGATGATGGGTTTGTTTGCCGATCTCTCATTGCCAATTAATAATTCCGTTTGACAACGACTCGTTCCATTCATTAGCGTTTCACAAAACCATCGCGTATTAAGCCTTTCGCTAATATGGACGACGACACGGCGTATACACGGATATAAAACAGGGACAATAGCGATGTTTACGGTTCGTCAAATTATATTACGGCATTGCAATGTTTCATCAATGCCATTACCGTGAAATTGGATCCGGAGAAAATTGTTATCGTTGAATTTATCCTCGGCGCTTTTTTGGTTTATCGGAATTGAGCTAACTCCGACAGAAATTGGTCATTTTTCAAATTTCTCACAAATGCGATTCGAGGCAATGGTGAACGTTTTCAGTGTTTCTCACGGTATAGAGAAATATGAAATTCGAGTAAATTGCATGCGCTACAGAGACGAAGCTCGACTATACTATATTTCTTTTCTTCTCTTTCGCCTCGACGCTTACGCTTTTCTTTTCTACGTTTTTCCGCGCTCTTTCCCGTACTTTCTTGCATGACTTACATACACGACTGCCATGAGCGCTATATGCAAATCGGTGCATTCGGTGTACTCACAATAAAGGTAACAAAAATATGTGAAACGAAAAAAGAATAAAATAAAGAAGAAAAAAGATTCGGGTAAAAGAGAATTCGATGGAGGCAATTTGAGTGAGGCAGGAGAACAAACGCACACGCGAGACAAGCGAATAGCTCGGATTTCCTTTCTGCACAACAGTGCCCGTGCATGCATGTGCCGATGGCATAACGTGAAATGGAAATCGAAAAACTTTTAAAGCCCGTCGTTTTTTTCCTCCCTTTCGCGTGTGTATCCAGCCGGTAACAACCGCGAGAAACAGACACGGCGCGCCTATTTTGCTGGGGAATACAAGCTGTTTGAACACCCCGAGATCGAACGTACTGTGATCGACTGAGGGACTCGTCTATTGTTCGTCCCGGCTCGAGAAAAAAAATCATCCATGGGCTTCGGAAACGAAAATAAAATAAATAGAATCAAAGAATGATTCAATTTAGACTTGCGCATCGTTTCCTTATTTGTTTTTAAAGTCGTTTGCAAAGATTCCTCCACTTAAAGCTACTTCATTAAATTTGTGACTCAAATTAAATCGCTATATGACCCAAACAAAACGCCGATAAATTTGGAAAATGGAAAAAATTTAATCAAGATGAAACGGAAGAAATATCGCAATCGTAACAAGTTTCAGAATAATTATATTAGCCCGATTCATTGGAAAAATGAGCAAGGTACGATCGATGTTAGCGAAAATATCGTAAACAGAAATATTCAAAACTTTTTGATCACTTCATCGTTTTGCCGGGGCGCATCATCGTTTTGACATGAAAAATCATTGACTCCAAAACATAGACGGTTGTGACAAATCTTTCCCTCTCCCTCCGCAACGCACGCGAATTCGTCGATTTTGCCGGGAACGAATGATCGAGTCGCGCCCTTGAAAAGTTGGTGTCTCGCGATATATATCGATTTTCGAGTTTTGCCTATCGAAAGTTCGATATTTGTGTTGTTGCCGTTTTATTCGTACCCTGATTGGTCGAGATTCGGTCGGAGCTTTCATACACGACATGATAAATCTGAGCACGGTAACATGTGATGTTTGTATCACGAGAGGATCGTTCTATCCTCACGGTACGCAAACTGCGATAAATCTCTTTTACCGCGAGAATGTTGTACGAAGAGCGAGAGATCGGCTTTGCGTCGACGAGACTCTTGTAGATTTATCCACTAGCAAGCCGGCCGTGCATTACATCCGTGGAACGCCACAAAGCTTTGAATCTACACGCAGCAAGAAAAAAAACTTTGTATCGATTGCTGAGAAATATCAAGATTTATGTGTCGCTTATTCCATGTGCAAAAAGACACGAGTCGCGCCCTTCTGTTTCTCAACAATCGATGCCGTATAAATATTAATGCAACTCGCACAACGATCCGAAAATTTTTTATTCACCGGCAAAAGAGCTCACACGCGCGACGCCCTTTGGCTAAGAGCAGGTGACAAAAATTCGTGAATGTCGGACCCTTGAATGGGACGTTGTGCCTTTGCAGACTCAAGATTACAGTTAAATATACGAGATGCTCTCCCGTACGTCAATGCCGCTGGAGAGGCATATGCCAACGGGCAGATCTCGAATTTCCAGAAATTTCCTACGTGGCTTTGCACGGGTATAGAGAGAATCCGGCGAGCCGGAAGAGAAGCTATGCATCAGCGACGCGAAGATCCGTTGCTGTCCTCTTATCTATCCTGCGAGCCGCTCCTCGTCGGTGAAAACGAATGCATTCAGATCTTCTTCGCATTTTCCCTTTCAAGAACGTCCCGCAAGCTCGAACGTATCCACCAGACCATATATTTACGAGCGTTGCCATATAATGCAAACTGAAACGAGACTCAACGCGAGAAAAGGCTACCCTTTAGCGGAGATTTTTACGTTTCTTTTATTTCTATTTATTTTTTCTTTTTATCTTTTCGTTACGAATGCCCGTGTGCGTAAAGAAGGTTGAGAGATGAAACGGCGCAGGGATGTACGCGAACCACCGAGACTTTCGGGACGTCACATCGATTCGACGCTTCATTCGGGCAAAAGATCTTCTCGAAATTTATGCATGTCACGAACTTTCTCGACTCGGTTACGCCAGAGAGAAACGAACAGTGGAGCCGCCGAAAGGATACACCGGCTTCAGACCGTGCTGCATACTGATCGAACATTCCCTTTGATTGACGATTGGAAAACAAAGATTTTATCTATCCATTATAAACTTTTTCGTTTATGAATCAATTTGTTATACATTTATTAACCCATACATTTATGAGAGTATAGAAGAGTATCGGCATTTGGATCATTACCAAGTCGAATTATTGCACTCACTTTTATACATTTTTATTTGCGTATTGTTTATTTTTTGATGGACTACAACGGCAAGTTTGCATTTAATTCACTAAGGCTTTGATCAATATCGTACGGAAATAAAATAAATTGGGGCATATAGCATATACATATATATCTTCGATAAAACTAGATGGAGCGTTGACATTTATATTACATTAGAGTAAAGTTCAATTCACGTCTACTGCGAGAAAGGAAATCGAGTCTCATATAAATTTTCATTGACATATCGGAGAACCCGGCCAAAACCACTTGAGATACGAAACTATTTTCAGAGGTCCTCATTCCGGCGCATCGAAAGATTTGGAATTCGCGCGAATCGGCTATCCGACATCGAGAATTGTTCACTTATTCATAAACGAAACTGCATCATCTTTCAATTTTATTGTTTCTCGGTAAAGTGAATCTCAAAGTGATATCGTCCAAAATTAATGGCGAAGCTCTTGGACATATTTACGATGACATAAAAATCGTGCGAAGAGAACCATCGGTTGCGCATATCATGATGTAGTCTACATTTTTGTACCTACAAAAATCCGAAATCTTGCTGTACTGTGCTCGGTGTACGTGTAAATTTTGTTTACATTCAAATAACGCATTTCACCTCGCGCATTCGCGTTGTAACATCTCCGGGAGAAGCCACATTCGCGGAGCGAGCCGACCGTTGGAAATAATGGCGTGATCGATAATCCAATTTTGGAACCATCAACGATATCCGTGCGACGTCCTAAATATTCTATGCTTGCCCATTTGACATTCCTCGCGTCGCATGTATCGGCCATATATGATTCCCGTCATCGGTCTCCCCGTTTTGGCCTCTCGATTCTGCGGTTATCGCTTTTCGTTCCTACTTTCGCGTGGCCATTGTGGCACGACGAACCGAACGGGACATTTTCGTGACTCGGACCATTATCGTCGTACGGGGCCGGTGGTACTACGAAAAGATGAATTACAGCTTACCGGCTTGGGACGAAAGTACACGTAGAGGAATGATCGAAGAGTGCTCTCGCCGATTGCCCGGTACGGCAATGCGGATACTTTGTCGACAAATCTCATCGTGACTGATAGGTATGCTCTCGTTTAACGCTGAAAGTCTGCTATCGGGGCCTGCCGATCAACGAAAATAATTCGATACTCGAATGGAACAGCGATAAATACAATTTCTATGCGTACTCTTCGTGAGGAACCCTACGTCGATGAATCGCCATCATTAGTTTCCAGAATTCGACTCGTTTTGAATAAATGTATAATCGTCCGAAGCAAATTCATAAATTTCACAAAATACACATTGTTGCTTAGCCCCGTTTGAGTCCTAATGCGATGAGTTTTAGTGCGTTGGCAAAATTAAAAAGATACACTGCAAAAAATAATGGTAAATTCAATGTTCGCCGAAATAAGAATTGGCAACCATCGTGCGTGAATCGAAAATTACGATGATCAAGCTCTCAAATTATCAAAATATTCTCATAAAAATTGTCAGATATTTCGATATATTGGAAATGATCGTTGAACATTTCGAACGCACGTTCGTTCGAAATGTATTACACGGTTCGTGCATAAAAGCTTTCAATGCCGCTATCGGAAGCAATTTTCGTCGCAAGATCCAGCGAAAAAATGAACGTAAATTCGACATACACACCAATCAAAAATGACAACCATCGTATACATTAATCAGAAATTGAAGTTCTGTAACCCGTAATTTGATAAAATGTTCTTTTGTTTTAAAAATGAAAATGCAGAAAGGTTGTTAAATATTTCGTCACACTTTAAAAACATATCCGTTTAAAATGTATTACACGCTTTATGCATACAATTTTCCATAACCGATATTCGAAGGATTTTCTACAATGCATGTTGACCGATAATTATAACTACAGGGCTCTCGAATGTATGACGGGCCAAGTACGTTTCCCGACATCGTGATGATCGACGAAATTAATATGAAACTCGAAGGGAAGAGACGTAGATACAATTTCCGGGCTCTTCAACGTTAAGTCTTTTAGCATGTCATGTCAACGTTATTTTCCACGATGAGTCTTGTTACGGATTAATTTATAGTCATTACCAACTAATGAGTGAGTTTCAAAGGATTTAAACCGATGTTTAATGTTCTTAGAGCTCTAATAACTCATCGTACTTTAGTGCGGAGGCTGAACGAATGAACCGGCATTTATGGACGACAAATTTGTCGTGTAAAAGAAGGTAAAGTAAAGGGATGCGTAGTATATCGTTTGAGGCTTTGAGAAACATGCGGAAAGTCGAACAAGGAGTTAATGAGCAAGGGTGTATCGTCTTCTCCGGTAACAAACAAAAGTTCAAAGGGCACTTGATCGGTTGAAAAGGCAGACGAAGAGAAGAGGACAGCAGACAAGGGGTTCTTGTTGCCTCGTCTGCAGTCAAGAGGGTGCTTTGGCTTACCCTTTCGTGTCTTGCGATGACAGTCATAAAACAAGGCGGAACAAGCGCGGCGGGGTCGTATCTCGTTATGTTGAAATAAACCATATCAGCTCGTACCACATGGGAATGAGATACTGTTTGAGGAACTAGAAACGATAAGTAGAAGAAGGCAAGTGAAGAAGCTTACATTCTTGCAGACGTTCTACTATTTTCTTTGTTTCTTCACTGCAATAGTTCGAAGTTTCGCGTGTGTAGAGAAAATCCGCGGGTAGTTACGTCGATCGATTGGGTTCAAGGGACGCTTTCTGGGGCGCAGTAACGCTCGATGTGTGTCAAGATCGAGCGAGAGCTCGGCGAAACGAGCCGGCGAATAACAATTGCGGCGAGTCATAAAAAATCTAAATGTCCGCATCACCGTAATTCTGACTTTTTTCAATGGAATGCCGCGGTACAAGCTGTATTCGACCAGTCGGAATAACTGAACTGCACGATGCTCGCTCGCATCGCGCTAGAATCAGATCTTTCATGTCTATATACAACTCTGCACGGTTAAGCGCAGAATGTAAGTTCAAGGCCGAAGCAATTTACGGTGCACGGAGAGTTTCATTTGCGTCGCTTTTCTTTTCACTGCAACATCGCGTCGGTCCTTATTTAACGAGGGTGCAGACTGGCTGCAGCGAAAGACTGCATTAATAACGATAAAACAAGAATGCTGACCCTGAAATCTCATTACGATTATAATGATGACGATTACCCAACGTTTCGTTAAAAATCCACCAATCAAAAAAATACACCCCTTTTTTCTACCGTAAATAGCCTGTCCTTGTTAATGAGCATTTTTTGCTATCATTGAATTTTCCCACGGATAGTAAAAGAAGCAGCGACGACGGAAAATTCGCAAACTTCGCAATATCAGCCTATCACACGCATCTATTTTTATTTTTTCATTAATTTCGGATGCGCGGATGCAAACACTGAAAATCAGAGAAACACGCGGTGAGAATCTGTCAAGATATATCTCTAATTAACGAGACACGAGAAACCGCATGCAATTTTATCTCACTAATAGAGTTTGCTTGAGGATCCGAGAGTGGACGTTATAAATACGCGTGTTTCGAGCGGTGCTCGTTTCCTGCTCTCTCTTTCTCTCTACACTATTCCCGCTATCACCATTCGAGTCAACGACGAATAATACATAGAGGACTTTCGATGCGTTATTTTCGAAAAAAAAAAAAAAAAAGAAATCCCAGTGCAACTGTGAATCCAGCCAACCACCACTCGTTCGAGAGTCATCGACGAGGGGATACAGTGTATCAATCGTTGATAAAGATTATTGAAAAATGTTTCCGTGCGCTTGGGCGATGCTCCAGATGTGATTGTGTGGACTGATGCCCGCGGCGAAATTGCGCGTTAAATCCACGTTCGGTCGTTTTGCGATTCAATTTTTTTTTTTTTTTTCACCGTCAGCAAATTCAACGACTCGATTGGACGAAGTTGAATGAACTTGTGCTACTTTTGAATTACCTCGTGTTTAGAATTTGGCACCATGGAGAGACGGCATGACATCGTTCGTTTTAATTGCACAGATTGCTATTTCGGCCTTTGGGTTTTTTGATACACTTTTTTATTATTTTTTTCATCGATCTCCCTCGTTTCATTTTTGCAATATCGAATTCACGGACACCCGGTACGCGAGAACGAAAGTGCAGCAAATTAAACGGCGGTGACTTGTTATTTGAATTAAATATTGCATGTTTCGTGATGCGACGAGCGACCTACAGCAGAGAAAAAAAACGAGTCGTCGACCCGAGCACCAAATGTTGCGCCTATGTGGAGTTGATTTTTTTTTTTTTTTTTTTCATACCAGTACTCGTAACAACCCCTGGAATATGAACGAGAATATTACGCATGGAACACGCGAGGCTTGATGCATGCCATGCTCATAGCAAGACTTAGAACTCCGTTGGTCTAGAGCGAAACACCTCAATCTCGCGAGGTCCATTAAGCGTTAATTTGAGTGCTCGCGATGAGATGCAATTAGTAGTGGCCACGAGGGTGCGACAACAGAGAGGCCAACGGCCTGATGTCTCACTACCTCCACAACGCGGACCTAAATAACGTAATTAATTCACCGCGATGACTACCTCAGAGACGCCGAGGTGGCATGAATAATTTTTGTAGACGTACGAAGTACAATCTACTTCGGAAAATAGCAAAAACAAGGCAATCTCTATTAAATGTGGAAGAACGTTCGAATATTCCATTTAAGCTTGTGAAACAGATCGCGAGTACCTCACAGATAAAGGACTCAGAGAACTATTGAACAATTGTCGCGTGTCGAATCAATTTGAAACCGAACTCTCCACGGAGAGTCCTTTAAAAACGTGAACTAAAATGGGTTCTAAATGAGAATTAAAAAAAATTAACAATCTATATGATGTTCAATTCGAACATGATGGGGCACATCAATGGTAGGACATATTAAAATTAGTTTCAACGATCTATTCTGTTCAGCCGCGAGGGCGTGAGTCAAAGATAACCTACCGTTTGCAAATAAACTGGTGGTTACCATCGTAACGGATTATTCGCGATGCGATTTGAGAATATCCAATCTACAAATAACCATGGTTAAACAATTTTCAATTAAATTCTCAAACCGATGAGAATCCGACAGGACATTTGATTGACAATGACTTCCTTGCTCCAACTATATTTGCCCTTTTGTCAGACAAATAAAATTGATGACGCGACACAATGCTATTCGGAAATTCTAAACAACCACGTATTTTTCTGCATAGCAACGGAAAACAGTCGAAAAACTAGATGAATAATTGCGCACAAAAGATCGATATGATACGTCGAAAGATATCGCAGTCTTGCATGAATGAATGAGTCATATTGTCGTCGGTAAGTATAGAATACGTTACAAATATCAAACAATCCACCAAACACCGATGATTGATCCGTATCGGAATAATAACACGATCATTGATAAAAATGCATCACAATGCATCCACGGGGATGCATCACATCCGATAATGTCATTCTAACGAAACTATATAATGAAAACGTATCTGCTCCCGTTTTATCGCCGACATGCGGGTCGGAGAGAGAAAATGCATGTATAACCGTATTATATACACATGCAAAGCCGACGAGAATAACGATATGCATTATGATCGATAGGTTGGAGTTCGCGGTTAGCGGATAATAAACGAAAAATGAAATTCAGATGCCGTGTCGAAAAAAAAATACCGCGAGAAAAATCGTCAAACCGCGAAAAATATTAAATAATTTTTTTAACCCAGTAAAAATTCCAGAACGAGGAGCGAGGGTCGTAGAATCGACCGAAAAAAAATGCCCCACATGTAATCGGTCGCATTGGTCAATTTATTTTCAACTAAATAATCAAAAAAGTTACTTCAGTGCAGACGTTTAAAAATATTTCATAAAAATTATATCTCGCTAGACTTGTAGCGATCTTTAGATTTCCTTTTTCTAATGTCTTGGATATTTCCATCGCAATTGCATTAACGGATAAAAACCAAAGGTACTAAAATATTTGGAATTCCTTGAGGAATTATCTGGGAAAATATAAAATTGGTATTTTCACTTCAACCGAATATTTATAATATTATGCAGAAATAACTCAGTGAGCTTGTAATATAATCTACCAGAATCGTGTGGAATCATGACTGATTTATTTCGTCGACTCGTTGAACGTCGATTCTGACCAGAGAGCCCGTGATCCTCTTGAGTTATGCCAGAGTTCGAAATCGATCGACGAAAAAAAATGTCTTCGGTCACATAATATACTTCGTACACTACGGCGAGTATTAAATGTGCTGAGAAACCAGCTGGCTCCGGTTATGCAGTTCTCCTCGCTTCCTCCACTATTGCGTTTCGGTACCGGAGACCGTACGTTTATTCTCGGGTATATACACCATTATATACTTATATACATATAAAAGTTCGTAAAAGTTTTAACGATCTTCGAGAGAGGCGAAGGGAGGAGGAGGAGGACGAGGAGGGAGAGGAAGAAGAAGCAGAGCGCCGGTATCTGACACTTTATCTATCCTCGCATTTTCTCCGATATGAGCAACGAACACGCTCGTGAAATTATTGAATAATTTGCATCGACGTTTCTGCCAATGGTATATATGCTTCCACATCCGCCACGAATCCATTTTCCCGTTATACAGAAAAACTTTACGACTCGTCGCTTCTTATATTTCCTTAGAACGAAAGAACGGCGTTTCAATGATTCATCCCAAACCGTACGAGCATTGACGAAGAATTTGTTCGTATGAAATATAAATTTTACAGCCTGGAAACCGTCGAGTACTTGGTGTACTCGCTGTGTCGGCTTTGTGTTGATTTATCGTTAGCGACTTACTTATTAATATTGACCGAAGGATTGAAAAAAAAAGGAAAAACAAAAAAAAAAGGGAAACAGCCCGACGCAAAGTCAACGTACGATAATGAAGCAACGTCTAGCCCAAACCGGTGTATAATTGCGTGCAATCTAGATGTCCTCCGGGGGTTGGTTGGCTTGACTAGCAACGTTAAACTCTCACTCGAGACCGCATTTAGAAATATTACAGAGAATGTATTAATGAACGCGGCGACTACAATGCGAACCGGGAGTCTCCGAACTGAGAGGGTTTTTCGAGTCTCGAAGAGGCAGTCCGGATCCTTTGTCTCAGTGATTCGGGATAGTTCAGAATCCTTGGAATAACTTTGAAAGCAGGCTTGCACAAGAAAGCGCAGCTTCAAACGGACTGACCTCAAGATCCGCCCGAGCTTGATTCTCAAAGGGAAAGCGAGACGGCGAAATGCGGAAAAGAAGGAATTGAAAGCTTGTAACGAAACTTTGTATTAATCCTCCGGTGAAACGGAATTCTTAGGGAACTCTGCTCGTCTGGATGTACGTAAGAATCTTATCGCAGTGACTCCTACCCCGACACTGTCTGTCCGTAGTCTAAAGTAAAAGTCAAATATTTAGTTGACATAGCGCATGGAAGAACGTATATTCAGATCGGAAGGAATTGATGCATCAACCAGTGAACGGCTAAGCAGTCACCCATCCAAGTACTGGCCGCCAGCAATTTTGCTTGACTTGGGTGATGGCCGGAGCCGCGATTTTTTTCATGAAGGATTTTTGAAAAAATTCAAAATGTCAGAGAGTTGACTATCGAAAAAATGTTATTGCAAGTCGATTGACTCAGAACAACGTAGTGTACGGACTTTTTGTCACCTAGCTCGAGAGTCGATACTTACGGCGTATAGTATGGCGCAAAGTGCATATCGTACATCGTAAATCCGCATGATGTTCCCTGTTGAATGTGCATCGTGCGCTCATAACCTTGTACAACTGACTGAACAAGAAAAGCAGCCCTTGTTTGTTGAATCTGTATGCATACGACGCGAAGTGACGAGCTGCCGAGAATTCCGATGCCATTCGTGCATGCGATTCGTCATATCGCTTGACTTAAATCATGACGACGTATCTTGTATGTTCGCGCAGATAAAGTACGATCTTCCAACTTCAGTCTCACGCGACATTCTTGTTGCACGAAATTCGCACGGGAAATTCTCTCACGTACGTGACTCCTTCTCGCCTCCCCTCGGGTCCCTTCACCCTTTTGTTGCCATTACGAAGATTCTGCGTTACAATTTCAGCCCTCCGTGCATCACGAAAAGGCGTATTATTCTGCGAACTGAGAGACAAAATGTTCACAATGTGGAACAATTGCGATGAACTACATTCGAGAAGACGCATCGCGCGAGAAAACTTGGGATCATAAATTCATATACATTTTTGTTTCTATTGATGAAAACATTCGATAAAAAAATCGCATACAAAAAAAGTCTTCGATCAATAACACGAAACATTGCGGGCTGCTCAGCATATTTGGCATTTTAACTTTATTGTAATTCTCATTATTTCCGATGCCAATCAAACAACATATTTTGTCACAATTTTCTGTGCTATCGTTTCAATTTTGTATGAAACGGTGAAAATTGGAACGAAGTTTAATTAATAATACGTAGCCCGCAATGGTTCATGTTATTGATTTAACTTTTTTTTTCAGTGTATTATCGAGAAGGAGTATAATAAAATATGATTATTCGCATATCATAGTCGGGCGAAATGTTTATCATTGAGAGTGGAAATTCTTCCGCTGTAATGTGTGAATAATCATTTGTTGATTCGCCCCCTCCCTCTTTTTTGTTAATACGACGAAGAGGGTTTGAAGCGAAACAGGACGAGAGACAGAGCAATATGTGAAAAATCAACGGTAACAATGAACATTTGGTACGTTGTAATTTGACGGCATAATGAGAATTTCAATCGTGAGCTCGCTCGATACTGTTTCGCGTCGTGCAATTACACATTCGCATGAATTAATCGTTGCGACTCGTAGTATTTATCGGTGTCTATAACGAAACATTTTTCGCTGTTGCCGATGTGACGTACTCGTCGAGCGTTTCACCAAAGTACAATTACAATTTGACAGCGAAGTTTAATGCACATTCAACGGCAATTTCGAATCTCTCGCGGTAACGCGAAATATTTCATTCGACGATGTCACGACCCGACGAGCGTTTGATGCATTATTCATTGTTTTCGCAAAAGCAATTAATTTTGACTTGATCGAGAGATCGTCCGTTTTGGAAATTCGTCCCGATTAGTCTCATATTCGCTATGGCGCATGATGACATTTTTCCACAAAATAACAAAGGTTAACTCCTTTTTTTATTGATTTTTGTTTTTGTTTACACATTTCAAGTAGGAAAATACATGCTCATCAATTTCGAGTCGAATAAACGGCGAACGCCGAAGCTGGCTCGTCTTTCGAACGAAAATCGTGAAAAAAGCTTGGTATCGCGGACTCGACGATTGAAAGAAATACTTTCATTTGTCCTCTCTCGTCGCGTGGAGCGTTTGCGTTTAATCTTCGATTCGGAAGATGTTTTTTCGCGGAAAACGCGGAGCAAGGAGGACAGATGCGCATGACGCTTCGCGTTCGGACAGCCGTGATTTTTCTTGCTTCCCCTTTGTCGATGTTATAAAAAGTACCGGATAAAAGCCGGGAGAAAACTCGAGGAAACGCTGGCGAGAGATGCGTACCATCCGTGTCCTTCAATAGATGAACTCCTCGCGAGCGGATATAAACGGCTACGTCGTTCCAACGGCGGAGTCTCGACTTTTTCAGATTCTTCGAGGGGCTCGAGAGTAAGAAATAAATCTCCGCGGAATCTCTCTTTACGTGTGTCTAGCGTGTGTTTGCGTGTGTGCGCGTGCCGCTTCTTTCATCCGGAAACTCGGGAATCTCTTTGTTCCTTTGGTGTTACCGCCGCTACAGTTTACTTTTCTGGGCTCGACGAGATCAGTCGATACACAGCGAACGGATGTACTTTACGGATATATTGGCTGAGTGAAAAAGCAATGAAGATACATCGTATTGAGAATCTTACACGTAACTCGCGGTGTTTCTTATCGCAGTACCATATCGAGGTTAAATGAGCTTGGAAATGTTCGGCCAACAATAAGATATTTTTTGTCCGTTTCAACATAGGGGAGAGCGGGGCAGAACGGCATACCGGGGGAGAATCGAATTGGGACAGGGGCAAAATGGGACAGCAAAAAGATCGACTTTGTCGGGACTTTCCCTCGACCCATTTTGCCCTAATTCGATCATACGGGGAACTCTTTTTTACCATTTCATGCTATTCTGTTCGGGTGCGCCGTTTTGCCCCGCTCTCCTCCGTAATGCGGCCTTTGAAAGCGTTCTTGTATCTCAGGAATATAGATAAAATCAATTTGACCGGTCGATTGACAAATTACTCATGAGAACGTCAGACGTAGACAGGTTTTATCGCAATGCCGTGTATGCGTTGCCACGAAATCTAAATTTCTCGTCAGACGTCGTTTAAAAATATTTGAGACTATTTAGCGAGAATGACGGTTCTTGAAAGTGTCATTGACCGGAACGAAGGGAAGCTGGATCGTAGCGAAAAAAAGCTCGAAGATGAATGACAACGTTTGAATGGTATAAATACGATCTCGCGACCGAATATCGATAATATTAATTGCAATCGACGAGTGCGAAGTCTCGAGGAGGCTACCTATTTCGATGGCACGAGGGGAAAAATCTTCAGCGTCCTTTCGGGGAATCGATTATCCGAGCGGCGAAGAATTAATTCTATCCTCTCGAACGCTCTTGCCAACCCCCAACGGCGACCCCTTTCGCCCGTCGACAAACGTGAAACGCTCTCTCGGCTTATCGCCAGGAATATCGCGCCACTCCAGGATTGTTATGGAATTATATCCGTCCAATTAATCGAAAGGTGGTTTCTTTTATTTCGGTTATTTTCCTTTATATTGGACTACCTGCTCTTTGTTGGACTATCGGAACCCAGAATATAGTTAAAAAAATAATAATATTGTCGATATGAGACACTTAAAATGTATGTCAATGATCAAATCGACATTTTGATTATGCGGAAATATTGTCGGCGAATTTTTTTTTCCAATTTGGCTTGCATTTATTTATAACTAATAAAAAAGTGTTTCAATAAAAAATTTGTCATGTCAACAAGGTTACTCTTTGAGGTTACTCGCGACTTTTTTTCTTTTCACAATTTTGATATCACATCATTGATATTAAAAACGAGCAGTACGAAGTTCGCGATAAGCCGAAGTATCTATAAAGTGCGAAGAATATTTTTTCTCGAGCTACTGGCGAAGCGGTGAGTTTGCTATGTAAAGTGTGTGCTATCCGTCGGAGGGTTCGTATACGTCGAGATCGCACAACTTTTTGCCATCTTACTTCTGTGAGAAAGTTAAACACGAGTCATCGTGACGAGTGAACTTTCACTCCGTATTTTGCGAGAGCATGCCATGCCCCACATCCTTCTAGCGGGCAGTGGAGAAAATAAATTTATGAAACTGAAAGGAACGCAGATTCTTTTTCTCGTGCTGCACATCGAATTTCTAAGAAGTCTCTCATCCGCTTTTTCGTGTCTCTCTTTCTTGCTCTGTTTTTCGTTACTTTATCAACTTTAACCAGAAATCGTCCGCAACTTTGGAAGAAACTCCCGAACTATGTCATACCGCTCATACTTCGTTTTCCTTCTTTCGCATCGAATTTCATCCCATACGCGAGATGCATCTGTCGAAAATTGATTTCGTATCAGCATGAGATTTTTACAACTTTTCCGAATGTTCGTCAATCTTTTGGTCGCTTTGCGATCTCGCCAGGCCAAAATTGGCTCCGCACACTTCAATCCGCGATATCCTTCATTCTTTCAAGTGGTACGAGTAAAGGTCCGCGCCGGCCATCCTTGATATCGAATGCTCTTTGTCCGCCGACGTGAAGCGCCGACAGCTGTGTTCGGGTTCATCTCCGGAATTCATTTTTCCTCGGAATTGTGTCTTATCGAGGCAACATTTGGAAATTGGGAATCCGCAGCGCACAGCGAGAGAAAATGGCACGTATGCGTATATTGGTAGTTGTGTTCTGCATTGCTTCGTGCCCTCGCAAGATTCTCAGTCTAGCTCCTAAATTTTTACCATAGAAAATTCAATATTGCTCCAACCCTAGTTCCACCATTCTATGTGTATAGTACTCCGAGGGAGCATAAACCTCAAACGTATCGTTTCGCAGCATCGAAAGGGCGGGAGGGGGGGTGGGGGGAGCTACACTTTCTGTCCGGACTAAAGCGGGGTCGAATAGCGTGCGCCCCAGCGCCTCGAAGTGTGTCCTCCGCGGTCGACAGGAGAACCAAATGTTCCGTACACGTACTATACTTTATCGTCGCAAACTTCCGGGCTTTAGGAACGTTGGATCTCGTGAAACTTGATAAGGGATCAGCGTAGCGAAACTACATTTTCTACATTTATATTCAAATTGTATGTATATTCGTAAAGTCAAATTTTTATCCCGTACAATAAAGTCTAATCGGAGAAAACCGACAGTCTTGACCATAACATGTAACTACGTTCATAGTTCGTTCATGTTCTTTTCTCATTTCTGCGACAACATAATTCCATGACTGCATTATCGAATCAAATTGTCAACTTTTCGAAAATCAAATTTTTATACAATTGACACATGAATCGTATAACCTGAGTTATTTCACAAAATGAAAAAAAAATTACCGTGATATTTATATTTGAGAAAAAAGGAGATATATCTCTAAAAGTGAGCAGGAATGACGGAGTAAATGTGGAAGAGATTCAGTGAGTCGGCTCGGTGCACAAGATATCGGGAAAAAGCAGAAATTGCAAGATCGATCGGATAAGCTCACACCGTAACTATTCCTGCGGTACATGAATCGCGATGAGAAAACGAAGTTCCGAACAAAGAGTATCGAGCACGGGATAGAGAAGGATTAAACATACCGATCACATATCTCACTCGTACAGTCTCACTGTGTGATACAGAGAGCTATTGGATGAATCGACGACACCGAGGGAGGTACGAAAAATTCCGATCGCACGCGAGAAACGAACCTTGATGATATGTGCACGTGGCGTTTCGTTTCTATCACCGACCCCAATGCCGGGAATGCGTCAAGCCCGTGACGCACCGAGAGCGGACGTATCGAGACCCACTCATCCCCAGAGATGGAGGATGCGCGAGCCGTGAACGAATTTACGGAAAATTCAATTTTTTTTTTTTCCTCGACGAACGAGCAAGGCAACTCGACGTCTCGATGGGAAAAGATGCGCTCGTGCCCGCCGCGCCGCATTCACAATACGCGACACGTTCGCCTACGCGCCTTTGTCCATACGCATCGGCGACAGCAAGGGTTGACAATGCTGCGCGACTCTCTGAGCGCGCCTCTGTGTCTTCTCGCGACGTCTGAACGTACCAATTCTTGCATCTGTCTTTCAAGAATATTCGAGAATTCGTGAAAAAAGGGCCGGAAATACGACGGAAAATTTTACGACGGAACAATGAACTCCGATCGTTGTACATGAATGCGATTTGTTCTTTCATAATTCTTCAACCGGCAAATCAGTAAATCGTCAATTTTGCCAATTCAATGGTGACGACGCAGCTGTTTTGTTTATTAGCCGAAAAAATGTAATTCAGCAATTATTTTTCTTTCAACTTCACACGCGAGCGGTCGGGTTAAGATTTACAGAGCAGTGTTTGCAAATAATAAAAGGAAAATAAAAAAAAAAAGATACTTCAAAACTAAAAAAAGCAATGTATAAGTACACTATATTTTGCGTGGAATTTACACAGTTGTACTTTGGAAAAAAATATATATATATTGAGATGCAAAAACTGCAACTGTTTTATCCGAGATCTATAATTTTTCCAATAATTAATGCGACGCTTTCCTCGAAGACTAAGAAAAGCACCATCCGATTTTAATTTTTTTTTTCCCCGCATTATACTACTTTCGGATTTTGCTTGTACAACGCCGCGCTTTAATTTAGTATACGTAGAAATAGCACTCGAGCTTCAACCCTGTGAATTTATTTCCCCATCGGACGAGCGAAGGAATCAGCGATGCGGCTGAGTGGTAGAGAGAATGAGGTAGAAAAGTCGCGTGGATATAGATAAAGAAGTGCGATGCACGCGACACCAGGGCAAGAAGGAAGAAAGTGGTTGAGAGAAAAAAAAGGAGCACAAGACCTGTCGGTGTGTGTCTTCGTGCGAGAGAGAATATAAATAAAGCGGATCTTCGTGTCGAAGGAAAAAGCCATTATCTTCGTAAAATGGAAAAACGGCGGCGAGACTCTAGTTCTCTACTCGTGCACGGCACACGGGATTCTTACGTCTTTCCGTTATTCCGGCGTTGTGCCACGGGCGTAATCCAACACTCGAAGCAGAAACGGCGATAGAGAGAATGAAGAAAAAAGAAAAAAATGATTAAAAAAACAAAACGACGGAAAACTGCCGAGTACTTCTTGAAAAATCGTTTTTCACCATCCCAACGCTACGAGAAGGAATAACCGGGCATAGCAACGAAAAACACTGCTTGCACTTTTTTGTGCGTCTAATTATTCGAAACTCCCCGAAGCAATCTTCGGTTCTCGATTTCTTGGGTTAACGAGATCCTATAGTAGAAGAAGTTGTCCGTAAGTGTTTCATTCGGTTGCTCCATTATGATTTTAATTGCCGCTTTTATCGCCACTTCAACCATAACGCTAGGCTGGCGAATTTCTCATTGAATTGAGACGTATCCGATATTCCAAGCTTTTTGGCTCTTGAACGGTAGAGCGTTTTTATAAAAACAGATAATGTTTATTGGATTGACAAATGCTTTTTGAAATCAAATAGCTAAATTACAGTCGCTATTTAGAAAAAGATGATGTGACATAATATGAAATGGCTTTTCAGTTATTTGTCGTATCGGTGAAAAGCGTATTATCGGACGGAATACAATTATTTGAACTTAACGAAAAAATGCTTAATGATGTTAATGTTCTTTAGGAGTTTTCGATATCGGTTTGTCCTCCCAATGGACTATTGAGCCAACTTGTTTGTCTCTCGACATCCACAATAAGGCAATAAGGCCTGAATGCCATTTACATTTTGTGATTAAATTATCAACTTCCTGCATCTCTCGAAAGTTTAAATGCAAAGGAGCTTCGGCGGTGCTCGACCCCTCCGTTCTCCCCCGAGCTTACAGCGAAGTTTCTTCGCGACATTTGACTCGGGGCGACTATTTAACAGCAATTGCCGAAGGTACTTCGAGCATTGGTATTGATAGAAAGTCCTCATTCATCTCACGCCGAGGCATCCAAGTTTGTCGAATTCCGCAGCTTGTCGGTTCCGCGAGTCTCGCAGAAGGAAACGGAAAATCCATCAGAAATCCGAGCTCCGAAGGGCTAAACGAGGAAAGCACGAACGCTCGAGAAAATCCTTCGGCGAGACTTCCATTAACGGAAACTCCGTAATTTTCGCGAACATACTCGTCCTGTATGGTGAGAGTGACGGAGGATCGTTTGGAATCGACGACGGTGTTGAGCGTCATCAAAGCGAAATTTGGCTCAATTCGGGTGGTTTTCCATCTGCGGGTCGAGACGCGAGTAGCGGAGAACGAAAGCGCGGAAATTGCAGCGAAATGGATGTTCAAGATTTTCGCATTAAAGTCTCCATTAACATTCACTGGCGAGGTTTTTACGCGGGGAGAACGTTCGTCGAACGAACGCGCATACGAACGCGTAGTCCGCGTATTGAGATACAATAAATAGGATGAGAATAACAGATGCAAGGTATACACGACAATTTTGTGCGCGCGAGTAATCGTTGCACGATCGAGACAAGAAAAGCGAAACGCCCGCGGAATATCGATGCAACCCGAGGCGCACGAGATTCTGCGGTGCTTTATACCCCAGTTGCGGAAACCCGTCGTGGCGAAGAGGAAAGGGGGTTACACGAGTTTCGATTCTAGCTGAGGACGCTTCGCGGTTGTAGATAAAAATTCCTTTCTGGTTCCTTGGACTAAAGCAGTGATTTGGGAAATATACACAGGAATGTCTGTTTGCTTCGAAACGTTTGAAATTTATTGCACGTAAACTCTCGGCAAATCGGCAAATACCAATTGCCATTGCCTAAACTATATGTGTCATATTGTGCACACCACACATTAAGTTTTTTACTCTAAGTCGGCTAAATTAAAAAGGCGACATTTATGCGTGTCTCGGAAATGAGCAAATTTTATCGTTCTGTATGTTCCTGAAAACTATGGAAATTGACTTCACACAATTTTACACAATGAATAACACAATTTTACACAAATAAACGTCCAAATTCTTTTTCGATAGAGAATTAAAATCAGATTATTGGTAAGAATGAAGTAATTTTAAGAAAAAGTTCTATGAATCGGGATGCATCTCATCCTTTCTAAAAATAAACTCTTCTAAAAAAAAAACTTTTCTTCTCACTGTCGCAGTATTGAAGTTTAATTGTTATTATTGCAGAAGTAAAAATTAAGAAATATATGTAATCTTTCAACTGGGTGGAAAAAAAAATTGTAGTGATTTGAATTTTTTTGAACTCAATTGTTTGAGCTCAATTGCTCAGTACTTAGATTGTCTTCGCGAGATCATAAAGCATTCGAAATTAGATTGAATATAAAGTTCGTCCGTTGAGGGCGTATTGTTCACGGGGATACGCGTTTCGAGCAATTGAATGCGGTGAATTAATCGCAACGGAAATTTGAACGGCTAACCTTCGATTCATCTCCGGACAATGGAGCTAGCGACGAGTTTCATGGAAACAGTATTCACGAAAGAACAATGAACGTAGAAACAGGATGATAGGCAGTGATAATGAATGAAGTGAACGAGCACTTTTAGGAAATCGCAAAATAGCCGGATAACAAGTACCCGGGACACATACACGATCTCTCGCTTCGACAAAGCCGCGCAATATCCATTGTTCGCGGGCCACGAATTTGCTCGCTACGCCGACGGCCAGCCGCGGTACCTTTCTGCGAAAGATGAAGATTCCCGCGATTCGTTTGGGCCTTCGCGGTAATTTATGAAGTTACCACGCGAGAGTAGTACTATCAAGGTCTTCATTTCACGACAATATTCGCGCTATTTTCTCTCACCGTCTGCGTGCAATTAAACTTGGACAATAGTAATAAACAGAGCGCGGATAATTGTTCTCCCTTCGCGGAATTCGCCATCCGCTTCGCCCGTATTCACCCTTTGCCCGAAGTTACCCGCGCGGTGGGAACGTTTTTACATAGTTAGGTTTCATCTCCGTTCTCGGTTCCTATGTAATCGCAATAGTTGGCAAACTGTTACGTGACATAGTAACAGCGGACATTCTCTACAAAGAATTTCATTTTCCGATGACTGAGAAAACTAAACATAACTTTGGCATTTTTATATAATTAATATATAAATCATATAAATTTTGTATAAGTAGGGGAGGACGGGGCAGAATAACATTGGGGCAAAATGGGACAGTAAAAAAATCGACTTCGAATACATATTACATATCTTGCAGTAAAAATTTTCATATTTTTCTTCATCGCTGCGGGTAAAGAAAAATATTGAGTAATTTGTATGAACTCTTTGACCTAGCTATCCAAAGAAATTAATTCGATTCGAATGAATCACTCAACATTTCAGGGATTCGTGATACGAATGATTTTATATTCATTTGCACAAATAAAGGTCGACCTTTTGACGAATATTACGTTTATAAGGATTTAAGTCCACGGTAAGCTCGACATTCACGAACGAAGAACGAAAGTTTGTTATTTATTGCCATCAACTCGCTTCAGCATCAGACTCCGAGCTAACTCAGCTGACATGCCTTCGCGGCATGTTTTGCTCAAACGTTTCGCTTCCATTCGCCATAACGCCCTCTCAATGATTAATTAGCCTTTAAACGCAAACTGTTCCCGTTTCATCTAAAAATAATAAAGCTCACTGCCAACCAGCCTCGTTGTCCTACTCAATCGAAATTTTCCGATAACTCGCACAACTGCTGTGCAGTGGATCGATATGCCAAATTATAGTCGAAATATTTCTATACCGGATGACGAAGAAATCGCTCGGCTACAATGTGGGAATATTTAATTGTTTCTTTCATTTAAATATAATTTCTATATTATCTCTTTTTTCAGTCAAAAGTTTTTCATTTTTATAAAATTAGTTGCTTTTGTAAAAACATATTTAATCAGATTTTTCGCGTTCTTGATGTGACATTTATTCACGCCCGTTGTTCTTTGCAGCGGAACTCATTAACGGACCATACACCATGCGGATCTCAAGAAAAATGGTAAGCTCACACGAATCTATATACACAAATATACGTCAGAAGCTCTCCGCCAGCAATTCTATTACATTAGTCAACTTCGCGTTGCCCGATAGGCACGCTTTTTTTTTTATCCATACATACATCGTTACAGAGTGGTGTAGTATTCTTTTTTCCACCCATCGCCGACAATAATACAAAGGCATCGACAAAACAATGGCCGAGCTTCGTACAATTGGCGTGATAAAAACGATCGTATAACCAACGATTCGTGCAGCTCGCACGATCGTTTGTTTCGCTCCCTCACACCAGTTTATCCGAATGGCCGATTCGCCATAGGTGTGTGTATATATTATTTGCACAGACCTTTCGCGATGGCCCCCCAAACAACGATGCGACACGCTTTCGGGTTTACGGGGGACAAAGCTTCGGGTCGTCGCTATAGTCGAATGGAGTTGCTGCCCTCCGGCGCCGTCTCTGCCCATGCGAGTACCAAATCCGCGCTACCGTACTCACCTGCAACAACCAACTTCGATGAATTTTCAATTTTTTGTTTTTAACGCTTCGATGAAAAGTTTTTGTTTTGTTTTGTTTTTCGACCCTGTTGTTCACACTTTCATTTTTGCTTTTTTCTCACTTGACACCTCCCCCCTTCGCCCCTCGACGACCCTCGAACGCTCGTTAGTTCACTCACCGGGTGTATGTTGTCACAGTTCGTTTTCGTCCAATTTCCAAAAGAGATTGAGCGAGCAAGACGAAGAAGAGAGACAACAAAAAAGTAGACGGACACGCCTGCAACGCGCGGACTGTAACAATAGGCCGAAAATAGAATGACACGAGGCGGGGAACGATGTGACAGTGGCTGTAAAAAAAAAAGTTTTCGAGCGGAACGGGGATAAAAAGAGTTTCGACGCTTGCTAATCCGAGCAGAGCTTGACGGGATTCGGGTTTCCCGCGCGTGCTGCGGAGCTCTGCGTGTGTAGTAAGCCCATGCTCCAAAAGCTCGAGGTTTTAAGTAAAGCTCGGATTTTGCGTGCAAGTAGAGAATTATCATTATTATTATTTTTCTCTCTCTCCGTCCGGGGACGAGTACGAGGCAGAAGCTGGCGCAGCGGCGAGAGAGGCTTTCGCTCATCGTGCGCCGGGTCTTTTCTCTCGCGCGACGTACACGTGTCCGCGTTCGCAGATTCGGCCGGTGTCCGTTCTTCGCGCGACGAATTCCGGCGAAAAGGAGAGAAAGAAAGCGAAGAAAAAAAAAAGAGCGAGAGAAAACGAAAAAAGAGCCGCAAGAGCCGGACGCGCGACAAAAATGTTCTTTGAAAAGCTCCTCGCCGGATGACGAGACGCAGAAACATTCGTCGTGATTCTACAGTCCTGATGTTCCGGCGGAATTGTTTTCTTTTTTTTTTTGTCGTTCGTCTACAATTTTTTCGTGCCGCTGCTGGCACCGGTTTGCGACCGAAGCGCGACATGATTGGAGCACGAGCGATGCCGCGAAACTCGTTTAAAATAGTTGAATAGGCATCCCCACTGGTGCGGCTCGCGCTAAGTCGAACTTTACGTTTCATACGAGAAAAACTTTTCTCGACTCTCCCATTATGTAACCACTACGCCGCGGCTTTGCCTGCCAACTCTTTTGACTCTGAATTCCCCCCCTCGCATTTACATACATATCAAATGTACTTATACAATCTTCGGTTACATCGCAAATTCGCACGAAAGTTGCAGTGTGGCGCGTCGTTCGAAAAAAAAATTCAATTGAGAAAAAAAAATCAATCATTTTTTTCACATATTTTTCACCAAGGTTTGCTCATGCATTTACCGTGTGCACATACAACCTTCAGTAGAATCGTGAATAGAAACAAGAGATAGGGCGTATAATAATAACAAAAAGAAGAATCACTTTTTAATTATATTTCGTTCATATATAAATATAACATCTTCTCATACAATTTTCTGTTAAATTTTACATTCAAGCGAAAGATACAGTTTTGCATTTCATAAACTAAAAACTAAGAAAATGTAATAAAATTTTCGATAAAATGTTAAGCTCAAACACACCCTTCTTATGTTGTACATTGAAAAATTCTGGAAAAAAAAAAATTATCATTTTTAATGCATTTTTTTCCAAACGATTTTCGTTCGATGACGAATCGGCTTCGTGACGCTTTCGAGTCACTGTTGCATCGAGCCTTTGCGTTGCATGGGTGTGTGCACTTATGTAAACGCCGCTGTTGTTGCATTGTCGCTCGAAGGCCGTCCCGCACCGTGATAGCGCCGGTCAGTATCCACTGGCAAATATTATTACACCGGTCCCCGATGTCCCGTGGGCCATCGGCTGCACGCGCGCGTGTCGGGAATGCCCGCCTCGGGAAATTAGAGGATTCCCGATATCTACCACGACCGCGGTCCACTACTGTCGACTGCTTGCAATGCAGGGGTTCGGAAAGAGGATGAGGCGGGAGCGGGTCGTATGCGCCGCGTTTGTAACACGAACTCTCGACCCTGGAAAACTAGCTATGACACAGCAACGGCACGTGCTGCACACTAAATATCTCCCGACGACGAAACACCGGCTCGTGGATTCTCCAAAGAAACAAAAAAAAAAAAATCCGAAAAAAAAGCACATATACATACATGCCTCGTGCAATGTTTCCCCGGTAGCCGGACAGTATTGCAACCACTGCAACCCTATCGAGGACTGATATTTTCGCGTGGCGGAGAGACAGCGTTTTGCGAAGCCTCGGTAATTGCACGGAGTACGAGGATACAGGGAATTCCGCCGGAGACAGAATTTTTACGACGCAAGGGAAATAACCGGGCGAAAAGATCGCGCGCGAACCAATTAACCGCTGAGTATTTGCGGAGGAAAAGCAATTCGAAAAAAAGTACATCAGCCCGATTTGTTTGGCCGACAAAATAAAAAACCATCAGTTTGCAATGTAACTATACCAATTAGGGAAATATTTTTATTTATAATCGTCTATTAAAAATTGAACGAATAAATAAAATATGAAATAATTCAATAAACACAAATATAGATATGCTAACAATTTGTTTATCAGTGGTAAAGATAACATTAAACCAGCATTTTATAATGCGAATTTGAAACGTATGGAAAGAATATCGTTCTCAAAATTAATCTTTTTAAATTTGCCATAATGTATTAAATATAATAATAGAACAAACAAGAATATTGATAATTGCTCGTTGTCAGTGGAACGGATCTCGAAGATTTAAAATAATAAAAAAACCAAGGGACGTCCTTTTTATCGAAGCACGAGAATTGTCGATGTTCGAGACGATGTTCAACGGCCGAGAGATAATTGAAATCCACGTGGCTTTCTCAACGGGCGGCGAGGGACGGGGGACGGGTGAGATTTCCATTAATTACAGTCGTAGATCATACGAAATGCGATGTGACAAGCGACTGGACGGCGAGTACTAATAACCTTCTCCGGTCTCTCTCGACCATCCCTTACCGGTCCCCTTCGCCGGTCGGTTCTGTCTCCGACTCTATCCCGTCCCTATTCAACGATCCAATCTACCGGTGTCTAACGCTCAGGAGCTCTCGTGTGCTCGCCACCGTAGCTTGTATCAATGTGACAAACGACGACATCGTGTTCTACACCCTTTGTTGAACGATTCCATGTCCTGTTACGAATAACAAACCCTCAATCTTCAATACATCATATCGAATCTTTATATATCATCGGCAATTGGGTTTCTCGTCCACGGCCCAGCAACGAATAATTCCTCCGGCAGTTTCGAGGGGAAAAATAGTCTGGAGGCGCAAATAGAGCGCTTTCACGAGAATATAGTTTTTCATCCGGAAATGATGACTTGCGAAATAGTAACCAGATGGTCGCGTAAAAAAAAAATATATCGAAAAATATATCCGTGACATATCGAATATATTTGTCACGGAAAATAGTATATTGGGGATACATTTAAGAGTATGTTTCTGCAAATACGACATCAGTAATAAGCTGGACAGTAATAAGCTACTCATATTCTTCTTGAGGTCTGCAGTCACTTGATCAGCCGCAGGAGTGGTTTTGGAAAATTGTATTTTTTTTTCGCGTATACTCCGTCCCAGCGGGTCGATTCCAATCGGTTGAAGCACCGATAGCAGCCTGCATAGTTTATTGTGGATACCAGGTGGGAGGCGTGCTGAATCTTGGTGAACCACATTCGTCATTACCACAACGGGGGACGTAACGTCATGCGGTTCGGGGGCTCTCGGAGGACCGTGCGCCGTACGTCTTCCTTGACTCTCGGACATGGAAATAGAGATAGGAGCCTACGGTGCGAGAGTTAACGTCTAGCTTCGACCCACTTCGGGGGAATGGATGTCACGCGGCCACAGAGAAGAGGAACATCGAAATTGTACGCAGGAACACCTCTCTCGGTCTGGTGCACGGTTGGGCCCTTCAATCAAGCCTAAGAACTTCCAACTGGCAAGGTGCGCGTCAACGGTGACACAATCGCTGAGTGATTGCACACCAATCAACAAAGTAGATCCAACCGCAATCGAAATTTAATAATTCATTCAATTTTAAATCAATGAAATAATAGAATAACTGAAATTTCACATCAGAATGACTTCCGTCAACGATTTCGAAGGGTATATAGAAAAATAAAATAGGTACCAAAGCAAGAAAGATCAACGAACTATTTTTTTCACCGCGAGTTGGCCCGAAGTATCGCGGCTATCAAATGGAATGAGATAAAGCTGAAAACTTAAAGTAGTAACATTCACCGAATGAAGGAAAAGCGGAAGGGTTGAATGTAGGTCCAACGATGGCTGATTCGCATGTGTGTTTCCGTGTGTCACTCTACTTATAAAATGTACAGAGAACATTCTCGGTGAAACGAGGACTCAACGGCAAAGAGGGTAGCTCAAGCGAGCCAGCTCTGTCGCTGCTCTGTCGTCAAACGAGTTTCGGGAATGAAGGAAAGAGCAAAAAAGAAAAAAAAAAATCGAAGCTCCATCGACGCGTACCGGTGCCTTGTCGCAGTATACGATATTGTACGACAGCGAATGCAAAAAGAATTAAAACGATTTGGAAAGAAGGAAGCTGTCCTCCGCATCGTTGGGAATTCTCTGTGAATACCCTTTCAGCCTTCAGGATTTAATTAAGGAAGACCAATGGGCCGAGAGAATCCAAAAAAATTATTGGAAAACCTTTTAGGTCGCGATACGAATAAAAATAAAATAAAAAAAATCGTCGACAGCCTATGAAAGAATTGATACAAAAAATGAATAAAATAACGCCCCTGAAAAGAAAAATATTCATTCCGAATTCCTCGTGTGCAGCCGATCTTTTGATCCTGATGAAAAAACAAATTTGCGTATCGAACGATTCGTCAAAGTAAGAACCGATGACTAGTGATGAAAATTGTTTTCATTACACAGCTATTCACTCCTGTATTCATCCGAAATAGTGTCACAGAGATTGGTTCGTTTTGGCTGTCCTGCGATCCCGTGAATAGACACCTACCACTATGAAAACCAACATGTTTTTTTTTCATTCGATATCTCCATCCTTTTTTCGAATAGGTGAATTTTACACGAGTGCGCAAATCGTTGCTTTTTGTGGCACAAAAAAAAACAGTATTGGAAATTCACTGTCTTCGACAAGAACGAAATGTAGCGCCTCTAGGCATGGTTTTGCTGAGATAAAGCTTGCGCACAAGGCTTCACTTTGATTCGACGAAGGCATTGAAGAGGCATTTTTAAATTGGAATCGTATGACCGACAATTCGCGAAAATCATTGAAAATTAAATTAAAAAACACGAAGAGACTCATATAGACACTGTAAATTGCAAATTCTGTCGTTTCGATTTGAGACCAGACGGTTATTCATTCAATAAAAAAAACATCTTTATACGTTTATTTTTCTTCAGCAACGAGACATCGCGTTGCAAGACGCAATTTGATTATCGCGAGCTTAGCAGCCCGGCCAGACACGTACGCGAACGACAACATCAGCATCCCCCGAGACGCCTTTTCACCTTTCACAATATCTCCGAGCTCGTTTATTCGCTCGCTTGGGTTCCATTCTCTTTCGGGTCTCCGTTGGGAGTAATCGATCGTTCACCACTCGCGGCGGTACCCTATCGGGCTTTTATCGATTAGCAGCTCGTTCGCTCGCTCGTGTACGTACATCGGCGTTCCGGTGAAAAGCGTCCTCGAAGCTTAGAGCCAATTTTTTTTTCCATCCGTCAAAGGGTATAAACTCGCAGGTAGCGGGTACTTAGACACCGAGGTACACCGCCGAGGGTGGGAAATATTTTCGAAAATAAGCGACGTGTGTTGAAGTGAGTTATAGAAGCCACGATTCCGTCGCGGGGTGCGTTATTATATTGATTAAAAAACGCATGAAACTTTGTTCACGCGTAGCATTGAGCGCGGTATTCTATAGCGAAGGGCGCAGCGATGATCGATACTCATAAAAATAATAATAAAAGAATGTGCGACGATCCTGTTTTCAACCACCCCTCGTCGCTCGTTCGTTTCGCAATCCTTTTTTGCAAGCACGTAAACGCGCGCGTCTGGAACTCCGACGAAACGACAATTTGTGCGATAAATTGTATGTCGACCAACAGAGACGCGTATAACGAGAAGGGGGAAAAAAAGAACCGTGAATGACTGAAAAAAAAAAAAGAATCTCGTATATCCGATGGTCTGGCCCGAGGGGATGAACGGTCGATCGAGTGAGCCGTTTCACACGGATCCGCAAGTACAGAGGGGAAAACGCGAATTCCAATAAGCTCATAATCGAGAATCCGGGGGAGGCTAGCCAACCACCCCGTGAACCACTATTCTTCGTCCTTCGCAACCGCGACGCGTCGTTTCGCAAGCTTCGTGAACGGGATTTATTAATAATGGCTTCGTACCTATCTATATTCACGATCGGCCCCTCTCGAGTATTCCACGACGATTTTTTCGTTTTCCCTTTTTTTTCCGCCCCTCTTGTGGTGGATCGCTCGTTCACAATTGAACTATCCGGATTATGGATTCATTTTGCAGGCCATTGTTTAAACGTCGATAAGATTTCATCTCGATTGCTCCCACTATCGTTTCGCGTCTTTCGTTTTCTTCAATTTTAAATATTCCGTGGAGATCTTGAAAAAAAAAAAAAAAATACGAAATATTCGATACAAAAAGAAATTTCGAATAAAAAAGATAAAGATACTATTGTTTCATTCGTATTAGAATTTTCTGTCGAATCTTTCCGTCGCATTTTTAATAAGGATTAATAAGAAATCATGCACGCACAAGAACTATCTAGTGGCAAGTCGATGATGTATTCTTTAGTTGTTTTTTTTTGTAAATCAAATATTGATTTTGCGCCATTGAGATACGGGGAAAAACTGGCGAGATTGTGAAAGAGGTTAATTCTTCGTTATTCTTTTTTTTTGCTCCTGTACGGGTGTAGTAGGCTATATAGATTATACAATACACGTTGGCGCTGTAACGTCTACCCGGCCCGGTTCCTTCGTTCCGTCGCTAATCCGCGATCCGGATAAAATTGGAATTGGCCGCAGTTTAATTTAAAATGTTTCAGTCATCCCTCTTCTACTGTATACCCCCCCCCTTTCGCCCCCTCTTTGCCGTCGGCTTCCACAGACTCTTTTTCCGTGCGCTCCTCTCGTCACCGAGCTATAGAACGTTTCTCCGATAAATGGGCGATGGCGAAACCCCGACGAGACAGGGGCCACACGGTTACACCAGAAGCACAGTATAACCGAACGGTGTATAAGAGCCGGGCCCGGTGTGCGGAGAAATTGAATCGCTGAGGGTTGAAAATACCCGAACCTCCCTTTTTCCGTGCATCTTTGCCGAGGTTCACACCGAGCCAGCCACACACAGCCTATCCGTAATTTCTTCGAGTCAAATACAGTAGAACACTGATTAGTCCGAATTAACCAAAAACAAGATTCACCGCCTTCCAATTCTTTTTTCGCCGTACCACCCTTAAACAAAATCACTGATAATAAAAAAAAACATAGTTTCCGCGTCGTTAAAAAAACGAGAAGAACTTGAGACACGAGTTTATAATATTTATTAATTAAGTCAAAGTCGTACCAAATCGTGACTGCAACCAGTTAAAATTTAGTTACATGTAATTCAGTGGTTTGGGTCAGATTGATTTTATTATCTGAAGGTCCTTCGGTGTCGAGCACTCTGGTTAACCGGGGTTCCACTGTGTACACCAACACAGCTTCGACGATGGGTTAAAGTCAAAGAGTTGATGCCACGTTCCCTCTTTCTCCTTAATTATGCAAAACGCGTGTATGCCATACGGGAGTTGAAAAATCGATACAATTATTTTCATTTTCCGAGCAGAGAGGGCTCGAAATTGAACTCTAAAGCCAGGATAATTCTCATGGATGCTTGATGGCAAAAATCCCGGTAGAAAGTAATCATAAAAAATATGTACTTCTACTTTTCCGCTGCGTTGAGTAAAGTAGATTACAGTGCACTGCCGACCACAAATCATACGAATTACGCTTTTGTGAAAAATTCTCTGAAACGAAACTCGACCACGCCGGAGGAGCCTAAGTTAATTTTGTTTTTTCCCCACTGAGCCCAAATAGCCACATTCCGGCCCACTGACGCAAGAAAAGTGGTAATTTCGAGCCAGTAGGGAATAAAGTATTGACACGGACGAGAGCGAATTTTTAGCTTGTGTGATTTCAGCCTTCGCTTCGCTCGATCCGCAAACTTCGTCCTCGCGAAAATCGCACTTTCCCTACCTTGTAGCATAATGTGCTGTTCTTTTTCATGGATGCAGGTAAGACTTTGAATAAAATGTTGAGAATAATTTCCAGTAACTCGCGCATGAGAACCGGCGCTTTATGTGACAGCTTCGCGAATCTACAGTGGCCGATTTCGCGACAGTATTAAGAAGACAAATTCGCGATGGTTTCACTTTTTGTCCGTTGGGAGAGCTTACTTTTCTCACATGGGACGAAATATAATCACCTCACTT
This sequence comes from Ischnus inquisitorius, assembly GCA_963924025.1. Lineage (NCBI taxonomy): Eukaryota > Metazoa > Arthropoda > Insecta > Hymenoptera > Ichneumonidae > Ischnus > Ischnus inquisitorius. Next base: position 13,329,583 of record OZ001250.1, read on the forward strand.
TACACTGTTCGTCCCCTAAAACTCTCGTTAAAGCACCACTTCTCATGGACTCGTTACAAAAACTATAGTGGGCACCGCAAGTTGAGTCTTCCGCGACCCTTGCCTCATAGAGCACACGAAATTGTTATAAACCCATCAATAATTGTGCTGCTTCGAAGAGAATATCGAAAATTCGCCATTCGCATTTACAGCGATTACGGCGATTCCCATCTATTTATTTTTGTCCTAATTCACCAATGAAAATACGTCTGGGATATATTTCCGTCACCGTGATAAAATTTTGTCCCAAACATCGAAATACATTTGAGATCGCTCGCCCGAGTCCGAAGCAGGAAGTTCATTGATAAATTACCGGGCAGGATAGCCGTGCCGTAGAGGGAAATATCGAGTGTATGAACAATTAATACCGATCGAAATTTTCAGACCCCAGTTTGTGAAAAGCGTTTATACAAAAATTGCGTTTCTTCGAATGCATTCGAATAATGAATTGAAGCGCAATGATAGAGCGACAATTTTTATTCGGACTGTTCGTCATTTCGAATTTCCGTCGAACGAACGAGCTCGAATAAAAGAACTGTATAAAAACATTGCGAGTCTTCGACTGGAAACGTGTTAACGACTATTGTTGCTACTCTGAGATCAATTTCAGTATCGTGACACGACACACATGTTGATTGCCGATGAAAAAAAAAAAACTTTATCTTTCAGTCGTATCCACAGTCACCCATTTAATTATTCGCGCCGATTCCGTTCGGCTCGCCGACACTGAAAATATGAGTGATAGTAAAGAAAAAAAAATGATAAAGCCGTCTGATACGCGGTCACATATATGAGTCGTTCATATTTGCCAACTCTCGCAAACAGACAACAATCACTCACGAAACTCGCGGTATCTGGATCATGTCGATAACAGGGGTATATATTCAAGCATTCATTCCCTCCCACTATTTCTTCACGTCGTCACGTGTCATATCCTTCATCATCCGATTCAACATCGGACTCTGCACATTTCTCCTCCGTTCGCGAGTACATGTTTCGTCGTTTGTTGTGTACAGTGCGACTTCCCTCCTCTTATCCCGGCGGGACCGGATAGGTTCGCTATTCTAGACTTTCCCTACAGTCCCTACTCGTGGTCAGTTGCTGCATTAGATGCAACGAGGCGCAAGGGTAAGGGCGACGGAGCGCTCGCAGTGGGGTGGACGGACAATTGGGGAATTTCAGTTAAGCGAAATCGTTGCCATCACGAGCAGAAATTGAGGCCAGACTACCTGATACCCTATCAGGCCTTGGTATAGCCAGGAGGTGCCTGATCTGGAACGCCGGATGTAGCTCTGACGAGGACCTGATAGGGTACAATTAGGGCTGCCTGTTGAGATAACTGGTTTCGTAATGAAGTGAGCCTGATGCTACTCCGATCAGGTACAACCAGGGGTTCTTGACAAAATAAACCCGATTTTGAATAAGGTACATCTGATTCCACTCGGATCGGGGCTTGACCACTAGTCGATACCGAGTGCTCGAAGAGGGGAATTTTCCTACTTTTCATTTACTTTTTTTACACAGGGGTATAATCTGTGCGTGATAAAAGCACAACCAGTCCTTGCGAAATGCTGATGCCAGGGTAATCGCATTTGACACAGATCGATACGTTGTACCGCAGAGTTTATTGATGAAAGCGTAGGATCAGGTTCACACATGCACATATACAACGAGAGACCAGCCTCCGTGCTCCGGTTTCAAGCAACTGGACCACCGGTCAAGTTTCACGGTGTGTACAGTGTATTTCGTGCATGTAAATTGCAATGCTATATACAAGACGTCACGTCTAGTGGAGTAGATGTGTCTCGAGCACGAATAGCTCCGGTAGACCGGCCAGGGGTGTGCAGCTATGCATCAGGGTGCAGCCCCAACGTTTCGCGTCCCTCAACCGTTTCTCGCCCGTCCCTTCGTTCCGCCGGCTCCTCGTAATTTATAGGAAGGGAGGTTAACCACTCCGCCAGAGAAGATCTGAAAGTCAGATCTCGAAACTACAACCACCGCTCCCGCTGAACTGCTAAACCACCATTCGAGGCCACTACCAAACATCTCAACCCCCTTCCTTCCCCGGCAGCAGCAATACCCTTGCATCAAAAGCCTTCCCTGTACTTTCAACGCGGGCTGACCCGAGGACGTTTGTAAATGGGAAGCGAAAACCGACGGAATGAAACTGGAGTCACAGGCTTCAATGACGAGAAATACGTATCAAAGGAAGAGAGAGCCGAAGGGAAAGTGAACAAAAATAAACAAAAAGGTTCGTGAAACGTTGCACATCGAATACTGCTTTCGAGGAAAATTGGCACGTAAAGTTGAAGATTCTGTTTACCGAGTTAATTGCTAAATCGAAAGTTCTACGAATCATGGAGAAATCTTTAGGAGGGTCTTATCTGATTTCAATGCGATCCAAGGTTTTTGAAATTTCATCGCAGTTTTATTACTATCAGTTTTCAATGTTGTGCGATTTAACATTGGCTTCGTGGAAGTTAGTGCATTTTCGTACGTATAGAACAAATAGGAGTGACGGCATGTAGTAAAAACGCCGATTCGTCAACAACGACTTTTTGACAGTGTTAGGCAAAGTGCAGGATACGTTACGACATTCCCCCGAAAATTGCCTATTTGGAAAAAAAATGATTAGAATATTAGAAAAAGAAGTACGAGAAGTCTGACTTGTCATAATAATTGACAAATCGATTGCTTAGTCTCTTGCAATTGTTTGTCGAGATCCAAACGATCGCTGGAAATGAAATAGAAACGAAAATAAAGTGCATCAGGCAAATAGTTGGCGTAGTTTTGGTTCTGACTTCGAAGGAAAATATCGAAAAAATAAGCTTCGGGAAATAGAAAATTCGCTGAAGGATATCGGCGATGCACCATTTTAGAGAAAGGATAAACAAAATTCGATGTATCTGCCACTTGGTGTTGCAAGCAGGGGATGACGTGAGAGTGTGCAAAGGAACTGTCGGAGCAAAAGTAACTAACTGGCGTGCTAGAGTGGCAACGCTGAAAGCCTTTTGAGCCCGTAGTAAATTTCCAAGGTGCTCGTTAGAAGCTCATTGAATCCATAAGGTTACTTTGTAAACCTGAGCGGTGTCTTGGGCTATTAGTAGCAAAGGTCTGGCAGACGCTCGATGAAGCACCCGGCCCCTTCTCTTGTCGACTCAACTTTCATCTCTCGCTTTTGTTCCGTCGAGTTGTATGTTTTTTTCCTTTCTCTTCATCCTCTGTAGATCTCGGTACGACAACTCATCATCTCGTTTCGCGCGAACGCACAAACACGAGGATGACCGTGCAACGGGTTCCAAGGGAACGCTTTCTTTGATTACTAACTTCAATTGTACGAAACGCCCTTCGTATAATGCAAAACAAATTGTCACAAAAAAAAAAGAGCCTAATAAAAATTTACGGTAGACAGCGAAATGTCAGCAGATCATTTGGTCGTCGACAATCCGTGTTTGACGAAAAAGAAAAAATGAATTGCGTGAAATCGAAATGCGATCTTCCGGAACTGATTAAATATACCGAATGCATGTGTCTTTTTTTCGTATCTGCAACGGACGTAATCACCATTTCGCTTCGCGAAGTGAGAGAAAAATTGCGATGACAAGTTTGATGCGACGTCGGAGACACTCCGATTTTCTATTTACTCTGGGATCAACGACCAAGCCCCACCCGTGGTTAAAAAAAAAGTTTCCTCTTTTTTACCCCTCTGTGTCATCTACCAGAGCTTTTTCCGGTGAGTTATAGATATAATACTCGCAGTCCACATTCATCGCCGAGCGCAACCGAGCGGCGGTGTATGTACGTGCCGAGGTATCAAAGCACGCCCGTAACACTCCGTCATATAGGGACACTGTATCCCGAGAGTGTGCAAATATATACGACCATTGTAACGTCAGGCGAGGGGACGGGGGCGAAGGGAAGGTGGGGAAAGGTACACGTACGTGAAGTGACGTACAGTAGAGCGTCCTTATCGCTGGAGTGCGACCTGACATCCGGTAATGTGAATCCCATGACATACCGTGAGAGTATATAGACCTACATACAGTATGATTCATAATACACGTCTTTTTTTTCACTCGCCCAAAAAAAGAACAAAAAACTTCATCAACCAAATGCAGACAAGCGTATATTTCTATGATAATAATACCAGTGATAAAAATGACTTTCAAAAATACCAATTATTAATTACGTCGGTTTTAATTGCGTATTTTCATTAATGAAGAATCATGTCGAATAATTATGCAGACGTGAAAAAATTTATATTATATGTAAATAAAAAAAAGTTAGTCTTAGTTTACGTAAATAATTTTTTTTTAATCGAAATTGTAGACAAAAAAAGAAAAATTCGTTATGTAATATGAATCATGCTGTGCATTTATATAAATAGTACATACGAACATGAAGAGAAGGTGTGCACACCGATGACTCGAGGTTGGAAGAAGAGAGGGACATTTGGTTGCGGTGCGATCCAGGATTGGCGGAATTTCCATCGTCGTTGAACCCGTAAAATTTCATATCTCACTACGACGGCTGAGAATACCGGGAAGCTCGTCTGGCCAAACAGCGTTGACTTCGCACACGCGAGAGCCGAGCGACGCGCGTGCTACAAACCTTTTACACTTATATTTACACAGCGCGAATCTCGCGAAATGGGGAAAGACTCTCGTTGCGGAAATACTCGCGGTTCTTTACTTCTTCGTGCTATCGTATATTAATGCGCATACTTCCATGTACCGGCGGCAATATAAGTCGTCTTCGGATCTCGTCTTTGCGGAAGACCCGTGGAAGGACGTCTCGTGACGTTTCGGGTCTTGCGATCCGGCGCAAAGGAAGAGGGTGGAACATTTTTTTCGCAGACTCACTTCAAGAATGTCCGTGGCCCTTGCGGGAGATCAAAGAATTTTCGTTCTTCCATTGGATAATGGACGAAACAGAATGACAGTGCGCGGTATTAAAATAGTCCGAATTGTATTTGGATACATATTATTAGGCTGGAGTACGAGGGTGAGGTTTGGGTTTGGAAACGGAGGAAAATGAGTTGAGAGGAAAAGTGAGCAAGTGCTTCATAAATGCAAAGATACTATGGCTCTTTCACTATGTTATTCCGGATATTTTATCAAGCCCCCCCCCGAACTCTGTGACTCTAAGAGATTTTGCGGCGAGACTGCTCGACTCGAAGATACAGTTATAGCTCACCGTGGCAGATGGCACTTTGATGCACGAGCATACGTAACGAAGTTAAAGTGGCTCGCCGCGCAGTACCAGTCTACTATCGCTGATGCCACTACCACGACTACCGCTGCTCCCGCTTCCGATGTTCCATGGTGTACATGTACACATAGGCGCTTGGGTCGTACCGCGGTACATCGAGACTTGAGGTATATCCCCATCCGAATGCGAACCACGACCACTCTTCTCGCTGTTTTTCTCTCCCGTCTTTCGAGAATATCGAATCTCTCTGGGGCTCCTGAGAGATGGACGTGTATCCAAACATGACTCTTGTAGAGATACGTCCAACCGTGGCTTTCTCTCTTGCGAGCTCTACGATCTTTCTTTCGTTTCGAGAGGCCAAAAAAGGAAAATGAGCTTTGCCCTTTGACCGAAAAATATCGTTACGGACAAACGCGAAACGGAAAATAAAGTTTTACGCGGGAATTTTTTTTTACTTTTAGCGTATGAAAAAGCAAAGAAACGTATACATGTTAGGTTCGCCATGGGCTTGCATCTATCGAATTTCCGAGACCAATTTACCAGAAGCTTTTCGGCTGCAGCCGCGACGACGACGACAACCAACTCTCACTTCCGGCCCGACGAAATATTCGCTTTCGAACCTTCGCGCGCGGAGGGACCATCTGCATCTCGGTCGATGGTACCGACAACGTCCAACCAAGGGAAATGCATATTTCATGGGGGACATGCAGATTAAGTGGTGTCCAACTTTCTCGGCGCACGTGTGCGTCCCCCTCTCGTTCCACTGGGTCCGTCTTTTATCATCACTCGCGTTTCCTCTTAAACCGCGCCATATTCAATTTCCCGTCTTCGTTTGTACACGCTCGACATATCAGGGTATGTTGCGTTCGGCGAGGGTGTGTTCTGTTTTTATGAATAACGGCAATGAACGAAGTACTGAAATAGTCAAAATTGTCACCGAACTTTTATTTTGGTACTTACGACCCAATTGAATAGTAATCTAAATTAAAATGAATGATGACAGTCATTATTATATTATTACTATTTTAATAATTAATACTAGTCATTAATCTCGAGTCATGTCTTCGATCTCCTTTTTTCTACGCGAACTCGATCAATGCATACAATAGAAACATTGTTCTCAACGGAACTCGAACGTTCCTCAAATACGGCTCGAATTTTGCTTAAACGATGATTTTTCGTTTCGTCCGCGTTAACAGATTAAGCAATTTGTATAATTAGCGCCGTCTATATTTTACGTATGTGGGTAAATAAATCCTCGGTACGTTTCGTCTGTGCGAAAATTTCGGGCCTCGAAGTGTGGAAAAAAGTGGGTTTAGGGGATGGGTAACAGAACGAGACGAGGGAAGTAGAGCGAGGCAGTGTTGGGAATGAAAAAAGAAAAAAAAAGAAGCGAAAGAAAAATTTGCTAACGCGAAGCTTACCCAACTCGGCGCTACTGCCGCCGGTTACTCGACGTACCGAAATTTCCCGTGAATCTCATGCATACTCACGGTACATATACATGCCCAAGTGGATATAACGTACAATCCCGTGACAGCTCGCACGTGTGCCCACCTCGACTCGCCGACGGTTAAGCAAACTCGCTCGGATGCCGTTGCCCAACATTCGCGCCAACTGGCCTTTTCGCAGCCTCCGGTGCCGCACTCTAGAAACACTTACATACGAGCTAATGCACACGTACACACTCGCGTCCCCCACACATACCTGCAAATCCTCTCCGGGACCCCTGTTTACCGGCCCGTTAAGTAGATTTGCCTCATTGCATTTCGACGATTCAGCTGTTTAAACGAAAAAAAACTATTGAGCACGTTTTTGTTTTTCTTTTTTTCTTTCACCGACAAAGTCGCAGCGATGAATTCGTAAATGACCTCTCTGTGTACCATGAAATCATGTTTTTCTACAAATATCCGCGCACATTATCAAATTATGGAAATATCGCCGCGCCGCAAAAGAAATTCCAAAAAAAAAGATGTAGTTGAAATTTTTGTGCAGACACGGTAACACAAAATTCAATGGAAAATTGATGTGGAACAGCGTGCGATTATTTTTTTCCCCACTCCGAAGCAATTCAGAGACACTGCGAAATTTTATGTAAAGCTGTAACTTAAAATCGAGTTAAATGAAAGAAAATGTTGCATTTCGATGAAATATTTAAGCGGAGAAGTGTGGCTCGACGGTGGAATAGGAAGTATAAATATATAATCCATAACGACCGCAAAAGCCATTAAAGAAGCAACTAAAATCAGAGCTCGAGCGCTGTATAGCCCAGAGTAACGCGGCGTAGGGATACACCAGGGTCTCCCTCTCGCGCTGTCTCTCCGACTGTGTAGGTACCCTGGCAATGCCCCGCAGGGTCTTTACGAGGCTCAAACGATCTACGTGACAAGGCGCGAGCAAACACTCACTCTCGTAACGTTAACAGAACCGGCAGTTCTTGTCTCTACGTTGGATTTTCTGCGCCCAGCGCGAGGATTTATGGAGAGGCCAGATACTGCACTGCGCAAGACACGAGAGGGAACGAGCGAGGTACATACAGAACGATAAATAGCTCGCAACGTCGAAGCGGGACACATTTTTCTATCGAAAGCCATGAAAATGAACGAGCATACCGAGATATAGAAGCTTTAGCCGCAAAACATACAAATTCTATATAATTATTGCTTATTGTTTTTTAATTTATTATTTGTTATTAACTGTCTATTAATATTATAATTATTATTAAAAATGTGAGTATATATAATTTGTTTTTGTTTCAATTCTTCACGTATATAAATTGTTTAAAGTGATGAATGTAGCAATTTGAAATATCGGTAATTAATAATAGTAATTTTTACATATAACTTTGCGCATATGTTTTGCACAAATCTGGTGCATAATGTTTTCTGAATTGTTCGACATGTACTCCAGACGCAAAGGGGTATGAGGCATATTTTTTTCTCGCAAGAACAGAGCTTCCGTCGTCGAGCTCGGTGAGTTTCGTACGAAATTGGACGAATTAAACACCGGTAACATTGTTAATCTCTATTTGCATTTTCGCGCAATCACACAAAACGCCGAGACGAAATGGCCGAAATTCACCGTAGAAACGTCGGAGCTTTTGCCGAAGCGAACTTCTATGAATATTGCATTGTGTGCGCGATGCAAAGTTAATTTAACCTAACCATACGTATTACTTCTAAGTGCTCCCCCCTACTTGCATTAGACACAACAAGGCTGTCTCGTTCGTTCTGTTCGCCACAATGGAGCAACGCTGCGGCATTTGGGACAAGTTTTCTCCGAGACTTCGGGGCCAACTTGGCACCGCTTAAGCCGAGGAGAGCTCCGTTGGGGAATCTCTTCAGCTTCTGGAAATTCTCGTAGGACAAACGTGCGAGCGCGCTGGTCATCGTCTTTGCGAGAAACGAGTGTTGTATACACTTTGCGTATGTTTGAGCTTTATCTTCTTCGGCAAAACAAACGCGGCGAAGAGCGAGAGAAAGAGGCGAGGCCGGGAAGAGGAGAAACAGCTCGAGAAACGGCGAGGAGAGTAGCGCTCGAGAACTCTCGAAAGTTACATAAACTCGCGCGTCCTTCCATCGCGCAAGACGCTCCCGACAAACGTTCCGCCGTTGCGCGCCTCCGGTGCTTCCGTCTCGTTCACTCGGGGCGTAATACTGCTTCCGGTTTAACGTTGAGCCATCGCGAGATGTCTACTCAGCAAACGGAGCGAACCCTCTCTTGGATCTTTCATCCGTATTTTCCTCAGTTCCTCGGCGCCACTTCACTTTCTCCAGACCCGACGCGCTCGCGATATGATTCCGTAGCGAGAAACAAAAAAATTATTCTTCAAATGGTGAAGAAATTTCTTCGCTCCGAGAGGGACTACAGCGCGGAAATCTTATTAACGTCAAGTAATAAGTTTAAATATTTAATAATCGTTCGTATACTTGTCATTTGGCGGTGTAATATTTCGACCGTAATGCGCGAATAATTACTTTGTATTCTTTTTTTTTTGTCAAGACAATTTTATTCGCTACTCTTTTTCAGTCGGAGTTTCTTTTTCTTCACGTGAAATTAATTTACCTTACATTTTTTATTACTGAATCAAAAGACACTCCTTTAATCATTACTGAGTAAATAATCATTTGATAACAAATTTTTACGTGTGCGTTGTATGCCGACGATTTATTCATTAGTCTTTTAGTGTGAAAATATTCATACCATAGTATGGGAATAATCATTTGTTATTGCAATATTTTTTCATGGTGAAATTTCTTTATCACACCCCTTTTTCAGTCCGGATTTTTCGAATTTTTGTAGAATCATTTTATTTTATCCTTTTTTTAGTACAAAGGATTACAGTAGAAAAGAATGAAAAAAACAAAGGATTATTCGTTATTTTGCGCATATTTGTCAGCACGACTTTTTCATTACGCTCTTTTGCAGTAAAGGGTTATAAAATATTTCCACAAAAATTCTCAGTGAGGAATTTTTTTCATGTTACTTAAAATTACTTCATTTCTTTCGGTTGAGAGGAATAATTAAAAAAATGTATCAAGTGAATGATATTTGGCTAGATTGACCAACTGTCTCGATGAAGCACGGGTGGGACAATATTAGCTCGCCAAAAGCTGACCGTTTAACATTCAACGAGACCGGATTAATAAAACTGTTTTTCTATTTTTTTCTTAATTTGCCTTCTACGTCCGTATGAAATGATTTCGTGAATAAAATTGTCGAAAAATATATCCATACGAGCGTGTATATATAACGCGTGCTGCGTCGCACGATTCGCTCAACCGCGTTATCTGCGCGCCGGAGCTATTCATGCGAGCGAATACGGGATGTAACATCCCTTTGGCAAGCCCACGGTACGTACACGCCAGAAACACCGTGTGACCAGAGAAGGTTCCGAGTTTACGAGAGTTTCCGCGTGCGTTTTGCTCACACCCATTCACACGTACACTCGTGGATTATATGCATTTTCTCACACTATTAGTGGGTGTATACATCGGGGGAGGTCGAGCGAAAAGCGAATGCAGCGTGTGTCGGGCACTCGGCAGAGACCCGGCAACTTTTCTAACCGAGATAACCGATAAACTCACCATCGTCATATGTCGAACATTTGAAACTCCAGTCGAAAAAAAAAAAGTAAAAAATGTTACAATCATCATTGAAAGGTTGATCTTAAAAACTGAAAAAAAATTGCTCATAGAGCGAGGAATCAGCGCACAAAAAAAAAAAACTTTTGAGCAAAAATTTCCAGCTTTTGTCCAGACCAAATCCCCATAATCTTTATTGGTAAAAAAAAATGTTCGGCTAAGTGCGAAGTTTTATGCCCGGCGTATATTTTAAATACAGTAGCGTTAATTTTTTTCTTTCGTCCCATTCTGGATTCCAAAATTAATATAAGCAAAGAGGGATTTTCTCGAACAAAAAAGTTTCCTTTAATCTTCAATTTTTCTATCTCATTTTTCGCGATGTGCCTCGGCGGATCTAATTTTCCGGCGCGCCTATATAATGAATATTGCATACCGGTTTGCGAATACGGTGAAATTACGAGTATGCGCGCAAACACGGTAAAAGCATGGCGGTCCGCGGGGGGCCTAACGAGAGATCGATATTAAATTACCGCCGGGCTCGTTGGGCATGTGGCATAGATTTTTGTGAAATGCGAAGTGGCGCCGCATCCGTGATGGTGCATTGCACCTTTTCAAGCCGATGCGGGTCGTTTCCCGCGTCCAGGACACTCCGGTGTGCTTACAATCATAATGTATGACACTTTTCGTCCCTCTCCGACGTCATAAACCGTGCAAAAGTGCCGGGGACGAGAGAGAGGCGAATCTTTCGCTCGTATCTATCCCATCGCCGCGAAAATAGATCCGACGCATTCAGCCCTCCCTTCCACTCTCGTCCTCCCCGCCCTCCCCCCCTGCTGGTTTACTCGTCGTTCTGGCATAATCTGATATCATACCAAGCGGAAATAATTATTGTCCCGCGGGATCGGACGCGGATATTATGCCGTAATAATGTAACGAGATTACACGCGAAATTGTGTGTCGTAGTGTGCGAAATAGTGGCGGGGGGATTTACTTGTGATACGCGGGAGATGCTAACGTCGGTGTAAACGAGGTCTCTCACGCTAGTTGCCAACGTTGCTGTTTAACACCACGATTCTCCCGGGGGCCCTTTCACCTACTACCTATCCGAGCGGCATTTGCTTCACCAAAGCTATCCCTTATACAACGTACAACCCCCTCTCGCCCCCCGCACCGCGGCTTCGCTACGTTTCTCCTATGCAAAATCCGTGACGATATCTCTTCACCGCCCGGATGTCTTCGTCAAAGCACATAGACCTCTTATATAGCATATTAAGTACCGCTTGATGCGGCGTACTTCAAATTGGTTATTACGAGAGAGTTTAACCTGTCGACTTGTCTATTTATCACGGAGATTGTTCTCGACCTTCGATTCAAGGCAGGAGAGACAAAATTGCAGAGGGAATCGCGAACCCTTCACATCGTCGCTTCGCGATAGGGTGAAATATTGCAAATCATTGGAATAGGTCTCGAGAACGAAAGAAACAATTGATTTATATACTAGTTTTTCAAACAACGAATAATTTGGTAAGTTTAATAGGATTTATTTTATTTAATTAAATTTTTTGTCAATTTACTGAATAGGATGTTACTTCAATTTCAAATTGGATTTTCTTTTTCGAGTACATTTAATTTTTTCGCTGTAATGCGAGAAAGTATTAATTTTTTTTTTGTTACAAATGTTCCGTAAACTTCTCCGTTAGCCGGGAATTTAAATTCGCGTGAAACAATTTTTTCGAGTTAAATAAATCGTTTCGATCGAGAGGTTTTTCTCGTGTATCGCAAAGGGTTAAATCCATTCAAGAAGAAACCATGACGACGGCTAAACCTCCAGTATCGGGAATTCGTGTTGCCAAGGCTAAAACTCCGGGCTCTCGGGCCGATCGAGCTGCGTGACAAATGGCAATTCCGTGAGGTTCTTGCTTTCACGAAACTCGATCGTTCGGAAATATACGATGATAATTAATGAACGGTATTGTATATACCTTTGTCGCGTTGTCACGGAGTTGGGTTAATGTCTCGTGAGACATCCGGCTTAATCGAGACTCCGTCGGAGAGAGATTCGCCGTGACGTCGGACGCTTTGCGCCGAGGGACTCGTAGACACGCGGAAGACACGAGAGGCTTCGTCGCTGGTGCACGGAGTCCCGAGGTACAAAGACGTTATGATTTACGAAAGGGGAAGATCCGTTCGATGTAACGAGGACGAGAACGGAAAGGAAAATCTATGAAGGCAAATTCCTACCCTTTCGTTCGCGATCGATTAGTCGAAGCTCACGAAATTGCACAGAAGACTGAAACAATCGGCATGACAACCGGTAACGACGATCACTATATAATTTTTTTTCATGCTAAATTGAAATTTAAGACAAATTAGTTGTGATTTTTCGTTCATGCGTGATTTTTTTAACATCAATTGCGTTAAGCAATTGATAATATTTTTCGCTTCACATTTTCTTCTTTTAATTAAAAAAACTGATTTGGAAAATGCATGAAAAAAAAAAAAATGTTTCGCATCGCGTTTAAGACGATCTCTGCGGAGGGAAGTGAGAGACGAGCTCGTTAACGAAGTAATACGAAAAGGAGTAAAACGTTAACGGGTAATTAGCGAAGAGCGAGGCAGTTCAAAGCTTTGCCCAGACAGTAGCTCCGTTTGGTTTCTCATTTGACTCGGTTCACATGCGTTGGTACTGCAACACATCGATGCCCGCGTATGCGGAACAACTCTGGTTGAACTTTAACCGCGCCATCCTATCAAAGTCTCCCTTACAATTCGAACAGGGGTTGAAACTCGTGCTCGCCGACTGTATATATTCCACTCTGTGGGTTCGTCTCTGTAGACGACGACGGAGTTTCTCAGTCGTGAAACTGAGAAGCCAGTTGTTCGCGAACATATCACTATAAGAGTACACCCAGACCACCGATGCGCGGAGATATTAACGTGATACGAAACTCTCGTCGTAGACTACAATATTTCTTCTCTCGACGGTGCACTAGCATCGCGAGTGACCCATTCCGATGACAAAAATACTCAACAGTCACAATAATACGACTCACGAAGACTGTTTTTTACCCGTCTTCATTTTTTGCATGGAGCTATTCTCCACTAAAGCCGAAATATGGAGAATCTAATTTTAAATTCAACTGAAAAAAAACATGTATCTCGAAAGAATTACCCGAGCTTGTTTTCAATTTGCAAAACTTTTTTTTTCGCCTCTTATCGGACACGCGCGCACGAAGCTATCTCTCCCGCATACTTTGTACGATTCCCCGAAGAGTAAAGGGTACGTGCGTGCAGCACGTGAAGCGATAGCGAACGCCGCGATTCGGAAGGTGAAAAAGTTTGTATCGAAATGTTATAAAAATCGATGAGATAAATCACTTCGCATTCGATGCCACCGAGGTGAGGGAAAGTTCTTGAAACTCACGTAATCTCTCGCGGGTATATATAAGAATGCAAAAGGGGTTGGCGGCGGCGAATGGCGGGTGGGAGGGCGCGGGGGCGGTCATGGATAGTGGGAGAGTTTCACGCGTCAGCAGTAGTAAAGGTTGGTATGCAGGCAGACGGCGGCAGTGGAGGTGGTCGATCGCTACGGGCGGCGGCAATGGTGTGCGGCTGTTAAGGGGCAAGCAGCAGAAGCAGCGCCGGCACCGATCCCCGAGAGCTCGAGCCCGCTGACGTGCTATACTTACCTAACCTACTGTGTACTCGGGACAGGACCAACGCCGCCGGTAGTTGTATCAGCAAGCAGCAGCAGCAGCAGCGGCAGCGGCAGCGGCACAGGCATCCTTCGCCGCGATGGGCCACGATGCCGGCGCTTTCGCACAGTGGGTAGTCAGGTACCAGTCAGACGACCGAATAAGCGCCAGTCTACCGTGGGCGCGCGTCGCGACACCACGTGTATCGCACCGCCTCGCGTAGCTTCTCGCCGTTCACAGAATCAATCCCTCCCCCCCCTCTCGAAAAGTGGTGGATGACAAAAATAAATTAACAACAAAACGAAATACCAAAAACACATGTGCGTCAAATAAAACAACGAATTAGTTCGAACATTAACAATTATAATAATCATTATAACTGACGATCGATCGATGGATTAATCGAGATTACGAGAGTTCTGGATGTTACATTGCATGCTACTCGATGACAATGAGGAATCAAGCCTGTCTCGTGAGCATCAAGACATTTTTTTTATGCAATATGATTTAAAAAGTTTAAAAAACAATGCATCGATTCGTGATGTGATGTGATTTTTGGAAGAATGTTCGGATAGATATTGTCGTGACTGTACTGGGTTTACACAACTGTGAGGGGAAAAAAAAGTTTCTTACACACATGAAGTCGATGCGGAGAATCGACGCTACGTCACACTGAGGTACTTGCAATATATCGTGCTTTCCTAACGGCTCGTAAATGGTTTTTTATTTTTTTCTACGAAGTGTTTTTAAAAAATATTTATTTATATGTAGAAAAAAAATGTTTAACCTTTTTATCTAGATCGGCAGAATGAAAAAAAATGTTTCTACCAGTCGCAAAGAACATAAATATTGAAGGCACTTCGGCTAATATAAGCCCTGGTATTTCAGCCATATTAAAAGCATCGCTTAATACGAACGAGGTTTTTTTTTTTTTTCCTGTAAATCCCTTTCGCTCGCTGTTGTCGTGTGTACGAGGAGGGCTCTCGTGTGTTAACCGTGTACCCAGGTGAATTCTGCCAAGCGAATATTTTAAGCTCTAAAGCCGGTTCCGGTGTACGTGATCCGAATACGCGGGTTGTTTTTTTATTTTTCCATTTCGCACGACCGTATCGCTTATATTCCATTAACTTTTTTTTACTCGTATTCTCCCGCTCAATTCCACCGGTCTCGCGTTATTATCTGTCTCTTTATTTATTATATCTCTCCTTTTTTCACTATTTCCCACTTGCCTTCGTGCAAA
The DNA here is from genome assembly GCA_963924025.1 of Ischnus inquisitorius. Taxonomy (NCBI): domain Eukaryota; kingdom Metazoa; phylum Arthropoda; class Insecta; order Hymenoptera; family Ichneumonidae; genus Ischnus; species Ischnus inquisitorius. The sequence goes on from OZ001250.1 coordinate 13,344,852, forward strand.
AGTCACGAATTATCTCGTAGTCGTATCGCTCGGCTGCGTAACGCTCTCTCACCTACTCGCGAGAACCCCTCTTTCTCATTTCTTCTTTCCTTCTGCCTCTTTTTAAAGTATATGTGCTCACGCGAAATCGCGATTTCGTGCTGGAGACCCTCAAAGGGCATTTCGCTGCAGAGCAATTTCTCGCTTCTTGCAAGAGCTTGCGAAAAAAAAATATATATATGTATATGTATGTATAACAAAATAATACATATCGTACCGCAACTCGTTGAGTCAACTGGCGCAACGAAGTTGCAACCAATTGGAAAAAAAAAAAATTGGATTGCAATTTTCTAAACCGAGCAGAGTTAATAAAATTTCAATTTCGGAGGTCTTTTCGCTTATGACTTTCTTATGGATGAAACAAAAGTGTTCATTGTCGGTTTCAAATAAAAATAAACAGTCACCTTATGCAACCCACGTCCGAATACCAAAACGTTTCAAATATTACATTTTTTTTCTTAAAGCACGACGTTTTTTTTTATCATTGTTAAGTAACCGAGCTCTCGGTTCTCGTTTGCTTGATTCGAATATTTCGATCAACAATTCAATTTGCCATCGCGATGCGATAATTGAAGAATCACGGGATCACGTCAGTCGGTCAATCTGTCACAATCGCATTCGAATCTCGTTATTCGTATGGAATTCATCGAATCGAGAGCGACGTTAAGCGAATCAGATTTTCGTTGCGGATTCGTTCGGACGAGAAGCTGATCAGATTTGCCATATCCCTGTATAATCGTCTTATCGAAAATCCTCGATTGTACATTTGTCAGTCGTCGAAACGATTGTTCGAAGTCGCTGTATCATATCGTATCGCGGGGCGGTATCAGTTACGGTAATGGTCGTGCCACAGGTACGATTCTGTCGCAGTCAATGATCGTGCCGTTTCCTGTTTCATACGCAATTTCGAGAACCGTCAAACAGAACATTACGACCGAAGGCTTCATTGCTAATTATCCGATAATCCGGGCGCTATCGAAAATTCCCGAGATACGCTGCAAAATCTTCGGTACGAGGGAATTTGCCCGTCCTCATTGTTGAACGAAATTATACTCTCTGGATTGTAACGACCGTGACATGCGGTGAGCGGACGTAATTGATTCTCGGGTAATTTCTCAGCATCTCGAAATCCGGTACCCGAATACTTTGTCGGTGAGATTTTTTTATGACAAAATATTCGTTTGGCAAAACGGTATGATTTGCGAATGCAATTGATATGATTGACTTTATTGAATTTCAATAATCCTAGAAGGCTGACTTATCTTAATTTATGCATTTGTTTATGGACGGAAAATAATTATCTCGAGTTTGCGTTGTTATTGTTTTTTCATTTGGCAAGTCTTGCAATCGGCTACTTGACTAATGGCATCAATAGAAATGATTCGTTGGCCCCTGACGCAAATATATTGATCAGATAATTAATGTTTTTTTTTTAATCAGTCCGATAGGAGATATTCAATTTCAATTTAAATTGTCTCAATCGGAGGAAATTAGAGCAATTCGCGGGACGTAAAAGATTTCGAAAATACTTTCGGATGGCAATTGTCTGAATTAATTGAGCCGGGACTCGATATACCGGGCGTCGCTCAGCGTTCACGGTTAGATTCTTCTTCAATTTGTCGGAGCGATGAGCCACTTGAGATGCACTTTGTTAAATCAAATCTGTCGAGGATGGCGGATGGATTCTCTCGTTCTTTTCCGTCCATAGTTGTGTGACGGAGTTCGCGAAAGCGCGGAGAGACGAGACAGATACAAGCGAGTAGGAAGGAAAAGAGAACAATGAGTGGCGCGAATGGAAGGACGATAGGAAAGACGGAAGTGACGCGAGCATAAAAAGAACGTGGGTATATTGCAAAACCGACGGAGCGGTGGAGAGCGTTGAAAAATGCAAAAGTTCGGGAAAAGTCGCCGCGACACGAGCCACTTTAATACTTCGGAATACCTCTTTCTCCCCTCGCATCCTGACGGTCTTCGGTTCTTCTGACATTCGACGATTCGACACGAGACATTTAATATACGATCAATCGTCGATCCTTCTTCGACGAACGTTTGGGGAAAAGCCTTTTAATTTATTAAAATAAAAAAATTCACAATATAGAAATACTTTAGTCAACATGTTCCCATGAATTTTCAAAACATTAAAAAGTCGACGAAAAATAGAAACTTAACGTTGCCGAAACTTAATGATTTCACTTCCGAGCGAGAGACGACAAAGAACCAAAGAAACTTCGCTTCAAATTTGTAGATAAATCAGAGAATTTTGAAAAGTTGAATATAAATAAAAAAGGCACTTGACCTCAACTTAATGATTCTGGGAGCGAACGAGAAATAGAGGATATTGCGGGTAGCTGGGGTGTTGTGTTAAGGTACGAGCGTCACTTCCGGCTTCGCCTTGATGGGAGAGTGAGGCCTCGACGGCGGGCCGACGGTAAAGGGGATTTAGCTGAGGGTAAACACCCCTGATTGACAGACGCACGCGTTTCTCCCGGGATTAACCCACGGGTTTGGTCAAAGGTAGTCCGACAGTAGTTTATTGGAAGGCGCGTCGATATATAAACAGACTGAAACTCCTGAATAGCCTCAGTGTCCATTGAGGTATCGAGGGAACTTCTCAATACTCCAATTTTAATTGCCAATGGGCTCGGAAAGAAAAGTTGCCCTTCATACACCAATTTTGAAAGGTTCAAATGGTTATCGAAAGAACAAACTATTGGAAGCTAAGCTGGCGTAAGATGGAGGACTAATGAGAAATCGAGACCGAAGCGTTTGACTGTTTCTCGAGCATCATAGAGAGCGAGCGGAGCATTAAGGGGCTTCTTCTCTGCTTGGCTTTGACAGATGAAACTCGAAGTAACGAGAGAGCAAATACTAGCTCGAGCTTGAGTGAGAATGTTGCATGGAACAGCGGAGCGTCAGTCTGATCTTGTTAACGGGGAAACGGTTTTGCTGTACATAGAGAAGTCGATGCGTCAGACATCGACCAATACTTCCGTCGAAGAATCAAGGGAGCCAAAAGCCGTTTGATGTCCATAGTTTTTTTTCCGCTTTTTCCTGTACGCCACGGTAAATAACGGAGAAAGCTGCTTTGCGGAAACATCGCAATCCCGTCGGATCGACAATAATGAGACATTTAATTTTTCCTTCGAAACTCGACGGGCTATTTTTGGAACTGAAATACCTTGAAAAAACATAAAGTTTCCATTGACTTGGAAATTTATCTTTCGATGCAACGGGCCTCTTAGTTGTAGTTAGCGAGTTCGAGAAAAAGAAATACACCGTCGAGCTGGTCGACTTTCTTTCTGTTTTTTGCTACGTTACTCGTAAAGTTTGTTCAATAATACTGCGACTAGCGTAGGTTAAGCAGTAGACATACTGTAACTATGGTACGTGGACCTTTTTATAATGACGACCTAGGAGCGGTGAAGGCAAAGGCAAAATATGAAGGTCGAGGCTACTCCGCTTATAAATATATCGATCCAGTTGGCCGGTATTTCGTTTGTGGGTATATTATGAAAACAATGTACGGAGACTACTATAAAAATGTGCAATGTATACTATAAACGGGACAAAAAAAATCCGAAAAACGTAATTTTTCACAATTCTGTCTCATTAATTTCTTTCACTCGCAAAGCTTCCACGATGAGAAAGCGTTTTTGTCAGACTTCCGCATTAAAGAAAGCTTTGCGAATAAAATTAATTGAAGAGTGAGAAATTGTAGAATTTTACCATTGGGCATTTTTTTTTTCTATTGTGATATTTCGATGTTTCGTCACATTTCGAACGCGTTGACATAAAGATCTGAAAACATGTCTCTATTTTTCAATACCACCGAGCGTGGCTAAATATTTTTTCCTCTCCAATGTCACGACGTCATATTTAAGCCGCAGTTACGAGCAGTCAGGGGAGGGGCGATATTGTCACGTTCTTCATTGACCGACGAATACTGTTCATAAAACGAGAGCTTTCGGTCCCGCGTCGCGTAAACGCGCGGCACACGCAGTACGCGCGCTATGCGTGAAACGTTATGAATGTAATCCCTGTCGAGATGCAACGAGCGTGAAGCCCGTCGGTTGCGCGAACGACCTTGAGCCTTTCTCGCGAATATGAAAGCCTCGAAAAGCGTTGGCAGCTCTAGGCCGACAGAAAATCGCCGTGGGTGGTCTGAACCGCTCTACTTCATCGTCCTCTCTCGCTTTCTCTTGTTCTCGTCGAAAATATAATCCTTTCGTTGGCTTCGCCCGTTTCTATCGTTCTCTCGTACCTCCGCGCTCGGGATATGCCAGCGGTACACAGAAACGCGAGGGAGCTTTCGGCCGTCTCCTCGAACGTCGCGTGCGCTACTCGTTTCGCTTCCTCGCTTCACTTGCTGCCGGCGCGAAAGGCTCTACTCGAAGCTGCTTTCGCAACCTCGGTTAAAGCTCCGTCGAACGAGCCAACGCTATTTTATCGTCGCTGTTTCGTCGTCGACGGAACAATGAAAAGCATCGTCGCAACGGCAATTTCTGGTGTCAAACGTCGAGCTTCAGAATCGAACGAGACCTTTCATCCCAAAAGATACACACTGGAAGGTGATAACACTGCTGCGTCTGAAAGGTCGTAGCTTCTCAAGCTTTTCCTATGGAAGTCTTTATTATATAGGAAGTAATTATTATTATCTTTATTGGGAGTTAGCTTATTATTATGAAAGAATTACATAAATAGACAAAGTTTAAAAAAGAAACAATCATTCATAACATGTTATCAATTTTGTATGTTATCAATTTTGTAACCATACAATTTTATGTAATTTTTATACAATTTTGCCCATTCTTTAGTCCCTTAATCAACCGATGTACTCGCCCACCTTTAGCGTTTTCCATGTTCCGATTTTCGTGAAGCGGTAAACTTGAAAACGCGTAAAACGTGCGCTTGCAAATGAATGAAATCCTTTTAATGATCAAAGAGTGGACCGTGTTTTAACTTCACTAGCGTGTATATATAAATATACCTAAATACATACGCGAATACAATCCATTCCGCCCGATGTCGGCCACAGGCCAGAATTTATCTTTCCTAGAAATGCACAAATCCCCTGGCGTTTTTTTGTAATTTTAATGCAATCTTCGTCGGCGTTCTTTTGCGAAGTAATTAATTTATCCCGCAGCCTAGTCGCAATGGGGCACACAAGCCCTTGCTTATTCGTTGATCTTCTTGGAGTGCTTTTTCAAATTATCAAGCAATTTATGTCCTCGAGGAAAAACGAGCGAAATTAGAATGAAAAATGCGGAATTTAAAATGGGAGAAATAGAAAGAAGTCCGATAAGCGTAATTGCTTAAAAATAAGGAGAACAGCCGCAGGTTAATATAATCCTTATATTATAGATTACCTTATCGATAATTCTTCATATTTTGCGCTTTTATTCTTTATCGGATGAATGCGAAAAAATATGGAAATAAATCGTCTCGCGAAGGCGCGAGACCGTTCTCCATTTATACTCTGCTTCGCACCATCCCGAACCCACATTCCGCAGACCTCAACGATCTATGTCACATTATTCTCCAGAATTGCAGAGCAAATACATATATATACACGTATACAATATGATTCATAATAAATGTCGAATTTTTTTTATTCTCATAAAAAAAAATCTATCATAAAAACTAAAATTGAGGTACTTTTTTTATGTGATGGAAATAAGTTTTTGGATCTCCAACCATTAAGTCACTTGATTCTCGATTGAAATAGTTAATTATTTTTTTAAATACTAACTCCTTAGAATGAAAACCATGTCAACCAATAATCCAAATTGAAAAAGTTATTATTATCATTACGATTATAATATTCAAACAAAAAAATGATGATCTTAGTTTTTGTAAAATAATTGTATGATCATATTTAAATTGGACATCGTAGAAAAACAAGAGAAACTCGATATTTATTATCAATCGTGCTGTATACATATTTATTTTCATGTGAATCGGTATACAGCGTTGATACTCGATCCGTGTGGAGCATACCCGATACATAGTGCGCATCGTAAAGCTTCGCCACAAGGGAGTTGGGAAGGCGGGAAGGTGGCTTCGTGCACGTAGAAATTCAGTGGGACGGTCTCTTTCGGTGTGAAATATTCAAAGCAATCTAAAGTACCAACATGACCGGCTTAATCTGAAACTAATCTAGCAACTTCCAGTACACCACCGAGTTGGCCAATAGGATGAGCTATAGGAATTGACGTTGGCACCGGTGTGTATACGACCCCTTGCGAATAGGTCCATAGCAGCGTTTCGTCCCACCGCGTCTGCAACGCCTCGGTATCCGTCCGCCGACTGGCGGGGGCCACGGGCGAAGACCGCACGAAGCTCATCCGACTTGCCGGGGTCGCGAAAACGCCCATATAATGATAATAACTCCGGCAAACGTTGAGATTGCTTCACTTTCCATTAAATCAGTGGGATGCTTTTCCCGTGGACGACGGTTCGGATTGTCCGTTGGATCTAGTTTCTGGTCCGCGGATCGCGGGGATAGAGAAAGCGGATGGGTTGTCCTCGGCCCCCCGTCCCCCTTCTTCACCCGCCCGCCCGACCCTTTTCACTGAGATAGCGGGAATGTCGAGGAAAATTGGATGGTGTGAGAAAGAAAGGGGGCTTGCGAAGAACGAGGGAGAGAGAAATTAGTTTCACGCTCGATGTATAGGAACGACAAAGAGAGGGCGGAGGAGGTGGTGGCGGAAGAGCTTTTCCACGCTAACTCGACGTTGGCCAACGTATATAATCCCCGGCGTACACAGCGCTCGATTAACTACCCCTCCCACCCTCTCTCTCCGGACCCTTCGGAGCGTCTCCCTGTTCGTCCAAAACGTGGCTTGTTGTATCACAGAATGGGGGCGGAATGGCACGGTATCAAACGGTCGAGGGGCCACTTGACGTTCCTCGTCGTTTAGCAGCTGATCGAGAACTGGAAACGTTTATACGGCCTCGCGCTATGCACTGCAATCAACGCCATGTCGGGAGAGCAGCGTTTTGCGTTTCAACGATACTAAACATTATTAGCAACTACGATATGAGCTTATGTCGGTCAATTTTCCACTGCATCGCATTTCTCAAGTGGCACAATCGAAAATTCATCCATACCTCGCATCTCCAACTAAAAAGGGATTACCGATTAATTTGAATGCCGCTTGAACAAATTCTCTATTCAATTGCGATATTCGTGCGATTAAGCAAATATCGATTGTTAACATACTGATCACGTCCCTTCATATCAGTTTCTATTTATTTCGCAACTCTGAGTAACTTTCGCGTTGGGAATATCAATTGCGGTTTTAAGAGCAACTTCGTTAGAGCGTTATTTCGCTTTATAGACAGAAGCTCTTTCGCCAATTTTTTCATGAATAATTTATTCGCTTCGGTGGTGTACGAAAGGAAGAAACGAAAAAAAAAAGTTTATTATTCCACGGACGATGTTGGCCGCTGGTGCCTGGGATTTAAACCCCTCCCCCTTCCCCTCTTCTTGCACAATTAATTAATATTCATATTATGAAAAAGCGTTGAGTTTATTAAATTTGATTTTTATTTGCCTCGAAATCATACCGTCCCGGATATACTTGTTTAGCGGAATCGCACGCTGTCTGCATTCCGTGGCAATTATATTTTGAAGGATAGCCGGGATAGCTCATCGGATTTTTTGCCCCTCTTTCGCGACGGGAGGAAAAAAATTGGACGGCTAATAACGAGGTTACACGACGTCGAATGAGCGCGAAAGTTTCATCACCGATGGCGGATATAAAGCATCGAGCATATTTCATACTTTAAAACACCGTCACCGTGCTCGCGGGATTTGTTTTTATTAGCAGATGGAAACAAATGAAAAAAAATGGGATTAATAATAAAAACAAAAAAAAAATTCATCACCGTTACGAAATTCTCGGAACTTTTATGCAACGTTAAAACAGTTTAATAAATAACGCGAAAAAGTCAGTGCAGCTTCACCGTGAAACTGTGTGTTTCCCAATCAAACCGTCGAATTCGATCGATTCCGCGAAATGTTAGTTCTTCCGAAACGCTTGCGTGTTCGATGAATATTTACTCGTTAACTTTTCATTCCCGGTGTCATAACCCGCGGCATATGGTCGCGAAAAAACGTCACGATTTCGCGAGCTCCCGACGCTAACGAATCAACTGTGTCATCGGTAGGAAATAATTCAATGTTACGTTCGCTACGTACCGCTTGGTCGAACGGTCAAATCGAGGCAATCGTGATCCGTTTTTTTTCTTCCCCTCCCAATAACAGATATAATTCTCGTCAAACGAAAAATGATCCAATATTCCACATATCATTTTTCGTTAAGGCAATTACCTTTCCATCGACGTCGTTTACGAGAAATATTGGCGATAATCGGCGAGTCGATAACACTTCATTATGAAAATCGACGTCCAATATAATTTTCCACCTGCGAAATACAGCGAGCCGGAATTTCTCGATATTTCAAAGTAATCTGAAATTTCTCGTACCACAGAGATCAACGATGATGCGCCGAGAAAAAAAAGACTCGTAGTCTATCCAGACCGGGGTTTTTAGAAAAAGTAGCCATTCCGGGATTTAATAACGCGCTCGATGGAAAGTAGCGCTAAACGAAAACCGATTTCATTATCGTCCCTCGTAGTCGTAGTTTTCTACTGGATTCTCATCCGCGAAGCTTATTTCCCGTCCTAACTCCGGGGGTGCTTGGGTGCGGTATTGTCTGCCGTCCGCACGTTCTGGCTAGCATTCCTTCGCATTTTTTTTTTCTTCATCTCCCGTTACCACACATTTATCTTCTTCTCGGGTCTTATCGCTACACAAAACGTGAGAGCGAGATATCGAGAAAGGGGGCGGGGGGCAAAGAATTTCGTCGGCATTTCGTAGGGCAAAAGCTCGACGAAGTTAAGCCGGAGTAGAGCCAAACTGGGCAGTGAAAAGGGTCATTCGTCGTCGCGGAGAAAGGAGACGGAGGAAAGGGACGCAGTCCAGTCCCATCAGTTTCGCTTAAGTACCGGAAAAGTGAGTCGACCGATAATTAAGAAACTTCCGGTTTCTAGGAGGCTCAAGGCACTTCCGTGGAAAACGATATAGAGCAGCCGCTCCGCCGCGGAATTCTCGCTGGCCACTGTTGAGAAATCTACTCGTACTCCGAGGGTTATATTGTGCTCGTAAGAGAGTTCGGTATTAGATCCCCGTCGGTGCATAGTATATAAGAAGACGTATAACTCACTGCTTCTCCGGTAAATGTAAGCCAGCGGGAGCCCCGAGAATGGCGAAAGGAACGAGAGACCCGCACTCCAACTTTCGCCGGTTAAATCGTATTTTCAAACCTCGAAGCACCCGCCGGTTGGTGCCAATAATCAGCCAAGCGAATTAAGCCGGTTCTAACCGCGTTTATGGAGTCAACCCTCACCGCAGATTGGGGTAGGGAACGGTGAGGAACGACTAAACCCTTACATATTCATGCACGAGCGCAAAATAATTTCGGATTATACGCTTGCTCCGTGGGTACCGCGACGATATAGCGGTAAGTAACGGCACCGGAGTGCATAAAATTCAACATCGTCGAAACTATTGGACGACTTGATAGGCGTGCACACGGAAATGAACAATTCTACCCGAGTAAGCCCGGTCACTTTCGCGAGCGTGAGATATGTGTTTTCTTAATAACCGTCGTGCTTATCTCTGACCATTTACCGTTGAATAATAAACCATCAAATTAACATAAATTAATCAGTACGAAATTGCAACCGATTAACTAAAATTTTCGTTGCTTCGTAAAATTTATCGAAATACTCGGTTCGGAGACAATTCAATGAAAACATTTTGCGATGATTGTCCGCTTGAAAAAGAGCAATTGGCAAGCTCTTGAAAATTGCTAACAAACGCTAACATCCAATTTCGGTTTTTTTGGTTATTTCACTGTCGACATCGCTTCGATTGTCTCCTATAAAAATGACCCATTGTTAAAGCGATGGAAAAAATATTGCTCCATATCGGTTTTTTTGTTTTCGCGACAACGATTTTTTCGCCTCGCATGTCCGTCAATCTTTCGGCAATTTTGGTGTGTTAGTTTTGTAGAAATGCAAAAAAAAAAGGCGCGGCCAAACAAATTTCAGTAGTGAAATATTTTTCGCCCGCGTGTCGGAAATTCGATGTTCCAATATCGCGGCCGTGGAACACAGAACGATAGATCAAAACCGGCGTGAAACACTCATCGATATTTCAGCGGTTAGACCGGCCGTGATTAAAGGGTCCCGTGATGAATTCACGAGGCAATCGATTAAATCGTGTGCCCCCCCCCCTGCACCCTCTCATATGGAAACCATCCGCTGTCATAAATGTAGAAACGTACGAATGGTCATACGTACATGTATATACGTATATACGTGCTTCGTTTTACGGGAGATATACAGCATGTGTATATACCGCGCGTATGTAGTTCAGTTCGCTGCTCGCCGAACGATTAGATTAGTCAAGTGAATTAATTAAATTTGAAACGGCTCTATCGGCTTTTGCGGCGTACGTAACGACGACTTGCGGGAAATTCTCTCGCGTGCAAACATTATTTACAACGACAAAAGCCATTTCGCAATGAAACTTTGCGACGCAGAAGTACCGCGAATTACAATACGTGCCTTTATTTTCAAAAGCGAGCGGCGCCCGCGTGTTTCACCTCTGCGCTCTCGTTCGCCCGACGCAACGATCAAACGATCTTTTATTTCGGTCCGCCACACACGAAAAATAAAAGCAGGAGAAGAAACTCCACGCTCAAATTTACACACGAGTATCGAGAATATCGACGGAAATTTTCACGAATTTTTTTTTTTACGCGCAATTTTCGATAGATTGAATTTTTTGTTTTCGAATGGAGTCGAAAGAAACACGGAAAAAAACGATGTAACGTTGGGCGAAACATTCGTGGGAAATATTGCGCACGGAGTCACAGTGCTTTCGATGTTTTTCACGCCAAGAATAAACAAACTAATTGGCGCATGAGCTTTCGGTACGTATATCTCGATATCGCGAATAGAAAATTGCATTGGCGACTATATGGAATTTATTTGAACCGCGCGTGGCGCGGGCAGAATTAATTTCGATGAGTTACGATTTTCTACAGTTCATCCGTGAATTTCGAGCACTTTTTTGAAAACGAAACTCTGGTTTTGCAATTTTTCGTCACAAACTAACGAGTACGATGATTTCCCGTGAATGCAGCTGCTGCCCTCGATATTGCGTTTCTCATTCAAGCCCCTTAATTACCGGGACATGTGATATTCATCCCTGATCGGCCACGGATGTTATGAATTTTCTACAAAATTCATCGGAACAATGTGAACAATCGCGCGGCGCACAACGTAAAATCGGAAAATACAAATGAATTCGCAACGTGCTACTTCGGTGACGATCGAAAAATGGTTTATCGAAAATGTTCACTGCCGTTCGGCAAAATCGTAAAATTTGTTCGACTCCGAATTCGCCGCAGTGAATTCCGATAGTGTTTCAACGGAAAACAAAAAAATACCGCCCGATGCCGCGATTCGGCAAACCGATGCAAAACCACTTCGCAACGCCCGTCGTTGCGGGCTTTCGCGGTGAGAACCAAAAGTGTCATCAATCATCGTGACGGTTCTGCGCCGCAACGAGATTGCACTTAATGGCGCAAGTCATAGCTTCGGGTGTGAAAAATCCTCGCGAGTCTCGGCAAAATGTACCGCGAAATTTGTAACCGCCGATGATCGATGGAAATTTGATACAAGCTTCGCGAAAGTCCATCGATCTTATTGTTACCGCGAACCGTGTTTCTTCGCAACATCAAAACGCCGGTTTTTACAAGTAGTAAAAAAAATATAAAAATAATATAATTATTTGTACAATGCACAAATGAATATTCTGGTTCGAACAGTGATTTTTTTGCATCATCTCCATTATTCATTTTATCGAATGTAACCGAACGCAATGTTCTTATAAATATTACCTCCGCTTGTGCCTTTCAATTTTTTTTTTCGTGAAAAATATCTTGTTTTTTGCATAGGCCTAGGCGAGACGACGTTATTTTTCTTCAATGTTAAATTAACCCTAGCCTTCCGGGTAGACGTATCACTGCAGTTATTGGATCGGGTCCAAGGCCATAAAGCAGAGAAGGAAGAGTCGCCAGTAAGGCCTGAGTGCTTCTGTCCTGGCTCTGGGGGGGTTCGCCTCACGGTTCTTAATGTACTTCCCCTCGGCGAGCCACGACAACCGCTCGTTCTACGTTATGATAATATATCCTCGGGATAAAAGCTACGTCGTATCGTCCGAGGGAATAGCGAAGGAAAACGGTGGGAAGACAATCGGCTCGGTTTCGCGAACGGAAAGAGAGCACTCCAAACACTCCGGATACAGATCATCAAGAATAACGACGAGGCCGAAACGTTCTACGATTCACCGTCGTTCCCCGCGATCAATGAACCCTCGTTCCTCTTCATATATACCAGATGCTATACGAAGCGTACACGGATCTACCGCTCCAGAATGTGAAGACCGCATCGACGAAATTCTCAAATTTCTTCGCCGCATCTCATCGTCGATTGATATTTTATGAAAATTCCCCTCTTACCGGGTCACCGAATATATCAACTCCCTGATATGGATTGGGTATTCAGATTTGTTGGTAAAAAAAATTGTAAGAAAATCCACCAACACATTGGATCCTTGAAAGGTCGGTTTATTCTTTTTTTAAATATAAATGTTCTTTTCAATCTCTATGATTTGAGTGAGAACGAAATCCACGCGAGAGCGTTTAAATCTGATTTTTTTTAAACAATTAAAAAACGCTCGACCAAAAAAACTTTGGGTCGGATATTTTTGCTCACATCTGCGAGTTGCACATCTCGCATACGGTCACCAGTGTAGCATCGGTAAGCCATATCTCAACAATTCGGAACGGTCTGCCCGCAGTTGGAGCGATTAATGGTTTCGCGGCTTTTCGATCTGTCGACTCAATGGAACGCGGTAAAGTTGTCGGATGGGAAAAGCTTTTCGAAATGTCTGTTGGCTCTTCGCGACCGTAAGATTGAACACGGTAGGTGTTCTTTTGAGTGGTCGATTATCCGAGCTAGTTGAATGTGCGTCGCTCGTTCGCGATACGCCATTTGGAACAGAAACACGAAAGAAAGAGATAACCGAAGCGAGATAAAAGCCGACAGTTGGAAAGCTCCCATGAAAGAGAAACCCGCACAGGGCGAATAAAAAAAAAGAAGAAAAAAGGATTCTCGATCAACGGATATACACAGTGATACCTTGGAGACTTCGAACTGGTGTACCTTATCGAAACACCAGACTTGTTTGGTGTCATCCGGCTTATCGTCTTTCCTAACGAGATTCTTTCACTCGTGTCAATACTGGAAGAAAAAAGAATCCACCGTTCTATTGAAGCAATATCCGAAACTCCAATTCATAAAAGAAAGTGCGGTTTTTACGCTACAGTTATGGGCCGCGACTGCATCTTTTTTTTCATCGAATGGGATTCGCGCGTGAAGGCGCATCGAGAGAGTTTCGTTCTTGTTAGCGGCAGATGGTAAATTTTACACTCGATTCCGACAGGAAATAAATATCTATATATATATATATATATATATATAGATATGATTTTTTTTTACCCGTACGAAACTAAAAAAAATGACACGTGTCATCCAGATGATTGGGTCTCACATAACGCCAGCCAACATTGTGCCATACGTTGGGGAAAAAAAATAAAATTTAAAAAAAGTGCCGGATACCCGGCTCCATATCGATATTGCGATGGATGATACCGTCTCGAATTCAACTTCTACCTGGCTCGCATCTATTTTCTCTCGCTGTATAAAGCATTCGCCAGAGAACAATGACAACCATGAATCTCGTTGCTACCTCGTACGGGGGAACGAAAAAAATGTGTTTGGCAACTCGCCCCATCACTTGTTTTCCGCTGGGCAAAAACAAATTGACAAAAAAAAGGTCGACTCCATCATAGTCGATTTGACTGCGCTCCACGTCATTTATATAGAACATAACGGGCCACATTGTGTCACATTTTTTTTTACCAACTTTTTATTGCTTTTCAAAAGATTTTCCCATCAGCGCTCGAGGGTTCGTCGAAAAGTTCTCAACAATAAAATTCGGAAAATACCGTTTTTTCGGAATTTCGTGATTCGTCGATTCGCGAAAAAAAAAATTCTCCACCCCTAATAGAAAAGGGCCCTTCGCCGCGTTAGCCCCGGGGCACATTCCTGCGAACGCTTTGTCCGGTCGTTAACCAGTTTCGCCGAAAGAATTGCCGTCGCTATTTGTTTATTTTTACCTCGACAAAATGTTTCTCGAGTTGTCGAGTACCGAATTTTTTCGAACGTCAGGAACGCGCATAGCCCTCCGTTTATTGCGTACTGCAGTCGCGAGGAGCGAGGGCGTAAAATGAAACTCGATAACGCCAACAGCGAATAAGCGATTGGCCGTAGGGATGAACGGCCGATTGGTCGGAGAGGTCGCAATTGTTGGCAACTGACCGCTCATGGTTCGGCGATAGTTGCGCTTTGGCGAAAAGCGCGTTTGCCAACGGCGGGCGAGAGACGCACAAACGAATGCCAATAGCTAGAACGAATCCTCGACGGATTCTGTTTTCCGGTATGACGACAGAGATACGAAGGTAAATAGAGGAAGAAAAAAAATGCGCGCGGGTTGAGTGTAGGCAATATATGCCATACCGAGCGACCGAACGTTTCACAGCGAACCGCAAGAACCATTTGCAAAGTCCTCCCTGCCACACCGCCCTCCGTTACCCACGACACTCGCATATGCCGGGGCTATCGAGGTGGAATATTCGCTTTGCTAGCTCTCCGTACTCCAAACATTCACGCTTTTCCCACGAGACTGTGCGAAATGGATATGATAACCCTGTGGCAAACAGGCGACCATCAACGAACCAAGTGTGGATTATTTCAATTCGTTGGAAAATGCATGGTGTATGTATATATCGGCGATTGCTGTGACAAAGTCCACAGATCCCGCGTGAATCTCCCTTCATCAGCGACACTTTAAGTTAGTGTTATCTTTCTCGGGAACGCCACCCCTCGAGCGTTTTCCATCTTCGCGAGAGCGCACACCTGCGGGTAGATTGGATGAACGGGGAAAGGAAAACCGAGGGGAATCTTCAATAGCTCCCCGTTAGATTCCCTCAATTCCCTGGAGGGCACGGGTTTATATCCCGGTGCGAATACCAACACTCTCTACATCCTCGGGGGGCGGAAAGGGATGCAAGCGGATAAGGTGAGACCGGATAAGATAGGTACACATTGCCGATATAGAGAAGCTGTACACGCCGCGAGGGAGAACGAGAAAACGTGAACCACCCGGAAACAATCGCTACAGCCAGTTTTAGGTGAATGCGAATCGACAAATCGATTAAACGAAGATCTAAGTCCCTCGATTAGGCAATTTTTTCACCAATACTTTTCATCCTTCTCTCCGCTAAGGAAATTTTGTGCAAAAGTAAAAGTAAGGTGGAACTACGAAATGCCGGATTCCTCAGACGTGCGATTTTTTCGATCAATATTTGTTATTTTTTTCTGGTTCTTTTCACGTGTTGGTTCGCCCCGGAGGCCATTTTGCCCGTGAACGGGACAGCGCATGTCTCGTTCACCGGGGAATCCAATTTCAATCATAAACAACATTGATCGTTCAAACATCGTTGAAAAGCGTATGGATATTGGCGTCCAACGCGGATTGTGTCGTACGACATCATCGACGCGCGGCGAGAGAGTCGTTATATTTGTGCGGAATAATAATGCAGCCGAGAGAAACGAAAGATTCCGCAAACAATGATACAGAATATCCGAGAATGATTTGAAAGCGTCGATGCGACGGGGCAAATTATCGTGTTTGAGTTATTACCGACGTTATCGTGGCCAACGAGATTGGTGACAAACGTAAAACAGAGATTGTTTGTTCGAATTCGCTGGGAGGGAGAAGCTAGGACAGAATCAATTTCGATGAGTGTGCTACTCGCTCGCGTTCTCGCAGTCGCTATCCGGGGGCTGATTAATCAATTGGCGAATGTTCGGTGCCGCTGGGTTTACTCATCGCATAAATATATGATTACAATTTGCAACACGTCACGAATTCGTGTTTGATCGAACGATTTTCATAAAAGAAATACGAGGTCCGTGCGCGTTCGTTGAGAGATCATTCGTTTCGCAAACAGACCATTTCAACGAATACAATTTATATGAGTATTCTCGTTTTCACTGTACACAAACCTTGTAGAAATGGATCCTCGACGGACACGACATAATTTTTTCGGTGACAGAGTATCGACATCCTTTTGCATTATTATTTAGGTTCAACTCAGTTCCTTCTAAATTCTTCGCTTGTTCCTTCATAACGCAAGATTTATTATCGGGAAAAATACATTTTTCATGTAAAAACAAATCTGTCTCTTTGAACCCGCTTCAAAATTTTTCAACATTCTCGGTAATAATTTATCAGATGATTAATGCACTCAACATATTTGGCGTGATTATTCTGGTGTGAATGGATTGATTCAGATTCAAACAAATTGAAAAATCGACGCCGAATACGACGAATACCGTCTAATTCTTCGATTTCTGCTAACAACAGATACGCAAAAGAAGATCAGAAAATTACAATCGTTCGCGTTGCTTCCTCATTTATTTTCGCAATCCACGAAGCTTCCTCTGCCAACAAGTTCTAGCCAGTGCGTTCTCCCAAGTTGTAGACAATAAAGGAAATTAATGAGGATGCAATCTGCAATTGGCAATTCCGTGATTTTTGTTCCCGTCGCCAAACACCAATGCCGCGCTTCCCTTCGACCGCTGCTAAAATCATGTTAAACCACGAGCGACAGCGTGAAAAATGGAACATACGGGTGAAAACAAAAACGCCACGCCATTACAGCCCGAATGTCGATTTACGGGAGATGAGAAAACCTGATGGAATTGTTCGGATGCGAAGGGATTGCCAAAAAAAAAGGGGGATGCATTCGATCTCGCTGCGGTTTGACGAAGACCGAAATCCGAAATGGTCTGTGGGGTGGTAGTATGTAGGACCGGGCAGCGTTGCGCTGGTTGCCGTCAATTACCATTCATTACTTTGTTGAGGCCAATTGACATAACTGATTGGTATTCAGCTCCCCTACCACGGTTAAAGGATCTCATCCAACAGCGGCAACGGCAGCAGCAGGTCAGCAGTGCGGGGGCTACACCACTGACAGAGACTGATGGTACCGAAAGGCTTGTAGGGAGAGCTAGCGAGAACTACCAGGGCGAATCTGGGGAAATGGAAGGGCTACCTAATGCAGTTATATACCCTGCCCCGGTTCGCGATTTCACGAGAGTGGAGTGGAGTTGCAACATGCAACCCTCTCCCGTGGACGTCGAACGTCCGAGTTCTCGCCCCGTTACCACGAACAGACCATCAACAGCAGTTGCTTCGCCACCGACTACCGTTCAAATTTACGCGACGTACGCAACCCCCCTCGCTCCCCCACGCCGCCCCTTTAACTATGCTCTATATGTATTGTTAACTACGCGTATATATGCACAATGAATAGTGGGAGATTATCAAGCGTCCACACGCACGGGAATTAATCAACAGGCGAGAGCAATTGGAATAGTCAATCGAATTCGGGATATCGAAATCGAATCATCGTTTGCCTCTCAGATGGTATGCATATGCATATGTCGCATATGCAAAATCGTTATTCGAAAATTAACCGTGGAAATAAAAAAAATCGTTCGTAATAGATCCATCATAGATCTATCAGCATACTGTAAAAGTACAGCCAATGAGAGACGATCCTTGACTATTTGTAGACTCTCGGAACTTGTAGGAAGAGTCTCGCTGCGTGCATCAAAAATCTAGTTGAACGGCAGCGTCATTTTCTTTCATGTTCATGTATGCTCAGCTTTTACATCGTAGAAACTTTTTACACATTTATATGGGCGTTTTTTTTTCACTGCAGATGAAATCATTGAAAGATATCTGCAAAGGGCAAAACGTTCTTCATGCTACACCGTTCGACCCGGATCGGAGGTTATTTTATAATTTCTGGAACTCTCCCGTTGAGCATTGCTTTATTATTTCTTCTTCCTCCTTCCCGAGTTGGCGAGCGAAGACGACGAGAAAGTTGAAATAAGAGTCGTGTTTCACCGCGGGATTTGTACGACGAGCCGAGTTAATATGAGGATAGAACTTCAATTTATCTTTGCCTAATGGAGACACGAGAGTGGAGTCGCGAGAATAATTTGTTACAGCATTTGACAGAGCGCTAAGGACTCACGATGGAGAGATAATTATGCTCTTTACTTTGATGAAAATGTTCCCGCGGTCGGGATATCCACGGGGAGAGCGGGAATCGCCGAAGTAGATCGTGACGCATCCGAATTATAACGATGGAAAAGTTTTCCCCGGATAATATTCTACGTTCGGACGGTCACTTCTCCCACTCTTTGACTCGGCGAGAAGTTCGCTGTAGTTGAGAAAGATTCGATGCAGTAGAAGAGCCCGGTAGTCCTGAAAGTCCGGGCGCATTTGCCCGGACGACTTCTTCGCTTTTATCATCGTTTCCCTCGGTGGGGGAATCCCCCCCCCCCCCCCCCCCCCCCCCCCCCCCCCCCCCCCCGCGGCACTCGGTATCTCAATCTTCCACCCTCTCCCGCGTACTTTCCATCCGCTTTTTCTTCTTCGCCCTTCCCTCCGCCACTTGCACTCTTCAGCTCAACTTATACATAGAACATGCAGTACTCTCGGGTAAGAGTATCCGATGAATAATGAAAAGTTAACGGATAAATAGTGGCTAATACTTTGTACAACAAGTCCCGCCGCGCTCGTTCTGTCGCCTCGCGCATTTTATTCACCGAATATACCGTACTTTCGCGAAGTTGTCCTCATTCGGATTTCAATGCGAAGCGCCAAAACCAACGAGACTCGTGGCGGTGTCGACGGGATAAAAAAAATCAGCGAGCTCGCTACTTTACCGTGAAATAATAAGGTGACCAGGGAAGTGAAAATCTCGAGGCTGCGAAAAACTGAGCAACATAATCGTTCATTCGATGTTTCGAGTTTTTTCATTTTCGCATTCATTTCTATGCCAGATACAGTCGTCCTGTAATTTGTTTTCTTTTATTTGCGCAGTGTAATAAGCGAGACATTCGATAATTACCGGCGTCAAAATAGTTCCGGATGACCCATTTGAATCCAACATTTATTCGAACTACGCTGGCGCGCAATCTCAACTCTGACCGTAGAACGTACATTAGCGAATAGTGTGTTATCTCGAACAGGATTTGTAATTTTAGCGCGATGCGTTACGTATGCAAACATCGTTCAACTTCACTCCGCGTTCAAAGAAGCGTAGCGGGGCCCGGCGAACATATTTCAGTATAAAACAAATATAAACTCTGCGAAACGGTGCTGGGGAAAGGCATATTGACGATGAGTACTCCAACGGCGTGGTCAATTATCGCTTCAAAGTACAACAGTATCATTCTCTCTTATTCATAGTCAGAGTACCGAATTTCTCAATTGGTCTTTCAATGGGACATTTTCCGAATTGAATGAGACTGTGATTGGTTAGCTTTCGCGGTCGAAAGAAGTATTTCAAAATTCGCCCAGCAAATTGGTCGTCAAAAGGCCAGATCGTGTAGTATATCATGTTTTTTTTATTGCTCCACAAGCGATGCTTTGCTTTCATGAAACATTTCTATTGATTTCGAAATTGAAGTGAAAACGTTGTCAGAATATTTCAAAATATCGAAAAACCACATTTCCAAAAAATATCCGGATCCCTTGGTCAATCCTCGGTGTTCGTTGCGTTTTTTTTGTAAAAAGCTTTCTCTGTGGGTGAAACAAAATCGTCCGAGTAACTCTATTATGGAGGAGCTTTGGAAGCGGGCTTAAATATGAAGCGAGAAAGCAATGTGCAAATCTAGTTTACATCATTTTTCAAAACCATTCAATTGATTTTATCTTCGTTTGTACGAGATTCCATTATTTTTCTTTCTTTTTTTTCATTATTCATTGAAATTCACACAAAGCATAATCGAGCATGCAATTATTACTTTATCGCGCGTCGAATATTGACCGATACTCGTGTATTATTCGCAACGGAATGATGGGGATTCATGGATTATCGGTGGGGGAAGCGAGTTAAAAGGATAGAAGCAATTTCGCGAGGCCGCGAGTTTTTTCCCCGTGTGTGGAAACAGTCGCGAAATCTATTGTGCATCAAAACCGATCAAACGGCTAAAAGTCAACATTGTTTAGCGCCGTACAACCCGATGGGACGAAACGAGAGTTGGAACCCGAGCTTTTTTGTAAATTGGAATTGACAGAGACGAGTGCAACTTTTAACACCGTTTTTTTTTTGTTGTCGCCTTTCACGACTCTTTCCCGAGCTCCATATCCGGTTCCAATTTCGTCGCACCGCTAAGTTGGACCAACGTACACCCGATGACAATGACCACTGCGCCGATGGAATGGACCTGCTCGATATACCAATCGCACAAAAAAAAGAGAAAAGAAAAAAAAGCACGGCCCTTCCACGAAAGTTAACTGGCGAACACCGGTGAACGAACACCACCGTGGTGTTCTTTCAGCGAAATTCGCGGCAAACACGTCCCTTTCATTTCGGTCGGCCGCTTGCGGTCGTCTCAGCTAGGTCAACAAACGAAAAAGCTCGCACTCTCCTCCTGGCACTCGGAAATAAAAGTTTTATCGATAATTCTCGGTGTAACACCGCTCACAGGGAAACTCGGGGCGATCCTGGAGGCTCCACTGTGCCCACGTACGCGGCTGGTTACGTTTTCGCTTCGGCTTTACCAAAAAGCTCGCCGCGATCCTCTTTCTCTTATATCTCTCGCCAAACTCCATGAAACTCAACAAATCGCTTCTACGAGAGAGATAGGAAAGCGTTGTCCAACTTCTTGTACTTCTTGTAGTGCTGCTTCTTCTTTTTTATTTTTATCTTTATTTTTTCGCTTCCGCGAAGATGTTTCGGTTGATGCGCCTCGCATTCTTGTCTGGCCGAAACTTCGACGAACTCCCGCGGGAATTAAAAGTTTTTCGAGATGCCTCGTACGGTTTATTGGCCGCGAACGAAAAGAGGCGACCCTCCAGGGGGCATTGTGAAAAATTATTGCCAATAAATTTAATGGAAAGACGATTTTTAATAGGATTACATGTTCCAAAGTACTTTTTATGCTTCCTCAGCTTTCTTGACTTTTTTTTGTGGATATTAATTCTTTGCAAATTAAAAATCAATTACTTTATATCGTATCGAGTAATCAAATAATTTATATAAATTATCGCATCTTAATCATAAAAATTGCGATTTCAAAATGATATTCTTTTTTGTAAGAAAAAAGACATTTTGCACAAAAATAACGACATTGCAACATTAGTTTGCTCAATATAATATTCACGAAAATGTTTTGCAACCGACAAATCAAATCGAAGCGATACGGCGCGCAGGGAGAGAAAATACCAACGAGAACTTGTGGGTTATACCGTCAGATAGACCAAAACCGAGTTGGGAGGCTCGATTCGGATAATTGGCGGTAACTCCGCGTCACCGCGACTATCGCGATTGTAAATCTTCTTTAATCACCGGAGAGCTTCGAATAAAGCTTCGCTCGCGCCGCCGCCACGTGGCCGCGGAGCGTTGCGCTCGTCGAAACTCCCCCCCCCCCCCTCGTCCGCACGACTCTATATCTGTATAAAACAAACGACGGGCACCGTTCGATATAACTACGCGAATTCAACGCCCGGCAGACAGTATTGGACCGAAAAGGTATTCACGACGAAAGAGAAGGGGTTGTGGTGTTCGCGAGCCTCTCGCTTGTTTCGCCCGACGGGTAGTTTGCGCGTATTTTTATGAGCGTTTTTTCGTTCGTTTTTTTTTCACACGGAACATCGAGGACCCGAGCTGTAAACCGGCTGGTCGCTCACTCGTAACTCCCTTTCGATGCATACTGCAATCCACCCCTCGCCCGCGCCCACCTCTCTATGCGCTATTCTCCACGTCATTAATGTCCCTGATTCCGCGATAAATTATTCTCGGTAATTGGATTCGCTCGGTGCATAAAATCCCCGAGCCAATATCGTCCACTCTCTACGTAACCGAACGCTTCCATGATAACTACCTCCTCTATAGAACTTCGTGTGCTATACGTAGTATGTACTTCGTACGCGTTACTACTGTATGTACAAAGTAGTTGGAGTAGCGGAGAAAGGGGTGGATATAGAGGAAGGGGGGTGGTGTGAGAGGGACAAGGGTAGGGGTTAAAGGATTTAAACTCGAGGGGCTGGATCCTATGTTATCCGTACGCACACCAAACGATGCCTGCCGTGCTTCGATAGTGGCGGAGTTTGCAGAATATAGTTTTCGCGACGGGACGACAGGGTTGAATCTGAATCGTCGCGAATTGTCGCATTCGCACGTTTTACGTACCCGCTTCGAAAGCACGATGTAAATCCATCGTTATAACGTCTGTATCCACGCGCAGTTACGCCATTGTCGTTACAGTAGAAAACGCCTGCCGGGGTGTGATATATTCGTGGGGACGATCAATTCGCGAGGGGAGGATATTTACTATTTGCCCAATATGCCGGAGGGATAGTGGCTTAATTCGTTGTTTGTTTGCACAACATCCGTTATGCCATCTGGCGCCGGGGAGAATTTCCGCGCTCGATTTTCACGGGGGAGGGAGGCGCAATCGAAATCGTAGGGTCGTTGTTTCGCGCGGCCGATGGGCAACAAGATAGACGGTCAGGCCTAGCGCGAAAAAGGGGTTGAGGGCGGCAAACAGTATTAGGGCTTCGCAATCAGAACTGCTTTTCATTCGATGCTCCACTGTGGAAACAAGGCGGACGATTGAATATCTAATCAAGAAGCTCGTTGCTGGAGGGACTCCGGATAACAGGGTTGGTGTTCATGGTATGCGCTGAAAAAACTTCTCCCCATCCCGGTAAATGACGCTATATGCACAAAACGTGTAAGATATTTTATACTGTTTAGACAATATGACAAAAACTTTAGGATTTTTTAATGTACTTTCTTTTGCTTCTTCAAGAAACTTTGCTTTGGTAAATTTTTTTTTTGGAACCACTTTTTTTGCTGTAATTTTTTGTAAAATCAATGCAATGGCTCAGTTTTCTCGCTTCGCAGACTGTGATAAAAGAAAGAGAGTAAACCAGTGTAATTGGCACTCAGGTTTTATTCGGAAAGTGTTTCGCTAATTTACGTATTCCAAGTCGCTAATTACGTATTCCATTTTTGGATTAATGGATTTATGTAGTTTTGGATTAATGTAATCATTGTCAATTTTACCATTAAATTCTCCATTTGGTTTGTAATTATTTTTTACAAGGAATTGCACGCTTCGCTGGAGAAACTTTCGAGATCTCCGATAAAAATCGACTTTTCGGAAAAGAGAAAAGTGCATTTAATTCCTATTCCAAACGTCAAGAATAACAAAAAAATCATTTTATTCTCGTGCACCGACGGAAATTCGCGCGGCACACGAGAAAGTTGAGTTAAATCCGATAATGTAAATGCGGATGCGAGATGTTTAATAATTGATGACATTTTAACGAATCGTTTCGTTGGCAAAATGAGACGTAATTGCAGGTTTCCCGAGAGTTGATGCTCTCTCAGACACATTTTCATGAATAATTGCGGCTTTTTAAGCGCCGGGTGTCTTCTCGAGGCGCCGTTTATCGGGCTAACGAGAGCGCTCTCGGTCCCAGTAAATTGTCTGTTTCCGTGGTTACGTTCAAAATATAATTAGAGACATATCTTTTTTTCTTCATTTCTTCGCCAAGGATCTTCCACGTCTCGGTTCACTTTCAGTTGTAAATTAAAGTTCTTCTGGTCCAGTCGGAAGCGCTGGTGATGTCCCGCGGGGATTGCGAATTTCAGTAATTTCACTCTGTTGTTCGGGGCACCCTCTGACAAGTGGCGTGTGTACGACGCCGAAAGCAATTTCAAGAGTCGCTGATTTCGTACTCGGGGGCACATCCAACTGAGCTTCCTTTGAAGACACTCTCTCATTGAAAGTTGCTGCATAACTCTCTCTCTCTCTCTCTCGGAATCTTCTCTCCTATTGACTTCCGTGCGCCAATCGTGAGTCTCCAATGCCTTTTCCGTCGATGGTTGTGTATAAAATTCAATTGCTATACGCGCTATACCGAATCGTTCAAAATATTCCCGTATGAAAAGAAAATCAACATATCGCGAGACAACGAAGACCCCGGCGAGAGTAATTGCAATTTGACGATTTTTCGGCAATTCAACGCTAACGACAAATAACATTTCGATGCATTTGAAATATCTGATTTCAAGAGGAGGCTTTGGGCGTGTAATCGGATTTGGCTTATTAACATATCGGCGCGAGTCGGTAACAAGCATTATCGATATAACGATTAATACCGGCTCCACGGTTTGACATTGTTAACTTTCGATCATCTCCAATTACGCGAGCTCCAATGATATTTCGAGCCGCGTTGCAAATCGGGCTTTATTATAACCGCTACAAGAGATACAGATCGATAAAGCGATACTATTTGTCGAAAGTCTCTTGACAAATGGATTCAAACCTTTATCCACAATAATGCTTGAATATTTGCCTTCACAAATACGTTTCGAGCGTTCTATATTTAATCTATCAGTGTGTTCACTGCGAAATCCTTTGAAAGATCAAATGATCGACAGATGAACCGTCGGATAATGGAGTGGATTTCTAATATATGCGAATTCGTCAGAGACATTGCTAAGATAAATCTTCGCGCCGGCGTGGCGACATGCGTGCCGGTACTCGTGCGAGAATGGCTCTAGACAGATTTTCCGAAAGGATTGGAAGGGTTGGCCAAGAGTGAGTGTCGTGCAAGGTGGCAGTGAGCATGCTGCGGTTGAAGGGTTCACATCCCGTCCCACTGTTCCGAAGACGTTGCGGGCGCTGAAGCAATTTGTAATCCGACGTGGAGATTCTTGGCTCGCGGTGTTGGGTCGTGACCTTTTCGCCGGATGAGATGCTGCGGGTTAATTAAGACGCGGTGAGTTATCTCACGGCGAATCAGACGAAACTCTCCGGGCCAAGAGTCCGTCGGGCTCCTTCAGACGTGAAAGTACGCGAAAGAGTCGTGGCAGCCCCTGAAACTAGACCGATATGAGATGCCCGTGTGTTCAGCCAGAGTAAAATGTTCTTGTGTTTCATGGGAAAAAAATGGGGGGAAAAAAAGAAGAAAAAAATCAAACAGAGTGAAAATCAACATTGAAAATGCAGTGAAATCTCCTTCGCTCGAGATTCGGTTGGTTTTCCACGTCCACATTTGTACGCATTGCGTATATGTCTCTCGCGAGCTTTCACAATCCGCTCTTTTTCTCTGCTTCTCCGCCGTCTCTGCCGGCTCCATCTCAAGCCTCCTCGCTCCATTTCTCTACCGCGGCTATTTCATTTCTCCGGAACTCAGTCTCGCGTAGGTGCTCGCTCGAGAGAACCGTTGAAGAATGTGCACTCAGCGTGATTGGTGCGCGCCAGAGCGTTGTGGCTTGTATATATACGGGGGTGCCTCTTGTAACGGCTGCCACCGGAGAACCTGAGAATTTCTCCTGTAGCACCTCACTGTTGCCTCTCGCTTCCCACTGTCTATCCTATATCTCTCACCCTGTACCCATAGCCCCGAGTACACATACCAGCAAATGCGCGTTATAATGTATTCGAGTAACTGAGCATAGTGGCGTACCGTCAAGAGCCGCGACGACGAAGGGGTGGGTCGAGGCGTAGGGTGGTTGGTTGGTCTTTCGCGCCACACCACCGCATCGTGCTTATTTCCATTCTGGCTCGGTTCGCTACGACATGATTGAACTACCCGCTCGTCTGGCCCACATTTGCCAAGACGACGACAACGTCAGAGCGCAGGCGTGTACTTCCGGCACCTTCGCGTCTATCCGTCGCCCTCTTTCTCCCTCACACTCGAGCATCCAACCACTTTGCGGCTCATGTCGACGATACCCATCCTACAAACGGTATGACTATAGCTTAAACCTCCACCTAACTGTGAGTGTTTCCGGCTCGGCTTCCGGCCCTTAACTCTATCTCGAGCCTCCTCTTTGCGAATTATATACATGCATATAATATGTATGTACACACATATACATATATCGTCGCCACTTATCGCGAGAGGGTGATCGATCGATTAGCATCTCGTTTAAACCTCGTAATGAAGCCATTCACACGACGGGACATCAAAACAAGGCTATTCAGAAGCACGACACCGGTCTTTTCGACATCCGGCGAGAAAGGGAAGGGACGGGGATTTTTAGATTCTTATCGACTTCAGAAAATTTTTCGTTCGCCGCTCGTAAGATTGCATTTACAAGATATTTTTTTTTTTTTCATTTCTCAAGACGCTGGTAGAAATCTTGGGAAATTCATTTGCGGACTTCATTACGGAGCTATACTCGGGATATTCGCCGCTACGGAGATAAATAAGGTCTGATTCAATTGCAGTTGGCGAGCTAGTTGTATATTATGAGAATGAAATGGCAATGTCGGGGATTCCGGACGACTGCGATGAGAAACTGGGTTAATGGCGAATTTTAATCAGCGCGAGTCGTTGTCCCACTGTTATAACCGCCGACGAAGCCGGCCGAGAGACACCAATACCCTCTTGCAATTTAGAGATTCCATCCTTGATCAAGGTTTTAATGGCAAGAGTAGAAAAAAAAAATTGCAAACTTTTTTTCTTCTTGCAAGGTTTAATAGCGACATTTCTCGGGCGAGGAGATTAGAGCTAATCTCCGTGTTCGATCGGATAGATATGGGAGTGCCGAGGAATTAGTAAATTACAATTGGAAATACTTTATTGTTGCATTATCAATGCTAGCTATTGATGCAAGTCATTCATTCGAAGTGTACTACAGATGAAAGAAAATGTGTAGCTCAATCAGTACAAGTTGAATTTATTAAAGATTTTGAAAATTTGCTCCTCGGAGGAGAGAATGACCGAAGCCGAGCCGGGAAGATTGAGTACCGTCGTGTCCATGTTGACGCCCGATGGTATATTCGAGTGTACGCTCGACGCGTAGACGAACAGTTGATCGGGAATGTTCATCCAGGTTCTGGCGTCGACGATTTGCGTCAGGTCGGAAAAGTTAATCAGAAGAACGACGATTCCGGTGTCTGCCTGTCTTCGCACGACACCAAGAACGTGTTCACCGATCAGAATGATCTCCATGCTGCTAGTGTCCATCATCGGTTGCTTCTTCAGGGCGACGAGTTTCTTGAAGATAGAGTAATGCGAGAATGCGGCGGTTTTCTGGGTTGCAAGATTGAGTTTCTTGTAATTTGGATTAACGGGAAGCCAGGTCTTGTTGCTGGTGGAGAAGCCGGCACTGACGGTGGTGTCCCACTGATAAGGTGTCCTTTCGGGATCTCTCGATTTCACTTGATAGCGGTTGGGACCGGCGTTGCATCCCGCAGGATCGACGGTCTGGTTGTATGAGAGTTCCATGTCTTCCATGCCGATTTCGTCGCCGTTGTAGATGATCCCGACACCCGGAAGCACTGCGGCAAGCATCGACAGCTGGTCGGCTCGTTTAGCTCCGAGTCTCGAGGCTACGCGATGATTGTCGTGATTGCCAACGACCCAGTTAGCCGAGGCGCCCTTTGGCATGGCGTTCATCCAGCGATCGATCATACGTTTGACTTCGAAGTGACGCGTTCTGTTGGATAAATCGGAGATGAACATGAAGTTCATCGGCACGTTCGCGCCATGCTCGTAATACTCCATCGTCAGGGGTATCGTGGTGACTGCCTCCGTTAGAATGATCTTCGGTTCACCCTTCGTAGCTTTCTTCCCGTGTGCGTCGATGAGCTTGCGCCAACCCTTGAGCACAAGATACGTATCATTGAGATCCTTTGTGTAGATGTGATCGAGTGTGTAGTAGTCGTCGGCGGGAAGGCCGGTATCGGGCAATTTCGGCTCATCCAGCAGTCCGGGATCCTCGAACAAAGCATTTATTGCATCTATTCGAAAGCCGTCGACACCCTGATCCAACCAGAACGTCAAAACGTTCTGCATCTCGAGATCGAGGGCCGCACTACGGTAGTTCAAGTCTGGTTGACCAACGGCGAATTGATGATAGTAGTACTGACCCCTAACGGCGTTCCATTCCCATGCGGATCCTCCAAACACGCTCAACCAATTGTTGGGTGGTTCCTTTGTGCCGTTCACCAATTTAGCATCCTGCCAGATGTAGTAGTCGTTGTAGGGTGTGATCTTCTGCACACTCTTCTTGAACCACGGATGCTCGTTCGAGCTGTGATTCGGGACGAAATCGAGTATCACCTTGAGCCCCAAGGACTTGGCTTTGGCGGTAAGGTTTGTGAAGTCACTGAGATTGCCGAATATCGGATCGACCTCGGTGAAGTTTGCTACGTCGTAGCCAAAATCTGCCATTGGACTCGTGTAGATAGGCGAGATCCAAATTGCGCTCACGTTCAGGTCGACCAGATGATCGAGCTTGCTGGTTATACCGTTCAAGTCTCCCACACCATCGCCATTGCTGTCCTTGAAACTCCTCGGATAAATCTGATAGATAAAGCTGTCCTTCCACCATTCCTTCGGGTCTTTGCCGACCGCGGCGACTTGCAGCGCCCCGAGGGCCACCAGGCACAGTACGATAGACTTTGAAAACATCTCGAATACTGTACTCCATCGTGAACAGCACTGGGGATTTTATATCATTCGTTAGCGTCACGGGAAAAAAATGCTCGGAACATCCAGTTAGATAAAGTGCAACCTCGCTGATCATTGATTGTCCGTCGGATGACACAATGATAGTTTCGAAAAGGATAGGAAAAAATCTCTGTGTACTGTTGACACGCTGCTTCAAACGAATGACATTGAGAAGAGATAAGGTATATTAAATGTCGTATCTACTATAGAAGTATAGAAAAAAATCTGTGGTCAAGTCCTCGTTCTCATTATTCATTGTTGATCACCTCTCCCAACAACGTCCCAGTTTCCACCATGATCTATTAACGTTTTTTTAATTACCGCATGAACTGACCGTGTGTCTTCAGCTGTTTACTGATTATCCGAATTCTGAATATGATATAACACTGAAGCGCTAAGCATGTTTAACAAAAAAAAGCCAGCATTTTTTTCGCCTGAACTTAAAAATTATTAACTCAAATATTCAGACATTTTCAGAACCCTCATGAAGGGTGTATATCGACTATTTCTAATACTTATAATTATTCATTCTACATTCTGTAATCCATTTGAAAAATCAGCGATGGTTTCTTTATTAAAGATATTAATGTGATTGATATAGGTCCAATTCATTGAAAACATTGTAAGCTAATTTCTCTCATGAAAGTATAACGGAAGCAGCACCAGGGAGATTGATCGATGTCGTATTGATGCGTGCTCCAGACGGTATATTTGATTCTACACTTGACGCATAAACGACCAGTTGCCCAGGAATATTTAGCCACGTTCCAGCATCCACGACAACGCTCGATTCGGAAAAGTTTATAAGCAGAGCGACGGGAACAGTTTCGGGCAATCTTCGAACAACGCCCAGAACATCGTTACCCACAAGAATGACTTCCAGACTGCCATTTTTCATAATGCCTTGCTTTTTGAGTTGAACAAGTTTTTTGAATAGCGAGTAATGCGAAACAGACGCAACTTTCTGGGCTGCTAAGTTAAGAACTTTATAGTTAGGATTAACAGGTAACCAGGTCTTGTTGTTCGTTGAGAAGCCAGCGCTAACGGTGGTATCCCACTGATATGGAGTTCTCTCGGGATCTCTGGATTTTAAATGATATCTGCTAGGACCCAGATTACATCCCCAAGGATCAATGGTATCGTTGTAAGACAACCACAGATCTTCCATGCCAATTTCATCTCCATTGTAGATTATACCCACTCCCGGAAGTACAGCGGCGAGCATGGATAGTTGATCAGCTCGTTTGGTACCGAATCTGGATGCTACTCGATGCTGATCATGATTTCCACTGACCCAGTTGGCGGAGTAGCCCTTGGGCATTGCGTTCATCCAGGCGTCTATCGCACGCTTGAAATCAGCGTGACGTGAGCCGTTCGTGAGATCCGCCATGAACATGAAGTTGAATGGTACATTCGAGCCGTACTCGTAATACTTCATCGTGAAGGGAAGACTGCTGTAGGCTTCGGAGAGAAGTATGATAGCATCTTTGCCAGCTTTCGGAGAGTGTGCATCTACAACTCGACGCCATGTTTTCAGCACTTTGTATGTGTAGTTTTGATCCCTCGTGTAAATGTGATCAAGTGTGTCAGGGTCGTCGTCAGGTAAACCCGTACCGGTCAACACGGGCTCGTCCAAAAATCTCTCATCCTCGACCAAAAAATTCAGTGCGTCAATACGAAAACCATCAACCCCTCGATCCAGCCAGAAGAGCAAAACATTTTGCATCTCAACATTCAGATCTTCGCAACGATAGTTCAAATCAGGCTGAGCAACAACGAATTCGTGAAAGTAGTATTGACCTCTCTCAGTGTTCCACTCCCAAGCGGTTCCTCCGAATACGCTCAACCAGTTGTTCGGAGGTTGTCTCGTGCCATTCACTATTTTAGGGTTCCGCCAGATGTAGTAGTCGTCGTAGGGCTTGATCCTTTGAACACTCTTTTTGAACCACGGATGCTCGTCAGACGTATGATTAGGCACAAAATCCATAAGCACCTTAAGACCGAGAGACTTTGCTTTCGCTGTCAGTTTCGTGAAATCATCGAGATTACCGAAAACAGGATCGATGTCCGTGAAGTTCGAAATATCGTAGCCAAAATCGACCATTGGACTTTTGTAGATTGGAGAAATCCATAGTGCGCTAACATCGAGATCCGCCAAATGTTCCAGTTTGCTCGTAATACCATTCAAATCTCCAATGCCATCACCATTACTGTCTTTGAAGCTTCTCGGGTAGATCTGATAGATGAATGTGTCCTTCCACCATTCCGTATCATTGTTGATTGCATTGATTCGCAGAAACCCGAGGGTCAGCAAAAACAGTACTATCGACCGTGACAACATAACGCTCACTGCCAGTCGATTGGAGTTCCATCGCAGTTCTCCCTTTATCTAGTAAGAAGCGGTGAATGAAAAAAAAAGCTTCCTGAAAATTGCTTTCAACCAATAAACGGTAATCATGCGATTTCCAGATAATCCAACAAAAGACAGAGAACAACGCATATTTTTTCCTCGGTGATCGCTGAGTGCACCGGCAATCGGATTATGATTAGACGAGATAAGTCTCATTAGATATAGTTTTCATGGTCAAGTCACAAAACACAAAGTGCTTATGTTATCGATCATCAGACAGATTCGCTAGCATAAGTTGAAAAGTCGTAACGAAATTTTTTATTTTTATACAAATCTTTCGACTCTTGATGTAGCGATTTTATTTGTTTTTCTTATTTTTTTAATGTCCAGTTAAATTCAAGGTTAAAAGCGTAAACGAACGAAGTAATAAAACATTCTTTAATCTCATCTCACGTCTGTTATACGCATCCTCGCAATAACAGGCTATTGCGTCGTCAGGCGTAGATCTGTTGGTGCACGAAAGCGCTACGCCAACGAAATTACGCCCTACGGCGATAGTTCCAGGAATGCACTGTGCACTATATACAACTAATACTAGCTGTCGGCAGGTCTTACACGATTTCTCGACTCATTTGGCTCTAGAGAAGATTTAGTGACAAGGATAATGAGGAATGTCAGAAAAATGATAACAAGCGTGCTAACAAAAATATTTATTTAAGAATTTCTTGTTATTAAATATCGGTTTCGTTACTTTTTTTTATACATTCATGTCATCGGAATCAAGTAACATCGAGTAGTAACTTCTAAAGCTCGTTTTTTAAGCGAGAATAACGGAAGCAGCCCCAGGAAGATTCAGATTCGTGCAGTTAATGCGTGTACCCGAGGGTATTTTTGAGTCTACACTCGAAGTAAAGACGACTAGTTGCTCGGGAATGTTCAACCACGTTCTCGCATCCACGACGACGCTTGATTCGGAGAAATTGATCAGCAGAACGATGGGTGCGGTGCCGGGTAGTCTTCGCACGACGCCCAAAACCTTCTCAGTCACGAGAATGACTTCCAGACTTCCGTTCTTGAGTATCGGATGTTTCTTCAACACGACGAGTTTCTTGAAAACGGAATAATGAGATACAGCGGCAGTTTTCTGAGCGGCCAAGTTAAGAGTCTTGTAGTTTGGATTAACCGGAAGCCAGGTCTTGTTGCCCGTTGAGAAACCTGCGCTGACACTGGAATCCCACTGGAACGGAGTCCTCTCGGGATCTCTGGACTTGAGCTCGTATCTGTCGGGTCCGGCTATGCATCCGGCCGGATCAACGGTGTCGTTGTACGATAACCATAGGTCTTCCATACCGATTTCGTCGCCGTTGTAGATGATACCGACACCGGGAAGTACAGCGGCCAGCATTGAGAGCTGATCTGCTCGTTTAGGTCCAAATCTCGATGCTACGCGATGATTGTCGTGATTGCCGACGACCCAGTTAGCCGAAGAACCCTTGGGCATAGCGTTCATCCAACGATCGATTTGATACTTGAAGTCCGCGGCACTCGAGGAATTCAACAAATCGCCCATGAACATAAAATTAAATGGAACGTCCGATCCGTAACCGTAAAATTTCATTACGTAGGAAAGAGTGGTGTAAGCCTCGGTGAGAAGAATCTTCGGGTCGCCCTTGGCTTTCTTCGCGTGATCGTCAACGAGCTTCCGCCACGATTGCAACACGAGGTAGCTATCATGTTGATCGATTGTGTAGGTGTGATTGAGAATCTCCCAATCGTCAGCGGGAAGGCCGGTACCAGGTATCACGGCCTCGTCCAAGAATCGCGGATCTTCGAACATGAAATTTATCGCATCTATACGAAAACCATCGACACCGCGATCCAACCAGAAGGTCAACGCATTCTTCATCTCTTGATTCAGAGACGGATTTCGGTAGTTCAAGTCCGGTTGTCCAATGGCGAACTGATGAAAGTAATACTGTCCGCGCTGGGCGTTCCACTCCCAGGATGACTTTCCGAACCTGCTCAACCAGTTGTTAGGCGGTTGTCTCGTTCCGTTCACCAATCTGGCGTCCTTCCAGATGTAGTACTCGTCGTAGGGCTTGATCTTCTGTATGCTCTTTAGAAACCATGGATGCTCGTTCGAACTGTGGTTAGGCACGAAATCCATCAGTACCTTCAGACCCAGAGACTTCGCTCTGGCGGTGAGTTTCGTGAAGTCACTAAGAGTACCGAACTTCGGATCGACGTCGGTAAAGTTGGATATGTCATAGCCAAAATCTGCCATAGGACTCTTGTAGATAGGTGAGATCCACAATGCGCTGACGTTCAAGTCGACCAGATGGTCGAGCTTGCTGGTGATACCGTTCAGGTCACCGACGCCGTCTCCATCGCTGTCCTTGAAGCTCCTCGGATAGATCTGATAGATGAAGCTATCCTTCCACCATTCCTTCCCGCCTTCGTTGACTGCCTCGACTCGCAGAGCCCCGAAGGCCAGCGCGCACAGTACGATTGACTTTGACAACATCTCGTGTACTGTACTGAACGTCATTGAAACCCTTCAATTTATACCGTCAGGAAACGCATTTTTTAAAAAATGTTGGACATATCGATTCCGACAAACGAACTGCAATCGTATGATTACTTGATACAGTTGATAGTCCAAGCAATGGCACTATCTATGTTTTTTATGAGTGCGGAAAAATTACGATACAGCAGCAAGTCGATTGCGATGAAACGAGATAAGAATTGTTGGATATCGTTTTGGTTAGTCATATTGCGAAAAACATACGAGAGTCGCGGAAGTGGGGCGAAATCAGTACGAATGAGCGTGCGAGCCTCCTATTTTGGTGTTGTTTCAATATACTATTTATCTCTTCACTATCTTTTTCGTAAAACTACGTTTGAGTACGAAAACCATCAACCAACTTTGAGGAACATCTGTTGAGCAATCGCGTACACTAGATTTAATAGATACCACGAAGTAAACAAAATCCAGGCTCTGGTATTTTCCGATAGCGTCACAGTACACACACACGTATTTGTGCTATCTCATAAAACGCCTTTTCACGGTCCGGGTGATCCCTGTAAAAGATCGACTCTTTGCGCCGATCCACGGAATGCATAAGTTCTTCTTGAACCGAAGAGCAAAGAAGTGAACGCGTGAGCGAAGGCCAAATATTTCCGAATTCGTTTCGGAAGTCTCTCGCAAGTCTCACATTCGCAATTTCTACAATACACCAATTTATACCGGCTTGGACCGATACTTATCGAGATTCTTCCAGCAACCAAAAAAAAATCATGATCTATGCCACTGTTTGGATACTGAATTTACATGTCGTTTCAATTGCCGGAGATTTTTTGGTATAATGCGCAGCGTTTTTCAGTTTTAGCGTCTAGAATTCGTGACTTTTCAACTGTGAAAAAAATTAAGGAGTAAGGAAAATAAAAAAAAAAAATTATATCCATTTGAAGAAATTAACAGATCAGTGAGATAAAGCCGGATTTCTGGATGATTCGTTGAGAAATGTTGAGAAACTTGTTTCCAAATAACTTTCTGGCATCATTCTATGTGGTTGAAGTTTTCAATAATTTGTATCCCATTAGGAAGTATTCGAAATTGGCTCGAAATCTTACTTTCAGCTGGAACTGTGACGATCCATCCGTCGTAATAGGAAAGACGGAGGAGGCTAAAGAACTTGTCGAAAGGTTTATCATAATCAATTCTTTATTATAACATGCAATAATAAAGTAGACGTTTTCTCAAATTGTTTACATCTCATTCGCCAAAAAAATGTTTAGCATATCTTTCATGCTTCATATCTGCATTCTTATTTTTCCTAGTATAAGTTATACTTGTAGAAAGTTTCGAAGACGAGCTTTTCCGAAGACAGAATTACCGAAGCGGCTCCTGGTAGACTGAGTGCCGGGGTGTTCATGCGTACGCCCGGCTTTATGTTCGAATCTACACTAGCGGTGTAGACGGACAGATTTTCGGGAATGTTGAGCCAGGTTCTAGCGTCGACTACGACGGCGGATTCGGAGAAGTTGATGACAAGAACGACCGGTGGCACGTCGGGTTGTCTTCGCACGATACCAAGAACGCTGTCACTCACGGCAATGACTTCGGTACTGCCATTCACCATGATCCCTTGTTTCTTCAGTTGAACGAGTTTCTTCATTATCGAGTAATGCGACACCGCTGCGGTCTTCTGCACCGCCAAATTGAGAGTCCTGTAGTTAGGATTGACGGGAAGCCAGGTTTTGTTGCTCGTGGAGAAACCAGCGCTGATGGACGCGTCCCACTGGAACGGTGTCCTCTCGGGATCCCTCGATTTCAAATGATACCTGCTGGGACCGGCGTTGCATCCGGCAGGATCGACCGTCTGGGCGTAAGAAAGGAACAGGTCCTCCATACCGATCTCGTCGCCGTTGTAGATGATACCGACACCGGGAAGGACGGCGGCGAGCATGGACAGTTGATCGGCCCGTTTGGTGCCGAATCTGGCAGCTGCACGATGCTGATCGTGATTTCCCACTACCCAATTGGACGAGTATCCCTTCGGCACAGCGTTCATCCAACGATCGATGATACGCTTGAAATCGACGTTGCGAGACTTGTTGTTGAGATCGCCCATGAACATGAAGTTGAACGGTACGTTGGAGCCGTACTCGAAGTACTTCATCGTCAGTGGAGTGTCCGCGTAGGCTTCGGTCAGTAGAATCTTGGTATCGGTCTTGGTCGCCGTCGCGTGATCATCGAGTACTTTTCGCCACGTTCTCAATACTTCGTAAGTCTCGTTGCGATTCTTCGTGTAGATGTGATCGAGCGTGTCGTAGTCATCATCGGGAAGACCCGTACCGGACAATTTCGGTTCGTCCAGCAATCGCGCGTCCTCGAACATATGATTAATCGCGTCAATTCGGAATCCTTCGACTCCGCGATTGAGCCAAAACTGCAGAACGTTCCGCATCTCCGCAGCCAAGGCTGGGCTTCGGTAGTTCAAGTCCGGTTGTCCAGTGGCAAACTGATGAAGGTAGTACTGACCTCTTTCCGCGTTCCATTCCCAAGCCGAGCCGCCGAATGTACTCAGCCAATTGTTCGGCGGT
Organism: Ischnus inquisitorius; assembly: GCA_963924025.1. Classification (NCBI taxonomy): domain Eukaryota; kingdom Metazoa; phylum Arthropoda; class Insecta; order Hymenoptera; family Ichneumonidae; genus Ischnus; species Ischnus inquisitorius. The sequence goes on from OZ001250.1 coordinate 13,381,121, forward strand.
CGTCGCGTGCCGTTCACGGTCGTTCCGTTCCGCCAGATGTAGTATTCGTCGTAGGGCTTGATCCTCTTGATGCTGTTCTTGAACCACGGATGCTCGTGGGAACTGTGATTCGGCACGAAGTCCAGAAGTACCTTGACACCGAGTGTCTTCGCTTTGGCGACGAGTTTCGCGAAATCGCTGAGTGTACCGAAGACCGGATCGACGTCGGTGAAATTTGCGATGTCGTATCCGAAGTCGACCATGGGACTCGGGTACATCGGGGATATCCACAACGCGCTCACCTTGAGATCGGCCAAGTGCTCGAGCTTGCTCGTTATACCGTTCAAGTCACCGACGCCGTCGCCATTGCTGTCCTTGAAGCTTCTCGGATAGATCTGGTAAATGAAGGTATCCTTCCACCATTCCTTCGTGTCTCGGGCGACAGCGTCGACGCTCAATGACCCGAGGGCCAGCAGGCACAGCAGGATCGACCTTGAGAACATCTCGACTAGATGTGATGCATTCTCGATGCCGACTTCGCAATATATACCTTCGATAACGGATGACAAAAAAAAAGCAAATGCGCTCCAATCGTCTACAACAAACAAACTATAATCCAGCGAATCGACGGTAGCCAGATAAAATCCACAATCGATAATCGGGCTTATTGACCTTCGAAGCGTGTAATCACGATACATGCGGTAACGCCTATCGGCTCTCCAAACAGATAAGACGACATCGATATTGTTCTCGCTGTTCCAACTTACTTTCGTCGCGATAGATAAATCAGATTATATTTCTCACGCGATTCATCGCAAAGTATCAATCTCTTTGTATCCTCGATCCGCACCTTCGAGTAGACGGGATCTTCTTTAGGAATCGCAGAGTTTGGGATTCTCTACGATTTCCGCGATAGATGCGTGCTCGCGGACCACTGAATTCGCTCGAGCGGCCGACATCACGGATATCGTTCGCTCTCGAAGTTGATCCGTGAAACATTCGAACGTTTTCAACAGTCGGTCGGCAGGGATGGGAAAGAGAGTGGATAGCAAAAATTCAGTATGCAACGCAAAGACTCGAGATAAACGAACGATCGTTCGTCTTCGGCACGTCCAACAAACATCGCCTGGATCATCGTTGCATCAAAGACCTTTTCCGTAGAAATTGCTTCTTTCCCTCGCACTCCCCGCTTCCTTCTCTACTATATCTCGGTGCCTTTGCTCTGGTTTCCTCTTTCTTTATCGTGCTTTCCTCGCGCGCATTCTTCTCCCCTCTCCGATATTCACGATGCGGCATCGGCAAACTGTAAACCCCGAAGAATCTTTGCCGATACTGGTCCCGTTGAGTCTCCCCCCGATCCGGCGTCACACCGGTTAAAAGACTATACCGTTCGTGCTGGCGTTGCAATTTCAGTGAAAAACGAGTAATGATAGAAGGAACAAAGACGAATCGAGCCGTAGAGCCGAGATAGAAACCTTTCGGGCGGTCGCTATCGAAGTTGAAAATTTTTATACGCGTGCCCGCCTTTTGCTCCCGCAGACAAGAGTCGCGCTCACCGTTGTGCATTGTAACAACGCAATTGCCACGAGTACCAGCAGAACCGTACTCGAAGTACAAAAGTCCGTCGTGCTGCGAATACTTGGGGTACTTTGAATCTGTGCCGGAAAGGTCTACATAATCTCGCATGGGTTGCGAAACTCAAGCGAGCAGAATAGCACGTGAAACGCAGTTTGCCCGGGGCCATAACGCACTCCATGCCGAGAGTCAGGAATAGGAGCATTGAGGGCGCATCAACGCGTTCAGCACGTTTCTCCCTACTCTATAGGCACGAGATTGAACCCTGAGGGAGTAGGATTAATCCCGCGCGTGCTTTGCTTCTACATTAAAGCGTTTCGCATTCTCTAAACGTACTTCTCTCCGCTGTACTTCTGGCGTACGTTCGTTGCGTACATAATATATACACACAATATGTGTGTGCGCGTGCGTATACATGTATACACCATGTGGTATCGCACCAGCAGCACCATAGGCAAACATCTCGCGTGCCCATGTCGTTTATGCGTGCCAGCCTCGTAACCGCTATCGCGGCGTGCCTAATTATACAGGTAGTTGGGTTCTTTTTTTTCCCGTTCCCTTGCCCAGCAGAGTAAAGCAAGCCGCAGTGTACGCGAGCATGGCTATACCCGACCACGGCCCTTTCACGTTTTCTCGACTCCCCTTCGTCCGCACCCTCGTCAGTACAGTCGTTTCCCGTCTTCGACCACGTGATGAAGAAAAAAAAAAGAATCAGAAAATAAAAAAGATTGGTGCTGATGCTGATGAACGAGGGCGGATAAAAGGTGTACTCGGTAAATTCATTATAACACCGACAAAGTGTTGCTGGAGGTAGAATTTTTTTTCTTTTTTAATGGCCTCCAGACGAGATTTTTTTTTCTTGACGTCTCATTAACGATTTTTGATCTTGGATTCGACAATAAGCCGAGCGAGCCATCGGGTCTTGCTTGGCGAGCTGAATACGGAGGACGGGATCGAATCATTGACTAATTATCTTAAGCCTGTTTGCGGTTTCCAAGTACTTTTGACTTATTTATTGTAGATACATGGTTTATCACTATTCAATGATCGGTAATGAATCCGGTAGTAAACGGTCGGTCGAAATTTCATGAAATTTTGTACTCAATAGATAATCGATCCATAAAAAAATGATACAAATCGGGTTTGCAGTTTGCGACTGCATTTTGTTTTTAACCTCGTTTACAAAGCTTTCTCGTCGTGGAAGCCGAGATCGGTTCAGCGATCTTTTTCCTGGAAAAGCTTCGCAAACGATGTTGAAAACACGAGGAAGCGAATGTAATTTTCAAATATTTTTTTTTTTACAATGAAAATTCGAAAACGTCGAACCCTGTTTCGCCGGGAACAAGACACGGCAACGTCGTGCGAAACGTTCGGTAGCTCAACCGGCTCAACTGCACGAAGATACAACGAGAGAGCGGCTTATGTCAGTCGGCCGAGCACTACGGCCACGACGAGAGCCCGCGAGGGGTAGTTAAACAAGCTACCCCACAGTTTACGGATGTAATTAACTTGCCGGGTTATTAGACCTCGCTGTACTTGCAACAGTATCTCGCTGACGTTCGCAATGCTCGAGGTTTACCAACAGTCTCAATATACCTCTGTGTGTCCGACTGTGACTGCGACCGAACCTCCGGCTAACCCCCCCGTCCCGCAGATTGTGCTCCGCTCTTTAATAAAACATTTGCAATTCAAACTTCCATGCCGAGCATTCCGATGAATAACGCGAGCCAAGATTCTGCGACTGCTATATAGAGATAAACATTTCAGATTGTCGCTCTGGCCTTCGCTCTTGAAAATCCCCAATAGTTTCGACTCGTTCGGACCATTGAGAAAGTTCTGCGACATCTTTCTTTTTAGTTCGTGATTTTCTTGGACTGGAACTGGAAGAGTCATCGTCATTATCCAAGATCGACAAGTAATATTGCGATTCCTCTTGAGAACGTTCAGACAACTTGTATAGTAAACTGACAATTTTTTGCTGAGAAAACGCGTGCAAATTTTGGATTACCTTAAAGAGTACGGTTTTAAGTACCTTTTGTATATTTTTTTATTGAGAAATATTTATAAATCTGGCAGATGAAATAGTTTGTGCAGATCTTCGAAAAACATCCACCGCGGTGACGACGCCTGCACTCGACGATAATCATCTGAAAAATAGATAAAAAATTGAATACATTTATTTTTTGCGATTTTCGGCGAAAAAAACATATATAATCTTATTGTATATTTCATTATATTATATTATTATATGAAATGCAATATCTTGCGGATCCGTCGGAAACGGAAAATCGATATTTTCAAAAATTTCAACTAGGAGTTGATCGAACTTTTGTATTATTATTCTTGGATAAAGGGAAAAACAATTTACAGGTTATTACAGTTGCAGAAAAGCGCGCATATTTTTTTATCACGCGGCATTTAATATTTCACGAACGGAATCGATGGTATCTTCGAAGTGGCGGTTGTAAATTTGAAACGCGATACCGCCGGTGAACATTACCGTCGACAAAAGATTGCCGCATCGTTTTTCATTTTTATTCGTTTTTCTTTCTCTCGTCGCGATATTTTTCAACGACATATTAACAAGGAATCCTCGTCGGTGCTTCAACGTGGAAGGATATTTTACGACGAGACTCTTTGAGAGCTCAAAGACTAAATTCAACCCTCGGGGTGGCATTACGTACCGAGCGCCGAGGTTGCTGAAGAGTGAAAAAAATTTCACTGACGATCCGACGGTGGAAGAGAAAGAGCAAGAACGACCGTCGCTCGGCGAGGCTTGAATTCTTTCGAGAAACCAGCGAAAGATATTTCGCCGCGCGATCTCCGTCGCGCCGACGACGACGAAGAGAAGATCAACCGGGAGAGCGCCTCACGATTCATCTTCAACGTTCCAGCGCGGCACGTATTCCGTCGCACGGAATTTCTTTTTTTTTTTCGAACCCCCAACGACAAGCCTCGATGAGCTCCGAGAGTGACGCTTGGCACGGCCTTCTTCCTGGTTGACTCGTGGAATTCTCGCGCCACTGTCTATTCGCTCTATCGGAACTGATCGTGGCATTTTTGAATACGACATTTTTTTTTATCGAATAAACTTGCCTACATCGGCGTTGCGCGAATTTCCGCGAAAATACTCGACCCACGAGCGAATATTGTTGAAATAAATTTAAAAAGAATTACAACATTCTCATCGAATTCCTAATGGACGAATAAAGAAACCAAAAATTCGCTGGCAAAACAATGTATACGCGTCAAGAAGTAAATATGAGATAATGCATTTTTGTGAAAAAAAAATCTTTCTCGGGATATTGGATTTTTGAAATTGTTTTTTCGTTGTTCCGCTTTTTTTTGGATCGCGTCTAGTGCGACCGAGTACACTTATACGAGTCGTTAAAAAATAATTAGTAAAAATAATTTGGACGGTAATGGCGTGCGACACTTAAAAGAGCACTCCTCTCGACGGTACAGTATGTCGTCTGGGGTTGTATACGAGTATAATTAAAACGCACTACCCCCAACGGCGAAGTCATCCCTCCTCCCATACCCCTTTCCCCATCTTCCATCTACCAGCTTGATTTTTTTTTTTTTTTTTTCTAACCAGTATATATACCGAAAGCCCGGGTGCAGATTCAACGCACGCACTTCTGCCGCCACTTGGGAAGCATAGTTGGCTTACCCCGCGACGACCGCGTACATATTTTATGCGCCGGGGCTAACGACGTAGCCTCCGTTTTTTTTTTTTTTTTCTTATTTCTTCTTTTTTTCTCCTTTCCCACCAATCTACCTCGCCGCCGACCGTTCGCCCTTACGCCCACGTATATATATGCGTACCGGTAAGACCTGTGAGAAACTTTCGCTATAAATAAAAACAGCCCGTGCCCGCGTCACATTCGTGTGGATAAATATGAATTTAGCGAGAAGCCGCGGTCGCGAAGCTCTCGGCGAAAAAAAAAAAGACACTACGAAAATATAATTTCAGCGTAATTATCAGCGAAAACGCATTTTTCAACGCAACTCGCTCCGGCGAAAACTCGTCTAATTATCGACTCACGCGTGACACCGAGGAGTTTTATTATTTTCTTTCACATCTGTCGCGCGTCGGATAAAATATGAACAAAATCGGCGAGTCGCGATTTTCCAATTAAAACATTTTTAACGAGTCCGACGCGAGCTGCGATGAAAATTTTTATGAAAATCTTGAAAGTCTCCACCAACGAAGGCGGGCAATGAAAACTAGCTTTGAGAAAAATGAGTGAAATAACGATTAATAATTCAGTATTTATAATCGGGCGATTTCTTCGTCATTGAATATGGAAATCTCTCGACTTTAATATGCGAATCATTGCTATTGTTCCACTATTTTTTTGTTAATAGAATTGTTCTTATTATTTCAATTGTGTGTTTTTTAATTTAATTTTTTTTTTAATTTCACACTTATTAAAAACAATTTTTTTGAGCTAGCCCGGAGGGCATTTGGGATAATACCTCACAGAGATCGAGCGCCCGTTAATCACGGAAGTGCCATGTCCAATTCTGCGAACTAATTTTCAACACATTACGCGAACGTACCGTACAGAAAAATCGTTCATTAATTGTTAAATATTTTTGCCGTGGCGGCCAAATGCCAGAAATACCCGAATCTTTCGATTTAATTTAATCAGTTTTCCGGAAAAGCATGTGGAAATATAATTAACGACAAAAATCCGATGCTAACGTTATTCGAAGGATGTGAATGAAAAAAAAATATATGAAAAAAAGCTCTCGACATTTGACCTTCCGTCGATTGTCGATAATAGAAACAGAGTTTCTATAGCGTTGCCGCGGTGCCTCGCATTGTTTGCTCGCCACTCCACTCCAGCACAGTTGACAATGAGAGAATGTAAAATAAAAGAGTTGTAAATGGAAAAAAATAAAAATAAAATCGTCCGGCGTGATAGGGAGCGGTGCGGAGGGGGGGAAGGGGACGCGGCGAGAATACGAGTCGTTGTGACTAATTGACGTCGCTTATCGTGAGAGTTGAACGGTTCGAGTATGCGCCAGTTCTCGCGACAGCGAGCGTAAACAACGCGATTCTGCGCGAGAGCCATACATTGTTTGTACTCGGCCTGGGATTTCACTCTACCGAATCGATTGTATTTTTTTTTTCTATCACACATCACACCCCCTCCCTCCCTCTCCCCCAACTATGTCGTATAGTAGTTCTCGTCTAGCGTTCCATCGCATGTTTCTCGGCGTATAAAATCAACGATTAACCGGCGCTATTCCTATTTTTATTTGTATAAAAATCGTTCGAATTCGTGATCCCGATGTTTTTTTCGTCGAGAATTCAAGTCGTGGAAAAAATAAATATACATTTATCAAACAGCACAAAAAATGAACAAATTTATTGGTTGAAAAAAAAATATATCGATACTTAATCAAATTGCACAAAAAAATTACAAAGTTATGGATTATTATTTTAAAAAAATATTATTATAAAATAATCTTAATTTCAAGACTCTCTTAGAAGTGCAACGAAGGTTTCAGGAAGTCGAAGAAATAATTTGAAAAAAGAAAAACTTGGCGCCGCGTCAACAATATAGCGATTCGGTTCGCGTTTCATCCCTCACAGCAAATACTATCGTCTCGTCTACGTGTCTCATCTCGCGTTTCAAGATAATTGGATGAATTAAAAGCGTAGCACGGGTCTGCCTCGTCGTCCTCCCACTCCTCGGCGACACGTAGCAGCACTTTTCATTAAAATGCAAACTACGGGAACGTCGCGGATAAGTGAAAACTCTATTCCCCCGTGTGCTGCGCTCTTGGGTTCCGTGCGCGACTTAAGAAATTTTAACGTCCCACCGGTACTCAGACTGAGCTATATCTTCTCTTTCTCTCTCGCTGCATCTTGGTCCATTGGCTAAAGTGGCGACGCTTCATCTGTATATAGATATATTTATCAATCGATATATACATTTATACCTGTATATGTGTATATTTAAGGAGCAAAGTGCATGTATTTTAAGAAGCAAAGTGAGAGTTAGCAAGCGATGGTGTAGCTTCCCGAAGAGAACGGAAGTACGTAAGCGTTGCGCGACAACATCGCCCCGAGCGACGATATGCAAAGTGAAGCAATTTCGCGACTTTTCGAAACAATAGCTGTTGTAAATCCCGACGTTAATGTCCGCGAACGCCGAAGCCCCGGCTCCCCCTTTTCTTCAAGTACAACGAGCGTTTCTCGTAGTTTTCAATAGATGCTGCGAAATAGATTGCGAAACAATGAGCGCAAGCCCAAAACGTAGCGCATATTTTCCACATCTATATCGCCCGAACTGCCGACGAATTCCTCGCTTCCAGTGCCGGCTTCCGCTCTTCGGGCTCCCATTCGCGCTTCCTTCCACGGGACACGGGCAAGTGACGACTCCAATTAACGCTCCATTTGTTCTCGCGACAATGAGAAACTGCACTTCGATGAAATATATTTGAAAAACGGACAAACTTCTTCCACGAAGTTAAAATTATGTCAAATACGTGAACTATATATTTTTCGCCATTTGATTTTATTCATTTTTTTTAGAAATGTTTTATTCACAAAAATATAAACGTTTTTGGTAATTGTGAATTCCTTTTTTCCGTATGTTTCACCTACTTATTTGACGCGAATTCTTTTTTCACGTTATTTGGTCTCGAAATTTGCGTTTGTTTCATTCGACTAATTTTTACGGTCATGGATCATTTTTTTTACAATTTCTTTTTCACGTCCGGAATCGGTTCAGAATCGGTAAATTAATTCGATTTTCAGTTTGTGAACGGCTCAGTGAAGTAGATTGCGACGACTCCAATCGAGTTTCCATTCGCTCTCGTCAGAAAAGAGTCTGTTTCGAGTGCATAGATTTTTTTTACACAATGTAACAGCTAACGGAACGAGCTTCGATGGGAAAAGATTGCCGACCGCAATCGACAACGAGCGTTATACACATAGATAGGCATTCCTTGCAATCGATCTCATCGGTATTCACTTGAAACGGGGCTCGTTCGTGCGGAACCTCTCGGATCCTCAGAACCTATAATAGCGTGATTGCTGATACTAGAAATGACAAACGACAACAGATCTTTTCCGCGAACAATGCGAAGAAATTCCGTCGATTGTTATCGACGAGAGAACAGCTTTTTCTTTTTTAACTTTCCGGCGCAGAAAATTCTCCGATCTCTTGAACGAGATATGAGAAACTGTGTGACAAGGCCATCGATAACGGTGCTTGAAGAAAATTCATTGGAAAGAATCGAAGCTTGTTCAACACGAATTCGATATCAGCTTTAGATACAATTTCATCAAGCGAAAGATCATTGGAAAAGTAATTTAAAATCGACCCTTTACATTTTATCAGTTTTTTGCGTTGATTTAATTTCCGACTTGTCGAGTCGAGAATAAAGTCCAATTTTATTTGGAGAATATTCATTGGAAATAATCGAGGGTTGTTGAACTCGAAGTCGATGTCAGCGTCGAATACGGGTTTACCAATAGGAAAAATAATTGAAATGCGCGATTCGATACATACGTATTTATTTAATGAACACTGATTCAATTTGGGACGAGTTGACGAGAGAACAAAAATCAAAATAGAACGTAACGAATTTCGAATGAAAATTTATTGAATAATTAATTTACATGCGACATTTTCATTTTTTTCATTAACTCCGAATCCATTTGAAAAATTGGAAAAGATATTGAATTAATTAGATTAATTACAGTTTTATTCAATTGATTAGATTTGAAAAAATGAAGACGAATGTAGTTTGAAGAAAAGTTCAAACCAAAATACAAATTCTTTCAATAAGCCCCAATTGCGATTCGAACTCGGTGATAAAAAGAAGTCAGACAAATCTTGTTGTTCCGCACGTGTGATCGACGACAACCTTTCGACGCGTCATTCGTCTTCGCAACAATGAGACGCTTGCGCACTTCGTTAAAGGCCTTGGTATGCCGCAGCTAAATTGATTTTCCCGCACAGATAGCGAGGGGGAGGGCCGGCGGCGGGGATCGCGAAAGATTCAATCGTAAGATCTCGAGCGAAGGTGTACAGAACGGATGACACATAACCGAGGCCGACATCCGCCGAATGCGATGGTTTAAGGGGAAGTAGTAAGAGGTGGAATGGTTGTAAAACGGTAATAAACCGGTTGCTCCTCAACCATTGTTTTACAACCTTGCCCGTATAGTCTGAACCGCGGCCGCGGATGAAGGGACGCCGGAGCGCGGTGGCAGAGCGGAAGGGATCAGTGCGAGGTTCTCGGGAAGCTCGTACCTCTTCGCGAAAGTGGGTACTCGGGTATATAACTCTAATAAAGTCCTTCATATATCCCGCTTCTCCTTTGGCCCCCCCTTCCGCAGGGCTGCCGGGGAATCTCTGGTACCAATAGGGTTCTGCCGTGGCATGAATTGGGTCGAGACCTCTTCCTGCACGCTGATGCCACCGGGGCCGCTGCTGCTCTCGCAATCAAACTCTAATACGATCGCGCGCAATAAATTTTCGCGAAATCATTTGGTTAATGGCGCACTCACGAGAACTTCCGTCGTGCGCATAAAATACCATATTCAACGTTAGGACCGAAAAGTCATCCGAGGCGATAACATAATCCGAGACTTAAGCTTCACCTAAGATTCATCCCTATAGCTCGGAATCTCGCGCCCTCTCGATAAATTTAATGGAGCAAAGCTTTTCATAAATTTATCGAATTTATAGGCGTTTTTTCTTTCGCACGGAGCGACCTTCGGTTTTTCAAAAAAATAGGTGTTTCGAAAAATCATATTTAGACAAGATTTCTGTGCGTGTGACCAGTTTGAAGTAATTTGATTCCATATAATTGGCAAAGTTGTACAACAAGCGCGAGGGAGTCCCAGCCATATTATTAACTTTCCGATGGAGGAGCTTTAGACAGTGTTAAAAGAAATGAGAAAGAAATGTGCAGATGACATTTTTATGATTTCTAATTATTCCTAGCATTTATTTGAAAAATGGGCCAGTCATCAATCACTCAGACCTCAGTTTTTAATACGCTGCCTCGCGAGACCGGCCACAGTAGAATCGAATGTTGCGACAGATTATCGCTTCGTCATCAATTACAACCGAACAAAATTTTTTCCTTTTACTCATTAGTTTTTCTTTCATTAAGTCGTGCTACCCCCCGATAGAAACAAATAAGAGATTCGGTGTTGCTCTCAATAGCAGCCGTCGCCACTCCGCACCTCGGCAACAATCGAGTTATAGCCCGAGCTCCGCAACTCCGACGATGGCTTTCGGTGAGCTGGGTGCAGATCGGGCGATGGCCCCGCGAACCCCCGAGCGTTACTCACGAGGAAGAATCAATTTCCGGCGATAGTTTACCTCTCCCGGCCTCCTCGGCTCTCGCCGCGCTATATACTATAAAGCAAGGGTGGGTGGGCACGGTTCAACGTAGAAAAAAAAAAAAAAAGAAAAAAAATCTCAAAGTGGCGCACCTTGGCTTTCCAATCGCATCTCTTATAAAATTCGCCACTGGCTTGGGGAGGGTCGGTAGTCAACTCTTTGCCTCCCTTGGGCGTCAACGAGACGCGAAAGCAAGCTTTTATCCGAATTCAACAGCAGGACCAGAAGCGAAATCAACGTAGCGAAAAGAAATTCAATTGAATTCCGATTCTTCTTATCGAGATAAAAGCACGGGGCGCTACCACGACGTGATAGAAAGCTCGGATATCTCGCTCTCTCTCTCTCTCTCTCTCTCTTTCGATCGTCTATTTTCATTCCGAGATTCTTTTTTCATTTATTTTTTATACCCCACGCCTTCTCTCGTTCTTGTAGCTCTCAGCTCGTTTGGGAATCGTCGATAGTCGCGAAACGGTCGAGCGCTCCCGTATAAAGATCTCTCGAGCGTTAAATCGGACGCTCGCACGTATATTATCTACGTTTGTACACTTGTACGCGAGGACTGTGCCTCCCGTCGAAGCGTTTCGTCGGAAAATTTATCAATTTTTTTTAAACCAGTCTCTCCACAGTCACGAGACTCGGGCATTACAATAATTTTAATGGATCTCGGACAATTAATAACTTCCTTATCGCGGTTCAACCGAGCGAGATGGAATTTATGTTGAACATTTTCTTTTTTTCACCAGTGCAGTGGAGTGAACGTAAAAAGATCGGTGCGAGGGAGAAAGAGAGAGAATGTAATGCAGATAGATCCTCCCTTTCGGTCGGACGTTCGGGCGATTCGGAGCGTCGGGAGAATTAACTCTCGCGTTAACTTCGCGAGCTTTGCTTTGGGAAATGCCTCACAGCCGGTAATTAATTCATTATTCCTACTGGCTTTCTTGTTCCTTCATTCCATTCATTCCTTTCATTCTCTCGCGAGAGCTTTTTCCGACAGGGCCAACGGGCAATATTTTTTTTTTTTGCTTTTTCTCTCTTTTTTTGCACCATCCTCGCCGAGAGTTTGAAATCACAGCTCGCACGCGTACATAGGTATATATACTGAGTGTAACGGAATGGCAGTACGATGGTGCATACGAAATATTAATCAGAGCCGCATATAGAACACGCCGGGCTCATAAATCACCGGCTCGCGTTTCGAAGATTCCAGCAACAGCAGCACCGCCGGCTCCAGCAGTGACCGAGCATTCCGGCGATACACTATATGCATGAGAAATCGTTGTGCGCCATTCCGCTATGTGTGCCGTAAGTTAATAGGCTAGTAGACCCGGCCAAGTAGCCTGGCTAAGCTATTCGGATTTCTGAAAGCAAAGCATACCAAGTTTCGAAACGTCGTATACCACCCCGCCGTATACGCGGGACGCAACGAGCGCTGGAGCCTCGGTAGCAATCGTTCTACTCCGGATTAAACCTTTAACAGCCCCAAGATTTGGGAGTCTGGTAAGCTGCTGATACTGTTGCTGCGTCGATAATTCGCAACAGTCGAAAACCGAGTCCAACATCAACACGAGAACTTTCGCAACAACTCCGGACTTTCGCGCAACTCGATAATCCACCCGTACAGTATGATTCGACATAAATATCGAATCCGTTCTTTCTTCTTGAATATCGAGAAAAAAAATTGAAATCCAACTAAGACTGCACACTTTTGTAATCATGAAAATGATAATAATAAAATAACAATATTATATATCATTACTGATAATTTATATTAATAATTTTCTTAAATTCGAATTATTTATCGTCTTGATGATTTGTCGGAAGAATAACTTCTTATTTCGAAGACTCATTTTTCCGGAACGAAAATCAACTTATTTGATAATTACAATTTTTCAAATTGTTGTTGATATTATTATTGTATTTGAAAAGAATCCAATCTAAGTTTTCATGGTAACGAGTTCAACGAAGCTGGAGTGTTGGGAAAAACTTCTTCGTTGATCTCTTCGTGCTTGATGATTTATTCATTCTTCCAACGCGTGACAGAGTCGTTAGCCGATATAATTTAACTTCGCGTTTAATTAAGAGTCGCGTTGAAGGGCTCGGGGATGTCGTCAAAAGCGGAAGCGAAGAATCGATGCGAGAGACGACTGATGAGAGACAAGATAGTCAGCCAGCGCTGTTGTGAAACTACTCAAAGCTCGACCATTAAACCTCTTATAGCTACGTGGCGAAGAGTTCGAGAGTCTCTCAAGAGTCGCGTCTGTCCTTTGTGCTGTGTCGAGTATCAAACTGTGTGTATATATCCCTATGTGTAGCATAATAATGCATCGGGAACGTGTGGAACGTCGTACTCAATCTCTTGATGCGCTAAGAGGATGTAACTTTGCCGCCGCGATGAAGAGACCGAAAAAAAACGTATATAACGAAAAAAATGTAGAATTTTGCGAAAAACTCCGGGTTATTCCCGTAGCTTTTCGCAAAATGTTCACATTTTTTAAAAATGTTCTCTTCGTGCGTTTTTTCCTCTTATTTATTTAATTTTTTCAGACGTATTCTATCGGCGATAGATAAACTTTCGTGTGCACGTAACGAAATATGTGTACCTTAGTAAGAAGTAAAATTCGAAGGAGAGTGGTGTATTTTTCTACTCCCTCAAGCGGAACAAAAAAACATCGTTTTTTTCTTCTTTATTCCATCGAACAACATTAACGGCGCGATGGAGACGAAAATAGGTGAAAATTAAATAAACGTAGACACATACTTCGTTATGCGTTCTTTAAACACGTGGTAGGGGTGCCCGGCGCTCGAGAAAAATGTTGTTCATTCCTAGTTACGGTCATCAGCCGGAAACATTTACGTTTCACGGTTTATCGGAAGCCATCGGCAAACACGAAAAACAAAAAAAACATAAAGAATCTCGTGTATTGATTGTAATATTTAATATTCGACGCGCTCATCCGGCCAGCGGCTCGTATGACGAGGTAAATTGCCAACGAAATATTGGTAAAACGCTGGACAACCGAGCCATGGGTAATCAGCGACAGAGGCTCGACATTGAATCCCTGCCCAAATCCGATGATCGATAATATTCATTTCGAAAAAATCAATTAAGTAACTACTCACAGCTGCGAGCTATTTTCTTTTTTTTTCATAGCTACGATTTTCCCGTTTAATGAAAATGCGAGAGAATTCGTGAGGGTGGAATTTTTTCCTTCGCAGGCGTAGGAAATATCATAAAAATGTAATAAATAGAGGTCGATGGGTAATTTGCTATTTGATCGATTACCGTGTAGCTCGGTGTCAAGGTGACAGGGCTCTCCCGTTCGTGGCCACTCGCTGGTTGTTTGTATATACCGGACTGACACGATCGGCTTACGAGACTTCACGTAACATATATATATAGGCAGCCGCTATCTACCCCCATCTGTCTATGTATCGGCGCAACAAAAGCCACCCTGGCAAGCGGTCGTGTCACGCGACAAGCTCGCCATCGGGACTCGAGGGAATCATCCCTTCGCTTTTTTTTTTTTTTTTTCTACTTTTTCCCATTATTACACACTCTTTGATCGCGACGCTCGCCGGGTCCGAGCACCGGATGGAACGAAGCATGCCCGCGAACCAGACGAAAAGCATCGCCAACGTGCTATCGCCACGACCATAGACACGCTTATCCGACCGACACACTCGGAGCGTGTTTCGTTTATCCATCTATCGAGAGAATATAAATACACGTTTAACGTCAATTAATAGTCCTATCTTGATGACTGTCTATTTATAAATCTGAAAAATAATTTAAACTATTTATTTATTAATAAGAATAAATCATTATACAAAATATAAGTAATGTTTACTGAAGAATTGTTAAATAAAATGAAATGATAAATATTATAATTATATATTTTTTTCATTAAATCATAATTATATTTACGGGGCAGAATATGGAAAAATTCGACCTAGTTTGATTGATTTCCGATACCAAACTTCCCGCAAGCTTCTTTGCGCCAAGTATATCGATCGATTTTTTTTTATTCAACCTGCATCAGCCGTAACTGAACGATTGCCATCGAGTCTCGCGGGACGAGAAACTATTTCGTGGCATATCACGAATCGTGACGATTCCGATGGCGAACGAGCTTCCAATTCCGATAGTTATATTCGACGCTTCGCCGCCCAGCTTGGCTCAACCTTGCCAAAGCTCTTCCTACCCTTAACCGCTTTCCCCCGACGCTCCGCGCCCGCTCACATTGCGTTCTTCATATTGACGGAAAAAAAATCATCTCCAACCCCCGGAACTCGGTCTCCATTTCAGATTCGCGATGCGATACGAGAGCCACACCGTACTGTCGAGGCGCGACGAGGCCAGGACGACGATCCGATGAATATCGCTATATAGGCAACACGAGCTATGATAAGCAGGCCATTTATGCCTTGCTTTCGCCAGGCTCGCGAGGCTTGATGGTTCGGGTTATCTCGTGAAAAAAAACGACCATCGTACGATCCACATCCCTCCGCCCACGACGCCGTGTATCGTGCCAAACTTTACAGCTATTGGCCTTGCGAAAAGCCCAACGACCAGTTACTGGCGTGGTCAACATCTCTTTCTAACTCTCCACAGCCCGCAGAGCAAAAAGACGAGAGTTAAGGGTTTGGCGTCGTTTGTGCGCGCGCAACTCTAAAGATTGTCACGGGTGGTCGTCAAAACGACAAAGAGTCTCTCGAAACTCTTTGGAGATATAACTTCTGTAGTCTGGACAATCGATTTTCGTCCATGGACAGTCATTTCTGAGACTAGCGCGCAGAAGATAAGCAATTCTTCACAATCACCTATTCGGCCACTGATATTATTTTTTAGCGCGGTATTGCTGATTAAATCGAGCTGTAAAAAAAAATTATGCAAATTGTATTTAGACTTCACCGGCACATTTTTTTTAATCTCGATTACTGAGCTTCCCCATTAGAAAGCCAAACTCGGTCGAAAAACTTCCTAATGGAGGAGTTTTTTTGACGACGTTAAGAAAATGAGGAGGCGATGTGCAAATATAATTTGCATCATTTTTTTGCTAATGTGGGCCAATAACCGTGATGCTAATGATGAGGCCAATCGCTGTGCGGCTGCGTCCGAACCTTCGAGCTTTCGTCTTCTCTTCTTTTCGCCTCTCCGCTCATCTCGACGTCATCATCTTTATCTCCGCATCTCTATCTCCATTCCCCTTTCATCCCTCCGACCCCTCCGTTCTCCGTTACTTTTCATCCTTCTCGCCGCGCTCACGTCGCTCGCCTTCCGGATATCCCCCCCTTTCACGGGTTTTCTCTCATTCACCAGCGCACACGGCAGCTCCATTCAAAATGATCTTGAGCCTCTCCGCTCTCTCCGCGGCCATATAACGCGAGCGCCATATCTCGCCACGTTTCTTTCCCCCGTTTCCGTCGCAGAGCGGAGAATCCCCGAGAACGCGGATGCGATAACGCAGCTCGGCCTCCTATCCTAGATGTACGGGGTGTCCAACATACTGTACGTGAAAGTGTATCATATACATTTTTTTTACCGCTTTCTTTGTCACAGATTTTTCTAACTGAGAGCACAAAGCCGGCTTGCAAATGTCACTGCTGTAAAAAATCCGCCACATCGAGCCTTTTTTCCCGAACCTTACGGAATGTTTCAATGTTTCTTTCGTATAAAAACGGTCCTAGAAAAATTGATGTTCTTAAGTCGAGCAACCCTCAGCGATGAGAAAAAGTCGATGTATTAAATTTTTTGTACTAAAAGCCCGAATTTTTTTTTTCTTCCACTCAGATCACTTCATACTCAGACAATGCATTATTCAGTACTCCATTTTATTTTCATTCGAAGTTCACGTAGCAGAAAAAAACTTCGCCAAAACACTTTCCCAAGTATCTTTAATTTCTTATTCCGAAGTACCGGCGACAAGACCGAGTGGAGTAAAAAATTAAAAAGAAACCTCCAAACCCCGAGAACAATGAAAACGAGAATCCAAGTGATCGTATCGAAGCCGCGGCAGAAAAACTTTCCCTGATCTCGACCACGGCGAAAATTCGAGCC
Organism: Ischnus inquisitorius; assembly: GCA_963924025.1. Taxonomy (NCBI): domain Eukaryota; kingdom Metazoa; phylum Arthropoda; class Insecta; order Hymenoptera; family Ichneumonidae; genus Ischnus; species Ischnus inquisitorius. The sequence continues at coordinate 13,398,116 of OZ001250.1, forward strand.
GGAACAGCGTCGACGTTGTCAGGCACATTGAAACTGAACACCCCTTACGTTTTTTTTACACGACTCTTGTTTTCCCTTTTTATCCCGGAGCACCGAAAGCTCGCGCACGTGTTCAACGACGGGAAATGATCTTCCGTGTACCGCGTGTCCACGTTGTACAGAGTTGCAGGCTCGCCTCGCTAGTTCGGCTCGGGTTGAAAAGAAAGGCTTGGCGTATGTATCCGCACCGGAGTTTTCCCTTCGCCACCCCATTCGCGCTCGAAGCCCTCTCGACGTTCCCTCGCGTGCCCGACGTCGAAACCGATGCTCCGGCTATCTCGCGCCTTGCCCCGCGCAACTTTCCACTTTCATTCCCCTGGCCTCCCTTTCATTCGGACAATATCCCTTAACAGGTTTCACCGACGAAAACACATTCTATGGCTCAACCGATGTGTATATTCATATGCACACAGAGGCCCTATCCGGATGCGCTCGCTCGCCGTAGCCTACTCGTCCCGTTTCGGGGCATCCCCTTTCGCGCCATGCTCGGCGCGCCTTTCACATACTCGGTTACATTATTACACAAATAAGAGAAAAAAAAAAAAAAAAAAATCGGGTTGAAAAGTTTTATATCCGCGCAGTACCGGGGGTCTCGGGGCCTCTTCACGAGATTACAAAGTTCGAGGGGTTGTTTCCGCAGTGGTAGACTTCGACCGACTTGCACGCTTGCCCGACTCTTCTTTTCGTTAGTATACGCGTCTATTTGGATCTATATACATCTATGTTTACATACACTATATATATGTATGTGCGGTATATACGGGAAGCAACCTGAGGGAATGAAGACTCTCTTGCGCGGCTACGCTTTGGGATGAAAAGTTTTTGACCGAATGGAACGTGTATATAGCGCTGGTGAAGCTAGACCCGTTATCGGATTACCCGGAGGATACCTTTGAGGAATAAAAATTATCCAATGGACTTTCGACCCCCCCTCTCTTTCCATCCCTCCTCCCGGCTCTACGTGAGGCGAAAGCGCGCTTTCTTTCCTCATTCCTCCGTTTCTCTTTCCTCGCTCCGGTTATTCCGTATGTTCTTCATGAGTCTCGAGACCGCGCGTGTATTAAATCTTTAACGTTAAAGCGCCCTCGTCGGTGCTTCCCCGACGAATAAGAGAAAAATATCATTCGGCCCCCGTGCCGGTATATACAACTCCGCGGTACCGCATCAGGAGCTTTCTTTAGAAACGCGGAAGAAGCTTTATACCGGTGTCCGGGGCTCACGGCTTTTGCTTCGTTGAACGCGAAACGAAATCTCGGTGTGCGGAGACGGGGCGAGTTTGCACGATGGTCACGTGTACGTCTCGGGGACCAGCATACACCCAACCCTCCCCCCCCCCCCCCCCCCCCCCCCCCCACCCTTCTCGTCCTCGCCGACTCCCGTTCCCGGCGAGCTAAATCGTGCGCCCGAACCGAGAGATATCGCTGTTGGCCTCGTTCGAAATTTATTGCCGTGATATACCGTATATAGGTTGAACAAGAACGGAGGATCACTTTTTCGCCAGAGACGAAAAATTCGACGGAAAATACTTCGATGAGAGCATCGTCGCCGTTTATCGGAGAATGGGTATCATCGGGAAACGCGCACAGGCGACCGGCCGACTCGCGTCTTCGAAGGATCGAGAAACGTCATTGGCAACTTTTTTGTTTGTTTCTTGTTTATTCATTTTTAACATCGCGGCGCTACGAAGTTAAGGAGAGCCAGGGTAACACAGGCGAAAATAAGGCGCATTGTAATTACAAGCAATGGGAACGATAATCATTGAAGTTGGCTGGAAAATTAAATATTAAAAATTAATCTGCTGCATTAGCATAATTTATGAAGCACACCTCAACGTTTTAGATTTTATAACGTTGCGTTGCTTCTCACGTCGGGTTGAAAAAAAATCGAATGGGGAAACAAAACAACCATTTGCAAGCCGCTCGAGGGATCAGTGCATTTTCGCGAACGTAATCGACTCGCTCTTCCAAGATGAAAAATTTATTACGTTGGTTCAGTAGCCGGCTTAATAGTGAGAAGGATCGAGACCGCCACGAAATGGTCTCGCCACGGATTGAATCCGAACGATCTATCGATCCAATTTCGTTGGCGAAAAGCTCACGTTCTTTCTTGTTTTTTATTTTTATATTTATTTTCGCAAAATAACCGCGTTCCCACGGTGCGTTTAATACCAGTTTGAACGAACGATAAAATCGGAGTGCATATCACGGTCCTGCCTTTCATAGTTGCGGGCATCCCCTATGCTCGCTTCGATGCCGATGCATCAGCTGTTATAAAAGCCCCTGCGAGCTTTTCAGAGCCTCGAGTACACGCTCGAGCGAAATAGAATAACGATTCTCGCGCGTTTCTCATAAAAGAAAAAAATAAATAAATTCCGGACCATCTTCCACGTTTCCGGAAAAATGCTCTCAGTCAAATTCTATGCCCTCCCTTTTATTTCCGCACTCCGTTCGAGCTCGATCAAATCTTCAAAGTTACGCTCTCGGAAAATAATTGAGGAACTTATTCGCGGAAGTGAAAAGAAACAAGGAGATGCGTAATATTGTGTTCGCGGAAGCGACGCGGGCACAAAGTGGAATGAAAGAAACGAAAAATAAGAAGAAGAATGAAAGTTTCGAGTTATTATTTCTTCTCGAGAGCTCCGGGAGCTTTGAGAGCTGCAGCGCTGAGTTATTAGCTGCACTCGCTCGGGCAACAAGGGCCGAGAGAACGGCCTCGGTGTGCTCGCGTGTAAATGACTTCGCGTGATGTCAGACATTTCGAAACGACAAACGGGCGAGCGCGAGAGAAAGAGAGAGAACGATACTACGGCGTCGATTCGGACAAGTCCGCGAGCGTGCCGCAGTGGTGCGAGATGGTCCGGTCTACGCCGATCGGCCGAAGAACAAAATTAATTGATTTCTGGGCTCTCGATTTGACCAGACTATAAACTCAATTTGTTTTCTCTCGAAAACCCGCATTTTTTTCGAATAACGATTGGAATTTTATGAAAATTTGAATTTTTTCTTATTTCTATTCCTATCGGTATAAAATTCGAAGAGTTCAAATGTTCAAATTTTCCGAGTCCGGGTTATTTATTTATTTATTTTTTCGGCCTAAAATTGATATTTTACAGCGGGTGAAAGTTTTTTTCGGTTGTTTATAATTGAATTGAGCCGTAATAAAATTATGCAAATTGGATTTCCACATCGCTTCCTAAATGTGTATTCAACGTCGTTTACAAAGCTTCCGCCACGAGGGCGTGTCGAACTAATTACCATAATTTTTTTTCCCAATTGATTGCACGGTTTTGTTGAATAAAGTATGAAAAAAAAATGTTAACGGCATGTCGCACTACGAGTCATGAAAAAGAATATTGCCCGTACACGCTAGTTACGTCGCGTCCACCGCGAGAGCAGTAAGCGCGCTCGTCGCGAAACAGATACCGCCCGAAGAACGGCAATTAAAAAAGATTTTTAAAACGCGCTTCAGAATGTTAAAAAAGGAAGTTACGACCCAACTTTCCGACGGAAAAGTCGTATAAAGTGACACCGCTGATATTCTCCGTTCCGCGTCGTTCGGGGCTCGTCTCAAGTTGAAGTGCGCACGTCCCAATGAAACGCGCTGTGATTACGAGATTCGCCGTGAGTGAGGAGACGAGATATAGACGGCGAAAGAATAGTTCCGGCTTTTAAAAAGAATCTCGTCGAAAAAGTTCGTAAAACAAGTCCATATCTGATTTGAATCACGAGAACTCCGGCTGCAACGTCTATCGCTCTGTTTTAATCGAGATCTGAAGAATCTCGCCTCTTCGCGAGTTCGGTCGAACCATGAAGAAGAAAAAAAAATTGCATTTCAAAAGTCTCCGTATCTTCGCCTCGTTAACTTCCACTCAAAGGCGAGTGCGCGTATGGAATTTAAACGGGCGATTGTCGAAAAATCAAGCGAAAGCAAACAAACGAGAAATAGCTCGATATTCATCGAACAATGACAAAAATAATGACAATAAAGGCAGTCATCATTTTCCCTCGACGAGTTTCTTCCGAAGAAAGTTCGCAATTCGGGCGAGATAGTAAACCAACGACTAACGAGACGTTCTTTCCTTCTGCGACGTCTGATCTTCCCCAACTTCGCTTCATTGTGAAACTTTCAGACGCGCTCTCTCCATCGTGAACAAACTACCGTCGAGAGGCTAATTTGATCTATATGAAGAGAATTGGTGGAACTCCGGGACGAATACGCCACGCTAATTACATTCCGTTCATACTCGCAGCACCGAAGCGCAAAAAGAGACGCGAATGACGAAGCTTGGAATAGAGAAAGGAGAAAGGAAAAGAAAAAAGCCTCGCCCGCAAAAAGCACCACCGCGAATGCTTGAGGGTGAAAAAGATTTTTTCAAAAATTAACCAATTCCAGACCAAAAGAGAGAGAGAGAGTGGATTAAAAAATGCAATTAAGTGTCCGCGAAAGATTCGCGATCCATCATTCGCAGCGTGATTATTCGTTATTTTACTCTTTCATATTCGGAATACCAAAGCGCCGAAAAGCCATGAGAGCCAGAGCTTAAATAAAAATAAAAAAAAACATGCCCCACTTACGGGATAAATCAATTTTCAAAAATTAGAAAATTCCCAACAGAAGAAGGGAGTGGATTCAAGAACAATATTGATGAAGGAGAGTAAAATAGATTTATTATGCAGACTGTAATTATTTGTTTTCTTATTTTCTCATACCCGGAGTACCGAAGGGCAAAAGAGCCGCGAGAGGCAAAGCTCGGAAAAGAAGATCGAAAAAAACTGCGCCACTGCTCGAGTATGAAAAACAATTTTACAAGCTTTAATGACGCCAGACTGTAAAAAGGTGTGTAATAAGAAAACATCTATTATTAACAAAAAAGGCTATTTCACTTGTTTCAGACATTTTCGTTCAATAAAAATTCTCCGTTAATACAAGCGTATATATTTCGTTCTATCCGTGAGACACCGGCTTTTCGAGTTTCGCAAGCTTAACTCTCGGTGTAAAAAGTTCGAGGACGTTGACGGCGAAATTAAATGAATCAACAGTTACTCAATTTGCCCCCAACGGCGATCCGCGGCTTTGGCGGATATGTCTCGGCTTTAATTAACGAAAAATAAAAGGAAAACCGTTCCTCGAAATGAGAACCGGCCGAGCCTCAGCCCGGAGAAAGCATTGAAATGAAGAGAAATAAAAGAAGTGAAAAAAAGGGGGAAAAAAAAATCGCCGCGAGTTGTGAAATGCTGTGCAACGTCGTCGAGTGGTTTCGATCCCTTTCTCGGTTAGGATTCTCTCGCAAAGAGCTTCACTCAGTGGGCGAGGTAACGAAACGAGAAGGGAGCCTTACATTCGAGCTACTTACTTTTATTCCGTGTCGTGGGTGGCGGGCATACAAAGTTCACGTTGGCGTGCAGCCATTTGCATTCTCATTACCATCGTCGACCTTATTCAAATAGGTGAACAAATAGCGAGCGGGCGGGGAGAGGCAAGCAGGCAGCCGAGCAACCGAGCTCGGCAACCTACAGCGCCCTCGCAAAGCCTTGTACTCGCGGTGCAACCTCGAAAACCTCGAGAGGTTTCAAACGTGAGCTTTGTCCTGCATAACATTCTCAACACATACAGCGCGCGTCCTGTTTTCTCCTAGTTGACCGCCAAAGTGCTTGGAGCTTCACGTCGAGTGTGCTGAATCCGATTTACAGGCAATGCAGTACACTCCCGCATAATTTGATCCCTCGCGACTTCGGCTACTTGATTCTACGTTCTCTATCTCGAACAAGAGTACAGATTTATTTATTTTTGCTTTCTCACGAAGTCTCGTTCTGATTAAATTTTTTTTAAGTTTCTTATGTAGTTCAGAATGTCTCAAAACGTTGGTAAATCACATTTAATGTTGTTCACTTATGAAGTACTATCAGACCAGGTTTGGAACGGAATTTGGCGTACAATACATTCAGGCTTTCGGACTTATCTGGAACTTGGTTGACTGTGATGAAAGATAGAGGCATTTTTTTCGCATCGATTTTTCTCATTCCTCCGCGATAAGACGATGCAAGGAGCCGTTTCCGCAGGGCGGAGAGTTCGTTCGAAAAACTTTGAATTCCCGACGAGACCGTGGAAAACTTGGCATTCCAAATTCATTCGCGATACACTTCGTTAGATCGAGCGAGCAGTAAACGAGCTGATGGGAGGAGTGGACTGACGGGCATTGAGAGCTCGAAACGTTTGCTCCACAAGCCGCAACGATTTAATTCGCGGGTTTTCACCGCGAACAATTTTCCGTGCTCGCCTTCGGCGAATTTCGGTAAACTCCCGCGCATCTACGGTTATGTATGAAGTATATAATACCGGATAGTTGTGCAAACGACGAACGGGGACTCGGCACAGTGGAAATTGAATTTCGTTGTGGCTCTAATGGCGCGGAAGAGCCTGACCACCGACGAGCCTCGACTCCCGCCCCCTCCCTCGTAGCTGCGAGAGACTATCCCACCGGTCGTTCTGATTTTCCCGGAAACGAGCTTGAGCTCCGATTATCCCGACGAGAGTTTCTACATCCACGTTGAATACCGATCGTTTTCACGCTACCTAAATCCATTCGAGATGCGAAAAACAATTAATGCTTCCTCGACAATTACACGATATTTTATAATTGAACAAATTGCACGTTGAATATGAAACATTGCAATTTCAAAATACTGTAGATCTAATAGGAGTCGACAAAAATCGTCCAAGTATAGAAAAAAAATAATTGAATCGCTCCGGCGGCTTTTGTAGAGAATCAGTCGCTTCCAAGGCGCATTGATAATGTTGTAGAAATCGAAGATCAGACGACTGCTATTGTTAACAAAATGCATAATACATTGTATTCGATCGTAAAGGCTCTAGGGCTCTATAATCTTTTATTTCATTGCCATTGCGTCGTCGTCGTGTCCCTCGATGCAGTGATATGTGGTTTGATAATGAGAGCTACTACGTCGATGTGTATATACGGCTTACTCATCCAAGTGGAGCTTTATAGCCTCTTAGACCAATTACTTTCTTCTGGGAATACCGAAATAAGGCCGGCAACGATAGAAACAGACCGCCGTGCAATATCTCGAGTGAATTCCCAAGAAGCCAGTTGTACCAACGACGAGGGAAGACCCTCAAAGCTTTCTCGTTTTCAACGTTTCGCTTCGCCTCTACACTTCTCACGCCGAAACGAGAATAGTCGAACTTTACTATCTCCTGAAGATTAAACTTTCGACTGTAATTCAATTTTTTTTTTGATCACCCAGCACCGGAAGAGAGAAGCTCATCGTGTGCTATGAGGGAAATAGTTAATACGAGATGTACGAAGCTGCGATAACTAAGTGCGCTATAAAAATTCATGTAGCCCACGAAACGGCGCGCAGAGTATAACGGAAGTCTGCCATAGTCCATAAATAGAGTAGAATTTCTTGCATGTAGTATCGCCGGATTTTTCGCAGTTTTCGATAGAATATAGGTCGCATAAACATAGAAATATATTTCACAGATTCGGAATTTCGCCGGTTTTTATGGCTGCAAGCACGATCCCCGGGAAATTAAACACACGATCGGCTCGTTTGATCTCTCCGTGTAAATTCCAGAGATAACGAAATACAAACGAATAAATAAATGGATGAGAAGCGATTTTTCACGCAGACTGAAAGATTTATCCGGATATACAAATGCAAAAATCGCATAACAAATTGTTGATAAGCGAATGAATAGTTACATCTGTTTGTGATTTTTTTGTTTCCAGATTTTTCGCCGAATGTGCGAATTTGAGAGCCGGACGATGCTCGAGAAAGCGTGGAAAGCGGAGGAAGTACGATAATGTGGACGACGTGGCCGCGAACGAGGCGGAAGTGGCGTGATCCACTCTCGAACAAGAGCGAATGGGAGAGAGATCGACGCTCGCACACCGAGCGTCTTCGTCATTCGTCATCGTCGTATCATAATCGTAATCATCATCGACGCGCGGGCTTCCGAATAATTTACTCGATGGTACTGGCGGCCTGGGTCGCGAGCCACGAAGCCAATAGCGTCGAGTGCCCACAGCCCGAAACCATACCCGGATGTCCGTGTTACAATTTCGAGGATGGCCTCTTTCTCGAGTGCGCCGGCGCCACCGAGGAATCGCTCAGGATTGCGCTCACCGGCGTCCTCATGGTCGCCGGAAGCGAAGGTACGATTCGTCTCGCCGGAATACAAAAAAATTAGACCGTTCAAGACTTTGAACAATTTACACCAAGTTCGAATTCAATTCGCATAAAAAAATAATCTTGTTCGCAAAATTTTAACGCGATAGAAAAAAATTCGGTCACTCACATACATTTTGTTCAAAACTACTTTTCCCGCCGTTGCGCACGATTTTGAGTGAGCTGACATAAAAACCTCGGAAAACCGGCGTATCACTTCAGAAGAGAAAAAATTGGGACAGCGTCTAGAATTCTAAAAAAAACGATATTTGACCTTGTTTTTTTAAACCGGTGCGGAACTTGGCAAAAAAAAGGTGCTTTGATTCAAATTTTTGTAATGTTGTAATTAAAAAAAATATGAACCTGTATCTTTATGGATACATTGTGTTTCTGCAAAGTGCTTTGAAAACAATTGCTTTTCGGAAAGAAAGATTCCTCTCGAACAAGGTTTTCTTCCACATTGTTTTAGAAGTGTAACGTGAAACACCATCTTTTTGGGAATTCATGGCGTGACAAGATTGTTTTTTTCGATCTAAAAATACTCAACCTTTTTTTTCCCCCAAAATTAATGTAAATCTCGAAATTTCGTAAAATTCAAGATGAATTTTTTGAGCTTTTCGCGACATTCCGGGTCGCAGAAAGTCGTACCCGAACTGTGCGCCGGGTTTCCAAGATTTTCGGAATTTCTCACACCCGCTGACGGTACGCGACATGTATGAAATGTTGCGCCTCGTTGAAAACTAATTACCCGTAATTTATTTATGACTATCCGAGAATTCCACTCCAATGGTAACGCAACTCTCGTCCCACCTTTCGTCCCCACGTTCGTACAACGCCGAGACAGTAATTGCAAAAAGTGCTCGAAAAGTTCTCGAAGTACGTGAAGTGCTTCGTACTCCGAGTTCTTTTCGACAATTTGCCCATCCCTGTGAGTGGATCAATCACCGTCAAAGAAATTGAGCCAGAAGTAGAACAGAAAGTATAAATAAATGAGTAAATAAATAAATAATATACGAGCGCGATAAGCCAGACACGACAAAGTTAATATCGACCGACTCGGCCGGTTAGCGGGCAAAGCCACACGCTGTTCGGTTTTCCTATAACGACCCACCGTTATACTATACATATATATACAGGCTCATTCAGAACAAGTGTCGAGTCCCCCGAAAGAATGAGCCATGCCAAAGCGAGTATGACGGAAGCATAAATAATTCTCCACCATATCGAATTTAATTATCTCGATTTTCCGGCTAATTTTATCGTTCGATATCTTCAGAGATTTTTTTTTCTTTGATATACCGAAAACAATTGTTAATTCCGAAAAAAAAAATGGATAAGCCCGAGGCTGAATGCACTCAGAAATTGGATTTTCATAAATGATCTCGTTCGTTATTCATTCTGAATGGTCCTCTATGTGTATGTAAAGGATATATGTTGTACCCTGCGAGAGTTCGTGACCCCGACGCGTGAACGACCAGGTAAGGGATGGATGGGGAGAGGGTGGAACACAGTTACGTATAAGCCGCACTGTGCCATGTGTCGGTGGTGCTCTCGTGGCCTATACAAGCGAATAGTGGTAGCGTTGCGCGAAGTAAAAATAAGAGTTTGACCCGGATAGCATATGCCTCGTGACGTCACGCGACCTACTCTCTCACCCAGGGGCGATTTATTCAATTCTCGCCCGGTGGCACATTTCAATTTTAAAATGTCTCGGCTCGCCCGGCCCGTTGACTACCGAATCTCGAACCCTTTGCCCTCGACGAATCTCCTTTAACGGTGAATTTTCATTCTGGGGTTTGAAAAACCGTGGAACGAAAGGGAAACGGGCGAGGAGCGAAATTTCAGTTGACTTTTATCCCTCGACGGGATGCACCTTCAATATCCATGACGCTTTTGTGAATAAAATATAATACGGGAATACCGCGAACGTCGCTTAACCCTGCAAATATGCAGAAGGTTGTCGCTGACCGAGACCCTTTCTGAAGGCAAAGTTGCGAGGAATCACTTTTTTTGTTCGTTTTTTTTTTTTTTTTTTTTTCTCCCGTTCCACATTAATCATGCCGCTCAAAGGAAGACTTCGGCAAAAATTCGTTTGAAGATTTTGTTGCTCTGCTTTTTGTGTTTCATCCTCGACGGAAAACTCGACCTTTGACTCGTTAAAAAAATTTCTTAATCACGCCCGAAACGGCGTACCTTCATAAAAACGGGGATGCTTTTATAATACCGGCGTACCGCCGGAAGACGAAGTCGATACTTCTACCCCAAAAAAAAAAAGGTTCTCGTATTTGCCGTTAAATATATCTTTGTCAGAACTCGTGGTGAAAAAGTAGATAAAAGCAATTCCTCTATGTGGGATATTCGAAAATATATATCGACCGACACTTCTGGGTCAACGTATACTTATTGACTTTAAAATCCGTGCCTATTAACTTTTCTATTCGTCACCCAAGCCTTTTAATAATTCGGCAGAATTTATATCGGTACCTCGAGACCTGGTAGCGAAAAGCAAAAAACAACATTTTTTTAGCGTCGTTCACAAACCCGATTTTGGATCGCTCACAGAGCTTTGTAAACGGCGCTAAAAATAAAATAAAAAAGCGCCGTGGAAACCTAATTTGCATAATTTTCTTATGGCTCAATTTCGTTTTAAATATGAACCAAAAAAGACGTATATAAGAAGACCTTGCATTCGAGGAAGAATATCGGATTTTTCCTAAGATTAAAAAAAAGAACCACTCAATCATGCAGAATTTTTAAGCCTCAATCGACTTTCTTTAAAATGATACCAATCATCGAATGGAAAATGTCTACTCGTGTACGAATGTGCGACATGTCCACAATTGGAAGGGTTACTCTTTCATCATACATTTTCAAAAAAGTTAAAAAGTACAAATTTTCATTTGCAGAAGCGATGGTCCAGTCGTTGAGCGTATACGAGCTTGATCGTCGGGTCGAGGAGTTGCGGGCCCTCGTGTTTCCGGCCGGCACGCAGATCCGTCATCTTCAGATATCGCACTCGGGCATAAGGGAGATAAACGAGGATGCCTTCGAGAGATTGTCATCGAGTTTGGAGTCGTTGGCACTTGTCTCGGGACATCTGCAGCACGTGCCGCAAAAGGCGTTGGCGACCTTGAGCCATCTGGCCGCCCTCGATCTCGAGGGTAATCACGTTCACGATCTGCCGTCGTTCAGTTTCTACGGTTTGTCGTTGATAAAGCTGAATCTGAAGGGTAACCAGATAACGAAGATATCGGAATACGCCTTCGCCGGCCTGGAGAACACCCTGACCGATCTCGATCTCGCCGACAACAAGATACGCATGTTTCCGATGACGGCGCTGCGAAGACTCGAGCATTTGACCTCGCTGCGACTGGCCTGGAACGAAGTGTCGCAATTGCCCGGCGACGGTTACTCGCGCCTCGACGCGCTGAACTTCTTCGATCTGAGCAGCAACAATTTCGAGATAGTGCCGTTGAATTGCTTTCGTTGCTGTCCGCGGCTTCGCACATTGACGCTTTACTACAACGCCGTTGAATCCGTCGACAAGGATGCCTTCATATCGCTCACAGATCTCGAGTCCATTGACCTCAGTCACAACAAAATCGTATTTCTCGACGTATCGACATTCCGTGCCAATCAGAAGCTTCGATCGATTGATCTTAGTCACAATCACATACACTACATACGCGGCGTGTTCTCGAGGCTTCCCGAGCTGAAGGAGCTCTTTCTCGCCGAGAACAACATACTCGAAATACCGGCGGAGGCGTTCGCCGGCAGCACGAGCCTCTCGGTGTTGTATCTTCAGCACAACGCGATACGAAGAATCGACTCGAGGGGTCTGGCCAATCTCGGACAACTCGGACAATTGCATCTCAGTGGGAATTACATCGAGCGCGTGCCCCGCGACTTTCTCGAGCATTGCGAGAATCTCTCGACTCTGTCGTTGGACGGCAATGACATACGCGAATTGGAGGTCGGGACTTTCGCGAAGGCGAAGCAATTGAGGGAGCTGAGATTGCAGGACAATCAGATAACGGAAGTGCGACGCGGCGTCTTCACGCCGTTGCCGTCGTTGCTGGAGCTGCATCTGCAGAACAACGCGATCACGGATATGGAGACCGGCGCGTTGAGATCCCTCCACAGTCTTCAGCACGTTAATCTGCAGGGCAATCTTCTTGCCGTGTTGGGCGACGTCTTTCAGGTATCGAACGAGCTCGGACAAAACGGCAATGCCGGCAGTTCACTGGTTTCCATTCAACTGGACAACAATGGTCTGGGCGTGTTGCACAACGATTCTCTGCGCGGTCAGGCTTCCGTCAGAATAATGTGGCTCGGTCATAATCGTCTTACGCGACTCCAAGCTCCCCTGTTTCGCGACTTGCTTCTTGTCGAGAGACTTTATCTTACGAACAATTCGATATCGCGCATCGAGGATACCGCCTTTCAACCGATGCAAGCGTTGAAGTTTCTCGAATTAAGCATGAATCGTCTGAGTCACGTTACCGTGAGAACGTTCTCGGAGTTGCACGAGCTCGAGGAGCTTTATCTTCAGGACAATGGTCTTCGGCGCTTGGATCCGTACGCCCTCACCGCACTCAAGAGACTTCGCGTTCTCGATCTCGCCAACAATCGTTTGACCGTACTTCACGATACTATCTTCCAGGAGGGCCTGCCGATACGTACCCTGAATCTGCGCAATTGCACCGTGAGCGTGATCGAACGCGGCGCCTTCCGAGGACTCAACAATCTTTACGAACTGAATTTGGAATACAATCATCTGACCGCGACGGCGCTCGATCGTCTCGACATACCGGGTTTGCGCGTGCTTCGAATATCACACAACAATTTCAGTCAAATAAACGGCGACAGCCTCGACGGTCTGCCGTCCCTCCAGCATCTCGCTATGGATTCTTCCCAACTTCATCGAATGCCAGCCGAGATATTCTCGAAGAACAAGAATCTCGGAAAGTTGCTGTTGAGCAACAATCTCCTGAGGGGACTGCCGGCAATGTTGTTTCTCGGTTTGGACGCCCTCAGAGAGGTGAAACTCGACGGTAACAGATTTCAAGAATTACCGTACGAGGTCTTCATCAATGCAACCTCGATCGAGTTTCTCTCGTTAGCGAACAACGTTATACTACACGTCGACATCTCGCGACTGAGCGGATTGACGAGTCTCCGCGAACTCGATCTTCGCGGTAACTACATAATGTCGTTGTCGGGTTTCGCTGTTGCGAACTTCTCGAGACTGTTGTCGGTGGACCTCAGCCACAATCATTTGACCGCGTTGCCGGCGAACTTCTTCGTTCATTCGAATCAACTTCGCAAAGTCGAGCTCGCCGGTAACAAGTTTCGTCAGATACCGGCTGTGGCCCTCTCGTCTCAGAACATACCGAGCCTCGGTTGGCTCAACGTAACCGCTAATCCCCTAATGAGGATCCACGAATTCACCGGCGAATCGAAATATCCCGAGCTCCAGGAGATACACATATGCGGCACCAATCTTACCATCGTAACGAGTCAAGATTTCGAGGCGTTTCCATCGTTGATGCATCTCTTCATGGCGAGCAATCTCATATCGAGAGTATCGCCGAGCGCTTTCAGGAGTCTGCCGAATCTGCTCACGCTTGATCTGGGCATGAACGAATTGGAACTCTTGCCACAGGAGAGATTGACGGGCCTCGAGAATCTGAAACTTCTCAACATGACGCACAACAGACTCAAGGAATTGGAGGATTTCCCATCGGATCTGAAAGCGCTCCAGATCCTCGACATATCGTACAATCAGATAAGCGGCGTCGGAAAGAATACCTTTCAGCATCTCGAGAATCTCGCTGAATTGCATCTGTACGGCAATTGGATATCGTCCATTTCGCCGGAAGCTTTTAGGCCGCTCAAGAAGCTGCGGGTTCTCGATCTCAGTAGAAATAATTTGAAAAATTTGCCACTCAACGCTTTTAGACCACTCGAGACGCAGATACGCAGCCTGCGAGCCGAAGGTAAGCATCGATAATTGATGCGTCTGATTACCTCCCTTCTACGAGTACCCCTTTAGAACAATACATGCCAAGGGAGTCGCTTCAAGTACGTCGTTGCGGACGGCCAATTATCGAGGCGATTACTAGAGTTGCTAATTGATATACGGCATTGTGACTTTTTCATCTTGGCTCAAACGTCGCTGAAAAGGGTTCCGAGTAGAGAGGCAGTTAAATGAACATAACGGCTACCGAACTAACGGAATACCAATCATATTTAATGGTCTCGTTGAAGGCAAACCATTAAATCAAATCGGGGCACAGAGACAGCAACGAAAGAAACGAGTTTCGAGTGGGGAAAAAAACAATATGAATGAAACGAGTTTCGAGTAGGAAAAAAAATATGGAAGAAACGAGTTTCGAGTAGGAAAAAGAAATACGAAAGAAACGAGTTTCGAGTAGGAAAAAGAAATATCACGCTTATCATCAGTCTCTAATAACGTTCTAATTTTTTTCAAATCGATACTTGCAAAGCCTCTCTGTGAGACAATCAATTCATCAATTTTTGGTAAACATAATTTCGTCGATTTTTGCTTTTAAATTTGCAAAAATTTTTTAGGATTATCATGAATTTGAGAACTTTGGCTCGATGACAACGAAAAACCGTAAAGATCAAGTTTATTAGTGTACGTCTCCTTGAAGTTGTTTTACGAGTGGAAATCTTAGAACCCTCAAAGTCCTTGCATCCCCATTGCGCTGCGATCTTCGCGTTCGAGACTATACTCCTAGTACAAATAACTATCTTGTTTCTCAGAGAATCCTCTTCATTGCGGCTGCGAGTCCCAAGAGCTGTGGGAGTGGCTGAGAGACCACCAGAAACTTGTCAGCGGTGGTGTTGGGAGAAATCGCGGAGGTGGTGGTAACGGTGGCATGGGAATGAGCGACGCGGAAGTTGGATTGCTGAGATGCGAACAACCCCCGGAACTTCGGGGTCTCGTATTCCTTGATCTCGATCCTCACGCTTTCTGCTCGGCACCGTTGGTCATCAAACTTGCCATTCAGGACATTCAGCCGTTTTCGGTTCTCGTCTCGTGGCAGAGCCGAAATCACACCAGACTTCATGGCTATCAGATCGCCTATCACGCTCTCGACAACGTCGACGAGGTAAATTTCTCATCTCGAATTCCTCGTCAATCCTTTGACTCGACGGCCCAACCGAGTATATGGAGTTGCTTCAAAAGCATTTTTAAAAATTACAAATCGCTTTCTGACTTTGTGTTTAGATTGTTGACAAATAATACCAAAATCAAGAGCAAATCAAATCGAATCAAAGGAATTCAAATCTGATTTTTCGAAGTTTTTGAACATTTTGCACTCGTTGACATGAAAAACTCGATTTTTTTTTACGAGAGAAAAAGGCTTGTTTTACGAGAAAGCTAAATAACTACCGCATTGCTGAAAGCACTCTTACAAAGTGCAACCCCGGCTCGATACCTATTTATCGCTTTCGCGAAAAAAAAAAGGGAAACTGAAGAAAAAAGAGCGGAGTAATTTGCCGGGGTTTTTTGTACACGGCTTTTCGCTAAAACCGTATACGACATTAGGAATCCGATGGGAGGGAAGGCAATGGAAGGAGAGACTTCATTCGAGTCACGCGACTTTCACGACAACGACTTTTGGTCCAATCGAGAGTAAAGAAACTCGTCACGCGAGAAACAACTAAACGAGGTCTCGTATAGACGAAGAGTGGGACGTTGCGAACGACTTAGACAGCTCGATCAGAGCTCTTCCACCCCTTCGGCCTATTCCCCAAAAAAACGGTCGTTTAACGAGACAGCCGTCAAACGAAACACGAAATGGTCTTTGTAGGATCGGCCGAGACGGACTGACGCGGGTCAAATAAATATTCATCGTGTTTGTCTGCTTCTGAAGCATGAGCACCGAGAGCGGATGTATCGCCCTCTCTCATGGCAGTTTTTTTATATCATTTCGACTTTTTCGCTGCTTTCTTAAAAAAAAATCACACGAAACCTGATCTTTCTCAAAACTTGACGAATCAAATGAAATTTATTGCTTTTTCGGAAAATAGTTAAACCGTTATAAGAAGGAAACTTCTGAAACAGAAAAATAGCCGCAAATATAACTTTGTTTAAAGACTTCAAAAACTACCTCGAGATATTCAGCAAAAAAAAGTTTACTTACAAGAAAATGTACATCACGTATCTCGATTACAAATCGCCGAGACATGCCCTTGAAAAAACAATATTTTCCGACAACAGATTATCGATCCGTACGTTTGTTCGATCGCCTCTAAAATTTCGTTCGCTTCGGACTGTTTGCTGATCCCGAATCGTTTCCGTGAACTCTCTAATTGGCCTGTGTGCGTTTGATGATTTCAGGTACGAGGAAAGATATTGGAGCCGAGCGCGCGATCGGTGAAGCTCGGAAAATTGTCGTCCAACACGCGGTATCTCGTTTGCGTATTGGGTCTCGGTAATTGGTTAACAAGAGACGACGAGACGAACGTTATCGGTCAGTTCAACGTGTCGCGCGGCGACGTGTTCGAGACGAATTCGCTGCCGGAAATGGTCGATTCGTCGACGAGCCGTTGCACCGAGGTCAGAACGCTCGAAGCACCGGACGCGATAGTTAGCAACGACGGGGCACCGATGAGCGACGTCAGCGGTGTAAGCAGCATACTGACACGAAGACTCGGACTCATCGTTGGCTGTTGCATGGGCTTCGTTGTGTTCGTTCTTCTCGTCTCTGTGCTCGGCTATCTCAAAGTCAAGAAACAGAGAGACGTCGTTAAGCGCGAAGTTCAACCGATCCCACCGGAGTACATATCGTACAGGCATTTCAGTATACAAAGCGGCGAGGCGGGAAACGCCGCAAGGGCAGCGAGCCAAGAGGCGCAACAGCAACAGCAGCAACAGCAGCAGATTCAGACATTCGCGAACAACGTGGGCAACTCGACGACTCTGAACGTTTAGCGAACAAAGGAAGAAAAAAAACAATCACGGAAGAAACATTGGTGTGTTTTATTTCTCAATGTGACCGTCGACGATGTTGAAGAGATATATATGTAAAAAAAAATAAACAATGAACTGGAAGGGAAGAATGAATGGAACAGAAAAAAAGCTAATTTTCATCTTGCCATTAGCGAAGATCATACGTCGAGATAATTTAAATGTGTGACATATACAAAGTCGCGACGAGGCTGTGTTTATAAGCGTGAATCGCGGATGAGAGGACACGAGAGGTGAAGATTTTTGTGATTTTATATGCCATTTTTCTACGAGCGTTGAGTTCTTCGGTTTTCCCTTGTTTTATTCTATCGTTTATGTTTCAAAGACAAAAGTGCGAGAGAAACGTGTCGAAAACGATGGACAAATATATGGACGATAATGTTGAATCGCTAAGTAAAGACGAAAAACAAAAAATGAGAAGAGAAGACGAATATAATAGAAACACCAGAGGCAAAGACTTGTCTTCGATATTCTAGTATGAATAGAAAAATCGCCTTCGAATAAGATTATAAATACGGTAGGCGACCAAAAGAGCTCGGCAGTAAATGGAAGAAAAAAGAATCTGAATTAAAATAAAAAAAATCTTCAAAGTATCTTATATCACCGCAATGTATTAACAGAATTTCAATGTCGATTATTTTATTTTTCCTTGACCAATATATCTAACACAGCTGCGACGATAACTTTTTTCGTTTGTTTTCTTACTAAGACGACATTTGCATTGCCATTCGATAGCGACGATTGTTTGCTGTTGACGATTTTCGAAAACGGCACAGGCTCTGTTATTGCGCGTGTTTTCTCGTTCTCGTTTGACTCGCCGTGCATCGCTCCATTCCTAGCCAAAAGTCAAATTCGAAGAGAATTTCCAAAACTATCCGAGTCATAAAAATCGGAAAAAAATCAGCCTTACAGAAGGTGCTAATGGCATTAATTTCGAACAAAAATAATGTCGGAAATGTTACTAACAAATCAGCTTTCAAAAAATTATTCAAACACACGATGAACAATTTTGTTTTACTAATTTGTTAATAACTTTTTTGTATTATTCATATGTGAAATTAATACTTGTATAATCTTCTGTATGATTGATTCTCTTCAGTTTTCGTTTCCATTTCTATTCCAACTTTCAGCCGGGTTGCGCGGTAGATCAAATTTGAATGAAATTCGGCGGTACTCGACCTCGCGAAGAGACACTCCGCGAAACGGCGCGCCTTGTAACGGCTCGTGTCCGCAATCATTGTTACTGCCAGTCCGCGTCGCTGCGAAACGTTTTCCGAAAGTTCGCGCTATGAGAAAGGGAATAAGCCGCGACTATCGCGGCACCATTATCATATCTTTCTCGGCTTTCCTTTCCCAGCGCGGAATTCGAAGTAGGAAGTCGAGGAAAAGTTTTCTCGATAGTATAGACGTGAAATTAACGAACGAACAGTCGTAGAACGAGATACGTCCGGTTCGGTATTGCCGTTACTACTGCGCTACGATTTCGACCGATTCAACGAAATTCTCGCAGTCTTCATCGTCCAAACGAAACGAATACCCGAAGGAAATACCCGAACGAGTACACACGGAAAAAAACCGATTTTTACGATATTTTTGTTCGTTTATTTTTCCCTTAACAGTCGCGACAAATCGGAGCCACGGTCATGCAACGTCGATTATAAAAGTTTTATCGCTCGCTCGGTGGCTCGACGGCGTTTTCGGACGAGTTTGGCGTTCGCGACGAAAAAACGTAAAAATAAAAACGACTGGCCGCATTAGGTCACATCGATTCCAGAACAAATTGTGTCACCCATACACACAATGTACTATATATATATTATTATTAACACGTATGTCACTGTAATAAAAAAATGCAAATTTTTTTCTACACCTCGCTGAGTTTCTTCATTGACGTTTATTATTCATTTGTTTTTTTTTTTTTTAATTAAAATCATTTACCCGGCGACGGTTAAAAAAAAAAAAGCAGACTTTCCGTTCGGACGAAAATTCAATTGAAATTACCCAGTTTGAATTGCGAATCTATTTATTTTTGGTCTTTGAAAAAGGCACCTTTAATTGCTACCGTAGACTAGTTATGACGAAACGAATTATGACGAATGTCGTAAATCAATAGAAACAAAAATTGAAATGAAGAATTGAAAGAAAATACGTTTAGAAAAAATTCTTTTCATTTGAACTAAAAAATTCGGTGAGAATTGAGTTCATAAGTTCAAGAATCATCCCTTTCCGCCCTTCTTTCATGCAATCCCTTTCATTGATGATGGTATTTTTTTTCCCGCAACCCTTTAGTAGCCGGATCCTCTTGACCCTTTCATTTGTCCGTCTTGCCACGAGTTTCTTCGCTATTCCGTGGACTTTCATCAGCGGGGGGTCATTAGGCTTGGCGAGGCCAAAAAACTTTCATTCAAGCCCACCGGGCGGTTTCGCAGTAATTAAGCTTCCGGAGCGAAAGGAGTTAAAAAGAGAAAAAAATCAAATTTTTTTTTAAACATCTATTTTTTTTTGGCTCTCGGAGGATATACGATTACTTAAAATTCGTAGATCTCCCCGCGGAGAGAATCGCGAATTCAGAAAGTCTCTATTCTCGCCGGAAGGGCCGAAGAGCCCGAGTTCTCGCATATAATATTCGCTATAATTATCCGAAAGACGATCGTGACGGCAAGAAGAAAGGGTGTGTCGGATAGACGCATGCATATTTCATTCTCAGGAAGCCCATCTTCTGCTTTT
Source organism: Ischnus inquisitorius (assembly GCA_963924025.1). Classification (NCBI taxonomy): domain Eukaryota; kingdom Metazoa; phylum Arthropoda; class Insecta; order Hymenoptera; family Ichneumonidae; genus Ischnus; species Ischnus inquisitorius. The sequence goes on from OZ001250.1 coordinate 13,418,078, forward strand.
GAGCGTAAAACCGTCGGCGGCCAGAGGGGGCAGGGCTTGAGGGGGTTGTTTGGTAGGGTAACGCCCATTCCTTGAAAAATACGCAAACGAGTACAAAGATAGGAGACGGGAAAAGAGAAAAGTGCCTAAACGACGCGATGCGGTCTTTGGAATATCGCGGATAAATCGAGCCTCTCGGGGGCGCAATAACGCCCACCGAGATACGGCACGACGACGACGACTACGACCCCGAAATGGACCCGGCTCGTATCGTCGGCGGAGAGACGCAATGCACCGGGGATCGCGAGAACGGGAGAGAGATAACCAATCGAGAGGGGGACCAAGTGGAGAAAGACAGGCTCTCCCGACGCTTGGTAATTACACTGGGTCCGCGTTAACCCAAAAGAAACGACGCCGAGCGTCGAGGACGGCGCTTCCCGGTCGCGGTAATCAAGTCGGTCCAATCAAGCAAGCATCAGGCCCTCTCGTCGTTTCGTCGCGCCATTCTCCCAACCGTACCCCACATCGACCCGTTAAAAACAGCAGCTAATGCGGGTCAGCGAACAATTTCATCCGCGTAATAAAAAGAATATCGCCGTTCCGGCTCTCTCATAACTTGAAACTCACGCGAGGCTCGAAACTATTTAATCCTTCGATGGAACTGAAAAAAAATCGCAAACGATATTCGCGACTTCTTTTAATCGTCGAAATTTCAAGGTTACGACGAATTTCTTATAAACCTTCTAACTACTATTTTCGATATAATAATAAAGTAGTCACTAATTTTGAAAGTGAATTGAATCGAACGAAGTTTTTTTGAAAATTTCGATTTTCATTGACTTTAGCCAAAATCGATGAATCTTCGCGTGACCCCCATTGGACCGATGTTCGCTGCGGCATGAAATGCTTGCGGTCACGCTTCAACAAATATAGGTCCGACACAGAGCCAGCGTCTGCGAGGCCGGGGGGGCGCGAGGAAATTTGCATAATTGATCGAAAATTACACGAAGCCGCGGAGCTCTCTAGTTAGCGATCGGATATAGTGGGTAATCTAGAAATCCGGTTCCCTCTGTTACCACTGTCAAAGGGAATTCCATCATCAGCCAAGGGGGTTGCTGCGTAATGTAGTAGTAGCACCGAAAGAGAAGAGAAACGAGAGAAGTTTCACGACGAAGGTAGGTACGCGGCGGCGTCTCTCTGTTCCTACCTGATAAATCACTTTATGCCCATTCAATTATACGTCTAACAAGCCTCGACTTACCCCGCGTATAATCCCGCTGATGGGACATTGAACCACTGTTTTCGAGGACAGAACAAGCACTCGTGCATGTAATCTTGTTTGGTAATATAATACAATTTCATGGAAGTTACCGGCGGAAAGGACGGTACGAGTAACGAAGTTTATTCGGCTCTCGTGGAAACAAGAAAATTATACGGGCTCTTCGCCGTGAGCGACACGGGTATGAGAATATCGCGAAAAATTAAAAAAAAATATTGAACATTTTCGCCGGGCACTCGGCGCTCTCTCGCGACGGTCGAGGGGTTCGAGCGCGAGCGTTGAGTCAACTGCGAACTAACTCACGGGGAATGTAATTTTTGAAATTTAATTTCGTACTATTATTTCTCGACAATTGCGCTAATTAAAAATTCCGCGTTACAATTAAGAGATAATAATTATCGGAAATTGGAGAATCAATTGAACCAGTGATATGGAAAGAAAATTGAACGGATCGACCGATGGTTTTAGCAGCAAATTTTATGGTCACAATTTCATTTTGTTTCAATCGCGTATAAAGTTGACGAAATTAAAATAATATGTATCATTAATACGATCCACCCGACCTTTTATAGAGTCAACTCTTTTTTTTCGCGCGAGCGGTTTTTTTGGTAAATGCGCATATGAATTTTACCGAGTTATCGAGAAACATTAATGGACCGTTTTAACACTCTCGACCGACCGATTCATTTTTTTCGTCGTGAAACGAGCGTTATCCGGAATATAAAAGGCAAATGAGATTCTCGCCGAGAGGACGGTCGCGCAAAATAGCCCGAGACGAGAGAAGGGAAAAAATACACTGCGACCGAAGCACAAAGAAAGGAAGCAATTTCCGTTTCAACGCTTCTTTTTTTGTTTTCTATAATGCATGCGCGGACACATCGATTGAGACATATTTCGTCGGTCCTCTTAAGCCGTTGCAAAAGTACGATCTGCATGCAAAGAGTCGACCGAATTTCGTTTGCATTTGCGACTGACTATGAAGATTTTTTAGCCTCTCGTTGGGGAGGGTTGACGTGCCGAGTCTCGAGCTATAAAGGGCCTCGGAGCCCCACCCGCGTTGCAATCTAGCTCTAACTCCCGTTTTTTCACCGTCGCCAATATCCGCACGCGACTATTGTAAAAATGCTAAAATATTTCAGCGAGCCCACACAGCGCTGGTTTATTCTTCGTCGTTATTATGCGAGTCGGGCTCATGAAAAAAAAAAGATAAAGAAAAAAAGGGAGAAATAAAAAACATGTATCGAACAAAGAGAGAAGGACGCAAGTCGGGTGGTAGAACTGTAATTTTTTTTATTGAATCCAATCAATGCATTTTGTTGAAGAGAAATTTAGTTGGGTTGACTATTCTTCAATCAACCGATCCAACCCTCCGTCGAATTGATTCATTAAACATAAAAACCTTTAAGTTAATTTTGATGTTGAAGAACATCAGCTGGATTCAAATACCCATGTAGTTCCTTATTTGATTTTGATACGATTTGGATTTTTTTTTTTTTTCAAATAACTGCGCTTTACTTCCTACGATTTTTGAGATATCGGACTAGAAAATTGAGATATCGGACTAGAACGAGTCTAATCTCATAAATTGATGATCAGTATTGAATTTGAACAAAATGTGTGCGGTCGTTTAGATTTTATGTGATTATGAATTTATTGCGAAACGCCTGTGGCCGCTTCGGCTCCTATAATTCTTGCGTTGAAAATTGGTGCAAAGGTTGCTTCAAAATTTACAATTACTCATCGCAAAACGGAGCTTCTTCAGTGAGTCAAAAATCGTAAATTTACTACCTTATGAACAGAGCTAAGAAAAATGAAAGGGAGCAAAGTTCACCCAACAATATCCAAACGAGCGATGTAGTTCAACGGAAACGATATTTATTCAGTCAACAAATTCGTTTAGTAGTCCCTTTAATATCGCATAGAGGGACCATAACCGAGAATCCGCAGTTAACGTGCCGTAGGCTCGAGAGGAAGTAACGATATCGACGTGTCCCGTCTATACATAGAATTATATACCAAAGGCAAATCTCACGTATACGATCAAGCCATCCGTAACGCTCGTCGTTAATCCGCAGAGAATGGATCGGGGAGAGAATTAACGAGCCACCGACGCCAATGAATTATGAGTGAACGGGATATAGTCTATACGTCCCGTAAATCGAGCGAGAAAAGGGAGTGCATAGCCAGGTGAACCGAGAGCGCACACGGCAGGACTCGCGCACCGCTCACGCACATGCGGTTACGATTGTGCCGGAGTGTATTGTGTTGCCTCTCGCGGTGCAGGGCTCATCGAACGTTTTGATAGCGGGCGCACACAAAATGTCGGCAATATACACCGGGAGAGCGGTTGAGAGCTGGAAGCCGGTTATTACTATACTTGACTGTTATCATTAGCTACATCGAGTGTATCGATGGTTGGACCCCCGCCCCGCCGGCCGTTCAATTGCAGCGTCAGTAATAAAAGCGTACAGCTACCAATTAGCGAGGGCATTGTACAAACGGAGATGCGCGGAATATTTGCATAAAAATATCGAACCTTTTTATTCTCCGTTGCAATTTTTTCCATTTTTTTATTTCTCTCTTCTTCGATTTTTTTTCTATTTTCATTATCGCACGAGAGAGAACGGGAAACATTTGTATCGAGAACACTCGATATCGCGTATTTCAGCTTATGGGATTCGGTCAATCGGAAATACATTCGACAAATTGGCACCGGGCATATTGAACTTTGAAATGAAAATCGTCGGAACGAGAACGACTCGGAATGTTTATTCATTTACCTTTCCTTTTTTTATTTGCATTGGGTATCTTACATGTTTATATTCATATCTTATTCGTCAATATAATTTCACTTATAAGGATAACAATGTTAACGTATTTCTTATAGAAAAAACGAAACTATGCAGAATTAATATAATTGTAGACATAAATGAAAGAAGTCATTCAAATATTTTTAGAATAAGTCTTTCGTATCACGAAGACAACATTTTTTCATTTGCGATGGACGATCGCATCGCATTTTCAAAAACTTTTTGTTCATCCTTTTTCTTGCGGTTATTTTTTTATATTATTTTTAAGTACAAAAGTGAATGATTTTATCCTCGGGTAATTTTTCGATTGAAGGAGCTATCGTGGGAGGAAAAAGGAGATTGAAGACGAGTCAGACGAATCAGTGTATACGATACGGGACCGAAATCCGAAAGGCGGAAAAAATGTGATAATAAAGTACATATAAATAACGCTGAACACGGTGATACTCTCCGGGGAGTCACGCTCCTGTCTTATTGCCAGTACATTCGGGCGACGTGGAGATTCAACGATTCCATGCATTTCGAAACGTGAAAGAAAAACTCCGAGGCTCTCGACGTCTATTCCCATTGGGCGTCGGTGAAACGAAAGCGTAACGTATTCGCCGTCCAGTTATTACTGAATTATCGAGTTTTCGTGACTACAGCGAAGCAGTTCTCTATTCGACAGACTATGCGATGCGCGAATCACTTTTTTTCCGTAGTTTAGATACTGTTTCGTAGCAATGGAAAAATAATTTTAAAAAATTCCATCAAAACGAATTAAAATTCGGACAAAAGATCATCTTTTTGAACTTTTTTTTTTTACATTAATAATGATCTACATGCAATACACCTACGTACAAATGCACATGCATAAACCCCAACGTTTCTTCTAAATGTGATTTCTCACCGTTTCCGAACATTCTTAACGAGTTTACAAGAAAATTGCGAAAAAAAAATATTTCACCGAAACAAAGCTTTTTGACGAAGCAAAAGATTTAATCCTATTTGAGGCCAAAGCCAAGCACGGTAATTTCGTAAAGCTCGCCGGACTTCCCGGTAAAGTCAGCGGCGCTGAAAACGTTGCTCCGCGTTTTCTCGCTCGACAATTTTCTTCGCTACCGTTCGAAAGGCCCTTTTCTGAAAAAATTAATTAGGTTCTCGCCGTCGCGATTTCTCTTTATCACACGCAGCCTTGTATTATTTCAGAAACAACAGCGAGAACGTAAAGGAGGAAGAAAAGGACAAAAAAAACTCATTGCCGTGAGTGGGTACGGGAGACGACGGAGATTGAACGACAATAAAATGAATTCCAGCGAGTAATCAAGAAATTTTCCAAAACATTAAAGCTCATGAGGCGGGACCGAGGAGAAGAAAAAAAATACGTATATCTAATTATCCGAGTTCGTTGACCCGGCAATAATTGGAAAAATATTACGGTCGCGTACGTCACGTGCAACAAAACGCTGCGGTGATGAAATCGGCAGCGAAAAAATAAAGCTTAGCGCGTGAAAAAAAAAAAACAAAAGCGTTGGCGAGACGTGCCCCTGGAAGAGCCAGAAGGCGAGAGGAGCACCGGCGAGCTAAAATTGGCGTTGTGGACCAGGCCTGGTATGAGGCTAGTACGGTTGCAATGTGCTAAACTCCCGTACACAGAATTCTATTCGAGCTGTCTCTCGTATCTGTTGGTTACAGTGGCCAGCGGTTATAACGTTCGCTATACGCCGGTAACGCGTGCTGGGCGTTGCTTCCTGCCACAGTCAGCTGAAATACGAGACACGTGCCCCCCGCGCAACACGGCCCCGAAGTTCCCGAGCGTGCGAGCGAGCACGAGAAAGGGTGGAAAATTCTCCGCATTTCACCCGGTGTTCCCCGGCTTCGATCTTTCTCATCGGAGCTAAAATTTTGCCCGAACCGCGCTTCGTGGATACCGCGCGAAAGCGCGTATATATAAACAAATAAAAATAGCAGGAAAAAGCTTCTCGACATGATATACTGCCCCATGGCGGGGGAGGAAGGTGGAAGGTGGGAAAAAAAAAATTCTGAAATTTTATGGGACAGGTAGGAGAGAACGAGAGTGGATAAGATATCGGATGTTGGAGGAAGACGGAGAGTCGCGGATATATTTCACAGGCGCGAGAACAGGATCGCTGTGACACAGACGAGATAATAATAGTAACGACGTAACGATAAGGAAAAAGGGAAAAAAAAAAAGGAATTAGGACCGTAGCAAAGGAACGAAGAAGAGTCGGCGAGTCGGATGAGAAATACCAGTGATCTACTTCCGGAGTATGGAAATAACGCGAGAGCCGAACGTTCCCGGCCACATCCACGGGGAGTCTCCGACGACGTTGGAACCGAGCTTGTAATACGTGTTACAGTGGAGATCGAAGCCTTCCCGACCTATCCCTAACGGCTCACGTGCATCGTAAATTCACTTTTACAACGACGACATGAATCGCCGATCGTGCACCTTGCGTCGTTCTCTTCTTACATTATCCGCGCCCCAGCGAGACATCTTCTTCGCGAGCCGCACACGCCTCGCAACCCGGAACCACTTGCCATACCGCCCGGTGTGCTTCAACCTCGAAAGGGGAGACTGGTAATAAACCAACGAGCTGAAGGATTTTTTACGAGCCATCAATTTTATCGAACTTAACGAGGTAAAACGCATCGAGCTATCTTGCTCGGTGAATTTTTTTTTTTTTTTTTTTTTTTTTTTTTCCTTTCACGGAAAACTCCGCATCGTTCGAGGACTCATAGAAAATTGCGAACGAGCGGACACGAGTGGAGGTTTTTGAAATACGGGTTTTCGCATACAAGCTCTCGCATGTATCTCGAATTACGAAGGTAAAATGAACCGGCGGGAACATAGAGAGCTTTAATTTCATTCAATAATTACCGAGGCATTTATTAATTGTTATGAAATGGAATTCGTGACGAATATCTCGAAATACGATTGGGGGGCAAAACGAGTCAAGTTTCAAAGGCTGTATCTTTACGTTTCCGCTCGACGAATTCCAAACACTTCTCAGTGGGATAAAAATCTGACGAAGAATCAACCATATGGAAGGTTGCATTGCCTAATAACAATTCCAAATTTTTTTTTAACAAAATAAAAAAAAAATTGTTCAACGAAACATTGGATACCCTACCGTTTATTTTAGAAGAAGTGGGTTCATTAATATTTCTTAATGCCTTATTTAAGAATTTTTTCTACGCCCTCCTTGAAGTAGAAAAATTGGATTATCAACGACTAACTTTTGCCTGTCGCATTTTTCCACCTTCGGCAAAACACCGTTTTGTTTCCCAATCGCAACATTAAATAACCGTTCCCCTTTCGCTTCCGAACATTCATTAATTTCGCGAGAAACATATTTTTTTAATAAATAAATGGTTCTTGCCACTTATCTGAGGCTTCTCCAAGTCGGCTTTTTTCGTCGAAAGATTTATTTTTCGATAACGTATGAGCACCATAACACGATATGATACTCTTAAAATAATTGAATGACGCCGGCAGGATTGGCATTAGCGAAAGCCGCGTTACCATTGCGTACATCAAAGGGTACGGATGCTCGGAGCTGATAGTTCTGAGCTTGCACGAATGCACAAGAGTGTATCCCGCGCGTGAGTGCGGCTGCCATCGATGAGCCCGTACGCGACACGAGCGTGCGTTACTACCGATGTTTGCGAACAAGCTTATTCCGACACGAGGATACACGAGCATGGTCGCACGCATGCCGCCCTCAATCCACCGTAAACGGACACACAAGGCTTACGTGATAGCACTCTCGTTGCTTGTACCGAATGAGCGACAACGCGTTGTCACGAAATGCTTTTGTAACGCTCTCCATACGTGCAAAAAGCAATGAGCCCCCTCGGAGCCTCTGTTTCACCTCAATTTGTATACTCAGTCGGCACTGATGTGGAGCACGAGATAGTGTCGTCTCCGACAATAATATATCTTTGCAAAATTTAATACAATTACTATGACCTTTTTTTTTCAAAACAACCCATTCTACGACGGAATTTCTTTTTCATGTAAAAAAAAAACCATGAAGCCGTCGAGTAATTAGACCTTCGTTATACCGATCGTTGCCGAGCGATGACAAAAAAATATCCTCGTTTCGTTGGAAAACCGGGCGCTTGTTACTGCACCGTTATGAAACGTCGATTCACCGAAGAATACCCGATAATTGAAGAAAAAAACTGATTTTATATCGCAATTAAAATTTTTCGAAGACGCGAGCTCACAGGCGAATCGATTGCATTAACGTTCGAAGGAAGATCGTGTTAAGACTCGATAAATCATCGTTAAGGGTCGTTAAAGTACGTCGAATTCGATCTGCATTACGTTGCTGCACAGATTTTGAGGATTTACGATAACGTGAACGCTTTTGAAAAAAAAATAGAAGTTTCGATGCAGGAGCAGGTGCAAAATGCATTAAAGCTTTCAGTATCGGTGCACTGAATTTTTTAGAAAATTTCATTTATTCACGAGGATGATAATAATAATAATGCGTACAGGAAAAGGGCGGAAAGAAATACGGAGATGACGCGAAGTGTGCGAATTGGAAGAGCCGAGCGCGATAGAGGCAAATTGGAATCCCTTGGCTCGGAAAATTCGAATTCGTCTCGTCGCAGTCGGACGAAAAGCGACGAATTCGCGATAGCTGCGTCGAATGACGTTCTCCCGTCACGAAGGAGGGAACCCCCCGAACAAATATTATTACTGGCGGGTGTTACCGCTCCGTTGAGGTAGGTCGAACGTAGCATCGACACGCGAGCGAAAGACTCGCGGAAGAGCCGGAGATTCGTCGTGATATATCAGAAACCGTGAGAGGGAGGATAGCCCAGCGCTCTTTCGCGGCTCTTCCACGTGAAACTTCGTTCTCGCGCGCGACGAATGGCAAACTTTGTAAATTATGTATGTAGGTGAGAAATCGGACTTACATCCGCGAGGGATGATAGCTACGTCGAAGACATCGTCGGGAGCTCAGAACCGGTTTGCGACGACCGGCGAGAATAAAGTAGCACTCGCGAGAGATTCGCAATCATCTCGATTCTCCGACTTCTCATCGTCGAACTTTACTCTGTTTCGCGACGCAATCGACTATTTCACGCCGTTGTATTTGAACTTGTTATTACATTGGATATTTACATTGTACATTACATGCTTATATTGAAATTAGTTCTTTATCTTGTTGCGACGAACATTTTGAAAGTTTGAACGATTCTACGGAACTGTCGAGTTTTTCGTTGCGCTGCTGATTACGACTAATTGAATAGCACATTCAACGCGAGATTTATCGAGCGCCGGTCGCTCTCGGCGCACTTTGAACACGTTTGTCGATGGAATGATATGAAATTTCAAAATAGAGAATTGATAACAATGAAGACTTGTTTTTCAATTCGTATATAATATTGAATGCAAGAATTAGGAAAGTATGGCCACAATCGATGCATCTTTTTCGGCGGATTTTCAAAGACTTTCGTCGAGTACCGCGTAGTAAATCGAGGAGGGTGGACCCCTTCAGTCCCACCAGAAAGTGCCATTCCAAGAATTTCTTTTATCTTTTTCGATGCAATGAAAATGAGAGTACACTAATCTGAATTAATTAGTTTAAAAAAAATATATTAAAACCCAAAAACTATGATTCACCGTTATCAATATAATGAAGAAAATCTCTGACACATCAGACATTTTTTTAAGAAAATGAAATGTATCAACTTCTGCGGTTAATTGTCTAGTTTTTGTTTTCTAGACCGTTTCAGACCGAAAATAATGATTGCACGTTTATCTTTTATTTTCCATGTAGCATAAACTCCGCCGTCGCGGTGTTATTGAAATTCAATTTAACTTTTTCCCACGACATGTTTTTTCTTCATCCGCTTGGCCGCAACTTTTTCGAAATTGCCTTCTCGTTCTGTCTGAGGGAATGGAAGGGATGAAGGAGTCTTGGGGTATATTCGAGTCGGTACCGAGAGGTCGAATCCTCGGTAGCTACAACTACGTAGCTATACGGCGTTGCCTCTTACCGTGGGAGAGAAACAATGCCGGGACTCTAAGTCTCTTCGGTCTTGTATATATGTATAATATATGTATACAATATATATATATATATCTACATGTATATACACACAATACTATGCAAAGTCGGTAATGAACTGTCCAGGCTGCTGGAGATAGCTTTCCATTCCGCAAAGTTACCGCAGCAGCTTGTTCCGTCTTCGTCTTTCGTCGTATGTCGTCAACGTTATTTGTCCTGTTCCACTTCGTTCCGCATCCCCCGTCTCGCCCAATGGCTTCTCTATACGTGCATGTACCAACATCACAAACTACCCCAATTCGCCAACTATTGCTTCTAGTGCGTACACAGAGTTTACACGGTATGTGCATGGTCGCATGCACATATATACGTAGGACAAAGCACATACCTATATGCATATGTATACACATACAACGTACGTATCGCACAGTGCGCGACGTTTTCGAATTACATGCACAAGCTGTACACCGCACGGAGTTTCCACATAGAACGGTAAATAGAAACTGATTTAGCAAAAGTAGGGAAATTGCAATTCGAGGACGAACGCTTGCGGACACTGATTGGCCAATAGGTTTCGTGCTTCGAGAGCCCTCGTAGTCTATTAATCGACGTAACGATTAACGATGAATCGATGAAGAATCGATACGGAGTTCGGTTCGTTGCAAACCTCAGCGAAACGCTCTTCGGCTTGCGCGGAATGAGGACACTCGAAGTATGGAGCAATTTGGAGGGTATCCGATGTGCAAAGACAAGTACGATTTATGATACTGTAGAGATCAGTGGACGGTCAATAATTCGAATTAATTCTTCAAAACAGAATTTGATCTTGAACAACACCCTCGCTACAGCACCCTCACGTTAGCTTTACTCGAGGTGCTCTTGAATTGCCGGAAAGAATTGCAGGCTCAGCAACGAGAAAAGTATGAAGAGGAATTCGGTAGTTCGGCAGAACTTCCTCTTGCCTACGAGATCGACAATTATAATGAAAATTTGTTTTGAATAGCTTGATAGTAACGCAATTTTTTGTTGGTTAAGTAACTTTCGGATGGAGGGTTGCTAAATATGGTTCGGAATTCAATTTGATGACAATTTGTGCAAAATGCAACAAGAAATTGGCGATTCCTGCGACTGTTTTTTCTATCCGCATTTTTTTGGATCATATTACAAAGTGACTTCCACCTTTCAATTTGACGTCATTTGCAAAGAATCTACTATGAGGAAGCCAAAATTGATCGAGTTACATTCTCATGAAGAAGCTTTGCAAACGACGTTGACAACGAAATGAGAAGACGACGCGCACATCCAATTGGCATCGTCTTTTTTTTATTCGCCCCCTACAGAGCAAATAATGATCGATTTATTGGCTCATTGAGGCTCGGCAATCGTTATAGACGCGAACAAGCCCTCTCCATGCTTCACCGTGTGTCGCGAAGCGCAGCGTTTTACCTGGCCTTATCGTTTCGCCGCGCGCTTCGTTCGTCGAGTCGAACGAGCGCCGATTATCCGAAGTTTCTCCGTACACACTCCGCGAATGTAATATTAAAAGTGTCCATTGTCTCTCGTAATTCCCCCGATCGTTTCGGTCTCGGAACTCGGTCATTCGTTCGTTCAATCTCTCCTTTTTTTTTCCTTTTCATCTCTGTCGTTTTTTTTTTTCTTCCTTTTTTTTTTTCGCAAAGCAAAACTACCCCAATTATCAGATACACGATACAAAGGTAGAAGAGCACTGCCGGCTTTCAACCCTTTCGCGTTCGTCTCTCCATTCCTCTCGCGCTCGTTTCGACATTGCAATTCCGGTGAATTTTTTCGCCACGGGGTCGCGATGCGACCGCGAGAAGAAAAACAGAGCCTCCATACCCGCGCTAAGCTCGCGACCCAGTTTCATGACAATGCACACGGTCGAGCCGAGCCACCCCCGCGCCCTCGCGCCCTCGCGCCCTCGCCCGCCGTCCTCCCCACGTGGCGAGTTTTACGCGAACGCCGCAGCCCGAGTGAGCAAGGACGAAAGAGGAAAAACGAAGAGCGGCGGGTACGGAGGCGGGGGCGGTCGGCTTGAAATTCAGCGTTGCACAGGAACTGATATTTTCGCGGAAAATGAATCACCCGTTGTACAAACGCAGGGGGATGGCCGACAGTGGTAACGGGATACAATGGTCGGACAATAGAATTGCCCTGTGGTTGCGGGAGCCTCGCCGTAGCCGGCTCGTGGGCTGGATGCTGTGTCGTTCTGTATTATACACACGCGCGCACAAACCGTATACGTAACTACATCGTTTCTGTGACGCGACAAATATATCCAACCCCTCTATTTCGGTTATCTCTTTGTCTTGGCATTGTGCGCTTTGTCATCTCTTGCCTACGCGCGCCTCGTTTTTGCATCCGCCCTTTGCGATTAAATTTTCGTATCGAGCGCGCTATTAACCGGAACCGAAATATCATTGCGACGGAGAATTCTGAAACGTTGCTTTTGACAATGAGCATATGAAACGCGGTCTGGGACGCTTTTTTTTCATCCGCAAAATCATTTGTAAAAGCGTTACGCCCTTTTTGGGAAAGGAAAACGCGAAGTGTCCACTGGAAGGGTGGGGACTCTTCTGGAGAAAAGAATTCGAAGTGTCCTCGGAAAACGTTGCGCGCCTTTTGGAGCAAAATGAAAAAACCCTTTGGACGCGTTGTAAAAGCCCCCTGGGAAAAAATGCAAAGTGTCCTCAAAAAGGGCTGCGAGAAAGGCAAAAGCGCGCGACGGCAGCGCTTTTTCACAGCAGTCTAGAAAAAGTGCAAGTGCCTTCACGGAAAGCTTTGCAGCCCTTTCGAGAAGAAAAAGTGAAGAAAGGCGGTATCTCGAAAAGACTCACGGCCAAGCATTGATATTTTGTTTTTGAAGAGAAGAAAATATTTTTCCTCGTTATTGCAATTTATTTCACTGCGATAAGGTATTGGTTAGTCGCAAGGATTGTGCGACGTTGATTCAGCGATAGTATGCACATTATTCCTTAGTCGACTTGAATTATCCCTGCGTCCTCTTCGCGGGTCTAATACTCGCGTTCTCTCCACTGATACTAACCGAGCTTGTCCACCCAAGAATTTTGCGGTTTGGCCAAGGCACAACGGAACTCCGTACTCCGTATCCGTACACCGTGCGGTTTAATCCCACGAGAGCATTTCATCTTCTCTTGGAGTGACAATGCTGTATACATTGCCGATCGCAATATTCACGAAATTCGTGGCCCCGTTATTTCGGGCCGAGGGTTAGCCGTGAGCCATGATAAGAATTCCGTGAACCTCGACGGCCGAGTTTAATCGCTCACCTTTTTCAGGATCGATCTATAATTTTTTTTTGTCTCGAATCAACGAAAAGGCGACGAAAGTTCGACAAAGCAGCATTTTAAAGCGTTGTTTGTTTTGTAGAATCAAAACAAGGCAATTAAATTCTAGCAAAAAATTAATGAGATCGACGAAATTAATAAAATGATCATTTAACGCGCCCAATCCTGGCGATCACTGAAGTTTTTTCTCTCATCAGCGTAAAAGTCAACGTGCTTCCTTTCGTAGCTCAGAGTTCGCTGATGTTGACATCGAATTTCGCGATTAATTAAAAAGTGTATAATTGGATAGATAAATTTGAACGACAGAAAGAAAGAGTTGAATCATCGCGTCGCGCAACCAATTACGTTTTCCCGCCGACCGGGACGGTCGCGTGTACTTTGCCGTGCTCAACGCGCCCCGAGCTCCCGACGTAACGTTGTCCCATTTGATCTAATTATAAATCTCTCGTTAATTGCGAGCATGTACGATCAATTTGCGAGTATCGCGTATAACCTATCCGTTCTAATGACCCGATCACTGTCGGATCATCCGTCTGCACGTGAATACAAACGATCGAATAAAACGGTGGACGAAAAATATTAAGGGAATGCTTGCGGCACAGTTCTCTCAGGAAGAGGACGGGGGCGGGCAAACGAAATGTTCTTGCGTATTAAGAAAAGAAAATTGTTAAATAAATTTGAAATCTCGGAAGTCAATGTGGAAGTCAGCCGAAACCGCTTTAAAAGCGTTATTCGAAAGCCCAACAATTTCCCATTCTCGACATCTAAGCTCCGGGATTTTTCGAATTTCTCAAATCTTGACTAATAAACGAATAAGATGGTCAGGGAATCGTCGAATTCGGGAATTCCCTCAAGACATTTGCCCATCTTGTTCGAGATTGAAGATACTGCCCATACGGGAATCGTCAGGGGTTACGGATTATTATGCAAATTGGCTAACCGCCCCCGGTCGTGGGGAGAGCTGGGCAGTATCAACGTTTCCAAAGACGTAGCCCACGATCCCTCGGGAATCTTACATATCCACTATGTATATACGCGCACGGCAAACGTCCGCCTATCGATTACCGTACGTCTTGGCTGTTCCAAATTCGTCTCTACGGTGCAAATAAAAAATTGGCTGACCGTTTAATACATCTACTGGAAGCTTCAATGCATAAAGTGGCACATTAAATCCAATGTACAATTGCGATGATAAATAAATCCAGAGTGTATCGAAAAAATTGTAATCGATACTTGAATTTTTATAATTCAGATCAACTTTCAATGAACCACTTGAAATTAACTATACCAGTAGGTCAAATTCAAGAATTCGTTTTACAAAAATCCAGTCATTGAACATTGTATTTCAAGTACTCATTTATGCATAAAAACTTCCGATGATTTTTTGTCAACCTCTTCCGCTTGCTAGCTCTTAGAGTTATTGCAATAATCGTGCTCGCTCGCGTTCGCAGAGCTTCTCGGTCCTTCCGCGCTTCTGAATCCGATATCATCGCCAATATCTCGTTATTAAGGGCCGTACGGTACTATTCATATTACGATTTTTATGCACACGAAGACTGTAAGCAGTTCCGACGCAGTTTTCTTTTTTTTCCTGAACCTCCGCTCGATACAAAAAATTCTGCCGCTTATCCACGTTACAAAGGAATCCGGCATTATGATTTCATATGTTCAATGCGCGCGTAAAGAAGCCCCGCTCTTTGAACTTTTCGCTCTACCGTTTTATTCGCTATTGGCGTACAGAGATTCTTCGATTTTCGATATCCAATTTCGAACGAGAAGATATTAATTTCCATGTCGCTAGCGTCACAGACGATTCTGTTTTAACGTATGAATTATTACACAAGGTAATGGAGGAAACAGCGACCTGAGCTCAACAGATGTAATAATTATGCATCATCCACGACGATTCGTTTCCTTTCGCAGTAATAATTTTCAAGTTTCCGCCACGAAACGCGAGTGACGGGCTAAAAACTCTGCCGATAGACGCAACGATTGCAGCTGGCAGACAAGAAGTCAAGAGTAAACTTCTTCAAATAATCCGACCAAGATCAAAGTTTCAGGAAACTCGCCTTGTCGAAGGTTGAAAACAACGATAGTCAAGAAAAAGAAAAAAAATTAAAAGCAAAAAAGAAATTTGACCAAAAACTCAGCAGCTCAAAGTGGTTAATCTGCAGAAACCTCAAACTAATAATGATGATAACGATGAACCGTCAAATTATTTTGAGCTTTTTGCAGATCAAATACTTTTCAACGGAGGATTTTTTGCCAAATTTCTATTTTTCTTTTTTCACGACGTCTTTCACGGGTTATTCTCAACGATTTTCTCGCAAATATTTTCATAGCCTCTTTTTTACTATGTTGCAATCGGCTATGTTTTGCTTTCGTATTTTTTTTTACTATCAATAAATCGCGCTTCGGTAAAGAATGTCGTATAGGTCGTTTCTCTGCGCGTGTTCCAACGGAGCGCCGTGTCCGGGTCTTCCCCACAATCTTCTCCACGTGTCAAAGTGTCGACGGCAGCTCTCCTGCTCCAATCTTCTTTCCTCCTGCAATCAATCGAAAACAGCGGAGATAAATAAAAGAAGATGAACCGCATCGAACGAAGAATCAAAAGCCGGACAACGGAAAAATGAGGGTCGAAAAATAAAAAACCATCATCCCCCATCGCTCGTCGATCGATAATGGTTGACAAATAACTCTCGAATCAATATTGCAAAAACTCACCAGAAGCCTCTCGCGTTTTCGTCGTATCTGCTCGGCCAGCTCGGTGATGTGATCCCGATTGCCGACGTTCAGGGCCCGCAAACTGTACAATTCCCACATAAACACGCTGTAAATTCGTCTGTTTTCGTTTATGCCGGTGAATCGTCGTCGACAGTTGTCCGGTACGGAATTAATTAAATTATCGACGTAATTGTGAACATTCATTAGTGACAAGCGGCGAATCGCGCGAAAACGAATTGCCTCGATGCGCACGAGCATCGAGCACGCGTCACACGGGAACGGCAATGAAGTTACGTCGTGTCGAAACGAAAAAAGAATCCAGAGCTTTATACGGATTCGCGGGAGCCCTCGATATTTGCGATTTGTGCAACCTCGGCAATTTTCCATTTATAAAAAGGCCTTCATATTTTTCATTCGTTTTTTATGCTATTATTAAATATATTGAAAAGTGAAATTCGAAGCAAATGTATATTGTTAAAAAATTAATTATAACATGAATAATGAATCAATTATATTTATTGTTGGTATCAAATGTTATACTTTTATATCTATTTTGTTAATTTTTCTATTTTATGTTATATCTACATCAAATATATTTCATTATAGTATTATACGAATATTTTTTTATTTAGTTAGTGTATGAATATTTTTGCTCGTCCATTTTTTCGTGGCGGAAGATTACCGATTGATAGAAGATATCCATACAGGGGAGGGGGGGGCGAAGGAGAAATTACAACGGAATGGCTTCGGGACTGCGTGGATGATTAATTAGCCTTGGTCCAGCGCGTACCGTTTGCTCGGATAGTGTCCGACCGTATCCATAAACAACGTTACGCCTCGACCGAGCACAGAGAGACCGGTTTCGCCAAACTATACGGCGAACCCCAGAGAGGCGCTTCATGGTGTATTCCATTAAACGCTATCAAAGTGTCTCATTATACGTCAACCTTCTCTGTCTCCCCGTGCTCTCGGGCATAGGTGAAGCTCGGGAAGCACATACTGCACCCTCGTACCACCGTTCTACCTATTATGACCGCTTATGTACACAGCTTTATCGGGCAGTAAACTAGAATTAGTACACGAATGCAACGACCACTATCGAGACACAAACGCTTGGACGGACCACCGTGTGTTTGTCTCGATCGAGCCGACCAATTTTTCGCGCTTTCGTGGACACGATGATGAACTTGTGCTCGAATTATTTGCAATTACTATGCGATCGATGGATTCTGTCAATTCCTCGTGTGGACGTGAGACTTTTTGGCGATCGTGAAGCGCGGTTTTTTGTTGCGCTTAACAGTAATTGGTAAAAATGTAAATTCTTAACAATAGATTAACCAAAGTTTGTAAACAATTTTTCGATTCTTTTTCAGAATTTTGTTTCCCGGTATTTTGTAGTGGTGGTAACAAGAAGAATCGACTATCAAAGACCGGGCTGCGCGCTATAATCGATGGAAGCTTTGCAAGGCTAAACGTGAGAGATTTCAAAGTTTCACAGCGTTCGCGCACACACGCGCGAGAGAGGGAGTTTATTAGTCGTGACGAAACGATGTTTTCACTGCATAAAAGACGATATCGGAAACTCACTCTGCGTATTTTCCTTTCACCGAGATTCGGGGGTAATATAAGCGGAAAGTTAAAGGATGACGGGAAGACGGGTAGTTAGCTCGGTAAACTACTTTCGAAACAATGTTCCAAGTATATCAAAGATACGGAATTATAAGCTCGATACACAGCAGCGATTATAACAGATCGTTGGAGACTTTACTCGTGAATAATTTTGGCCCGATAGCGGCTTGCACGGTATAATTCTCTCGAGAGAGATTAATCGAACTAGTTGTCAGTCTAGTATCGCGGTTAATTTCTTCATTGCTTGGAATATCGAGGAAATTTGCTCCGAAGGAGTATTCGAAATTTTCACGAGTCTGGCGATTACGTGACGCGGCTTGAATGCATCGAAGAAAATTTAGTTTTTTGGTGCGATATGCAGAAAGATGCGCTTTCGAACAATATGGATTTTTAAAATAAAAATACGGTTAATCAGAAGCGCAACCAATTAATTCGTAGTTTTTTGGAAGAAAAAGAAATTTGAGAAGTTATGCCAACTAACTGGTAGTGTCAACCAGTAGTTTGTTCATTTATATTTATATTTATTTATTTTATTTATTTATTTATCGGCAGGATGACCCCCTTTTACTATTTATATTTATTTATTTTATTTATTTATTTATCGGCAGGATGATCCCCTTTTACTATTTATATTTATATTTATATTTACACAACGACTGCATTTTCTTGAAAGGTCGATCGCCCAATGCATCAATTCTATTTCCACTAGATTCGACATCCCGACCCGAGAGATTTGTACATCGAGGCATTAGTGAGCGGAAGTATTAATCGCATACCTCTCTATCGTGTATCCAGGTCGAGTGGCATCGGTCGCGATGTATCGGGTACTGTGAGGCTGCGAGTGATTATAACGTCCACTCATTAACAACGGCACCAATTCGACGCCGCCCGTCAATTTGTAAACTTGAACTTCCTCTCTGTAATCGCTCTTTCGGCTATTCTGATTGTCGCGATTATCGATTATATCCATCGGATGGGTATCCGTCCCGATACCTGCGAAAATTAAAGAGAGAAATTTCTTCGCTTCTCGTGGTTATTCCGACGGGGCTTTGGGACGTCAATCCATCCCTCCCTCCTCGGGACACGTCGTCGGCGTTAAAAAGGAATCGAACTGGTCGTCGATAATGGAGAATTTTTTGCTATATGAAAAACGTGTACGTACCGGATCTGGAATTGTCGTCGTACAATTTATTAGAATCGTGAGGCACTGCCGGGTCGATTTCCGGCTTGGCTTCTCGAAGTCTCGCGATCAGCGAACCACTCGTCCAGCCCTGTACACGGGGTTGTGCACCAGTCAGGAAAAGTAATCTCGACTTTGAAACTCGCGCTCTTTGTGTGTGCGTGCGTGTGCAGCGCTCAGCCCACGGACAAACGTGCGGGTGCCCTTCGCCGGATCGACGCAACCAGCGAATTTCTTATCACGGCTTTCCTATTCGATTTTACATACTGTCGAACGCTCTCGCGATTTAGAGGAAATTGCAAAATAGACGCGAAGCCCTTTGACTACCATGCGAAGCGTTGAAGCGGCTTCCATTTCTATCATACGCGACAGTCACGAATACAATCATTTGCAAACAAATAAACCTCACTGTAGCGACGAAATTCCAATGGCGAATGCATTTTCGTTCATTGTAGACGAATTGTGAAGAGGCGATGGATTTTGAATAAAAAAAATAAATATTCAATAAGATTAGAAACTATAAATTATTTTCACAAATGATATACAACTATATAAATTAACTAATTTATCTAAGCTTATAATTAATAAAACAAAATGAAACTAGTTGTCCATAGTTTACAAGCGAACGGTTTATCGAATTCATGCATTGGCTTCTCTGTCGACCTGTATCGAATTTCGTGAAGCTCCAATTTAAGAGATATCTCACGCAAACGCCAGTCACTCGAGTAACGCCGCGATTGCCTCACATCCATTAATCACAAAATAGCGGTGGCGTATCTAGTTATCCGGTTAGTTAAGCAAGCGAGAAGAAGCGCGATGGTTGCGCGTCGGGAGGGGAAGAGGCGGGGTGGGTGGAGGATGGAACGTTCTTATTATATCGTGTGAAACAACAGAAAACTCGTAAATCGTCGAGCTATAAATCCGAGCCAAGCGAAAAACGAGTGCTCGAGAGATGCAAAACGCGCAAGAAAATCTTTCACCCCTTTTCCGCCCCTCTCCCTCCCGCGCCACCCCAAATGCCGTCTAAGGGGAACGTACAGCTGATTTGCACAAACAAATCCCTCCAACGCCGTTATATTCGCGGGGATTAAGCGAACCGATAAATTTCAGTTTAAAATTTATCCCCCGCACAAACGAGAATCAAAAGAAACGGGGGAAGGGAAACAAACATCGAAGAATCACATAAACAGAGCGCCGTAGCCCGATTGTATCTATAATAGGATTCAATTATTCCGAGTATGCTTTTGTTGCGGGACAGAGCTTCGACAACCCCGGGCGGCATCGATTTCGAATTACAATGAATTGAATAAAGACGAGCGAGGCACGGCAAT
The DNA here is from genome assembly GCA_963924025.1 of Ischnus inquisitorius. Classification (NCBI taxonomy): domain Eukaryota; kingdom Metazoa; phylum Arthropoda; class Insecta; order Hymenoptera; family Ichneumonidae; genus Ischnus; species Ischnus inquisitorius. Next base: position 13,438,365 of record OZ001250.1, read on the forward strand.
GGCTCAGACCGGATGAAGCGTATTCGAAATTTCGCGATCCGATTAATATTGTAATAGGCGTGATAAACAAAAATAATTTGACTGTTCTCGGATTAAAGTTGTAGGTTTTCTTTTTAATTTTTATGTTCATCAAATTAAATTGCTAATTAATTCGTGACAAATGTTGATTAACGATTGAGTGCGAACTACTCGTGCTTTATCAACGTGAGCGAAGGACTCGGCCGATTCTATTCGTGAAACAAGCAGCGGTAAGGGATCACTTTCTAAGCAATGGTAATCTTTACGATAAATTTGTCGCGTTGTAACGACGTTAAGTCGAGTGTGCACACTATGCTTGGGCGTACCATGGACTCGAGGAATCGCACTCCCAGCAACTTTGGATCCCTCCATGGAAGTCCGCCAGGACCGGGACGACCCCACGGGGACGTGGGTTGCGCCAGCTAAGCACACGCCACACTGTCACCATAGCATATTAAACAGCTTCTAAATAACTGTTTTTTGTTTGTAACGTATATATTGCAAGCAGCTTATCCGGGTTTCTTTCCTGTACATAACTCTTTTCTCACTATTAATATATCCTTTGAAGAATTGTGTTAAGAACTCAGGAAAAACAATTTGGTCAGATTGATAATGAATATTCTAACGTTCGAGAATTTTTACCATAGTTTATCTTATCGGGGTTCAGAACAGGTCACGCTTATAAATTATTAACAACAAGCGAGAAAAAAATCGAAAGTCATGAATTTTGCGGGGAAAAAGTGGAAACGAGATTGATCCATCGAATCGAGTCAATTGAAGATTAGTCAGAAAAATTGTGCTGATTCGCGGTACAGATAGGTCCGTCCGCGCGGAAAATTATAATCCTCCGACCTCGATAACGCGAGTGAATTGCCGCAACGTTCGTTCCACGCAAACATCAACGACAATATTTGTGGATTTTCACAGTACACACGAGTACTCATGTAGCAGCATCGTCGTAGGTTAGCGAAGCGCGTAAGTTTTGTCGGAGCGAGGCTACGTAAGCGGAGTCACGAAACGGTCAACTCTCCGGGTGAAACGGATGCGCCCCGGTAAACGCTTTTCTCGCGTCTGACACACGCGGGCCGTATCTACTTCGACGATATATGGGCGAAACCACGTAGTCTTGCGTGCATTCGTTGCCCCATACACGCGGCGCTCTCTCTTTGCATCCGTTAATCCGCTTAACCATGACAAATGGAGTGACGCTTGAGGCCGTTGGGGCCCCTAATGTTTGCTGAACCTACATTATAAAAGTGTCGAGCTCAGCCCGGCAGAATAGTGCGGTCGACTTAAGCTACGCGCCTCAGCATAAATCACGGCGTCAAGACGGAAATAAATTTTTATTCTTTTTTCTCTGTAACTAAGATGACTGGTGAAAAAAATATGTACACATTTTTCCCTTTAACTATTAAAAAAAAAAGATATCTTTGAATCCTCGGGGGTTAGACGAAAATGAAGAAGAGATGAGTAAATGTAATTTGCAATTTTTTTATGACTCAAATTCATCCTTGATGTGTCCAGAAAAAAACCGATAAGGAAAAGCAGACATTGAAAAAAACATCAAAACGCTACACATTTTTTATTGAACGAAAACAGATTTTTTTCGAAAAATTCGAAAGGCTGTAAGTTTTGAACGCTTTTGCGGATTTGTTGAAGTGTTTGCGTGAATGAACCCATCATTTAAATAAATTTAAAAAAAGGTATTAAAGAGAGGGGTGAACAACGTCACCGTGATTGCGACTAGAGAAGGTTTCCTTTTGCCGGTGACGTTCCAACGCGCCCGCACGATAACGAAGCCGACGAAGAGAAATTGGGACACGACGAGAGATCCGAACGATTCCGTCGGTCAACTTTCCATATCCTCACAGTATCTCATGCTTCGACGATCAAAGCGCGACGTTCACTCAACCGCTGACTCCTACATCTACGAAACTTAGCCCTTCGTAAGCGTATGAAACGTCGATCGCGAAACGGACACAATTTTGCCATGGAAACCAGAAAGCATACGCTTCCCTTGGCAACGCATTGGTTAAGAATCACTGCTTTTCGTTTTGGAGCTCGCACTATCGTGTGGTGGATCCTTTTATAGTAACAAACGTCCGGAGACAAAATTTCGACGCGTAAGCACAAAAAAAAGCTAAAGCGCGAATGGAGAGAAAAACATTTTAACCCTGCACTGATATTTTATTTCTAACAACCGTAAAATGAGAAAAAACATGTTTGCCTACCCTACATCGATTATCTTCTCGGCCGAACGAATTTTTAATCAACCCAAGAGTTGATCAATTTTTTCGAATAATCGTTAGAATCGATTAACAAAAGTATGTCTGCAGCGTAACTCTATATTGTGCAAACTGAATGTGCACTTGAGGAAGATAGAAGCGATTTAGTCGACCCAATTTTTTTGCACCGTATTTTGTTAAAGCCGAATTAATTACCCTGGAACGGACTATATGAGCTTGCTTGCTCTGCGATTGTTGTTGAATTTTTTTTTCATCATTTTTTGACAATAAATAATTGCGGGGGTAAAAAAAAATCGTGTATTGACGATTCGGTCTGGAAAATTTTTTAACGCTCAAGTCGAATCGATCGAATTCCTTCCAGTGATAATAGCTCTCGTTCAACCCTGTATACCCAGTATGTGGTACACCGTTATACAACGAAGTAGATCGATCGCGAAGGACTCTACCGAAGCCGGCTTATATAGGTAACAGCTCTAATTAATTAATATTCACGATCTTATCGAAGTATCCTCGAGTGTATCGAACGCTCCCAATACATGCTATTTTCCGTACTCACGACCGAGCGCTTACTATTCAGAATATTATCAATTTAATTGACCCCCCCCCCCCCCCACGCGGATCGATGCGATACGAATTGCCAAAAATTTCGCTCCCTACTTTCCATCCTTGAAACTTACAATAAAAAACTTTCGAGGTCCTCGCTCCAAATCGATACCGAAAGCATAATTCCAGTCTTTTTGCCCTGCGGGCAGTGGAAGACAAAAAAACCGGGGTCCAAAGAATATTGAAGACAATTTTCTTTTCTCTGTACAGTAGAGCTTCGATCAACCAGGAAGCGGATTAACCGCACGTCTTCCAATTTTTTTTGCCAAAGAAAAACCGAAGTCACTGATACTTCAAAAAACCGAATTAGTCCACGCAACTTTAAAAAGAAACGAAAAACTTAACACATTTTACACTGTTCAGTAATGAAGTGAAAATGGTACCAAATTATAATTATGAGTAGTCAAAATGAAGCATTTCGCCGTCACAGTAGTGTAGACGACGGCGACAAAAGTATACCATTCCGTTATTTGGTTCAAAAAACGAAAAAAAAATGTAGAGTCCGATTCTTCTTCGGATTCACCCCCGCTAATTCAGGTTCTACTGTACCGCCTTTTGCCAGCGGCAAACACGGTGACCGTTGATAGACTCGAATGATAACATTTTCCCGTTTGCAATAAAAAAAAGTCCCCTTCGCCTTGCATCCCCAGCGGTTACAGCTCTCTGCGGAGTTTTTTTATGTTTTTTTTTGTTCGGTTGTACATCCGCTCTCAAAGGTCTTGTCTTGCGAGCTATTTCGAGACCCGGATGAGTTCTTTCCGAAAGTCCGGCAGGGCGAAAATCGATGCTATCGCAAGTACGAGACGCCGCGAGGGGCTTGTGGCGTGCAGATTTCCGATTCCCTTTCGCCCCCTTATCTGCTGTACGCTATATATGTATGTATACATATTATATATATGTACTTTCGGTCTGTCCGACGTATATTACGTATAACTACTTCCATTCAGAATGCTTCCAGAGACGTGCAGCCACACGTGTGTTAGTGTTTTGTGTGTCTGTACGGCTCCGTACGGGAGCTTATATCTACACTACGCTCCACTCCACTAGATACTAAACTATCTTGTACGTAGCTATGGCGTACGGAAAGTTCTATCGCTGAATATACAGTTCGAAATGCATTATAACACGAGGCGAACCCACCGTAACTACTAGTACGTTGCATGCATCCCTCGAATAGATCACGTCGCGAGGTCACGCGGAAATAAGAGTAAACAAAAAATAAACAGACCAATACGATATAAATTTTCAAAAAATTGGAAAAAAAAAAAAAAACGTGGAAAATCGATAGCGGCTTGTAGCGAAAATTGCGAAAAGTCGTGGATGTGCGGAAAATATACGCGATTATTCATTACAGTGCGCTGAAACGAAATTCCTGAGTGAAGGACGATGAGTATTCTGCGCTCGTGGAGCTTTTACCTGTCCGGAGTAATTGCAATTTCTCGACATGTCCAGCGGCTCGAGAAGAACGTTCTTCTTTCGCATTGAGCTCAGGCATGGCGCACCGCCGCCCGGCTTGCCCCATGGCGAATAGTTCGTCTGCATTTGCCGCAACTGTGTAAGAGAATTATGTTTTTTTTTTCTTAACTCTAACGCATCGGATGCAACGAATATTTTAGTGCCGAGGAACAAGTGTGCGAAACAGAGAAATTGAATGTTGAATGTTTTAGTTAATAATGTTGCATTTCAAAGAATAGAAAAAAATTATGCGAAGAAAACTTGCACATCGCTTCCTCATTCTTGTTTCCACGTCACGTTCTCTCCCGCAAAGTGAAATAATCACTTTTGGTTTCCTCGTAGAAGCTCGCGACGTGCAAATATGGCAACGCCGGCGTTGAAAAGTCGATTCGTTTCCACGATTTCGCCGGCGAAATATATTTTCATCGAGCAAACACGGGCTCGCTACAAAATTCCGATTGTCCACGCAATAGCAATGATATTATATCCTCGACCGTTCGCCAGGGTCGAGGGAATTGAATTAATTCAATTGATCGAACAACGCTCGAAGCAACCCGACGTTGATGAAATTTCGTGTATCTCGAATATTGGCACGGTGGATCCATCTGTTCGTCTCTGAATTCAATGGTATTGAATTGTTAATATTATTCCGGCGAATCTCGTGGAATAATCGTGATTAGAAACCGCCGGAGCCTTCGTCCCTTCCGCGTCTACAATGGAGTTTACGTTCCGTATCCCGAGAGAAATTCTCCTCTCGTCCGATATACATGCGCACATAGAGCGCTTGTATAGACTGGATGGATTAACGGGAGTTGGAACAGGCTTGTTTCTTGAGATTGTTCCCACCGCAGAGATTATGCAAATTTTCGTTAACTCCTCGTTACCCGCCCACCAAAACGACCCCGATGAGAGGGGGTCAACTTCCGTTAACCGCGGGAATTTCTCAACGCGCCAACTACCCTAAGGCCAACACACCCCGCGTATCCTGCTCGCGTTTACAGAGCGTAGAATACTAGCCCAGTCTTCGATTTCTCACTGTTCGCCGAGGCATGAAATAAAATTGTTGGTTGGTATGGCGCGAAAGTGTACGCAAATTGCGGCTTCGAGGACTGGCAATCATTCATGTAAGCTGGTACAACGAGGTCGCGGGGGGCGAGAGAAAGAAAAATTGTGTTCGTGTCCGTGTTTTGTAATGCGAATATTAATGCAATTCGCGGCCGTAAATGCGTATTGCGATAACCCGCTCGACCGGCGTCGAAACGATAAAGCTCGTATTTGCTGGATCATATCCACCGTGGAAATCACTTATATGCTGATATGGACGAGATTTTTCAAAAATTACAAATGTACGCCAAGTATGCAAATAGTGGTTTTCAGTGAAAGATTTATTTAATGTATGTCAACGCAATAATAAGATTAAAACAATACTTGACAAGTCCTTTCCTACGATGCGGCTGATAAGATTCATTTTTATGTTTTATTATTATTCTTTTATAGTTACGATCACATATATAAAAATTACTGTAATGTACTCTGCTCGTATGATCTCAACCTTTTCTTCCCATTAATTCTTCTATTGAAAGCCACTATTCCAGTACTTGAGTACGTTTTATGTATTTTCGAAGAAAAATAGTATTTGAGGATTATATTGATCATATTTAATTGAAATCTTTTTATACTTTAAATTGTAATTATTTTTTCATCCCGCCCGAAATCGAACAATATTGACGAAAATGAAATGTTCCGCATGAAATAAAAGTATGTGCAAAAAATATATTGCGAATATGCAATGCATGGAAAAATAATTCCTTATCGCGTATTTGGTGAAAAATATTTGCGGAAATATATTCTGAAATACAATATTTTTTGACGACAATCTATCGAAGATGGCATAAAAATATTTCGCGAAATACTTCTTTCGCGTGGGATGTCGCGGATTTCAAAATCTCTGGAATGACTAAGAGTTATCACGGAAAATGAATTTTCGCGAGAATTTCCGACGGTCCTTGTGCGAACTAGTGGCAAGTTTTACGATTCGGTGTAAAAAAAATCTCGACGTTCGATACAGAAGGGAGGACAGTGACGTAAATTATCCTCGAGGGTCGCTCCGGGCCATTGCCGATACATTCGTACATTTACACATACACGGGTTATGGTTATATCGCTATATTTGTTGTACGTAGGAAATATACCATAAGGCCATTTATGGCGCATACCTCACGTTGTTCCCGATGCTTCTGACGCTGTAGCTCCTCCTTTCGCCTCCTCCACATAGCCGTGCCCTCTTGAACAACTCGCCGCTCCTGTTCCCTACGAGCGTTCTCCTCCTCTTCCGGCACGTAAGTCGTCTCCACGCGTCCCGGTGCCATTCTTCCGGAAACAACCGCAACTAAACCTCCTCGCCTCCTTCTCCTCTTTCTCCCTTCGCGCCTCCCCGACCCACCGCCGATTGAAGACAGAAGCTCTTTTGAAAACTAACTGCGGATCGTAACTTTTCGATCGTCGGAGAAGCCGAGCGAACTTTCGTGCTAATAGCACCTCTCGAAACTCCACTGTTCTCTCGTCGTAGTAAAAACAACGTTGCGAAAGAAAGCGAAGCGCAAAAGAACCGGATGAAGAAGTTTTGATATAGAGTTTGCGTGCCTCCTCGCGGCGCACTCACTTTCCTCCGGGAGGATAAGATTTTTCTTCGATTCGAATAAAATCAGTTTTCCCCGCTGTTCCCGTTTCGTTTCGTAATAGCTTTCGCCGTTGAGAGAAGAAAAAATAAAGTTTCTTTCCGCGATAAATTCAACACAAGTTCGAGGGAAGCGGTGCCGATGAAAATTCAATGAGCCGCGACAATGTGTTTTTCAATCGTCATAAGTAACATCTCGTAAGAACAATGATCGTCTCGAATGTTATCGACAGTCCGGATCGAAATTACGCGCGAAAACACGATACCGATGTTGACGATAATCTAAGCTCTGCGATCGAGCTGAATCTCATTCTCCGTTTCGCTTATCCGGCATCGGGACAAAACTATATACTTCTCTCGAATAACCTAACTATTTTTTCTCGTTCATTCGTGAATTGAGTGCGGTCAGTGGCGCGGCGAAAGAAAAAAAAATTAGTTTGTACTTTTAAAAAGTTTGCCGAAAGAAAATGTGCGCGAGGCGACGAGGATACATTCCTTCGGTCGGCTTCCTCGCGATTAGGTTGCTCACCTGGCGAAGAGAACACGCGACTGCCACCAATCCCCTTGGGTCCTTGCCTCAAGCCTTACCCGAGGGGATCGTATAGTCATTCGCGACGTCGCTCCTCCGCATGCCGCCAAACATCTACCCGCCGCCGCTCAACTGTACATACAACATCTATACTTTCATATCTATACTTATATCGTTGTGCGAGCTCGTACAATACGCCGTCGAGCACTATTAGATACCCATCGCTGTTGCTACACTATAACTATGTATGAATTTCGACCTTCAGTCCTCTCTCTGTCAGCGAGACGCTGGCACGCCACTGTTCCGAGTCGCGGGATATATACGGCCTAAGAGCCCCCCCTTCAAACGTAAACTCGACGATAGGCATCGAGTTCCATTTAAATAGAAATAATGTTTCCACCCAAAAGTATCCCCGCGGTTTGCAATCAATCTGTCGGGTATTATTAGAAATAATCATTCAATCTGGCAATTATCGACTTTCAGCCTAGAACGAAACAAGATTAACGCATTCGAGTTTCCAGTATTGAGGTGAAAGAAACAATGTTATTTACTTTACAGTGAACTGAGTATTTTGGAAATAACTTTTTTAATCGATTAGAACTTTATCGAAATTATCAATGTCTTGGACTCCCCATGTATGGTAAATATCTCCTTCTCCTTATTTCAAAAATAATAATAAGACTCCAGAACGATAAAAATATTTTTCAATCGTCTTTCCTACTGTCGTATTTTCGGCGATACAAAATAACTGCAATTGTTATGATGCCCGACGCTGCTTAAATGTCAAATATAGCAACGAATAACAAAACGTGCAGTATTGTTATCACAATCCGTACGGTATCTCGCGAAAAAAAATACTTCGTGTTTTTCTTTCAATAAAGTCGTGCCTGTCGATTATTTTGATATGGAAATGCACGATCAATTAATCGAGCGAATCCGTCTCGTCGAATGGACCGCGCCTGCGCTCTCGCGCCGAAAAATCGCCAAGTTGTCACGGAGGATGCCGCGTATATATACGTAACGCGGCGGAACCGCTGAAATTAGTGACGTGTTGAGTGTAGCCGGCTCGAAAACATTCCCAATAACTCTATTATCCCGTCGAGATGTTGTTACGATTGATATTTTTTGGTGCTCTGTGTACGTTCTACGGCACTCAAGTGTCGGCCCTCGCTATCGTTAGCGATGAGGATCTTCTCCAGTACATCAAGAACGAGCATTACGTCGTCGCGCTTTTCTGTGAGTTTTAATATTCGCTGGAAAACGAATGCATATGGCTTACAATTGTCGATCAAGGTCCAATGTCGGAAAAAAAAAAATTACATTTATTTCTCCAAATCGATGACCAATTCAATCGTTTATTACAGTTATATTCTCGACGCCTAACCTCGAACGTTATTTTCAATATTTGACGTTTCTGTCAACGCCAACGAAAATTATATTTTTCTGTGAGAAAAATGCAATAAATGTATACAAGAAAAATGTAAAATTAATCAATAATTGTTATTGTCCTCGACGATAAAAATTATTTTTATCATCATCATTTCATTTTCATTTCAATCGCAACGATAAATATCCTTTTTTTATTTGTAATGGCTAATTTTATTTTTCTAACAGCTAAATACGACTGCGAGGTCTGCGATGCGTACGAAAGAGAGTTGCTCAACCTCAGGAATGACTTGGTCGATTCTCTCGGAGCATGGGTCGTCAAAGCTGTTAACAGTCAAATGTTGAGACTGTACAGTCCCTATGACGAGCCGGCGCTTGTATTCTTCAGGAATGGCATTCCTCTCCTATATGACGGTAAAAATGCACAAAATTTGACCTCGCCAAAATAGATGTGATTTGACGAGTTTGCTAATTTGACGATTCTTTCGTGCAGGCGCCATACACGAAGATGTAATATACGATACTCTGATGGCGAACAAGGAGCCTATCGTCAAGGAATTGACGGACGACAATTTCGAGCATTTGACGCAAGCCAGCAGCGGAATGACCACTGGCGATTGGTTCGTCATGTTGTAAGGATCCTTGAATTTTGTTGTTCCTTCAATTTACTTTGTGAAATACTTAAAATTTGGCAATATTTTCTTGGTTATTCTGTCATGTTAAAAATACACAGCTACAGCACGGATTGCGTGGATTGTCAAAGAATGGGAGCGCGATGGGAAGCTGTTGGTTCCAAATTGAAGCAACGAGTCAACGTAGCCAGACTCAACAAATACACTACCGGAGCATCCACTGCCAGGCGATTCAACGTATTCGATGTGCCGGAATTTATTCTGTGAGTAGAATCTACAAGAATGATACATCAACGAATTTTCTGATCGATTTCTATTCATTTTGGATTACCAATTTTTTTACCGCAATTCAAACGGTGATTTGTGGGGAAAAAAAACCATAGACGATCCTAAAAAAAAACTAGGATAGCGATTATTCGAAAAGTCAATAAATCATTTTTATTCAAACGTAAACATTTTTTGGTTCACAAAATTTTATTTTGATTTTGACAATTTTATATCCGCATTTCAGGTTCCGACAGGGTAAAATGTATCGTTATCAGATACCGAAGTACGACATAAATGCGTTCGTCTCGTTCGCCGAGGATTGGTGGAAGAACGCTCACGCCGAAAAAATACCGGTGCCACAGAGTCCGTTGTGAGTAAAAAAAAATATTACCATTCGCAATTATTGATTCAGTTAATAAGGATAAGAGAGAAAATGAGAAGAACGTGAAAAAAACGAAGGCATCGTTATGCGTAAACATCGAGCACTCGTGTATTTGCGAATCGGAATGTTAACAGCGGTGTCTGAACATATGTTTGTTTTACATTCGCAGTGACGACTTGACGCAGATGTGCGCCAACTTTCTTCGTGAGAATCCGTGGTTGATGAAACTCGGAAGCATCATTATTTGCGTATTGGTCATCGTCTCCGTGGCCTCGAAGCTCAGACGCAAAGCCGAGGCGCCGCTCAAGAAGGAGTCATAAAGAAGAAAAAAAAGCCAAAAGCTCGTTCTTTCCAACGATGTATATATGTACACACTCAGTTTTCAAACGGCTGATTTAATATCCGTTTTCTCGCCATCGTACGTGGAGAAAAGCTAACAATAACTCATCGTGAATTTAATCTAAATAGCATTACTGTCATGCATGTTGCCAAGTAATTTTTACAAATTTGATTATTCCTTTTTTTTTTACATTTTTTAACGAATCTCCGAGTCGACGTTTTGTTTGAATCGATAAGTGTATCCTTGTATAAAAACAGAATAATGCGCACACGTACGATCGATATTGTGTCGCGTTCGCAGGATCTTATCGAATAAATATCTATATATATTCTAAAGGTCTGCTATCGACGTTCCGAAAATAATTTCCTAGCCCGAATCGCCGTCGAAAGAAAAATCGACATGGATACTTCGGCGTGCAAAGGGAAAACGAAAAGCATTACGCGCTTTCGATTATTCGAATGCGAGGCGTTATCGTGCAGTTTTTATTAAATTGGTTGTTTGTCCGATGAAACGCGATCGAAAAGCCGAAGTATCCATTTCGCCTGGTTAATTGTCGAATCGGCAGTGTTTTATCCTAAAAAAATAGTAGGATCATTGGCTTAGCCTAAATGTGGGTCGCGTGGATGAGATTTCAATCGCATTCCTAGTTTTCGACGCTTCGCGAAATTCGTCGAATCGGTGATAAAAATAATCATTGCGATTCCTAATAAACTAATGCCATTTTTTATATCACACAATTCGTTACTGGTCGCAAAAAATTCGTGCCGGCGTCAAACAGGTCCCGGCAGATGTCGGCAAAGTACCAAAAAGTACTTAACGTGCAAAGTACAAAGTGCGGCAAGTTTTCTTGTAATTGAAGTAAATCTTGAGTACTTTTTGCATCGGCGGAGGGGGCGTAAGAAAAATGCTTTCAACCGAGACGAGCGTTTAGTTCCTAATTCCGTGAAATTCTCGAATAAACGAACATTGCAGCGAATCCATCCAAGGCGCGTTATCGTTAAAAGGCGTGCGATTTCCCGGCAGTACAAATCGGGCTGAAGTTGCGAGCCAAAATATCGCGGATATTAAAAAATTTCATCTTGAATTTGTGAAACGTCTAACGAATTTTAGATTTATGAAAAGATGTTATACAAAAAGTGCTTGTACTTTGTACTTTGAATCATAGAAAAAGTGCTTGTGTACTCAAAGTATCTACTCGGAGTACCAAACAAGTATTCGGTACTTCAAACGACGCCCAGCTCCAGTTAACAAGGTTCTCGTGATCGGAAAACAGTTATATCGAAGGCATTCTAAAATATAATAGTTATCTCTAATTCCATTGATTTCCCTGAATCGGCGTCCGATAAAAAAAGATGGAATGAATAATGCACGCACATCAATGAGCATTCCTCGTGCTTCGAGCTGTACAAAGACGAACAACAAAGTGGGCTATTTGTGCATTTCATTATAAACACAGACTCGACTTCTCCCTTCCGATATTAAAAATTTCGGAGCGCGAAAAATTCTCGACTCTCGCCTATTTATTTTCTTCGAAATTTCTTTTTCTCTAAATAAAGCAGCCTCGTGGTCGTTCGATAAAATTAATAGACGCCGAAAACTTCGAAATTCTCTATTATCATTAATTCCTTCTATACATCGTCTATGGAAACGTTTATCCTAAAGACCGTAGACGGATTCGCAAGGGCGAGTCTGATGCTAGTCTCGAACTTGCTCTGTATAGACGAAAATTCCATCATACTTCTCGGCTTCGATTCGATCCAATATCCATCGAATTCGTAGAACAGGTAGCTGTAAAATTGATGAAAGGCACGAATAGACGGCAACGTTTTGGACGAATTGTAGATATGAGTTTTGGCGTCGCCGTCCCTCAGCAGTCTCATCGCCATGCTCGTCAGATTAATTCCGACGATGGCGAAGGCGTAGCCGTGAAGCGGATGCAACGAATGAGACAGAGCTCGAGTAGCCGCGACGGGATACTCCTGAGCGAAATAGACTAGATTCTCCAATCCCAAAATTCCCATTCCACGAAAATCCGTCTTGGGATCGTCACCCTGAAAGCCGATGTCTTGCCACTGCTTCGTCACTCTCGATTCCAAAGCTTCGTCGCGTCTCAAGAGATTCCACAATTTCAGCAATTTCAATTCGTGCTCCGGATTCTCGGAATCGTACGAATTCTTTCGAAGCTCCTCGCACTCTGACGTCAATTGACGATAGCCCCATATGAGCTCGACGCACTTGCCGAAGGATTTCGCAAAATCCGGATGAGCAGAAGGGTTTATTCGTTTGGCAACGAGAATGGTTCTTATAGCCTCTTCCAGCACTGCCCGCTCCGTTTTGTTGTTTATACCTCGACACGACGCTATTCCGTCAAGACGCACCAACAGCGTCTTGATATCCGCATTTCTCGATTGACGCAGAGACTTTTCTACCTCGAGGGTTCTCGGAGCGCCGGATTGCTTGCCGTAGCAGATTCTCTGAAGCTCGCACATCTGCGTCGTTTGACGAAGAAACCATTTTATCAAAGGTCTGAAGTACCAGCAGACCAACGACCAGACGTAATCAATCATTTTTCCTGATGATCGTACCGACGAGATTCTTTCATTTCCGAGATATTAATAGTTTTGAGTTTTTTCTCTTTATGTGCTTCTCTTCGAATTATTCGGTCGGCTCGGTTACGTCGCTTAGACGGCACAACGGAGTCTTCCCGTTTTTTCTGTACGCGGCATAATCGCACGTTGAGGTTACAAACTTTACGGTTAACCTTCGATCATCGGCGAAACGAAAAATTCGATTTAGCGAATCTTATATTTATTTATTCAACTGTACACTAATGACTGTTTGTTTTGCGAGTGTAACCGACGCCGCCGTTTCTCACGGTGAGACGGGAAGAATATCGATCGTTTTGCTGATAATCGCTAACCTAAACTGACGTGCGTGACTCCCGGTGTGACAGCACCGAGGGCTCCGCACCAACGATCCGTGGAAGGTTCGAGGTGCCCTCGAGGATAATAATAATAATCTTCGAAAATGAATCCAATTGCACGTAAAATAGTTTCTTCTTGTACCGGCTTGTCGAGCGATGGAACTTCGAAAAAACCACTTTTCGAATATCCCGTGAAAAAGTTCTTGTAGAACAATTTATTTTATTTAGAATAATGACAAATAAGTAAAAAATGTTCTTCGACATAAATAATCTGTGTGAGCCAAAAGTTTTAATAGCCTAAGATTTTGGTACATACAATTTCGATAGTACATTTTTTGTCCAAGAATCATCGATATCGAAATAAAATCTTTTCAAGCGATCTAAAAATCGATCTCGTTTTTCCGCCTCGTTTCGGTTAACACACAAACGCCTGAATGATTAGGTACGATGACGAAAGACTATAATCGATTATAATTAGTTCGATTAAACGAAAACATTCATCGCGGTCGAGTTTAAAAAAAGGGGCATCATTTCACATTCAAGAGTTTCAACAATGCGTCAAAGGCGAGTACCAATTGGACGGCGAGGAATTGCTTTCCATAAGCGTGTGACTCTGCGACGTTTTCGCGTGTCCCTCCCGTCTCGACGATTCGGCATAAGAAAATCGCGCGGCGACAGCCTCCGGCATCATATTAACTTCAGTCTCGACATTGCCAATTTTGCGAGTTTCCTCGTCGGGCACGCTCGTAACAGGGGACATTTTCGTTTCATTATTTTTATTGTAAAACACGGACGCGGAATCGGATTCGCGAATCGTGTCGCCGTGAATCCCATCGCCGTCCTGGACGCACCACTGCGAAACCATGCGACAAAGTGGGCGCAGACTGTTCGCGCTCTCGCGTATATTCTCGAGCTCTTCGTTGCACAAACGTTCGACCTCGAGGAGTCTTTGTTGATACGTGTTCGCTATAACTTGTCGGCGCATGTTGAAACGCTTGTCGGCCTGCGCGAGGGCGAGAGCGTCCTGATACTTTGCGAGCTTCTTCTCGTAGTCCAGTATCGTCAATTCGCTCAGCGATTGGACGGGATTGAGATCAACCGCGTCGCCTGAACAATATTTTTCAGAGATATTGAAATTTTTAGTTTACGCGTTGAAAGAACGTAGAGCGATGACGAACAATTGTTGCGCTTAAGCGACAATAATGTTTGGAATAAAAAATAAGGCGTCGCTTTATTCGCAAAAGGCTCATTTATACGTATATGATTTTGTTGCGAAAACGAAAGCATTGAAAAGATTTTATCACCGATTTCATTCGATAGCGGAGACTCGGCAGCGTAAGCCGCGGCAGCGGCTCGCGCAGCAGCCGTAGCCTCTTCGAGAGCGAGCGCGTCGCTTCTCTCCCGAAGAAGCCGAAACTCTTCGCGTTCTTTTCTCCACATAGCCAACTCTTGTCTCAGCCGTTGGCGCAAATCGCTCATAACTCGCCGAAGAGTGTTTATTCGCTCCCGAAGTGCTTGACTGTTAAATAATTGTCATCTTTTTTTTCTGTTATGTTAAAAAATCGTATTTCCGAAAGTTAGAAAAAAATATTGGAAATGATAAAAAATGCTAACTCTGGATCCTCGCGGGGTTCATTAGCTTCCTCGGGCGTGTTATCGAGCGCGAGGTGCTCCTCCGGTTGTTCGATTACCGCGGATAATTTCTCGGAAGTTTCGTCGTCGGATTTATTGACGTTGCGACCGATCGGCGGTACATTGCGGAGATCTAGCACCAAGTCTGGTCGTAATTGATTTTCATTTTCCCGATCGTCGTTATCGGATCTCTCGTAAGCTCCGTTATCCTTCGTTCCTTCTATGGAATCGTGGAAGAACTCGACGGACGAGCTCTCCGCGAATCTCTCCGAGTCGGAAGAGTCACCGTCGTTCTCCATCGATAATTTACAATGACGCGCGCAAGTTTCGAGAATATTTTGGAAAATTGTATACGACGCTATTGCTGATATCGAGGGAAAAGTACGCGAGAAAAGTTTATTCAGAAAAAAATAAACAACCTCATTCCGAAGAGGATTCGCGCATATCGCGACGTTTCGATTATTTCACTGTCAACCCCGGGAAACGTTCAATTTTTGTTTTCTACCGTGTATATCGGGTGACGGAGAATTTTTGAGCTTTATGCTTTACGATTCAACTGTGCGGAGGGTTCTCGCGTACTGCCCCGCGTCCCCACCCACGCACTTGTAGTTCATATCGAAACTCACCCATAGTTCGCATTCCGTCGTTCCGTATTTCACGATGTTTACTGTGACGTGGTACCGCGCCGATGGCGGACGTCGATGAGACACGAAGCTAAACCAAGCCATACGCGTATAACGGCGCCGGTCGTACACCTGTCCAACATAGAATATCACGTTTTTTTTTTCATTTCTTCATTCGTGGCATCGAGCTAGCTCAGACAGGCCGGCACGATGTTGCAAGGCTTGTTTGACGATGTTAAACGCATGAACAAGCGTCAGGTAAACAATTCTCGATGTGCAACGTCGCTTATTATTTTTCACATCGCAAACACACTCGCAAATTGTGTTTTATGTGTAAAGTGTGCGTCGCGAATGAAAAAAATTGACATATGGTCTTCGCGATGAGAGGTAAATAGTAATTATCGTTGTTTTTCTATGATATTTCCTTTTCTTTGCAGTTCCTCTACCAGGTACTGAGCTTTGGCATGATCGTTTCGTCCGCCTTGATGATATGGAAAGGTTTGGTAGTCGTTACCGGCAGCGAGAGCCCGATCGTCGTTGTTCTCAGGTAACGCCGCGTTTAACCTAAATCTCCATCGAAAAATATCGTTTATGACCATTTTTCCTCGAAGTCGTGGAAGTTTTTTTTTTTTCAATTCTACAATCGGGATAACAATCAAAATTTCATTGTTTTGTTTGTTTCAGTGGGAGTATGGAACCGGCATTCCATAGAGGAGATTTATTGTTTTTAACTAATTATCAAGACGAGCCAGTGCGAGTCGGAGAAATAGTCGTCTTCAAAGTCGAAGGGCGCGATATACCCATCGTGCACAGAGTACTGAAGTTGCACGAAAAGTAAGCGATTGACAGAATAAAAAATTTTACCGCCTCGCAAATGCGATTGCTTCTCAATTAATTCTTCATGAGAAAGTATCTCAAAAATCACTCATCTTTGGCGATTAAATGAAATAATAAACAATCAAATGGAAGCAACCAAAAAGCTGAATGCAAATGAAAAAAAAAATTCTATAGAATTCTGGAGCATTTATTTACTTTTTTAGCTCAAAGAAAATTGAAGAATTCCCCAAATCTCAATGTAACATAATAATAACAATTTCATTGATATTCGATTTTAATATTAGCTTGAACTTGTTTTCATTTTATATAGCAATTTCTGGCTGCCCATATTTTTTTTACTGCATTTTTTATGTGCCTTCATCCACCGAAATCATGCGAAGATATTTACAATTAAATTGCAATATTTGTTTTTTTTCCTCCAGGGGTGACGCAAATCGGACGATTAAATTCGTGACGAAAGGGGACAACAATTCCGTGGACGACCGGGGCCTGTACGCGCCGAATCAACTGTGGCTCACCGACAAAGACATAGTCGGTAGAGCGCGCGGATTTTTGCCCTACGTGGGAATGGTTACTATATACATGAACGAGTACCCGAAATTAAAATACGCCGTTCTCGCGTGTCTCGGAATGTACGTGCTAGTTCACAGGGAGTGAAGATTTTTTTTGTAAACAAACTTTCGCTGTAGGTTTTGAATTTTCATTATCGAAAAGAACAAGGACTTTGCGGACTCAAAAATCGTTCTGCTCTCATTCGCTATAAATACATATATATGATTATTAAACGTATATTATAGCTGTAAAATTATAACCTCACCGAAATCCACACTTTTGCGTCGATTCCGAAAAAGAAAAAAAAATATATATATATAACAATTCGTCAAAGATTAATGAAAAAACAATTGCATAATTGGTCGATCGAGAATGCATAAATGAGCGAAGGAATTGGGTTGCGAGTAACGACAAAAAAAAAACGCATGACAAAGCTTAAATATCTATAATCCGTAATTTATCTACGATCCTCGTAGTGATTTGGTCCGCGACACCGCTAGAAATCGAACGATCGCGTGTGGCGCAGGAAAAAAAAAACATTCGTTGTTCAAAGATGAATATTTTTGTATGGAATTGCTTACGAAACATTTCGGATTTCCATCAGCGTTATTTTTATTGTAACATTTAGATTTTAATGTTTACGATATAAGATTCCCGATTTACTTACAGTGTCACAGATCTGACGATTGAGATCGTGCGAGAAAAATCATCGATCGATTTCGATCTGTATCTCGGATACGTCTATCCATACGCTCATTCCTACTAATCTTTAAGATCTTGAATTAATTTAGTTTCGTCGAACTGGATTATAACGAATAAAAAGTAATGACAACGTCGGATAACGTCGTCGATTAGATCGTGCGTAATTCAATGGCTTTCTCTTTTTGTTATTCTCTCTTTCCGTTTCACCGATCTCTCAATCGTGCTCTGCGCGCAACAACGAGATAATGAATTTGCACAAACGGTCCATTAGCGTAATCGATATACGACGTTACATTTCGATGTTAGCCTCGATAAACGTTGTCGTGTGGTCACGAACGCCGGCAAACCGATTCTTTCGTCCACCTGGCGAAAGGATTGCCGTGTAGAAGCGACTGTAACGACAGTCGTTGCTTTTACCTTTGCCAACGATGAGCGTTTATCGTGCTCTGCAACCGATGCGGTTCTTGCCTACTTTGGCGAGCGCGGCACCATTTCGATTATCCGGAACGACGATAAAATTTTCGATCCTCGGTCAAATGTGGCCGTTGGTTCAATTGCCGATATTGGCTACGATACTTTACTTCGATCGCGAAAGAATCCCCTACATGCCGAGTAACATGAAAGATCTGCTTTCCGTGTCGAACACTTGGGTGCAATATTTTATCGCCTTGTTCAGCATAATGAAGGATGCATTCTGGCAGAAAAACATTATCAACGTCGTGCGATCGATGGACAATTACGACAGGAGAACCGGTCGCGCGAACGATGCGAATCAAAAGCACGAGAACGAAAGAGTTCGTTTCTGGGGCTTCGCGTATTTGGCTGTTATCGTTATCTTGGCGATCGGACGATACTGCCTTTGGAAGATTCTCGACCTTGATATCGTTATGGAGATATTTGCCATGCAAATCGATAATTCGATCCACGTGGTAATGATGATCATTCGGAAGCTCGAAAACCATTATGCTTTAATGAAATACATTACATTGTAACTCGATCTTTGAGCCATTTGCAGTTTGTTGTTCTGACGGCGCTTCTCGGCCTGAGATTTCGTCACTTGAACTCTATCGTCGAGAAAACACGAGTTACTACGGTGCTGGAAAAGAGTTTACCGGAATCATCGGATCCGGCGAATCCCGAATATATTCGCGAATTGTACACGAGTCTGATAGAGGTCGGCGAAACTCTTAACGATCATTACTCCGGACGTTTGTTTCTGTGGTCGGCGCAGATCATGTTCGCTCTCGTGTCGCGAAGTTTTTTCGTCATAGCCGAGAGTGTTTCGACATTGTTGATCTTTGGTACTATTGCGCGATTGCTTCCTCTTCTCTTGGGTTTGCTAGCCTTCTCTGTCGCGTGCCAATTCACCGTTGATCAGGTAATAATTTAATAAGTCACTTTCGGTCACTTTAAATAAATGGTAAATAAATGAATGACTGAGTTCGCTGTCTCACTTTCGATTTTTTCTTCAGGCCAATACGTTCTCGTCGACTTTGTTGGAAAAAAGTATTCAACATACCGCGTCTATAGATCGAGGACGAAAGGTTTCGATTAGTTCTTTATCGCGTCTCGCAAATCCCGAAATTTCTCCCGCCCTTCTTGACAATGTGTATCTGGCACTACAACTCTTATTTTCACAGGAAATATTCACGATGAGTTTGTACATGGCTCTGCGGCCTTTTCAATTTTCGGCTCTCGGTTTCTTTAACGTCGACCTCAGTCTAACTTACGGGGTAAATATATCGCTCGCCCCGTCGGCGGCCTTCTTATTTCGGTATAAACAAAAAATAGAAAGATTATACCATTATTAACGGTCGTCAATTTTTATTGCAGGTCGTCACCGTGACAATGACATACCTAACTCTCTGCATACAAACGGCCAGTGACTTCGATGACGAAGACAACTGAAACCGATGCAAATTTTACCCGCGCTAACAATTTTTCTCATCGTTCTGAATAATCGACGTATAACGTCAAAAGAATTTTCATTTTTTAACGAGCGAACGAGCCGCGATAAAGCGTACAAGCCAATCGATCCAGTCGATTTAAAAATTTAAGAACATTCAAAGCGATAAAATTTTTTTTTTAAACGAATTACAAAACTGTTAATTACAGCCTTTGAATTATCGAATTTCACCCGTAATCATAAATGAGATTAGTATCGATTATCGAACGCCGAAGGAGCGTACGAACTATGCTTGATAACTCGCATAGCCTCGTCATCGATACCATAAGATTATCGTGAAGTAACGCGTATCCACGATTCCTTCGGGGTAACTATCAGTCCGGGAAGAACGTCCTTCAGCGACGTGGGCTCTCCAGGCACGAGTTCAAAGTTGAAGTTTTGGGCCAACGCGGCGAAATGAGCGAAGAGAATGAAACGGGCGAAGGTCTCACCGGCGCATACTCTTCGACCTGAATAATCCATGAAAATAAAGCAAAAAATGTACATTAATAATCCATAATAAAATTTTGGTAAGGTTTTTTTTGTATGCTCACCGAAACCAAACGGTAAAGAATAATCTTTCGCCAGATGTTCGCCGTCTTCGGTCAAAAATCTTTCGGGCCTGAAGTTCTCGGGATCGCCCCAGAGATCGGGATCGTTGTGCATTCCGGCCAAGTTAGTTATGACGGGAGTATTCGCCGGTACGTTGTATCCCATCAGCGTCGTGTCTTCCGTAGCTCTGTGAAACACGCTCCAGGGTGTCGCCGTATCGATCCTGAATACCTCGCGCATCGTGGCCTCGGTGTAAGGTAAACTAGGACATCATTTTTATTTTTTCAAACTGAATATCGGCGTATGGTTGATTTTATCATAGAGAAAGAAAAACGCTGTTCGATCGGCGTTAATAAACGCACTTGAACCGGTCGTTCCATTCGGGAAGTCGACTCCGTCCAACAACCTCGTCGATCTCGCGTTGAACCTTCTTCATTACCCTCGGATTGTGTATCATGTATTTGATATAATGCGTTAACATGCTCGGCACCGCGGACAGAGCGGGAAACATCACATCGACGACGACGATGAGCAACTGCTCGTCCGAGAAAGTGCTACCGACATCAAGGCTTTCCTTCATTTTATTCAGATAAACGTCCATGAATCCTTCGAGCCTTCGTTCCTCGTCGTCAGCGGATCTTCGGTCGTTTATGAAACGCTGACGATGATTTGCAAGATAATTAATGAATTTTTCAAAATTGAAAATTTAATTGAAAAACGTTTCTTTTGCGATTTTGGAGCAATTATATATTAAACGTACTTTGGCAAAATTGGCCATCGCGTAGCTTCCCTTCATCGTACCCTTGAATCCAAAGCCCTGACCGAAGTGTCTCACCCAAGGAGTCATTGTGATTACACCGCCGGTCGTTTCGCCGCTTCTCTGAAACACCATCGCCGAACGGCAGAGATCTCGCAAGCTCTCGTGATCCTCACGTTTGTAAATCTCGCCGGACATGACGAACCAGATCGGATTTGCGCACGAAGGAAACAGCACGTCCGGAAAATATGCTTTTCCATCCTTCACGACTGTCTGAAAAAAATTGAACTTCTTTTTTCGTATGATGAAAAAAAAAATGCAATCAATAAAAATGTTGAAATTTGGTCAAACCTTTTCTATCTCGTTGATCGCTCCATTCTTGAGGGTATCCACGAGAATAGCCACTTGGTTGGCTATAACGCGCTCCAATTTTTCGTGACGACGACCAAAACCGAAGTCGCGCAAGTTTCGGAGTGCGAATCTTCGCTGCTCCACCCACTCGGCGTCGTCATTGAAGAAAAGTCCTGATTAAATTTTATACAGTTTGAAAATTTTTACTGTAGATCTTTGCTTATTTCTTGACGAAAATACAAAAACGAAGATCGATAGATATCAGATAAATATCGATCGTTTCCGTATGATTATTTAAATTTTTCGTCGCCTGTGAAGTAACAAATTGTTTAAGTAATGAAATTTTATAAAACAACAAAAAATAGGAATATAGTCAATTGCAACCGCCGAATTTATAAAGATAATTTTTTTTTTTATATTCTCGAATATAATTTAATCTCTGTTTGTTCGGTCAATATTTGTTTCACAAACGATATCGCGAATAAAGATGTGCATCGATTTCCTGTAAGGATAAAACGTTTAAAACGGTCTCGACAGCGCATCGAATATCGACTCGAATGATTTCCGAAATCGTTCATCTGTTTACTGCGATCTTATCGATCGTTCCAGTTACAAAATGTACAGACGGCATCGACGAACGAACGTTCAATTATCACCACAAAGCTTTTCCGAGTGCCATTTCGAGCATTAAGATAATACAATCGTCCGCAACAACGGCTCACCCAATTTTTTCCCGTAAGCCCTCGCCCTGGCGATGTAGAGCATGTTCATCCTTCCATCGAAGACTTTGCGCGAAAGCACATCCTTGACCCCCTCGTAATCGTTGACGACGATAGTAAAGTAATCGCCCATATACAGGCTGATTATCTTCGATTTGTATTTCTTCCAGTAATACGGCATCGATTTATGCGGAAAGTTATAATTGCCCCACAAGAGGAACCAGTAAGAACCCCATATCGGGAGTCTCGGAAGACCTGATAACATTTAATCGGTAACGTTTCGAGCCAAATCAACGCGCGTTCGTACAATTCGAATCGGTAATTTTATTTCTTTTTTGTTTTTCTCTTTACCTGGCGGCGAGTTCGGGGGCTTTCCGGTTACGAAAGAATATATTTTGTATGCTACAAGTAGAACAATGATTATCGAGAGAATTAGAGCCATTGTCGTCGCGTTTCCGCTGGTCGTGCGAGCAACGACCGTCTACTGGAGCACCGATGATACACTAAAAGCTTTGAAACGTACAAGAGTTCGTTCTACAATCGCGGAGTCGTGTACAGATAACTCGACTCGCTTAGCAAGGAAACAAAGAAGTCGCCACGATTCGCCGCTGTCCGTATGAAATATTAAACTTTTTCTAGTAATCGTACTTGTTTTATCAGCGCGATAAACGCCCTCAAATAAAATGTATCATAAATGCGCAGCGAATGGTTTCCATAATCGCGAGTAAATATGCAAAGTTTGTTTCATATTAGTCCAAATTAATATTATCAAAGTAAGGCAATGCGAAATGTACTTTTCTTGTAAACCAAATTGGGGGAAGTTTCGAGTGTCATCTTCGACGATTAGATAATTCTTTTTTGGTTCCCGCCGGCGAGATCGCGGAGGTCAAAGTCCCGTGACAACGAAAATAAAATGTCACAACTCAGACTTTCCTCGTTATCGTCATATCCCGATTATCCGATATCGCGTCCACGTGTCACAACGCTTCGATCGCATTTAGAAAAAATTGCAAAACTCGTGCCAATGTGTTCAATTGCCGTGGATGATAATTCACAGTATTAATGTTTTATTGTTCAATTACAATATAAATAAAAATCTTGTATTTGTTCGTTCGAACGCCCCGACTCCTCGGACAAAGTCGATGTT
The DNA here is from genome assembly GCA_963924025.1 of Ischnus inquisitorius. NCBI lineage: Eukaryota > Metazoa > Arthropoda > Insecta > Hymenoptera > Ichneumonidae > Ischnus > Ischnus inquisitorius. The sequence goes on from OZ001250.1 coordinate 13,461,640, forward strand.
GGAGTCACAAAAGAAAAATAATAATAATAAAAATGTTTGATTCTATGTTCTACAAAAAGTGTATATATATATGTATATGTTGCTTGTACCCTAACGACCAGATTCACTCGGGGATAAATTTCATCGGAGATTTCACACGATTGCGATTTCGTCGTTCTCGCGAGCGATTTTCAATTGCAATACTTCGTATCGCCGAAACAAGCCAGATGTACGCTATTCTTTATGACCGATCGCATACGATCGTCACGCATTATCGCGGCTCCTATCGTCGGTGTTAGCTTGTAAAGCAAGTAGATACAGCTCTCGAGTGTCTGCGTGATCTCTTTGTCGAAAACCGGCGTTTCCGTGAGATCGAAGTGGAGCTTCAAAAACGCGGTGTAGAGGGTTGTGCAGTGGGCCGGTACTCGCAATTGGAACATCGAGAGCACAGCTTCCGAGGCCTGTGCGAATAAACAATGTTGCGTTAAAATCTCGTTCGGCGTTTTGGTATCAATTTTTGTAAGGCTCAATTCGTCTCAACGTTGCTGAAAATTGGATTTTTTTTGTACGCACCTGCAGCGTGGCTTTCAGTGTCCTCAGATCGGTCTGATTGCCGCAGTATTCGGCGAGTACGCGAGTCAATCTCTCGCACCATTTCGCACAACCGACACTGGTCAACAGTTGAGGCAGGCTCATCATGTAAGCGTGACGAAGCTCCAAATTCTGCTCGCATTCCATGTTGTCCAACAGCGTCGCGATTATGTCATCCCTTTTTGTCCACTGTCACGCAAAATAACGACAACGATAACGATATCAATGGATGAATCAACGTGGACAGAAATAATAATAAAAAAAGTCTTTTACTCGGACTTATCAAAAACTTTCTTTTTCGGAATTCGTAGCAATATGTTGCTATGTAATGCACTATGAAAAATGTCGAATAAATAAAGAATATCCTTATTCAAGGTTCTACTTCATCAATGCATTCTTGAATTTCTTATTTATCATAGAAACCGAGAAATCAAAATATCAATAAGTGGAAAAAAATTGCATAAAATTAAATTAAATTCGCATAGTAAACTGATGCTTGAATAGTCCCACCTCGAAGCTGTTTATCGAATTATTGCTCCACTCCATAGTAGTCAGTAAGCGCGTAATGCAAGCGTAAAGCGGCAATATGTATCGGACTTCTCGTTGATGAGTAAGTCGCTCCAGAGCGTCGTAAATAACTTCGGCATATCCGTTTTCCATCAATTCCTTTTTCTGCGAAAATTACGATAAATGAAAATAAAACTGATGAAAATATCGTCGTATTTCCAAAAACCAATCTCGATTATGTGGTCGCTTACCAAATACGAGTGCAGAAGAATTTGATGGATGCACTCCAATCCGACGATTCTATTGTCCGGCACAAAGTCGTCGAAGATTATGAGCGCTGTGGGAAGCGTGGCACCGATGTGCCTGGACAGAGCGGGCTTGTCGACTTGATGCAGCAACCATTTGTAGCAAAGAACGGCGGCCGGAAAAGTTTTCCACGTTTCCTTCAACAGTTTTGGCCTCAGAGTCAACAGAGCTTGGCTCAATTTGTCGTCCGATCCGGTGAGCAGTTGCGAAAGGCTTTCGCAGCCAAACAAGTCGCAGAGATTGAACGCAATTTCTTTGGCCATGTCGACGCATTCGGCGTTGTTCCAAACGCTCTTCTCGCTGTGTTCTCCGATCAGAAGAACAACAAGTACACCAAAGTGTCCGACGGACGCGCAATTGAGATCTATCGGGGCAATGCCTTCGTCGCGATTGCGTCGCAAAAGTTGCAAGAGAGTGAGGATATTTTGCAGATTTTTGTTATTCGTCGTTCTGTAATCGCGAAAATCTTTTTCCTCGCAGGGCCTCTCGAGGCCGATCAATTTTTCGGGAACGTAAGCTCGTCTCACGGATTCGATGCATTTGTCCCACGGCGTAGCTCTGTTCGCCGCGATTCCGGAGATCTTCAGATCGTCCAATTCTCGCACGAGATTATCCATTTTTCCGAAGATTTTTTCAACGCTTCCAATTCTTCCGCGCGCACCGACGAAGATATTTTTACGCGATCGGCGAAAAACTCGCGAGACGATATTTCCGGCTACGCGAAGATTCGTTCATTGTCGCCGCGAGAGCGATTATTCGACGATTCTCGAATAGTTCATTGTTGTTAACGACTCGATTGCGTTGAAAAAAACGCTTCGTGAACTGTCGAAACCCCCGACCGCACTGTCTCGGTTGTTCGCAAGGTTTTTTGTGCGAGGTTTTCTCGCGCCCAGGTGAACGACGTTCTCGAGTCAGCGAATATTGCCGCCCCGCGATTGCGACGAATAAAAATAGTCGTACGTTCTATTAACGGGATCGAGACAATTCGTGTGAGAAAAAACGTTAATCGTCGGTGATTCTCGAGCGGAGACTATTGCGTCGAATTGATCGACAAATCGCTAACATCGCCGAGGCACGGAACAGCGAAACGTAGCGACAATAAAACCGGGTGTCATATCCAACCTAGCTCTTGTAGCGCCGAAGAGAACGATCGTACCAATCGAGTCTCTCGGCACTGAACGTTCATTTAAAAAAATCGTCAGAGACGCATCGATGTTACCGGGAATGGAAGCGCGTTTTTAAACAATCACATTTTTGTAATCGAAATGAACAAGTTCTAATGAATTCATAGTCTTGTGCAGCGACAAGAAATGAATATTTTATAACGTTAAACGTTGAAAGATGTATTGTAGAGAAATAATTGTCGAACACTGCGCGTGTCGCTTCTAATGATTATTTCACGTGACGAAGGGTTTATAATGATTTTTTTCTTTTATTCATAATATGCTTGTACATAATTATATACATATTACAAGAGAAAGAATAACGTTAAAACGTTCGATAACTATATGTATGTGTTTATGACTGCCGTTAAACTTTCAAGAATCCTATCAATAGCCTTACGTAAACGTACACATAAATATTTGTCGTCGCACGTTGAACGTGCGTGTGTGAATAAAAAACAATGGTGAGATTGGAAAAATGATATGATTTCTCGAAAGTTATGCATGCAGATCCTATTTCCCGATTATTTCATTCGGGAATTACGTAGAAATCGTTCAACATGTCACAGCCAGTTTTTGAAGGTTTTTTTTTAACTCTAATGGACAATCGTATATTAAACGATCGTCTTAATTCGCCTATCCTCAAGCATCTTTAAATGCAATATGCGTCGGCAATCGATCGTTGCCCACCAGTCCTTGACAAACAATTCGGCAACGTTCGTTATAAAGGCATTTTTCTAAGTAGTGCAAAAAATTATTCAACTTTCATCTAAATGCTACGCATCGTTATTCTAAGGTCACCGTTTTTTTTTTTTCTTTACGAAGATAATTTTTTGACGAAACTCGCTACGATTGTCGGTTGCATCGACGGTTTATGCTCTCGAGATAAATTCGAATCAAACATTTATGTCTATTTTGATTTGACATCAAAGTAGGAAAAAAAATATGTATAGTAAATAAAAAGTTATATTAATAAATGCAACAATCGATCGGCTACGGATGTACGTTGAATGAAAAGCTAATAAATCTCCGCCATAATCAGTACGATCAACGACGACCATCCGGAGAACGGATGACTGCCTTTTCCCTCGCCGTGACTATCCCCGTAATTCTCCCAAACGTAACCCGTTCTCTTGTACTGAGATATCATATTTTTGATCAAGTTCTCTCTCAGTTCGGTGTATATAGTTTTCGCCTTGGCGCGATGAGGTCCCTCGATGGACGAGTAATGATTCAACGCTCTGAGAGTCAAATAGTTCAAATTAATCCATATAGCGCCGCGCCAATAGGGAGCATCGTGTTCCGTGTTGTGTTTCATATAGAGCGGCGACGTTTTCGCCAACGATCGCAAGCCGTATTTCGTCCACAAAAGTTCGGGATTCGTGATATCCTGAAGAATCTTCTCGAGTTGCGGCGAGTCGGGTTCGACGACGTGAAGTATGAACGGAAACAGCGAAACGTAACCGAACGACGAATCGACGTATCTCAAGCTCGGATCTTCGAGTACGAATCTAATCAGTTCGGACGACGGCGCGTGAGACCGCGGAGGCGGCGCCGGACGACGGAGCTCAACATTGTCCGTGTGCAAACCGAAGTCCGAATAACTCTGGGTGCGCGGCGACCAATGAAGCTTGTTCAACAATTCATTGTCGTTCAGATACGTCTGCGTGTTTCGATACTTATCCGCGGGCTGATGAAGCATTTCGGCCAAACGCGCCATAACACCGGCGGCGAAGCCGATCCAGCAGCGCAGGTCGACGTGACGCTCGTCGATATTCGGATGCGAGGCACGCGGATAATCGTCGAGGCCGGAAGTCAGCGTCTTCGGATTCAATTCTCGATTCGTCGTGCTGTCGCGTCCGCGCCAACGATAGGTGCCCGGCGAATCGCCGGTTTGCGTCGTGTTGAACCACTCGAACCAGGCCTGCAATCTCGGATAGAGCTTGTCCAAGAGCTTGTAATGCTTGAGCATCAACTCATCCTCGCGATGCTCGAGAATGAAGTTGAGGGTCAAAAAGAAAGTCGGCGGATTGGCGTTGGAGTTGACCTGCGTGACGAATTCTTCGGGTACTTTGGCGAGGGCCTCTTGTCCCAGTATCATTTCCCTCGGTATCCAACCCTCGACGTTCATCAGATCGAACCAATGGCTGATTATATCGATTTCGATGTCGAGATCCCAGGCCGATAGCAACAAGCCGTGAAAGCCCTCGTCCCAGAGGAAGCCACGGGGAAAGAAACTCCGGCTCGGCACGGCGCTGTAGAGCGGAGCCTTCCAGTAAGGCACCGGCGTCTTCGTGTAAACGCTCTGCACCTGCGAATTACCGTAGAAATAGCCGATCGAACCGATCATATTCGAAAACGCCATTTTCGCGAAATCGATCGATTCGTCGTTGTATCCCTTAGCTCGTAGATTGAAGATTCTCTCGAATTTCGCGTCGAACTGACGCTGCTGCTCGGCGAGCGCTTTATCGTAAGTTTTGCCGATTAGCTTTTCCGTCCGATCGACGTAACTGCCGGACTCGAAGATCACCTCGAATTCGAATGGAATTTTCGCGGTCAATTGCGTCACGACGAAATTCGGCTCGACCTTCTTGCCGTCTTGCGATACGGGCAATTGCTCGCCGGCGAGAATAATGTGCTTCTTCGACGAGCCTCTGTGGGACGCTAAACGAAGATTGTGCAAGACGGTTTCCTTGAGAACGTGCAAACCCGGGGCTACGGTGGCGAGAAACGAATTCTCCTCGACGAAACCCTTCGTCGGATTCAGAGTTATTCTGAAGGAGCCGAGACCCTTCGTGTATCCCTCCATACCCGAGAGCTTGTTCTCGTCTCCCAAACTAGCTTTTATTCTACCGTGAGACTTTTCCTCTATAGCCGTGTAAAAGAGCAGCGATATGTCCTCGCCGTTTCTGTTCGGATTTTCCGACATTACGCTTATTCTCGCCGACCAATCGCCGCCGTTGCTGCCGCCCAGACGCTTCAGATACGTCGTTCTCAGAACAACACCGCCGTCTATTATCTCCTGTGTACCGAAGTTTCTACCGTCGTGCTCGAGCCAAGCGTACTTGTCCAATCGATCGCCCTGCTCGCACCAGTGACGAAAACCTTCGCCTCCTTGACGCAGATACTGCGGAAAGTACCACATCAGACCCGTCACCAACGAGTGAGGATCTCTCGTCTTGAGACCGAAATAAGCACCCGGCCTGTAGGAACCCCAGAAACGATCCGGCTCGTTCAAATCAGCGACCGTTACCAGCTGCGCAAGATATGTTTTTTAACGTTATTAAATTTTTTTACAATAAAAATTGGAATAAAATATAATCAATAAATGCAAATTCATTTGATAAAAATTATAATTATTTTATGTTATTGCTTACCTTTTCAACATCGTAAGGCGTGTTTACCCTCGTCTCCAGATATCCTTTGTAACTAAACCATGCAGCGACACCGAGAACAGCGGCTGTCAAGATACTTTTCAGAACCGGTATTTTGATTGTAGTTTCTTCCAGAGAATCTTCGTCTCTGACAATCTTGGATCTGGACCTGATCGGTCTTTCGTGTACCTTTGGCTTTGCCATAGCAAAAATATTTTTTTTTAAATTAACTATCGAAGTCTCCTAAGTACGAACATAACTGCGCTAACAGCTGCCAGCCTGCGTAGACGTGTCGATGGGGATTTTATCGCAAATGCAGCATCCGCTGGCAGTTGATTCGGATTCCCACGTATAAGAGTCGATGGTAAAAAAATTCTTTGTAAAATGGACACGTATCAAAAACCGATTACGAAATCGTGTTTATTCAAGTATAAATGGAACTTTTTTTTTCATTCAGAATCGACGAAAAAACCGGCAATCTGACGGAGGTTATAATTTCATGATTTTCGAGTTTCGTTTTTTCTATCGAGTCATCTCGCTTGCGGTAATTCGTAGCGAGCGAATTAATCGAGGCGGGGAACGTTATCGGAGTTCATTCGGATTGTTGAATTGTTCGCACGGTTAGCAACCGACAGTACGTCGTGGCTCGTTTCAACGATAAACTTGAGGATCCACCACGTAACTGAGGCTTCGACCGAGAAGCAAGCACTCGCGTGCGCTAACGAACGAGTGGCGTTGCAATCGATGACGTAACCGGCGCTACGGTGGCGCGCCCCGCGATCGATTCGACGGAAATCGCAAACATTTCGCGGTTTACTGTCCGTACCTTTCGTCGATTACAATTCATTTCGCCAGAATCGAAAGAATGAAGCATTTTCATATTCGTCAAATTAAATGCCAGCGATGGACGCGCGTAGAATTCTTCATTTTCCATAACAATAAAAGATATTGTTTTGTCGGTAGAAGAAAGAATTAGCTTGCCGCTCGTTGATAAAGAAAAACCCTTTTCAAACTGTAGATTATTTCTTTTCGTATTCGATTACCAATTTAGTCCTCTTAAAAACATAGGATTGAAATAAATATAATATAACTTATAGAAATCAATTCAATAATAAGTTTTCATGCAATGTAAAATACGTTAATTAAACTTTACAAGTGTAAAAAATGTGAAGTTGAAGAAAATTTGGAATAGCGTTGAGGATACTTCGAGGCATTTTTTTGCGAGCTTGAAAATTACCGACGCATTGAGAAACCTGACTGGCACTAAATCTTATGCCGCGCTGTAAAAATTTCTCGCGAAATTGCACGCCCGCGGTTCTACGAGTTCTCGCTGAATAGGTAATCGTTCGCGTAGTTTACTGTTCGCTTTCATTGCTACAAGAAAAATAACCAATTCCCGTCTATAATCAATTTTTCACTCTGACAAAACGCGCTTCCATACTTTATACACAGCAACAAAAGTATGTTCATTCGTTCAATTTATTCCTCGAAAATATCGATCGGTAATGGATATCGTTTTCGAGTATCGCGGAGATCCGGTTCGGCTAGGAATTCATTCGAACATTCTATCGTGTCACATGGCTTAATGACGTCAGAATCGTATTGCAATGTAAAATGTGTAAAGCGCGTTTTCGAACGGATTCGACACAAAAGCTATCACGATGTAAACAAACGAATCGTCAGAAGAAACACTTCAAACTTATGAGTTAAAAAAATTCGAGAAATCTTCGAATTTGAAGACGCTGAATGAGAAGCGTGATATTGAATATGGAAATGGAGTATTTTCAAGTAGGCACCAAAATGGCCGGTGGCGAACGTCCCGGAGGCGTCACATTGACTGTAACGCGGATCAAATTGAAAATACATAATTTATCTATGGCGAGGAAAGGCGGCCTCGACCAATGGCGGTGCCAAGTTAGCCGGAAGAACGGGGAACGAACGGAAAGTGAAGGTTTCTCGCGGTTGTCTGGTCACGGCGGCCATGGCTGCAATGGCGATGAGGAACCAGTCGCTCGCGAGCCGTTGCTGCGGTCGTTCGAACGATCGCTCGATCGTTAAAAAAAAAAAATAAGAATAACACGAAGAAAAAAAAAACATACACATACAAACTTCGATCGCAGACTCGTCGGACTCGGCTCGGAATCGTCGAAGAGTGAAATTAATATTTTTCGTCAATTTGAACGCTCGGTTCGGTTCGAAGTACAAAAATTCCACGATCTCTAAACGTATTCGGCTCACCACGGAGACTTGAACGCGCGAACGAGCGACGATCTTTCCTAGAGCTGTGACGAGTGCGAATATACATGTGTCCACGGTGAACCTGGCGGTGATATCGTGCACGTTGGTTTTCTTGTTTTGTTTTTATCGGGAGGATAATTAAAATTATTCGAGCCACATAAATTCTCGTGCCGATGGGTTAAATAATGATAACGAACGAACACGGTGTGCATGCGCTTGACAATTTAATTAATCCGGCGACTTGGCATGCTCCAGTTTTGACGGGAGCGCATGAAAAATTTGTTGAAGCACGTGCTGTTCGCGGCTTCGGGGTCACGTCGATCATGCGAACATTCAATAGCGGGTACGACTTTTTTCTCCCTCGTCAGGCGTGACTGAAGAGTAAACTTTCCAATTTGTTTTCTCTCCCGCTTCTCCACAAAACTACGGTAAATCTGTGCACGAAAGTTTGAATATTGTTGAAATTCAAACGACGATATTGCAATGTGGCCGTTGGATTATTTAAACGAACTGAACTAGATCAATTTGGTTAATTCGAATTCCCAGTGAAGAGGATTGGCGAGAAAAAAATATCTTGCTCGAGTGAACTTTCGAAGGGTTGTGGACAAAAATCTTTTTCAAATTTCATCGATCGCGAGTCGATAAATGCGATCAACGATAAGTTCGTAGTGTATTCTCCGGGCGTTGAAAGGAGCGCCGCGTTTAAATCGTGAGCAGGTGACGTCTCGGGAAGTGTGTCGTCGAGGCCAGTGCCAGGCCAGTGTCAACGTGAGGATCGAAGTTTTTTTCAAGAAAAAAAAACACGTCGATGTAGCGCAATGTTCGTTGGGTGGACCGTTCTGGCAGCGGCGACTTGCCTGCTCGTTGGCATCGGTAAGATTCCTATTTTGTGAATCTCGTATTTTCCACAAAAAAAACTACTTTAATACGAGATTTGAATTTTTTAATGCATTTTTTTCCCGATGAAATATTCACAATAATCTATAATGTTTGTTAAATAACTTTAGGCTCAATAATAATAATCGAAATATTATGAAATTTTTAAAAACGTTGCGCAATGTTTGTAATGGATAAAAAAAGCTCACAAAGTTGTATGCAGATGATGACGTAAAAAAATCTAAGTCCGAATACAAAAATACATAGACGGACTTTCATTTTTTTTTATAATTAAAAAGCAATTCTATCAAAAAAGATTGCACTTCTGTTACAATCTTCAATATTTGAACCTGAGAATTTTTCGGAATGATCAGAAGACTATTATCAATTGATAATGGCACGCGATTAGTGATACGATTTTTTTTACCTACAAAAAAAATAGGTTGTTTTGCCTGAAAGTGCGTAATGCCCTCTTGATTCGCCAGGAAGCACCATTTTCGATGTGATTTTCGCAATAATTTTTCCAAGAAATCCAAGTTACGTCAAAACCGATGCGCCGATTTAACAAGGAAATACTTTTTTTTTCGATACGAAATATCCAAGTACCGATATAATTCTACTGAGACAACGCCGCTGCTTTCTAAGCACCACAACGATGCCTCTCCGTGGTCGAAGCCACGGCAATGCCGCACAGACTCTGCGAGCGTCAATAAATTATGAAAGCGGCTCCATTATTCAGCAGCTCACGTTCATAACTCGATCATCATATTTACGCTACTCCGGGCTTTCACGGTGGAACAGAGTTTTCTCTGTGACGCTTCTGTGAGCTATTACTCGATAATAAAGAATGTATCGGCTAAAACACTCGGATAATTAAATTTGCAATGTGCTTCATGAAACTTTCATCGCCTCGGTAGCCGAGATACGCGATATAGTGCACGAAATTTTGGCGAATGGAGTTGCGTCCATTACTGGTTATGCATTTATTATTCGGCCCGAAGAAGTATCATTGTCGCGAAGAAAGAGGTACTAAGCCGTAATGTAGTCTGATGCGAGCGAACGTTCACTCGTTCCCCGTGTCCGTTTAATTAGCAGAATTTCTACGCCGTAATTTTTCTCGTTTGGCTCTCGAACGCGCATCGGAATTACTCGAGCCAATTGTCGAGAAGCTAGAGCATTCGTTGGCCGAGAAAGGAGCGCGTAACATAATAGCTGAAGGCGATTATGTACGGGAGAAGCGCGATAGATAAAAAAGAAAACAAGTCGGTGCCGAGACGAGATCGCTCGAGTTTTAAACGATTCTTCACGCGAATGATATTTCACAGTCGACGAATTAACGTTTGCAATACGGATTATCGCGCGGCGCAGAGTAAAGTGTGTACGCGCGAGGTACAGTGACGACGTCGCGAAGCGGTGTACCCACTGGTCGTGTTATAATCGGGTCACCAGACACCGCGCAAGAAACAACATAAATCTGTACCGGTCTCACAGCCCAAGGGGCGGGCTTCCGCGAAAAATGTTACGCTTCCTTATACTCGCTTGGCTTTGGCCAAGCTCGTCGTTTAAGGAATATAAACACTGGGAGGCATTTTTCTATTCATGCAAAATGAGTATCTGATAATCATTGACTAATAGTTTTGAATAAATTTTATAATTTTTCAAATGTGCAGAGTAGAATAGAATAAATAAACATTGAATAAATAAATAGATGAATAAACGAAAAGTAGTTCAACGAATAAATAAATGTATTAGCGGTTCTCCTCATTTTGCGACCTATTGACAAAAAATTCACTAGAGAGTGAACGCCGATTTACGCGAACCCAATTATTTTTTGGCTCTCATTCGAAAGTATCGTCGATCTACATAGTTCATAGAAATACACGATAACTCGAGGCTCGATTGCCTTAAAGAGAGTCCAGGAGATACACAAGCACCATTGGTAATTTTATATTCACCGCGGTGGTATAGATTTCGCGGTTTCGATTAAAGAAAACGAGATGATAAGAGTATATTGTTTATACGAGCGCTGTATATTCGCCGTAGGCAGCGACGGCTCAATCGCACTTTCAGACGGACCGTACAGTCGACATAAACAATGAGCCGTATCAGATACGCGCGTAGGGCTAATGGTCGCTCGACGGGTTCGGTCAACGAGGAACAATGATCTATCTGTTTGGTAGCCGATCGTCGAGACGCCGCCGGCCTTCCGGCATTCAATCGATAGTCTCCGATGACGAATCAATAAAATCAATCTTAGAAAAATACCGCGAACCGAACGGTTAATCTTTATATAAAAATAGATCCCTACCGGCGTAATCGCGTTCACAAAGAAAATGTGAAACCTGAAAAATTCTCTCGGCATAGAATATTTAAAAATATAACTCACGAGAACAGTCGATATACCCGTGAGGGTATGAAAATGAAATAGCTCTTCGAAGATCTGAAATATTATTAATTTTTTTCGTGATCCTTTTCGATGAAAGAAGGACGATAAAAAACAAATGAGAAAAAATTGTTTCCCTCATTCGGGAGAAATTTTCATCGAATTATTGATAGATTCGAGGCGTTGTGAAGGACTCAGCGAGATTCGAGAGGCGCACGAAAAGCTGACAAAAACATGGCCTCCTCTTTGTGGTATTCTCCTGTATACACATGTGTGTATAACGTAGCAGTTGGAGAAGTGGAGATGATCGCATGAAAGTGAAGCGTTTCTGGTCTCGAGGAATATTTAAGAGAATCGTTGGTGGCCGAGAGGCGCGGCGTCGTCGACTCGCGTCTGGTGCGAGCCGGCCTCAACCGAAGTGAAAGTTCTCTCCTCGAGTTTGGCCGGCTCGGTGCGCCGTGAAAACATTTTAAATCTTATATACGTTACCAACGTAGTCCGAGGACTCGTCGCTCGTGTGTGCTCGTGCAGCACACGTCGCCGTGGGACTCAATTTTCAAAGAGTCTGAACAAACACACGCTGCGAGTCGGTTCCCGGAAATTTCTTTGGGTATTCCGCGTGTCCTTGAACAGGTACACGATTGCCTCGGGAGTTCTCGTGATTTCGCAACTTTATTCATCGTCTTCGATATCGTAAACATCGCATTGGCAAATTCTTCGAAGTATTCTTCAATGAGAAAACCAAAAAAAGGTTTTGAAAAAACCGAAAGTCGAACGTTTCCTTCAGATTTGGTCATTTCTATTTTTAACTCGTCATCTTGGATATCACAAACAATAACGTATAACTGACTTCTTGAAAATATTGTTCCTCAAATCAAGATTTTTAAAAAATCTGAAGTTTTTAAAAACCGATCGCTCAACGTCGTCCCTGTTTTTCATGGTTTCTTTGTTTAGGTTTCAGAGTTTCAGAATCATTTGAAACGTTACGTAGGGATGAGAAATACTCGTAAAACCCTCATTATAATTTTTCCTTGCAATCTTTTAACATAAAAATTGAAGTTACAAAAATTTTCAAACCACGTGTCAACACGCAATTTTTCGCATCGAGCGCGGATTCCGCGATCGTTTCGGCGCTGAGTCTGCACCTTTTTTTCTCCGTCTCCAACGCAAATCAAGTTTTTCGTGAACAGCTTCCAGTTCCGAAAGCACGAACTTCGAAACTCGAACGTCGATGACGTCAAGTATTTTTTTTGTTCTTCAACTTCGTGCCTTCGAGTTTGTTTCGCTCAGATAAACTCTCAAAGAATTAGGTAGAGATTCATTGGCTAGAAGATAATTATCGGATTCGAGGGAACAGCGGAACTACTAGCGCGAGTCACGCTTCGTAAATCGAGTTGGAGAAGCGAGACGCGATACGAGAGTTGCAGGGGACATTGGGAAAGGCGAAAAGCACGGTGGAGAAATGTATTTGTGTGTCTGTGTGTAAAGTCGGCGTCTACGCGGTGCAAAGTGAGTAGTAGTCGGGACTCAAATTTCTCGTCGACCATCGGAAATCGACCGGTTCACTTTCAGATCCTGTTTTCTTCGGCAAGATTGTCGACGGTCCGCGCTCGAGACTCGCGGGTTCCTGCATTAAAAATCGTCCGATTGCGCCAGTCATCGATTCGATTTATTTATTATTCGGCACATTGGGCCAATTATACACTCGAGTCTGTCACATTAATTATACTAATAATCGCGATTCATAATATATGTACTATTATACTATTTATTAATACTTCCATCGAGAATTCGTGAAAAAAAAAAGCTTTTTCAGGCAGAACGGTTATTAATGAAAAATGCAAGCTTGCGGTATAAAATTCCTGCGGTCTGACGAGATAAAACAGAACTGTTAGCCACGCGGTGAGGTGTACGCATAACGATAAATTGGCGAACGACGCGAACACCTTTTGCGCGTCTTTTCAAGCGTCGCTTGACACGTTCGCGGAATCGTGGAATTCTCTCGACGGCGATTGTGTTTGTAGAAGAACTTCTCGGGCAGGCTGAAGCGAGGAGAGCTCGCTGGTTGCTATTGCGTGTAGCTGAACAGTCACAGAGATTTTTAACAAGTACGTGCCGCACGCACGTGTGTACAACCACTCCTCGCCGTCGAGTAATCCCGCCGTTTCCTCCATTCTCATCTTCTTTCATCTCGTCGGCTTATGTCACGTACGCCGACCTCATTACTCAAAGGCAACAATGAATGAAAGAAAAAAAATCAAAAGGTACACCATCGAAATAATTCATTCGACACCAGTAGTCCGGATAGAGTTCCGGGGACTCGGGGAATTTTTCGAAGACACGAACAGAAAACCTCCGCGAAATCTCGCCAAGGTCACGCTCGAACCGCCGGCTTCGCCCTTCGTCAAATGTAATTGTCTCGGCTATGTCATACCGCTCGGTGAATATTCATTTTCCAACGATAGAAAAACAAAAAAAGACTTTAATGACTACGCACATTACACGGCCGTAGAAAAATTCGAGAAGGTCTCTCGGTGGTTAGAGAAAAATAATTTGCTGTCGTTTGTAATTTCAAGACCACGGTGAAAATAATAGAATAATGTAATATTCAATACAATGATTTTTTTTTTCAATTTCATTAACTATAACTCAAATGCAATCCAATGAAAATGAATAAAAATAATGAATAATATTAACACTACATTTTTGGTTGAAAAATTTGATAAACCGTATTCTCGTGGAATAATTTAATAAAATGTTATAGAAACTCCAGTTTGGTCGTTACGAACCGCGAATCCGCGTAATCACGTCCTTTGCCGATTGCGAGTTACGCACGTATAATCTCACACCTTATTAATTTACACAAATTACAAACGGAAATGCACCGCAGTACAATAATTATGATTATCGTGATTATTATACATATGTTATACACGTAGGTGGGGACTTATGAGGACGGTTTGTAACCGGCATACTTTTCCTTTCGAGGATCGGCAATATAAAGCTGGGAATTTCCGAATGCATATTCGGTCGTTCTGGTTCAACGCACCTGCTTCTTCCCGGTATAATGCATGTACGCGCCAAGGACTTTCTTCCTTGTGCAACGCGCCTTCGGTGCTCGCAATGAGCAAGATTTTCGAAAGTGTTTCTAAATTCGTAACTATATTGCTCGCGCGTGTCGTTGCATTAACGCGTCTTCGCTTTCGATACGCCGCGTTACATTATTGGCGATGGAGAAATTTGATTGAAAAAATTTAGAAAAAATATAATAAAAAAAGAGAAGCGAATAGAATTTACAGATTTTTAATGACAAAGCTTACTATCAAGTTTAGATAGAAACAATAAAATGTTTATCAAAAACCGTAGAGAGTGTCGACCGCAGAGAAGGAATCTTAAACGTTTGCACAATAAAACGCCGCGTGAACAATATCGCGCAGAAGTGACGGTAAATCGTTCGATGGTACCCGAGAGCACCGGTCCCGAGATCGTGCCTTCGGAGAATTCTACTGTAGACGCTAAAAAATACGTTTGTTTCTCGCTTTCTCCTCGAGGTTCTCTCTCCGCTGCGCGTAGCTTTCAAATTTTATCACCGAGTCATCACCGCGGCTACTGTCCGACTAATTCCGATCCCGTGATCTTTGGCAATTTCATGGAAATTACAAACATAAAAAAATTTCGGCAATCTAATATTTGCTTATTTATTGTTTTAACAGGAATTAAATTTCTTCGTTTAAACAAGTAAAGTAACGAACGAAATACCGATATTCCATATTTCTGTCTCTACGAGCCGATTCGTATGCGAGATTCGAACGAAAACCGGAGACAGGATTGTCTTTTCGATCGCATGACATTATGAGTATTTGAGGTCGTTTGGAAAATTGCCAAAAGACCTCGGTTCGTTGCGATGCGTTCGCTCGACGCACCTGTGGAGCGTCGCAGTAGTCGTTGTAGTAGAAGAAAAGTGGTACGCAAGACGATAGTAAAAAGAAGAAAAAGGATGAGAAAAGAGGGAGACGGGGTTACAAATGGAAAGGGAGGAAACGGTATACGAGTCATCTCGTGCGGGCTCATTGTGGGTTGCGTCAAACCGCGCCACGCCAACTGTAAAGACCGCCTGAATAATGGATATCATTGCGGTTGAAGTAGCGAACGGTCTCGGGGCATAGCGACGAATGCGAGAGAAGACGAGACCGAGGCGCTTCTCTCGCTCGTATGCATCGCTCTCTCGCTTATTCGCAACGCGTCGCGTTCGGCGCGTTACACGTACGCGCATTCGCATTCGTTGCACACATCGAGAATCCGGCGATGATTCGACTTCGTACCGCATAAATGCCTACGGATCTACAAAGACGAGTATTTGTAACTCGAAACGAGTTAACGAACTGATCGTCCCAGTCGGCGCGATGACCGCGGCCTTCCCGTCTATCGCGCATGAATGAATCGAATAAAAACGGAAGATAGTACACGCGCGGAAAGTAATATTGCTCAGTCGACAACAAGTGATTTTTGAATTCTACGCCGATTCCTAATCGATCTAATGAATTATGATAACAATAATTGATTGGTTAATGATGAATTATTCTTGCTACAAATAAACGAAATTATTATTTTTTCAAACAATAAATGTTCGTAAAAAAATGCACTATTTCATTGCGTGGTAAAAAATTATTTGATAAACGTATGTTCTTGATAATAATATGAACAAATTTAATAATTTTTTTTAAGAAGATTATGGTATGAACAAGTAGTTTTTGAAATATCGATATCAAGTTCTTGCGTGTGTCAGAATGTCAGAAATGATTTTATCATAGAGCGAGTCTCGAGCGATATACGTATCGAGGTGGAGAAAGACGGAGGAGCGAATTAACGCTCCGGTGTCAATCCCGAAAGACACAGACGGCCACCGGAACGTAGATATCTACTCTCGGGAGCATCGGGCGCTATGCTCATTTGGTCGCACTTTCATCGTCCCACTTTCTCCTTGTCCCTCGCTCGTTCGGACATGCCTACAGTCGCTGCGTAGCTTCACCTATACCTGTATCATATTTCGTGCCAGACTCGCCGGTGCGTTGCATTGGGATTACCCGACAAGATATCGTGAAATCAAAAATTGTTCTTACACCGGAGACGAATAAAGGGATTTCGTTAATAAATTTTTTTATGAGTAATTTTTTCAAAATTCTTATAACAGTCGTTACCGACATGCAATTTTTCAAAAGTGGCGCATTTAAACTGAGCACCGAATGAATGGGTACCGAATGAGCATGAATGGGTAGTTATCCGATAAAGAAGTCCGAAGAAATTTTCCCTGCGATTTGTAACGAGTTTATATCAAAAGAATGTTCGTTGATGAAAATTGCGAATGGACGATAAAAGTATTCTTCAAAAATTGTTTCTCGAGTAATTCTATCGAAACATTCAATTGGTGTTATATATCGTTCATCGATGTGAACAAACATCGGTAGGTGTGGAAGATGAAATATCGCGATGAATCACCGTCGCCCGAACCCACTTGGACAAAAGAAAATTCTATTTGTTGATAAATCGGAGTCTACGATGGATCCGAGGCGATAAAAATTCGACGATCTATCTTGAGAATTTCTCAATTCCGTATGCCGATCTCGTGGCTAACATTGTATATAGCGGTATCGGAGTCAACGCGCCGTGAGAATACAGTTAACCGTGTTATGCACACTCGCGAATAACGATCTCCGATGCCGTCGCAATCGTTCCGCGAGAATTTTCTTTTATTCCCGGCAGTATCGTTTATTTTATCGATAAATCGTCGCTGTTGTCTCTTGCAATTCCGGGAAATAACGACCCCGACTCGATATTAGCTGTATACATCGACAATTTAATTCGGTATCTTCCGAGGAGTCTTGTTAATCGAGTAGAAGCAAGAATGTAGTTGGTGCATTTGAAAAAAAAAAAAATCTATTGTTACTTCATGGATCAGAAAACAGTTTGGTCGTGCGAGCCTCGACGTTCGAAAGAATGAAACTAATTTGGTTATCGCACCGAGCGTTTTATCGGGTATGTGGAAGAGGAACAATGGTTCATTACGATCGACCAACGAAGCGAAGGTCAGTGCGCGAAGCTCTCGAGGGTCACACTCTACTTGATGATATGAACTCGAAATGCCAGTAGGAAGATGCATATCAAGGTCGATCTCTCATGCCGCTAATTCATTATCTACCTACACGTTTCTATCGACCGATCTTCGCGTGTATACCGAACTATATAGTACATACACCTGTTATATACCACCGACGGGGAAAAAATAAGAAAAAGAGGAAAAAACGACTCCGTCGTATATTCTTTTCTCTCTTTCATTATATCGCACCGTGGCTAATTGGAACTCCGCGGCTACGAGTGGAGTCACAAACCGTGAAATAGATCATAAAAAATACCAGAGCGTCTTATCTACGAGCGCTTAGTGTGAGCGCGTGATCGATGAAAATTTTAATATCATTAACTATATTAATTGCTCGTTAATTTGAACGAATTTTCAAGTACATGACATTTTTTTTCGATTTGTTTTTCAGGAAGCCAATTCAGCGACAATACCCCGCCAGTAATGTGGCTCGACCGGAATTGGGTGCTTCCCGATAATGAACCCGTCGGCAGTATCGTCACCAGAGTGAGGGCCGACGACAACGAACAGGACGATCTTACATACGGACTCGAGCCACTCAGTCACGATTACAATGGCGGCGACAGTCCTCAGCCACCCCTGCCATTCTATATACACAACAAAACGGGCGCGATTTTTCTCAATGAGACTCTCAAGGGACGGGTAAGAACAAAGCTGTTTCCTTTATAATGTATAGAGAAAAGAAGCTTTTCGAGTATAAGAATTATTTTTCGTTTTTTCTCGATTATATCGATTATATGGATTACTTCGATTATTTCGATTATTTCGATTATTTCGATTATTTCGATTATTTCGATTATTTCGATCATTTCGATTATTTCGGTTAAATCAATTATAATAGAACCGAAAAATAACAAAAGTTCTCAATAACAATTACAATCTCGATGTCATGCTGCAAAGATTGCGCCCACATTATTCCAATATATCTAATCCCCGCGTCCAATGACGAGATCAACGAGAATCGATCGAGACGCGAAGAATCTCATGGCCATGCTGTCCCAATATCCTGTTAGTGACGAACTGCTTATAACGAGTATTATACTCCACATATTCGCGTCTCTTCTCGCGACGACGAGAAGCTCAAGATTTTCTATGTAAACGAGCGCGCCCAATGTACACACAAATAGGACGCGAGTTCGTACTAACGTGCGCAACGTTTCAATTCGCTTGTATGAATTTACCGTAACAACGTGTGGCACGAGTTTATATACGCGTTCGTATACGTATCTCATGTTGCGAACTTCTTGTCTCAAACTTCGCGAACTCCTTCCGCTCGCCGGCACACGCGAAACGTTAACGCTCGCTACGGCGAAGCCGCGCCGTTGCTATGAGAATTCATTAGTATCAAAACCCGGAGTGAGCACTATATTTTGTCGTGTTAATTTATCGACGCGTTCGCGATTAATACACGGAGATACGACGTCGGCGAAGTGGGCGCTTTTACGATGCGGCCACGATAAGTATACCGTATACTGAAAAACCTTTTTCTTTTCTCGCGATTTTCCAGGGAGGCCAGAACCTGTTTCTATGGGTGACCGTCTCCGACGGTCAACTCACTGCCAAGACCGAAGTCTACGTGAACATTAAGAATAGCTCGGCACCCTACGGAGGAGGAGGACACACAAGGTACTGACTGCTTCGGTTTTCTTGTTAACAATCTCTTAAGGTCAAATTCTTGTCGTAAACCGTCGTCACGAACGGAAAACGATTTTCGCGATATCATTTCTCTGAAGCATCTGGTCCAAAATTCTGATGATTTAATGTTGATGACAGTTATCATTTTTAATAAGATAATTGTATTTGTTATCCATCATTGTTATTGAATATTTATCTTATTAATTGATTTGTTTATTCATGAATTGACCGACTTATCCGTTTTACTATTTCATCAGTTTCACATCTTTCACATTCATATGTATGTAGAATTGCGATTCGTATTGAAAAAATGAAAAAAGTGGACTGATTCAGTGTTATTTATTATTCAGGATTATTTGTTTCCGCATAAAGAAAAAGTGAGATTAATATTTTGGTGCGATTAAAATATTGCCGCATCCAATATCGAAATGTGAAAATTTTGCAAGATCGTAACGAATTTTTTCGTCCTTCTCAGATCGCCTTTTCCGAACCAACACCCAAACGGTGGACGCATACGGCCGCCCATCATCACCATACCGAATTTGCAGCCTTATGCGAGGCCGTCGATAATACATTCGCCGCAGTTGCAACCGGTTCCTCCGTCGAGCGTCGTCGGAAACGGACAGAAAACGACGAAACTGCAGCCCGAGTCGCCGAGACCGGAAGTCGAGACGACCAGTCGCGCGACGACTACCAACGGAATACCGGAAGAATCGCCCGAAACTAACGAGATCAAGGGCGCTACCCTTACGACGAAAGTGTCGCCGAGTCAAGCTCCGCAGAGTCAGGACATAGCCATGACTCTCGTACCCGTCGCGGCTGTGTGCGCTTTGCTTCTCGGCGTTGGATTGGGACTTTGGTCCATCAGGCACAAATTCTGCGCCACGCGAAAGTCCAAGGAGGACACGGTAAATGACGAAAAAGTAATCAAAAATCGAAATAGAACCGTGAAATTCACTCTTTGTCTCCACAAATTCGAGACGAACTTCTTTCATCCACTTTTCTATTTACTTTGATTGTATTGACTTGGTTTTCTCAATTTTTTTTTATATAAATAAATATATAAATAAATTTTCAATGAGTTGGAATTTTCGGCTGTACATACACAAAATTGTCCTATTTATTCTCTTGAGATTACTTAGTTTCGATATTTTAAAAAATTCACGGTTTTGTTTTTTTTTAGAAAGATTTGTCTTCTTTTGTAAGCAATTGTATGATTTTCTCGCAGAAGGAGCAAGCATCGGTGAGCGTATCGAACATATCGGACGACCCGTCGTTGGTGCTGAAGAGATGGAGAGGTCAGAAGGCTCCGAACAATAGGTACGAATCCTGGGATAAAGATAATCAGTCCGCTATGCAAACGAAGCCTCAGGGTGACAAGTGGGAATTTCCGAGGCACAGACTAAAGGTCAGTATTGACGTCGCGACAAAAAAAAAAGGACGTTCGGAGATGAATCGATAAAGAATAACGTAACAACGTGCGATATGAAACAAACTGATAATGTATTGTTTTTTTTCGCATTTTTCAGGTTTTCAGCATCCTCGGCGAGGGCTGCTTCGGACAAGTTTGGAAGAGCGAGGCACTCGATATCGACGGCAAAACTGGTCCGTCGATAGTCGCGGTAAAAACACTGAAGGAGAACGCGACCGAGCGGGAGAGACTTGATCTCGCTCAAGAGCTCAAAGTCATGAAGAGCCTCGAACCTCATCCGAACGTCGTAAGATTGCTAGGCTGTTGTACCGAGCGCGAGCCCATGTTCGTCATTCTCGAGTACGTAAGCGGCGGTAAGCTTCAGAGCTTTCTCCGGGCTTCGCGCGAGGAAAGAAATCACGGGGGACCCGGTTTGACCTCGCGCGATCTCACGAGCTTCGTCTATCAGGTACGAACTATGTATTATCGATAATACACTTTTTCTTTTCAATCAATTTTTTTATCTACACCGTAATCTGTTGAATCGATGTTTTTACGGAAGGGAAGAAATAGCCAATGGAAAAAAATATTTCCTGAAAATTGTTGTAAGTTGTTTTCGAAAAAGCTTGTTGGCAATCGGAGAGATTGAATGAGGCGTAACAATAATTAGTTAATTAAAATGTTTCTGAACGGAAATAGAAGAATAAAAGTTCAATAGAGACATTTCTGAACATTTAGGCTAGCTATGAAAAAAAAATAAAAAATAGAATAATAACGAATGAAAATATTTATCGATTAGAAAAGAGATATTTTTGTTCGATGCGATAAAAAATGTTGAACTACTCTGAGGGTCGTTTGAAAAAAACTTTAACTTGTCATTTCTGCGCTATCAAAAATCAGGTTGCCAAAGGCATGGAGTACCTCGCCTCGAAGGGAATAATTCACCGGGATTTGGCAGCGCGAAATATTCTGATAGACGAGAACAGGGCATGCAAAGTGGCGGATTTTGGTTTCGCTCGTGACGTCGCGGCTAATCAAATTTACGAGCGAAAATCGGAGGGACGCTTGCCAATACGATGGATGGCGCCCGAGAGTCTTTACGACAATATATTTTCCGTTAAGTCGGATATATGGAGCTTCGGCGTTCTAATTTGGGAAATCGTCACATTGGGATCGACACCCTATCCCGGTCTCGCCGCTGCCGAGGTTAGTGTTTCCTGCTTCGGAATTGCTCCAGACTATAAATAAGTCTAACTATTTCCATATAATTTGATTCCGGACATATGCAAAGTTGAATATGTCCATTTTTCATTATTTCATTTCCAAGAATGAAAGATTGAATGTAATTCGGAGATATTTAAGAATAATTTTCATTTATTGTGACATCGTTCTCCGGATTTTCTTCGGAATTTTAATTTTGTAATTGAATTTTGTAATTGAACACTTTTCCCGATAGGCAAAGTCTTATTCTTCGTATTATTTAATTATAAACGATATCAAATTAAACGTACTTCGAAGATTTTGTTAATTAATTTTTCTTCTTATTCTGGTAATCGTTCTCAGGTGATGCGAAGGATCAAGGAAGGTTACAGACTCGACAGACCGGAGCATTGCAAACGTGAATTGTACAATATAATGTACTATTGTTGGGACAAGGATCCCGCATGCAGGCCATCGTTCGGCGAGCTCGTCAGCCTATCCGAGGGACTTCTTCTCGACGAGACTGATTACATTGAACTCGACAGATTTCCGGATCATTCTTACTACAACGTTCTCAATCTCAGTGGCGAAAAGCTGTGATAGTTATTTCACTATCACGCACGTTCGACAGTACGCTTTACTCGCACACCGTTTATTCGTGCAACGAAAGCCACAAGGAAAAGACTGTGAGATTCATTGAGATTATCGGCACCGGTCAGCGACACGAAGACTCCTGCCGAACACTTGTTGGTCAGTGAACGCGAATGCGACGAAAGAATTCATCGATTTTTCTTCATACAGCGTCACAACATAAATAGAGAAACTTTATAATTATTTTCCTTCTTTTGTACCAACGAAAAGCGATGAAAAGCTGAGGTGTGCCTCGATCGAAACTTAGCGAATAACAAATCGACGTGTATATATGTGATTCATATAAGTTATTCTGTAATTTTATTCTGTGTTTTTTTCTTGAAAATTGTAATAAATAGAATTAATTTTTTATATGCCGAATGAGAGCCGATTATCTTTTTTTCGATGCATAAAAGCTTTGTTTCTGCAAACATCACGCCTTCGTCAATCCGACCCGATCGAAATGGCGCCCGTTTATTATTTCATTATTTTACTCTTTTTTTTTGTAACAGTGCCGACCACACTTCTCTGCTTTTTGACGGTAGTGACGTTGAAATCTAAAAAAAATCCCGGTTTTTTTGTCGCGCTTGATTAATCTTCGGTTGCTTTGTACGGTTCGGATCTTTTCGAAGATAAAATTCATTATCGGAGTTTCTTTCGTTAGTCGTTGTTCGATTAGAGCTTTTCGGATCGATGGTTTTTCGTCGAACGAGACCGACGCGTTACGGACGGAGAGATTTCGATGAAAATAACACGGTGGAATTAATTCCGTCGGTTGTCCGGCTTGCGTCGGCCGCCGGATTGATTCGGCTCGTCGATGCGTCGATGCGCCGGTGCCGCAATCGCGAAACGTATCGCGCGCGAAAATGAAAAGAAAACAAGATTCTCGAGAGTTTGCGAATCGTCTCGCCTCGTTCGATTCATCGTGCCCGCCCGGCGCGCGTGTGCGTCAACTTCGATATCATAGTTTTATTCAAATTTTATGGAAATACATGGTCGCGCGAAGCGTGTATGCGATACAGTCGATGAATAAACCGCTTATACACGCACACCGCGATGGGGCGGGAAAGTACCGAGGCTTCGATGTGGGAGATAGAAGGATTTTTAAATCACCATTAACCGAACCGAATATCACGGGCTCGTGATTGCGATACCCGGGCAGACCCGGTGATCGCGATGGGGATTTTAATCTCTTATACTCCAGGAAAAAAAAAAACAGGAGAAAAAAAAATCCAACACAGGAAAAAATCGAGTTACTCTGCCAGATTGAACGAACCGGTAATTCATCGTTTCGTTGGCCAAGTCAACACGTGAAATTATTATATGCGGTTTTTTTTTCAATTTTTTTTTCCTTTTACATGTCCATTGGAATTGATGCATTGTGCAAAGCTTGAAGCTCCAGCCGACCATGCGTGGAAACTTTTTGAGGTTTTACATCATGATAGAGCGGATCGGAGAATAAAGGTTTGCAATGAAAAAAAGGGAGACTCTGAGCGGAATTTAATTGCACGATCAATCCGATAATGGTGGAACGACCTCTCGGAATCTTTAATCACGCGAATGAAAATAGTCTCGAATTCACGGTGAGGGCTATTTGAGCTCATTTCAGCGTCTCGACAAAATGATTCTCGCGTTTTATTTTCCTTCGAAGCTGGAATTCGCGAGTTATTTTACCTACAAATACACGCCTGCGGTGTGTAGGCTGTTTTTTCATAAGAAAGAGAATGGCGCGCAAGTCATCCGATTTAATAAAAAAAATTATTGGCGAAAGTCCGAAAACTGAATCTGATCCGAATTTGAAATCTGAAACGAAATTCGGACAAACTGAAATTCTAAAATCGGTAATTGGAAAAAATCGATCGAAAAGTAACGAAAAATGATAATTGCTGTAAATCATTCTTTCCTTGATTCACTCGAGGCATTCTCCATGGTTTTATTCATTTTCGAAATAAAAACACTCGGAAAAGATTATTTTTTAGTTTCAATGACCTTTTTACAGGGACGAATACTTTTGTTTTTGCCCTTTACGGAATTTTGTTTTGTTTTTATAACATTTTTTTAGATCAATAGATTTTCCTCTCTTTCTTGGAAGCCGCTTTAGATGGCTCGTTGCGAAAAATAAAAATCAAAAAAATAATTTCCGCGCGAGGGACGGATATTTCTATCGTGTGAAAAAATGAAACGCGGCCTCCGAGAATCTTACGTGCGTGCAATACTCGATGCATTTCGGTCTGGGGTACATTCATTACAGGCCGCATTGTCTGAATATCTGATAAAACTCGGCACTCCGTGTTCTATTTTACATTTACAATATTCCGACAATGTGCTCGTACCTTTACGAGTGTTTCTATTTCGTATGCGACAAGCTTATCGTGCGATATTCGCCGATGCGACGGAATTTCATTTCAAACACATCTCGTAACCGCGTCGCGCTGCGAAAAAATCGAAAATACATGTATACACGCGCGCTCGTCACTGTTCGATAATATTTTCAATGGATACTACGAAACTATGCAAACGAAATTTACATTCTATTTTGTTTTTTATTAAAAAAAAAAAAAATTCCTAATAAATCGATATTTCGTCGAACGGAAATATTCCGTTTAATATTATAATGAAGCTACGTTACGCGTAAGCGATGCATAATTTCCGTTAACGTATCAACTGTAGGCTCGATATCTGTGTTTTGAGTGCATTGCTTATGCTCCTAATTATATGATGCCTCTGGTAGACTGGCTGCGGAGCATTGTAAAGCCCGGCGGAGCTGTAACTGTATTGGAGGGCTCGCGGAATATTTTCGCATCCCCGAAGGACTGCACGTGGGAGCGTATATGGCCGAGAGGTTTATCGTTGTTCCTGCGATGCTCCCGAATGCATTGTTGGAACACTGGAGGTATACATGCGCGTGGCATGTCTCTCAGTGTACACATGCAGGTAATATATATGAGTTTTCATCGTGAGAACGAGGGATGGACGTATAAAATATTCCGTCGTATATAGTTGACGAGGTGTGCTCGAGCATAAGCACGCCAATCGCTTCTCAGCATAAACGATGATGGACTAGCATTTTTTTCTATTTTTTCATTTTCTTCTCGGTTTTTTTTTTTTTCCCGCAACAATAAGCCGAGCGTCGAGAAGCGCTCTATATAATAAGTGCATGCTTTGTGGCGAGAAAAAAGATAACAAATGCGAATTTTTATTCATAAGATCGAGGACGAGGTAAAAAGAACGAGGCGAAATATCGTATCGCCGAAACAGTGAACAGGATTTTCAGTACCTGTAGCTTCACCGAGCAATTTGTCTGTTTTTTATTTTTTTGGTGGTAGTTACAACGAATTGGTTATTATTTTTTTAATCATTTTTCATTGTATCTCGTGGCACACGCTTCCACGACCGCAGTTCGACCCTATCGCCTCCGAGAGCCTGCACGCGTTTTTGATTCGTTGTGGTAAAACATTTATGGAGTTGAAGATTTTTTTTTACCATCGAAATTAATTAAAGCTCGCGGCAAATTTTTATACGAACCATTAGGCGCGATGGGAGTAAACTATTTGCCGGGTGTTACGCGGATGAACTTTTTTATTTTCAACCTAGCTTCATTGGCGAAACGACATGGTCGATTTGGGTCGCCGTTCTATAAACAATAGTTGAAGTCGTAATGCGAGAACTCTTGAAATTGTTTTCTCTCATTGGCCTCGTCGGAATTAATGAGTCCATAAATTAATACTGGGCTTCTCGAGTATGGAATAAAAGATTATCTTTCGCAAAACAATGAAATGATACAAATCAAACTTGCACATCGTTTTCTCTCTTTGATTCCTTGTCGTTTCCACAGCTCCTCCATAAAGTAGTGGCCCGAATAATTTCGGTCTTCATCAAAACGAAATGAGGAAGCGATGTGCATGTTTGATTTTCATATTTTCTCATTTCTCAATTTAATCATTCGGAATACGGACAAAAAAAACGCGGATAAAATAGAAACAAATAAAAATGCCACATATTATAAATGCTCCGAAGATTTCGCGCTAAATTGAAACTCAATCTGTATTCAATAATAATTGACGTTTAGTCAAAATTTAAGTCCGATACCGCGAAAATTCGCAAGCTACAGAATGTTAAACAGACATTCGTCCCAAAAATAAAAAATCTATTATGCTTCGAACACTTCGACGTATCCGCTCCAAATTCAAACCATATTTAACAAGTCTATGGTTCAAATTCAAGCTCGACAGTTAGTTTTTGTCGGAAACGGTCGAGCAGTTTTCACGTGCAAGAGCTTTGTAAAACACGTTGAAAACAAAATGCCAAACGAATGTGCAAACATGATTTCCAACTTTCTCCGACGAGACACATATTTTATATTTTGTGAAAGATTCGAGAGTCCCACTCGCTCGGCTCCCCCCGCAAATTCGTATCTGAACGGTTAATACGCGGCATAAAAGCAATAATGTATGAAATTATGATTTGCGTGAAGCCCTACAACGCATCGACATTATTTCCCACGACACTTCTCTACACGGCAATTTAGCAATCGGAGCTACGAGAGCTTTTATCGTGTCCCATTGAATATTCACCCCTCTCGCGTGTCGCACTCTCGCGTCTCTCGATGTATTCTTTCCTTTCCAACCCCTCCCGCCCCCTCGTCGATGTTACGTTAGACCCGCACATAAATGCGATGTCGCGTCTAGCTCTATACGCAAACCTCATAGATTATTCATAATATCGCGAGTATCGTTATCCCAGTTGAGCAATGAAATATTGACGAACTTCATGAGCATCGAGCACCCCCTGGGACGATAAACATTTGTTCCACCGTTCACTTTTCGGTACAATAGCGCAGAAACGCGAAATACTAATTAATGAAATATCGAGATTCGATGAGTAGAGTTATTACACTTTCATTCGGTTGCTTCCGCGCGGGCATGCGCGAAGTTTCGGCGTCGTATCATTGGGAAAACGGTGCTTCGTCGATGGAAATATCGGAGGAACAGTTTGATTGGGCGAAATTTTCCGGCATGCGATAATGAAATTTACGATGATCGTAAATACGATCGATACGATGCTGTAAATAAAATAAATGCATTTCGCATCCATGTAACACTTTAATTTTTCCGATAGCGAACGAAAAGAAGCCGCAATAACGGTGGTGGTGGTCGATGGCCCTCCGCTCAATATTAAGCACTGAAAACAGAGTCTCGTGCGGAAATAATTGTATCACTGAAATGCTTCGTTTCTCTCACGTTGTTGCGAGAAGGAGAGAAGGAAAAAAGAAAAAAACAGAACTAGTGAAAAATGCTCGAGATTGAAGCGAGTCTCGGCACTGAGCTTTTCGAGCCCCGGAGAACGACGAAAGGATCGTTATTATTTTTATTATTCTCTAATTAGCGAGACGTCGCGAAGTACGAGCATTCCGTTGTACGAAAAGCGCAATCTCGAGGAAAAAAAAATTGGTTTTTCCGTTTTCTTTTTTTTATCATTCACGTTCGGTTGACACAGCGCTGTAAAAGTTATCTCAAGGATTGCCGAGGGAAGCAATTTATTTTCAGCATTCGAAAGGACTTGGAATTATTTTCGTCACTCGAGCTAGATTCGTCGTAACGGAAGCGAGGGATGGTTTGAAAAAAAAAATCGAATTTTCGTTTTTCCTTTTGTTGTCACGCGGGGTAAACGGCCGAATAGGAAATGGGACAACTTTGGTCGGTTTAAGGAGGAGAAAAAAAAAGCTCGCGACGACGGCGATGTGTTGAGCCGATTAAAAATACGATAATAAAAGGAGTTTAATTGAACTTTCCACGAAAGACGGCCTCGGGTACCATTCTCGGTGGTTCGGGCGTGAACTCGTGCGTAAAAAAGAATTTAGCATAAAGAGATTTGCTGCAGTGGACAGGGGCCGCATTAAGGACGAGAGTTCGTGGTCGCCGGTCGCGGAACTCGTCGAAATGATAAGTAGAAGCAGCGGCGAGCTTTTCACGGCTTCGCGGAAGTCGACCGAGAAAGCCTCGCGTCGGGGCGAAGCTTTAGTTATTAATTTTCCTTTTTATAAATTGCGCCGACGCCTCGGCCAAATTCGGACTTTTGGGTGGTGAAAAAAAAAGAGAATGTTCAATTTCTCAAATTAAACTTAAGAATCTCGTTATGACATAATTACATATATTAACGATTTCACGATCAAATCGCATCAATTATTCGTTTCGTATGTTTATTTAAAAAATTACCATTTCGATAATCCAACATAGTATGTACCGTTGTTAATTAACATTTTTTCATTCATCAAAATGTATGTAAAACGATAAAAAAAGAATTAAGAACAAATACACCTTGATAAATTTCTGCTGTTAATTTCTATATTAATTATCTTCATTATACTGAAAATGAAAGGAATTCTATACCACGTTGTAAATTCTACCGCAGCCATAATATTATAATAATTATTTAATTAATTATTCCGCAATACTGTTATAATACAACCAGTTTAACTTTCGAAAGATTGGCTACCCTTGTCGAAAAATAGTAATAAAACCGGAAAGCCGATTAGCGACCGGTCGACAGTAAAAGTGCGTTTCAAAATTGCAATTCTTCTTCTTCGCCGTCTATCTCGAGCGGAATGGCGATAGCTCTCGCGAGGAAGGGAGGATTTTTCGATAGACTCGAGAAGTCTTGTGTACACAGAGCGCTTTTCGAGATGGAAACTTTGTACATGATTTACCTTCGTCCGAGATTGACCAAGCGGGCGAGAGCAAAAATCGATGTTCCCTGAGGAATTCACGGACGTTTGCTCGCTCCGTAACCGGGCCCTCGCGCACAAAAGTCTCCGGGTCACGGTGTACACACATGCGGGAATGGATAAGACTGGCCAACGCGCGGTCACAAAGTTGGACGAAGATAAAACGCAAGCTCCTGACCCGAAAACCTATTACATAGCATATATATATATATATATATTTAGGGAGACTGCAACGTCTCGACGCCGTGTACCAACACATGGACACGGCCCCGTATGCGCTCCGGTGTAATATCGAATTTCTTATTTCTTTATCAAGCATACTCAAGCCGACGTCCAGAAGCAACAAAGCTTCGAGGCCGGGTATGAGAAATAATAAATGGAAATCTCGCAAATGAAATTTGTCCGGTACTTTGTTGGGAATGATAAAAAAAAAAAAAAACAACGCGAACGTGACAGAGTTTGGAGCTTGACGAGCGTATGCCGTAGGTAATCGGTGGTCGAATACCCGAGAGGGTGGACAAAAAAGGGTCGATTCGCCGAGGGCTCGAACGGCGGGAGACAACTTTTTTTTTTTTCTTCCCCATAAATCATAATTCGAAACTGGGAAACGCTCGCGTGGGTCGCGGAGCCTTCGCTGCCATTGTTGGATGTTCTCCGGCCCGTTCGTCATTATGGGAATGACAGTAATAGATTTTTTTTTATAACTCTTCGCACGATACATATTTAATACGAGACGTTATCGGCGACGAGGCAAAGCGGCGAGGGATGCGGTTATCCGTTAGCGTATCGCACGTAAACCGGCAATAGCCGGCGGACGATTTAACGATGCCGCGGCGGCACCTGTTCATAAAAAAATGTATATATACGTATCTTCGATGCGAATTTATCAGAGGCGGAAAAAGAAAGATCTGCACAAAGAGCCGCGGGGAGTATGAAAGTGAATGAGAAGTTAGGCGGGGCCGGCGCGGGAAATGGACATTGAGTACTGGGAATGATTGACGAATTTTATGGACAGTCGCGATATAACGAGGCCACGAATTCAATAGAACGCCCGACATACACGAATATAATGCGTTGGCGTGTTCGATGCAGTGCACGTTTGCGCGCTATATTTTACTAGCTCTTTATGTAACTATTTCCAAAGCGTAAATGTGATTGTAAAAAAAAGCACGAGTAACCCGCGATTGTGACTGATAAAGAATTGAAGTATGAAATATATTTCATCAACCATTGCCTCTCGAATTTTGGGGAATTTTTAAAGAAATGCATATTTCGTGAATATTTTATCACTTTCCCGCTTGGTTGTAAGAGCAATTATTTCGCATTTGAAACCAATGTTATTCCGGTATCATCTTAATTCGAATACATCGACGAATTCGCGTAGAAGCCAAAGCGGCCTCGAAGCTTGTCTAATTCGTGGGGGATCGCGAAGTTTCAATGGATCGTAATATTCCATCTCATATTCCGAGATGCGGCGGGGTAAATGCACATTCGACAAAGCGGTAATGAGTTACAGCTCGTACGTTGTTGCCATAGATGGATGCATCGTACGTTACGACGCATATGCCGAGCCCGCCGTTGTTTCCGGTAAT
Organism: Ischnus inquisitorius; assembly: GCA_963924025.1. Taxonomy (NCBI): domain Eukaryota; kingdom Metazoa; phylum Arthropoda; class Insecta; order Hymenoptera; family Ichneumonidae; genus Ischnus; species Ischnus inquisitorius. The sequence continues at coordinate 13,492,403 of OZ001250.1, forward strand.
GTGGTTATCGGAAATCATAACCCACCGTTGGGTATCACGAGAAATCCGACGATTCGCGATGGAGAAATTGACACCCGCTTAGATGTATGCGCGGTGCATACGCATATCGAAACGTCAACGTCGCCCGGTTTGATTATCGAATTAGCCGGAGGCTCGATTGGGTTCATCGACGACATTATGGAAACGGAGCGCCGCGATAGCGTTAAAGAGAAACGGCGAATTAATCGAGATAAAAGAAATGTCGCGATCGATCAGTTTCGGAATCGTTGAAATTACAATCTAAATCGAATTGCTTCGATTGGTTCATTGTCACCTCATTCGGACAGAGATTGGCTCGTTGGCTCTCGTTGATTATTTTTACGATCGAACGAGCGAGCAACTATAATTCCGCATGCGGCGGGCTGTACCGCGGGCGAGCTGCCGAGGGACCCGGGTGTGCTTCGATTAGGCCGAAACCCGCCGATCACGAGAGATCGTCTGTGAAACGCTCGACAAGCCCAGTAGGAATACATTCGATACTGCGAGCGCTACAGTGAAAGCTTCCTGTAGTTCTGTCCTAATCAATATATCACTATCAATCAGTGTTGATCCTGAGGCGTATCGAACTGGGTTGGACACGCGTCGCTATTCTCGTTGGTGCTCGAATTTCTCTAATTTCTGCTGCCATATGAATCTGCTGGATTCGACGCTGCCACAAGAAAATCTTGAAATTGCAAAATAAAATTGTAATTAAAAAAAAGTTTGTCCATTTTGATCCATTTAAAAAAACGCGTAATTTCTATCATTTTTATTGCGTTGATATATTAAACGTCGAAAGTTCTTTGTTAAATTCTGGCATCACGATATCACTGTAACCGAGCTCCGAAAAATTGGATTTCGACGAAGTTTTGCAATGGCGAAGACTTGGGTCTGCCGAACTCATGTGGGGTGTTGAAGGGGTGCAAAACGATGTCTATTCTATCGGGATGAAGCTTCATGAAAAATCGCAGATGATGAAAAAACAATGAGCAAGTGTATACTTTGCAGTTTTGTTCGCCTATTATCCGATTATACAGAAAATTGAATCTCATTATCCGTAAATTCGAAAGATCTTAGAAAGCAATTGATTTTTTAAAATTCGAGATTTCATAATTTTTCAACGTCTCAGCGGATTCCCGTTTGGATGAGATGTGAATTTTTATTTAACGACGTTCGATTCGCATTTAAATTCGGAGGTTGATATCTTTGCAATCGAGTAAGCAAGAGGGCGAAAGGATATTTTTCTCTAAACTATGTCGCGAAAATAATTTTTTCAACGTAAAACGCGAAATCTGGATAATTTCAAATTATCAAAACGATACATACATTCGTGAGTTTCAGAAAACAAGCCAATTTCATCCAAATTGCCAGGGTACTGAAAAATGATAATCTCAATTTTTCCTCCCGGTAAGTCCTCCTTTTCTAAGTTTCCGAAAAACAAGTGAATTTCGATCGGAGATATCGCGAGAGTAACAAGAAACAATGAAGAACATTGACATCGTCCTAGACGAAGGTAGAGGAGATTGGAGCAACGTAGCTTAGAAACTATCGAGAGATCTTCCTGTACGCGATGCCGTACAACAATACTGGAACATGCACAGTGTAATGCGCATCGTCCGTTTACTGCATTGCCCTCTGTGCACCCTTGCGGGGACATACTCTTGTCTCTCTCACTCTCGATCTCGCAGGATAGCCGGAAGGCCTCGGCGACCAACGGCAAATAGTGGTACCGGCCGTTCGATCGCGCGTTGCGGTCGAATATGCAAATCTCGAAATGGGGTATACCCATCATGAGAGCATCGTCGGCCATTTCTGAAACCTCTGTCCCCCTCGTCGACGCACCGCCGTCAGCCTCGTAGCCAATTTTGAATGAGGGAGGGAAAATGCATAGTAAAGTGCATTTCCGTGGATAGGGAGCCAAGCACTGAAAACCATACACCCGCTTTCCTTCTCTCTCGCCGCTTCAGCGCCCGAACAAACTTGTTCAGCCTTGTTTTGCGTGGATTGCTTTCGTGTACGTCGTGCTCGCGCATCGGTACGCATTAGCACCGGCCACAGGGCACAACGGGACGAAAATAGCGACCGGTAACACGCAAAATCAGCTTTGGCCATATCCCGCAGCTTAGCTTTCCGAATCGCGCTATCGAACGAAACTTCAATGGCAGTTTTATGTTTTATCGACAACCCGATGTTACACAGCCCGAATGGCCTACACCGCCGATCCCCGGCTATTCCTATACGCAAACAAAATACAGAGATCGAAAGGTTCGACCGTTGTGGCAATAACCGAGGCTATATACCATAGAGGCGCGACATCGGACGAAAACGCAACGATCATATTGGCATCGCCGGATTCTGCACTGCGTTCGTGCACTTTTTCAACTAATGCACGAACGACCTTTGCAATGATTTGGGGGGTTTTTTTTGTTTTCAATTTTACGCAGCAATTTTTTTTCGCTCCGTCGGTAGTTACGGGAAGCCAATATGACGCTAACAACGGCAGCGACATATCACGAGAACCGAAAAAAACAGAAGGGAGAAGAGGAAAAACAAAAAAATTCGCGGTGATTGAGTGATGCACAATATTCACCGTTGTAAATTGTCGCGAGCGTGTACAGAAGGGTTGTATTTTTATAGCGTATTTACTCTGCCACCGTTGTCGCAACGACGAAATTTCGCGATGAGTTGTGTATCCAATGCCTGTGAAACAATTTCCATGTCTCTTTTTTTTTTTCATCAAAAGAGTAATTAGGAATCGCATGAATAAAAAAAAACGGAAATCGAAGACGTATTGTTAAATAGATTCATTATTATTTCCGAATGGACGAAGTAGTTATGGAGAAATTCGGGTGGCAAAAAATTAGTCAAAGACTTCCGCGCGTAATTTGACCGAACGGAACTTTCGTAGCGAAGGACGAACGGAATTTGACTGCGCAGCAATTTAATTCCAATGTCTTTTTATTCGAAATGGATAATTCATATTCTCATGAAAAAAAAATTCGTACAAGGGACGATAGGTAAATCAAACTATTTTGACTCTCGCGTGGATTGAGAAAGTTCGAAAGAATGCATGAGAAAAAAAACTAAAAGCGGATAGAAATGAATTTGCCTTTAAATTTGACCGACCCGTTTCGCGCCAACAATCTCCGTATCCAAGCTTGAGCGCCATTTGATTGGTACTTCTGACACTACATTGATAGATTGCCCGCTTGAAAAAAAATCAGTTTCTCCTGTTTTTTTTCGTCAACGAAAAGCTGCATGATACCTCGAGAACGAATTCGCTTGTGTAATTGTAACAATATCAACTTCATCGCTCGCCACCGTCGCCGTGCATTTCGTTGCGCGTCGACCGCGTATTATTGAACGCAAACTTTCAGAAAGTATTATTGTGTTCGCCGCCGCGGATCGGCGCTGGAAACGAGAAATGAAACGGAAAAAAAAAAAATCACACGAGAGCGAAGCGAGAGTGCACCGGGTCGCGTGCGCGCCTGGAGAGGCCGAAGAGATATGAAGGAGGCTTCGTTAGTTCGATTGTGGATAATATCGATTTTCGTATCCGCGAATGAATCGTTCGGCGTCATTGGAATGAATTGTTACCGTAGGAGTTTGCCCTGGAGCATATGTAATAGGGCCGAACGAAGGGACAGGGAGAGAGAGAGAGAGGGGTGGAGGCGGGTAGCAGTCGGGGATTTTGATAGTACAGACCGAGCTCGGTTAGCCTCACCGGCGCGAGGGGCCGGGCGCGCTCGCCGCGCTCACGGCATTCACGCAGCTTCATCCTACGTTCGGGTTATCCATGTATTCCCTCGTCGCGCGTCAGCTGTGCTCTTCTCTACGGTACGGGGGACCCCTGTCATCCCTATCGCACACACATTATGCCCACGTTAATCCCACGGATTTATATATCAAGTATGACAATAATACCTACGGGAGATAGGCACGCACGGCGGAACGAGGTAAATTTGACACACTCTATCAAAATTATATACGACAATAATAAAGTTTATGTCGCGTTCGCAAACGCCAAAATTCCCAATGTCCCGCGCTTCCACATCGATGTATGTGTGTACATGGAGATTAACGATTGCGCATTAAACAAAATTCATTTTGCAATTAGTTACACGATTCGTTGGGGATCAGCGACGACGAGCAATACGTTTAACGCTCGCGCGCCATTATCATATTTGATTATAACTTCTCGAACCAACGATCCCCGCATTTGATTCGAAGATTCATTGTCACGCTATGCTAAACTCTCACATTTTATCTAGCATTCTATCGACCATTAATTATCGACATATGCGAAAAATTATTTAAAAAGTTATTGTTATTAATTTTTTTTTAACTTCGAATTGATGTGAATGTTTAAAAATCAGAAAATAAATGTAATAGGCATGATTTCCTTTGCGAGAAATAACGAGGAATTCTAAAGAATTATATCGGTGCGAGAGTAAAGAAAAGATGACTATCGAGATTCGTAGGATGATTCACGAATGAGAACTGATCATCGGTCGTAGCGGCGTATGACGTGGCGCGCCGAGGCCGCTGCGCTACATTTTCGCCGGATACTACCGCGATGACCGAGTGTGCGCTCGCGACGTGGGGAAATACCGGAAATCAATGAGGTTCTCTCTGGATTCTGTGGGTGACACAGTCGACGATGAAAAATTGCGTTATAAATACACAACCGGTGGAATAATTTTATATTTAAAGAAATTCAATTTCTAGACGTCCGATAGAACGGTATGTCGAAATATACATTCGACAGAGTTTGAGCGAAAGCTTTTTTACCGGTCTAGTGAATTAATGTAGCTTTGAATTTTATTCGTAGCGCGAATGTTATTTCGCCGCTGACAACAGCGGATCGATAGACGAAGAAAGGAAATCATCTCCGGAATAACTCTGCATTTTATGAACGTATTTGAACGTAAAAAAAGATCGTGTCGCGGTTTGTGCCTCGATAAGATTTTGTCGTCAAGCTTTCAGCGATCATTTTTCGAAGTTTGGGAAATTATTTAGCAATTACTACGTTAAGGTTCTACAAAACAATCTGAAATTCATGAGTCGAAATAGCGCTACAATGCATATATTTAATCAATTTGTCAATAATGCAGCAATCAGTCAATCGGTGGATTACGAATTATTGGCGTACCAACAAAAATTTCTTTCTGCAATTTTAGAGAGCATGTATCGTAACATTCCAAGGCGAAGACGAAATTTCGATAGAATTCCGAATACTTTGCAGTGGGGTAAAATTTTGAAAGCAAAATCGTATGGAAGGTGCCACGAATATAAATAAACATCATTATGAAAAATTAGCATCTTTCATAGGTTTGGAATTTCACAGATTTTTATACCACTAGAATTCTCCTCAATTCGCACCCTTCTTTATTATCCGGGTGGTAATGGTGAATGAAAGTACGAGCTTTAATGTTTCTCCATTCGTCGTGTATAATCCACGAAGCTGGAAAATATTTTACTGAAAAAAAAAAGCTACTGCACATTTTCTGCGAAAGTATGTTAACATAATCCGAAACTACGCTATATCACGATTAACAATAGTTCATTGTTCGAGTTAAGCGGTTTATGGACATTTGCGCTCGTTCGGTTTCGAAAGTGCGCTTGTTATTTTTCAATCGAAAAATCGAACGCGCATCAATCGTGAAATTAATGCCTAACGAGCGGTACGAAATTGCACGGTATCATCTCGGATAATCTCGGTACTCGATCCCGCCCTGCACGGCGAAATCTAAAATGAGCGGCGGGTCGCAGCCAATCAGTAAAATACTGCACAAACCGTGTTACACGAACACACCCTCACACGAGACCGGAATGCTTGACATTCACGAGTCGTTCCGCCTCGATCGGTAATCCACCTGCTGCTTCACACATCTGCTCAGTAGCAAGCAGCTACGCCGGGCAGCGCGCACGAAAAGCACCTGCTCGATGCTGCGCGCCGCGCTCTGGTCCTACTCGCTTTTCCATGCTTCCAACTGGCACAGCCCAGTGCGGATAGTTGTCGGTTGGGCGTACTCTTAGCCGAGAGTGTGCAATGCTCGACGTCGTGGCTTTGATAAAACCACCCGCTACCTCCCGAGCCGCAACAGGTACGTTGTCCCTCTTTTTCCCTTCACCCTTCCTACTACTACTTATGTAGAGAGTAAATTACGATCGGGCGAAAGGAAGCACGTAATATTCTTCTACTCTCGATGGACAATATTTATAATAGGAACGCCGGTGTGAGGAGCGCGAAAGTGGTTGATATTTCGAGATTTTTGATTCGAGAATAGAATTAGATCTCTTTTTTTTCATTTCTTTTTTCCGATGAAATTCGTTGCTGAATATATTCAACGTCGGAGTGTCTTTAAAAAGATTTTCCGATGCATTGCAGTTTTCAGAGATTTTCCGTGTTTCCCTTCATTTGAACTCGTGTTACTTTCGTCGACTAAGAGAAACTAATTCGACCGTAACAAGACACGTGACATTCCGGTATGTCAAGGATTTACAATAGCCGAATTATTTTTAGGTTTTTTCATTAAATACGTTTCTGTAATAATCGAATGAATTTCTTCGTGCTAGAGATAAAAATTTCTCATGCTGATTACGAGCCTTGCTCGTAGCATACCGTACTAATTATTTGCGAGAAGGAAACGTCTTTTTCCGGTAGCCGGTGCTGTTTACAGTTACTGACGCAGAGAGAGAAAAGGTATTCCCACTACCGATGTACGCGTAATTGCTTTCAAACATCGATAATCGTAAAAATAAATCGATACTAACCTTCGACGCGTTTCGCGATTCGGAGAGCGTCTCGTTTAATGATCGCCACACAGCACTCAACGAGCACCAACGTTGCATAACCAAACAAAGGTATGACGACGTGTGTCAATTCTCGCCGATCCGCGTGCACGTTCTATTCTTCCCCGCGACGTAAAAAAAAGGGTTAGGATCTCACTCGAGTAACCGAAAATCCCGCACACGCGACTAATACAAAAAAAAACCGAACAGTTCGAGCGAAATGTAGTCGCGAAATACAAGAAGAAAAAACAACGTCGTTGGCGCCGAGAACGACGGAACAAAGAAGGCAACGGAACCTTCGTTTTGTTGTTATGCAGTTTAGACGCGAAGTCGAGAGTCGTCGGATGTAAATATTTTTGTTGTTGAAAATTTCGTTTAGTGGGGAAAACAAAATAACCACCGCGCGAAAGTTTTCACTATTTTCATTGTCGTCTTTCGTTCTGTTGGATGTACCCAACTATGCCTTTCCTTTCCCGATAAATAACACTGACCAATAACACACACTGAATAATAATATGATTTGACCGAAATGTGTGCAAACGGCACGGTGTGTCGACGGGACGCTCGATAAACGCGAGGGAAGCGTACTAATCGGAAGCATTCGCGATACGCTCGTTGTGCGGAACGAACGAGGTGTTTACCCCCTCCTTGAGATTTTCCGAGAGTACCCACCATAAGTTCCGCCGAACGTCGAGTAGCGAAATGCCGCTCGTTTTGAAACGCTTGTGGTGGTCATTTGTTTCCGCGGCGATTGCAAAAAACACAATGATAAAGATAGTGTCTACCTTCTGTATTGTTGTACAATATTTCGATTTATTTAGGCGTAAGAAAATAATTCCAAAATTTCGCGCGCGAAAAGCGCAGTCTTTCATCGTCGCCGTAATCTCTCACGGGCCAATCTGAGCCTCGCCATGAGAGATTAACATACAGGGCGAAATAACCAAGGAACGCATAACGAACGACACAACAAAGAGTCGAGGAATGTACATGGGAGAGAGTAGAATACCCCCTTGGTCTTCAACAATACTTAACTGGCTCGATTTGAGCCACTCGTGAACTCAATTAAATCGAAGCACGGACCCTGATTGAAATAAGCAGATAGAGACGACACAGCTGAGAGAAGATTTCGGTCGCCTTTAATATTATGGGGCCCGTCTCGGGGGACGTGCAATGCGCGAGACCCGGGGTCAAATTCAAATCTCGTTCCATACCATCATCATCATCGTTCACCGTCCGTGATGCAAGAAACGTTGATCGAGAAAAGAAGAAACACGACGCAAAGAAAGAAAGTTAAATGATGAGTTAAAAAAGAGATTATGGGATTTCGTATTTATTTTACTCTTCTTTTATCGTCGCGATAACACGTATCGTCGTCCGAGGGCCGAGTAAACGTATATCGATCATCGAGACCCTCAACGGGCCCTTTAGAATTTCAACGGTATCGCTAGGTTGTGGGTTCAAGTTGAGTCGTCGCTTAGACGATTTCGAAAGGATCTTGAACGACGAGATTAGGCTATTATTCCTATATCTTTCTGAAAAACCACATCAAACCCTCGCGTACGACAAGGGCTTTTTTGTTTGCAACAATAATACGCAAGGTGACATATTTCTTTCTTAAACCATCGAAAAAGCAATCTAAGTCGTGGTTTATTTTTTGAAAGATTTTTTTCACGATATTCAATAGTTGAAAAGGTAATTTAAAGACAATAATTCCGCAACCCGCTTGCGTGAAGCGTTAAACAAAAATTACATTAATACACACTTCTTTCGGTCTAAAAAATGCCAAAGTATGTTCGCTATCGTTTCTTTTTTCGAAACAGTCGTCAAATTTGCTTGATAAAAAAAAAGACTTGTTCTGCGTTGACTTTTTGTACAGAAATACGAATTTTCTCTCGCGTTATTCGGCATCATCGCGCGTGTCCTTAGAATTTAAAATTCATAGAATCTTTTCCGCGTTGCGGTCGCTCGGGGTATGTCGTTCTCGAGAGCGTGGCGTAGCTGAAAAGCGCCTCACGTGCGGAACATAACTTTAACTGTAGAGCAATGTAACACCGAAACGATCGAGTGCGAGGGAGATTGGTTCCAGGTACCTTTCCCGACCTACGTACCCTCTATTTTATTACAATGGGTTTTTCCCTCCGTTCAATTCGATATAACGTTTGTAATCATAGCAATGGTAGCGGATGGGCGGTTTTAGAATCGTGATCGAAATCGCCAATTACGAAGACATTTCGCGCGTTGTCGACGTGCCTTCAATTTCGCGGAAAATATTCATCGCGACAGTGCGACCGAATCGAGGACATCGTAATTCTTCAACATTGACGGAATTTCATCGCTTTGAAACTTTGATGAAACCCGAAGCGCTCGCGAAGACGACGAACAAAGCTGGAGAGTTTATTATACGTTCTATATACACAACGAAGAAATTGTCGGGAACGCGAGGGAAAGACTCGTTCGGCGCGACAACTCGATTAACGATGGCTCGCGATATAACGACGAAGGAATTTCATCTCGATTGCGAGGCTCGATGGGATAGAACAACCGACGCGAATGAATAAAAAAAAAACAAGAGACACGCGTTATCATCTCCCCCGACGATACTTATTTGCTATGTTGTACTCAGCCAGCTTCAAAAGAAATGTAACATGATTGTTTTTTTGTTCTAAAAAAAAGAATTTTTTTTTTTCAATCTACGAAAATGTTCAAGTCCAATTCGTCTGATTCGAAACGAGCGAATAATCATTGACAATAATAACATTTTTTGTCCGCGACGATAGCGCCAACGCGTCGTAAAGATCCGAGATCCGTTGAATCTTGCGTTAAGACAGCGAAATATTATTTTTCCTGCAAATAATGCGTAAAAACTAAACATTTGGTATGTATGTTCCTCGAGTTAATTTCCAAGCGTCTTGTTTTGACGCGAAACACGATGCTGGGATTATCGAGGAACGGTCCTCGAGTTCGTTGGGGTCCGAGGCTCTCCTAGTTACGTTCCTGAACGATCAACAAGTAGTTTCGAAGCGTTACGAAGGTGGGGTGAGTTTGGATATGTTTGTATGCCGTCGGTACACCCGTAGCGCAAGAGTAACGGAGACCGAATGATCGCGAGTGGGGTCGAACGGCTCGAGAAGGAAAGCGAGTTGGAGGAGTTTGGAGGGGGAGGATTACGGACTGCCGCCGCCGCCGCCGCCGCTCCGAGGCAGGGCAAACCGAAGGCATCGCGTTCACCGAGTCAGTCGGGTAAGCGCGTTTGTCGGCGTCGATCTTTGCATCGCGACGCGGCTTCCTTTCTCTCCACGCGGAGAGATTAATAGCACGATAACTAAGAACAGGAACGAAAAGATAGATATAAAGTAAAATAATTCGATTACGAAACGATTAAAGGACTGAAGGTAAATTTTTATTCAGTGCACTAAATCGACTCGACGATTATCTTTGAAACGTTCGGTGTGTAAAGTGCTGCAAACGTCAAAAATATAGATAAAATAAATATCTGTAATATCCGTGTCTAGAGATATATAGATATATATATAAATATAGATCGTTTAGATCGAAGTGAGTGTGATGAGAATAACATAAATGTGTCCCGTGCGGGATGTCGCGTACGACTGCAACTAGTGGTGGATAAACGGGTGAAGCCGGTGTATCGGCTTGCTTACGATAGTTGTTCGACCTGTTATTATTATTATCGTGATAGTATCATACCTAAGAAACAGGACGTGCTGTGAGAGTTAAAGAAAATAATAATAATAATAATAATAAAAAGAAGTATAAGTGTGTGCAAAATAGAAATCGGATGGATAGATGTTAATAGGGGATCTCGTTGTGAGGAATGAAACGGGGCCCCGTTACGATATAGTACGTGTTTGAGAGCGAAGAAGCAGAACAAGACGACGCCGTCGTCTTCGTGAACGCCGAGAAGCCGAGCGCGCGCGCGCTCGTGTTAGTCGCTCGAGCGGGAGAAAGAAGAGAATATATAATGGAAGAGCGACGGTCCCACGGAAACTCGGGATGCCGGTGGGCCTGGGCGAGGCACCAGACACGGATCTCATTGTTGCTTCTGCTTTACGGAACTCTCGGTGAGTCGAGAATACACACATATATATACGCTACTTTTACTACAGGGCCTGCGGGTATGAGCAGCTTTTTCTCTCAGGTGTGCCCGCGTCCCCTCGGCTCCTCTATGCTTGTGTGCGTTCGTGCGTCTGTGTGTTGCGTTTGAATTTATCGTTCGTGTGTACGAGCGCGCACGGGGGGACGGCGGAGCGCGCATGCGCGTAGGTAACGCTGGGGCCCCGACAGCGGTGGGGCCCGAGCGATTCTTCGTTTTACCGAGCGTCGACGAGAGTTCGGTGTACGCGAGGTCGCCAGCTCTACGGTTACGGCTCCGAAACAACCGCGGTGCACGAGGAGCATGAGGGAAAGACAGGGAAAGAGGGAGAGGATATAAATAAAGCGCGAAGGTGGAGAGAAAAGAGAAACGAGAATAAGGCGCGCTCGCTGCCCGCGCCAGGCTCCTCGGGACTCTCGAGTCCCTCCTGACCGTAAGTTAGGCCCCGGTGAGCGAAAGAACCGGCGGGACTCGCGCGGAGCCCGAGAGGGCTACGGCGACGGCTGCAAAGCGGACGGAAACTATTCGCTCGTGGGAAATTTTATTGAATTTTTTTTCAAACCTTCGATATCGTGAGCAGGTAGATTGGAGTTTTATAAAAAATTCTAATGTCTGCGGTTCGCGATAAAATAGAGCTGAAAAAAGAGTTCTGCTTTTTTTTGTTGTAGGGAAAAATCTCTTGCACGTTGAATTTTTTTTTACCTTGGTTTTATACGTTCCGAGTACGTGAGTTTTTTGCTTCGAACGAAACGCATTGTTTCGCGGTAATTGGTAGTATTTCCGTCATATGTCAGTTTCTATGGCTGCGGCCTAGTCTGGTGTGCGAGGATTTTTTCAATGTGGGTCTGAATCAGAGATCAAGTGGTGCCGAGGCGGTGGTTTAGAAAAGCGATACAGATATCCCTGTATTTTTTCGTCTGCTTTGTTTCGATCTGAAGCGGAATAAAAAAAACATGACGCGCTGCGTTAATTCAATCACAATGGTTCAACGGGCACATCTGTTCTCAAAAATCTCTTTTTCGTGGCAGAAAAAGTTTAATCAAAATCGTTTTTCCAAAAGTGTTATTTTTCAAAAATCACTCTCGTTTTTGCCGAATAAAAGATACAAATAGGATAACGGCATTCAGAAAGGATTTAAAATTCGATTTTCAACGATCTCTTATTTCTTCTCGAACCCGTGAAAACATTTTTGGTATATCTTGCCGAGTACAACTTCCGCATAAATCTTGCGTCTGAATCACCGTCAGTTGGCCGATCCGGTGATTAATCTGACCTCGAAAGTTGGCCAATTAGTAACGCTGTTGTTTCACGCGTGCGTGTCGCGTCGTCTTTCGTGTGTAATCCTTTACGGCACTTTGTCGGAGGGGCTTCCGAAGGTGCAAATTATTTTCAATTTTTTTTTCTCCCTCAGACGTATAATTTTACGTGTACTTTGTACTAAACTGTGTCGTTCGTAGCTGAAACAAGTCCGAAGAGCACAACGCTAGGCTAGGTTAATGGCGTAACGAAAGGTGCTTTGTTTCGTCGTGACGTCGCTTAAGTTGGAATCCGATATTCCACGGAGGTGGGCTGCGAGCGGAGCGGTCTTTAGAGAAAGAGAGGCGGCGAAGGAAGAGGGGCAAGTTCGACGCACGCCTGTGGCACGCCGCTTACGATTTCCCATTCACGTTTGTATCCCCACGCTTCATTTACCGGGAAAACTCGTCTGTAGTCCTCGTCGTCGTTTATTCTTCCCCCGCTCGCCGTCGATATTGGCCTAAGCGCGCGAAGCTAGCGTGAAAGTACCCGTCGTTCTACCTACGCTTAGATATACCCGTGGTTTATAGTAAAATTCCGCATCGCATGCACGAACGGTACAGCTGGCGAAGCTCGATGCAGGTTCACGTCGGTAAACAAGCGCGGCGATCCGTGACGAATTTTGCAAATCGTCCGAAGAATAATGATAATGAAAAAACTACACCAGCGATCATGTACATTCGATGTTTTAAGTTTAAAACATTGAGCGACGGAAAAGTTTCCCAACTGAGCTTAATTATCGGGATTCCGCACTGATGGATTCATCGATAGTTTTTCCTCGTCGCGGCGTCAAAGGAAAAACATTCTCTGAAAATATCCCTGACATCACTGAGCTATGATTATTATAAAACCAACCGAGTCGCTGCAGCAACTCAAGCAAGTTTCGTCGTTTTTGAAAGAAGGAAAAAAAAACAGTAAGATATCACGGAAAATATGGCGCATAGAAATTTCATTAAAACTTTCACGAATATATTTTACCGAACCGGGCGTCCGTAATTTTTCATTGACTTCTGGCCTTTCTCGAGTGTATATATCGTAGAAGATCGTTTAAAACTACTTTGAATACATTTCATCGTCAGACTCGAACTCCCGGTTACGGAACAACGATTATTAAAGGCCTCCTATCAATTCAATCCGCAACGTTCATTTCCGTACATTGATTGAGAGATAAACCTTTTTTTCCGGTTGTCACCGCCCGTTTTACAGCTTCGGCTGCTTCGTAATCGCACCTTTTCTCGCCGCATTTGATTATGTCTTTCTTTTCTTTATTTCATTCCCTTTATCGCGAGTCCTCTATTTTCGTATCTTCGACAATCGTCGATCGAACGGATGAAACAGCCGATTCTCCGATCTTCTGAATTCCGAAAGTTTATCCTTGCTCGATGTACCGAAGGATGAATGAAAACCGTCTGCGGGGGAATGGAAAGGGGAGGCAAACCGAGCGAAGAATAATAACGCAAATCCGAAGAGGGGTCAGACAGGAGGATATCCGAGAGCGCGCGCGCCCGCAGGGACAAAGAAACATCGCGTCGGCTCGCCGTGTTGCCTCGGCTGTGTAGTTCGACGGCGTCGCCGGTCGTTTTGTTGTTAGGTACCACAGCAGAAACTGCACGACGCTCGTAGAGCTGAGTCGTAGCAACAGGCTCGCGCGCACTCTACGCAGCACAAAGCGAGTTTCTGCTGGTCCCCGAGCAGAAAACTCTTGGACGTGTCTTCAGGCGTGTAAGCCAAGAGCTTTGGGCCCTTCCGCAAGGCCGGATTCGTTGTCATTCTCGTCACTGCACGAATTATCTTTTGAGCATAGGCAGAGCGACGAGACGAGTATTCTCTACCAAGAACTCGACGGAAACGATTGCCGTGTGGATCTTTCGTTACCTCCAGTCTTCGGTTCCCCTCGCCACCATCGTTATCGTAAACACGGCACCTTATCTTTCGGCGACGATAAAAATGAAATAATGATAATATGCTCGCGCATCGATCGATAGAACTCGTTCACCGTATCGCGAGAATATAACTCCATATACGCTTCGAATCTATTTCTGGACGCGTGAAGACCAACAAAGAACTCCGTGCGTCGGAGTTTTTTTTTTCATTCCTCTCGAGATCCGAATTGATTGGTATCGGAAGAAAATCCCTTTTTTTTGTCAGAATACGACATCTGGTGGTTAAATAATTCATAATACTATCGCAAAAAATGGAGTTATCTTGATCGTGGCTCGTTTTTATGAGGACAGAAATAACCGTTATTGATAAAGTCGTTTTTGTTGTTCAAAATCGGGGCCGGTAAAAATAGTGAAAAACCTGCTATCGTAGGACCGGAGGCTTATTTTATTAAGTTTTATTAAGTGAAAAATTGTCGAATAGACGCATAATGTTTAACGCAGAATACCACGAATATTTCGTCATTGCGTCGGGCTTTTTCGGCGCGTTCTTTCCATTTTTCGACCGCAAGTCACGAATTCTTCGCATAGAGATAAGAAACGAAAGGAAACAGTCGCCTCGAACTCTTTCGTCTGAAACCGCACGATATAATGAAACACGAAAAAAACAGAACTTCTTATCGATACCTCACTGACTGAGTGACTTACCGGCTCGGCTGACTAAGTCGAGCGTGCGAAAGTCACGCGTGCATTCGTGTGCGCACCGGGGACTTCAGCTGTGAGAGATAGGCGTGGCGAACCCCGGAGAGTCCATACATTTTTTTTTACCACAGAACACACATTCGCTCACTGTGTTACACGTTTCTTTTTGCTGTATTCTCTTTTTTTCGTGCATTCTTCTGTTCGAGACAAAAAGAAAAAATTCGTAACTGGAGGATTTTCATTCGTAACGAATCGCGAGTGCGCGATCCACTCGTCGACCCGGCGTCGGACCCTCCGTTGTTTCGCTACTGGTTTTGATACTTCGTACACACGTATATGTATAAGCACACATCGTACATTCGGCTATGCACACAATGAGCAACAATAGAAGAATGAGAAACGTAAAGACAGATGGTTGAGTTACGGTGGTTCGATGAAGCGCGAGGGCCGGACGTCGACCTGCTTATACATTCGATCGTATAGAAGGCGACACTGTTGCACCTCTGTACCGCGCATATGCATAAATCAACAGCGCAGCATACGAATACCATAAGGCCCTTCTTTTCATTTCACTCGAATTGGACGGACCGAATTTTATTATTTTTCTCTCTCCCGAACAATGAATAACGCTGGAAGAAAATATGTTGCATAAAAATTCATCATTCGCGGACAAAGTTTTAATGCTAAATTGAAAAATTGAACTGTCGAATAAATTTGAAGGGCAAAGAATTCCGAAGTATTAACTTGATGAATAAAAAAACCGGAAATAACTTAAAATATGATAAATTTATGAAATTTCATGAACTTGTGTTTCCTGCGAAACATATAACCTTTTTTCTTTCCAAACGATCGCCGCGAACGAATGTAAGTATTCGCGAACATGAATAATTTTCACAGCCACTAAACTTCGACGAATTGCTCACCATTGCTCTCTCCTCTAAGCCGAGACAAAAGCAGAAAGAAAATCTCGAGTAATCGCGGCCACAACAAACGGTTGGCGATTTTCTTGACTATTACCGATTTACGATCTCCACCGCTGCTCGAGCTGGGCCGAGAGCGGACGGGGAGAGAGGGGAGTGGGGGGGAACTCTCGTAGCGTAGCGAGCGTAGAGAGAGGAATCTTCGCGAGCGTGACGCTCACGCGATTTGCTCTCGGTAGTGTATCGTATACTACGTAACGTAATGGAGAGAACCTATAAGTGTGTGTACCACTCTCGGAGGTTGAAAACGATGGCGAAGCCGTGAGGCACCGGATGACCGCGACGCGAACCGAGAAGAGACGACTGGTTTTCTCTCGTCTTAGCGAAGGTCGCCAACCAGCGATGCGTTTATCGAGCACTCCGGCTCTGCTCGTTTCGCAAATACAGCGCAAATCCGACGATTAACAAAACTCATCTTATCGAACGATCGTGAAGAGAAACAAGAATAAATATATTCATCGAACTATTTATTATTGTTTATGATAATAATAATTATTCTTAACTGATGAAAAAAAATTGTGATCACCAGTAAAAATTGGCTGAACATTGAGATACCGTATTGAAAAAATAATAATGAGTTTGGATAAATAGAAAGTAACTAGCCCACCGAAAATCAAGTATAGCAACCTATTTGGTCTAAAAGAAAAATGGTCTATACTACTTCTCCAGTTCTACTAGTTCTCTACTACTACAACTAGTTCTCCCGCTCTTTGTGCTCGATTCATTCGTGGATGAAAAAAAAAACATGTTTATGAGCGTCGTCAGTTCATTCTATCAGAGTATGTTGAAAATAATTCCCCGACGTCCAGGGGCAGAGATACAGCCGAGTAGCTCCGAGGAATATATCCCTTATCGCTCATTTCCTTTAGAGTTACCTCCGCTCGTGCAGCGTCTGCTTGATAAGTTGAAGCTGAGAAACCTGAAGGAAAGAGCCACGTGATGCTTTCTCGAGGAACTTTAGAGTCGAGTGTAGTACTTATATACCATACAGCTATTTAACTGTGTATATATATATATATATATATATGATATCTATATACGTACCTACACTGGTACAAGAGTGCGAAGTGCACAGGCCTGCTGGCAATCTGCTAGCAAGAACCAAGAAGGATTCTCTCCACCTCGCGAGTGATTCATCCTGCAGACTGGCTGCTGCCGCTGCCGTTGGTCGCAACGACGACAACGTCGAGAAGACGCGCCACGACTTCCCGTACGTGGCACGACCGAAGAGACTCCGGTTCAGTGGCGTAGCGACTGAGGGCATCAGCCACAGGTATACGTATCGTGGAACACACGGCGCGCATTCAAACCCAAGCGAGAACACCGGGACGTGGAAGAGCGACGTCTCTTTGTCGCGGAGAAGGAGAAAAACGAGAATGAAAGAAGAAAAAAAAAAAACAAAGGATTGGTATTAGCGAGAGTATGTGGCGAGGCAGGGAGCCAGGACATCGTGTATTGTTAGAGGTGGAACCTCGCAATGGAAGAGTGTTTCTCCAGCACCGAACTGCCGCGTCACGAGTCCGAAGCGCCCGGAGCAATTATCGCTACTCGAAAGCCGCACAGTTTCTAATTCGGTAAATCGCGTTAATTCGATTAAACGATGGAGATTGGAAAAGCTTTCACGAACTAAAGATGAAATTTCACTGGCACCGGTGTCCCTCGAGCCACTCGCGTACTGACTCTGTCCATCGCCCCAGTGAACGTGTCGGTCGCGACGATTTTTTTAAAACTTTGAATTATTTAATTGCATTAGGTAGTTTCGTGCACGATTCGGACAAAATTGAATCGGAAAACGCCGGGCTACGCGAGAGCTCCGCGAAAGTGCGGGCGACCAATCGGCGGGGATTTTGGTACTTGACTCACGAGCTTTTCGAGTGTTCCGAGCGCTAACTCCGTGCACCTTTTATTCGTTTCTATTCGGAGGTTCTTTCTCATGTCCGCGCACCGAGAATAATCATTGCCGATGGAACGAAAGCGCGAAAAGGTCAGGCGCGTTCACCGGAAATATCGTTAATTATTTAGTGCACTTTCCGACCAAAGACCATCGGTTCGCGTTTATTTACTTTACAGGATTGTTATTCGGTGCAATCTTGAAGCGTTGCCGAGCGAAAACTCTTCGCAACCTCGAATTCATGTAACTTTCCTTCGAAGATTCTTAGAAACCTCAGAACCTTCGTGTGAGGCTTACAAACTGAATTCACGCCTAAAGCGTTCATGTAATAAACTTTAACCAATCATCATTACACGAAGAATAATGTCAGAAACATACAGTCTCATTTTTATCCAAACAATTCTGCTCGTATGTCGAAACTTTCTTTCACGCTCATTCCCCGGGGCATGTAATTTGATTTCTTCACATTAATCGGCGAACTATCAATTATATAAGAAAGAAGTAAATTGAAAATGATTGCAACCGCGTTAAATTCGACTAGAGACTCATACTCGAATGCTTCATAGAATCGTTGCTCAGGCAGCGATTTTTGAATCAATGTTTCGTATTATGAATTTCACAACGAGCTAACGAAGGATACTTTGAGCACCGTTCACTGGGTTAAAGAGATCGAGATTAAGACGTATGTGCGCGAGTCGAGCGAAAAGGAAGAAAGAAGAGTGGTACGAAGATCGATTTTCCGGAAGCCCCGCAAAGAACTCTCTCACGGTTCGACTCTCGAATGCCGGGCCGAGGTGAGAGGAAACGGGAGTTCTGAGCTTTCGTACTCGCTTAGCTGCGAAAAGCCGAATAGGATAGATTCGAAGGTGCGGGGTATAGAGAGATGGGTTTGAAAGCGTATGTCCCGCCGGAAACCGCGATAATACGATGTCGGGACCACCGCGCGAGCCACGTGGTCATATAGGGACGAAAAATGTCGTCCTATTCCTTCTCCGAAATCCCCTGCTGCGTCACGTGGCATTTCCGTTCGACTGAGTTCGAATAGAATTGACGTTTGCTCGACGATAAGGACTTCGAGCCCTGGGAACGTTAGCGTCAAATAAAAAACGCAAAACTATGCTATTATCATTATTACATACATATATACGATGTATACATTTCTTTTCTATTACATCTTTTCATTTTTATGGGCACTTCGTATAAATGGAAGAAGTGCTTTCCTCGTGCGAGAGTGCCCGCGGGCATTGATAGTTTTTTTTTTTTTTTTCTTTCATTCCGTTTCATTTTTGACGAATATTCTCTTTGTCGAATGTGAAAGAGTATTTCTTTGAGATTTTGTTTCTGCGTGTATAGCGAAGGAAAAATATAGATATAGAATCGAGACGGAAAGATTAAATTTACATGCACAACGGCGTGAAACATTTTGAAAGTGGTTACCCGTTGGCCGCGGGGACGCTCTGTTTACAAACATGACTATACATCAGTTTCTATCGCGGGACACGAGACGTCTGCTCGTCGGCGACAACGGATTCCAAAGCTCCCAGAAGGGGAATGTCGCGCCAAGAGTATACACGGTCGGGACATTGCGAGATACCAAGTTTATGTATAATTCAACTTCGTACACTCTCGCTTCCGAGCAGCTTTTAGCGAGAGCGATAGGAAAGTAACAGTTCTTCGCTATTCCGCGATTGTTGCACGACGGTGGGGAAAAAACTTTCGGTCCGTCGCGGTACGAAACTCGAGCTTTATCGTTCGGTCGTGAAGCGGACGATCCGCTAACTCGATTTGTGCGAGTGAGAAATGAAAAATCAAATTCAATAGTCAACTTCAGATTGCATTTTTTCCGATTTTATTTTTATTCAATTTTTTTTTTTTTTATTAAAGTTATTCGGTCTCTCGATTGTTTTTATTTCTATTTTTCTTCATGCGAACGAGAGCGGGCTACAGTTTAATTTCTATGTACACGTTACGGAACTATCTCCGATGCGCGCGCGGTTAACGGTGTTTCATCTGTTTTGAGCGTTAAATAGAGTAGCCCGCAAAAGCGCGACTGTTGCTGCCGCTAAATATATAGGTTGAAACAGGAATGCACGGGAACTTCCTCGTTTACCGTCGAATCATTACCTCGTTTAAAATAACGAACCGCCGTGCGGCGAAACCGCGAAGTGTTGAACCGTGTACAGCTATTGCCTATACACGTATACACACATACATACACACGCGCAAGTGTACTCGCGTTACAACGGATCTGTGTGATTATTCGATGCCATTCGCATTGCAGTTACAAATTCATTGCAATTAACACGTGCTCTGATTATGCATGAGAACAGTGAAGGATTTTCTCGTGTTCGATACTCTCCGATTCGCCGATAATGCACGCGACGAAATTTCATCCCTCTCGAAGCAGCACTTCGTTGGCCCAATTGACCGAATCCGAGCCCGACCTTTGTTTCGCAACAATTCAACCGACGACGATTTACCGGTTATAAAAATTTCAACATCAATTTCTCCCGTCGGAATTGGTTTTTCTTTGTGTAAATGTCGGGTTTAAAAATTCAACACTCGTATCCGAGGAATAATTTTCGTCGGGCTTTGGAAAATTTGGGGATGAAAGAGCTCGCATTATAGCCCAATTACGAAACGTTTATGAAACCGCGTCGCTGTTATTGAAAAAATGTCCTGCCACTTCCAAACTTTAATAATCAATCCTGTATCGCAATAGTAGTGACAATAATGACAGATTTTTCTATATATTGACGGATTTTTATGTTTTATATAATATTACTGTGACAATTATTTTGTTTTGTGACAAAGCCACCTCGCCGCTAACGTTAATATTGGATTACAATTTTGGGATAAAAAAATCGATATATTTCTTTGTGAGCGACACAATGTCTCGCGAGAGCTGAAAGTTTCAACAGCAATTGGGCATGATCAATGGAAAGCGATTTACCGCGAACTTTAATTTATATTTATCTCGCGCGGAAGTTCTTTCTCCCATTCTTTATGTTCATTTCACTCTCGCGCAACGTACTATATGCGCTTTCCTTTGAGAAAAAAAACCCGATTGCCCCGATCAACGGCTCGAGCATACTCAGATTCGAGTGAGTTCGTAGATTTTCATTTCTTCCTCATTTTTTTTTGTTATTTCTTGTTCTTCCCCCGACCTCGCCTCTTCCTCCGTCTCGCTTCTTTGGCCTGCATCGAGATCGTGCGACGGCTGTATTCGCGAGTACGAGAGCACGGCGTATCACGTATACGGAATAAGTGAGCTCGCTGTTCCCATTTGCGATTGTGTGTGAACGCGCCGGGGCACTTCTATATCGTACGTATTACGAATGATCGAGCCAGGTCGGAGAGTAAAGTTGGTCGCCGCTGTGGAGGGGGAGGGATCGAGCGAGAGACTATAGTCACAAAGAGGCTTTGTTCGACAGCAGTTCGAACGTCGCCGTGGCACGCTCGACCGGCGAACCGTGAGCCTTCCTGGCTCTCTCGCTTCGCTCCGTCTCACTTCTTTTCCTTACACCGATTCTCTCCGACCCCCCTCCGCAAAGCCACCTCCCTCTTCCAAGTCAGCAACCGGAGAGCTTTGGCGTACTACTCGAGATCTCGAAACTCTACTCGACCCTCGGCCTCCTCGAGTGGGTACACGTCTCCTAAGGTTATAAGTCGCGTTCGACGATCGCGGGTCTCGGTCACGTTCTCCGATTCGTCACTCATCGAAAAAGAGAGAAAAAAAAATAACACTCTACGGTGCAGTGCGAAAACATCGTTTAAGCAAAAGGAAAATGTTAGATAAAATTTGAACATTTCAGTATTAAGATTTTTGGCAATTTCATTACTTTCACTTGGTTTTGGATAACTTTAGACCTGCAATTATATTGTTCTGTTTATCAACAGACGGTGAGACTTTTTTTACTAATAAAAACAACGATGGACATTGAAATTGAGGATGAGATTTGAAATGTCGAGGTGTTACGAAAGTTTTCATGTTAATCGTGATACGCTTTCGCGCTGCATACATTAGCTATGGGCGAAGGGTGGCGAGAATTCGAGAATTAAGGTTGAAAGATGTAACGTGACAAGGGTCGCTGAGCGATGCAATCTCTATGGCCCTCCTTAATCTCGTAACTCTCGAGTGTATCGTACATAAGAAAACGCATTATGAAACCGCTCGGGTTGCATCTCGGCTTCAGTCAGCGTCTTTTCCGTCGTCGTTGCTACATTCTTTTTTTTACTTACGCGAAAAAAAAAAAGAAAAAAAGGGCATTAAGTACCTTACATGCCGGAACCCAAGACGGGCAGAGTCTCGAGTGCGAGGTATAATGTGGTAGAATGATGAAGTGAAAAAAAAAAAAAATCTAGCGATATGTCGGTATTGGCGCTCTCGTCGTCTCGAACGTGTCGCAGGACGAGGTCGCCATGGCCTCGCGAGCCTGGATAGCAAAAATGCAAGCGTGCAAGACGAGAAGTGAGGCGTATCGTGCATCAGGCCGCGGCTCAGCGCGGTCCGAGGATAGCAAGCGGACGCTCGGAAGTTACCCTTAAATTTACCTGTAGAGAAGCTTTTAACGAGCTTGGAATAACTTTAAAGTGGCGGACTTAGTTATATATGTACATACACACGCGGTATATCTGTGTGGTAAGAGAACGCGAAGGGAAATAGTAGCAGAAGCCGAAAGTCACCGGAGCTTGGTACGCCAGACGGTACGGCTTGTTTATGCTTTATATCACCTTACACCAACGAGAGGTCAGCACAAAGAAAGAATAACGCGATGATGAGACAACTGACACGGAATGACCTACGGATAAATATACTTTATAAAAGAATTCATTAATGAACCAATGATATTCGAGACGGCTCCAGGTTCCATGAATATTTAAAAACGAATTACATGTACATAGGTGAAGAAAAAAAGTGTTTAAAAATAAAATCATAATTTTCGTCGAATTTCAATTCATTGAATTGTTCATAAAGGCGAGAGATAACCGAAATTTATCCAATTTCGACATTTGTACATTATAACGAATTATCTTTTAATGTTATACATTTTAGCTGAATATAATGTAAATTGATGAGTCGTTTGGACGAAACGAAATTGCAGACGGCCGATTGGTACTTTTGGCTCCGAATCATGGATATGCACCGCGCAATCAAATTAGCTTATTGTTATGATAATTCTATAACTATTTTCGATTATGCTAAATTATGAAATGGAATAACTTGCGCAGTCAAATGATTCGACCTGTTCTCCAAAAGAATCCGCAACAAGCAAACGCTCCATTAGCCTGGTCAATCGCTCTAATTAAGTAATTAAGTAATTAATCGTCTGCAGTTCGTAGAACGCTATGAATAAACTACCGTCCGCTAAAAGTGATTGCAACCCCCGTCTGCACGGAAAAATTCGTTGAAATTTTAACGCGCAAGAACGAATGTGCTTGACAAATTTCGTAATCATAAAGAATTCTTTTATTCTGTTTGCGGTGTGATAAAACGCTTAACTCTTTTTGGTACACGGCAATGTTCGCACATGCGCGAAAAAAAAGCAGAAAGAAAAAGAAACAATAGAAATAACTCTTGCCAACTCGACTCTTTAAACTGCAGCGTTGCAAGGTCGACGGAGCGAAGTAGCTACATTCTCTTCTAACGTCCATTATTCCCCACCGCATTCACGTTCAATCGACCGAAAAAAATATTTTTCATCGAGGTATCGTTAACGTTGCTCTCGCCGCATTTTGTTCTACCATTCAAATAGGACTTCTCGACTTTGACATACAAATATTTTTCTCAAAATTTTCAACGGAATATATTTTTGTTATTTTTCTTTATTCGTTTATAAGGTCTTTTATCGATGCCAAGTCATTGTCGTTAATCAATTTTACACGTAAAACAGGTTATTCGGACTTTCATAATATTTCCAATCGTATTTCTCAATTTTTTTTTCCTCGACTCGACCTCGATAACACAATGAAAGAAAGCCTCGGCGTTTACCCTTCTCGAATCTCGGTTGAATGAAAATTTCGCGAGAATCATTTTAAAAAAATGTCGTTTGAAGTTTCGCGACCGGACATTTAAAGTAGGCGCGGTGCGTGAATCGAGCTCTCGAAAAAATCGAGCGTGAACGGAGGGGTAGAGAGAAAGAGAGGCCCTGAGACTCGTTTCTCTGTGATTCTTGTGTGTATCGCGAGGTTCCGAAGCGGCGTAACTGGTATATACAAGAGAGCCCCGAGGACCGACGATTTCTCAGCGACGTTGCCAGCTCCCCCGATGCCTTGTGACGTTTTGTCACAGTTACTTCTGCGAGTTTGCATCGTTGCAACTGTTCGTTGCTAAAGAATCCGTGCTTTGCTGGCGTTTCTCACGTAATCTCGTTCGTTCCTTCTTCGCGCCTGAGTCATGTTATGCACACATGAGTGTATACACGTATAGCATATTTCCACATAACGCGAAGCTTTGTGCGTGACTCGAACGGGGATTCGTTTTTTCTCGAATATTTCCTCGCGTTCTCGCGATAATAGCCGTATTTATGCACACACACCAATAATATCGCATACAATAATTTAAAAAAATAAATATATATATCAATAATGTTCTTTAAGTCTCGCCACCGTTGAATTTTGCTTATCGTCCGTGCACAGTCGATTGGTTCGTTGGCCAAGAACAGAAACGTATCCTCTCTTCGGTGGTGTGCAATTTCCTCTGTGCGCCGACTTTTCGCTCGAGCGATCATTCCTCATATGACAATATGCGTGGTCCGATCGACGCGCAACAAGCAACGGATATACACGACTGTTGCTCGTGAAAGGATAAAAGCTCGTTAATACTGTCGAGGAATATTAGCACTTGGATAGAGAGGAACTATAACGTTGACGATAGTTCGACCGCGAACGGTAGAATCGAGCCGTGCATAACGTGTCCCGTTCCATCGGACAACGAGTACGGAGTTCCCGTGCCATTGTATCGACATATATGCACGTATATAGTTTGCATATATAGGTGTACGTTGAATATCTATCGGTGTATCCATGACTGTAAGTGTCTGTCTGAGCGTCGGTTCGCATATGGGATAACACAGAAGTGGGCTTTATTGCCATTTCGGTTTGACGAACGTCGTTATCGCGTTCATCGAACGAGTGCTCACCTGTACTCTCCTGCCCAATTTCGCGCTCTGGAGGGGGTCGCTCTCTAGCACTCTCGAGATTTCGATGAAACTGTTTTTCATTCCCCACAGCCTCGGTATGGCTTCCGTGTATGCGACAAGCGGGGGTCTATGTACGATCGGAAACAAAAATAGAAAAAAAAAAAAAAATACTCACGTAATCTGTGACGTTGAGAGAGCTCGGCGTCCTTCGTGCGCCGACTAGCATCGGCTTTTCCACAGCTCTTTGCTCAAATCACGTTGACACGATTCTGCTATTTTTGTTCATTTCACACATCGCGGGAACTGCGGAAAGATATCAGTGGAAAAAAAAAACGAAAAAAGAAAAACGCGACTGCGATTCCCGAGCGTCACAGATTTTCGTTCGCTCTACTCGTCGCCCGGGCTCTTGTTATATGCATTCGTCATTTCGCTCTCGCAGTTGTGTACTCGTCAGCTCGAAATATCGGACGATTAGTCATTCGGCGAATGTGTCGGATTCGCGTGGCTGCACCCCTCTCCGATCGCTGCATCGCGTTATACCGCAGACCTCTCGTCACTATATACTTCGACTATCCGTCAATGCCCCCGCGCGCCGCAGCACTCGGCATTTTGGAGTTTCAAAAGGCCCGCTACCATCGCTCTTCTGGCCTGCCATTTCGCGGTCGTGTCGCTCGACGAATGTTTTTAACACGTCCGAAGAAAACACAATTTTTTCAGTGTGCTTGGCTCGTTAATTTTAACAATTTTTCGAATACAATCATGCAAATTCCCGTAAGAGCAAGCTTGGCAGATTTTCTTTAGGAGGCGGGTTCCAGTTTGTCTGCAAAGTACATTTTTTGCAAGTAAACAAAAAGAGAATCGCTCACGAAAAACATTATTTTGAAAATAAAATAATAACGATAACAATCATGATCGATCCGCGAACAAGTTCAATTAATGTTCGTAATTTTTTTTTTTTTTTACAACCATGGATCTTTCACTTTTGAATTCGCAATAAGAGTTGAAACCATAGATCGTCGAATATCTTCGCGCCGGAAGTAATCTTCGGTCGCGCCTCAGAGGAGATATGCTAATTTTGAACCGTGACTCGAGTAAACAAGCCATCGAGTCTCGCAAAACTTTTTCGCGATAAGATAACTTCGTGAATAGTTCGCGTGACCGCGAGGTAGTTCGGTGGAACTCATCGAAATCCGCGACGTAAAATCGTGACCGTGAAAAACTTGTGGAACTTGATCCAACACGCGATCAAAATTTTCGCGAGACCCGCGACGGGGTCGGGGGGAGGGTATGATATCCGGGTCATTCCCTCGTGTTTGGTCCACTTCGCCGACAAGTTCTCGCTGCTCTCCGGGTACACATGCCGACTTTTCACAAAGTTCAATGAGAATGAATGGAACGGGGAAAATAGAGTGGGTAAGTTGAATGGTTGCGGCCCGGACACGGGCACGGGGGAGTTGGTTTACCGGAGGACCTCGTTTACATCGACAATAGAAAACTCGAGCGGATCTTTTGGTGCACGACAGACCTCAAAACTCCGCTCAAAAGAGCCGGCGTGTTTCCCTTCGGCGAATAAACTTTCGAGATTAGTGTATGAAAAATGTTGTAAGTTTTGGAGAATCCATACGAAGAGCACGATTTTCCGTGCAATAAAACATCCGAGGGACCGAAATCCCCGACGACGGAATTCGCCCGAGACTGTATTAAAAATCGTTCCTTTCGTTTCGCGTGAGAATTTATTTATCTACTTTTTATTTCATTTGTCTTTCATCGATCTTGCGCGAAACAATTCGTAGTTTCGCGGATAGGTAATCGAGTTTCTCCGCGGATCTCGGGATGCGCAATTAAATAACGTATACTCTCGCTGGGCAAATCTCGCGGGCTCTCGTGCCGGTCTAATATGCCAAGTAAGTCGAGATACTCGACGCAATTCTCCCGTTCTCGTGGCTCTTCCTCTCACTCCGAAGTTTTGCTGAAGGAGTGCGCCGCGGAATATTGCTACTTCGGCGATTTAACTCGGTATATCTTTCGCCGTATATACGTATATTCTCAACTACAACCGCCATTACAGCTATAACTAGTCTCACTCGCGTTTCCTATCTTTCTCGAACTTTCGCGCAAGAAACTCACGGTTCAGATCTCCCGGTGGGTTCCAGAAGAGCCGACCGAAGGGAAAAGCCGAACCGTTAGCTACGGCTCTCCCGTACGAATCTTGAGTTCTTGCAGCGAGATACTGTTACGCTCTCGGGCCGAGAGGCAACAACCAAGTACAAGACTAGACGACAGACTGGTACGGAGCTTCGAGCGAACAGAAGTAAGCGAGACTCAGACAAGGTAGAGAAGCCGACAGGTACACGTTCACTGACGCGATAACTGGAGTACTCATCGCTGTTGGATAAACTGTGCAGTCACACGTCAATCCCGACTTCCTGAGAAAAATTCAGGTTCATGTTAATAACATTTCTCTAGCGTAATCCTTCGTTGTTCTTCGCAACTAAGATTTTCCATCTCTGAATGAGGAACGCTTCGGTTCAAGTAATATCAAAGAATTATTTGTGCATTTATGCAACAATAATAATAATAATTGAAAGATATATAAGAAAGAATAGAATGTTAATTTATCGTTTTGTTTCTTTTTATTAAATTATTCAGGCTCTGTTTATAATATAATTTTTTTATTATATTACACGTTCTGTCGCGATTCTGCTAAGATGGGCCAAATTGATTAAACATTTTTTTAACAAAAACAGCATCGTTTTTTGCATCTATCTTGCGGTTAAACTGTCACGTCCGTTCGTCCAACGTCCCAGAATCCGGCAGAATCTGCAAAGTGGATTCTCAACGCTGTCCCGCATGATGGTAACTCCGTTGCCTGCAGGATCTGTCTTTGTGCCGCTAGTGTAACTTGAATATATGGCCAGAGTCTCCCCGCGTGTCTCTCGTGCCATTGCTTGTCTTGTTTTTATACATCTTTGCAATAGGTACTCCAAGCCAGCGACGTTACCAGCGACGACGGAGGGAAGGCCCGCATCGTACTCGACGTTCTCTTCGTCCACCGTTTCTCGACGTTGTTCACGTTATCACATACACGCATATATATAGTATACAGTAGATAGTATGTGTAAGTACTAGACATTTGTTTCGTCCACCTTTACCGTACAAACTGCGGTGCTGCTCAGCGTACCATTTTACCCTCTTAAAGCTGAACCTTTCTGGCCCTTTTCATCTTTATCTCCTCTGCTAGTTCCACACACATCTCGAACAATGCTGAATTGGTTGAAGCATTGTTTACCACCAGTGCCGACGGAAACTGTGCAAAACAGTCTCTCCTCTCGCAGTTATCGTAACCAGAGACCTGCGTTTCAGCCGGACGGATGTTTCTGATTCTGTATTTTACTTCTCTGCTCCGTTTAGGATGCTCAAAGGACCCGAGAAAATTTATGTGTCGTTCGTAACGCGACTACACAGGTTTTCGAACCCTTTGTGAACGGCTTCGGGCACGAAATCATGTGTTGTGGCCAAGGAAACAAAGCCATTTTCCTGTTTCGTGTTTCGATGTGTTCTCTGGTGAATTTGGTCATTCGAAGCTAATATTTTTTAATATCTTGAGAAATTGTACATTCATACGGGGATTATTAACAATAAGTACATAATCCTACTCCGTCGATTCGCGTAATGGCGAGCGAACAAAATATATTCTACGATATTCGTACAAATGATGGAGCAGTACTGAAGGCGAATTAAAGAATAATCTTAATCCGTGACTGTTCCTTTCGCTCTTTACTGATAATATAATCGCTGGAAAAAAACCAATGCTGCAAATTTCATGTTCCGGTAATGGAAGTTTCTATCCACAAAATGGTACATTGAATTTCACTTTAAAACCGTACACATACATCTATTTAAATAATTCACTATAATCTTTCTATAAAAGTAGTGACATTCATTTGTCGTTCAAAATCATCGAACTTCCTCATCCCCAGTAACTTTTTTATATCGGAAAGAAAAAGCTCTTCCGCACGATAATGAATCTCAAAAACTATTTTACGAAATTCGTCGACGGAGCGAACAAGTTGAAGGACGAATTAAAGGGTAATCTGAATCCCCGAGTCGTCATTTCCGTTTCCTTTATCCGATAATCGCTACGGAAACCCTTTCCTTCTCCGGCAACAGATTTCTTTTTCTGTTCAATTTCGTTGAACTCCCCTCTTTGTGATTTGCGAAGCCCTCGTTAGGCTCTCATTTAATCAGTGCCCGAACGAGGGAACGAAGTGGGGCTACGATTGCGGAGTCGCATTGTCCCTTCCCCCATTCGCGAATGAAGAACTCCAACTCGAGAGCCTGCAGTTCCTTTTGATTTTCGCGGTATGCAGAGAGTCGCACACTCGAATGACACGCTTCGTCAGAAGGCAGCGGGACAGAACATACCATCCCAACTGGCGTGCGGTATCCAGTGTAGAACAAGGGAGTTACAACGACAAAGGTGTTCCCGTTGCCTTGTCATTAGTTGCCCGTCGACCGTCGATGTGGCGAGCCTTTGGACAGAACTTCGGAACAGAGATTGTTCTGCGAGTCGGGAATCCTCCCCGCGTGAACCCTTTTTAATTAGAAATCACACACGCGTCAGTATGTCGCGCTGGTTGCAAGAGTCGCGCGCACGGCTTCGCGCCTTTTGTCAAAGCCGACGAGGACATTTAATTTATTCTTCCGCGGATACTTTGAACCATTGAATATTCTTCATTAAATGCTCCGCTCTTCCAGAATATACGTAATTTCAACTGCTCGTCGTTAATATTCGAATTCGAAACTTGAGAATCGTTTGTTTTTATTGCATTCGAAAATGGGATTGAAAGAATATTCGTCACAGGTATCTCGGCTCGCATACGATATTGGAGAAATTAATTATGAATGCATATGCAAATAAACTGCGGTAAAAATTGTCAACACTCCGGGAATATATGGGTAGAATAATGAAAAATTAAAGCCTCAAGTTGGATTTCGTCCGAGAGCCGATCATTCCTAATTCGAGACAGTAAGTCACGGAGTATGATGACACCGCGTTGCTCAGTGATAATTAGAGAATACGAGCTTAATTACAGCGAGTACGAATGTTCACTGTCGAGAATAAACAACGCGCACATTCGTGGCTCGTTCTTAATTAATGAAAAAAATAAATGAATAAAATCTCTCGCTCGGCGGTAGATCAAGCCACTCCGAAAAAAATAAAAATAAATAAATAAGTTGCAACGAGTCTCGGCTGCCGACGTACCGTGCATTGAAATTATTCTTCCGTTGCGAGTATACGAACTTGAGAATAAAGCACAAAAGACACGAACCGTATGAAGGCCGTATATAATATGATTTCTTATATCACTGACTGCTATTCTCTTGGTATTTCGCCGCAAACTTCGCGCGAGCTTTTCCATCCATCCGCGTTCTGGGGCACCATGCAAATGGTTCTTGATCTATATACGAGGCACGAACGAGCGCGAATCCCAACCGGCGGACGGTTAACCCAGAATCTTTTGTTCGTGTATTTATACAAGTACATCGCAGTTTTTTTTTTTCTTCTTTAGCCCAATGTTGGGTTCTTTGTCGATACCCCCGAGGCGATGTTGTTCGCTGAAAGTGGGTTATGGGATTCTTTTCTTCTTTCTCATTCCCTGTTCCGGTGGAAATATATATATATACATGGAAGCATATGTATAGTCTAGAGTTACCGACCGAGGGTTGTACTGTACGTACACGTCATTCAACGCCAGGATCATGATACCAATTTCCAATAGGTTGACGTGTCGGGAATTCTTGATCGGACAATCGATTCCGGCCATTCCACCTCGTATTGGTCTTCCTCACGTTCGGCGCTCGGCCCCCTCCCCTAACGACGACGAGGTAGACCTTATCCCTTCGCAAGACTTTTTCGTACCGAGATATCTGTATACTCTATCTGATACCGGCACTGTACAGGTACTATACAGCGAGTTCAGATCCCGCAGAAGTCTCGTTACCGTTCGTGACCTCCGTAACCCGACCTTTACGCCTCCCTCATCCTCAACCCATCCACCCCCGCTCGTTTTTGCCTCGTTCTTGCTTTCCTTCGCTGTTCATTCCAGTTCTTCCTCTTCGTTTACCCCTATCCGGCTGGTTTCTTCTCTTTCTCCTCGAGATTGGGTTGTCGAACTTGCGGGTTCTGATTCACGCTTCTTTCTATCATCCGTGTCGACACTTTCCTCTGTTTTTTCTTTGGTTTTTTTTCCTTCACGTTTTTCTTTCTCTTTCGTCTACTTCTATACGCTTTTCTCCTTCCTCGCTCTTAGCATGAACATGACGTCGAGCTCTTTCGTACTTCCGTCTCTGTTTATTTCGTTGCTTTCTTTTTTTCTTCTTTTTGTATCTTCCTCGCAACAAGAGAAATAATATACGCGACGTCGACGACATCTCTCAAACTCGCCCGTGAGATATTTGCGCAACTGCTTGGAAAAGGCTGCCGCTGCTGTTACGTATACCTCGAGACATTCACGTTTCTCGGTTTTTTACTCTTCATCTTTTTTTCCTCTGTTTTCTTCTTTTTTTTTGTTTCCTTCGAGTATTTCGCGTCACAGAGCTTTTCCGACGCTCCGGGGATCGCGAACGATTCATAAGAGTGGACGACGAAAGAGAATTGTCCAGCTTCTTCGCTACCTCCACACAGAATTGAATATCATATTGCATCGGGTCTGTCTTTTGGTACAATAATGAAATAGGGTTAATTAAGTAAAGTTGATCTAAAAGAATCTAATTAAAAAAACCGAAGTCAGAGGCAAGGTACGGCAGATGGATAAATCTTTTACGTTTCAAGAAGAAAAATTATTGAGATGATACAAAATATTGTATATAATTTTATTAATAAAGTATGAATCATTCATTTCATGAGTTTTCATATCATAAGGAAAAAAATTGATCACTAATTAAGTTTCCCTAATGTTTAATCCAGGCACTAAATGCATAAAACCTTTAGCAAAAGCGCATTATTTTCTAAACCTTTCTACAATATTAATACGATATTAATATCTTATCTTAATTAAAATAATCTATTCAAAAATAATGAATAACCGAGAAGTCATGCACAAGTTGAAAAATGAAGAATATTTCCAATGATTTCGTCTTTTTTCATTTGATTATCGAAAAATCTGATTTTTTTACGAATTAAAAAGAACCGAGAAAAAAAAAGATACGAACAAATCAACCCAATAGCCACTTGCGCATGCTTTATCTTCGTTGATAAAAAAGTGCAATGATTATTTTTTACTTTGGGGTAATTTGTGTCTCATAATATTTCGCGGAATTTTTTTCGTCCGATCCCCAGAGTAGAGATTGTCCTAAACCTACTTATGCTATATACCGGTGGGGCTTATGAAACTTGAAAAATAAGTATAGCAGCTTCTTCGCAAAATTTTCGTCTCGCAAAGCTGCTTCTATGCCCGTATACACGTTGTTCCTCAAAGCCACCGGAAGCCTTTCCTCCCGTGCAAGAAAATTCCCGATTTTTGTCGCTCCGCCGGTGGTTTTTCCAGAATTTTTTTCCGGTCCTTTGTCTCTCACGGCAAATCCTCGGCAGTGAACGCGCGCTATGTCTTTGCCGATGAAGTCTCGCCGAGCGGCACGCTACGAGGTTATTATTGTCAATTTACTCGTTGTCTATGTGCGTGCCCTATTTCTCCGTTTTTCTTGCTTTTTCGAGATTTTCGCCCCGACAATGCCTTATCCCTTTCGTTCGACTATTTTTCATCTCTCGCCTCTGTTCGTTGCTGACACAAGGGACGTTCCCGGGTACGGGAAGAACTCCGCGAATCCACCTCTCCTTTCGCGGCGCTAAGCGCATGACTTTGCGAAACTTTCACGTCTCTCTTAGCCGCAGCATCTCTCACACTCCGCATCCTTCCGACATTTCCTTCCTCCGACTGTCGGAGCATTTTCCCGCTGCTCGTTTCGCTCCGTGGCCTACTCTCTCCGAGAATCCGCCGTGTTTAATCGTCCCTGCGTATACAGAGGAGTTTCGCCGGTATGCCCTTCCGCCCTCACGTATTTCTCGTACTTGTCGTCGTTAGCTTCAACTTGTTTTTTTTTTCCATTTCTTCTTTTTGTTGTCTTGTTTTTTTCTTTCATCTCTGCTGTACGTACGCCGGGAGCAACCGTGTGCGTCGCGAGTGTCCATCGCGCGTTGCACCTGCGCAAGCCCGGGGCAAGCGTCTTCCGTAACTCCAAATGTTCCACGGCACCTACGTGATGACACGTACCGCATGTTTAGAACGCGAACGTGGACGGCAACCGCGAGCGAAAGATCCGCGAGGAATTAAATATATTTTTTTTCACGAGAGTTTCGTTAGCGCGACGTCGCGCCCGTCGACGTCGGGCGCTTCGCACAAGAGCGACTTCTTCCGTCCGTATAATGTCCTTCGGCATTAACGCTGCGTTCGTCCCTCGTCGTCCAATGTAACACGCAACTTCGTTTCAATCTCGAGCGAACCTTCGTTAAGAAAATTCCGTTGAGCTTTTTTTTTGTTCGCTGCTAATCGTCGCAGTCGAGTTCGTCGAGAACGCTCTCGCGTTAGAGGAACAAATTACTGAAGCGTTTTCTTTTGCGTCATTACTAGGGATGAAGGTTCTTTTTTTTCCAACTTGAAGAGCAACGCGGACAAGATTCGAATGAAAAAAATTATGAACCGACGAGAATCTTCGAAATTGTTTGAATTAACGCGCTTTTCCAAGTCGATTTCCTTTTGTTCATATGATAAAACGCTTTGTAAATCTCTGGACATTATACAAGCGTTTCTGGTGCGCATCATTGATAAGGATCAACCTTGATGTCTTAACTTAAATAGCAAAAGTTCCGGCGCATTCGGAATATTACCGTTGGCGGAGGGGTCGCAAAATCCAATGAATTAGAACGATTCTCAAAGCCGTATCTCGTTTATCGCGAGAAACTCTGCGAATATTCGGATATTTCTTTGCACTCGTTCAAATCCTCCGGACAAATGGCCAAAGCCGCTGAATTTGAGGTCGATTCCATTGAATCGGCGTCACGAATAAAAATAAACTCGCGATCCATGCTAAAATGAAAAATTTGAATAAAAAAGAAAAGCGTGCATCACCAATGTTTTCATCAACCTGTCGATCCGTCAATCACGCGACACTCGAGACTATTCACGATATTGCGATCGTATTCCAATTTGAATAAGTGACATCGTCGCGTTAACGGAAAACGCGAGAGGAAAGGGTTTTACAACGTTTGACCAGCTCGTCGTGATGCATTCATCCCCGCATCCACGTTCTACCGTAAAATAGACCCTTGTGCATCCGCTCGGTAAAAATTTCACGAGTCTCCGCGTACGTAAACTCTGATACAACCTCGTGCATCTCGCTATAAAAAAAAGAGAAGAAAAAAGAAGCGAAAAAATTCCATAACGAGAGGATAAACACAGCTCGATTCGTGGGAGTACGTTTCATGGAGTCGAGTTGACGCATGTCACGCGTATTCGCGAACGAGGTACGGAGACAGCTGATGTGTGTTCGTAGTCGAGGAAGAATAAAAAATAAAGTAAATAATAACTAAATAGAGTTTGCGCGCGAGTTGTGCTATTCGCGCGTATTGTATGCATATATTGTATTGCCGGGGCTGAGCTTAAGTGAGAAAAATCTGATATCAGTCGGCCGCAAGGAGCGCCAATTAAAAAATATGCTCTCAGCTATGCGCTATTTGAACGCGCTCGCCCTCGTCTGTGTGCATGCGTCGATGTATGCGTTGTGAAAAACACGCCAGATGGTGAGCGTAAAAACTGCCGCATAGCCAAATGAATCCTCACGGATTCTGGAGCAAATTGTATTTGACTACAGAAGTGTATGTATATATATATGTATATATATTTGCGGATGCATTTTTATTTTCATTTTAAGCGTTCGTAAAAATTGACGTCACTACAATCTCCATGGGGATACGGTTCTTCAATCTTTCATCCGTAGCGACTGTTGAGCTACGCGTTTCAAGTTTAATGCAAATTCAACTCCCGTTTTCGCGGTTTAATTTCTTTATGCATACTTCAGCTACTCGTACCGCGAGACCGGATCCGCGCTTGAAACTCGCGAAGATCGACGAAATTGATAAATTGGATTTTAGTTACCGCGCAAATCGTGCTCGACGCTGCATTACATACATTACATGAATGCGCTAACTGATCGAATATTGCATGAGCGTTCGTCGAGTCTCCGACAGAATGAAGCTAATTCATCAGGTCGCGCGTTTGCATAAAAACAATGCTTTGAAGTGGCGTTTTACAAATGATGAATGTAAAAAAGATCGTATTCGTAGTACGTGCATCGAGCACACGAGAATCTGTGCCCAACTTGAATGAATTTTCCGTAACGCGGAAATACCCTCTTAACGCCGCATGAACGATTAAGAAAAAAAGATGTTATTGCTCAGCACCCAATTTCGTTTTCGAGTTTCGTAGAGAAATAAAACTATCTTCGTTTTATGACAAATTCAAAAAATACAATCACAACGAGAATTCTAACACAGTTAATAAATATCGGTATTCGTTGTATGCCAAATTATTGGGGATGAAAACGACCGCTTTAAAAAAAACGAAATTCTTCCGCATCTATGCCCGGGTTATTAAAATTTATCAAGCTTCGGGTCTATTTCCATATATATACTAAGGTCGAATAAAAATGAATAAAAATGCGAGCTATGCCGATGCGTACGGTGCCAATTTTTCTTTTACCCTGCCGAATATTGAAAAAAAAAGAAAGGAATTGAACGATATTATCAGATGTTTATGGACGCGCGCACGCGCACCGATGATTACGGATAATCGATGCTTCGAGAAAGGACACAGTTGACGAATCCGGTCCATCTCCGATTTTATATTCCCGTTGAAAATTCGCCGAGAAATTTATTACGCATTTAGCATCGCGAAATGAAAAGTTCGACGTATTACGGATTAGCGAAAATATACCGAACGTCAAAGTCCGATCCATCGATGGTTTTAATACCCAAAGTGCTCTACAAGTTGTGCAAGGGCATTTAAGCGTATCGTGCATCATATTCCTTTCCCGCGTTACAGCATCGTTGTGCACGGAGTAACAATTTGTAGCATTGAACATTTCAGTAGCGCGCGCGCGGGCGCGATATGTCTGAAATTCTCGTGAATAAACCGAAATCGATGGATCTTGGGCTCTCCTTTGGCCGATTGAATCGATTGAGAGAGTCGATGTTTGCGATGTGCACTCATCGGGGGGCGCGGCCGTCTGTTATTAGCTGTATGTATGGCTTAGTCGGGCTTGCATGTTTAATGCTCTCTCGATAGCGTACGTTCGGCACACTTTGATAACTTGACTAGCCGGAGAGCACACTAGCCCCCGATACATTCGTACGGGCGTAGAACTGAAACGCGAGCTAGAGCTCCGGCGCAGCTACCAACCCCTCGACCATCATAAATACACAGTGCAGCCGGTGTTGCTGTGTGCGAGCATCGTAAAAGTTACAAAGTCGACGAATGTACCATACCCCCGGTACCGTGCACACAGAAGAACGTAATAACGTATGCAATTCTCCTATCGCCGAGCTTGCCGTATAACGTACTGATTAAATTCTCTTTGATAAACGAGAAAGGCCATGCTATTCGGTTCTGGGCACTTTGACGTTTGAGCTGGCGCCTAAATTTCAAGTTTCTCAACTGAGAACTTCTCTAACTACGTCGAATGGGTATTCAATTCTTTGTGAATGAAAATACCGTACCTCACAATGGGGAATGAAAAATTTATCAACGCTTTTATCGTTCATGATGAAACTCTCTGTCGAACCAATGTCACCCGTTGTTATCGCACAAAGTTTAGTTGTCTTGTAGTTTGGAAGAAATAATAATGATAATAATAATAATAATAATAATAATAATGATTCGAAACAATTGGTGCTGAAGTTCAAAAGAGAAAGAGAAATCGATCCACAACGAAAATCCATCGTTCTTATCTTATCTGTGCGCGTGCGTGTGAGAATGTTGGATTGCTCGTGCGACAATCGGGTTAGCCTTTTTTCATTCTTGCATCGAGAACTATAGCTGGGAGATACGAGAGTGGTACGAGGTTGGTGGGGGAAGTTGGCTTCAAGACTCAGTCATTGAGTGATAACGCATCTCGTGACGCAACGTTCGCTTCGTGGAAGTCTCGTCTGACTCAGGTATTCGAGAGCCGAAAGTGTATGACAGAGAACATTATCCGAAGCTTGGTTGGAGAATCAATAGAACTAGTGGGGAAAGGGGGAAGAGGGAAGGGGGGGGGGGGGGGGGGGCAGGCCAGAAACGAGAGGAAGATGGAGAAACTGCTGTCGCATGACGTCATGCATTCCTGACGCGAGCGTCAGCCTCGTCGTGCGGACGATTATTAGCCGTTACCGAGCGGCGGGCGCGCGCTCACCGGGCCGTTGTACGAGTTCCCTTCGTTAAACGTAAACGCACACAGCAGTTTCCGAGCGAGCCAGCCACCAAGCGGCTTATTCTCGCGACGAAGAGACCAACACTCGCGAAATTTCGCGACACAGACGGCGCATAAAGCCATTCACGGGCATTGGTTGCCGCGCGCGTATTCATAATAGATTAAAGTACTCGTACGTACGATGCATCGCTCTGCCGCGACGTGGATCGATGCACCAATAGTTTCTGCATATAAGCGCTCGATCTTATTATCTATACTTCGCAAAGTTGCCGATCGTCTTAAGCGTATTAAAACTCGCTGCGATGGGCGATTTATAGACGAAGCTTGTGCCGGCAGAGAGACCGGTGAATGGGATCGAGTTTCCAATAACTCTGTTTCACTTTCTGCATACACAATGGAGAGCTCGGGAGCGCCGCACACAGACCATTGTCTTTAAATTCGAGATGACAGAATAGCGATATTTTTAATTTTCTTTCGTTCAGCGACGCGAAACTTCGAATGAGCTTGTATTAACGATCGGTCTATTTTCACAACTCCACTGCACGTCAGGCCATCGGTTATTTATAATCTTAAATATTTTACTATGAACGAAAATAATTCCACAAGAGTTCCGAAATAGACGAATAGTCTTTGCGAAGAAGAATGAAGCGAGATATAATTATGATCGTATATTGTATGATGATCGAATAATTGTTTGCTGTATCGTTCATTTTTTTAAATTCTTCTAATATTATTTTCTATTCCAAGTTTATTCAAGAATCTATCCGCTTGACAAAGTCTCGACACATCGATTGAAATTTAATCCCACACGTACGACCGATGCGAATACATATACGTCGAGTGCTTTTGACTAGTCATTCGATCATTAACTTTAAATCTCCGTATAACTATAGAATCGTGAAAAAAAAAAAAAACCGAAAAATTTATAGGTCAACTCGAAGTGTCGTTCTTTGTTATGGTTCAACGGGCATTTTTTTCTGTTACACTTGCGCATTGTTGTCGCCCGCAAAGGAAACCAGTGTTGTACATTGCAAAAAATCTTCCGCACGTATCGAGGTGTATTTTTTTTTGGAATCCTTTTTTTTTTTTATCCTTTTTTGCGGCGATAGTTCACAAAAGCTCGAGGTTCCTTAGTCAGGAAATTATAGTCATCGTCACGAAGAGTTGTCGGTATGCGTTGCGAAGGCGAACGGGGTGAAGGAAGGTGGATGTATTATTTATGGGATCGTAGTGGCTACGTGGGAAACGAATATCGTCGACGTTACGGTCACTGGACGTCACGTGATGCTGCCTCCAACCCCCTCTCCCCCTTACTGCTCTCGCCGCGGGATGCGCCGGGATTGCTTCTAAACCGTAGCATCTGTATATACACGTAGTAAATACATACTCGGTTATGTTTTATTGTTTATTGTATTGACGCCGTTATTTTATACGTATTCTTTACGATGCCACACCGAATGTATCCGTCTACATATATGTTTCAGACTCTCGACCCAATCGCGCCCCTCTTATCGATTTTATTCGTCTACGTAAATATAAATCTGCCATTCCGTACAGGCTATGAGAAATATTGGGCAATATCGATAAAACTGCTTAATCATATCTCAACCTAAATTCATAAATCCGCAGTTTTTATATTTAGAGAATTTACCTGCTTCGCGTAATAATTATCATTAACATAAAAATCGGATTAGAATTCAATTTAAAGAAATTAGAATTAATCCTAAATTTTTATTACAATGGAAATGAAAACAATAATGACTGAGAGAATTGAAAAAATTACCATAAATTGCGGAAATGGAAATTTTTTTTATTGTCACCGCATGTACAGCTTTATTTGTCACGGGAAAGTAAAAAGCGGGCAGAGTATCGTGCTCGATTGATCGCAATTATCTCGTGACAGTCTCCTCTGGAATTTCATTTCAATTCTATACAACGTACTGCGTTAGATTTAACGGACGAGCGGGCAGTTAACGGTGGTGGGGTCTTTGAAGTGGTGAAGTAGAAGCTTTAGTTTCATTGTGACATTCTCTACAACTAGTAGTCTCTGCCTCATCCGCATAGTACGTGTTTGACGACGCGTACAAACGCGTCGCACGCTGATGTTTCTCCCATTCCACATTTGGAAATTGATCCGATCTAACTGTAGTTGATTACATAACCCTCTCCGCTCTCTACCGCCGTTGTGCGTTTTCACATTCATAATTTCGTACACAAACGATGGTAACCTTTTTTTTTCTCTTTGTCCTCACTTTTACGCAGTTATGGAACATAAACTGTTGAACCAAATTGGAAGTCATTATGCATAAACGGATATACTGAATTTAATGCACAATGGTAATGAAATTAGAGTAGTTCATGAATTTAAAGTATCCTGAAAAAAAACTGAGTAATCATTGAATTAAATACGGTAGAGTTAATCGACAAACGTAAAATATTGATCACATTTCTTTGTATACTCTACATTAATTTTCCACCATAGTTCTATATCAAATTGAATGTTCCAGTTTGGGCGTTCAAACTTTCAGCATCGTTGCATTGAATTTTCGGCAAATTTTTTTTCACCGCGCAGAGAAAGAATACTCATAGACACAAGAAGAAATATGTATGAACAAAGCCGGCAGGGCTGCGCGTACAAAGGGCGTGTACTCATCTTTACACATATAGACCCACAGTTATGTGTGCTATTACGACGAGAACATTTTCTCTCCCCTGGCGGGATATTACGAGAGAAGTAAAGACGACGTGGTCGGGCTATAGGAAGAATGGAACGTTGCGGGGAGAGCGCGCTACCGTACTTAATTGGCCGTTTCACGGCTATAATGTGAGAATGAAGAGGTGTACCGGCCCGCAAGGGTCACCGCATTCGTGAGAATCGCAGGCATGTCGTAAATGCGTGCAACTGCTACTGACGCTAGCGTATAACATATCGCGCGATTAGAAACCTAAGGGCGTATCCCGAAACGTTTAAAATGCAAAACAATGACCGATACGACCGTCTGCTTCTCGGCACTCGATGTACATCGGCTCTATAGACGTTGGACTTGTAACACGGTCGGTCTATCTGTGTGGCTCGTATCGCGCACAGCGAGGGATGGGTGCCAGGGTGTTTCGTTGATGGAACGTCTGGTAACATACTGCTGTTGCTATGGTCCTCGTAATCGGATCTGGCCGTGGATAGTACAACATGTACGCAGCGCACGCTCACGGATCTCCTACGGTCGATCTCCGATACAGTTCTACATGTATTTTCTTACACTCGCGAGCTACCGTGTCACCCGGTTGAATCCGAATACGGCGTCATCCTCCACGAAAATGCTCCATATTATGAGAATTCTTGCCATATTTATGAAAATTTCAACCAGGTTTTATGCTAGTAATTCGCATAGTTATTGTACCTTCCGAGAAGCGAATCCGGATTACCAGAAGATTGAGACTTTTTTTATCGGATTTTTCGTAAAGTGTATCGCAATTATTATTCCTATAGGGTTCCTATACTTGTCAAGTTATTTTATTCCACATTTTTCTTCAAAAAGTATTATCGCTGTGTATACATTAAACTGCATCTACTTTTTATCAATTTTTGCACAGACATTTTTTCTATTGTATTCTTCATCGGGTTTAATTCTTTTTAAACTGCAGATTAATTTTCAGAGAGCCGAGTTTTTGAATAAAGCTTCGAATCTCAAGGTTTAATATCTCGAATGTATTTCGATTAAATTTGTTGGGAACGATTTTTTTATTCCATACAATATAATTTCTTTCGTTTCTCGCCGATAATTGTGTGCATTTTTTCGATCGATATATCGGTGCATTGATCAATAATCGATACATATCGAGTAGCAATAGGATTGACGTAGATTGACCCAAATCTGTGCTACTTCAGAATTCGCTGGTCCATATATAGACACCACTCAATCTAAATACGGGCTCATCGCGATTAGGGCATCGGAAATTCTGGACTGTATTATATAGTTTGCGGTTTCCGCGTGGAACAATGTGCAGAGTAATTTTCTGTCGCCATCATTACAACATCAAATTAAGTTTCCTTCGTAATAGAAATTCAATTTCTAATTAAATTTTCTCATTATCTTCACTCTCCTACAATCGGCTCTCGCGGCCCCCTCCCGCGTCCCTTCGATTGATCGAAGAACACTTTTCAAGGGAACCACGTCGTGGGACAGTTTTCGAGTTAGCAGAAATTTTCAATCGTTCCAATGTCAATAGTTACGCTGATAGTGCATAATATCACTATTTGCATATGTATCGTCGTTATGACTGTGCAAAGTATGCAGTAACCCGATTCCCGAGATTTTTCTTTTTCCGGATCGAACCGAGTTCGCCCAGTTACGAAATCTTTCGATGATCTTTCTCTCGACTTTTCGTTATTTCGCGACGATATCGAGAGATGAACAATTTCAATCTGTACCCCGCTGCAGGGTACTCAGCATCGGCGATTCGCGAGTAATCCGCCAATATGTGCAGATTGTATTACGGGAGACGGAATGGAAAATGAGGCTGTCGGACGGGAGCCTTCAAAAAGATGACTTTTTTTTGTTTCTTCTGTTAACCTCGAGGAGTCTCGTTATCATTCGATGGTGACTGCCCTGAATGTTATAACGACGAATCGACAACGTGCCGGCGCGAAACGGCTTGTAAACTGCTTGCTTCCTTGTTTGCGTGTATATTTTACGCTATTTCGCTTCGACCAGCTTCACTCGGTTCGATACATCGGCTCCGGTGACCCGACTAAATATCCCGGGGGCTCCAAACATGTCCCTTCCCAAACAGGCGCGCTAGCACTGCCGTTATGCATAACGCTCGCGTGGTAAAACGTAACGCGAAAGTGATTTTACTCCGATGCATAATTCGAAAATGATTGAGCTACTTTTTTCTCCTCGTTATTGATATTTATTTCCATCATGTAGATCTTTCTTTCATGAATACCTACCGCGCGCAATTTCATTTTTTCGATATATTTGAAAACAATCGTAACGTGGATCCGCCCAAAATTTTGTTTGAACTGAAAGAAAAGACGTCTCGGATCCCACTGTTGGCATTCGAGGTCTTTTATCCTTGTGAATATTCGTTTAGTGATTCAGGTCGTTTTTTTTTTCATTTTACCGATGTACTTTATTTTATACTCATAATCCAAAGGTTTGACAATTCGTTTTCGACAAATTGATTGACGGTTCGGAATCCCGACTTGCAGCAATCGTGCTTAAAACCCGAACTATCACTTTGAATGTTGAGAAAAAAAATCTATCACCGTGAAAATTATACGAAAAACTGTGATGCGACGAGACTGTGCGCTGGTTATAGACTTAAAGTTCCCAATTAATTTAACGAGTCCGCACATCGCAATATCGTTCGACCGGTTGAGCACAGTGGTGGAGACGAGTTCAAAGAAACTCCAGCGAACGAAAATGGCAGTGATATGTATTTGCGTGTGCCCACTCGAGGAAAAATTCATCCCTCGCTCGTTCGTCCGGACTGTAGTATCGACACGAGTGCGACTGCACTCAATGCGCCGCATGAGTGCTCAGTGATAGATATTTCGCCGAATGCGACGACTGATTCGTCTTACTTTTTCTCGAGTGGCAGCAATGCTGCTTCGTGGTTCAAAGGGTCTGCGTAAATGCGCATATTGCGTATATATAGGTATGTTTTATTTGTGTATAGATGAATACACCCCATATATGAATATCGTATATGTTGATTTGGCATGCAGTGGAAATTCACTCAGAACTTATATCGAAAAATTGGTTTTTTTTTGCTGACATTGCCGAGAAAGTGTTCACGTACGACCCAGATCCACTCTCAAATTCTATGGAGAATCAAGCCCAAAGGGGCCGGCGTCTTCTCGACTGTTTTTTGATTTTCTCACATCGCGTTCAATCTTCTTCCTCTTCCCCGGTAGGTGCATCCGTGTCCGAGTCATCCGGAACCTTGCTCAAAGCCGTTCCACGCCGAATAACGGCAGCCAAACTAGCGCAGTGTAATAAATTGCACAGAAAAGCGTGGCAAAGGGTAAGAAAAGAAAAAAATGTAAGGGGTAAAAATGTGTCCTAGATGTTCGCCACTTTGCGCCTTCGCACTTATGATCTCCGTTGCAGAAGGCAACGAGACTTTTAAGATGATACGGCAAAGGGGTCGGGCGGGGGGCTTCGGGTCTGTGCGCTGTTTCTGGGCTACCTCCTGCGATGACGTATAGCCTGGCGAGACTTGTGACAAGCTTAAAGGATGTGGTAGTGCTGAAAGTTGATACGTTGCGGAGCTCGCGGACTGCAGCTACAACACCATACTCTCCGCTCGCGCTTACCCAACGAGAATTATATACACCCTCACACACGTAACATCGGGGCCGTTATAGTTAAAGGCAACTATATCGCGAGGAGTTCGGTGAAGATGATCATTTCGCTGCAACAACTGTTGGAAACTTTCCGCAAGCGCGACGCGCGTACCCGGTCAATTTCATCGTGGCGAACTTGGGTTGTTAAACATATACAAGAGGGCATGTGCAGTGTGAGAGAAGACAGAGTGGTCCGAGTTCCTCGTTTCTCTCGCTTGCCAGACTAGAGTCACCGGTGCGAGCGGTAATGAGCTAAAGTAATGGAGATTGGTGCTCTGTACCCGGCCTCGCGAAGGGATGGGGATGCTGCTCTGGCTGCTGGGATAGAGTTCGGACAAACCCCATTTCGCTTCCCTTCCTCCGCACGGCAAGAGTCACGTATATCGTCCTGTTTTGGCTCACTTACACGATATCCGCGACATAAGACACGCGACCGGTTAATCCGCTAGTGTACCAAGT
Source organism: Ischnus inquisitorius (assembly GCA_963924025.1). Taxonomy (NCBI): domain Eukaryota; kingdom Metazoa; phylum Arthropoda; class Insecta; order Hymenoptera; family Ichneumonidae; genus Ischnus; species Ischnus inquisitorius. The sequence goes on from OZ001250.1 coordinate 13,536,494, forward strand.
GAGCTGCACAGTCATTGGCAGTCATTGGACTCGCCAGAACTATCAACAGTAGAAAGCGAGAAAAAACAGTCAACAAAAAAGTATACACCTCGTGAAAAAATTCTCCGTACGGAATGAAATTTGGACCAAAATCTTTTATGTTCGCGTAATTTAATTAATTTTTTAAACAGTCTCTCATTTCTTTTATGATAAATACTATTTTTATTTCTTATCCTCGCACTATTCGCAGTTGTTCGGTGAAGAGTAAGAATAATTGTGCCAGTTTCGACGCATTATGTTGCACCCTCCGTTTTTTTCGTAAATAAATAATTTCCGGTTCCTTCCAAATCGGCCAATGACTGTGCTGTTTCGTCCGCCAAGAAAGATGCTACAGGCGTCAAGATAGCGGTGGAAAGGATAGCCACTCGTTTCGCGTCGTCTCTCAGTGACCAAGTTAACTGCTAACTCATTAACGTAAGTAGTCGAGTGGCGGTATCATCCAGCTACGCCGGGCACAGCGAGAGGTGATAGCGACGGGTCTGTATATATATATTTGTATACATATACTATATGTATAGTTTTCATTGGGAGGTTAGAAGAAAGCAAGGTGCTTATGTTGGTCGTTGTAAATTGCGAGTTAACTCGATTACCCTTGGGGAAAATCACTCCTATTTGGAACGGCGATCTGCTGGCCTACGTTGGCTCAAAGCCCCGACGCGAAAGTCCAGCGGACACGACGGTAAAAGAAGCGCAGAGGATGTGAAAGAGATTACTTCGGACTCGGGTATGGAAGTGAAGAGAACACGGCAACGTCAGGCCTCATAGAGATAACGAGGTGTGAGTTCCAGATAAGAAAAAAAAGATACAACGAAACGTTGCGAGACCTAGCGCGCCTTCGGCGATCTCACAAAATGTTCTTCCTTGAACCTGACGTCCGACGAAAATCTGAAGAATCAAGTACAACGGGCCGAATGCTCGTTTGTGAGGAAAGAGGAAATAAAAAGGGCCCTCGGACTTTGAGAGAGAGCCGATTCCTCGTGAAACGACGAATTTTTAATTGGATCGTGAAAATAAGGGGATTTTACCTTCGATAGTTCGCGATTGCTGCACAGCGTCGCAGCCATCTGGGCAATCGTCATTCTCTCACCTACTATTTCTCACCCCACTCGATCCTTCTCGGCGCTACCCCCCGTTCTGAAAGGACCCGTGGAGCCTCGGCGACGAGAAAATTCTTTGACTTCTAATTGAATTTCTGTAATCCGATTTCCGGAAAGGCCTTCGCTATCGCTCGGTAACTCCTTCCTATATTCGAGGAAATATCCCGAATCGACGCTCCCGTTTCTCCGAGGCCATTCGTTCCTTTACGACTAACTGTTCCTTCGTTCGTTGGCTTCAAACCACCCCCTTTTTTTTTTTCTTTTTTTGAACGCCCCCTTCCCGTCTCGTACTCCGACGCTCCATGAACCCGATGACTCCTCGACTCGGCAGGCACAAGAGGGTTGCCACACGGTTCGGCTTCTCTTTTTTCATTCTCTTCTGCACTCGCTCTTCCTGCCTCTCTCATCGATGAACTTGTTTTATTTTTTTTATGGCACTCTGCAGCCTCTTCGGCGTGATTCACGCTTCGGATATTTCTCGAAGATTTCTCGGCCTGCCGGCGCGTCCTTTCGGGAAAGTGGCGCTCTTCTCTCTCTCGTTCCCGTCCGTCTTTACGCCGATACGCCGTCCGGCGTCTGCTCTTTCACCTTTCACTCCTCTCTCGAGATTGAATTCATGTTTTTTCCGGCATTATCGCGATAATGAGACCCGACGAGCCCGATACAATTATTCTCACGGTTTTTATAAACACGCCGGATTAGTTCGGGTGATTCGATACAGGAAAAACAGATTTTTTAATCAATAAATCTTGCAGGGTCCCAAAGGGTCACAAAATTATTCTTGTGACCCATCTTTACTCGAAGTCCTTGCGCGTTTAACTTGCCTGAGAATATTCTCTTTTCGTCTCCGAGCAATGCGAATCGGGAGTAAACAAAAATTTGTTTCGTTATTTTATTTGTCTTTTCGATCGTGCACATCGTTCGAAGCTCCGATCTTTACTTTTTCGCGTATGGCTATATTGAAGAGGACAAACAGTGTCGCATCGATAAATTCACTTTGATAAATGAGCGAATGAAATTTTACTTCGGATGTTCTTCGACGCTCGTTGACTCGACGTCTATGGCAGACGCCAAAGGGAAACTATGAAAATAGTCAATTACGGGACCGATACGCAGGAGCGAGAATTATTTGCATCAGCTCTCGAAGTTCTCGCGAAACTGTGGAGATCGAGGTTGAACCCCGTGCCAAGCGACTAGCGTATCGGCCACTCCGATTATTGGGCGATTTCCGGTCACGTTGCCGCACAGCCCTACATCGTCATCCGCCGTGTGTCGCGAATTCGAACCAGAATCTAATTAGGTCCTCGGTACACCGAAGCTCCGTGTGTACATATGCGCGGGTTTTCGGAACGTTCGGGCATCCCGCATCCCTGGCACACAAGTTTGCACATTTTTTCGAGTCGAAATATCCCAAGCCACGATCCAAACTACGAAGCGCTCGCAAAAAGTGTTGCGGTCACTCTGGAAGAAAAAAAAATGTAACATTTCTCAATGTCCTCAAAAAGTGTGACGGACCTTCCGAAATAACTTGGAACTGGCAAAAATGTAGGAAATAAAAAGTAGGAATGGGCGGATTTCTAAAAATGTTCAAGGTTATTTAGTTTTTCTTTCCGCCGAAACTGCTGAAACGCGGAAAGTATCGTTGGGAAACGAGATACGGAAAGAATCGTTGAAAAATAAGATGCGAAAAAAAGAGAAATACGGTACGGAGAAAATTTAATAGGGTTTCATTCTTATTTTCCATACGAACGAAAGTCCTCGTATTATTTTCAATCATTAGTTTCAGCGGTTCGAAAAACATCTCGAAGGAACGGGATAGAAAATCGGATCTTTGAATATCTTTTATCCTCATTATTTCTTTATACCGTTGATATTGAATGAATGGAAAGTAAATCAGTCGGGTAATGGAAGATCGGTGAAGGAGACGGTGATAGAGGGTGAATGGTAAGGTGGAAGGAATTCGTTGAACGTAAATGAATGAATTCGCCTTGGATCTTTGCATCTCGACGACGCTGCACGGCACTCGCTTTACTATCCCGAAGGGATTGCCCCATCCTCTGTGTCTCTCCTCCTCCCCCCCCTGAGGAATCTCCCGCGGGTCTTCGCGTCTTTCCATCGTGTCGAGAATTTCAAACAAAGCCTCGTCGCTGCGCGACTGGGTCGCCAGCCCTGCGGGGTAACAAAGGGCATATCAGTGTGGTTGAGTGACGGACGGCAAACGGCTTGGGCTAAGGCGAACCGCCGGAAGTGCTCATTTAAATATTTACTCACCTCGAGATATTACTTCAGCCAGTGGGATATCCCCCCGTGGCTTTGAGACATTGCCGGTATGGCGCTTAGTTGAAGTTTCACTGCGACAGAAATGAATTATTGATTATTGGCGTGCGTGCGCGTTAGAGAAGAGAAAAACTAAAGGCACATACAGCAAAGTTAATGAATTGACTTTGTGATCGAATGAATCATCAAAACATCGTTCAATGTTTGGGTCTTGCGATGGACTGGCGATTGATTGATGTAGTTTCTACGAACTCATTTTTCGTATGTCATGATTCTGTTCGTTTATTTATTTACTGGAAGGAATTAATACTATTCCGATAAACATTCGCCGAGTTCAATCGAGAAGTGGAAAAAAATGATATGTTACACATAAAAAATTGCTGCTTCTGATGAAGTAACTTTGTCGTTGATCTGACTTGAATGAACAATTCGGCTTCAGTGACTTTCGATAGTTGATTAAATGAGCGTCGTTACGTGGAAATATCTATTCGAATGTTACGAGCACGATGGAAATTCGCCTACTTTCATACAAAGGGATTATTGTAATGCAGCGTAAACAGAGTCAATGGTTCGTTGAAAATGACTTTGCAGTTCATTCATCGAATTTATCGTCGAATGCTTCACTGTGACCCATTCGTTCGTGACTTGAATTCAAAACACCGTTCGTTGGTAATCGTAATTAAAATCGAGAAGCCACACGGAGTGCGAAAGCAGTAGAAATAAAAGAAGTTTTAATGAGCAATTTGAGTATTAATGATTTTTTTTTAACAAATGGGAAAATTGACTTTTTTCACTTCGACAATTGACTATTTGTTTAAAATTCTTTTTGTTATTGCAAAAAAAGAAAATGTTTTGACTCCGTCCGGATGGCAATTGGTAAATGCTGCACGTGTCCTTACAGTCTGGATAATGTAGTATAGTGTCTTCTTGATTGTAAATTCGTGAGGGGTTACTCGAGCAATATGTTTTCTCGTCGTTCAACGGACCGGGGTGAGGGCAGAGGGGGGGTTAGTAGGGGCCACCGACGTAGACGAAAACTAACGACCTCAACGAGGTCCAATGTCGATTATCGAGAAAGACAGAGGGAAGAGCGAGCATTAAACTCTTGGCTACCGCTGTCGTTCCCGACCGCTCTCCGTTTATCGACGTTACGTTCCTCGTTCACGATCGTTATCTCGTTACAAGGAAGCCATACCTTATACACTGATAATCGAGTTATGTTTACGATCGCGAGGAGCTCTCGCGGTGGGAAGATTGTTTGTTAAACATGAGGTCTTGCGGCTGCGATAGTTATAGTAATACGCACCGAGCGTCATAGTGCCTCGTAAAATGTTACCGTACTCGAGCGATGCTCGTGCGCCATCGTTTATTCTTTCCTTCTTCGTTATTATCATTTTAACGAACAATTCGCGCACGGGAACGAAGGATTAATAAAGATTGAAATGAAAAAATCGTTCTTGAAAAACATTTGTTGCACTACAGTTACCGTTATTGATTAATCTTTGTTATAAGATAGTAAACAATAGGTTTAAATAATGGAATTAACAATAAATGAAAATTTATTATGACGAAAGTTTTCGTTTTTTTCGCATTTTACAATATGCCATTCGGTGCTAGAAAAGGTTGCGTAACTCAGTATCGACGGTAAGATAGGTGCAACACTCTGTGAATGTCTCGAGCGGGCGGGCGGAGAGCGAGGGAAGCCTTAGGCAGCACGATCGACGCTCGGCTACAACTCTCGTGCCATCGTCACGGTAGCCAGGGTACAAAAAAGAATAAGAACTGTCCGTTTCATCGCTCTTTCCCTTCGGTCTGTGTCACCGATTTTTGTTATTCTACGTGCGCGAGGACCGGAAACCCAGATAATTCATGGTTTAATAATTGAGTCGAATGACAGATGGGCACGAAACATCTTGCGTTCGTTTACGTAGACCTAGTTATGGTTCTGGTACGTATATTGTTTGCCTGCTTCTTGACATTCCTCGATTTGAAGATTCGCAGTTACGATTATGCGACATTTTGCATCAATCAATTTTGCGCTATCGGCAGGTCTAAGAAAAGAATTCGTAATAAAATTTAGGAGCGTAATTTAAAAATGAACATACCCGAATTTGTTCGAGCCCCCTTCAATCGGCCAAAGACAATTTATTCCTTTTCCGATACATTCACGTTTCGTTCAGCCGAAAAAAATTCTACGACTCCGTTCAGGGTCCGGTTGCAATTTTATTTGTCGGTATATCAGAAAACGACACTGCGAAGCCATTATCAACTCATTACAGCTCCCGTCGACTCGGTTCCATTAGCAATCATGTATTCAGACCCGGAGTTCTTCGCAACTTAAAAAGTGTACGCTTCGCACAGTTAGTGAATGAGTTTTCACCGCATTCAACCGAGACATCAAAGCTCCTTCCGCTTGAGATTTACTTCGTAATTGCTTCTACTGTAAATTCAACCAATCAAAAACAAACTATTCTATACTACTATATAAAAATATTTCATATTTTTATTCATTTATTTATTTAACGACGTTGGAAGCATTATTGCGAAAAATCTTGAATTACCCGAGTTAGATTCAATATTTTATTTATGACAAAAAAAAGGAAAGATCCCAACGGATAAGCGGCAGCGTAACTATCTTTCCCTCGAGGGGGCTCGTTGCATTGCTGTATGCCTTGCATAAATTAAGCGAGTAATTCAGGAGCACAGAGAGCGGGACGGAGAGCGAGAGATTAAAAAAACGAGGTGGTAGTGAACTCGGCAGGTCAGTCGAAACTGTAACGTCAGCGTAATTATAAGTTGAACGTCACCGAAACCGCACACAGGTATAGGTAGTTACGGCACGGTTACCGGCTGAATTCTCCTCCGAGGTTCCGCTGCCCCGCGAGTACACCGACTTTTACCTGACTCGCGGTGATCGTCTCTCCGCGGGACTGCCGCAGTCTTTCTCCAGAGAACCGAAACATAAAAGTGGGTTAAGCCAACCGACTAGGTGCAGACACGTATTTGACATCGATCGATTTTAACCGCTTCGGCCCTGTCCCCAGGTGCGAATAAGAACGCCGAACTTTGCGGAATCGATGAAAAGTGCTTTCACGAGTCCGAGAAAAATTCAATTTGGTTTTTGATTCGCGGTCATTTTCGAGACACGCTATCGGAAAAAATGAAAATTCTTAAAACGACTTCTGCAATTTTGATGCTCCGGCAATTGAACTTTTTCTTCGTCCACGAAAAATTCAATTTCGTATTTTGACTCGTCGGCTATTGTCGAGACGCGATATCGGAAAAAATCTCGAAACCACTTCTGCAATTTTGATGTTACCGTAATTGAATTTTTTCACCGTCCTGCCGTTCTCGAGATGAAAAAAATGAGACGGTAAACACGATGATCGACGGTAGAAACTTCATCGTGGGATAAAAAATCATTTTATCCAGCGGCGACCCACGGCGCAGGTAACGGTGTATTTATAGAACGTGACTGGAAGCAGATGAGTGGCATCAACAAAATAATTCAAAAGGGAACATATCTAATGCATCGAGTAATCTTATTGAACTCGAGGTATAAAAGGGGCCGAACAATGACGATCGTTAGACTACATGTTGCACCTAAATTCGACGTAAAAGGGTATTTATACATGGTAAATTTACGTGTTCCCATGCCTCACAGTTCGAAAGCTTTGAATAATTAGTGGAGTGAATCTAAGTACCAGTTCGGTACATCGTACATCTACAATATTGCAAACGTTTCGCATCAGCTAGCCGAGATACTGTCAGGTATGCTGTAGCTTTGTTTCGCATAGTCTATTATGCTCCGCTTCATCTCGGAAACTATAATATACCGAAACTTAGGTAGTTTTCGTCGAAGGGCTTGTATATAACGGCTTATTATTGCCAAGGGGATTTCGTCGCGTAGCGTGTACCGAACGAAGTGTGGCGCGGAAACAAATGTGTGTGGGTGTCAATGTGTCCTTGTCACACAGTCTGCCCCCGAAAGCACGGCAAATATGTTTGGTTGACGTATTGATTTCGAAACAATTTCATACATGTGAAATATTTATCTCGGAAGACTGAACACGGGTCTCACTTAAAACCGTGCTGTTTCATTGAAAATTTCGAATCATCTTTTCACATCACCGTAATTGATCGAGAAAATATTGATTTTATAATTGTGGTAGTTTTCTAGTGGTTAAAATGAGATTTCTGAAGGCCTTTCATGAAGTTCTTCAAAAAATTTTGTATTGTTGTGAATAATTATAAATAAAAAGTTTCATTAAATGAAGAGCTATTTGGTAAATCCCAGTTTGCAGTTTCACCCGTGAAAAAAATTACTAAAGAGTATTCATACTTATTCATTCTCCTCTGGTACATATAATTTGCGCGAGCACTCAGTAATGTTTGTTTATCTTTGTTTGTTACAGGTGAGTACCAGAACATGGCTGACGGCAGCAATTTACCTGAATTACATCGACGAAGGCTCTGAGTTTAAATCGAGTCGTTCTTCATGACGGTATTTCCATGACGTATATTTCGCATAATTTTCGTGATCCACATTTAACGAACAAACACGCTCTTCGCGTACTTCAATCCAAGATTTCTCTAACTACTTGAAGTTCATAATTCATGCTCCGTCGTTCGGAAAACCAGCTCCAACGTAATTCAAAGAGTGTCGCATTCTCCTCTATACGTACAATCTCGATACTAACTGCGCACTCGACGAAGCCAGCCAACTCCCCGAAAACTTCTTAGGGTCGCAACCAGGCCGGGACGCGGAATTGGAGCTCTGCTTCGAAACTAAAGAGTCCAAGAACGATTTTCGTCCGGTTTGTTCGAAACATAACTCAAACTCATCACGTCCGGTTGTAACTTAAATTAATATCCAGGAACTGGGCCCGTTCGTTTATTATGGCAAAGATGTATAAATAGCTGCTTTGACCCAAAGTTTCGTTGCGTCCAGCTGAAAGGAGCCGGAACGGGACGCATTCCCTACGTTCCTGTCGTGTACCTAAGCTGGGTCGTGAAAGTGTCGAGTGTTTGGTCGCAATAGTCGAAGTATATTCTCCGTTTACAGTCCAAGCTTCCAGACCGACGTTGGCGATTATTCTTCAAGGTTTCGTAATAATGCAGCGTCGGTGCACGGCATTCACAGAACGCGCCGGGGCGATGGTTGAAGCACACAAACTGTACCGTAGTTAACGTAACCGCGCCACGGAGGATTTGCATTAGAGACCTAAACCCCCCCACGTCGAGCACGTGGAGAATGCACGTCGAATCGTTGGTACGCGTTACCGTCGGACCTACATAAGGCCTTCAGCCTCCGGAGAAGAACCCCTCGCGACTTGTTCGCAATTCACATAAAGCAAGTTCGTAGTAAGCACGAATGTCCTCCACTTGTTCTATAGTAATATTTTACCAGCCTGACTTACCCTCTCCCTCTTGGCGCCGACCTCCGGACTTCAGCGAGTAACCCTCTCCGGTCGTTTCCTATCCGCCCGTTAAAAACCTGCGTGAGACGTGCATTTTATTTATAGCATTCTCGAATCTGCTCTAGCACTACGACTGTACGGATACGCGCATAAACCCGGCAATTGATGGCACGAAGAATTTTTCGAATCATATTTCTAGAGCATTCTTTTTTACTGTGCACAGTCTGCGAGTTAGATGTTGAAGTAATCATTGGAAAAAATTATGATGCGCTGAAAGAGCCGATAAATCAGTTGGGACATCTATTCTTTGAAAAAAATTGGAATATCAACTAACTATTAATTCTCGCAACTCATAATTTTTTTCTCTGTGTGGCTAAATCTGGCGAGATTCTCGGTTGAGTGTTGAATAAAAATCACTCGAAGAAAAGTTTGAACGATTTATATATTTTTTGTTTCACGATGAACCATTTATATCCGAAACTTTATTCTCAGAAAATTCGGTCAAACATCCGCAGAACTTTTGGTCTATTTTTTTTGTTCACTTATTATTGCGCAGTTGAACTTTCAAACTGGCAAGTACAATATTAGCCAGTTTCTAATATTATAGTTAACATGTACACAGACCTTTGTTTTACCAGTTCGAGTATAGTTCGTCAGTCGCTAAGATTTGAGTTCGCAAAACGCGGAAGGGAGTTAGATACTCCCTCCCGATATTCCGTCGGGCACTACTTTACCTTAGTTGAAAAACTTTGCGCATCAAGTTTCTCGCTCCATCATAGACTTTATTCTATCAAAAGCTTCTTTCACAGGAGGATCGAGTATTCTCGGGAACGCGAGACTTTCGATAATACTTTGGACAGCCACGATAGTTTATTGGAGCCGGCAAGTTGTTCCCACAGTAGGCTTGTGTAACCACGATCCTTTGTGCTTTACCTCCGCGCACCGGTGTCTTCCATTATTTGACATTGGCAAATCTTCTCTTCAATCTAAACAAATTGTAAGAGCCCGCGCGACTAGTGCGAAGAACGTTCCCCTTTGATATTCTCTTTTCGTGCATCATCCGAACGCGAAGATATTCGAGAATAAAACGCTCGATCCTTCGATGCTTCGTCGAATGTTTTATTTTCTTCGTATTCAAAGTGTTCATGCAACTGGGTCTCACTTGTGAAAACTGGGCCATTTGCTTCGCATATATCGTCTATGTGCGCGCACAAACGAAATAGCACGGTCGCTGGAACTATATTTGCCAGTTTACAATGGCCCACGAGGCTACAGTCCTCTCTTTATTTATTCCTGACGCCGAAGTACATTCGAGTAGTTGGCTTTGACAAACATGGCAAAGCTGCTAGTTGCGATGCCCGTGGCGATTCGTTCATATTCGCGTCGATCTCCAACTGTTCCCGACTTCGTTATTATCACTCGACTCTGTGTATATCCAGCCCTCGATATTGTCGACGAAAGTCGGGCGAGCCATGAAGCGAGGAAAGAACTCGACGATAGCGACGAGTGATTTTTTTTTATTAAAAAAAAAGGGGGGAAATAGGAAAAATACCCAATTCCCAACCATCGAGACTTCGTTATCACCCTCAACTGCGTCACATACTCTTGAAATGGTAGACGAAAGTCGCACCGCACATAGCAAAACGGAACGGCAAGCGAGGGGGAAGTGAATTTTTGCAAAGGGAAATGACTGGGAGCGACGACAATCCTCGGTTGATCGTTATTGGCAATACACGGAAAACGCGAAGCTTACATCCCCCTTCGAAAGTGTAGGGAGAGATAGAATGGGGAGTTGCGACTGAGAGCTTCACGGGGCATAACAACATAGCGTTTCAGTGCACACGCCTTGGCCATTACCAGTCCCGCTGTGAAGTCATGACCTCAGACGTCGCTTGCACAGCCATTTCAAGAGCGATTACGATAGTGTTGGTGAACAAGAGAACGACGAAAATTCATGCTGCATTCGCTACTCTCGTAACACCACCACCGGGAGAAGCGCAACTACCACCAGTACCGTCGCTACTTGTGTACGCGTGGTAAATCCCAACTCTGCGAACTGTTTGGAATGGACTGTAAAACGATCGCGTTGAATCTCAGCTCGTAGCTGAGAGAACCGCCCGCCCGCGTGCGCCGTGTTGGAGGGCGAGAGTTGATCGCGCGAAGCGAGCGAGAGAGTTCGCGACATCTGGTTAACCAACGACCCGGAAAATCTAATCACCCCTCGGAAAAGTTTGCCTTACCGCTGTTCGGCTACGGTTGCATTCGTAGATGGCAAGACAGAGGAGCCGGCTTTCCTATCTTCTTTCTCATCCCTCTCTCGCTATTCACGTTTGCTACGATCTGTACGTGTTTAGAAATCATTATACGCGGTAGAAATTCGCCGGCGCCGTTTTACTGCAACGGCATTGCAGTCCCGTTGTGGAGAGGGCCCCGACTTAGCGTCTCGCTGCAACCCATCGATTGCACTCGTTGGCGGTAGATTAAGCTTCAACCAACGAGACGCCGCTAATGAGATCTCGTATAAATGTTCCCTGATAATGCTCGTTATCGAATATTAATTTCTTTATAAAGGAATAAAGGTTGAAAACAAGAAAGAAAAATAGCCTCTACAAACCAACTGACGAATAAATGAGAACTTTTGAAGTCCAGTTTTAAAAAAACCGTACAATTTTACATTGATATAACGACTACATATACGTCGTCCCGACATCCGGGCGAAATTGTGTGAAAAAAGAAACACCTCTGAATTATCAAAGGAAACGCTGTTCACGCTACCATAATTTTTGCATGATATTCCGCGGTTAAACAGACTATTTGCAGACAATGGCTGGACAAACATACCGATCATATATCTGCGTCATCCATACGCAAGGAATTAATTTCATCTCCGGGATCGGGCGCGTTGGCTAAAATCGGCCAAAAATGCCGATCGCGAAACCACCGAACGCGATTTCATCAGAGAGGCGCATATCTAACCATAAAGAAAATGAACATCGCGGAAATTGAACTCAATTATTGCGACGCGGATAAACTCGGTTAATGGAGTGAAGAAATCCGGATGAAAACGCATTGGGAACGAAGATTTTCACGGATATCTTGATTACATAAATTCGTCGATAAATTCTTTTCCTAGTCCGACGGTTTCGTGTTCGTGCCGTTCGCCTGTGGTGTATAGTTTTTCCGGGTGGCTTGCTCGACATAATCCAGGAAGTGGATAGCGTATCCTGAATAACTATATACAGTAGACTTTGTGTATCAAAGAGATAAGCGAGCGTATGGAACAGTCGAGGTTGGTGCGGAGTAACTGGCAACGCACGATCTCCCTTCTCGATACACACAATGTGTATACGCCACACATAAGGCACCTTCGAGTCTACCCTCGTCGCTGCACGTTGTCCTATGCGAACAAAGTGGATTCCCAATCCATGAGTCATCGACGAGCCACGTACAGCGCCGTTGCAACTAATACGGAATCACCGTTTGCGTGAAGCTGACCGGTTTTTGTATGACGGAAACAAATGGCTTCGATCGGCTTCACGAAAATACACGATGTTGTGTGTACGTCGAACCTAGTCTCTGGCAGGCACGTCGCTCGTAAATGGCGAATGTTTATTCGTTCAGGGGAGACTTCGAAACACACGCTCGAGTGTGGACCACGGGATAAGCCGGACAATGGAGTTTGGGTTGCAGTGAAAAGAGATGAAAAAAAAAAAAGAAAAAAGAAAGGGGATGAAGAACCGATGCTAGATGTGGGAAGTGGATGAATGTAAGCGTGGGGTGTGCAGCGAGCAATGAAGCTGGTCGAGCAGGGAAGAAGAATCGAGCATTCGTGTCGAAAATGAGAGCGAAACGAAGGGCCGAAAGCAAGGGGGTTGTTGTGCACTCGTGCCCCCTTCTTACGCCCAGTATGCGTCTCGTAGGAAGTGAAGTATTATATATAGTACCTACAAAACTAGTGAGTCCCTCAATGAGTTGGGGTAACTCTTATCGATCTCTATTGGTATATACCGTTTGGTTGGCTCCGCAGACAGCCATTTCTTTTCCTTGCTTCTCCATCCTTCCACCTTTACTTCCTTTGTTCTGTCTTGGCCACATGGGCGAGCAAGCACTTCGCTCTGTCAGCTACGCCCGGCTGAAACGAGTAGCAAACAGGCCATTAGATATCCAACCGGTTGAGAACAGCGATACTTTGCACTATCGACGTAGCGCGCAGACACACAAGAGGGCAGACGTGGAAGAGTGAAAGCTTGATGTGATATGCTCGAAGAAGCAGCCATCAACGCTATATCCATCCACCCGCCTGGGTTTCACGTGACGTGAAACTTCGGAACAAACGAAGGTCGTCAATTATCCCCGCTGTTGCTTGTTCCTTTCGCTTAACAAGTCCGGGAAAGACTTTTATCGAGCTACTAGCGAATGGAAGACGGTATCGCGAGGGGTTTGAGACGACGCGGGCTTTGTGCGGATTGAATCCTCGACACGAAATTTTATATCTCACGTGTGTACGTAAACGTACGGTTGAAACATAGATACACAACAGTGTTCGGGTTGAAGTTGAAGGATAGGGTCGACGAACGCTCGTGCCGAAGCGCCCGCGGCTCCGCGTCACTTCGAGGTCTCGATTTTCGAACCGAAAATCACGTCACTCCGATTTCCTGCCCGCTGGCGATGACGGTACGGAACGAAATAAGACTTTTTACCTCGCAAAAACGTTTAAAGTAGCTGAAAGTTTGTCTTTTGCCGCCGAAATCAATACTCATTTGTTCCGATTACCGCATTCAACGGTAGAGATTTTTGGGTTTGAGCGTTTATTTTTTATTGATCCGACCACAGACATTAGTGAAAAAAAAAGTATACCCCAGGGTTTCATATTATAGTTGTCTACATTTATTTCAAACTGAAAAAGTCATTTTTTCAAAGTCTACCTGATTATTTAGACTGTAGAAATTGAAACAACCGATAAACAAACTCGTTATCGTAGATAAACTACAAATAAGTATTGTATAATTGAAAGATTCTTGACCAGCGCAACTGTCAATTAAAAATTCCAGACGAAAAGAAATAAAGAACATCGAAACTTTGGGATGCCTTCGAACGTTGAACGCAGACGCCAACGGTGTTGCTTATTTAATGCGATTTGAAGCACGCGAACTTGAAACTGACTCAGACATTCACTGTAAAAGATGCATGGATCTTCTGTGATTACGGAGAATTTTCGATGTACTGATACGAACATTCTTACGATGAAATGACCCACTTAATAAACAAGACTCGCCAACAAAAAAAACTATTTGCTGTAGACTTACACATTCGTTTATTGGCTTTCAATCACGTCCAACACGTAGACAGTATAATCTTCCACTTATTTATTATTACTAGACATCGAGAAAAAAATCATCGTAGTATTATATCGTATCTCGGATAACGAAAAGCTATTTTATGTACGTTTTGAGGGTGCGTCAATGAAGAAAAAGGTTAACCGCTTCTAGGTATAAAGTGTCGATGTAACGTTATCCGGGTGAATCATCCGCAAAGTCGTTCACTCTTCGTCGCCGCGAACGTGCGACTCTCGTGAAACGAGCTCCGAAGAAAAGAGTGTCAATTATGCGGAGCCCCTCCGTCCCGGAACTGAAGAGATATCGAAGTCTTGTTCGATGCGTCACCCCACTTAGTTCCGGAAGTCATATGAAACCGTCTATCAGAAAACTCCGCTCGGACGTAATGAGGCCATAGCTGTCGCCGTTTCTCTTCCGTGTTATCAATTGACAATTGGTCCTGGGATATTCCAATTTATTGACGTTACGTGAGCGTCACCTTCGCCGTGTTATTCTCCTCGTATTTCCTCTGAGACGCTCTTCTGCGTTTCCGAATTGCAGCCGTGCCAGCTATCGACGGACTTCTCGACCCACCAAAAATATCCACGCGTTGCATAACATCAATGCATCTCTTCTATCCATCCGCGGACTGTATCTGCCAGACGGCAAGGTATTCACGAAGGATTCGAGCGAGTTCTTCGCCGCCTTCTCGCACGACCGAATTCGCAATGCCGGCCCTCGCGGTATCCCCGTGTACGTGCGCGTCCGGATATACGGATCCACCTATGTCGAACTATCGGCAACTGGATCGCAGAATTTGGCCGAACGCGATACTGAATATCAATGTCTACGTCGACACACGCGCGAGACTGATAGACGTTGCTATTTGGAGAAAAAAAATGTGTGAAGGCGAAAAGCAAAAAATACATAGCTGCACATGTAGTTTAAAAGCAATGAATACCACCATTGTTTTTACGTTTCGCCATGCAAAATCTGAACCCGCGATATTCACCCCATTACCCTCGCTCAAACTCACTCTATTGTAGAAAACACCGGAGCTAGTTGGATCCAATGTAATTTTTTTTAAAACTCGAAAATTCCAGCCAACGAATTGACTTTCTATGCAACTGGAGTTTCTACTACCCCATCGAATTCTGTATAGTCGTACACACACCGCATGAGATTTTCGATTATTTTGCAGCACATGTTCCTGCTACTCCAGTCTCTTGTGAAACAGGCTATCGGCTATTTTCCATATGTCTCGTATGCAATTGACCGTGAAAGCTTTCCTCGCTGGCAGAACATACAGTTCGCTTAATCACGTTTACATGTGCCAATTATTTATTAGTTCGCTGCATCGGAGCCGGGTGGGAAACTACGAAGCGCCCTTGGCGTTTCAGTTGCGAATTAGAATTTCTCCAGGTATATAAAGGGGGTTGTTACTCCTAACTGGTTCTGTGTAGGAGTAGCCCTCGTCGGTATCAAGTCTCTTGTCATAGAAGGCCATTGTGGGAACTGTGCGAGGCCAATTGGATACATATATCTATCTATGTATATATGATGAAACTGGTCTACCCCGGCGAGATTGAGTGTTCGCAACTTCCTATCCGGCTATCGAGCACGAGGGGGCATTCCCGATAATAATTTACGTAACAAGGACCCACCGACCGCAGAAGCATTAGAAGCAGTTCCGAGAGTCGTGAACGTACGGCCCGCGGATCAATGGTGCGATTGGTATTCACTCCCTCGTGAATGCTCCACATTCACGAATATTCCCCGCGTGATTCCGGTAATCTACATTACGGACGAAGCCATATTACACGAGAGAAGGTATCAGTGCAGCATTGGGCCAACGGAATGGTGGCCCATGCAATGGTTGGCAAAGCTGCTGATGTGTGCACCAGACTCCTCCATCGAGACCGACGGACGTCGCGACTCTACTCTGCCTCCGACCGACGTCTCCTGCGCTCTCTGCGACCACCGGCACGCATGTATCTTCGTTCATGATTTATTAGACGTACTCCCGGCATGCCGTCAATTCGAATTTCTACCCGCGGTTGTTCTCGTGCGTCAACCGCGCAAATCCGAACCCGTTCCGTTTCGCCGCCAGAGAGGATCATTTACGAATGAGAGATGTCACAGTCGTTCGCCATTCTCAACGGGGGCTGTAACGCTGACTGTCGGCTCTTTGTGTCAAACGGGGCATCGACCTCTGCTCACTAATCATCGAGGGACCTCGATTAAAAGGGAGATCAATTTGTAGATCATCATTGAACGATTATCAATCGTCATAACAATCGTATCTCATCTCGGACTTGGAATTTCTTCTGTCTTCTTCAGTCGACCCTTCTTTTTTCTTATTTGCGTTTTATCTTGATGATGTTTTTCTCCAATATATCCGAGTTACGGCGTAACTCGGCAATTCGCTTCCGCGAAATTTTCTTTTCTCGCAACAGTTGAAGCGTTTGTTTCTACGACAGACACCGTTGAACCGTGAGAAATACCTACATAGTCGGCAAATTGATATTGCGTCCAACTGGAGCGATAATGTCCGCCTGTTATAATGGACTCTCGGTATAGCAAGAAAATAGTTGCGGGCGGGATTGAGTGACAAAGAGCCGAACGAAAAATGATGCTCCAGAAGGTCGGATACGAGGTACTTGTGTGCCTTCCACGAAGTTGAGATGGGAGACACTCGAAGGAGAGCGCTGGTCGAGCGTGTCTCTCCTTCGTACTCTTCTGCTCCTCGAACTTTCTACTCCGCCAGATTGAAGCTGTTTTTCCCGAGAGCGCAAACCCTCTGTGTGGCGAAAGCTCGAATGAAATGGGTCCATGGGCGCCGCGTCGACGGGCTCAGATCATCGCTTAAGTGGGATGCCCCGGCTCGGTGTTCCAACGAATTTTACGCTGTAACCCCCACCGCTTCGGGTTCCGCTTCCCTCGCTGTATTCGTCGCTTCTCTTATCGCTTGTACATTAATCATTCGCCGTTAACTATCGCTGCCTATTAGCGAGACCGATTATATGGAGTAACCACCACCGGCTTATCATCCATGAATTACTGGATTATCATTCTTCGCGCAAACGCGCATTTCCTGCGAGCATACGCGCTGCCAACGCTCCAAAAGCATAATCGTTGGCGCTAATTAAACAAAATTTTCATATTTATATGCTTTCCTCATTCGAACGTTGAGCGTATTCATAATTGATGGAGCGCGGATGAAATGTCGGGGCTGTTGAACGCGACAACGCGGTTAAATCGCATACCGGAGGCGTTTACGTTGAAAATGCGAAACTACGAAGCTGACTCAACGGATATGCGAGCTGGTGAGACACGACTGTTGAAATTGTGTACTCGTTGAGGATTTCGTCGATTCGTAAATTTGCGAGTAACTACGATGGTCATTCGGTGATAATGATAACGTCGCGAATTCGTTTCATGCGTCTGATTTTACTCACAAGAAGATTCTTGAAGAAAATCGGCCAGACATTTAGGCCATTGAGAATCGAGCATTTGAGAGTTATTTGGATCCTAAAATTGGGGTGAAATTTGAATACAACAGCGGACACATTTGAACCCGTAGTAATATTAACACGAGACTTTTTTGTAGCCATCGGCTTGTCTCTGAAAAATCTCTGACTTGTTAAATTAAACACGATGAATAATTAGTTCCATGTTTAGAATTTAATTATACAATTACACCGGATGTTGACAAAACGCAAAAATTTCGTTTTCAAAAAAAATACATGTTTGCCGATCCCGGCGTGTAATAGTCGCAAAATTTTTGATACCATTCCAGTAACATATTTTCGGATATGTGAATCTGTCGCTGCGGAAAGAGGTAGTCTGCGAGCCCCCCCCCCCAATATTCTGCCACTCTGCGACTCTCTTTGCATTACATTTATGCGTTAGCGAGCTCAACGACGAAGAGCAGTGAAAAGTGGAATTATAGTGGAACGCGACTGTCGCCCGAAATTGGGATGTGCGGGATGGAGAGTACAGCGCGGACCCGCCGTGGGGTCCCGTCGAGAGTCTCATCGGGTCTCTAATCTCCGGTATGACAGCCGTCCGTTATCGTTATCGCGAGAGTATCAACGCGGAGCTCGCCGCTGGCGTTCTGTTCTCTCTTTCACGCGTACGCAAGCATTCGTAACGGGGATAGCTTGTGCGAAACCACTGCGCGCTCTTTCAGTATTTATCGGAACATAAAAACGTACGACGGAATCTCACCGGGCTCATAATCAGCCGAGAATCGCAACGCCCGAATCTTTCGCGTGTACACACGGTTACACATTCATTTCTTCGCAACCAGAAATTAGTATCAAGAAAATGTTGCTGTATATCATTGAGAAGCTCAGACAAAAGTTGAAAAAAATGTTTTCTTAATTAACGTAAACGCTCAGAGTTATGCATTTATTAAAATACATTTTCAAAGGTTTCAGTCTACAGAATCAATAAATTCATCTTCGTCAATAAATATTGTACACCGAAGAAAGTATGGAAAAAAACGTATTATTAAGAAATTGCATTAATACCTTCTCGACTATTAATTCGCCTCGAAAATTTCGTAGGGCAGATAAAATGAGACGCGAGAACAAAGTTCGTTGATGAATGGGATTTTAATTCTTTAGTCTGCAAGGATCTGGATAGAAGTGCCCCGAACGCGGTTGAGAATCCAATAGTGACAACGAGCCAACATTTTCTTATTTTCTTTCTTGTTTTCTTCCTGTAGCTATATCGTTGCGCAGTTTTTCCCCTGTTATCATTGTTTTTGTATTCTTCTCCGAGCAGAAGAGTTGGCCGAGAAAGTTAACCAACCGATAGGAGGTATAGAGCGATAAAGAGAAGAACTCGGAGATACATAAACCAACCTTTTTTCCACACGGCAACACGCGATTTCGACGCGCTCGAATGCAAACGTCGATTGCCGGCTTCGATCATTCTTTTTTATTTGCCGTTTCCTCACCCCTATTCTCGCTGGCCAGCCCTCTCACTATCGCGCGTTCTTTGTCCGCAATTTCTCGTTAAAATTTCGTGATCGCCCGTTTCACCCCCCTCAGCTTGCCCCGGGGCTTACGTCGAGCATTGAGGACCGCTTGAACTCCCACGCCCCGGACGTACGCCTCCGATGGTGTTGCGAGAAACCGCGCGGCCTTAAGAGCGAGTACGAGCCGAGTCCGCGTTGCCTTGGGGGATGCACACGCGAACCCGATGAATTCTGTAAGCCCACCCAGGGCGCGTCCTCATAGCGTTCTCAGCTGGTGTTGCCATTATAGCGCCACATACTTTATTATCGAGCGTGTTGCTCGCGTCGATCCGAATGAAATTTATGTTACAATATTGACCGCGCGAGGGTGAACGAGAGCTACCGAAGGGGTCGGCGAGCAGCATCTATGCAGCGTCTACGGCGCACTTAACGGGACTGTCGGTATATAACGCGCTACGACATTCCTCGGGCCGCGCCAAAGGTCGCGATATAACTATCGGATATATACATCGAAATTGGCACAGCGACGACAGCGACCGGTAAACAATACCCGAGATCCCCGAAATAAACGTCGGCTCCACCCTAATGGCTTTATCCGATTTGTCGCATAATAATAATTGTTTATTAACAATATAAATAGAATTGTAGAGTAACTGCGGGGCAGGATAAGTTCTCGAGGCCGTGAATGCTCTTTCTGAAAATAGCAATACAACTGCTTTTTTTCTATTCCTTTGCCACGATTTTGAGTCTTTGTGATGGACGAATTGTGTCTTATAACAGTTTTTCAAAAAAAGTAAATAGAACAACTATTTTCCATATGAACGTATTTTTTTCTTCACAGTTTTTTTACCGTGTGTTGCGAACGCGCAGTGTTATCCGCGATACTGGTGCGGTAAAAGAGAAAAATAAGCCACTAATTTGAAAAAATTCTCCACACCGCAATCTTCGACAATTGTCCACTCGGTATATTTCCCATCGGTCGCAATCGAATATGCACAGAGGGATAGGGGAGGGCGCGCGCGTGACCGGAAAATCGCGTACGTGAGCCTAAGCGAAGTAACTTCGTTCGTCGTGGGTCTGTACGTATGGTACGGCGTGTGCGGCACGAAACCGCCTGCGCAGGTATCGGTTAAACGGTGTATGAAATACAATGATCCTAAAACTCATTCGTGACTGGGTTAGTAGGCAGTCGGCGCGAGGCACGCACAAGGGGTTGTTATCTTCGGTGCAGGCTGCTCCCGTACAGTCGACACCGGTGCGCCCCGCCGCAGTTGAAGCCGGTGTATCCCTAATGCCGCATGCCGATACAAACTTTGCTTCGTATCCGTGCGCACCGCGTTACACAATGAAACAATATACGTGTGTGACGATGTGCAGCTGCCTGGAACTTACATACCGGAGTATCTAAGTTTAGCGATCGGTATGGATATACATTTATGAGTACACACATAATAATTCACCCGGGCAATGCACACGCTACCGCGGAGCTGGAAGTTGCGGTAGATAGGTACATAGAAATGTTGCAGCCGACTCGCTGATCGCTACTGTAGAATACGTACTCGAGCGTCGTGCAATGAAAAATCGTAGATAAGCAGATACAAAAAAAAAGAAAAAAGAAAAAAAAAATTGCCCATAATTGCTTCGTGTAATAAAATAAATATTGTTCGCGATAACGTTAACGTTCCCATCAGCATACAAATAATGTGTCATCGACGAGCACATTTTATGATGACGGCGCGTGCTGTACGTCGTTATAATGCACACATGGCATTAATGTAACGTTGACGAGAAAACGAGGCATACGTGTTACACGAGCTCGACGATCTTGTGTACGGTCACGTGCCTCCGCGCCCTGCACACGGTAACGTCGCTCTACCGATAAAAGCTGCGTCGCATATACGAACGATTTACACTGGCGCTCGCTCAAGTTCGTTGCCACATGTGGCACATACGCGCGGGCTCTCATAATAAACCGAAGAAAATATGCCGCTGCATCGAACGTGTGCGTACGTATTTTTATATGTCGCATAAGTATAACACGAGCGAACGACGGAAGCCGGGGCTACGCAGTGCTCTTTTTTTTTGTCGTTCTTTTCTCCTCTCACTACCCCTGGGACATACGCGGTTTTGCGGATCTACGGGCTGCGTGCCCGCGCGATCCTGCACGTGACCCGCTTACTCGTTTGTTTATGTACATACGTATACAGTAAAAAGAAGAATATCGTCCAACGTAATATCTCTTGCTCTCTTCTTATTACACGCGAAATTACCCTTAAAGCGTATGTCGGTAAAAGTTATCCCGTAAAGAAGCATTTTTTTATAAGTTCTCTTCGAGGCTCTTCATATTCAACTTTTTTTCCATTAAAAATGTTGTTAGGTTCGCGAAAAAAAAGTCCCGAGTTTACGACAATCCGTCCAAATAGAATTAAATATTTAAATAATATTCGTGAAAGGTGTACGAATATTATTCAATATTTATACAAGTATTAGTCTATTCACTTGGTATGAAAGTTTCTATGAAAAATGTCCTTAGAAAGCGTTACGACTCTTCTGGAAAAGAGTGAAAGAAAAAAGAATGCGCAATGTAAATAACAGAATCGTATTCATACAGTTTAATGATCGAGGGAACTTTAGTTCTGCCTACCGTTGGCAATGGTGGCTCTGTAGATCTCGCGAAAGATGGAAACCATCCGGACAATTCTAGTCGAGCCTTGTCATGGATGAGACGAAGTGCCGTGTTGTGCACGACGCTTGCATCCTCCGCGGCTGAAATCTCTCTCTCTCTCTCTCTGTCTCGCTCGAAACAGCGGGGCAAACCTACCGAAACGGAAGTGAATTTCTGCGGGATGTTGCAGCCTGTTTTACGATATTAAATCACACCGGGTGGACCGTCGTTACGTTTTCCCTGCCCGTCCCTTCCGGCGTACATATATCTCTCTCGCTTCATAGCCGCCTTTCGCGATGTTACCCTTTTCCATCCTTTTACGATTTCGCCGCCTCTCTCCCATCTCTCCCCCCGACGTTCTGGTTCTCTTACACCCGCTGACCCTTCGCTGGGTCTCCGCGCCCCGCGGTTCCCTCGCCGTAACCCTGCGTGCCATCCCCCTCGTCTACCGTCGTTCAAATTGATTTCATTTGCATACCACGCTCATTGTATTCCCTTGCCTCGGTACACATGTACGAGCGATATAGAAAAGCCGCGATAGAGGCGAGAGTAGAACTCGGGGCATTCGGTTTCTCGCACGTGCCAAACCACCGGGGAGAACCCGGCCCGCAGGACTCGCACCCTTCCACCGAGCACTTATTACCCAGCGCGATTGTGCTGTACAAGTGTACGAGTATTAAACATTCGGGGATATAACGGATGATACAAGTGTGCGTCCGGTGGCGAGTACGGAGAGAGGTAGAATCTCTCGGGGTAGTGGACCCGACAAGCATATATACTGCAATTCATTATACAGCGTGACTCCAACACGCGAAAATGGAGAGAAGGGAGACGGAGGGTAGGGTTTCCCTATACGTCGCTGTGTTGTATGCCGTTCGTGACCCACGCGGTCTATACTCGTCGCGATGCTTGCTGCCGTTGCAGCCAGCTCTCGCATCACAGAAATTATGCCGTGGCGTGTGCATGCACATGAAGCCGACATTTGTGGCGAGAATACGGGAATACATATATACGTATCTATATAAGGCTTATGTATGCCGTATCCGTACATAACATACAGAACGTGTGAATACATACGGGTCAAGAGAGTCCCCCCCGCCGCCGGTCGAGGTCGTCCATCGGTGCGCCAATTCCTTCGGTCACCTCCGGTAACTTATTACACGCTACGGAAATCGAAGTACCCTACTACGTATACGTATATGCCGCCTCGGAGAGAAATTTGAATTAATCGACCATTCTATTGTCTGCAGTCTCGGTATTCATACGGTCGAATCGAATCGGTCGCTGTTCAGCTTCCTTGTTTTTTATATTAAGTTACTTTCAATGAAAAATCTTAGTCACGAATTCGTCGATATATTTTTTTCGTTTCCAACATTTGCATGAAAACAAAATTAGAAAACGCTTCGGTATGAAAGAACTTTGATACAAAAATTGTGTTGATTAAAAAAGAGATTTATTCGTAATTCAGTTATTACACTGATAATTGTTACCATTATTATAATTTATTATTATTAACGTGATTATCATTATTTGTTTTTCTCTCTCTTGCTACAGAATTTCCATATTACAGACTCTACGCCTTCGGGAGTTAATAAGCATCAGTTACATTGCAGGATTCGGTTGGGGAATGTGTTTTTTTGTCTTCGTAAGAAAATCGATAGCGCCAGATGTTGGGAAAGAGTTTACATTGAAGTGCCACGGCAATGAAGTCGATAGTTTGAACAGCACAGGCGCTGAAAATTAATTAACCAAGTCCTCGGAGACGTTGGACATTTTCCCGTTACAGTTGAAGTTCTTTTTTTCCCCTATCTTAGCGTCATTCGGAGTCAACGAACTGCGTCAGAGTCGGGCGAGAAGTTTGCCTTTCGTTATTTCCGTATTGTAAGTTGCAATTGAGAAGGTGCGAACAAACTCAGTAGCCTCGATGCCGCGCTGTCGCGTAGTTCCGCTCGACTCGAAGCTATAAGAGTGTCTAAGTCTATTTGGATCAGTTACTCCGGTCGTCGTTGCCGGCTAATCCGTTCGCCGGGACACTCTTTACCGCGGTTATACCCTCAGCTTCGGCCGAGGATCATCGAGACTAAAACGAGATTGCTACTACGACACGATCGTGATGTTGCCGCTCTCGGCTGGAGCTCGTTGCCTTGTCTTCCCCTCCTCCTCGGGTCTCTCTCGCCCCGCGGTGGGCTTTATTGTGTACATGCCGCGGTACCCACACGTTATGTGCAACGTTCTACCATGTACCCACTCAATTCGTTACTCTCGACATAACTAACTCTCTCGGCATAACTCTGGGGATTAGTTATTCGGCTTATCGACGCCCGCTACTTTCGCGCAAACCCCTCTCGCGGCCATCCCTCTACATCATCCCCTTCAAGCCGGTACGGTTTCAAAGCGTGTTACAGGATTTCATTGTGTGTTGTGCCCCCCGCTCTCCCCGCCCTTGCGCACCGCTGTTCTCTTACCGCTCCCGCTGATCTTCCTACGCTGCCGGAAACTGCATCAACTCGGCCAGCTATGAATAAATTTTAACGGTGGAAATACACCGAAAGGAGTATTTCTACAAATTGAAATAGGTCGAGACCCTCCCCCGTTCATCGCCGAATCGCTCGTGCATAATCAACGGCTCTGGATACCCCGTAACTACCCGTTCCATGTATTTTCGGTAGACCGCGCGTAGAATATCATCGGAATTATGAATAATGAATTTTTAATAACTAATTTGATTGACGTCGAATGAAGTGTCTCCGACGTTACAAACCGCGATCGTATCTCCGTGATTTGCCGTAACAATCGAGCTAAACGTCTACAGTTTATAACAAACTTTCGAGGCTTCTCTCTCTTTGCTTTCTTTTCGCAAAACTTTTTTCAATCTTTCCGAAGAACTCGAAGTTCAGCATCGTGATTGAAAAGAATCGATCTCCCCTTCCCCTCTTTTCATTATCGCCGCATTCAACATGAATGAACGATATTTGATAAATTTATAATTACTCCGACGAAAAAGTTCGTCGAAGACGAGAAGAAACAGATTTTTCAATCGTCGATATATACGCGTACGAATTTTTCTTCGGTCGTTTATTTACACAGGAAATTTCATTAATGCGTCAGATCCGCGAATCGCACGTTTTCAATTGATAACACCGGAGATTTGCTCCGCGGTTCAATTTTCGCGATAGAAAATTTTGCGAGAAGTTCAGGGATAGAAAGAGCGCCGGCTGTCGAGGGTGAAATGGAGTTTTCACAGGCTCATATACACGCTACAGATTACTGCGCGAGTGTGTTACATATATATATATATATATATAAATGTTCGTACGATTATTCCGTTGAAGCCGCGCAGAAGCTGGGTCGAGGTGGCAGGGGTTGATGGTTTGGGACCGTAGCATCCCTCGACCCGGTGGCAAATCCCATGAATCCGACTCTCTCTTCTCCCGTGTAGAAATTATAATCCGACATCGAGCAAGCGCTAGAAACTTTTTTTTTTTTTCATATCCCTCTTCCGGTCGACGCGTACACGAGGACGAGAGACCAGGAAATAAAAGAGAAGGGGGGAGCGCGGAGCGAGTCCAAGCTGATGGCTTAAGTGTATTGTGTTCTGGTCGAATTGAATTGAAAGGCCCTAATTCCCGGTTACACTCGATCGCATATGAGAGAAAGGACCAGAAGATTTCGCATTAGTATTAGTATCGTTCCACAGGGAGAACAGCCTCGGGCTTTTCGTCTGTGTGTGACGAAAATCCGAGCACGCCTCTTCTCCCCTTTGTTATTTCAGTTCGGCGCCCGGATAGACACGGGACGGTGGCGCGTACGGCTTACCTATGCGCATGACGTACGACCGAGTCGTTGTCGAAAGTCTGCTACACGCGTGCAGACCTTTTGTGGTATGTACCAGCCGAATCTCGACTGGTGGCTGAATTTTCAACGCGCGCCCCGATTCAGCACGCGTCTCTGATTATTCGCTGGACGAGAACCCCTTTTCGTGCTCGCTCCCCTCGCTGTCATTTCCGGATTGATACATCCGCATCACGTATTCCTCGCCTATAAGATTTGACACGCGACAACGATTTTAACTGCGTTTATTATATAATTCCGTCGGATTGATGGAGTGGAGAAGGGAGAGACGCGAAGCCATGCGCCCGGGGTTCTTCGCATGCGAATGCGAATTATTCGGCTAACGAGACGAAGGGAGACACTCGCGCGTAACAAGACGATTCTGCGGACGAAGTTTCTTCGCAGCTGGGCGCCAGAAACGAATAATTTCGTGATTTAATCTCGTTTCATTCGAATGGATTTTCTTCAATGCCCAGCCTCGATTATGCCGCGCTAGTCGAGGGTTCGATTAACGAAACAAACGAACAATAGCGCTTTTTCGGCGTTGTCGCGAACAGTTCTGTGTCTGTATGTGTTTTTTTTTGATTCGTTGCTTGCAACCTTAGCGACGAAAAGGAATTTTTAATGGCAAAGAAACAGCCGCTCGCATCAGTCTGTCGATATGTTTGACGGGAATATCGGAAAATATCGTTCGATATGCTCGAAGCTCATTCAATCGGCGAGCTGTCCACCGAGACAATTGATATGATATTATATGCCGTCGGTTTAATAGAAAACTCGATAGTGTGATGGGTGTCAACGTTCTCGGCGTCGATGACACGTTTATGTTGACGATATCGCAATAAATTGCAGAGAATTCAGCGAGAATTAGCACGATTCCTGCCATTTGGAAGTTGCTCGAATATTCCATCGTTATTGGTGTTGCTCGATCGTAGTATCGATTTTTAGTTTTTTAGGGATCTTTAGTTTTTTTAGGGATTTCTAGTCATATTGTCATTTCGCGTCTCGCAAACGTAACTTTCTTTGACGTGGGCTTTTGCAAAATGCATTTTCCTAGCGTACCCATTACGGACGTTTGATTTACCCTAAATCCTGATCCTCGCTTCCCTTTTTGCAATCTTTCCGCAGCTTCATCCAATCTTTAGTCTCGTCCCCTAGAGACTTAATCTGGCGATTCCTCAGTGGGACGACGAGCGTCGGTAACGCTCGAGCGGATCGTCCTCTTGATGGTCTCGGCTGTGTTCGCGCGTCGTCGTCGTCGTAACGCTCGTCTTTCTTTCGCCGCTGACGGTGTGTCGGGAGAGGAGGACGTGTAATCGTGGAAAACGGCTGAGACGATCAACCAGGGTCCTATTAACGCGGATATAACACGTGCGTGCTGGCAAACTTTCGCCGCACGTACACGCACACTACACCAGTTTACATCGCTTGCTCACTATTGCCCTTGGTTATACATTATGCAGGACGAATAATGCACGAACGCGTTAGCTGAAAAGACTTTCATTTGGTCTCATGTGTTATGTGGTAACAGCGACATTGGGCAATGAAATTGTCCCCAATTGCTATACAGGCTATCTATCGTTCTACTGAGAGCATTCTTTCCCATTCCGCTATTGCGTTCCTCCTCCGCTCGGCTTTTTTTCGTGGAAATAAACATTTCCCATAATCAACACGCTTCTCAATACAACGTTGCGGAAAAATTTCATTCTATTTCTTCTTTGTATTTTCATTAACGTTTTCGATTTTATGTCGAATTATTTTCAATTACTTCTGGATCTATGTGGCTATTCCCAACCGACCTCCGCTAACGCGGTCGACCCGTTTTATTGAATCAATTAAATCGTTTTGTTTTTCTCTGATGCGATTTACGCCGATATATGGAAATGCGTGAATCGGATACGAATTGGATCCTATTTGAGCCGCGTTTGCGAATTATTCCGGTCAAATCCCTGATGAATTCATAATCGGAGCGGTGTACCTGAAAATCGCGAAACGTTTTGTCGGGCGTCCCCGTTGTCGATCCGGTGCGTAATCTTGCACGCTCTTCGCTTCGATATGCGTTTGGCGCTCTTTTCCAACGCAAGCAGAAGAGACGAAAAGGAATTCGAATAATACAGCGGTTCTCGAAAAAACAAATAGAATGAAAAAAACATACAACTTATCCGTATTGTCAAAGTATCGGCCACCGTTGACATTCCCAGCGGTTACTCGGTCGTTCGTTCTTTCGCTATATCGGAATAGAAATGAAGAGACGATTCGCGATAGATAAAACGCCCGAAGGCGCAAATACGAGAATTCCTAGAGATGCCCCGTTCGAGTTCCCCCGGGAAAATGCGAACGTAATCGAGGGGAATGGTCCCGATACCAACGCGGGGCCGATTCCCGCCTGACTGCTTTCTGTATACCGACAGCATCGTCGAGCCGTTTTGCCGCAATAAAATATCCTTTCGTGGAGTAATAAAGTTTTCGATTAAATGCAATAACGCAAAAACGCAACGACGCAACTGAAGCACCGAAAACAAAGGAGATGGAAAGTCCCCAAGCACTTAATCCTATCAACCCCTGCAGGTAGATCGATAATATTTATAATAATAATAAATATTTATGCGACATAATAATAATATAATTATTACAAATGTCGTCATTATGACTAACCTTTACCAACACGTTTTTGTTGAAAAACAAAAAAATTGCGAAACTCCATAAAATTTTAACCCAATCGAGAGCGAGTATTGACATGTATTGGCTTGCAGAATCGATTTTCTCATTCGGTCGTTACCGTTAATTGTTTTAGGTATGAGCACCGAGAGTTTTACATAGATAGCCAATCTCGTTGCCCGGCTATCGTTAAAAACTATAAGCATATTTACCGTGGTGCTTATGCTCGGCCTGTTGCGAGTTAAGAGGCTTCGGGATAGTTAGGGAGTTCCTTGAAGGAAGAAAAAAAGGGAATATGAAACTAGGCGAAGAAGAAGCTAGGAGTAGGAAACGAAAACGAGACTGTCGGAAGTGTAGGAATAAAAAGGTTTTTCTCGAGTAAATTAGTCGAGACCACACGAGGCGAGGGTGCGCGAGTGTGCGGCCGTGGTGGCTTCGCGTGTGTACACCCAGCCCAGGTGGGACCTATACGCGTAATAAAAAAAGCTCACTTGTACGCGGTCGTTTCGTAATTCTGACAAGCGCTTAACGACCGTGTACTGACCCGCGAAATTATGCGCACGGGGATGCTAATGCCGGCGCGGTGGCTCGCGCCCCCGCGGCCTTTCGGTTCTCTATATTTCCATGCATCTCCGACCGCATCATACCTGCGCCGGGCATTAGGCTAACGTACAACAACAGCGCGACTATAGCCGTCCAGCCCCACGGGCCGGTCGCGTTCGCGAAAGCCAAGGCAGGTTACATCCGGCCTCGCACGGGAGAGCGTGTTCACGTGATATTTTTACATTTTTTCGAACACACGAAGAGCCGAGCAACGAGGAACGTCATAAGTAGATACGACAGCCCGGGGCATGTGGCCTTCGTGACGTTGCGGAGAGTCGAACTTAGCCGGGATAGATAAACCGGGGAATAAAAGAATAAAATGGAAGAGGAAGGAAGTCACGAGGAACGAGAAAATATGCGAGCGCATTGGTAGCCGAACAAGGAAGAACGGGGAGTAACATGATCTTAGATAGAACGGGAATAAGGATTTGTGAATCATGCGAGAATTAACGGCATCGGTAAGATAGAGACACGCGAGAGAAATAATGGCCCACGGCAAGCGAAAGAGGCTCGACTGTGGAAGGGTAGAAAAGAAAGAAGGAGAGAGATATAAAGCGTGAGAATAATGCTTCACTGGCGAAGATAGTGGAAGTAAATTCGTCTCTGTGAGAGTTGGGCGGTGAAAAAGAAAAAAAAAAAAAAAAACAAAGTCAGTCGTGGTTCCGCGTCTATAAAAGAGCAGCAGTCAGGGAGAGGCATTCTTCGCGAGCCAACGAATGGCCCGTATGTGTGTGTGTGTGTGTATAAATGCAGAAATATAAAAGGTGAGAGTTCCTTTGAGAGAGTCCTGATGAAACTCGACACGAAATGCACGAATAGGTATATAGAGCTCTGGTCAGTCGGGACAGGCGGACGCCACCGGTGCCTCTCTATACTCTGTAAATGCGGTAGCTGTCTCTACTGTGGATTAAATGAAACGCGAGAAGCTCACGAGCGGACGTTGGTCGCTACTCCCGGTTTGCAACACAGTTTTCGCTGCCGTGTATTGCAACACCGTCGCATTAGAGATATTTCGCGATAACAGGGCGAAAGAGTCAAACGATTCCCGACGAAACTACGAACGAAGATCAAATTGTATCGGAGTTTTTATAAAGTACCCGAAATCCGTGATAATCATACTAATTTTTAATTTTTGTTTTTTCACATCCTTCAGAGGGCTCAAATTTTTTCGTCACGCCGAGGGCAATGTGGTTTAAAAATATAGAACTCAAAAAAAAAAAGGAATAAATGAGGGATTACAAAAATGCCTTTTTTTGTCCACACTCTGCGACAATCCATAAAAATGAATTTCGCCGAGTGAGCTCGCGGGATTTTTCGAAACATGAATTTGCCCCAAAAGCCAAAGTATTATTCCGGTTCAGCGTGAGATACGAAACGCGCCCGAAGTTTTTCCGGGAAGAAAAAAAAAATTGCGCGGCGAGCGAAGCAAAAACCGTACATTGTGGTGCGAAACAAAAATTCGTGTTTATTCGAGAGATCCCACAATGGCGCCGACAAGTGAGTCTTTCGACGCATGAAGGTATAGAATAACATCGAAAAGAGGAAGCGTATGAAAGGGTTATGCCGCTTGCGAGAAGGAAAAGTTGAACTCTGTCGCGAATGTACACACACACACGGAGGGACATGCACAAGAGCGGACGAGCCGCGGTCGAGCCACTGACCGGACTAGGTGTGGCCTGTAATTATTCGCGAACTCTCTTGCTTTGGCTCGCGGATGCCCTGTCATTCGGGAAAGAGCCTGGAGGGGGAAAGGCTTTACCTTTAGCAGAGCTCACCATACAAGCGCACCTTTGATCGCATCCCGCATAAACCGTACTATATTTCTCCCTTTGGAGAGTCTCCGGGGCTATCCGCGCCACAGCTCGGACCTGTCCGGCTCGCGTTTCTATCTTTCCGAATGCCTTTTATACCGGGTGCAGCGAAATAATACGATACCCTCGGCGGCTTCGCGAAAATGAGCAACGTTCACAAACGGACGACGCTATTGCGAGTTGTTCCACCGACGCGTCGAGAGTAAATGAATAAGACAGCTGGCGAAAAAAATATTCGCATTGCTTTCAGCGTTAACTCGTCAGTCCCTTCGTCGACCGCTCGTGCGCGCTTTGGCCTCGTCCGAATCGAAACCCGACAGGGGATTGGACGCTATTTCGGAGGTACGGAAACGGAATATCCGATGAAGAAGATCTCTGATATTCTAGCTGCTAACTGCACCTTGTTGATTCCTCTGTTGGTATTCCATCCCCCATTGGCCGAAGTTTCTATGTATATTGCACAACTGTGTTGTCTACGGATTAGCACATGCCAACAGATACCTCTATGAGGGTCCGTACACTTTGAAAAGTGTCCGTTTGAAAATGAACAAAAAGTGTACGAAGTTTTGTGCACATACAATCGAATTAATTTTTATAGCCAAATGTTGAATAAAATAATCATAGTTCATAATGTTTTCATAATTCATATATCTTCGTATATCGAACAAGTAAA
This sequence comes from Ischnus inquisitorius, assembly GCA_963924025.1. Lineage (NCBI taxonomy): Eukaryota > Metazoa > Arthropoda > Insecta > Hymenoptera > Ichneumonidae > Ischnus > Ischnus inquisitorius. The sequence continues at coordinate 13,567,870 of OZ001250.1, forward strand.
TATCGCAACATTTCGTGCAGAGCATGTTCGGGGACTGCTCTAGGTACTTTTATTGTCCCAAACTGTGCACACATCGTTCGACCCAACAACGGGTTATTCTCACGGTTTTCCATAGGTTTTTTTGCATGAAAACATATCTTTGCACGGGCTACTCGAAACATTTGCCCGACAGAAAAAGTGCCCAGCGTATAATATTTGAAAACTCCTATTCGGGACCAGGAAATGTTTCCCAGTTTCCATTTCTGTCAGAAATATTCTTTAAATATTAAAGATGTACGACAAGAATAGGACAATTTATTTAAGTTAAAATAATAAAGAAATACGTAATTATTCATATTGATAATAATATCGATTTCATTCCACTTAACTATTGAATTTTTCTTCTTATCAATTTTCATTTTTATCGAAATGAAACTTCAATACACAATAAATATTGGATTGCCGAAACTATTCTACCTAGTACGTTTCCCATTCGAACGAAATGTTATCGACACGGTTCATTGACGTTGTTGCGCCAGATATGGATTCCGATGTAACGTATTCGAATCGAAGTTGGATTGAGGCAAAGAGTAGATGGGATCGTGTACGGGTATCGCGAGGAAGAGTTCTCGTTTCAACCCCCACGCGAACCCACCCTCCCGACTGGTTTATCCGATATAGAGCCCTCGCTTCGTTATGCAACAATGGATTATTCGTTCTTTCCTTCGTGTCTCACGTAAGGTACATATTATTTTTCGAAAAAAAAAAAGGACAGTCTCAATAACTTTGTACGTTAACTCCTTCTTTTTTCATTATTTTTTTACTGTCGCAATTGTTCGACGATCAGATGAGGCACGTCAAGACCATTGCCGTATCTCGCGCGACACGTAATTTCATATCGTGTCTTTCGGGCGTTGGATACTTTATAACACGAATGTGCTATGTTCGCTCAACAGTACATAAACCTATCGTGTTGTATGTGTACCTCGGAGGTACAGATGATTATCGAGCGAAACGAGGAGAAACTGGCTATCCATATCATTATATGAATATCGCTTTCGTTTCACGGAAGGGGCTTCTCTACCCGCATCGCGTCCGTGGAGTTGAGTGTGTGCACACCCGAGTCCGGAAACGATGCCGCGTGAACCCAAGAGTCTCTTCCCCCTTCCCCCTGTCTCTCTCTCTCTCGCGCTCTCCCGCCGCATTTCCTCTAAGCGGCTTATCGTTCGCTCTAATCCGTATCGAAATCCCTTAAGGTAAATCTCGAGACGGCATGCCAAAGTTAACTTGGCCAGCAGTTACACATCGCAATGTGTAATGTTGACTGCATACCGGTCGACAGAAAATCAATGAAATCCTCGCCAACCGGGTTAGGCTTCGTCGAAATCCTTGCTTCACTTCAAACGTGTGAATACATTAGATTCAACCATACGTCGTCGTTGCAGCACTGAAGAAAACATATCGTTGAACCTATCAAATGAGCGATTGCGAGCTACCAAAGTTACATGTTGTTATTTCAATTCACCCGCAGAAGCAAATTCATTGGAATCGAATGAAAATCTATCTTCACGATGGAAAAACATCGTTCCCAATCCATTGCCTTGTCGACCGAGCAAAAAAAAAATTGATTGAAGAAAAATTTACGGACTCGTAGGAAAAGGAAAATCGTTGTTATTCGTTGCTATAAAATAAACAAAAATTATTTTACATCCGTAGTGCAGATAAAAGCACATGCTGTACTTCGGCTCCAGCTTAAATTCCCTGACGATATCTATAATGGTTCTCGCGATATCGCGGGAAGACTGCCAAAAAGTGTAATTTGAGGAAATTGCGTTCGAAGTTTCTGCTCCGCATTTTCCGCTCTCTCTCTCTCTCCCGTCCTTAATTTCGCGAATTTCGTCCCGCACTCGACGGCAAAATATTCACGAAGGATTATCTTAACCAGATGTACGAATACATGTTTTTTTCTCCAATATTCCAAATCTCCCCGGTGCCCTTAACGTACGTAATGCGTACGTAACTCGCGCATCGCCAATTTAATACACGAGAGAATTCGTATCGAACCTCGCGACCGAGTGTCGCAGTTTCGCGTAACAATAGCGCGCATGTAAGTGTGTGTAGATGCACTGCGCATACATTAAAATTTCTTCGAGAGAACGTTTACGGTCTGAAAATTATTGAAGCAAACGTGCTATTTTAGCGCTTTAATACACGGAGGGTACATGAAGATGTTCGTGGCCCCGATGTGTATAGTCGAGTAAATCGATCCTGCGCCATGCAAGCTTTCCTCATATAGATCGTCGGTCGTATGTACATTGGAGAGCACTCGCGTTAATCGATGCGCCCTCTTCCCCGTCCTCCCACGCTCCATTTGCACTTCCCGTGAGATCATAAAAGAAAAAGGAAAAAAAAAGGAAAAAAAAAAATCGTCGAGATCCCCCCGATTATTTCGAGAGTTGAAAACTTCATCGGAGCCACTCGATCCATCGGTGCGATAAATAATGAACGATGACGCAAACGCGTTTTGTACTTCTGTCTATGAATTATCATTATTACTTTTTTTTTTCTCTCTCTCTCTCTCTCTCGATCCTGCAGTAATAAAACGATTTCGGGGTTGATTGCGACGCGCCATGGGTTGGTGGTCGACCCTCCACCGGCCCATCGGGGTGTTATCTGTTGTCGCAACAACCGCTACATTCCTTCAGACCCAACAACGAGATTTCACGTCCCGTGGAAATGAGACAATTTGCGGATTCATTGTTTCGACGCGAGCTGCTCTTTCATCCCACCCCTCCGTCTCTGCTGCGCGTACCACTCTCGCGCTATCTTCTCCGAGAAATTAACTATTCCATTACCGGTCCTCAATGATATCGCTTTTATTGCCCTCGACGTCGCGCTTTACGACTAGCGTCGAGACGCCGAGAGGGGACGAACATTTATACGATCGTTTCATTCGCGTTCCCGTACGGTTCTGAATAATCGAAAAACACCCACAAGAATTAAAGATGCGTCGGTGATGCGCGCGACGATTTTCTTTTACGGATTCCCAAAAATGCGCCGAAATTTGTTGATTATACTTTTTTGTCTCCCAAAATGTGTATGGAAAAAGTGGAATTCGGTATTCTTCCGTGACTCGCCGTTCGTGTATTATTGAGTCGAGCCGAGGATGACGTGGGCTGGGTATAGACTCGCGACTTTGTACAAACATTTCGCGATCGATTCGAACATATCTCAAGCGAGTCGTAAAGTTATGGTATTATGATAGCGCGAGAGGGACCGGTCGGCGATGTTTTCCCACTGCGACACTTTTATGTCATGAAAAACTGGCCTGGATGGTTTCACGCTCGGATGAGAAAAAAAAAAAAAAAAAAAAAACGAATATCCGATCATCCATCAGCATTCGCGGAAAACCTCGCGGTGTACCAAGATACATGGCGCGCACGTCGATAAATAATACACATTATGTAAACGTCGTTCCAACAAAAAAAAACCAAGAATACGTAAAGTCCGTACTCTACGCGAGTGGAACGCCAGAACGAGTTTGGCAGAGCATTGTCCAAGCATGCTTTACGAAAACTACCGTTGTCAAACAAATGCGCGATAAAGTGTGATGGGGAATGACACGAAGCTCGATCGTTATCCAAAGTTTTACTGGTATCGGAGCATCTAACTCGAGGGCATCGACGTGCGCGCGGGATAGAGTACGAAACTGCACGAGCCGAAACTATCGAGGATAAAAGTTTCGGTCAGCAACGCTCCCTTTTATCCACCGATGATCAACTCGCTCTTTCCACCCTGCGTCGTAAATAAATGATTGGAAAACTCATTTCGTCTGTTGCGCCGGGTCTTTTTCGAGAAAATGTGGGAAGAAACTCGAGAAATGTCTCGTGAATACGTATGGTCGACTCTTAACGACGAGACGGAGGGGAGCAAAAAAAGCCTTGGGGTGACTCCCCGTCGACCCTCCCTTAATTTCCCTCGAGCGGTAATTTCTAATCTTTCGGCACGTCTCCGCGTCTGCTGCGGCGAGCAGGAAGATTGAGGGGTTCGAAGCAAAAGCCGAGAGAGTCAGCGATGCGTCGGTGAGTCAGAAATGAAAGGGAGGAAAGAAGCACACAAAAGCGACGATGACGACCGCATCGAGGGGAGGTTGAGGAAGAGTGCACGCGCCTGCAATCGGCCTACGCACAGTCGTGGAAATGTAGTAGAATATATGTAACGCATCCCGTACAAATTTAGCCACCCAAAAATAAAAGAAATACAAATTTTCCAAACCGTGTTTTTACATTTTTAAATTTCGAATATTCCAATTTTCATAAACTATTAAATAGTAAATTGTGGCTTGGATTTGCCGAATTAAATCCTAGTAATCCCTTTTCTTATCGATCGCCAAGAACACTAACTTTTTCATTTTTTCAAATTATCGACATAAGTAGTTGTTACGGATTTTTTTTCTGCTTGTTGAATTTGTATGGAATGTCTCGTATCGATGTTTGACTATGGCGGAGTGCGCGTACTACAGTGAAACTCGGTCGTTACTTCGAATGCTATGCAGACCCGTTATATTTATAGACGGGTGGTTGGTTTGTCGTTCGGTAGACGCGAGGGAAGAGCGTGTTACCCGACTATCGAGGGTCCCCACTTTTTCCTCTATTTCTTACGTTTTTTTTTCACCAACTCGGGGTGTAGTCGTCCCTCCTGCGGAAGCGTGCCGGGGGACGTGAACGTCCCTAATTGGATTTCTCGCGCAGTTGCCTCTCGCGACTGCCGCGATCCCGCGCCCTCAAGTCTTTTCAACTCGATGAGAAGTTGAGCCTTCGATGATATTTTCCTCCTTTCCGGCCCGCCCGCGCTAATTTCACAAGGAAATCAAACGGCACGGAAGAATTCGTCGCATTAAACGATCGCGCATCACTCACTGATAATTAACAACGCGGCAATCGTCAACCTTGAAAAAAAAAGGTGCTTCTGACGTTTCCACGCCAAGGATTCTTGATATCCCTAATTATCCAACTAAAAAAAAAAAAACGAAAACCTAATCGTAAAACTTCGTCGACGAGGAATTATTTTTCATAACACGAAATTTAATATCATCGAGATTGGAGGTAACGAAAAAAAAATAAGCCGAAGAAAAAAAAATTAGTGGAAGTCTATAAATGATGACATCGTTTTACCGATATTTGTTTTCTGATCCGCCTAATTGAAACATCTTCTCGATTCGCGTGCTCGTTCACGGATTCGAGATGCCGGCGATCAAGGAAATTAAAATGCGAGCCCCGAATTATCGGTAATTCGAGACGCTCGATAAACTCCGATATCAGCAATCTCGCATGGTAGTTTCATCGTCGTCGTGCGCGGATGGTTTTCTGTATTGCGGAGTCAAGAATTTTTCGTCCGATCGATATATCGCTCGTGACCGATTAGTCGCAACGGTTTGCCTCTCATTAACAAGGGTCTCATCTTCTCGTGATCGATAATCTTGCAAATTGATCCGACAGCCGTTATTGCCTTGGATTGCGCCTGCAGTTGCGATGCACCGCGATGGAAATCCTTCCTCCGCCAATACAACCTGCGGTAAAATTTTCGCTACCCGTATAATTGGGTCAGGCTGTATTATATGAACGAGCGAGGATTGAGGGTTAAAGTTTAAACTCGCTATCGTGACACAGAGAGGAGTTTTCGTTTTCAGCAGGTGTTTCATACACTGTGTGTTGCATACAGGCCGTAACGTAGATACACGCCGGCGTGTATCCACGTGTATCTTTGAGCTTGTTGCGAATGGCAACTTTCCACTTCTCTATCTATACCTATCGTTTCGTGCAATAAAATTCCACTTTATTGCTTCTCGCGTTTATTACGCTTATTCGCTTCTATCCCCGAGCCGTAGGCGCCGCGGAGTTTCGCTTTTAATCTACCGTACGATTTCTTGCATCCTGCGGCGAGAAACTCCTTCAAGGGTTGCCCTCCACCCTTCCACGACGCCGCCACTCCCCCAAGCCCCTTTCCAAACCGCTGGCCGACTTTGCTCTCGAGGTTTATAGGCGAACGTCGAACTTGCGAATGTGAAACTCCACCGATGGGATTCTACACGCTATGTACACTCTATACGTACTGCGCACCGCACCTCGAACGTTTTATAACACCCCCGTGCTGTGACTACGACTATTCGACCGGAGTTTTATACATTTCACGGGGGGTGGAAAAAAAAAAGAGAGAAAAAACCAAAGCACACGGAGCGACCATTAATGCCTCGATGTTACAGTAAAATGTTGCCTGTTTGCTCGTACATAAATAACGCTGGGGGAAAAAAATTCGTTGCTCGATGATAAAGCCTTTCCGATACTCGGACGCATCCCGTCCGAGTTGGAAATTATTCGATCAAACATTTACTCGATCGGATACTCAGAATTTTCGTGAAATATTGATTTTCGCTTCCCGAGAGAGTGACGGAAATTCAAAAGATTTTTCTTGATTGCACAATGATTGTAAATGATAAATTTCTGCAGGTAAAAATATATTTTCACTCACAAGGACAATATCGAGCAAAAAATCTCATCTGAAAAAATTTATTTTTCTTTTTCTGTTGCCCGAAGAACATTCGCAGCTTCGAGTGATCGTTAAGAAAATCGTGTATGAACCTTTTTCGGCTTGTACGTCGGCGAAACAAATATTTGCTTTGGAAATCGAATGTAAAATCAACAAATTTTCTTAAGTTCTCGAAGCTTATAGCATTCGCGCGGTGTTACACGGGAAATTGTGCGGCGTTTATCCGTGAGGATGAAAGGCATCAGAAGGATCGATGAAACGATCGGAAAATCTTGGACGATAGTTGAGAATGGCTCGATGAATCGACTTTGCTCTCCTCCGCGCGGTTCGACGATGTCGCTTTCCGAGAGAGCTGCGATGATGGGCTTTAGGAATTGCTTTCGTGCAACGTTTGCTTGTTCGCACGATGAAACTGCATCGGAACGTCCGACGGCAATATTACACACTCACGGGCTGCCTCGATCGAGTTGGAGGCTCTCATTCCTCGTCCGCCGCAAGAGCCCAGCCGAGAACCGATTGCCGTGTGCGCAACTTGCCCCAGAATTCTGATAACCCACTTTCTTGGACGGGTGCTAATCGTTGGTAAAGCTATTAATTTCGTTCGATATTCAAGCTACTTCGCTACCGTCGGAGAAGCGCGCTCCGCTCGTAACACATTGCGTGTTATGAACTTCGTGCCGCGTAAAGCTCAACACGCCAGCCGCCTAATTCGATCATCGTCGCGTTATAATACACCCTCTGGCGACTCGTAATCGTAGCCATTCAAGAAAAAAATTGCCGTCTTTTTAACGACTTTTCAAGAGATAGCATCGATTTAACGCCGAGCTGTGATATTGACGAATTTTTCGCAATCTAAAATTCATCGAGAAAAAAAGCAAATCTCTTTCCCATTAACGATTGAATTTCAACTGCGAGACGATAAATTCGCGAATTAACGATTGTCAATCGGAACAATGTATCTGGAATTTCAAGGGTTTTGGACGATTCATCGTGGATTTCTTTTTGTTTTTTTTTTTTTCACGACGAATTCGCGTAATCTCGTGAACGATTGAGACAGGTCGCCACCCCCTTCCCCACTCCCACCCCCCTCGGGGTGGCTCGCTCGTTCGGCTCGTACCGGCAACGTGTGACCCCGAAGTTGCGCACCGTCGTCCGGTGATGAAAATAAATTCGACAACCGCGAGCGCGAAAGTCGTCCATTCAATTTCATTTGGTGTAATCCGTATCGCGATTAATTCTCAGCCACGTTCCGGTCGAATTCGCTGCAGTTCAGAGCCAGCGCGGAGATTCGAGCAGAGCGACGCCTGAGAATGAAATCCTGACGACTGAAGGTATCGCTGCGAATATCACTGAAGATATTCACAATTCCGTATAAGGCAGTGTCGCGTTTCATATTTCATGCTCGTCACAGAGTCAACGAAATAATTAATTCGAAACCCGACTATCGCACATTATTCGCGGTCGAAAAATGTCGTTGGATTTAAATATTTTTGCGATATCCATGCTCTTCGTTCTCTGACTCAATAACGTTGTCACCGACAACGTTATTCCTCGTGTAAACGAAATGATTCCATCTCGCGTTTCCGTAACCCCGATAAATTTGCGGATTAATTTGAAATTTTACGGATAGCGTGACGCGAAACCAGAGGGGCAAAAAAAAAAACGTATTTCAATGTAACCGAAACGTGACAAACACATTGCACGGTGTGACGCCCGTTTGTGCATTCGGGAAAGTTACAAAATAAAAATTCTCGTTGCCGCTCTCCGATTCGGCCACGATACTTAACATCGCTTAGGAGTGTTTAAATAATGGTGTTGTTTCAAATCGATTAAAAAATATCGTAAATCTGGCTTCGATGCTGGATATCTTAATAAAGAACTAACACAAATACAATAAATCGCATAATTACATTTACGTGCTCGCTAAAAAAAACCATAATAAACTCGTCATTTTTTAAACTGGGCGAAAAATACAATGTTACGAGTTTGCGTAGAAACAGTGCGTTATTTGCAGAAAAAATGATTCATTGCTCAAATAATTTCCGAGAGATTTAATCAAATAATGTATTCAATATGTTTTCTCTTTGTATAACTTTTTATTAAAATAAACGCATGGCATGACCAATGATAATTAAACCCCGTCGAATTTCCGGGCAATGTCAGGTATCCAATAGTCGACGAAGCGCGGATAATTGAATCACAACCGGAGCGTTGTTGCGAAAGCTCTATGGCCTCTTCTAGCCTTGTTGGGTCTGTCGTCGTCGAAAACAGCAGCAGCAGCAGCAAACAGTCTATAAAATCCGAGTTCTCGAGTCTTCTTCCTCGTTGTCGACCTCTCCGCGTCGACGACGCCGTCCGGGTTGTCACACTAAAGTGCGCGCCAACGAGATTCGCGCCGGAGTATTATTCAGTTCCCGGCAGGCAATGCAATCAATGCCTACTCGGTCGAGACTTTCTAAGCCCTCGATCCTCGCAATTGATCGCTTTTCATTAGCTTTCCTTTTTTCATCCCTCCTTTCGCCCGATCGAATTCGACATCCAGCCGCAATGGCCTTGCCGAATATTTTTCTGCACGTCACCCGCGACGTCGAAGTGGTGTTCAACCCTGGCGAATGAAATACAGTCACATCGATGCTACCTTGAAGAAGGTCGCGCGTGTCGTGACTTCGCCTACTGGTACCAGTCCATCCATGTACCGCAGTTCGGAGCATACGTATACTTTATTTTTCGCTTCCATTCCGACGATTCTGTTCCCGTAAACTCTGTGATTTCGACGATAATTCGATTCAGTCACGCTTTAGTCAGCGATCCCGCAAAAATTATTTTTTTCTTCATTCACTAAGCACACGTGCATGCGAATCTTTGCCGTTACCCATAGTTTCTTTTTTCTGTTATTTGTATAATTTGATAAACTATGTTATATGCTTTGTATGTGTGTTAAACTAAATAAGCAACAAAATAATGTTTATTATCATTTTATTAAAATATTCTGCTATTTTTAGTAGACTCGAAGGCGACGAAAGGCTACCGAAAATTTAGCCCAGAATAGAAGATACTCTGATATATATCAGCGGGATAATTAAAATGAGAATTACTATCAGCCGATATGGGTATGATCGCCACTTATGACACCTTAAGTTCAATCTCTGGAATAAAGGTTCTCTATAATGTATGTAAATTTATTTATATTTTTGGTCTGGGTCATCAGAAACGTATAATCGAAGGTTCGCTCGCTCCCCCGTATGATTTCGCGATAAGTCAACCTCGAAGGATCGAGAGAAATCGGGCTAATTTCGCGATAATTGACGAGTAATTAATTCAGTTCGTCATCCAAAATTGTTCTTGGTCGCGAAGCTCCGGTCAACTCTGATAACGTCATCCGGCAGACGTGCATCAAATGCTGCCGCATATTCCCTCGCCTGTGGTATGTTAGTCGGCGCGTGCCAAACGCAATATGCATCACGGTCAGTGACTTTTGAATTTAATAGCGTTTGCCCTTCGATAATCCCGCTTTGATAACCGGATGTTACTATTTCGTGGTCCGTGAGCCTGGGCTTCAAACGCCGGATCACTTCGCTCTCAACGTTTGTTTGCGCTGTCTACAACGTACGATTTAGTCTCGTAAGATTTTTTGCACATACAGACCCTCAATATTTTCGTAGACAAAGCTTATTTGTTAATAATTAATTATTTCAAGAGCATCTCGATTAACACCCCACGAAATGAATCCAATGCACGGACTTTTTTACACCATTTGTTATTATCGTGACACTGATCCTCGATAAACTCCTTCGATTAATCAATTAATTTCAACGGGTAATACATCCGTTCGCGGAACAATATATATATAATATATTAAAACTATGGCACCATGCACACGATCGCTCGGGTTCTTCGTCAGCAGCTAACCGTCGTCTCTTGATGGGCGTGTTCGTTAATTCATCCGGATTGCAACTTTTATCATTCTGTCTCTTTCCAAACCATTGTGTTAGACAGAGACAGAATGATAAAAGATGCAATCCGGATGAATTAACGAACACGGCCGATATTTCGACTGCTTATCGATCTAACCTAAACATAAACTTCTAACCCTAAACGGTAAAATCTCACGTCGCACCGCATCGTCTAAACATATCGAATGCTGAGCCACGAAGAACGCTCTGGCTTTTGCACTCACCAATATCGGTTGGTGTAAAGAGGTATATCACTCATTAAGAGGCCCCGATGCCTCAATACGGTTGATTAAACTTTGGCTACAATTGGCCCCAATCGAAATCGCTTTCATATGCCCCGAAAGCCATTCCCTCCCGTTCGTGCCAGACGTAGTTGCTCGCACAAGCTCAGAATCGTGGAAGTCCCGAGGTCCAGTCTCAATTATGCAATTATGAGGGGGAAGGTATGAGGTCACTCATGTATATGCCTCCAGGCGACCGATCCTTTCGCCGGAGGTTCGATTATCCCGGTGAAAGGGCGCGGCCTTACGATTGTGGTACTTTGAGGATATTTTATTAACCTCCGCCTTCCCTCTCACCCCATCTCCTCCGCGTTCACGGTGAGTTATAATTAGGTGTATTTACCGGCACTCGGGTGAACGGTACACATAGCGTTGAATCCGGTATGTTATTGCGGTGTAAGGGTGACCACGCGGCTGCTCGCAAATGAAACCCCTTTGTCGAGATGGGTTGCGCCTCTTGTACGCTCTATATATCTAACGAGGGTGCATTCATAGTGCCGATTCCGCAGGGATAGCTTCGAGGCCTTGACGTTTGATACTGCCCCATCCCCGTGCGAACATCTGCGGCATATATTCTCCTTCGACTCTGATGCACACCTATAAACCCCCGTGTCGCAGCTATGTTGCGAGCCCTGCGAGTCCGCTCGCTCTCCTTCGACGTCCAACGTAGCGCGACGTCTACGCGCTTCTGTTCTATTCTAAACGAGACTGTCAGCTTGGAGTGGTGCGTGCATCGAATAAACCTTCTCTATATACGTACACCGTATATACGCGCACTGTACACGGCTACTTGCGTTTCTACGTTCGCACGTTCTCGTCTCTCTCGCGTGTATACGAGCCTCGTCGAGCGTACGAGCCCGGCCCCCGCGTGAGAGGCCACCTGAGTCTTCAGCACGCCGGATATGTGCATCACCGTGAAATTCTACCGATAACGATAAAACCGCTAGCATCACGCGATAACGTCGTTCGTCTCTATCTCTCACTCATTCACCGCTTCCTTATCCTCGTCAAAATGCACTCGTCGTTTTGGCCCGTCATGTCTTGATTGATGGATTTGGATTCGATTTTACCGCTGCTCCGCGCAATCGCTCATCTACAATGGACTCACCGATTATCTATTTCTTTTTCTTTTAGACAAAAATATAAGCAGCCTTTTTATAAAAATATTCGCAGAAATTCATTAAAATTCTTCCGACTAACGCAGTGTAATGAAAAAATTGTATCAGCGACGAAGCGTTGAATAACAATTAATTGTTTGAACTTTAGAGTTGGACGATTCCTTTAATAATACATTTTTTGTTAACATTTTTTTCATAACACTATTTTGTCTCACTCTTCCTAAAGAAAAAAGATGTTAATCAAGGTAGATTGGCAGCAGTATAAATCATAGGAATTTTATAATAATAATGGTAATTACCAATTGTCCATCATTATTACTTAATTGAAATATTTTTTATTCCCGCTAATAAAAGTGCGTGAGATTCTATAGAAATTCTATGAATTTCGGAAATTCCGATTCCGATTGGCCTTTCATCGGCGATAATACGATAACACGAGAGGTTTAACGATACTTTGTGGTTTATTAATTGCCAGTCCAGGTGACACGATATTCAATCGAGTCGATGAGCGCGTCGGGCGGACACGGATATAGAAATCGGCGACGATGTAATAATTGCATCCGACACGGAGATTCGGATAATCGGGAGTTCCCTTTGATAATGAAGTGCCGTGCTCATCAATTATTCCCATCTCGAACGTTATACGAGCTTTCGCATGAAATTTCGGCGTTAACTGGCGTCACGTATAATTAATGAGCGCTAGAGAGTTGTCATCCGCGCGGTGATATTACTACGTGATCTTAATTCGCTAATCTCACGGGCGAATGTCTGACACGCAACGATCGCGGAGTAAATCTGTGTGCGAGAGAAATCAAGGGAATGGTGGGGGGGATCTTTGTAATTCGGAACACGTGTTATTTGCGACGAGCACCGGATTGTCGTGTTCGACATTTATACACGTTTAATACGCCGTGATGGATGTCCCATTCATGCGGGTGTCCTCCGGTGGGTATAGCGTATATCAAACACTGCTATAATAGACATTCGTATGTAGAGCGTGAATGTTCTGAGAACCGCCATACGGCTTCGAATACGTTACTCATTCATGATCCCTCTCGACTCGGCGCATAATACAAACTAGTCCCGATCGAGTTACCCCGCGGTACGTATTATTTTATAACGCTTTTAGACGCGGCGCTGCGGCGAATTCGTGCCAACGGGACATCTGACGGCGAAATCGCTTTACCAGATATCGGACACTGGAATATCAGGACGGGCGAAATTAAACATAAATACTGAGTGACGATAACTATTATAAGGACCTGCAGTTCTCGACGCGTCCGAATCTCGCGACGGGCTTTGTGCCAGATCCGGTCTACGATCGATCATCGGGATTTCTTTTAACCACTAAAAATAGTACGGAATAACGAAGCAAACATATTGCAATAGGTACAAATCATACAGTAATGATATATAAGAGGGTCACATATTTATCATTATTTCACTATGTGCATTTATATATTAGATTATTTTATTCTGTATTTTTATACAATAGAGGCGAGCAAAAATAACACAGAATCCACGGATGGTCTTCGGTGAGCTTATGATTAACGTTTCGCTCCACGAATTAGCATACAAATGGGATACCGATAAAGATAAATATAATGTTAGATATTATCACGACCGGGAAAAATACGAATTCATTTAGTTGCGCATTTTGCAAAAATAGATCCTAGTTTTTTTCTCCTCTGTTTTTTTTTTTTACTGTTTTTCCGATATCGTGTTTTCGAGGCAAGCCGACATTCAAGGTGTTCTGCGGATGGGAATCACGAAATAGACACCGCGGGTGCTACCCGCACGGGGGTGAACGAGAGGCTTCTTCACACGCGTAAAATACCTCGGAGCCTCGGTGGACCATGTGTTTTGTTATTCGATGACACGACGCGGATCATAATAACATCGGTGAAACAAGTCGCGCGAACAACGGCGAGAGATTTCGCGAGAAATCCGCGGTATTCTCGTCTCTTCGCGCCCAACGAAGTGAATGAAATCGCGATACGAGGGGAGGACGAACGGGAGCAGGGCGGAAAGAACAAACGCGGGAATGACGACGCGGAACAAGCATTAGATTCATGCTACAACCAGGAATTCCTCTTGTTTCGGGAGTCTGCGCTCGTTCGTCCGTTTCCTCGTAAAGCTTTAACGACTCGGGGGTGGTTTTAGAGTGATCCACGAGAGAGGCGTATACAACCGCGGCGAGTGGCAACAGTAGGCTTGATTCTGCCGCTACCGCTGACGCTGCTTTCTGGTACACCGCATATGTGCCGAGTATAGTATTACCCGCGGGTAAATAACTGAGCAAGCCGGGTTTCGGTCATCATTGACGAAATAAATCTCCCTCCTCGTCCTATCGGGAGATCTATAGATTTTTTTCGAAATTACCTGTTACGAATAATCTTGGAAAAACTTTACAAAGTTGCAAATGAATTTTTAAAGCTCGATTTTTATCGAACGAAGCGACGCTGAAACCTCGAAACTTTTGATGAGGAAAATTTGATATCACGATAGTAAGAAATATGTATAACTTTCACCAATGCCAATATTCGTTAGTTTGGGCGAAAACTTTTGACGGATTCGGTTCGGAATCGTAAAGACAAATTGAACATCGTGGTTCAGAAGTTTTTGTTTCTAAATTATTGAACGCTTTTCTGGAAAACTTCTAAATAGAGGAAATGCATCGGTACAACTGCGATTGTAACGTGGTTAATTAAGTGGCATGTGGAAAGAGACGATAAAACGGAAGTGCCAGCATTCATTTTGACATTTAAAGAGACCACACTTCATAAATGGCGAACTTCGCTTTGACAGCAAAACTTCTGTGCGCTCGAAGCTTTCGGAATAAAATTCGTTCGAGCAATCGCGCGGCACACGACGCCCAATTAGGGAATAATTTCCACGAAGCTCTAATTGGTGACGTTTCTCTGTGACGGCTCGATTATTGTTCCCGACTGTAATTTTCTCCGTAATTGTAATGTAACCGAGTATCAATGCCCGAGCTTATCGAAACCCGAGATAATCTTTGATCGGAGATCGAAATAAATTACTGCTGTCTCACCGTCAATGAATCATTCTATCAGTAAATTACCTGCTTATTCTATTTTTCGTACGTAGAACCTTCGTTTCTTCGTTACAAGAAAATTCGTCGAACATTCAACCATTTATTTATCAATCGAATATCCGTCCGACATTTTTGACGAATCGAATAATTCACTCAACTGGAAGATGTCGTTGAGAAAAAATTATATAAAAAAAATTGCACTCTCACTTTGATGTGTCGTTTATTTGATCATTCAATAAATTTTTTCACTCACATGCGCTCCGCTGTTATGAGCAAAAGAAGCGAATTGTATGCGGCCGACAAAAAAGCCTCGCCGGGTGCGAAAGGCAGACAAAACAGATTGACAAAAAGGATATCGAATTTATCGTTTTACCTGTGGCACATATTGCGGATCGCTAAGGATATATATGTGAACAGCCCGTATCGTGTCCTCGCACCGTAGTCACCGCCGACAGTTCAAATCGGGGCACGACCGTCCTACGGGGATATATATATAGCCTGACGAGACGAAAGAACCTCGACTGGATACGGGTATGAACTATCGGCCGGCTAGATAGCGATAATTGAGTTAGAATCGGTGGGTTCTCCGTAGCCGGGTGTCGATTGACCCCTCCCAGGTCGGCGGACGGTTCGGCGAGACGTGTTTCGCTTCTGCTGACCGACCTACTTGAAGACCGAAGAACAATCTCATCGCGCCACCGAGGGGTCCCCCGATAATACCGCAAAACTTTCAGATTCGATTATCAATTCGATATCTCCAATTATTGTCCGAAACATCGTGTAGCCCACGAATAGAAACTATACGGAGTCTAATTGAATTTGATTAGCCGCTGCAGAACGAAAGTGTTGAACCACGTCAATGATGAAAGATCGGAAATGTCCAGTTTTCGATAGTTGAGGTCTATGCCATCGTGATAAGTTGTGAACTGAGTTTACGTGGAAGAGTGGAAGACTATTCATCCCTCTATGCACTGTATCCCGTACATATGAGATAGAGTAGGACCCCGATTAACCTGGGTCAGACGAACCGCGCTTCTTCGCAGTTCTTTTTTTATCGGTTACTTGCAGCTTCAAAAAATGATGCGAGTGGAGGACGAGGGCCGAAAAAAGTTCGAATAACGATCCGAAAAAAGCTTTGTTAGCAAACTTACGGCTTTCATTGATACGATGACGGTTGCGCCAAATAATGATTGTTAATATAAAGAATAAATTTATGTACTATTCAGCCTTTTAGATCGGATTAATCGCCCTTTCAATTATTCTACGATCTCCAGCAGGACAGTTAATCGGGGCCGCACTGTACAACGCGTGAGCTTCCGTGCTTTCACCGTCCATGCACTTTCGTCCCGTGTACACAGCGAAATGCCGTACAGCGAGTAACGCTCCGTATGCATGGACGAGGGAGATGCACGCGCGTTCCATAGATGCCTTTCAGCTTGTACCCGGCGTACACACGCCACCGGAATATTTATGTAATCATTGTCACCCCGAGCGTCACAACGACGAGTAGGATTCGCCCAACCCCCACCCCGGACAAAGAAGCGCCCGCACGTGAGACAAATGTGCGACACTTGTTATCGTTGTCCGAGTGGCAATTTCGCATCATACGCGTAAATTCGTCGATTTGTGAATACACAAAAATATTTCATTTCAATGCTCGTTACAATTTTTCTTTGCACGGATTTTTGTGGCGGAGGCGAAGGATCCAAAGCGCTATTTTTTCAAATTTATTTATTCACTTATATATTTATTCGGTGAAAACAAACATTTCTTGATAATTTTTACTTTTTGGAAAAAAAAGAGAAATTAAAGCGCGTGTATGCCCCAAAATTATAACAGGTTCGAGCAAAACTTAATAACCGTTGTTTATTAAATTCTACAAGATGCGAAGGACAAAGAGTGTTTTTGAGAATGCTTGCGGTGTCTTCACGAAGTGTAATAGGAACGAACGATGTGTCGCTCGGAGTGCCACTCCCTTTGTGTGTCTTTAATTAACTCCGTCGACATTCGGTTCGTGTTTTTTTTTTAATATGATTAATATAATTAAAGAGATCGCCGAGGAAGATATCTCTCGTCTTTGTTTATTTACGCTCATGCCGGTTGGTCTATCCGGTTTTGTGGGGAAAGCTCGACGGCACATACAGCTCGGGTGCAGCCACGGGACAGCGGCATTCATATTTATGGCCCTATTATCGCCCTCTCTGTACTAATAACTTTAGTGAAGCTTTTGAATCTCTCGGATATATTTCACGCAAAGCATGCTGACGATACGAGAGTGCGTGCTCGAGCTATACGTTTGTTGAAAAAAAAAAAAAAAAAAAAGAAAAAAAAAAAAAAAAAAAAGAAACATTGGATTGCACGGAATTTACTGTGCGATACACGCGGTCGCGTGTCCCCTCCCGCAAGCACGATTACCGTGGGGATACCGATACGGAGGACCACACACGGTAGCCCCCGGCACACCTCAGCCTCGGCGCTGGATGAAAGCGACGTATAGAGAGATTCTCGTGTTATGAAATTCTCTCCCTCGAACGCTCACTCTCCATTTCATTTCCAGCGAAACAGCTGGCTCCGTTGTATCTCCGCTAATCAGCTTGACCGACTGCAACATTTCGCATTATATTATGCCCCGAGAAAATTATTTTCATTTCACGTTTGCACTGCTTTGTGGGCTAACGCAATTTTCACGGATGGTTTATTCCGCGCGCTGAATTCCATTGCGGACGAAAAATAACGAATGTTTATACTTCCTTTGCGCCACGGTAGAACGAGCAGTTCCACCGTATAACGTGACGTTGGAGCAGGTTTTTTATTCTTCTGCTTACGCGAGAATATCCGAAGTGTATGCGAATTTAGCAATTTTTTTCGCGACGTCGACGCATCAGTACTAGTTGTTTAAGAGAGGCAATTTTCAAATTGAATCCGTCGATGACTGAAATTTTCGCAATTTTTTTATTTAAAGCCGATTTGCTTCGATGCGAAATCGTGTCGTTGATTCTGCAGAAAAACGTATCTTGAATTATTTGTTCATTACTATTCTTCGTTCGATTCGGCGATGCCGTTGGCCGGGAATATGCTCGGTTTGCTGTCGACCTTAACGTTGAATTCGACGATAATGATCTGTCTCTTGACCTGCTCGTCGGGTCGTTCTGTTCAATTAAGGGTGTCGTGTAACCTTTTGTGCGAGCTTTCGTTTGATGCAACGAACGGTGCAACCCCACCGGTATATGAGAAGTGGGCGCATTATTCAAAAGCGAACGAGTCAAAGCTCCTCTCCCAAGGGTATAATAAGTAATGACAATTTAACGGCGAAAGAGACGGAAAAGGAAGATATAACAACATTAGAGCGTACAGAGAATGAAAATGAGGCAATTCTCCAATAGGAACTAAACAAAGGAACTTATTATGGCATGAAATATTCCACCGTGACAACGGACGCCAGTTCCCAAGCTATCGTTCCGATATTATCGATGAACTCTCATTATAATATGCTTCTAGCTTATCTCTTGCATCGGGCGACTGTAAAAAAAAAATAATAATGAAACAGGCGATTTTTCTGGGAACATTAAATCAATATATGGAGACAAATAAGCGGATGATTGAACAGCACGAATCAACGAACGTACTCAAATAGGCTCCATATTATTTATTCGAGAGTACCTCATTAATTTGTAAATTCACTAACCAAACGATCGAGACCGGTACTGAAAGGTAAAAAAAAAGTGTATTTTATCGTAACTCATAATTTCCCGTTAACACGCTCGGCTCTCTGTGCCATGCGACTGGTGCTCGGAATACCCGTGGCGACGTTGAGCTTTGACGTAAAAAACCTCATCTATATTATAAAGAAACAACTTTGAAAATTAGCTCCTCTCGAGCAAAAGGACTAGAAGCTTTTTTTCTCGCGAGGAAGAAGATAATCAACGAGAAAAAAAAATGCTGGAGAGCTCTGGGAAGTGAGATGGGAGGACTCTTTGACAAGCCCCCTCTCACATATTGCCCGAATATATCTTGATGCGCCGAGAGTTTTCGGGGGTTGATTTGTCGACGCGCTGGCGTACAGCAATGATGCTTCATACAGATATTGACCCAAAGTTTTAATTGAGAGCTTAACGTGATTTCGATATGTATTATCACTCAATATATATTGTATATTTGGCATGCGGCAATTTCCGATGCCGAAATCGGATCGCGTCCATAGAAGTATCGCCTCTATGTCGCTGCGCAAAATCTAATATGCGGCAAAATTCAATCAAAGCGTTCAAGCCGATAACTTTGATGCGAGCGAGATTCGTTGCGCGGTCGAACGAAGCCTGTTGCTCCGCGCCCATTATTGGGTCCTGCACACCCTTACTCGTTCTGCCGTCGATGAAATCCCTCTCTCTGTTACTCCTAACACCGTGTTTATGCATTGATAAATGCAATTATGCGAATTGTTAATAAACCGCAAAGTCAATTTTCGGGCCTCCAAAATCGCGGGTGAATCAAAAGCTTTTGATGATTATGACGCGCCCCCAATCCCCAAAGCCACTGTCCATGCCTGATACGCATACCGATCATCCGCCGAACGTTTCTCGGGTTTTGGTTCGTTAATTAACGGAGCCAACAGATGCATTTTTTTCGAGAAAAAAATTGGAATTTTTCTTTTTTCCGAAAAAAGTATAATGGAAGAATTGAATGTCGAGTAATGCGCGGTGTAGAATGAAGAGATATTCAACTTTCGTACAATTTCCGTATTACTCGGACTCTGTATTCGACACATTCGCCCCGAACGTTGATTCCCGATATTGATTTTCGGTAAGAAAAAAATAATTAATCGTAGCCGCGCGCAAACTACTGTTAACTGTGTTTTGCAATACGAACTACGGTTTACGATTACAATGGTTAATTCGATTGGATTCGTATAATCTCGTTCATTACATCGGGTGGAAAGTTCGAAGGTAGCCCGTTGAACTGCCAATCATGAAGGGCCCACCCTTACGTTTCAATGTCGGAATAATCGTTGACGCACCGAATTCACGATAATGGTATAAATTAGTTCGAGTAAATCGATACAGACAAAATTTCCGAACGGTTATCGAAAGTTTCAGAACGTTCCCAAACCGTATTCGAAGCTGTGATGAATTAAACGCATATTCGATGTGGAGCAGAATAATTATGCTCGGTTCGTACCATCGAGTAATGAAGCGAATTTTTCGAGCATCGAAATTAATAACTCCTCTTGTGATTGGGCAGTAATCCAATATGTTTTCCGTGTGGTAGACAAAACCGTACGCGAAATACGCGAAGTTGCAAAATTTCGTAATTGACGAGTTCCTCGAAAAAATCATTTATGTAGATTTGATTTTTCACGCTTTAAAAAAAATTAAATAAATATCTATAATGAAACATTCGATCGTGTTCGGTGCAGAGTCATATATTGCGTACAAATGATGTATCTGATTGATAGACTCCGCAGTATCGCATATCGCCGAATTTAAATCGAAAATTGCTGAATTTGCGACCACTCGCGAACAGGATACGCGCGCAGCGACGACGACGGGTGCGGATAGTTGATTTTTCGTTTGACTGACAGAATTAATTCAACGCCGATGTTTGCGCATAGGTCGTTGAAGTTTGACCGTGAAAATGATGAAAATGTTGCAGCATCAGTTGAATTATCATTTCTACCGTTGAAACTTTCGGATGAACTCTTATATTTTTCTGGCATATCGCTGGTAGGTTTTTCATGAAAATTATTCCGCTTTAACATGTTTATTAATTATTCAGGCATAGCGCACTGACGAGCATTGTTTTCGGGTCAGCGACGGTATTTTAATTCAAAGAAATAAAGTGTCTGCACAGCGAATAGTTCGTGTTTATAATCTCTTACCATTTTAATTTTTCGAATGAATACGATATGATTTCATTTTCATTACACGCAATTCTTTGTACTATTTGATAAACTTATTTTTTTTTTAAAGCAAACAAATCATCAGGCGCGCGCACGCGGGCTTGATAATCGGCGAGATTATAACGCGTAACATGACGATTATTTTACTGCACGACGGCCACAACTGGACGATCGTAACACGCTCGTCTCTGTCCGGAGCGATCGTAAAGCGCGTCGTACTACCACGTCGTTAGCATTGTACACCGTGGGTTCATGCCTCGTGTACTCATCATCATCATCATCCCTTTCCTCCGTGCCAAAGGGGGTTGTTGCCGTGCGTCGTTTGACTCCGAAGCATTGCGGCTTAAGCTCCCGGCATTTCAACCGCGATATTAATGCGCGAAATCGGAGAGTACGTATATGTGTAAGCCGCAAGAGGAAACGTTCGAACGATCGCCGTCGACGATAAATCATCGACGATCGCAAAGTTGACAACGAACCTACGTGAGCCACACCTTTCCAAAGCCGTATCGAGCTTTCTCGACACTCGTGAAACCATTCATTTTTTTCAAGTTTATTTCATCTAATAAATTAATTTTTTCTTTTTCATTATTCACTTCAATTTTTCTTCGTCTTTCATCATTTTAGTCGTTTTTATTGATAAAAGATCGATTCTGTAAAATAATAATACCTAAATATTATAATAAATAAATAAATCAGTGCTTCTGGAATTGTCTACATGCTTGATTTTCTTCGAATTTTTATTCCATTAAAAGGTATTTGAAATTCTTTATAAATCGTGCTTTTGGCCAGACCGCAGCGCGAGTACTACCACGAAATTTAAAAAAGAGTGCAAAAATGCCACATATTTCAAATCACTAAATCGCCGTTCTATTTCTTCATACATTAGCATTGCATAAGCGTATGTTGTAAAACACGGCCGTTATGTATCGGGTATATAAAGGATTACATAGAGCGTCGAATGCAGCCGTTAAGGTGTGATACGCGATCGATTACGGACGTGCAAATATGTACATACAAGAGTTTCAATATGACGATATCGATATGACGCCGATGACGATGCTTTTGCGAGACCCTGCTACGATGCGTGGAACGGGTGCAGGTAAAGTCGGTTATTACGCCCAACGACACCCCGTCGCATAGCCCGGTTCCTCGTATAAGCTCTGCTCTCTTCGTATAAAAAAAAAAAAAAACATTTCATCTATACTGCAAATTTCTCGTATACTATAAATTGCATAGATCCGCCCATAGCTGCGTGTGCGCCTATATTGCTCACGCATACACGTTCCAAACTATGCTTTCATTTATCTCATCACTTTATATCGCCGTGCAGCGAACGCGCGCTTCTCACTCTATTACTCGATTGATCGCCCATTGGCATTCGCTACTTCGTCTATAAACGCCGCTCGTTCCTCCATTTCTCGTTGTATTTTTCTCGTTCCCGCTGCGGTATAAAAAATAAACAACAGTCGTATATCGAAACGAGTTTGAAAAACAGAATGAAAAATAACATTGGTTTTCATTGCTCCCAAAACGAGTTTCAAAATCGACGAATATTGCCGCGTGCGAATTTATCTCGAGCAGCGCGCCCGGCTATATCGAAAAATCGACGGTTCCTCGCGCGCGCTAATTATATCGATGGGTGCGATAGGTGAAATCGTCGGTCGGCCGTTCCTGTCTCGCCGGATCGGACGTATTACGCGCGAGGAGAGATGAATGATAAATAAAACGGCGTGATCTCTGCGGTCGCATAGGCCACCCTCGTTTGCAGCGCATGAACGATCGGTCGAACACAACGCGCAATGCTTTCGTTCCGTGGCTACGTGTGTACACTGTATGAGTTATCGCGGACACGCAGCACGCGCTGACGGCTCGTGACGGAGGGAGAGGAAAACCCGCGCGAAAAAGCCGTACACTCCGCGGTCTTCTTGCTCGCGACGTTTTGTGTCGCTGAAAAGAAAAAAAAAACAAAATACGTTGCGCGTATCGCGAATTATGTAAAATTGCTGTCGGGCCTGTGAACTATAATGCAATGCGAATGAGGGGAGAAACAGATTATACATCCACGTACGGACAGCGGTAAATAGATGCAAGCAATACTGTATGCGCGTAGACGATTTTCCGGTTCATTGACCGTGCATATGGAAAAGCGTTGAATAATATTTTTCCGAACAACGTGCGATATTTTTTTTTTTTTTCATTGTCGTTCGATGGAAGTTATGCATTTTTTTTTACAAATAACGATTGATTGGCGACTTCTTGTTGCATCTTATACTTTTTTAGTATTGTCATAAATTTATCATCATTTTATGTCTGGTCATTGACCGTTGTGTATGAGAAATGTCTTTTTGAACATCGTCGAATAGTTTTAGTTTTTATTCATCATTCGACGTGGATCAATAAAATTGTTTATTCGAAAAGGCAAAACGTTTAAAACGCGACGTTAAAAATTTTCGTAAGCTCCGCCGGCACGTCATGCAAAAGAGAGTGCTGACTCGCGAAAACTGTTCGAAATCCAGAGGTCTTGTTGATTTTTTTATTGTGTTCTCCAGCCGAACGCAACTTCCAACAGCGACCGACCGAAGCATTTTTTTTCTACGAATTCTAACAGAGCTTTTCGAATACATTCAATTAATAAGTCAAACAGAATTTCCGCCCGCTGTTCTACTCGCTGCTACGAGTGTTCTCGTTTATTCGCTTTTTTTCTACCGCAAGGTGTTTTTGAGCTCGGCGAAATGTACGTATAAAAAGTAAAACATCCAATAGACGAACTCGCCGATCTCATTTCTTTTTTTTTTTTTCGTTTGTTCTTTATTTTTATTTCACTATCATCGAACGTTTCATTAATCCTCGCCCACGTCGAACGATATGAAAGCCCCTTTTGTCGATATCCCACATTCTCTCTTTCGCTATTTTAACTCGATACACATTCGAGAGAATACGGTCGAAATTTTTATTTATTTCCCCATCATCGCAATGCGATTTATTATTAATTGTGCCGAGAGGGAACATGCATGCATTCATCAGCTTGAGGAGAGCGTCGCGCTACCGTCCCAGCGAAAAATAAGATTCAGAGTATATTTCGAATTTTATCCAATGAAATAAAAATTAAAAAGAATTCAATCTGTAAAAAAAATGTATTTCCACAATAATAAAGCTAAAAAATTGTGAAACGAATCACTCTGTGCCCCGTCTTTTTTTTCACAGAAATTTGCCAAAGCCGATCAACGATTTTTCTCGAAACGAGAGATTCGAAAATTTAATGGAATTCAAAGAAAATTCATATTTAACGTGACCAATTATCAGAAAATTTTACGAATCGTGTTCCGCTAAAAATACGATAGACGAACGATGCGTTGAACAACTTTTGTAAAACATATTTGTAAATAATCTGTCCGTATTCTTTTTTTTTCATATACACGTTTGATTTTTTTCGACCTTTGTTACTAAGAAATTATCGTAATTATCCCCGGAATGTCACTTTTGGGTGAGAATATAGCGACAGCCCCTCCTTGAAATCGTCGCGCTCGACACGGGAGACGCTTTGGAGCGCTCTTGTTTCCATTTCGATTCGATGAATTATAAATAAACCCGTCTAATCCCCGCGATTCTCTCAAAGTAATTTTATTTATTTACTTATTTTTTATTTTCTCTCGCTTTGTTTGTTTCAGCCAGCGGAACGAGATTGAGGCATTACAGGCACTTAGACGCGAGATCTCAATTCCTGACCGAGGCGGAATTAGCGGTGAGTGGCTTTCGATTACTTTTTATCCGCTGGGTTTGAGGGCGCTTGATTCAATTTACCGTTCCATGGTATTTCTTCCTATCAACGAGAAAAGCTGCCATTCCGAGTACGTACACTCCTCAAGCCTATATACAGGCGGGCTCGTTTTCATCGGTGCACTCGTCTTTCGAATTTCTTTCCCCCCTTTTTTTTTTCAACCCTCCCAACATTTGTCGAGATATCTCGAATAACGCTTCTCGCGGTTAATGGGATTGTCTGTGATTCGCAACGCTCGACGATTAAACATTCATTCGACCTCCCCGAGGTGTAATGTTGGCGTTTCCCGGGCCGTGGCGACGTTTCGACTGGAAACCGGAGCGCACAGATACGCCTCTCATACACGCGAGAAGGAGTTGCACACCGAATATATATGAAGCCCGTACCCTCGTGCACGTGCTTGTAGAGATTGCACATACACTGTTATACTCGCTTTTCCACTTCTGGCGCGATAGGCCAAGCCTTAAAACGCTGATGAATAATTTCGCGTCGCGTCAACTTCGCTCATTCGCCTTGCTCTATGCGAATTGAAGCACGTCCTCGATTTCACCCTTTCCACGTCGTGCCGCGCTCGCGTTTCAGCGTTTCGAGACCAATTGTACCGAGATACATTTTACGAAATGCCCTCGTGAATAATTTTCGCGCCGCTCCGTAAACCGCGGGATACACGGGACCGCACTATTCGCGAATACTTTCGGTAATCAGTAAATTCTGTGCCCAAAGTACGTACGTATGTGTTCGCCCCGGTCGTTCTCCGAATCCGCGCTCATGCATCGTCCATGAAACTCGATCGGACTTTTTGCATCGCGGAAAACACATCTCGGCTATCCAACGCGCTGGATTTACAACGCTGCGGTCAGATAAATTTTTCAATCGCACTGTTTCTTATTAATTCGATGCACTGTCTAATTTATTCGATGCATTCCCCGGCTCCAAACGTATCGCCCGTAATTCGTACTCGAACCTCGCTTTCCATGAATTATTAATTTTTTTATTTCACTCAGTTTCCATGCGAGAGCTGGGTTATATTTGCGACCGTTCAAACTGACGCGGAACGTAGATGGATCATTCGTCTTATCGCTCATTAATGGTTGATCGACCGCATAATAAATTTGACTGCATTACAAAGTCAGACAAAATTCAAGAAAATTTTCATTCAGAGGACAAGCAAAGTATCAATAAATTATTATATTTTAAATATCGGAAATTGCAATTTTATTAAAGATAAAATTGGGTCCTCGGTCCGGTTGGTAAATTAGTTTTTATTCAATGAAAAATGTTCAATAATTCCATTCCGATTGTTAATTATGTTTGGTTTGCTTCGCATTCGCGGGATTTCGTGCGGTTGTTGTTTCGCAACGATAATAATAACGGCGTATAAAATTTGCGGGATCTCTCGTTGCGCTTCTCGGGTTACCGACTGATTGGTCCGGCAAAAAATACGATATGTGAAAAAAAGGGGGTCGCGATTTCATCTCGGTCGAAGAAATTAATAATCGGTTTTTCGGAGTCTGTCGATTCCTTCGACATCTTTTTTTTTGTATTTATTATTAATTAAAATATTTATCCCCCTCCCGTAGCGCAGCGAGAATATTAACACGTTGTGGTGGCTTTTCAACGGATCGATCGATCGAATAGTTCCCAATTAAACCCTTTCATCGGGTCATTTACCGATCCAGGGCTTGAATAAAGTAAATGCGTCATGAATGCAAATAATGCAATGTGTATCGCTCTGGGTGACTCGATCACCACCCCGCGAAGGTTCGTCGCGCTGATAACTCATTATCGCTTATTTTCCCGCCGTTCGAGCGTATGTGGGTCACCCCCGAAAACGGATACACAGCGACGACGAAACTTTGGCTTCGGGAGCAATAAATAATATTTGTGTACATCGGGCAGATGCACTCGCGCGAAACGAAATTGCGCTGGTTTAATTTCGTACATTATTGCGAGGTCTCACAAGAGAGAGAGAGAGAGAGAGAGAGGGAGAGAGAGAAAAACGAAATATTATAATTATCAATAAACGCGCTGGACGAAAACGCGTATAAACGACAGTAACGCAAAACTACCCTGAATTTTTTCTTCTTTGTATTGAAAAAATAAATAAAAATGTTTTTTTCAGGCGCAGTCCCAACACGATGACAATCACAATCACAAGCCAGTTTTCACGAATTGCTCGCGTTACGCGGCCTTCGTGAACGAAGAAGAGCCTGCGGGCACCGAGGTCGTACAGGTGCATGCGGAAGATCGCGACTCACCCCTCGATGGAGGTAAGCCCTATTTTTTAATCTATTCTCGCGATATCGGAAATCGATAACAGTGGAACGATCGATTAATTATCTGATAATTCATCGACTAATTAATAAATGATGTATTATGTATTATTATTATTATTATTATTATTATTAATCGTTATGAATGACCTCAATTGATAACATTGATGTTGATTAACGATCGATCGATTATTTTATCATTAAATATTCTTCAAGGTACGATAACGTATAGTTTCGTGACCGCCCCTGGCGAAAAGCTCAAATTCGAGATCAACGCCACGGATGGGATGATCAAGACAACTCAAGTTTTGGACAGGGACGAGCCAGCTCGTGAGAAAGAGGCATATCTTACGGTACTCGCCACTGACAATGGAAGACCCCAACTCGACGATGTCTGCACGTTCAAAGTTACGATCAACGACGTCAACGACAATGCTCCGGTTTTCGACAAAGTGGTGAGTTTCTCATTGACTCTCCCATGTTCTCTCGAACTTGGATAATTTTAATCATCAGTTTTACAAAATTCTTTTTTCATTAAATGCTTTGAAAAAATAGCATTTCCTTCCAATTTCTACTCATTGAATGATCTAAATTTCGTGAGAAAATTTATTATACGTAAAAAACTGAAATAACAACGAGAAAATTGTTCAAACGCATCGTGCGACTAACACAATACTATGGTTCGATTTTTCTTTTTTTCCTCAAATTAGGTCTTCCGTGGACATACGTGGAAGGTTGGTCTCGATTTATCGAGTGCGAAAGAATTTTTAACGTGTTTATCGATGTATCGTTTTTCGTTTTAATTGGTGTACCGAACTTGCCGTACATGATTCACGTTTTTCGATATAATTTGATGTGTCTTTTCGATTTTTCGGATGCTTTTTTTTTTTTCTTTTTTTTTATTTCACTCTACAATTACTCATCGTCACGTTTCGTTAGTTATCGATGTGGTGTTCGTTGCACAAAGCCCATCCCTCCCCGTCGCGTTTCGAAATCTATTGAAATCTTGACGCGCGCGAATGAGCGATTCCCGACGGCTCGGGGAGTGCAATCATCCGAGTGTCGAATGATAGAATCCGATCGGAATCCCTGTGCGAACCAGCTTGCCGACTGTACGAACCATCATTCGCAAACCGCGTTCAACATTGAGCATATTTTGCGTCGACAAAAAATTATTCGCCGCGCAATCGATTTCCGATGGTTTTCGCGGCGACAACATTTTTTTTTAAATATATGCACATGCCGATACATATTTCGATGAATCAACGATGCAATTTCGAAAATTATCACTCAAGTACACTGTGATTACGATTTTTAGACAGTGAAATTTGCAAGAATTCTTAATAACTTAGCCATAACTAAAAATAATAAAAAATTGAAACGTTTTTCAATTTTCATTATTTCGTTCGTAAGCTTGAATCGAATTCTCAACTAGAAATACGGTATCGAAACTGCAGACAGAGAATTCATACGTTCGAACGGTTCGAAGATTTTGGGACATCGAAATTATGATTAATCGCTCCACTCGCATGTTGTTGTCTTACAGGAATGATGCACAACGCGCACGATTGTACCACCGATCTTGCTGCATGCGACTGATGAAAATTACAGGAGTCCCACGATAACTCTATCGCCGGTTCTCCTATCTTGACGATAGACCGAAAAAATTGTCTTCGACGCTATTCAACGATTTTCCTTTGTTCGTAGGCGTACACGGAATCGGTGCCGCAAGATTTGCCGACGACACGCGAAGTAATGAGAGTCTCGGCGACCGACATAGACGACGGAAATAATTCCGTCGTTGTTTACAGTCTTTTTCCAAAGAGAAGCGACGACGGTGCTTACTTTACCATCGACAACAGCACCGGAGTCATTTTCCTCAAAAAACCCATCGACGTGAGTGAAAATGCGTAATTAAAAAAAACAAAATCATATTTTTTTTATTGCATTCGGCTAATTCCCGTTTCTTAATTTTTCCTTTCGTCACGTTAATAAATATCTTTTTTTCTATAAATTTTCAGCGGAATCCGGATTACAAATTCAGCATGACCGCGAAAGCCAGGGATCTCGGCGAACAGCCAAAGGAGAGCGTTATAGATTTGGACATAAGGGTCGTCGAGTCGCACAAAAAAGCGCCGGCCTTTCTGCCGCGACCCCAGGAGCCGATAAGGCTCTATGAGAACTTCAGCGACTTCGATCAGAGCATCGTGAGACTCGAGGCTACTTCGAATATCGACGACAGTCAAACTGGCTTGATATTCGAACTGGTGCCCGGACGTACCGAGCAGACGAACAAGGCGAATACCTTCAGGTGAGAATTTTGAGACTTGAAAGAAAACAACGCTTTAGCCATCATTTTTTTCTTTCCTTAATGTCAAGACAATCTACGAATGCTACCGAACTCCGTCCTTATCTTGTTAATATCTTGTATTCCAGGTTGGAGTCGACCAAAAACGTCGCCGACATAAAACTCGCTCAGCATCTCGACTACGAGAGAAACATCGAGTACACCCTGATCGTTCGCGTACAGAACAAATATCAACTCGCCGCCGAGACGGTTATAAATATCAAAGTATTGGATGTCAACGACAATATACCGGTTTTTCGTGAAATGGAGAAGGGCAGCGTTCTCGAGAACGAAGCGGCGGGTGTACCGGTCATGCAAGTACGAGCTATCGATGCTGACGGAACGTCCGCGCACAATCAGGTACGCAATCGCTAATCAAACAATCGTCACTCCAATTATGATCGTCCCAGTAAAAAAAAAATGTATGCGCGCCTTTTTCTTCAATTTATATGCGTAAGGTATTCTTGATCTCACGGTAATATGTGACAGTTAACGAGAATTTTGGGGCAAAATGGACCAAGTCAAACGAAGTGGGACGAGTCTTGTTGATATCAGCAAAATGTCCTGAACTGCTTAAGCGGCCCATTTTGCGCAAGCTTTTCGTGCACACTTCTCAAAAAAAAGATTATTATCAGTTCAAATTGCGGGATATGCATGACAGAAACGACAGTCAAAATCTCTGTGTCACGAATGATGATCGAACAAATTTTTTTTTTTTTTCAAAAGGTAACTTACGAGTTGGACAACTTCAAGACGCTGTTCGCGATCGACAAGCAGACCGGCAACATAACGACCCTGACGACGTTCGATCGCGAGGCCGAAGATACGTACAACGTAAAAGTAATCGCGGTCGACAATTCGCCGAGCGCTCTATTCAAAACCGGCGAGCACAACAAGGGCCAGCAAGTATTTCGAATCGAGATTGCCGACAAGAACGACAACGCTCCTCACTTCACCCAAAGCGTCTACACGGCAAATTCGATTCTCGAGAATGCCAATATAAATGCTCCGGTAACGGAGGTCAAAGCTCTCGATTCCGACACGGCGAGTCCGGTAACTTACAGCATTGTCGCCGGTAACACAAACGACAGTTTCTACATCGAGGGAACAACGGGAAAGATTCGCGTCAACAAGGATCTCGATTACGAGCAGATAACCGAGTACAATCTGACGGTGAAGGCCTTCGACGGTTTGTACAACGACACGGCCCAGGTGAAGATTTTTATCGAGAACGTTAACGACAATCCGCCGATATTTCTCGATTTCGAGAGAAACCCGACGATCGACGAGGAGTCCCCCGTCGTCGGTTGCATAACGACCGTGGTGGCTTACGATCCGGACATAAAGGATCGCAATGCCGACCAGCACATAGCTTACGGCATAGTAAAGGAAGATCAACAGCCGCTGATCGGCATCGACAAGACCGGTTGCATGACTCTTAAAAAACCGTTGGATCGCGATCCACCGAACGGTTACGGTATGTGGACGATAATCGTCATGGCGCGAGACGAGGATGGCTCGCCGACCGCGCTGCGCGAGCTAGTTATGGTCAACATAACGTTGAACGATATAAACGACAATGCGCCATTTTTGGATATGCAACAACCGGTCGTTTGGGACGAGAACAAACCGCCAGGGAACGTGACGAAGCTCAAGGCGCTCGACTACGATTCCGACAAGAACGGACCGCCTTTCGACTTCAGCATCGACGTGACCGCCGACGATGAGATACAAACGAAATTCTACATTCACGACGACGATCTTTACGCGCGCGAGAGGTTCGATCGGGAGGAGCGCAAGAGCTACGAGATTCCGATAGCAATAAGCGACAGTGGTATACCGTCGATGACGGGAACGTCGACGCTCACCGTCATAATCGGCGACGAGAATGACAACGCCATGGAGGAGGGCTCGAGTTCAATATTCGTTTACAACTACCGCGGCGAAGCGCCGGACACCGAAATCGGTAGAGTCTACGTCAAGGATCCGGACGATTGGGATTTGCCGGACAAACATTTCGCTTGGGCATCGACGCACGAAGGTTTCCATCTCGATCCCAGTACGGGCATGATAACCCTCATCGCCGGCACGTCTAACGACACGTTTTTGCTCAAATTTCTCGTTACCGAGGAAAGTCAACACGTACAGCGACACACCGTCAACGCATACGTCAACGTTACCGTCAAAGAAATACCCGAAGAAGCCGTCGTGAAATCGGGTTCAATACGTTTTCATGGAATCAACGCCGAGCAATTTGTAGCACCCGACAAAACGGGCCTGAGCAAGAAAGAAATACTGCAAGAGAGATTGGCGACGATGTTGAACACGAGCATTGAGAACGTCGATGTTTTCACGGTTCTTCATTCGCCGCACCACAACAATATGACCCTATTGGACGTTAGATTTTCCGCTCACGGCAGTCCGTATTACGCTCC
Source organism: Ischnus inquisitorius (assembly GCA_963924025.1). Lineage (NCBI taxonomy): Eukaryota > Metazoa > Arthropoda > Insecta > Hymenoptera > Ichneumonidae > Ischnus > Ischnus inquisitorius. Next base: position 13,599,534 of record OZ001250.1, read on the forward strand.
CGAAAAACTGAACACTATTGTCGCGCAAAATTCGAAGGAAATCGAGAGCGAGATGAACGCCGATATTTTATTGATAAACATCGACGAGTGCCTGTTCGAGAACGTTCACTGCAATAATTCCTGTCGAAGCTTCCTCAATGCCAGCAACGTGCCGTATTCGGTGTACACGAATACGAGCTCGTTCGTTGGAGTTAGAGCCGTCGTTGATCCTCAATGCACTTGTCACGTTGCCGAGCCCATTGTTTGCCTCAACGGCGGCACGCCGCTCGCCGAGAGATGCGAATGTCCGCCGGCATTCGAAGGTCCTAGATGCGAACTATTGGGTATCGGCTTTCACGGCGATGGGTGGGCCGTTATGCCCCCGCCCGGACAAGCATGCGACGATTCGCACTTGGGTGAGATTCTTTTATCTTTTTTACCGATTACGCTTCTCCCCGATAATGCTTCGCATTTTTGATTCTTCAATTATTTCGTTACGCTATTCGAGTTATCATTCGAAATAAACAATGGTGTCCGAAAGTATTGAATCTTTTATTGTTCTAAAAACATACATGAGAATGACAGAATCGATATTTGAAAAAAATTAATATAAGACATACCGTCAATATCTTCTCCGTATAAATTCTTTTTCCATGTTATTATTTTGATTGATAACGATATCGTAATATTGTACCATTCGCAGGTCTCGAGTTAACGACACAGGTCGATAGCGGACTCGTATTTTACTTCGGTCCTATGAGCTACAGTCCAAAATTAGGAATTCAAGATTTCATGTCATTGGAAATACAGCGCGGATTCCCCGTGCTCTACGTCGATTACGGATCGGGAACGAAGAAATTGGATCACACACAGATCAAATTAACGGACGGCAAGAGTCACAGAATTGATGTTTATTGGACCAAAACTGTAAGCAATCGACATAATCCGTACACCTTCCACTTTGCCGTTCTCTCTTATAGATTATCTTTATTATTAACTGTCGATGATTTTACAGACGATCGAAATGAAAGTCGACAATTGCGGCATATCGGCCTGCATGAGTCTGACAGCCCCAAAGGGAAACAACAAATTTTTGAACGTCAACAGTCCGCTTCAGATCGGTGGATCGTTATCCAATTTGGCTGAGCTCTCGTCGAATTTAGGATGGAATTTCAAGCCAACTGACAAAGGTTTCGCTGGATGCATTCGTAACTTGACGATCAATGGCAATGTATGTTTTATTCTGTGGCTTTAAGAAATATAAGGAATTTATAACAATGACGATTGAGTTGCTAACGTGCGAGTGTTTCATCGTAGACATACAACTTGGGAATGCCGGCGCTATCGAGACGCGCCGATCCGGGTTGCGATCGAGCAATGGCCACGGCTGTATCGTTCGGAATCGACACGAATTTCCTCGTTGCTATTCTCGTCTGTATCGCCGTTCTTCTGATACTCCTACTCGCCGTCGTCGTGCACAGAAGAAAACGCGACGATCTCTACAAGGACATGGACGACATAAGGGAAAATATAATAAACTACGAGGATGAGGGTGGCGGTGAGGTTGACACCGGATACGACCTTAACGTTCTCCGACGAATTTACGACGCACCGCCGCTCGACTCGAAACTCGCGCCAGTGGGTCTTCAGACAAGAGGTCGGTACACTTTGTACTGTCGTTTAATTTTTTTTAGTCAATTGATGAATATTTCGTTCGTCGTACTTATAGGAAACTTTTAATTTTTTTCAGCACCCGACGAAGTGCCCGACATCTGCGGATTCCTGGACAGCAAGAAAGAGACATGCGACAAAGATCCGGACACGAATCCGTTCGACGACGTGAGACACTACGCCTACGAGGGCGAAGGAAATTCCGACGGTTCCTTGTCGTCACTAGCTTCCTGTAAGTAAAATCAACAATGTCTTCTCGTCGAGCAATTATCGTAAATGTCAATTTTCATTCGATTCGAAATTGATTGCACGCTTTTATTCTTTCACAGGCACGGACGACGGCGATTTGAAGTTCAATTACCTGTCGAACTTCGGTCCGAGGTTCAGAAAATTAGCGGACATGTACGGCGAGGAGCCGTCCGACGAGGAGAGTGACGGGGTCGGCGAACGGGAGAGCGAAAGTTGGTGTTGAACTTCTCAATCGCCATCCGCCAATTTTTAATTAATTATTTTTCACTATTTTTTTTTACTCGTTCCCACCCGTCTCCCCCTACTTCGTACTCCTTAGATATGTTTATTATAAAATTCGAGGGAAACACACACACACATTACACACACGAGATATTGTTTTCCTGAGAGCAAAAACAAAGAATCAGTACTTAAAAGAAAAGAAATAAATAAATGAACGAAAGGCTCTCGGAACTTGGCAGTAAGATTCGAGGAACGTTCAACGACGAAGTCCTTTACTCGAGGCCAAAGAACCGGAGCAATAGCGAACGTGATATGTGTTTTGACTCGAACGATAAGATTCATTAAAATAAAGACCTATTACGACTATTTCACGGTGAGGTATACGAAGAATTCCGCGAAACTCTTGCGACGATGCAGGAACGCTGCACTCCCGGAAAACAAAAACGAACAAGATAAAACGAATCGGAAAGTCAACGCGAAATGAAAAAAAAAAAAAACAAAGTAAAGAAGCCGACGAAAATAGTGAGAGCGCCCGAAGATATTTTTTATTTGTTTATCGAAAACACACTGAGAGCGAAACGAACGTATTGAAAAAGAAAGGCTATTATCTATCTTGTTGATATTTTTTTAACATCACGAACGATAGCTAAACGAAATGCTAACCGACTGACCTTAGAACTCGCCAGCTGGAGGAAATCGTGTAACTCCGCGCGAACTTCGTGCTTTTTGTCTTCAAACGTCACGATCCAGGTTATAATTCTTCTACCGGCGTAACAGAGTTCATTTCTTCATATATTGCGACATTGTTTTCTCGCGACTCACCTAAACGTATATGTGTGTTCGAAAAAAGAAAAATCGCCCTCGAAAAAAGGCATACACAAAAAAATCCATTCACACTCGGCCCGCGAGGCGTTTCGGTGTGGCAATTATTCGAGTTACACGATTCCCGGGCTATTTTTTATACATAAATATATGAATATATTATACATATAGTATAAATATATATTGAACGAAATGAAAAATCGTGAATTCAACACCGAACGATAAACGATCGAAAAACACAGACCCAGACATACAACACGTATATATATATAAATATAGAATGTAATAACGAAATTCACGGTACGGCGGAGATCGCCGTAAAAACGAAGCTCGTGAGAACGATTACATGGATATACACACGTATATCTCGGTCTACAGAATATAGAAACTGATTAAAACGTATTTAATTTATATCGTGTTCCAGTAAGTGAATGTGAAAGAATGCGATTGAGAGATTGACGAATGATAGTGACCGGATTCTACGAGTTATGAGTTTTAGAGAGCGCGGTAAAGAAGAATAATTACAAGAAAAACCGAATGATGATGCACGCATACACGTAGATAAAATTAATGCGATACAGTGGCGTGTCGAAGCGCTCGTAAAGACAGAAATCATGTGCGGTGTTCAAAGTATATTTACGATGTGGACACACACGCAAGGAAGCTAAGCTCGTGCGCGAGAGCGAGATGATGAATTGTATGTTCATATAAATTATAATAACAAGTGTATGTCTCTCGTTCGGGATTCGACGACTTCCTTACATTCTTTCTTTCATTTTTTTTCCCTTAAGGTTGTTATCGATCTATGATTTTGATGTTGATAGGGCTTTCGAGGAAAGTTTTTGCACCTCTGTAGCTTCGAATCGACGAGAAAATTCTGGTTATTGATCCGCATCGTGTTTTTTTCGGAAATTTTCTCACGAATCACAGAACTAACGAAATTCATCATGTTTATCCGACTTAAAACACAATAGATTATAACGGTATAAAAAATGATATTTATAATTTTTTTGGACTCGTTAACGGAATAACGCAGCGATAAAAAGCGCGATGCGGATTCGATCAGTTTTGTAAATTCGATGATTCGAAGCTTCATTGCTCGACAAAGCGAATATGAGTATTGAAAGACACATTTTATTTTTTCGCAAACGGACAGCTAATAATGATACATATAAATATATATATATAAAGAAATAAATAAATAAATAAATAAATAAGTAAGTGACAAATGGGGGAGTCCGAGTGCCATATAGCACACTTCCACGTGGATTTCCTCGGTCAACTATATTGAAGTTTATAATAGTTCTATATAAATGCAGTATCAGCAATCATCGAGTCGAGACCCTCGAAAGAGCAACTGTCGGATGAGCGAAGCGAGGAGAGCGCGGAAAATCGGTCACTATAACGAGCGATCAACTACCAATTTGATTGGCGATTTGCAGTCTCGCTGAACGCGCGATTCCCGACTTTAGCCAAGTTACCGATGCTTATCCTACAGTCGCGACCGAGTCTCGCGTTAAAAAAAAACATCCTCATGATTGCTCAGCACATCTTCACGAATATCCCGAATATCGTCGTTTTATATAGTGACTGGTGGAACCATTCGTATGTTCATTCATAAACAAAAAAAAACTTCATATCCGTTCATTTACAAGATTCGTATTATTATTGTCTTTTTTTTTTCATGTCATGATTTCGTTTCTCATCTCTTAAGTAGGACGATAAGAAATTTCATAGATATATGAAAAAATATATATATATATACCCGTAATTTCTTTACTTTGTAAGCTTTTTGTACAATGGGGCAAGTGACGTTATGTGTAAATATGTATTGCCTGTGAGTGGCCTCGTTGCGGCGAATCCGTGTCGTTGATATTCGAGAAAAAAAAAAAGTAATTATAATCGCCATCGAACATTTCGCCGGGACAATCGATTAATGGCAGTCGAAACGTTCAATGGAATAACGTCGGATTCGTCTTAACGACGCGCAACGTTGATACATAATAAGCGATGTAATAAATAAGTTTAAAAAAAATATCCAATGAACGAGTGTGATCTCAAAATTTGCAACGCGGATCGATTTGCGATATATCGAATAAATTACAAAATGCAGAAAAAAGAAATTGTAAGACTTGTAAAAGTCGCGAGCATTGTAATCGCTTGCTATTGAACAACGACATTATTGTTTACTCCGCGGTAATAATTGATTTTTAGATGTAAAAAAAGCGCCTCAACCCGTAAGGCAATGTTTGAACGAAGCTATAATGTTTCGTCTCGAAATCAATGTTGTAGGGACTGTACAACAGAGTTGGGCTCGCGCAATCGTCTCTCGCCGTCAATGATAGATCATTTTATCGCAATATTTATTCGCTATTTCGTGTTGTTCGTGAATATTAGTCTAGTCGAAAAATTCACAGGGCCAATTTGCATTAGAAATTTTGCACTTTTTTTTCCAATTTTTTTGTTTTTTCTTTTTTTTAAATTAAACAATTTCGTTAAGCGTCGATAGATCGTTCATTTCGTCAGCATGCGCAGAATGAATGTACGAATAATGCGATACGGATCGATCAATTATTCGCACAATGAAATTATTCACACTCGATTTGATCTTACATTTTCGACGAATCGTCCAACTCTGGTGTACAATTTATTATTTATCTTTAAAAAACCCAAGATCGCTGCACGTTTATGTGCATGCGCGGGCAAACTTACTATGATCGATGTCATTTACGCAGCAAATTATAATCGAGATACCCTCGCGATGCAATCGTCGAGAACGCAAAAAAAGAGAAAAACGAATAAACTTTTGTATTACTCGTGTATCACGGAAAAAACATGAGACGAGGATCGTTGACTAAATTGATTGATTTTTATCTGTCGAACGAAATCACTTTTTTTTTCTTCATCCGATCGATCTGACGAACAATCGTGCGGAATCTCGCTATAAATTGTTCGTAAACTAAATGGACATATCTTCATTCCGTCTAATAAGGTTCACAGGACACTGCCCTATACAGGTTAAATATAAACGTTGCGATTTTGAATGCGTGAAAAAAAAAAAAAAAAAAAAAAAATCGCGCAGCGAAAAAAGAAATCATTGTATTTGTACGCCTAAGCACCCTCGCCGATCTCGCTTTTCATTTACTCCTTTCTCATTTTTTTTGTTCGTTCTTCATTCCCCTTGATTGTTCGTTATTCGATTGAATCGAGGCTTGGCTCTGGTTCGAATTCAACGAGATCGGCAACGCGAGAGAGACTGCTCGGCGAACTTTGCATCTGTATTTATGTACGAAGGAAAAAGACAAAAAACGCATTCAGTATCTAGGACGATATGTTGCGGGAGTGAATGCGATGCAAAACATCGAACATGTGATAATCGATGACATTGCTCGAGCACACCATTTACCGTTTGTTCCCAAATTTGTCATCCGACCCATCCCTCACCCGCCCCCCCCATCTTCCCCGATTAAGCTATCTGTAACATCCCGATTTTTAGTAATAAAAATACAACTCAAACACACGATTGCTTCGTTTTTAATCATTTTATAGAAAATCATTCCGTTTAATCTTATTGGCCATTTAAAAAAAAATCACAGTTCTGAAATAATAATTGTCGATAACAATGACATTGTTCATTGGACCGACGAACTTTGCGAGGCTTCGGTGTCCCGCTGTCGAGGAAACTCGGCGTTAAGCAAACCCAACAAATTAGGAAGAAGCCTCTTCGTGTCTAACGGCACCTACGCCCGGCCAATTGTAATAGGTGGTTTTATAAAGATTGCGAAATTTTGTTGTAATCAATCGCGACCGCACGACGATCGTTCGAGATCGCCGGTATAAAGGGAGCCCCGATCAATCAGTTCATTCTCAAACGCAAGCGATCCTTCGTTTCTAGCAAGACGAGCATTTTCTCATCTGCTACCAACTCACGGTCATCTATTACAAGCGACAAATACCTCAAAATGTGAGTTTTATTTTATCAAAAAATGTCACTGTCTCGATAAAGCAACGATCTAATTACAATATAATAATAATAATAATAATAATATCAATAATAATAACAACAGTAACGTGTAAAGCTTAATAATTGATTGTCAATATTATTATTATTATTTATTGATTATTTGATTTGTTACAAAATTGATTTTCTTTTTATTAAACATTATTTTTAAGGTATTGCAAAAAATCTTCAATCTACGGTGCTGTGGTTCTTCTCGTGTGCTATTTACTGATATTGACTGCTGAGGCACAGTTGAATTTCTCAACTGGGTGGGGAAAGAGGAACAAGAATTTGCATTCCGACAGTGGCGATAACTCGTGCTCTTCGGACGGAAGACCGTCGCTGGAGCGTCTTCTCAATCTCTACAATTTGATACAGGTAATTCGTCGGTTCATTACTATTCATTGTCCTATTTATATGAAACAAAAAATGAAAACTGCAAGAGATGAATCTCGACGAAAAGAAAAAGTGCGGGAAATGCGAAAAAAATCGTTATTTCTGTATTTCAGATCGAGGCTCAGTGGATTCTGGACTGTCGAAAAGCGTCCCAATGATCTACGCCAACTTTCCCGACCCTCCGCATCGCACGATCAATTCGTTTACCTCCCGCAATCGTTGCCGTACCACGCACAATGTATTACCAACGACAATTCTTACGTACATGTAGAAGAATACGAGTAATGAACATTTCATAAAAAATTTGAATAAATACAAGCAAAATTATTCTTGACCAAGAAAACTGCATTAGCCGTTTCTTCACGCTCTTCTAAGATCGCGTTTGTCCCTTCAACGAGTTGGTAAACTTTGCAAGCAATCTCATCCCGTTCTTGCCGACCGAACGCCCGTCGAGCTTCCGGCTCGTCTCCAGCAGATGGCAGCATCGACACGCTAAACCGCGGCGCGGCTCGCGACGCATCGCACTGCTGGCGATCCATGTCCAAAAAGCGAAATCCCCGAGGCCGCGACAGTAAGGAAAATGGCGTTGCTCACGTCGGTCGTGTCCGTTGCGTTTTCGCTTCTTCTAACGCCGTTTCTAATGTTCTTACTTTCGATTATATTTCTCGCGTCAATCGGCAAGTCGCTCGGCATACGAAAGTTCTACATAAAACTTCTTCTCGCACTTTTCGAGGTAGGTCCGGAGTGCAGCTCGATTCAATATTTAACGTCGAAACACGATAAATCACCGAAATTTTTTTCATCGAGTCGTCACTCTCTCCTCCATCGCACACCTTCGTCTCGTCGATCTTGCACCTCGACTCGGCTATCCGTCGTTCAATCACAATCGTCTGTTTGTGTATTTTTTCGTGCACGTCGCGGCGTTGCGCGAATCGACGAAACGATTCTCGTTAATCGTCGATTCGACGCGATCGCACTGGATGATACAACTTTTCTTTCAATTTCGTTATTGTTTAATTCATTCGCTTTCGCGGCCACGATGCGAACAGTTGGGCCGACACGAGTCATCCGATAGAATATAGCTACGCTGCGATATGCTTACTGTCAATGTGCGTAGGTTGTGCCTGTGACTACCTGTGAGTAATCCGTTTTTTTTTCTTCCCTGTTCAACACCGAAAATCTCGTCACATCCTACTTAATTGCTCCACCGACAGCGTCACGGTCGTTACCTTACAAATTCCCAGGCCCTTTTTTTCATCTCATTCAGACTGACAAGCGACACGCGTTAAGCGTGTTCTCGGCGTTTCTCGATTACACAAATGCGACCAATCGAATCGCAATATCATCTTTCAATAACCATGCATCGGTAACTCATTTGAATTCAATACTCGTATTGTTATTAAAGACCGCTCGTAAACGCGAGGAAAAAAAATCGCGGAAGATCGCGAGAATTTTCTGTCTGACAATCCGGCGTTAATTTCGCTGTCGCGAACCTGTCAATCGGGTTAATTGCAGAAGTACGATGGACAGCTGCATACTTTTTTTTTTTGCCGAGAGAACAGTTTTAACTCTTCAGAGTGAAACGGTGCGGGGACGGGAGAATTGGTGAAAAAGAAATCGTTATACGGGTACATATCGTGTGATAGAAACGGGGAAGACAACGGGAGTTCCCTACCGGCGAATAGTCGCTGCGTAGAGGGTTAATACCATGTGCACGGATGGCAATAAAGCCGTGCATTGAACCCTGACTTTGCAAGGTTTCGTAACGAATGGGACGGAAAAAATCGACATAACAAAAAAAAAAGTCCGTTGGACTTTTTATACATTTTTTTTTCTTGTGTAAAATCAAAGTGTTCTTTAAATTAATTTTACTTCTGTCTCAACGTATCGACACGACGTATTTCGCTATTTTGGAAATTCTGAGGATTCATTGCTTAATCGCGGCTCGAGTGCATTTCGAGAATTTTTCGGTAAAAATATCACCGACGTCGAATCGAAACTTTCGTCGAGCCGTGCTAGTTGGCTTAGTTTACGAACGACATGGCCCATTCGAGCGGCTCGTTGATACGTGCCGTAGGTCGCGCAGATTGAACATCCTCCGATCCGGACTACCGGGCGTCATTAAAAAATAAAGAAAAAATAAGCCGGGGTTGCCGAGCTCTGACGTCGGCGTGGCTCGCGCGACTCTTGAATTAAGTATGAGAGGACTTCGGAGATTGTTCACACGATTATGCGATACGTATATTTTCGTCTAATTGGTCGCTAAACAACGTCGCAGTCGGGGACTTTTAACGGACATGCTTTTTCTTTCACTCGGGACCATAACGCACCGTTACTGTCGTAGACATCGTTGAATTACTTTGCGTCACGTAAAAGCGCTCACGTTAGGCACGCGAGGTTGAGAACGACGCATATCGAAGATTAATGATACTCGAGTTATGCGATTCGTATCTTACGATCCTTCGGTTATGCAATTTTCGATGGGAGTTCTTCGTTTTTCGCGTTTCTCGGAAAATATCGCGCAACAAGATAAATCGTTTTATCATCGATACGCGCAATCATGATGTTTTTCCACCGAGTAATGAGGCTCGCGAGTTTTTCCCGGTTCCTGCAACGCATTCGCGGCGAGTTTAGTCTCAGTTTTCGGCAACGGGACGAATCGAAGGTCAACGCGATAAATTTATCTACATCTCCGGTGGGAAATAATACATTTGTGCATATAAAAGAAATTAAACACTTTTTTTCCTGTCGATCGACCCAAGATCGAGTCTTTCAATACTCGCAAATTAAAGAAAAAACATTGTCTGATTGTGAAATGCGGCGCTGATGAGCTACCTCACGTGCGCTGGTGCGCGAGGCTTGTTATTAGAACGAAACCTTGAGCAATTTCTTTACGCATCGACGGGGAATAAATACGTTACTTCAGTCTCGATACACGCGTACCGAGATGCGATATTAACGATAATTCGTCAGAAAAAAAAATCATTGCGTGTGATGGAAATGACAAATTAATTCAAACGAACGGAATCGACGAGAATTTATATTGTTCGTCGGATACCGTTGAGGAAAAAAGATTGATAAACATTTTCAGAGTTTAATCAACGTTTCTGTGTTGCCCTATCGATCGATGTTAAAATCGATTCTATAACGGGTGGAGATCGAAGAGACGATGAAAAAACAAACATTCGAGTATCTTCCGTCGATCGTTGAACCGCGTAATATCAGTCACCGTTCCAAAGTCCGCCAGGTCCGAAGTATAAGCTTATTCACGATTGAATAAGCTGAAAAAATTAAATTGAAAAAAAATGACAATGATATCGCTCTATCTATGGAATCTTTGGAGCGTTGTACTCCACGACACTTATCGTGCAACAACAAGGGTAATACAATTATCGCTGTTATTAACTTGCCAACACTCGAGACGCGGATTCTTTCGCCCGGGCGATCGATGCGGAGTGAAAAAAAAAAGAAATTTGATAAATCATAAGCACTCGGCCGTAGCAAGATGCTCGTTGGATACGATGACGAAAAGTAAAAGTATGACTCGGTTTCGGTCCAAAGTACGATTGACCGTACGGAGCATAGCGCGAACAAAGGTTACCGCTGTGGCAACGACCGCAGCGGTGAAACAATAACCGTGACAATATCTTTTTCGCTACGTACGTATTTTGCAAATCGGACTTCACGGGACGAGATTCTGGCTCCGCAATGATTTTCCACGAATATTCAAAATTTTTGCACAGTTTTCCTCATTTTACATGAAAAAAAATCTAATCATTGTATATGCGAAATTGATGAAAAATGATCGAAGAAGAAATAGATGAAGGAAATTTTCCCCCAATTTTTCGAGAATTGTAAAAAAATACGTTATCGCTACTAATAACATGTGATTATTATTAATAAAAGAATGAAGTGATGATAACATTTTTCGTTGCCTCAATTTTCTCCGAGACAATGTTGAATTTTATTTTTAACGAAACGCATGAAATAATTCGTGTTTGAGAATTTCAACTCGCAATCCAGACAACGTCGGTCGAGCGCGCAACCCGCTCGCATGACAAAAACATATAAAGCTCATATCCGTGGGACGGTTTCGAAATCGTCGAATGCGCCGAGTTTTGCGAATTCATACGGCCGTTTCGTAAATACCTTGCGAAACGTTGTAAAAATCGAATTTATCAAATGATAGTAATTGTCGATATCGCAAATTTCGTAAAAGCGCACGAATTATTTATTCGATTCGCGTTACAAAATCACAATCGTTCGAGTAGAGATACGAACATTGCCGCGGTACAGGCAGTTATCACAACGCTATAACGAAACAGATGTATTTTCCAGCGAGAATTTTAACGTCGATAATCTCAAACTGTATCGCGACGCGGTGAGAACTCGGAAGAGACATCACAAATTCCCTTCCGCTCTCTCTCTCTCTCTCTCTCTCTGTCTCCTTTGCCGACAAATTAATCTCGATTCGCAAGCGTTGATTGCATTTCCATAGCCGCAGGCATCTTGTTTTCCCCGTACAATTTTTTTAATTTCCCAACATAGCGCCCATTTTTTTTTTCTACGTCCGTATTCATTTCCCTCAGGCCTTTTCACCGCGAGATTTATCGTTGCGGGTGTAAAACATGTGTCAGCCGGGAAAAAAAAAATTCAATTCGAAGGACCCGAAAATACCCCTTCTTTTTAAACGAGAATTGAGCAATTTGTTTAGCCCGTCAAAGGGCGGAGTAAAATGAAGTTAAACATTTTGGCAAAAAGAAACTATTATTTATCGAATGAATAATTGTTTTTATTATTTTTCCGAAATCATTCGATTACGACAGCAATCAATGCTGGCCTGTTTGTTATGAAATGAGAGGAACGTTTACGGTTTAGGATTTCTACTGTGATAAAAGTCCCGTTTTCTTCTCTATCACGTATACAGATACAGAATCCGTGCGAGAACTCGAGATGTCGAAGGAACACCTCGAAGGTAAGCACATGCCCGTTTCGTGAGTTGTCGTTATCGTAACAACGCGTTCATCGATCGATCGACGAACACAGAGAGTTTTAGAGCGTCGTAATAATATAGTAGAAACATAATCGAGTCGCCTGTCGTAGCAAATTATTCAACATTAATAAGTACTAATTTGAAATACATTTACAAAAAAAAATAGAAGTCTACGTTGAATCTCGAAATCGCTCGACTATAATAAAATTCCAATTATAATACTCGTATCTGCCGGAAAAAAAATTCCAAATCACTGACGCATTTTTCGTCATTCGGGAGTAGTCATTTCTCGAATATTGCATCTTCGGTATTCTCGTCGAAGCGCTGGAACAATCTTAATAATGCTTCCTGTTTTGAGTTACGGAGAGTATGCTGATAAGTTTGTTGCTCCATTTTTCTCTTTTTTTTTTCTTATCATGAACCGGAACGTTTTTACGTTTCCGACGTTGAGCACTTCGCAACTTTTCCGCCCGCTTTTCGATGCTTCTTACGAGTCCACTGCGGGAGGCCGATAAAGCTATCGACGGTATTCGGATTATTAAAAATGCTCGACGAGAATATTTGACCTTGGCAATTGTTGAATATCTGGGAGCCTACGCGGTATTGCTTGAAGTGGCCACGTGCGAGCTTCGAGTATCTTTTTTTTTTTTAGAGAAGATAAACGTTGTTACACGCACGCTACAGATGAACATATAAATGAATAGGGTCAAAATATCATGTTTCCGTGCAAGTTTGTTGTAGTAATGAATCACGCAGTTTCCCACACTTGAGACGCGTGCTGACCGCGGTGGGTCGGCGCACCAAAGTTGGGGGACGAACCAAAGTGGGGTCCGATGAGAACATTCAGCTTCACGAACGCCGCTCTCTTCCTTCCTATTTTCCTTTATTTTTTTTTTTTCGCTCCTGACGAGTTGCGTCGATAACTGGGCTCTCGGTGCGATTGTCGCGTATCGTTGCACGTTCAATTGAGATGTTTCAATACGCGCGATACTCACGGGTATGTTTTCGCATCGCGGAGCAATGGTCGCGTGTCAACTGCCCCCATTGTTATTGCACTATCGCGCACCACTCTGTACATCGTACGATGCGTTGATGATGGCGTAATTCATCTGTTGCGCTCGTTTCGATAATCTCTCGAGTTTCGCCGACCCGCGAAAGAGCAATCGCTCATTTTATCCGTATAAAATTGTAATAAGAACCATTTTTCAAACGCATAAACAGTTTTACGCGATGAATTATTTTAAGTGATTTTTTTTTCTCCAACGAAGGTCGACCTCTTATAGACAAAAATTATATTTTCTTAATATTCTGTTTTCTACAATCGATCGCTCGTCGAATAATCAATTTATTCAAAGCGAACAACTGAAATTCGCATATACCCGGAAGTGAAAAATATTTTTTTTTTCTTATCGAGCAAATATTAACATTGTTATTAACATCATTGATAAATTAACGTTGATTTGCACTCTACTTCGCAAACTTCGTCTGTCGACAAATCTACCGAGATATTGAAATTACAAAAGTGTGTACATCAGAATTGCAAACTTGTTCATTAACTTCGGGCTGTCCACTCTTAAATTGCCGACGTGCACGCGTTAAAAGTTTAACGAACGTTTCGTTGATTGATATAAAAACACGGAGCGCGCGGGACCTTGGGAAATTTAAATGAAATTGTTTGTTTTGCAATGTCAAACTGTTTACTCCGCGGCGCGCCGACATCCTTAAGGCTTCCGTGTTGTACGCGGATTGCATACAGGCGACTTCTTCGCGAGTTGCTTTTCACCGCGTTTGCACTATTAATGCATCGCGACGACGGTGTGCATCGTCATCGTTCGGTTGTGCAACGCTCTTATCCCTTCGACGTACGCGAATTGGATTGACAATGATTTTTCTGTTTTTATCGATGCGGATCACAGACTGTCGCGAAATATTAATAACACCGCGACGAGGATTGCGATGAAACCGATCACGCAACTGTGCACACTTACGTCGATAAGAGTCGGTGCAAAAAAGCTATTTTAAGCGTTCATGATTTTTTTTACAAATTATTATTATTATTATTATTTACTAATGAAAGTGTACTTCCGATGAGATCCAAGGCACGTGCATCTCTGACGGCTTTCCAATCTTCGTCCCAGGCCATAAGATTACTTTCCATTTTTGTGATTATTATTATCCATTTCGCGAGTGGCATGCCAATTTCTCTATTCTTGGCTAGATGATCGTTCTTCACGTGCGTCTAAAGTCTTTGACCTTCTTTCTCGCGATGGGACGAGCAAAGAAGCCAAGATGATAACTCGCAATCTCCGCTGTACTTGGGATTCGTGCCAGTAACAAACATTCTACGAGATTCTCGCTAGTTTGAACATTAGTTCCGCGTCATACTGCTGAAGCAACGTTTTTGGTAAAAGTATGAAAAAGGAATGATTAACCAGTGATCGATAAAAAAAACAGAAAAGATCCCGAGGGGAGTGAGCTGAAAATTTAAAAATATTTTGTCAGTTGCGAAACGCGATTTTATCATTGCTATTACTTTTAATACGTTTCTTATTCGACACTGCACACGGGAGAGATTTCCATTCGTTGGTTTTTTTTTTCGCTTCAATGAAAATTTCGTTTTATTGATGTTCGCAGTACGGAAGACAAAATATCGAGAGCGTGAGGAAGAAGAATGGTACGTGGGAGCAGGAGGAGAACGAGAGCGAGGACGAGGGCGGTGGGACGCACGGTCTAACGGAGGCTCACAAGAACGCCAATGAGAGCGACAAGAACAGTAAGAAGACACAAAACGGCGGGCCCGGCAACACGGTCATAGCCAGATCGAAGGATCTCATTCTAGTCCCGGGACCGGACAATCATCAGAACAACAAGAACAACTTGGAGAATTCGAAACCCGGAGGAGCCTTGCTGGACGTAGGTAACGAAAAACAGGTAAATTTTGTAGCTCGAAGATGAAAAAAAATAATGCCCATTACATCTGCACAACCGCTTCCTTATTTTGTGCTCAACGTTCTTTACGAAGCTCCTTCGTGAGAAAGTTACTCGACCAATTTTGGCTTTCTCGTTGAGGCAGCCGTGTAAAAGACTTTGAAATAAAAATGAGGAAGCGATTTGCAAATATAATCAGCATAATTTTTTACGGCTCAATTGAATTCTATACATGGGCCAAGAAAACACTGTCCGTTA
This sequence comes from Ischnus inquisitorius, assembly GCA_963924025.1. Lineage (NCBI taxonomy): Eukaryota > Metazoa > Arthropoda > Insecta > Hymenoptera > Ichneumonidae > Ischnus > Ischnus inquisitorius. Next base: position 13,615,052 of record OZ001250.1, read on the forward strand.
CCGGATAGTAATTACCCATTTGTCTAGGAATCGTCAGTCCAATATCTCAAATATTCGAAATCATTTTCAGGGTTTCTTTTTGGGATCCGTAAAATCGTCGACTAAAAATATCGGTTCTCGAGACAGTGAGCACGAATGATATTGGCAAAAATGTCAGGAACAAAATATCCATACCTTTTGAATCACTTTAGATCAAAACGGAAACCAAACAGACTTAGCCATCGGTCAACTCGTGTGCGACATTTCAGCTAAATTGCTAAACTCCTATCAACTCGGAAAAGAAAAAACATTTAAGCACCACTTGCTGAAATTTTACTGTCTCTTTTTGCCCCGTCATTTTTTTCCAGGTGCAATGAGAAATTAGCATGTCTCATGCGCAGCGCGTTTGAAAGTTCGAGTGTCAATTGCGAAGCGCCATTATTCCTTTGTGGCCGTGAGCTTTAAAACGCGCACGCGGCGAAAAAAAGAAAACTGTGCGCCCGTTAACGCGATAATAACAAGACGGTGTAAACACCTTCGTTTGTTTCAGCATAGTCCCGTCGAGACCGAGTCCGCGGTGACTCTCAAAGGTGAATTCGATCCGGCGGTATGTCTGGACTACATCAGAGCCGGAGTCGAGGCGATAATAGAGGACGAGGTCACGTCGAGATTCGAGGCTGAAGAGCTCAAGGTGCGTTTTTTTTCTTTCTCGTTGCGAATTCACTCGTCGCGAAACGATTTCGAACGTCAATCAAAAATTTACATTACTCTCAAGGAAACAATTTTTCTTTTCAATCCTTTTGTTCGTTTGTTTTTTCTGTCAGAACTGGAATCTCTTGACAAGGACGAACAGACGATACGAATTCATTTCGTGGAAGCTCACCGTGATATGGATGTTCGGATTCTTGATGCGATACTTCTTTCTTCTACCGCTACGAATATTCATCTGCTTCGTTGGGGTAAGTCGTCAATTGTGGAAATATTCTAAGGTCACAAATATGAGACTAGTATATTTGAATTTTACGTTACACAGGAATGTTTCTGACAATTTCGAGGAGTGGTGCCCTTTCTTAACCCTTCGAAGCACAGTACTATATTCGTCTAGGGTCGTACTAACGCGACTTTGTCGGCCCATCGTGAGATTGAATGAAAATTTAAAGATATTTTCAATAAGATAATTCTCAAACTATTTCTTAAACTTTTAACACTCCGCTTACGCGTAGCGTAAATGTAAATGAAATATAGTGGATAAAGTTGAAGGGTCGTTTCTTTGATAGTTCAAAAATAATCTGTTTTTGCAATTTCCTGGAAAGTCCTGAAAATTTCGTTGAATATGTTGGAGCCCTCTAACAGGATTCATTGTTAAAGAAGTGCTTCGAAGGGTTACGGAATAAACATGTATATACAAAGAATTTTTGCAATGTCCGATGCTAAGTTTCGAGTATATTTAGGTATTGTATCTCGTCGTCACGACGTTCTTCATTGGTTTCTTGCCGGACGGCAGAATCAAAATTTGGACGTACGACTACGCGTTCAAGACATCTTTCAGGATAATGTCGAGATCATTGTCTAGCCTCATTACAATCCACAATCCGGAATATAAACCCAAGACCGGAGGTCTGTGCGCCGCCAATCACACGTCGACCATCGACGTTTGCATCCTATCGACGCAGACCACTTTCTCATTGGTAATATATAGACGACGGAAATTGGATGAAATCTCGAAACGCTGCCAAAAAAAAACGATGTACCACTGCTGGGTCCTGAGCGGCTTTTCATTGCGAGGGGCTTATCTCTAGCGGATCAACAAATTTCTCACCATATCTGAATTTTTATCGCATCGGTGTTTAACAAATAGTTTTCTCATTCGTTGCGTCTTCTCTCATCAAAGGGTCACATCTACCTGCTACGAGTTGGCAACGATCATCAATTTTTTGTCATAATTATTTTCGCGAAATGGACACCAATCGAAGTAGAAGAAAAACTTTTTTTTTATTTCTTCAGGTAGACGTGGCCTCTTGAATCATCATCATTCGAATCTCCATTAGAGCTTACTCGTTGTCCGTACGAATTAATGCTTAAAATGTTAGTTATCATTATTGTAACAATTACGACTTTTTCCAGGTCAATGCCCCGATGTAAATTTCCGCGAATTTGTCCTTCCAGAGTTTTCTTCCTTCCGTTTAACTTTTGTTACCGTTTTTTTGTGATTTTGGTTAAAAAAACCTATCGAAAAGTCGACTCAGTAGTACTTCTTCCTTTTTTAACGTTCGCGGAAGTTCTTTCCCGTTATCTCCGCAGAGGAGATTGGATATTATTTGTTTTACGCGAATAATAGATCACATCTGTGAAAATCAAGTGAAGAAAATGACTGAAACTCCGAGGATAATGCGAGAATTTTTGTAATGTCTTGTAACGATATCATTGGGCAATTGTCGGCGAAAAAGAACGAGCCGTGAATCCGTATGATATTAAGGTGTGGAGATTGTTGATTTCCAGGTGATGTGGCTGACGGTCTGTACAGCTATAGTCGGCTATGTACCGGAGGGTAGCTTCAAACGGTGGCTGAACTACAATGTCTCGATAATGTGTTTCGCGGTATTGTCCAGCGCTCTTTCCTCGGTTATTACCTACCACAACCCTGAGAATCGACCGATGAGAGGCATTTGCGTCGCTAATCACACCTCGCCCATCGATGTACTTGTCCTCATGTGCGATAATTGCTACTCCCTGGTATGTCCATATGAACTTCACTATTCACTATTCATTCCTTCGTACGATCCGATAACGGCCCAATTGTCGAGAGGGTAACTCAAACCCGTTCGTGCCGAAAGGTATCATTGGCGAATCGAACGAACAACGAACCGCTAATATAGACTAATTGTCATTGCTTGTGTTACCGTTTTCGCTGCTATCGTTCGACGCAACAAAAAATCGTGCTAGAGCATTACAAAAGCTAGAAATTGGGGGAAAAAAATTGTCTTGAAAATACGAACAAAAGACTCTTGTCGTGCTCGAAGATGCCCGAGGAGCACTCGCTTTTGTTCTCATTTTCAAGGTATTCGGAGCCTCATTGTCGGGAAAAAAAATCTAAAACTATAAATTTAAGTTCATCTATCGGGGTTCGGAAGAAAATTGTAATATTCGTGGAGAAGTTTTTCGCTTGGTACATTACAAAAAATAGATACATATGCATGGGTATGGATATATCGTTGGGCTAATTTGCATCATTAATTCATCGATATATTCTACGAGTACAAATGACCACGAATAATTCATTGGCAATCTGATTCACCAGATCGGTCAGAGGCACGGCGGTTTTCTGGGAATACTTCAAAGAGCTTTGGCTCGTGCGTCACCACATATTTGGTTCGAGCGTTCGGAAGTGAAGGATCGCGAGGCGGTGACGAAACGGTAAAAAAAAAACTTACTCAACAGGGCTACATCTTCGAATCTGAAGAATGTATAAAACAGAACAATCCGTTTTTTTTCTTCAGGTTAAAGAAGCATATCTCGGATCCGACGAACCCGCCGATTCTAATCTTTCCGGAAGGAACTTGCATCAACAATACCTCAGTTATGCAGTTTAAGAAGGGCAGCTTTGAAGTCGGAGGTGTTATTTATCCCGTAGCTATAAAGGTAAAACGAACGCAGCCGCTCACCGATCGTAACGAGACAAATCTCCACAAAAAAAAGGAGAGAAGAATTGAGAAATAAATTTAATGCATTTTTTTACAGTACGATCCACGTTTCGGCGATGCGTTCTGGAACAGCAGTAGATTCACGATGATTCAGTATCTTTACATGATGATGTCGAGTTGGGCGATCGTTTGCGACGTTTGGTATCTTCCACCGATGTACAGGGACGAGGGCGAGAGTGCCATCGATTTCGCTAACAGAGTCAAGTCTGTAATAGCGAGGCAAGGCGGTCTCGTTGATCTGCAATGGTGAGTTCATTGCGATATTTCTTCCACTCTATGCAATCATTCGTCATATACATGGGACGATCTACTTGCATGAGGAAAGGACGTTTTTTTTTCGGGGAGCGATTAAAAAGGAACGAAATTTGATTATATTTTTTTTTTACCAGGGATGGCCAACTGAAGAGAATGAAGCCGAAGAAGGAGTGGAGAGAAAAGCAGCAAGAAGAATTCAGCAAACGACTCAAAGTCGAATAAGTCACAGTTTCTCGCGTCTTCTAGTCTTTCAACATCCATTACTCGAATGTCGTATGTGTTACTCGTCGTTATCGGATCGCATTTCCGGTAGAACGGTTTCAACGGGCTCTCGAGTCTCAACAATCATTCGGATACACCTGTATCCACGAGTCTTCATCGCCATTCTCATACCCGAGCAATATTACGGCTTCGAACGAGGCCGACTTGCTCCCTACTCCATCGTCGTTCGATACATTTTCATCCACAGCAACGAATAACCGTTTCTTTTTCTCTTCTTTTTTTCGCTGACGAAAATGCTCTCGTCTCGGAAATACCGAAGGGGATTCGTAAAGATACATTGTTGGCCTAGTTTTCTTTTCTGGTTCATCTCGATGCCAAATGATTTTCTCGATTACTCGATTTTAAACTTTGTCGTTTCATTTTTTTTTCCCACTCTTTCGGGAGTCAATCATTTTCGTTGCAAGAGCACAAACGTAAGAGTGAAAGATATATCTGAAAAAAAGTGTTTGGGTGTCGAAATTTCGCGCTACATTGCCGATCAGTGCGAATTTATAGTCTTTACGAGCTGATAAACCGGTTATTGCGAATCTGTGGAAACAAATTAATCAATGTTATGATTTTTCGCATGGGTGTTTATACTTCAACAATAGTATTCGATAATATTCGATGTTCGTGTTGTCGAAGGAAAACATTGTCGTAACGACTCAAAACTCTCGATCGACAATCGAGAATTTCTCGCAATTGTAATAGCGCTAATAGTTATTGAAATTATCATCCCCAAGTTTTTCATACTCTATGGAAAAAAAATACGCGGATGTAATAGGATAAATGTGTATAGCGAAAGTACGATAATTGCGAACTTCTATTCCACGCTAATTGAATCGTCGTTAATGATTTTTTTTCCCCATTGTCGTTCGCGTGAAAATTTGTATATTTCGTCTCGATCGACGGTCCGTCGATTCGATTAAACTAACTACTAATAGCGTTGAACAAAAACGTACCGAACAAAGAAAAAATGAAATAGTTCATGAATGGTTGTGTTATAATTTTAAACGTTTAAGAGATACATTCATCACAGGGCTTTTAGGCGTTAGGTTTCGTTACCGTAATGCCAAAAATTATACCTAGTATATTTTACTATTTTTATATTAAAAGAAAAAAAAGAAAAAGAAATACAAAAAAACCTACCGTCATTGCAAAAAAAATTGTCGATCACGAGCGTCGTCAACTTTGGGCCGAATTCAACGTAGATTCTTTCTATCGATATTCATCATGAAAATTGTAGCAACTAGGATATTAATGTTTATTCTTTATATACGTGTAAGAGAAAGAAAGGACAAAAAAAAATTGATACTCGACCTTACCGATGAGCAGTTTACTCGCGTCGAGAAAACTTTTCGACTAGCGAGGGAAAAAAAATTGAATGTGTGCATTTCCATAAATCGAATCAATGATCATCGTGCGAAAAAAGTATTTGTGTATAGGGTGAGGATGCGTTTGGCTGAAAAGAACTGTTCATCGATCGAACTTTTCTATCATCATGAAAACGATTTTTTCCGTTTTATTTGAACAGTCGTTGTTGACTTGAATAATTGCGGGGGAAAGGAAAAGAAAATAAGAAAAAAAACGCCGAAGAGATTTAGAACTAATGCACGGTGCCGCTCCCCCTTGTCTCGTTTCGTCGTCAAGATGGGCTGGGCCATATACATATATTTTTGTAAAGTTCTACTATTTAATGAAAGAAAAGAGAATGTAGGTAATCTTATTAATTAATGAAAAATAAAAGTGTCACGTACCTTCGTCGCTCAAAAAAAAAAAAAGAAAAAACAACAACAAAAAGAAAAACCGATTAACGAAAAAGAATATATATATTTCCCGTACTGTATTTATATTTAACTCTGGGAAATCGATCCTTTTATCGTCGAGGCACTTTTATTTCGACCGTACGGTTATTCTTCTATGTTTAAAGTAATACAACAAAGCTAGTCATGCGTGCTTCTTCATCTCGAACGGTTTATTTCGACGCCGAGTATAGCGATTCGACGTTTCGGTCGGGAAACACTCGAAGTCTCCGATCGCGCGGGGCGTTGTACTTGACACGTTTTCTAGGTGAAGATATATAAATATATATTTTTTTCAATTCGATGATAATCGATATTTATAGTAACGATCGACGTACCGTCGTTCGAATTTCGAGAATAGGCAGTTAATCAATCGAAGTTTCGTTTCAATGTTGCATCCCGAGCCATATCGCGAAATTTACATCACAGATCAAATCCCCGACAAGATTAATCGTCGTCTGCCCCATCCGAGAATTTACGAACGAAGCGATTTCTTTTTTGTATGAATTGTCGATAAAAAAAATAATGAAAAATTGAAATAAATAAGTGTAATTGTTGAAAAGATTTATTTTCACTCGCTCGTGAGAGCCGCACCAAAACATCCTTGAATCCGATTGCCGGCATGAAAAAGTTCAATTCCTTTTTATGTACAATAATGATTTTTATTCAATGTTATTCGCTATCGTTACACGCAAACTAGAAGAATTCCATCGAGTTCAAGCCGATATTTGTTTCGCTCCGTCGGCACCCAACGATTCTTCTTCCTCTTGCGATCTGTACATTTCGAGCAACAGTTCCGTCGCTGTTTTCGCCTGTTTCGGAGCGGCGCTGAGTTTCTCCTGCAATCATCCATTGGGCAAATTGTTGAGTTTTTCTGGGTCGATTCCGAGGTAAATTTTTTATTGCTTACGTTAGGAAATGTCGTGACATTCAGAGACGGATCTCTGAAGGTGAACGGCGTCCAAGGTCCCTGAATAGACGGAAAATCTGTGTGCCACATTTTTCTTAGCCTCAGAGCGGATCCGTCGTCGTCTTGAGTTCGCATCAGTTCCAGCCACTTGGCGATGTCTTCTCTTATGAAATTGCCAACGGGGATCCAATGATGCTCACCGTTAACTTGGAAAAAGAAAAAGTAAATCAAAATAAAATGCCTTTTGTCTCTGATCTGCGCGCCGATGGATTCGAAGATTATTGCTCGACTTACGATATTCCGCTTTGATTACTGGCGTTCTGTGCCTCCTTGGCTTCACGTAAACCACAACGCCGGGATTCTCCCTGGCGAAATTCACCAAGTCGTTCTCGACAAAGTCTCTGAAAAATGAATAATCGAAATTTCTCGTAAATAAATCGATTTTACGGACTTTCGGTGAATTCATTCTATTGTACTGATTCCGAAGAACAAAGAGAATAAATAATAGTTCAATTATGAGTAATAAAAGTGTGTTGGGAATAATTGCAATAATGTCCCAATAAATTTCGATTGACCCGGTATCGAAGAAACGAGGTTATGGTTTCGTGTTTATCGTAGAGAAAAAAATGTACCTCATTCCGCGGCTGGATCCGGTGCTTTTGCAAAACTTCAGTGTCACTCGTTGCAATTGACCGAAATATCTTCCGACGCCGTTGTTCAGAGCCGCACGCGCGAAGCCCGATTTCATAAACAAACTGTGATTCGACATGTTGGAAAAAAAGTTCTTTTTAACGACACAGAACGGGCGAGACTATCGCCTCGGAACAACTTTGATACTGAACGAATATACACGATCCTCGTGTGCCGCTGCTGGATGCTGCGCGCGCGTCGTTTGCGCATCCCCCACTAAGCGAGCCGACTAACACTGCCGCACTGCCTGTCGAGACCTGTCGAGACCAGTAATACTAACGCACTTCGAGGGTGCGCGTCGACGTTCGTTACGCGAGTTTCGCGAGTGTGTGTGTGTGTAAGTGTGGCTTTCCCTCGACGCGCGACAGACTCTTCGTTTCGAAAAAAGACAATTGTGTGGAAGATATCTTATTTATCTTCGAAAAACGCGACTGTCAACCGTTAAACGACCCACAAGCGACCTCGTCCCGTGGGCGTCTGATTCGCGAGTTCGTACCTGCGGTCCAGCGCGTGCGAAAACATCGAGAAACGGCATCGGTGAGTGGAAAAACATTGCGTTTCGTACAACAGAATTTACAACATCGCGGAAAATCGTTTTTTTTTAAATTGACTGCGCGAACACTTCATTATACTGTGTACATACAATTCGATGGCATTGATCCATTGTTATTCGAGCATTTTAGCTTTCGTTCGCTGCTCTTTGCGCGACGAAAGCTGTTTGGATTGTAATGGATAAAAATGATTTACATCTCTTCACGTTCTGTTCGTCGCGTTTTACCGTTTGTACTTATATTGACGTCGATACACCGGAGATTGACGTAGACTAGGACTAATGAAGATTGTCCAGTCGAATATCAGTGGAAATTCAGTGAAACTTTAGTTCGCCTCGCGAGATTCGTGAGTGTGTAGACAAGTGAGACCGGTGAAAGAAAAACAAGCAGTGATTGTGAGAAAATCATTTTATTAACGCGTTCCAAAATTCACGACTTCATCGAAAGCCTTCAATGACGCGGTAACAGTTCGAGTCCGTTAAGAATAAAGTTATGATTCACGTCGTTGGTACATAAAATACATAAAATAATTGCGCGAATTATTCAACGTCCGTCGATCTTTTTGTCACGTTAACGAAAATACCATCGACCGGCCTAAGGACTATATCGCTGTACATCTTGATTGTCGAATGATCGTCGAAACTTTTGACCCTGAATTTTCGAAGTATTTGCGCGAGAACGAGCTTAGCCTCGAGCATGGCGTACTTTTGGCCAATGCAGTTTCTCGGACCCCCGCTGAACGGTACGTAAGCATAGGGATGTCTGCCAGTAAAGTTCTCCGGCAAAAATCTGTCGGGATCGAAGCGCAGAGGATCCGGCCACACTGATGGATCTCTGTGCAGCTGATAGATCTGTGTAACCAATGTTGCACCCGCAGGAACGTTGTACTCGCCTGAAATCGCAAGAACATTAATTGCAGAAAAGCCTCTTGACAAAAGTACAGTTTCGTGCGCGACAAAACTTATGTGCAAAAAAAAGTCGAAAAAGAAAATCTTACCCATTTGCAAATCTTTTTGCAAGCATCTGCTGACAGAGGTAACGATCGGATAGAGCCTCAGTACTTCCTTGATAACTCTCTCGAGATATTTGAGACTCGTAATTTTTTTCACGGTCACCTGCTCGTCCGGGTGGCCGAGAATTTCGTCGAGTTCCTCGTGCACTTTTCTCTGAACTTCCGAGTCGTTGCCGATACAGAAAAGAGTCCAGCTCATCAGAGCACCGGTCGTGTCGTGTCCCTGAAAATAAGTCATTCCGATTTCATCGACGACGTAACGAGGGCTCGTCTTTCGGGGTCTCGGATTGAGAGCTCACAGCAAACATAAACGTGTTAGTCTCGTCCCTGAGTTCCTCGATCGTCAGAGGATTTTCTTCCTTCTCATTCGCCTCGATCAGGAGATCCAAGAAAGCTTTTTTCTTGCCCTTGCCTGGATAACAATCGACACGCCGTGAACACTCGCAATTTTTTCCGTTGCCAAATCGTTTGCAGATTTATAATATTTCATAAAAAAAAAAGTCACCAAACTCACCCGTTGTTTCGTTACTTCGTTCATTCGATTCTCTTTCCTTCAGTTTTCTCTTGATTACCTTGATAAATAATAATAATCAATCAATAAGTAATTAATTATTTGCAAATAATAATATAACAATTATTAACAATTATATTTCATTATTACTGTTATTGATTGTTATAATGAGGATACATAATAAAAATATTGTTACTTGAATTTATTTATTCATTCTTATGAATTCGCGGCTTGGATCATTGATCAGTTCTCCAAACTATTGTCGGTAGTTTGAGTTTTTTTTTCACCACGCGTCCGGAATATTTTCGTTTTCATCGCGAAGTGTCTACTAAATTTTTATACTGTTTGAAGATTTTTATAAAAATCAAGATAATATCTCACGCGAGTGCAAAGTTCCTGAGCTGTAGCGATCGCTGCCTTGTAAGATTTGCCACTGGAAGTTTTGTAATAGATCCAATCCGACTTCATCCACGGCCGATAGAATCGTTTCATGGCGCCCATGGTGATGCTGCAACAATTGTTACGCATTGTCCATATGTTTGAATTGTCCGTTCTCAGGGATATTGGTTTCTTTAATTTTTTCGCATCGAAACTCACGCATGTATGGCGGATATATACTCGCTTTCGATCGCTTCTTGAGCGTGAACATTCGTACCCATGGCCGTTTCTGAATGCATAATCGCGAATAAGTAACAATCGCGCAAAGCCACGTTAAGAAACTCTAAGGTGTGTTTAAGTGAAGTACGAACAAGAATTACCACATATAATGTCCAGCGCGCATCTCACAGCCAATTCAAATACATCGAACGGCTTTTCGCCGTGAATTCTCATCTGCCGATCGATGCAATCATTCAGAATGGCCGCTTTTTCGATCATCACTTCGGCGAAATCTTCCAGTATACTGAAATGAAAGGCCGGCGTAATGAGCTTTCGATGGTGAAACCACTGATCTCCTAAAAAAACAATAAAAAAAAATTATTATAAAAAAATAGAACGTTTTATAGAAATCTCATTCAAAACGTCTATGAATGTGTTGAAAGGCGTCGAAATTTCATTAAGATTGTCGTACCATCCGACGTTACCAAGCCGCGTCCCAACCATGGGACCATGTAAATATATGCCTGGGATTTCGTGATTTCTGTGTTGCTGCGCAGAATTACCTGGAATATGAAACGTACTATTTATTGACAATTCACTCAACTGCTTATGCAATTCAATTCAAATAGCATTAATCAGACAAATATAGCCATATATGTTGACGTAATACCCAAAAAGTTGAGAACTGTTTCGAATTGTCTGGACGAACGAATGTGCTAATGAGTTGCAGAAAATGTAAATTGATTATCAACGTACTTTCCTGTGGTACGCTCGTTCTTATCTTCATTATGCCTTTAAATTTTTTTCGTTTCTTTTTTTTATCCTGCCTTTTCGACCTACGTTCTGTTTTTGGATTTTCTTTTTTTTTCACGAAGAAATACTCGTTGATTAATTCATAGAATTGAGGATCTTTTACCTCGATATGCTCTGGCTTATGAAAGTATACAGATGAGCCGAATCCTAGCCACACCCGGAAAACTCCATCCTTGTACTGGTCGGTCAATTTTTTCTTCCACTCGACTTGATCTGCCGAAGAATTATAGAAATATGTTAGAATTAATATAACATATTTTTACAAGTTAATAAGAATTACGTTTTTTCGATTTTATTACTTTGCTGTAATGATTAAAGTTTAGCTTATTGTTTATGTGAATTCCGAGGTATTTTGCGGATTGGCGTAGTTTGATTTGTGCACTGCACAAGGTGATAGTTGGTGATTCGTTTGTGGTTTTGTGATTAAAGATGATTAATTAAGATCTTCGTGGGGTTCGGTTTGAGTACCAATTTTTAATTTTCGGCTGCTATCAAACTTGCCATTATTTCTCACGGTGAAGTCGATCGATAGAAAAATTCCAGAACAATACTTGCCTTGCTTCGGTAACGTCGTGTATTTCATTCCAAAACCGTAAAACGGTATCGCGTATTCGGGTCCCGGGATCTTATTGATGCCTCGATAAAATACGTGAAATCGGTGAATTCGATCACTGAAGTTGTAGACTATTATAGCGACTATAGCCACAATGATGAGCACGGTTATATACATTTTTTTTAATGTGAATTTTCGTCACTCGGAGGCGATGGATTCAGTTGCGAGGCGATTGAAGATTTTTTTTTTTTTTTCGAAAAACGATGCTGCACTATGACAACACTGTCTTGGTTTTTTTTTATTCGTCCAACGAGACGTAAACTTGGACCTCCTGTAACTTGTGAGATCGGAACCGACTCGAGAGCTCTTTTAGCTTGTATTTATACTCGCCTCCCTGCGACACTGCAAGTTCCCCCAATGGGAACAATGCTAAGGATAAATTTCACGAAAAAGTTATGCATTTGCAGTTGCAATGGCGCTTGCGGTAGTAGTTTGTAGTATTTGCATTTGTCCAAACGGACGTTCTACTGAATATCCAAATGACGAAAAAAATCGTTTTGCACAACTATCTCCGAATTTCGAATCGCGTTCGTCATAAAAAGAGTGAGGTATAGGAATAGAAAAAATTACTGACACCGACACGCAACTCCTTTATTAAAAAAAATTCGAATATCGATTCAAAAGATAAAATACATGGGATTATATTTTTATAATATTCTAGTGCATATTGTATTTATATTCAACTTTGAAAAATCGCATCGTGTGGAATATCATATTCATTCGAATACCATATATATATGTGTCGTTGTCATGGAAATAACAAACGTTCAATTAGTTGGGAAAAACGTCGCGAAGAACGCGGACGCATTTGTATGTTGCTGATTCTTTTTCAATAAAAATAATATTTCGAAACCGATGAATTGACTTCCAACGGGAATCGAGACGATTCGGAAGGGTTGCGGCACTCCGGGAGTGCGACAATTATATCAGAAGTGGGATAATAACCTGATATACGCGCGAGTTTCGAGTGAATGAATCTGGGATTCATCGATCGGATTGAAATAACGGAATTTTTCAATCGATCGTACGAGAAAGCAGTAATCAGGCCTATCAAAAAAAAAATATAATACACCGTGGATCCTAACGTTGGAAATACAACGGAGAAGAGAAAGAGAGGTCGACCGAAGAGAATTCCTGTCGACGCGACGGCGCAAACAGCAGATCACGGAACAGCTCAAACAGATCAAACATTATCACAGGCTGCGATGCAGTCGACGACGGGCCAGCAAGCCGAAGAACGTGCGAATGAAGCAATAAATCCAAATACGCCGAGCGGTATTCCGTTGCTGGATTTGCATGCACAAAGGCTACATCGAACTCCGATCCAAGCGACATTGACGCAGCAAGTTGGAGATGGTTCACGAGAAGGAGCCGACCGTCAAGGTACCGCGAATAATATCCCGTTGCTGGATTTAGGTCCGAATTTTCCAGACTTGGACAGACTCAGTTTGTTGAACAACTCGGTGAGCCGACATCGTAGTTTCATGGACCTGTCAAAAGTCCTACCGAGTTTCGATCCAGTAACTGAGGATGCTGACATACGCCGATGGATCAATAAAATCGAGGAATATTCGGATATGTATGGTTGGGACGATCTCGCGACAAAACATTACGCTTTGTCAAAGCTCGAAGGAGTCGCAAAGAAGTGGAAGGATAGTCTCGAGCGAGCTGAGAGATCCTGGGACGACTGGAAAACATTATTGACAAATACGTTCTTAACCGAAGAATCTGGAATAAAGAAAGTTTTGGAAGCTCAAAACTATAAAAGAAAATCGGGACAAAACATCGTTGAATACTTCTATGAGAAATTATCGCGATGCAACAACGCTCGAATGGGAAAACGCGAAATCATCGAATGGATCGTCGACGGGCTCGACAATTTTCGATACCGCTCCTATTTGGGGCCTCTCTCTCGATACAACGAACCAACAGATCTATTACCAGACTTGAAGAGTGGAGATAACTTCATACAAGATTACATACGTCCAACGTCGAAATCTACGTTTTCGAAAAAGGAAAGTCATCGTTCGCATCCACCGAAAGCGGGACAATCGGACGGATCCAATCGTACCTTCGAGCAAGGAGAAGCCGCGACGAAAAGAAAAGATGCGAAAGAGTTCCATTGTTTCGCGTGTGGTCAAGCGGGTCACTACTCTCGAGATTGCCCAAAAAAATCCGAGAAGAAGGAAGAGAATAAAGATACACGCAAAACGGAGAGCGAGAATGTTTTGCACATTGGCGGAAACACTCACGCGAAATTCTTCAAAGAAGCGCTGATTAACCACAACCCCATTAGGTGTTACGTCGACTTGGGAAGCGGAGCGACCACTCTTCGAAAAGATTATGCCGATAATCTGCAACTAACGTATTTCGAAAATAAATTTGAACCGTTTACAGGTTACGGTGGAGGACAAGTTACTCCCATAGGCGCTATGACCGTCGAAATTGAAATCGACGGCGTGAAAGCAAAATGCAACGTTTTCGTCGTTCCTAACGAAGCACAAGTCGTACCGTTACTGGTCGGACATTCCTATACGGAGCAGCAAAATGTTCATATTCTAAACACGAAAGGAGCGTTGAACATAGCGAATGACCTCGAGGAATTATTGAAGATGGACGTACCGAAACCGAATAAAAGCAAATTCGTGGCCAACAAGGAAGTCGTCATCCCGAAAAATTATCTTGGTCACATCAGTGTCGTCGGGAACATTTCGGATAACAATTTTTACGTCGACGGTAGTATACGTCACACGGGTGACATTATTCCACGATGTGTCATCGATACGAACGAGAAAGGTGAATCCGTTATTCCGATTATGAATCTGAGCGGCAACGAGATAAAGATTAAACGGGGACAGACGATCGCACGTGGCGAAGTATGCACCGAGGAAGAGATTACACGAGAAAAAAATAACGAAGAAATACGCAAGGACGAGATCGATTCGGATTTGGAGGATGGAGAACACACGCAACTGGTCGAATTGATGAATAAGTATCGAGAAGTCGTCGCGAGAAATGTTCACCAGATGGGTAAAACGAATATTGCAGAAATGTCAATTCACTTGACTACGGAATCGCCCGTCTGCTATCGTCCGTATCGACTCTCTTACCACGAGAAGGAACAGGTAAAGGATATGATCGCGGACTTAAAGAAGGCGGATGTCATCGAGGATAGTTCGTCTCCATACGCAAGCCCGATCATTTTGGTGCGGAAAAAGTCTGGAGAAATCAGGATGTGCGTAGACTATCGCGCGCTGAACAAAATCACCGTAAAGGACAGATACCCGATACCATTGATCGACGATCAGCTGGATAGGTTGAGAGGTCATCGGTATTTCACTAGTCTCGATTTGTTCAGTGGATATTACCAAGTTCCGGTGGCTCGAGACTCAAGAGAAAAAACAGCATTTGTAACGCCGAATGGACAATACCAGTTTAAACGAATGCCGTTTGGACTGTGCAATGCACCAGCCGTTTTTCAACGAATGATTAACTTAATCCTCGGATCGTTGGGAGGAGACGCAGCAATGGCCTATCTCGACGATATAATTTCCGGAAGTCGAACATTCAAAGACGGATTAGAAAAACTCGAGAAGATATTGGAAGTTCTCGTTTCAGCAGGAGTGACGATTAATTTGAAGAAATGCCACTTTTTCAAAACAAAGGTAGATTACCTCGGGTTTGAGATTTCCCAATCAGGAATCGAACCGGGTACGAAAAAGGTGAACAGCATCAAATTATTTCCGACGCCTACTAACGTTAAGGCCGTGAGAAGTTTTGTCGGAATGGCTAGCTTTTTTCGTCGATTTGTGAAAGGGTTCGCAAGCATAATAAAACCACTGACGAATTTGTTGGCGAAGAAAGTAGATTTCGTTTGGAATTCGGAGCAACAACGGGCATTCGACGAGATCAAACTCCGACTATCGTCGAGGCCGATACTGGCGATTTACAGTGTGACCGCGAAGACAGAGGTCCACACGGATGCTAGTCAGCACGGACTGGGAGCGGTTCTTTTCCAAGAGCAAGAGGATAAAAGAATGCATCCGATCAGCTATTTTAGTCGAAAGACAACGAACGACGAAGCGAAGTACCATTCGTACGAGCTAGAAGCCCTAGCGATCGTGTGCGCATTGGAAAAGTTCCGAGTATATTTAATCGGACTGGAATTCACAATAAAAACGGATTGCAATAGTCTTAAACTATTGGAGAGCAAAAGGGATCTGAACCCTCGCATCGGAAGATGGTTTATTCGATTATCAGAATTCAACTATCGCATCGAGTATTTGAAGGGAGAAAATAACTGCGTCGCCGATGGGTTGAGCCGATTTCCGGTCAATCCGGCCGAAGAGATTCCGATCGTTGGACTACCGATTCTAGGTATCAACGTTAATACCGATTGGATAGCCGCTATGCAACGAGCAAGCCCGGAAATTCTCTCTGTACGAGATAAATTGGAAGACGGAGATCAAGAGACGCATAAGAAATTTACGATGTACAACGCCAGGGTGTATCGAGTGACGAAGGGACGATGGCGACTATTCGTTCCCAAGGAACTGAGGCACGAGGTGGTCGCAACGGCTCACAAGAGCCTCGCACACTTGGGCATCGACAAAACTCTACTCAAATTGAAGGAAACCTATTACTTTCCAGGAATGCGAGATTACGTTACGACGTACATTAATCGTTGCGTCAATTGTTTATATTATAAAGCGCAAACGGGTAAAAAGCCCGGATATCTTCATCCGATAGAAAAAGGAAGTGTCCCGTTTGAAACAGTACACGTCGATCATCTGGGGCCTTTCGTCAGAACAATACGCGATAACAAATACGTACTCGGTATAATCTGTGCGTATAGTAAGTACGTGATGCTGGAAGCCGTCGCAAGCACGGGAACGGACGAAACGATCGCGACGTTGCGAAAATTAATGCATCACTACGGGAAACCACGACGCATTATCAGCGATCAAGGAGCTGCCTACGTTTCGAAGAAATTTAAGGAGTTCTGTTCGGAGTTCGAGATAACTCACGTACTAATTGCAGCGGGAACTCCAAGGGCAAATGGCCAGATCGAAAGAGTAAACAGCGTGATTTTGAATTGTTTACCGACGATTACGAGCGATACGGAGCACGGCGATTGGGATGAAAAGATCTACGAAGTTCAATGGGCGATAAATAATAGCACTCATCGCATCACGAAGCAAACGCCAGCCGAACTGATTTTCAACTATAAGCCAGCTGGAAAGGGAGACTCGCTGCTCACTCGCGAAATACAAGAGCTTAACGAACAATTTGGAGTCGAAGAAGAACGTGAAGATGTGTCGAATCTACTAGAAAAAAATAAAGAAGCACTGAGCAAACAATTTAACAAGAAACGGAGGTGCGCGGAGAAGTTAGAACCGGGGCAACTAGTACTGGTACGGTACGAAGCACCGTCGACTGGAGAGAGCCGAAAATTAGTCGAAAAATACCGTGGCCCATACGAGGTCGTTAAAGAAATCGGCAATGATCGGTACCTCATCCAAGACATCGAAGGGGAGCAACAGAGTCAACGAATCTACAAGGGAATCATAGCAATAGACCGATTGAAGATTATTCCCAGAGGAGAGTAATGCAAAAAAAAAAAAAATAACCATCGTCGAGGACGTCGATTATGTCAGGACAGCCGAATTGTGGAATATCATATTCATTCGAATACCATATATATATGTGTCGTTGTCATGGAAATAACAAACGTTCAATTAGTTGGGAAAAACGTCGCGAAGAACGCGGACGCATTTGTATGTTGCTGATTCTTTTTCAATAAAAATAATATTTCGAAACCGATGAATTGACTTCCAACGGGAATCGAGACGATTCGGAAGGGTTGCGGCACTCCGGGAGTGCGACAATCGTTTTATTATCTAAGCATTTTATTTTTAAATCCCGCGCAGTTATTCTCGTATGTTCTAAACGCAATAAACTGGTCATGACTGCTTCTTATCTTGAACAATGACACTGACTGCCGCCATTCGAGGATTTGTCGGGGACTCGAAGTCTCCGACTGTGTGGCATTGCACGCGAAACTCTTTCAGGCGTGAAAATCGCAACACTGACGGACGATTGATATATATGGATGAGCCTTGTAGATAAGCCGTTAGTGGTTCATTATTCAACGATTACTCCGAGAATTTAGGTACCAAACTATATCAGCTTTGTATGAATCATCGCAGTTTTTTTTTCATATAAATTTTTCAAACTTCCGACTGCGAAGAAGTATAAAATGACAAAAAATGTTCTAACAAAAGAAAGGATAAACCACTTAATTAATCACATATTATAGTCGGGCAATTTATTCGTGATTGAGTATGAAAATCTGGCGATGTTTTTTACTATTGGTTGGCCTTGATAAATCGAATAATTATTTAATGACAAAAAATTTGTGAAAACACCGACTATATTTATTTCACTTTCGTCGATCTTTCATAATATATCGATCATTAATTGACATATCACACTTCTCTGTTATTACAATTTCTTTATTACACTCTAATCGAGTATTTCTAATTGAGGTAGAGTACATTTTTATATTAATCGTCGAGAAGAGGAAATAAATGCGAGGAATTTTATTGTCGAATAACAAATATTTAACTCATTCATATAATTTGCTGGAATACTTTCTAATGCAAAAAATGGGCATTAAGAGAGCGTCGACCCTTGTTTACATACAATAATAGCTGCTATTTGAAATTGTTCGCAAATACACCGACCCTACTTAAATTAGCAAGGTTAGAAACATTGTAATGCGTGTTCGTTTATTTTGTTCTTTTTAGCGTAAATCTTTTGTTTTTCGTGATCCATACATCATACATTTTGTGCATCGAGCAACTATTAGATTTCTTTTTCAATTTCTAAACTTTGTTATCATCAATAATCGCTAAAAAATTGGTGCTGAGACGGCAGCATTTGTGTTTTTAATTAGATTCTCCGGTAAAAAGTTATGATGTCCATGTCGAGCTCTTGGAAACTTTAGTGTAAAAACGGCCAACTGAACTAATACGAATTTCTAAAAAAAAATGTAAATGAACATTAATGATTATCGATTTCCGCAGCCGATTGTTGGTAAACTTCGGAAACATTCAATGACGAACACATAGTTGCAACTAAATTTCTAAATCCTATCACACATATGATATACTGATTATGAAAAAATAATTGTATAAATAATTCCTCGGATTATTGAACATCGGACGACCTTTTGGTCATATTGACGAAAATTCCATTCATCGGTTTGAGTATTATGTCACTGTACTTCTTCATCGTCTTGTGATTGTCGATGCTTTTGACGCTGAATTTTCGTAGCACTTGTGCTAGTACGATCTTAGCCTCGAGCATGGCGAACTTTTGGCCAATGCAGTTTCTCGGACCCGCACTGAACGGCACATACGCGTAGGGATGTCGCCCTTTAGCGTTCTCCGGCAAAAATCTGTCCGGATCAAAGCGCATAGGATCTGCCCAGACCTCTGGATTTGTGTGTATCTGATACATCTGTATGGCCAAAGTTGTACCCGACGGAACTGTGTAGCCACCTAAACGTTGAGAAAACGCAAGTGAAAAAGAGGAGTCAGTTTTCGTTTACATTTTATTTAAAAAAGTTTATACTCAAAGTAGTTCCTTCGGTACATTCCGGCCAAATGGGAAATGCAAAAAGAATTCCGAAGAGTTCTCAATGGGATATATACCAAAAAAGAAAAAATACCTATTTCCAAATCGTCCACCAGCTTTCTGCTGATAACGGTTACACTTCCGTAAAGCCTGAGGACTTCCTTGATGACCCGTTCCAGATACTTGAGATTCGGCAATTGCTTCAAGGTATCATGATCGTTCGAGTCGCCGAGAATGTCGTCGAGTTCCTCGTGAACTTTTTCCTGGACATCTAATTCGTTACCGAGACAGAAAAGCGTCCAGCTGATCAGAGCACCGGTCGTGTCGTGTCCCTGAGAATCAACAAGTTTCACATCATCATTCGGCGTATGATTTTTTTTTATCGATCGAAATATCCAATTAAAAACTCACAGCGAACATAAAGGTATTAGTTTGGTCCCTGATTTCCTCGAGCGTCAGGGGATTGTTTTCTTTCTCGTTAGCCTCTAAGAGCAGATCCAGGAACGCCTTTTTTTTGCTTTTGCCTGAGTAACGTTTAAAATCAATTCTCATAAATTTTTTCATTGCTAAAGTACATTTTGTTTATTTTTTGACTAAAAAAGGCATCGTAGAACTCACCCGCTGTTTCGACATTGTGTTCGCCGGATTCTCGCTCCTCCAACTTCGTCTTGATGACCTTTAAAATAAATTCAATTGACACCTTTTTTAACCGTTTTTTTTTCAATCAAATATTCGCCGCGGTTCTAATATTTTGCGATTGAGAGGAAAAAAAAAAACGAAAATAATAACTCACGCGAGTGCAAAGATCGTGAGCGGTAGCGACTGCTGCCTTGTAAGATTTACCGAGGGAAGTTCTATAGTAGAGCCAATCAAACTTCAGCCATGGCCGGATAAATCGATTTACCGCACCCGTAGAGATTCTGTAATAATTGTATTAAAAAAATAGTTTTTCAGTTCATTAGTAATTATCATCGTGTTTTCGAAATGTTGAAAAAATCTAAAGTATTCTTAATGTTCTAAAAAATGTCTGGATGTTATTCGTAACTGAGTTTTTCGAAGCAATAGTTAAGTTTAATTTAAGCTAGAAAAGAAAGTTATGAAAATCAGATATGCACATCGCTTTTACACGGAGGACCTTTGTAAACGAGGTTAAACAACAAGATAAGGAACAATGTGCAAATCTAATCTGAACCATTTTTTAATATGGCGACACTCACGCGTGAACGGAATTTATGTACTCGCTCTCGACGGCCTCTTGGGCGTGAACATTTGTTCCCATTGCCGTTTCTGAATACATAAATATGCATAAGTTACGATTGCGAATAGCGCGGTTTTTCCGTGGAATAATCGAGAAAGTTACCGCATATGATGTCGAGCGCGCATCTCACAGCCAATTCAAATATATCAAATGGTTTGCCACCGCCAGTTTTTATCTTTCGTTCGATGCAATCGTTCAGTATCGTCGCTTTTTCGATCATCACTTCGGAAAAGTCTTCGAGTATACTGAAGTGAAATGCCGGTGTAATGAGCTTCCGGTTGTGGAACCACTGAGTTCCTGAAAGAAACGAACAATTGAGATTTTCATGCGAATTCAATTTGTACATTTTGTCGGAGACAAAATGAAATTACGCAATGTTATGACTGCCGATTTGATGTGACCGACATCGCGCAGCAGGGAACGTGGAGATGAAAAAGGAAAAAGCTACTTACCCGTTGACGTTAAGAGGCCTTGTCCCAGCCACGGAGTTAAATAGTCATACATCACGGACTTCGTGATTTGCGTGTTGCTTCGGAGTATAACCTGAACAATTGCATACATTGTTATACAACTTCGTTGTAAAAAAAAGCTGACTGCATCGCATTACATGGTACCGCCGGTTACAAGGGCATTCCCATGTTTTTCTAACTAAATGATGGAATTTATCGAAAATCCATTTCTATATATTATCTAGAATACATTTCTATATATTTTTCCTGTATTTTTGTAATGGAGGCAATTGAAATTGTTACATTTCTATATATTCCCTGATTCTAATTGGGACGATCCGGGCGATTTTTCTATTCAATTCTGTAGTTCAGATGAGTATTTTAAATAGATGAATAGATATTCATTAGCACATTCTTCACCGTAATGTCAGCGTTATCGCACAAGTATTGCACGATACTTTTTATTTCACGCGGGGCGAGGAAACCGTTTTCTCGCTCGATTCGCTTCGCGTGTGAGAAACCCCATTTCGCGCACTCGTGAAGTAAAATTTTGTATGATACTCGTGCGACCGACTTTTCTCAACTCGTGGTATTGCAACACTCGCTTTCGGCTCGTGCTGCAAATATGCGAGAAATATTTATGTACTTCTT
This sequence comes from Ischnus inquisitorius, assembly GCA_963924025.1. Classification (NCBI taxonomy): domain Eukaryota; kingdom Metazoa; phylum Arthropoda; class Insecta; order Hymenoptera; family Ichneumonidae; genus Ischnus; species Ischnus inquisitorius. The sequence goes on from OZ001250.1 coordinate 13,636,746, forward strand.
ACGAGAAGTAGCATTTCACGTGGGCGCGTGCATTTCATGGCGCACATGCGTACTCCCGTGCGTTGTTTTGCTATTGCTTTAGAATTTTTATTTGCTTTGTTAATTATTGCTTATCTACCGACACTATGGCGCCTGTTATTAATGACGTTATGCAACTATTTCCAGTGGTGTACGATAATGATATACGAATCATTTGCGCGGATTTGATAAATCAGCTCGGGTTTAAAAAACAATAAAATACGAATACTTTTGGGCTAATAAATAGCATTATTGAGACTTTACCTCAGCGAACTCTGGCTTACGAACGTGTACGGTTGCGCCAAAACCGAGCCACGTTCGTATGAATCCATCCTTGTACTGATTGCCTATATTCTTGAACCAATCGATACGATCTGCAAAATAATCGTTAAAATACGCGTTACGCATCGCCTGACCGTACTCTCTTTTGCATTCTCATATTTTTATGTGCCGTTTGCGCAAATTTCAAGCAAAGCCAAACCCAAACTCCCCACACGAGTCGTTCGACCACTGAGAGTGTTTTCGTCTTTTTATTTGTTCCAATTTAATAATCTTTTCAATTTAAACTAAATTTGTATAGTTATTGAAAAGCTATGTATATTTTTATCACTCCATATCAATGCAATCTATTTGATTGTATTCGAATTCTCATGAAATGTTGATAAATTGAAAGATCGAGAATCGATGAAGACTCGATCCGATATTGATCGTCGCTATAATGTTGCGTATACAACAAAAAAAACGCTGAAAAATAGTAAATTTTCATATTTCTTCCTAATAATTTTCTTTTACTCCAAAAGTTTTATGAGGAAAAGCATTTTTTTTAAATGCTCGTTCACATAATAGAATTTTTGTGAGTGAAACAATGAACAAGGAATCTGAAAGTTTACGATTTTCCGGATTTTGTTATCGTCGATCGAACAAATAAACCGATTCGAGAATCCTGCGACAACGAGTATACTTGCCTTCCTTCGGTATCCTCAACAACGCGCATGCGACACCGAAGAACGGTATTCCGAAGGTGGGTCCGGGTATTTTGTTGACGCGACGAACATACTTGCAAAAACGGTTGAATCTATCGCTGAGCCCGTAGAGTATGGCAGCGACTAGAGCCGCTGCGATAAGCACTGTTACATCAATCATTTTATTCGAATTTGCGTCGGACGATTGAAAATTTATAAACACTCCAAGACGTCTCGAACGATACGCGAACAATAAGAAAACCGGATCTTCACGTTTCACTCGACGAAGTGCATCGATAAATATGTAGTCGCGACGATCACGATAAGGGGAATCGAATTTATCTCCGCTGTCATAGACGCAGTTTAACGTCTTCCATCATTTCTGTTATCCACTGCCCACTGTGCTATCGTCGATGATCGAGCTCAGCGCGTTGGCGAGTCTGTTTCCGTCCACTCAACGCTTCCGAACGCAACTGACCAGCTGTATATATTCCGAGAGATTTCTCAACACTCACAGTCCCTTCAGGCTCAACTGTCCGACAACGTGCGCCGGTGCGATCCGACCCGAGTATTTTCATCCCGGCAAACGTGTTTGTCTATATCCCGCGAGGGAAGTGCCGAGTCACGATTCGACAAATTCGTAATTTGGAACGTGACAGTGTATACTGCGTACCGGCCAAGATATTGCAGTGACGCGTCCGATTCGTAATCTTCACCACCTGTGATTAACGTTGGCCAATGTTTTTTATGTAAAAAAAATTGAAAAACCGGTTATCGGGCTTTTAACATGTAGCGTGGTGATTCTTCTTAAGGCGATTAAGCGGTCTAGAGGCCGTCGACCAATGAACGGAGAGGCTTTCCTGATAGTGCGGAATCATCTTCGCGGTAGTACTTTCGATATGACTCATTCGCTCCTTATCGAGAGTCATGCTGATGTTGTATTTCACTGTTTATCTCTCTATTGAATATTAAAATCACGTGAAGCTCCGCTATCGTTAGTGAAGGCTGTAACACTTTTTTCTTGCATGCATAAACTTTAGGCTCTAAACGAAACAGAATTCTACGGTGGAATCTGCAGGTGAAGCGGCAGTCTATTTAAGTTCGAAAGCCAAAGCTTGCGCATCCTGAGAAAACAGCACTGAAGCTTTTTTTATCGACTGACGGCTATGACAGGAGGGCGGGTTTTCACACTACCTTAAGGTAATGCGAAAGACTCGCCGTCTCGCATTCTATTAGCTTTGAAGGCTTATTTCATCCCAGATCAATGTCGCGCAATTTACACCGACGAAGTAGCAGGATGACAATTTGTTTCTAATGGCCTTCTGATTTTCCGATATACCGAAGTCATCGTTTCGTTTAGTTTCGTGTAGAGAAAGCAAGTTGTATCGGAATTTTGACGACGACGGTTGACCGTTCTTTTAAATTGCCTTCGAACTGCGCTGAAGAAAAAACAATGCTGTTCCTTGACCAATAATTCACTTACTCAAAAATATTATTTGAATTTTTTCAAACTACCGTCGAGCTCGACTGAATGAAAAACAATATTTCTCTTTATTAGCAATATCATTATATGTGTAAAAATTCATGAAACAACTTTTTTTCCATGATGAATGTTGAAAAAATCGAGGTAATTTTGTTTTTTCTTACGATCGATTCGGGCAAGTCTTGTCGTCATCCTCCCACAAGGGTTCGATAATGTTGCACCTGACCGGAGGTTTGACGAGCGGCTTAGTCATCGGTAAGGAAGTGGGCAAGAATTCACCTGGCCAAAGATTGATACTTCCAAGGTACACGAGAGCAACGAGCATTCGTCGAACAAGGGGCGCGAAGTAGCTCAAGCAACTCGATCGCACTTTTGTATTTTGCGGCCATACGAAGATAAGTCGTTGATTGTCTGGTTGAATAGAATTTTCACGAAAATTCGTGCTTACTCGCCGAAGATAAAATGCAAAAAAACGGATCGTGTCGTTGACGATATTTATTCACCTGACTTTCTTCGGACCGTCGACCACTTGACGTGATAAGGAATTACACCGGGCGGGGCTCTGAAAATCTTTCTCTCATTTTCGGTGGCGAGACATTTTTGAGAATCTTTCGTCGTTACGTTTTTGACCGATCCTAAAGTCGTTTCAATCGCGATTGTCGAATCGGAGGATCCTTTCGTTTGCAACATGATTTTTTTGCCCGAAACCATTCTCTGCTCTCAATCCTGTTTGCTTATTAAAATTTGCCGTGAAATTTCGACTAATTCAACGAATGATTCTATAACATTTTATTTCGCCGCGATTGATACGTTCATCTCTTTTGCTAACAAATTTCGAAGTGTCATCATGACATAAGCCGTGCGATTTCAATTATTTTTCTTCTTTCATGGCCTTCACGCTTGAGGAAAAATAATAATAACGCCTCACCCGAGGCTTCATCGATTATCGCGATTACGCAACTCCGACGGCTTTTTGTTTTCGCGTTTCTTTCTGTGGCGCTTAGCCGTAACGCGGTTTTTTTTCTCCACAAACGTAGAAAAAAATCTATCTTGGCCGCATCTAAATTTAGTGTGTACTTAAAAAAAAATCAATCAATTATAATCGATCCCATTTTTCGAAATCCGAAAAGTATGGCAAATATAGGAAATCGCGGTACGTAACCTTGACTAGTCACAGCTCACAGTCTTCAAACTCCTCGCAACAAAATATCCGAATTCACAAAAAATTTCAGATAATTCGGGCCGCATGATCGAAGCATGTTGCAAATGTAAGTTCAATTCGTAGACGAAATAATATCATATGACAGATATGTCAAACCCAAAGTGTCGAATGCCTCTTAAATAAAAATGATAGATTATCGAAAAATAATAATTTATTTTACAATTTGATAATTATCAACTAATATTAAATAATAATATTAATTATTTTCGATATAAACATTAATAACGAATAACCTGATAGAAAAAAAATAAAACGATAAATAAATTGATACGCGAATAGGTTCGAAATCAGATATGAAAATGGACAAGCAACCGTGCGCTCCGTATCTGGAAAGCGCGGTCGCAAAGTTTGCCGAACGTCGCGGCGATTTGGCGAATCGTCAGAATCACCTGATTAAAAAAATAACGACGATGGAGCGATGTATACCGGCGCTGATGGCTTTCAACATGTGGACGTCGGGAACTGATTGCGACGATCCACCGATGTGCAAGGTCCGCGAGATAATGAACAAACTATCGCCGAATTCGGATCCGACGGAGAAACTCGTGGAGAAGCTCAAGAGCACGGTGAAGGATCTCAACACGGAAACGGCCGAGTTGCACGTACGCCCCGATTGAATTCGACATACGACGAGTTCCGGTAAATCTCGATTTGTTCGAGATACAAAAAACAACAACAAAGTTCCGTCGAATTAAGCAGAAACTTATGGGGCTTCAAAATTTGTGATCGTCTTGAACGAATAATTTCTTTTTCATGCGGTATTTTCGTACGCGGCTTTTCACACTTCTTCCTTGCAGCGTTTAGGCGTGGAGGGCGAAAAAAAATAGTTTGGGAGGGATATTGTTCGATCGTTACAGGAGAAAATTATCGAGGCGGATATAGCGCTCGAGGAGTCGGGAATGGAGTTGGAATCGATCGCAATGGCGAACGCCGAATTCGAAGGAAAGCTCAAGACCCTCGAGAAAGAGTTGAACTTGCACGGCACGCCGAGCTTGCGCTCGATAAACTCGGACGACCTGATATGCCTCACGAGGATCCGTAAGCTCGGCGAGGAACAAGTTAATCTGAAGAATAGCATAAGAGAACTCGAGGACCGCGAGGCGATGTTTCACGAACAGATGAATCGCTTACTATCCTCGAAAGAATTTCGCAAGTCATCATGCGACTGTGAAACGACCAAGAACAAACGCGAGATCGCACACAGCGAGAAAAAAACGCAGCGCTCGACGCAAGAGCGAAAGTACAATGCTCAACGCAGGAATAAACTGGTTGAAAAGGAAACGAAATTCGTGAGTTTAAAGAAAAGAGTCGAAAATGCGAAATTTAGTTTTTCTGACGAGAGAGGACATGATAAAATTGTCTGTGCGCTTTTAGACCACTTCTCAATTCATTTAAGGTTGAAATCAAAGATCCGAAAGAACCGTCGACAAGCGGCAAAGATAAACGCGAAGAGAGAACAAAATTGTCGAAATTGTCGCGGCGATTAAACGGCGAAAACGCAGAGGTTTGATGAAACAATGGAAACCAATTGAAAAGCTACTAAAGATGGGTTGCCCTTTATTCTAATCTGCTGATCCATTCTCTCGCAGTCGAATTTCTCGAGAACCTGTTCGTGTCCGTCTTCAGCCGCGTTTTCCTGTTACGACAAATCTTCGTGTCCGAAAACTTCTTCCGCCGGCAGAACGCCATCGTCTCGCACTTCTTTGGCGTTCTGCGACGATCGCGTGAAAACTTGTCCCCGAAATTCGCAGCGTTCCCGATTGCCGGGTGGTTCGCCAACGTCTTGCGGACTTCCACTCGTCTCGAAGTCCGGCACGTTGAGAGGACAAGCCTGCGCCTCTTGCTGCAAAGCTTCGGCGATTAATTTCTCCGGTGTGAAATCGAAATCCGGCAATTCGCCTCGACGACGAGTATTCTCGCCCTGTGAGCTCGATTCTTCGGGCAGAAAGCACGAGGGTTTCGTGCCTTGCGAAGAATGTCTCGAAGAAACGATGAATTCCTGCCGTTGCTCCTGCAAGGGCAAGTGCGCCCTCGGCGAGTCCGATGTTCCGTGCAATTGTTCCGAGTATTTGAACTCCACCGACGATGAGGGCTATCAGCCGGGCGGAGATACGGCGAAGATCGACGATCGGACCAGCAGCGACGACGAATACTGCGATTGCTGTGATTGCGGTTGCGAGGAAAGCGACGGGTTGTCCGACTCGTGCCAATGTTGAATTAGAAAAAAAAACTTTCAATTTCGATTCTACAACTTGTCAGAAAAGATTTGTCATTAAATAAGCAGCATCCTATTCAATTGTTAGAATTGTGAACAACGATTGAAAAAAACAACAAATAATATTATGCCAATCAGGTGTTTTCACGAAAAAAAAGTAATAATGGAAATTTATACATATGCAGTAATCCGAGCACTGGTTTGAACTCTATGTTGGAGTATTTGTGGTCCACACCTTTGCCATTATTCGCAGCATTTTTTATTCTCTTGTTTACTCGACGCTGCGTTCGATCCGTCGTAAAAAACAACGTTTGTGGCGAGTGTCGGAGGTGGGCTTGATTGTAGTAAAAAATGAAAAAAATATTGCCTAATGACACGTTTGTGATAGTGGTTATCGTTAGACTGGCGATAGGAAGATGTGAGCACGATTATAATGCGCTCGATTCGATAAATAGAAAAACAACATACGTTTAACCCGCAGGATTCTTCTATAGTACAATCGGGTCATCGTCTGTTGGACATTTTCCAATTATTCACGATTCCCACAGCTCGACCGCATTGCTGAACAAATCTCATTGTTTACCCAGCGAACTTGAATAAAATCCTCGATTCATTCGTTCATTCATTGCCTTAATGTCGCAGATTGATGTTATATGCTCAAAACAATAATTTATAAATTCGGTTGATAAATTTGGAGAAAATTAAGATAAGTCTAATTGCTACAAAGCACTTCATTGAATCACCGTTATCGAATCATTTCTGCGGAATTGCTCATTAATTAAAATCCAAACGGAATTCGGATGGAATTAGCTACATTAGATCTAATCTAAATGATTTTGGAATGGGAATTCTGGTAATTTCAAATAGAACTCATCTGTTTGTTTTCTCAATCAACGAAAACGTGATTCTATAAGAATTTTATTATTATATACGAACATCATGTAGAAAACTGTCGATACACATTCGATGCGATGGACAAACGTTGTTCATAAGTGATAACTTGATGCAGCGGCACTCGTCGTAAAACACTCGGGTGACTTGGAATAATTTTTTTCAACTCACGTTACCATCGATCCACGCTTTAGAATGGTACATTGAAGGGATAATAAGGACTGGACTCGGCTCTGAAAAAAAATTTAAAGCATCGAGGTTACAAGATGCCTGGCTCCGTCTTGTTTAACCGTTTGCAATTAACAATCTTCCGATTTCTCATAATTTCCTGCGAGCACAAAACTATCCAATGTCGCGATTGTTTAATTTCTTTACGAAAAAAATATATTAATAAAATAAAATTAAATGAATTAAATATTTGTGCGATAATATTTAAATATTAAATAATTTGGGAGACGATTACTTACCCAGTCATCGGGCAAATTCGTCCGTTGCAGTCGAAGGTGTCGATGTAAGCGATGTCTTCGGGACTGAGCTTGAAGTCGAAGATATCGGCGTTTTGAGCGATTCTAGACTTCGTCACCGACTTTGGAATGACGACGTGGCCACGGTCGAGCTATGAAAGCAAATAATTCGCGTTATTCGCATTGCCGATGATCGCAATCGCATTCTCGTATCTTTCAAGACAAATGATCACAGTAGATAATGAAAACTTGCCTGGTAGCGTATAAGAACCTGTGCAGCAGTTTTATTGTATTTCTTCGCAACTTCGAGCAGTTTGGCGTCGTCGAGGAGCTTCGGGTCGTCGGGTTTGGCCCATGGCCGGTCCGGCGAGCCCAGCGGACTGTAAGCCGTGATTACGATGTCTTTGGCCTTGCAAAATTCGGCGAGCTTCTTCTGATTCAAGTACGGATGGCATTCGATCTGGAAATTTTACGAATCATGACAATTTGTAGAATTGGTGACCTTGAAAGTGCTGATTCGCCGTGAAACAAATTATATCGCGAAATATAATGATACCTTACATAGATTTTCGTGAAAAAATATTTTGGAAAACCGTTTAGAATATATTTCTACGAATATATAAAAATTAATCATCAGTACTTACTATATAATCATAATACAATTTATTGCTATTGGCTGTAATTTGTGTCCAAGACACTGCAATAACTCCGTTAATGAACCCTTTAAAGGAAGTGAAATAATGGTACCTGATTCGTCACGGGCTTGATGGTAGAATTTTTCAACAGTCTGTCGATCTGTTGAGAATTGAAGTTGCTGACACCGATGTTTTTCGTCAATCCCTTCTTCGCGACGGCCTCCATGCCCTTCCACGTGTCGAGATAATCGGTATTGCTCAGTACCGGCGAGCCGTCGGCATTTTTCGGGAAAAGTTCGTCGCCCTCTTTGTAAGCGATCGGCCAGTGAATTAGGTAGAGATCGAGATACTCGAGACCGAGATTTTTCAAGGACAGGTTGATCGCGTGCTCGACGAGATCGGCCGTGTGGTAGGTGCACCAGAGTTTGCTCGTTATGAAAAGATCCTGACGCTTGACGACACCCTCGGAGATTTTCGCTCGCAACGCATCGCCGACCTCCTTCTCGTTTCCGTAAACATGAGCGCAATCAATGTGCCTGTAACCGATGTCGATAGCGTCCTTGACTGCCTGAGTCACTTCGCCGGGTTTCGACTGTAAATAGAAATAAAAATAATCGTTTCTCGGAAACAATAAAAATTAAAATAATTGCGAACATTCCATCGCGATGCAAACGAGTTGGATTGATCGACGGCAGAGTTCGATCACAGCAGTTATGCAAGCATTGCGTATATCGAATTTTCTTGGGTAATATTCAACTCGTCCCAAGATATTTTTAACGCTCTCATCGCAATGTTGTCGAACCGAGCAATACGGCAATCTAGAGGGCGACCGGAAAGTCACGGAAGACAGAATGTTTTCTTTTTTTTCCTCGTTACTTCCCCGAGCGCGCAAGGTCGGAGCATGAATTTGATACCTCTGTTATTATCGCTACGGAACGCGCGAATAAATTCGAGTTCGACAGTTCGACAATTCGGAAGAATCGCCGATAAGATTTCTCGATCGTTTCTCTGTCGCTTGTGTTGGTAACAGAAAATTCAAGGTCCCTTCTTCGCGAACTCGTCAATACCTTCGCGCTCGCTCGGACGAAACAATGTAACGATACCGACTATCTAGCGCGTGCTTTCGCGACGTAGATATTCCTGCCGATAACCGGCCGGAGTTACAGTGGCAGAATGACGGTATTGCTTCTTCCGCGAATTTCGCAGAGACAAAAGACGACGCAAAAGTCGACCGATTATGTTTTTGTTGAAAAAAAAAATTGCTCATACAAATCGACTTAAAATGAGATCGTTACAAAAAAAATTGTTATCCACTACTTTCATTAATATATCCCTATCTATCTCGCTTTTACGTCGCATACAGTTTTTTCCGATAAGCTATCCGTGGGGAACGAAGCAATTTTTCGTGTCTCGAAGTACCTACGATCGATTTGTAAGCGCGAATGAACGAAAAAAAACGTAATGTTTATCTCTGCACTTGCCTTCCATGTGCCCAAGCCGAAGCTGGGAATCTCGTTGCCGTTGTAGAACTTGATATTCGCCACGTTCAGCGACATGTTTCTGTCACGACAGCGCACAAGGGTTTAGCTCGCAAAAATGAGAATACTAGAATGAATCTTCGATGTCGATATGAGTGTCGCTTATCACACGACGATGCTTCGCAAACAGCTAGGAAGCGAATAATTTATTCTCGAGCCTTTTATAAGCGAGCCGGCTCCGTGCCCCTTCCAATCTGTGATATTTTTTTTTCTCTCTCCGATTCGTTTCTCTTTCGTCCTAAGTTGGTACGAATGCAACGAGCGCATGCGTCGACCCCGAGCTGCGCGACACAGAGGCGAGTGTGTACGTTTAGGGGGCAAACACATCGAATGCTGCGTTACATAACAACGTTAAAAGATTCACGGACAAGGCCATAACTGTGCCGGCTTCTACATGCATGTGTGTACCGAGTCTCATGAATTCGAACTGTGTGTAGCCCCTCGTAACCGGCTGGTTGCGAATACAATCCGGTGAGAATGATTCTTAACGCCGAGAACCGACGGCTGTGGAAAATTTTCGCCGTCGCTCGGTCAGACTAACGAATACCGTCGAGGGGGGGCAATAAGATGCCGAGAACCGGCGTTTTAGACGGAAGGGACTCATTCAACGTCTCTGACGTTCGGCTTTCGAAATTTCTGTGTCTGTATTTGGCTGGACTGTACTGCAAGTAGTACCTGAATATTGCGAGTCAAAGCGAATATTATTGCGAGTAGGAACTACATGTTTCAATTCCCTGCGTTTTCAAATGCGCTTACTGAAGAAAATCGTTTAGCTCGCGTGGGAGACAAAAGTATGACGTCCCGGATCAAATGTTATCGACGAGTCTGACGTTGCCGGTTATCGGGCAATAAGAATTTTCATTGATGGATTTTTTTTTTCGAGCAGATACGGATTATCGATAATTCAACGTTATATACTGTGATCGTTACATTTTGCGATTGTATCGATGCCATTTTTTTAATAACATTTTTTAAAATGGTTTATTGGTGGTTTATTGATGGATTATTCCTCGGTATGGATATCTTATCATCGAAAATTTAACATTGCACTGTGATTATTATATTTTACAATGGTACCGATATTTTCTTGCTTTTTATTACATCGTTGCCGATTTATTAATTTAACAACCGACTAAATTGCTTATCAGGTAGCTTCCTCGATTTTCTCAAGCGCTTCGCAATTCGATTGCGGAGAATCATGGAGGCTATTGAAAATACATGCTGATTCCTTCGAAAGTGTGATTGTTATCGGTAACGATCGACTGCGATAGTTTTTCTTCTTTATAACGAGCCATCAAATCGAACGCATTCGTTGCGAATGCTTTTGGATGAAAAAATTGTCCAACCGGTGGAGCAGCCTGTTGACATTCGAAGCCTCGATTCCCGAACTCTCCAAATCGGTCATTCGTGTACCGAGATAACATACCCTCGTCCGTTATCGATATCTTTGCAATGTCATCGATGACTCAGTTTTTCGCTTCTAACGAAAGAATTCTTCGTCTCGCATCCGATTCGGCTCGCGGAATTGCATCCGACGACGATTCTTCTCTCACGCATCGCCGATCTCGCGATTTTCACCGAAATATCCGATAGTCGCGTTGACGACGCCGCGAACCGAGTCGACGATGATTCTCGCGAATGTGTAGACGCAGTAGAAGATCGGTAACCAGAGCCAACCGTAGCAAAGTGGACAAACGAATTTTTTGCAAACGTGATCGGTAACGAGGCTTTGTTCGGGCGTGACGAAACTTTGGTTCGCGATTCTGCTTATTTTGTTATGGCGACGGATCGAGGCTTCTTCAAATTCCAACTGTTTCGTCAAAATATCGACGCTGACGTCGATATCATCGAGAAAATCGCACGACCTTCGCCGATTTTTCTTAACGATTTCCTCGCTATTCGTCGAACTCGAGGATTTTCTTCGTGGCTCGGCGAGAGCTATAATCCGAACTTTGATCGGATGTTCCACGAAGCACGAAAAATCGGTTATCGATCTACCGGTTGTTCTTCTTGCGAACGTACTCATGAATTCGTTTCTCCGATCTTCGTCGTACGACCGGAAAGACGTATTCGCACCTCTGCGGAATATCATCGAATTGATAACGCACAAAATTCCGATTCTAAGATCGTTTTTGCGCGGAAGATCGACACGCGATCGATCGATCTTCTCGGAGTAACGAATTTTGATCCAAGCGAGCAGTACCGAATCGACGAGTCTCCTCTCGAAGCGCAACAAATTCTCGAGATCGCTTCGTATCGCGTCCAAACTCTCGGGATTGAATATCTTCTCGAATCTTCGAACGTTCGTTCGATGATCTATATTGAGCGCTATGCAACCGATCATCGTCAGAATGAAATCCATCGCGTTAACGACGACAATACGATGGTTTCGCTTTTCGAGGCACGATGGAATTTCGAAAAAATTCCAGATACTCGTCGATGAGTAACTCTTTGCTCTTCCGAGCATCGTCATTTCTTATCGGTGATTTTTTTCTTCAATCTCTATTCGACATCCGGATTTGATCTTCGTCCATTCGTCGCTTCGGTGCTTTCGGGATCTGCTCGAAAAAAAAAATGTTTCTTGTCTCCGGCGGATCGGTAATCTACGCTCTACGCTCTGCGAGTTCGGAATCTCGACGATGCTTTCGTCGTTCAAACGTTGCAAAAAAAAACCGTGCTCAATCATTGACATTTGCGACACGTTGAGGTTAAGATATGGATCGAAGATTATCGACCCGTTACCTCTGATCCTTCGTTCGTTCATTTTTATCGACTGACAATGAAATTACAAAAGACTCGTGAAAAAATGTTTCGTAAATTATTTCGATGATCGCTCCAGAAATTTGAGACTTTGTTAATAAATACAAAAAGATCCGGGACTCTTCCTCGGTTCTTTGAATTATTTATTACATAAAAAAGAAATTATTGTTCAGCTATAACTTTCTTTTAATTAACGATAATTAAACGTTGATTAAATTACGTAAAGATCTAGCAAAATTGAACGGCAGGGCTCTTTTCGACAATAATTTATTTCTCCGCAAAATATGGGAAGCAAAAGATTGCTCGAAAGGCGACATCAGGCTTCATAGTTTTGAGGGCAACTATTTGAAATCGCAGAGACTATGAAACAACGATGAATTTCTCGGAACGAATCGAACGATCGCATGGGAGGACACCGTGGCTTTCGTCTATGCTGCGAACCGATGGTAGAGTTGTCGCTGTATGCAGTGGAAAGTACCATCAAGGGATTGTAACATTCCACGAACGTTGTGACTAATAAATTTCCATCCGGGGCAGTGAGACAGAGAAATTGTCTGAGCGGTTGATTTGTTATGGAGTGAAAGAGTCGGGAGGAGAGGGCTCTACCCAATTTCGCTCGATTAGAGACTCTGATTGAATGAATAATGCCTGAAGGGTAGACATATGTATATAACGTCGTGCGTCGCTGGCTACGCAACAAGGACACTAAACAATATTGTTGCACATGGGATTATTGGTTTTTCCCGAGTAGATTATGTTCAACGATCGTTATCGATCCAAATTGTCGTTTCAAGTCTTGAGATAAAAGATGATATGGGCTGTTACAGAAGAGCGTTTCTCGCAAAAAAATAAATGAACAAATGAAGAAATAAATAAAATACGACAATGTTGTCCATACTAATTTTCGCTCATTCATTATAGATTACGAACGCACTGATGCATTTATCAAAGTTAACAGTAACTTATCGGTATACAACGTTACAACGACCTTCGTATCTCAAGTTTCCTGTTTGTAATGAAATATACTTTTAGATACTATTTTTACAAATCTTATTGTGACGATAGGTAATGCAATCAAAAATGGTGTAAAAGTGCCGAAGGAACAATATTTATAGTTCAATCTCGTCGCTACGATGAAGTTAAAATTGGAAAAAAAGTTACGATTGAAAATACTACGTAGAAAGACTTAGAAGCCAGAAGACAGGCTTTTATTGAAATATTTATTCTTTGAACGTTAGAGAAAGAGATAATTTTATGTGTTATATAATATTAATATTATTGTTATCCACTTTGTACACTGTACATGATGATAAATCGTTTTTTTTTTTCTAGAACGGTATTCTGAATGGCCAATATTTGTGATCCATAGCGCTGCAAAAAAAAAATTATTTTAGGATTTCATAATTTAAACGAATCAAAATTAATAGGACTCCGAGACTTACTAGGCAAACGCGGCGACTCGTTCGCCAGTGGCCAACGATTCTATGGAACTCATCTCCTCGTCGGTGAGTTTGAAATCGAATATCTCGATGTTTTCCTTTATCCGACTTTTCGTAACGGACTTTGGTATCGGGGCCGCTCCTTGTTGATACTTAACGCAAAAAAATATAGAAGATTAAGGTAATAAAGAAAAATGAAAAATATTTACGGTGTTCGTTGAAAAAATTCAATTTTCGACACGAGAGACATTTTTACGCTTATCGTGGACTTTAACCTACCACGTAGCGAATGGCAACTTGCGCCGGTGTTTTTTTATATTTTTCCGCGATAGCCAAGATTTTCGGATCATCCAGAGAATTGGAAATTCCGTATCTGTTGCCCGGTCGTCCAAGCGGCGAGTAACCGGTCACCGTTATATTTCGCTTTGTGCAAAATTCGATCAATTTACGTTGTCCCACGTTGACGCTGCACTCGATCTGGTTATTGACGGGTTTTATCGTCGCGGCATTCATGAGACGCTCGATTTGCTCGGAATTGAAATTACTGATGCCGATACTGCGAGTCAAACCTTGACGAACGCATTCCTCCATACCTCGCCAAGTTTCGAGATAGTCGACATCGGATGGGATCATTTTTCCACTGGAGTCCAACGGGATAGAGTCTTGCTCGTCCTTCGAAAAAAAAATTTCATTATCTTGAGTGCGTTATTGAATCTAAAAAACATCGAGCGGTATTGAAAAAAATGCCGATACGTACTGCGCAAGCGAACGGCCAGTGCACGAGATAAAGATCGACGTAGTCGAGGCCAAGATCTTTCAAAGATCTTTTGCAGGCCGGAACCACTTGCTCTTCCCTGTGGGTATTATTCCATAGCTAAAATATAAAACGGAAAAAAAAAAAATGAAATACATTTTGAAAATAATTAAAAAGAAATAATGGAACAGCAGGAATTCGGAATTCCTTAAAACTTACCTTAGTGGTGATGAATAGTTCTTCCCGTGTTACGGTACCGTCCTCGATCTTTTCCCTGATCGCTTTGCCGATTTCTTTCTCGTTGAAATAAACGTAAGCCGTATCGATGTGACGATAGCCGAGATCTATAGCGTCTTTCACAGATTTTCCTGCATCACCGTCTTTGGACTATAAAACATAAAAATATAGTACAATGATCTGTTAAACGAAAAACCAAAATCCTTAATGATGAATACTTTTATCGGGGCAGCATAAAAGGAATCAGAAAGAAAATAATCGTTTTTTATTATAGTATTTATATTATTATTATAGTAGTACGTGCGGTACAATCTGGTCAAACGTGAAATTCAGCGAGAATTTTAAACTCTTCTCAATGGAATTAGAATCTGATAAAAACAAGTATATATGAGTTGAAAATACTGATTTTACCGGATAAACGTATCAAAGTGTTATGAACAAATTAATTTTTTTTAAACATTTCAACAATGACAAAAAACTACATATTCGGAGCGTCAATTCATTCATTGTTAACAATGGAGTTCTCCAACTGTTTCGATGATTATTCGCAAAGCGCTCGCCGCGTAGAGCGAATCGACATTCAAATAAACCGCTTCGGACTTCACGAGTGATCGCAGCAATTCGGGCTCCAAAACGTTCATCGAGTAGTCTCGCGAACCGGTTGAATCTCGCGCGATGCGGTAACGAGCGAGATTAATCCGAAATTATTCAAGATCAAATAACGACGAATAAGCTCTCCTCACCAGATACGTCCCGAGGCCGAACATCGGCATGCTATGACCATTCCAAAATTTCACGGAAGGAACGTCGCTCGGATTAACCATTTTGTCAGCGAATTTTCTTCGTCCGCACGATAACCCGTTGCATAAGTCACTGCGATTACACGAGAGTCACGATCCTTCGACAGTGATTCTCAGTCGCTGAATTCTCGCGACGGGAAGCGTCTAGGGAACGTCGAGAACTGCGCAACGTGGAAGCGATATCCAATATTTATTGTGATAGTTTTTTTCCCTCAGAGCGAGAGATTATCGACTGACGAGAGCTCCGATTATCGACTGACTGCGAAAAACAAGCCGACTAACTGTAATAACAGGAGTGGTTATCGGGACATTAATCTTTATCGATAACACTGTTGACGAGCCGAAAGAACGATTCATCGCGCGGTCGCGCAATATCCATTGACTTTCACCGATTTTTTTTCGGATAATGACGATTATTATGTTCCCGATAAGATAAATCAATCATTATTTCGGAAGTCGGTCATTCTTTTTCCGGCTTTTGCGCGAAAGGCGTTCGATCTCCGAGGCTGTAAATAATTTTTCAGTAAAAATATTGGTCGTGGTAAATAAATATTATTCTTCGCTTTAATAGGTAATCAATTTTTTACACGTATATGCAGGATATATAGTAGATAAGCAATTAGGAATCCTCAGAATTCGGCGTGAAACGGATAATGCGGATGAGTTTTGAATCTGTAGAACGAAAAGAGAAAAAAAATCATTATACGAAATTGGTATGAAAGCATTTTAGATGATGAAATGAACCGAAACTCACTGTACAGCCTCGCAAACGCGATATCCGCAATCCAGCTTTTCGATAGCTGCCATTTCTTCCGGTGTCAATTTGAAATCGAAGATGTCGATGTTTTGGCGAATTCTCTCGGTCGTAGTGGATTTCGGAATCGGTATAGTGCCGATTTCAACCTTAAATCAATTTCAATTTTTTTAATATACTTTTCTAGAGAAAAGAAAAACGTGTATTGGAAAAATTTACCCAAAGATATATCTATATTTTTTTCAAATATTAACGAAAAACAATCCAAAAAGAAAAGAAAAATTAAATATACCGAATAAGATTTTCTCACCAAGAATTTCAATGTCACTTGGGCGCTCGTTTTTCCGTACTTCTTCGCGATATCTTCGATAATCGGATTTTCGCCGATGTGTTTAGAGTCAGTTTTGTCCGTTCTCCAGTTGTGTCCCGGCGCTCCGAGGGGACTGAAAGCCATGGTATGAATTTTCCTCTCGCCGCAGAAGGCTCGCAACTTTTTCTGATTGAGCTTAACGTGACACTCGATCTGATTGACGACCGGAGCGATTTTCGCCGTGGCGAGAATACGATCGATTTGTTCGGCATTGAAGTTGCTCAGGCCGATGCTTTTCACGAGGCCGAGTTTCACGCACTCTTCCATGGCTTTCCACGTTTCCACGTAGTCAGTGTTGCTTATCAATGGATTTCCCTTTTCGTCGACGGCCCATATACCTTGAGCATCTGGCTAAAAAAAAAAACCAACGCGACACAAGAATCAAATTGTGCTCGCGTGTATTTGAAATAATTTTTTTTTTTCTTCATAAATTCAGCTTTTGCCGATTCGAACCGATTGATTAGTGGACATTTTTCCGGGCATACATTTTCAATTTTTGGATGAATATTTGAAACATAATTAAAATATATTCAGCAATGTTTTGTACGTAAAAAAAATTGGATTTTAGTTATTTTCGAGTTGTGAGTACCGGATAAGCGATTGGCCAGTGCATCAAGTAAAGATCGATGTAATCCAGTCCCAGAGCCTTAAGGGATTCCTTGCAAGCAGGTACGACATTTTCGTAGTCGTGCTTGGTATTCCACAGCTGTAATAATAATATTTCGCTTCAAAATCTTCGATTCATTAGACAATGCCTAATCGATTTCGGAGTCAGTTACGTTAATCGAATCCGCGTGTACACACCTTGGTGACGATAAATACGTCCTCCCGTTTAACAACGCCTTCGGCAATTTTCGCTCGTACGCCTTCGCCGACAAGTCCTTCGGATTTGTAAACCGCTGCGGTATCGATCAATCGATAACCTGCATCAATCGCGTCCTTAACAGCGTCCGCTATGCTTCGACGCTTTTCCTGCCGAAAAAAAGCATGAGAAAGTGTACTTTTCAAAACGTAACGATAAAATTTGGTTCTCGAGTGATTGCAGTGATTCTTTGTCGTTTTTGCCGTTAGCAAAAATTCTTGGCGTTCTCACCTCAACTTCGAAGGTACCGAGCCCGAAGGACGGTATTTTCTTGCCATTATTCAGAGTCAACGTGGGCGCTGCCATTGTTTCAACCGTACGGCGAAACGTTCACTGAATTTTCCGACGTATGATATTTATTAATGCGTCTCGAGGGCTCTCGAGACTTTGGTATAGCTTCCCCTTCCAACGATTTATATCCTGGTCGTAGTCTCTCTCCCACTTTTTTCCATCGTGCTCTTCTCGCCAACGATTCTCATGCCAACGGCTTGGAACCAGAACAGCGTTATTCCCATCTCAACGCGTACAATTCCCGCCCTCTCGATTAACGACGATAATAATCGATATCAACCGGCGTATATCGCGAAAGTTTAGATAGCTTTAGAGCAGCGGCGTGACAACCGATTGAAGAAGGGAAAAACATCAAGGTCGTCCGGCAGATACGAACAATTAGAAGAAAAAAAAGATCACTTCAAAATCGGCTCAGCGAAAATAAAATTATGTTATGAAATTATGTGCTGCACGCAATGGTCCCGGATCCGGGAATCACCGCAATGATCCGAGATAGTATTGCAGAATGGTTGTCGATAAAGGACTCGATGATAAGAACCGTAACTTTCCGTCGAATTTCATGCCAGTCATATTTTTCAACATAGTTGCTGTTGTAAGCCAGTGAGAATCCAAAAAAAGTTGGTTGCCAGATTTTGTAACAAAAAAAATTAAATTGTATTTTCGTCATTTGACAACTAACAAAGAAACAAAAAGTATAGACAAAATTATACAAGTTAGATGTCTTCTTTAAGACGAATTACCGTTTAGACAAATTATTTTTTACGAATTTTTCGATTCACGAGACAATGTGATAAAAACATTGGCCCGTGATATCAAAACATTTAAAAAAATATTAAATCGTGTTTCAATAAAAAAAAATGAGCGTTATATCGATTCATGGTATCGCAAACAATTTTTGCTAATAAGATTTATATTATTATTATATTATTATTATCAGTCATTTTTGCTAAAACAATTATTATTATTATTGCTGATATAATTAATAAATAACAAAAAAACAATAAAAATAAAAAAGAGATAACACCCGAAATCAACTCAAGACCCGCCGATTGCCGCAGTCGGGTAAAGCAGTTGCCTGATTGGTCGACGTGGCTGCGGCTTCGTGGGAGAGGCGAGAGAATGAATTCCTAGGCCCGAGTCGATTCGACACTCTCCAGTGGGTGTGTGCACGTATAACCTGTAAAATCTATGTGCGCGAACGACAGTTGTGTCTAACGCGGGTGAGTATGTGCGTGTAAACTGTCGGGGAGGAGCTGTTACGGTGTTTTTTAATTCAAGAGGATTCAAGAAACAAGGTAATACGTTTCCCCTTTTTCTCAACGATTCGTCGCGCCGAAGGTTAACACTTCGTCGCCGCGGCGAGTCCTGTTCTAATCGCGCGATAACGCTGATTTTCGACTTAATTTTGTGTACGGCTGAAAAATTCATGTGTCGAAACTCCATCTTGCTCGATGCACGTCAGACGCCTCAACAGTCATTTCGCTGCAGGCAATTTGACGTTTCGTTGAAAAAAAAAATGTATAAAATTTCATTTAGAAAAAAAAAAAATATCAGACATCAATAATTTTGGCGTAAAAATGTTTATTAGATTTACAAGGCCTACCAAAATTTGTCTCGTGACCCAAACGATGATTTAAAAAAAAAAAAATTTCATTCCCAGTGGAATCGTCACGCAGCATCTTTCTTCCGAAGCTTGCGGAGTCTCAGCCTGAGCAATGGCGGAACTGGCGGCTCTGCTCCGTCAGGACATACCGGAAGGGCGTAGCAATCTCGCCGACAGTCACACGAATCTGGAGCGAGTGGCGGAGTATTGCGAGGCGAATTACTTTCAAGCCGAAAACAAGAGAATAGCATTGGAGGAGACGAAGAACTACACGACTCAGTCGTTGGCCAGCGTGGCGTATCAGATAAACACGCTTGCCTACAATTTTCTTCAGCTGCTGGATCTGCAGACGTCGCAATTGGCGGAAATGGAGAGTCAGATGAATCACATTGATCAGACGGTGATGATACACAAGGAAAAAGTGGCGAGACGCGAAATCGGCGTGCTGACGGCGAACAAACTAACGACGCGACAGTACAAGATAATAGCGCCCGCGAATCCCGAGAAGCCGATAAAGTACGTGAGAAAGAGCATCGATTACACGATCCTCGACGAGATCGGTCACGGCGTTCGGAGCAGCGGAACGCCGAGGAGCAAACAGCGAGGCGGCAGTCAGGGCAGCGTGCAGAGCCTCGGCGCTGCGTCGACGGGATCGGGATTGGCCGCCGCGCTCGTCGGCCCAGCGCCGACGACGAAACCGCCGACGCCCCCGCAAACCGTGAGAACGGGAACGCTCAGCAAGGGCTCGAGGGAATACCGAACTCCGCCGGCCGTCGCGCCGCCTCAAGTGCCGAGTCATTACGCCCCGAATTATCCCCTCGGTCATCCGAGACGCGAACGCGGGCCGGGCTACAGCACGCTGCCGCTTCACGCTCACACGACCTCGCACGCGACTCACAACAACAATCATTCGTCGAACTCCAACGCTATCGTCCAGCACACGTCGCCACCCCAGATCGGCACTGTGCACCCGTTGCAGAGCCATCCGCAGATTCCGCCGCCCGCGCCGCCGAGCGTTACCGGCTCGAGCGGATACGCGTCCGAGCAGCACAATAGCATGCCCCGTAAGCATTTTTCTTCGGACTCTAATGGAGTCTTTGAATTTGTTCATCGTGAAGTATATGAAAAAGAATGTACGATTAGTAATCCAAGAAGATCGCACGCGATTCCGATGAAATCCCGAGCTGTTTCAAAAATATGTGAAATTTGTTGCTTCCGCAAACAACATCGGGTCTTTCGGATTCATGTACAGCAGAGAGAGGAGGAAACGCCCGTGTGATTTTTTAGGACTCGAGACTTATCTACGCTTGATTTATTACGCTAAATTATTTTTTGTAGCACCCCCATCGCCGTTGGTCGGAGCCGGAAGTGACATGAGCGATTACAGCGGACATCACACTCTGCCTCATCGACTCTCGCATCAGATAAGTCGCAGCAGCGGTGCCAGCAGTCCGCCGCTACCTCCGCCACCGCCTCCCGAGCAGGACGAGCATCCGCAGTTTGGACGACCCCAACAGTCCAGCGGCGCGATTATGCCGATCGTTCCCGACGAGGAAGATTTGCCGGGTTGGGTGCCGAAGAATTACATCGAAAAGGGTGCGTAAAAACGACCTAAAGACGGTTTTAGCGAAAAAGTCGTGGATGCACACGAAAAGAAATTATTGGCTCGATCAACGTGAATTTCTCTGTATCGACAAATTCTTTTGACTACCCAGCGCGATTCTTCTTTGCAAATTGTATCTTATTTTCCTTCTATTCACATAACTGATGAAATATTATTATTTTTCGCAGTTGTCGCAATTTACGATTACTACGCGGACAAGGAGGACGAGCTAAGCTTTCAGGAGAGCAGTGTCATATACGTGCTGAAGAAGAACGACGACGGTTGGTGGGAAGGCGTCATGGACGGTATAACGGGTCTATTTCCGGGTAATTATGTCGAGCCTTGCGTCTGAAGGGAACTCTTGTACAGACAAAGCTCAAACGAGAATAGATCGGAGTTTTCGATTTGAAAGATAATCCGTCGATGTTTTTGCGACGGAACGATTAAAAAATAGGTAAAAAAGAAAACAAAGAAAAAAGAAGATGAGCGATGCATCTGGGTGCATAATAAACATAAAAACAACGATAGGTACAAGAATAATTATACCTAAGAAGTTATAGTACGTAAAAAAAAAAAGACAAACGAATGGTCTCGTAATGTCGATCGTTCGCGTAACGATTCGATAAAATATATCATTGAAGCTTCCTTCCAAATCAAACAGAATAAATGAAAAAAAAGAAATAGCCAAACTTTTGTACTCACGCGAAAACAAAAAGTTGTATTTTTCGAAGCCCAATGGAATATTTATAGAAGAAAAAGCGATTTTAATTAACGATTCAACGTTGAATATTACGATTTATCGTTTAAACTCATCATTATTGTATTTATCGATATAATGAAGAAGAAAATATAGTATTATCGTGTGTATTTACTTATCGAAGTTTTTTCGTGACCAAGTAGTAAGCAATCAAAAAAGAAATCGAGCCGTTGTCGATGAAATTTTTTCAAGGGGGTCGTTTATCGAATGCCCGATCGCACCCGCGATTGCATTTCTTACAGCTCGTATATCTAGAAATCACGCTGTAACGTTGACTAAGTAGACGTAAGATTATTTTAATAGCGATCCTTGTATTTGGCTTGAAATAAAATATAATGAAAAACGACGAGACGAATCGATCGTAAAAAATTATTGGATTCTCCTCGTGCGAAGATTCGCGCCCCGTCAAATCCAGAGCACTTTGCCACGTACGTTCGACCAATTAAATAGTTATTGGATTCGTTATAACGTTTTCGAAGCCGCCTTGAGCTCGTCACTAATCCGTCGAGTACCGAAGATTTCGTACCTGTCGTTGCGAAATATTTCCTTGCGTCAGAGAGAAGTTTCGTCGATATTCCTCAAAAATTTACGAAATAGACTCGAGGCCGAAGTTATTTCATCCCTATTTTACGTCTTCGCTTCAGCTCCGCTCTCGTCGCGTGTCTGCGGATAAATCGGTCAAATCCAAGTGTGCATTTTTCATTACTTCTGAAGTAATCATAGAGCCATCGAAATCACGACGCGAATTATAATCAATATTCGTTCTATTATTGCGTGAATAGATCATCGCTCAGCCGATGAATTTTCGCGCCGCGTCGAGAAGTTTGACGTCGAGTTAAAAAATTCATGAATTCACCTGAAACAGTGGAAAAGGGAATCTTTATCAAAAATTCAATTTTTTCAAAAACGCAGCGTTTGCGAGATTTTGCTTTTATTTATGGTACGCGAAATTATTGCGATCGGGAAGAAAGAAATGCATCGATAATCTTGATAACGAATTAATAATGCAATGTATATATTTTTTTTCAAGATGGCTATGATTCATGTACGTGGAAAAAAACCCAAGTTCTGTCGAATACCAATGCGTAATCGCGGTTTCAGATTCCGATCACATACGCGCCAGGGACGATAAGCCCGGAAATGATTATCCAGGGGTTTCGATCCCTTCGACCTTTCCGATGCTTTCCCCGTGAATAAAACATATACGCAGCTGTATTAAGATAACTGGACATTCCTACAAATGTAAACTTCACGATAAACTCGGAACGAATTTCTGATTTCTGGTTTTATTAAAGCATCGAGAGACGCGTAGGCGTCTCGATGCGAAGTAAAAATTTTTTTTTTGCTGACTGCGTGAAAAGTTACGATAGCAAAGAATGGTCTTCTAGAAATATGCGCCCAAACAAGGTTTTTGTTTTAGAAGACGATCGAACGGAGATACGCGACAAGACACGGTAATTGCTTAATTAATTTTTTTAATCAATGAGATCTAAGGGATTTAATCGGGTTGAAAAACGATTAGCAAACTAACTGAGTAATTCAAGAACTTTGGCAATTTGTACCATTTTTTTTGTATCTAACGCTAAACTTGAAATGAATTTCTGATCGGCGATACAATAGTTTTATTAAAGTGTATTTCGCACGCGCGTTTATCTGTGGCGAATCGTTGAGCAAAATCAGTTTTTCTTTTTTTTTTGGTTTATTGCCATCCGCGAAGCTCCTGCGCCCGACGTTTCAATTATTTTACGAACCGCCAGTAGCGAGACGCCGAAATACAATACGAGATAAAGTTTCGCACGGCGAAACTTATGTTTTTGCCACGACCGCCGCTGCCTCGTAAGAACCCCCGCGACACTGCGTTCGCGAAAAGCCGTTTTGTAAACGGAGAATGGAAATTCTGTACTTGCAAACGTGAATCGCAGAGTGCACGTAGGGGGGATGGCTTCTGATAAATCGCAAAACTTCGTCCGGTTCTCGACGAATTTCGCACACTTTTGGAGTAGCGGAAAAAGCGGCGGATGCGAGAGTACGACGTCCCTCGTAAAATCGGTTTCGTCCACGTAGCGGGCTTATTTGTTGCGTGAACTTTTTCGTTTCTCTCGAAGCCAACGAATTCGCGGCGCTTATTCTCAAAACCTTTATCGCCGTACGCGAATTCGTATCCCGCTTGAAACGAAATGCAAACTTTCCTCGAATGACAAACATGCGTGAAGGAATCATCTCAGTGTGACGGGCATAAAATTTCCTGATTTTCAAAAACTTTTTATTGGTGCATAAAATTTGTTAATAACAAATTATTCAAAACACTCATGATAAACGGAAAGACAATTGTAATTCTTTTATTTTCATGTTTTTGCCTCCTCTGCAAGCTTTGATGTTACAATTTTTATTCGAACTTTTCATTCGAAAGTGTTTAAAAAGTTCCAAAACGTCGAAAATCTATATTTTTGGCGGACACGTTTCGAGTCTCTCATACCCAAAGCTTTGTAAACGTTGCTTTTGTTTTTCATTAAAACAAAGCGTCTTTCACGAGAAAGCGAGAAAGCCGGAAAATAATTATCAGTAATGATAACTCGCGAGCATCGAATTACTGTGAATTAAACGTTACAGGCGTGATTCCCTGTAATCCAGAGGTTTCTATCCGTAATAATCCACCCGAACGATCCGTTCGAAAAGCGAAATACGGTTTTCTCGATGCGCATTAGATCTCTAATTAGCAATAATTTTGCATTGCAAAAAATTCGCCGTTTCGAGATCGAATTAATTAACCATTCGTAAAATGAACGCGCGTATTGGGCAAATGGACGAATTAAATTCGAACGAACGGAAATTAATTACGAAATTCGTGTTACTCATCTCGTATGGCTCCGTTTTTCATTCTGGCGGTGGACAAATTAAATTTATTACAATCGCGAGACCGAAACGAGTAAATCGTAAAAAAAAAAATCCTATTCGAGTCGTGAATCCACAAACACGCGCCGGTAAATGCATTCACCGATGGTCGATCAAATTTTGAATAACGATTGAATTTCGAACGGATTTCGATTAATTTTCCCACAAAGAATGCGAATGAAACCGAAAGATATTGCGCGAAAATGGAAATATTGAGTAACAAGAGTGCGAGCGACGCGCGACGAGGTAAAATAAATCGAATGGAGATTGCGTTATGGATTCAATGATGGTTGAGTGAAAATAATGTAAATTCGTTTATTATCGGGAAAGATACAGTTCTTGATTGGTGCGCATCGGGGTGGAGTTCCGCGAGCAACGTGACTGCAATGTCAGATCGCGTACCGGCCGCAGAATTCCGCGGGGGTTTGTTGGACGTGGTAAAAATGATGGGAGAATCTAGGATTCATGAAGCGCCTTGTATACCGTATTCGCGTCAACACATCCCCGAGCAACGGTACGGACGTACAGTAACTCAGTTACTGGCGGTGATTATACCGTTCGCGAGGCGTAAGAGCTTCGCGAACTAGTTTCGAAACGGTCAAACGATGTATTAGTGGCTGTTTTCTTATGATTCTACAGTTAAGCGTAATACATAAACAAAAAGTTTCTGAGCTAATAAATTATGAATATTGCTCCAAACAATGTAATTAGTTCATTGATGTTGGGATCGAAATACATTTTTTTTAATGTAATTTTGTCGCTGAATTCCTCGGCCGATGATTTTTTTACATTCATTTATATATATCACACTAGATATAGTTTTTTTCACGATTTTCCGATAATTTGTAGGACGTTATTCAAACATTTTCCGGAAATATCATTTTTTATAAATTCTGCTGTTAAAAATAAAAGGTGCTATTGACAAGCATCCGTTTTTTTAAATTATTTATTTGCTTCTTAAATGTTCCCCAATACTAACATTGAATATTGCTCATACATATAAAATTGGATACAATTAATGAAGCGTTAAAAAAACACCGCTGATGAAATATTGCGAATATTAGTCATAATCGTGTTGTTTTTTCATTTTCTATTATTTTTATGTCGTTGTTTTAAAAAATTGGACGACCCGACCGCGCGAGAGATAGAATTTTGAATGAATTTTGTCGCAAGAAAAAAAAAAAAGAGGGGCAGCGTTGAAAAGAACCACCAAAAGAGGCCATTAAAAATAGGGCCTGAAGAGCAATTGCCGTTCCGACTCGCCGACGGAAGCCGGTATGTTTCCCGCGTCCGGAACCTATCCAATTTTGCATTGTTGCGGCTACGGCGAACGAGGGAGGGCGAGATACTCGAGTGGCACTCCCGTTGCGTTACTGCCATAATGTAAGCGTTATAGTCCATCCTAATTTGACAGAGGACGCCCGACGACATGAATTTGCGTTACTCCTGGCATGTAGTTGCAGTATCACGAGGGCGCTCCCCCCTTTCCGCCCTCGGCACGCAAACACACGCACACAGGCGAGCGAGTTCGAGGGTAGCCAGAGAGAACCAACAGCGGTGTCAGGAGGATGGAACAGGGTCGAGAATAAACCATGAAAATTAGAGGGTGGTTTCCGTCCGCTCGAGCGGTCTGCCCTCTCCCACCGAACTTTGATACCGCGACGTTGTGTTGCACCAACGAAAACCGCGAGCAAGATACTATGCAATTTCCCAAATGGAACAATCGTCGACCGATGAATTGCAAGAAAAAATATTTTTGTAGACCCGTTCTTTTTTACTCCAAGATCGAAAGAATTATGAAATAAAATTCTCAACAATTATGCCGAATAATTATAAATTCTTTCGCCACATTTCACGAGTTCAGATAGCGTTTTCCAAACACCGATTCTATAATTATAGAAATTTTTACGCTTAACGGTTAAAGATTCGTTAGAGATCAATGAGTTTTTCTAGATTGACAGAAATTGATTTTGTAGAAATCTAATAATCCGGTGGTGCGATCGGTGTTTTCCCTGAAAAGTAATTGTCCCGACGATTTATTATTTTTCCCAACAAATCAGTTCTTTCCACAAGTCATTTTTCTCAGTCTCTCCAAAATATTTTTCTATCGAGGAAAAAAAGGTTCGTATTCGATCGATTGGTGTTATCGCGATAGGGATAGTTATAAATAGAGGAAGTTAAGATTGCTCCTGATTGTTCGGATAAAGTGAAAAAGCGTCGGGCGCCTCGCGTCTCCGATCAAGATGTTCTTGGAGATGGATGATGGTGCTTGGGAGTCGATACCGGTCCCTCATCCTCTTCAATCTCGGCGCTTCCTTTACTTATAGATAGAGGGTATTCTCCGGTATACGGTCGCGCGTATCCCTGATTAATGTGTCCGGTGAGACGATGGTCCGGTATTAGTAAAGCGAGAGCATACAAGGGGTAGGGAGAGACGAGCCAAGCTGATAGCGAATGGCAGATTGAGGGTGGCCGAGTCGTTCGAGCGCAGGGAGGTAGTTTTGGCCTTTAGCATCGGGGAAGAGCGACGAGGTGGAGAGAGCGGTTGGGGGGGGGGGGGGGGGGGGGGGGAGGTCACGAGAGGCTAGCGGGATCCGAGGTCTCGATGTGCCTCGTTGTACGTCGAGACTCTCCCTTATATATATATACATATATATTCCGAGATTTCCCCGAAGGATTAACAACGGCCGCAATGACGTGAAGACGAAGCCACGTTTGAAGCCACATATCCTTCTGATGGCTCACTAATGATTCCAAGACCCGCTATCGCGCACGGATTTTAATCTTCACAAAAGTCCTCTATATAACCGAGTCTCTGGGCAAAAAACTCGGATTTTAGGTCAAACATTTTACTCTTCCTTTTTTTTAACGAACGTTTTCGAATAAAGTAAAACAATTTCATATCGTATGACTTGAGGAGTTGATTTTACGAAATGTATTGCATCGGACGAATGACGTTTGCTTCTTTGCCTTATGAATGATCTACTATTTTTCAGTTATTCGATATATGAAAAACTATTTAGTCCTAGGAACTGCCTGTAAAAAAATCTAAAATAAAAGGTAAATCACACGAGCCAAGTTTCAACAAATATTTTTGAATATCCAATGTAAATGTTGATCATAAAAAAATTGTATGATAACTGAAAAATAAAATTGAGAAAATACTTGGCACGTCCTTTCTTTTATGCACCAAGCATTTCATTTGCATTGGAGGGAAGTGCCAAGTGTTTCTTTAATTTCATTTCTCAGTTATCATACCATTCTGTACGATTAACGTTTTACATTGGATATTCAAAAATATTTCTTGAAACTTGGCTCGTGTGATTTACCTTTTATTTTGGATTTTTTTTACAGGCGGTTCTTAGGACTAAATATTTTTGTATCATTTGTGTACTTGGCGTACGTTTTTTACTTTTTTAAGAAAAAAGTAGTTTTTCACGTAGAACTGACTCGAATTTTCGAAAGTGGATTGCAGAAAAAAGTATTTAACGAGATTCTCAATAATTTATTTCAATTCGATTAGTAAATAATTATAAATAATAGCCAGTGATAATATTATAAAACGATGCACAGGGTAATATTGACAATGATGTCAAATTTCTTCAGTAAGCTTCATTAATCGCTTCTTGAACCGTTTCGTCCTCTTCGTAAGGCGTAGCCTCTCGACGGAATCTCCATCCAAGACCAGCGCCGAAGCTCGGCTCGATGCGACCTCGCGGCCCTTGATACACTTGACCTCTACCATGAATGAACACATCGTTTTTGAATCTGTGCTCGAATCCTAATCCAGCTTGAGGCATCGCACGACCATTATTAAGATGCGCACCGCCGAAGGCGTTAAGCTTCGTCCTGTCGTTGTCAATAAGTTGATGTTGATAGCTAAGGTCGAGCGAAGGTTGTCTGTTGGGACCACTAAGGGGCTGCTGTGCTTCGAGCATTATGGATCCCTGTGGCGAGCGACGGAATCGACTGGGCTGAAATGACAAAAAGAAATTATTGCAAGTTCGCCGATTGGATCTACAACACGTAAGATAGTACTTGCGCACAGTTTGACTTTCACGGCGTTTGCGTGAGATTCAAAGTGAATTTTCGAACACTTCTCAATAGGATAAATAAATAAATTTGTTAATAACATTTTAATATTATTATTATGCAAAATTAATTTCTGCAGCAGCTTATACATGCCTGATTTTTTAAAGATTTTTATCCCATTGAGATGTGTTTGTAAATTTTCTTTGAATCTCACGCAAACGTGATCGAAGTCAGACTGTACGCTAGTACTACCTTGAGGGTGAAGTACGACATTCTCTCTTCTGCCCGCGCCGGGCCCGGTCGGCAATGACAACTGAAAACTAATGCTCTTTTTTTTTAAAGGTGCCGCAATCTTAAAATCAAACAAAACAAGGATCGCTGTTATTAGTCCAACTGGGGAATCGAAATTTTCATATTCGTCCGTAAAATTCCAAACCGTTGAAAAAAGACCATTAAAGTTTTTATTGCCGACTTCGGTATGGCACCTCGTCTAAAAATCGCTAAAGAAATAATGTACGCTTTAATGGTTGTCAAATTCCTTGATACTGTTGCTACTTACGAATTTTAATCCCCCGCGACCGCCGACTTTACCTCGCGACGAGCCGCGGCCGTGAGCCTCAACGGCGCAAGCGGTAATATAGAGCACGGCAAGACAAAGTAGAAGCTTCATTCTTCAAAGTTGATTGTTGGTCTGAAAAAATATCACAATTAGATCGTTCTTGATGTGAATACGTGTTTAGCGAGGCTCAAATACGCAAAAAGTTGCCAAAGAAGAGTGTTATGGTCGTTCTGGACGAAGTTAGAATTAGTGAAGTGTAGCGAGCTTCTTAGAAATTCTTAGAGTCAAATCATGGGTATGGCGAAGTGAACGAATAAATAGACAACAGAAAGGACTGAAATTTTGTCGCAAAAAAAATGCATTGCATCAACACTTTCGAACTATTTTTTTATTATAAAATATTTGACATATACGTACCGTTTGACTTCAGTGGTCGAATGACTTGAAATGAACTGAATATCGGATGCTGGAACGCTGCATATTTTATACGGAAAATTTAATCTCCCAACAGCTTCTTGGTACGGTTCTCGGGGAACTACGTTCTTCAGAACTTCGCTCTCAAAATCTTCTCGCGGGGAATACCTTCCAGAATCAGCCGTCGTAGAGGCAATTAATTGCAGATCTTCTTTCGAACCGCATGAATGGGTGTTTGAACTCGTACTCACTTATGCTAACGCTTGTAGATAATCATAAGGGCTTATCTTCTACCCCTTCCGTAAAGAAAATCTGCACCGATGAAAGTTATGCGATGCTGTGTAGGTTGAATGGTCAGTGTATGTTTACTATGTGCTAATCGTTTTTTAATCTCGTTCCGCCGTAGGGGAATCACAGAATGCAAAGTATCAGCATTGAAGAGCAACAAAAAATATGACTCATCTCGACCGCTTGTGACCCGACAGAGTTGAATCTGTGTGTGTTTCGCAAGTCGATGATAACTTCATTCGCTCCGTTGATACACTTTGTACACGATACACTCGACTCACGAGGAAACTGTCAAACGTGACTAATGCACGTTGAGGAGGAATGCCTCGATTCAGACTGTTTATAGCGTTGCGCATGCTTCGGAGGTATTCCCCCTTCTAAAAGAACGCACAGCTGGTTTCTTATGATTGAACAGCGAAGGACATCCCCGAGCATTTAATATTTGCTAAGGCAAATGTTCTGTATAAAAGATGCCGTGTTCCGACATTCGATATTCAGTATTTCTAAAGCCATCCGACCAGTTACGTCGAACTTTGAAACATCGGTGATCGTTTCACACGAAATTGTTAGCGATATTTTGCGACATGAAGCTTCTTGTATCTTTCGTCGTGCTCTGCGCCATCGCTTGCGCGGTTGAGGCTCAACGCCGCGGTCCTTCGGGACATCGGGTTGGCGGTGGTGGTGGACTGAAATTCGTAAGTACCGAGAAGGTATCAATGAAGTAGACAGCAACCGAAGTGTACATAACTTCTTCATAATGTTTGACCACTGTTTTTTTGTCACTGCAGCCTCACCGTTTTCGTCGCTCGCCACAGGGTTCTCTGGTAGTTCATGGTCAGCAACCGCTTAGCGGTCCCAACAGACAACCGTCCCTAGACGTCAACTACCAACACCAATTAATAGACGATGGTAGAACGAAACTCAATGTCTTTGGAGGTGCTAACCTTCAGAGTGGTCGCGTCACTCCTCAAGCTGGGTTTGGAGCCGAGCACAGGTTTAAAAACGACATCTTCGTCCATGGCGGAGGTCAAGTACAGCCGGGTCCCCGTGGACGACTCGAGCCGTCATTTGGCGCCGGTGTGGGATGGAGATTCCGTCGCGAGGCCATGCCTTACGAGAAGGAATCTGTTTATGAGGAGGAAATCGAAGAAGCCGAAGAAATCTAACCAAGTTCGACCGCTTACTTGAAAAAACGCACCTCTGTTATACTGATAACAATGTCTGATGAAACATTATCATAGACAACAGTTCCTATTTCCTGTAATTATTTATATTCGTTCTTCACAAACAATAAATATTTAATAAGGCAACGATATCACAATGCGTAACGTCAATTTTTTGCAAGTTCCGTGGATCGACCTATTACCGAATTGCTTCATGAATTAAGGATAACAGAGCTTAAAGAATTCTACAGATATTATACTCGATTGAACCTCGGTCATTGGATGGGGCGACCATTCTTATCTCATCGTTCTCTCCGCATCGCGGAACGATTGACGATTGTTTGCGAACGGAGAAACTGTTTTATTGAGTTTCTGTCCTGTGTCCGCGAAGATTACTTTTAATAAAGTTTTGCTTCCGGCATGTTCGCGTAATCTAAGAAGCGGCAGCGCCTTGGCCAGCCTCGTATGAAATATTTTTTTTTTATGTTCTTGGCGTCAAGATGCTACCGCGTCTCTTGACTTGAATTATAAGCGCGAGCTGAATATATATTCTTACCTTTTTTTTTATCAGGAAATACGCGGAAGAAACTTCTCTTTGATGTCAAAGGACCCCATCCCGCACGTTGCCATTCGAATCTTCGTTCCATCATATGTACGTAAGTATATGTATAAGTATATTCCCTGCCGAAAGCTCGTTTCCGGATCCTCGAAAGTCGTCCGTACCGTTCTGACCTGGCCCCTTCCCACTTACCGGAATTCGATATCGTCCTACGCTCGAACGCTCCGGAAAATTGAAGACGAATATCGTGGCTGCCGCCGCACAACGGCCAAAGCAATTCTCTCTCGTCTTCGTCGTTTCACGGCGTGGCGAAAGTGCGGTGCGGCTACGGCGTTGTGCTCAGAGGGAGCAACGTCTCGTGTAAAGGGGTTGCAACGACAACGGCCACGAGTGCCGCGAAAGAGGGTGCGACGACGTAGCCGGGTACCCAAAGAGCTTCGTGGAAAACGGGTCGAGAGAATTTTCCGGCCTTTCAAACCGGAAGTCGCGCACCCTCTGCCGGCACCCTCCCTCTTCCCTTCCCGAAACCCGTCTTGCTGTTCACACATCGTAAACCTTATACAGCGAAGAGCTTCGTACAGTGTGTACATTCCATCGAGCGTTCGAGTGCCGTCACTTTCTCTGATCAGATCAACAACCATCCGAATCGCTCGTTTGCTGGAGCTCTTTTTTACCTCGATTTTCTCCCCCTTATTGCATCGAGTTGATCAGTTTGGCGAAAAATTACGCGATTTTTTTTATGAGATCATTATTTTTTACGACAAACAATCAATTCCGTTCTGTATTCTCGGCTACAGTAGATTACTCTTGGTTGTATGATTATTGAAAGTATTTTTTTACGAAAAATGCAAACAAACGATTGCCGAGTAGTTTACACGGATTCTCGATGATGGAAAAAATTCGAAAGTGAATTTTTTTTTCTCGAACATAAAAAAATACACCAAACAGTGTTGCCGAAAAATCTGATTTGTGTTTATCAGCGGCTACAGCCTCGAGAAGGACAATTAAATAATTGGGTAATGATTATTTCTTTATATATATAATTTTTTCCCCCGAAAACGGATGACAGCAGAAATGCAATACAATTTCAAAATTGATTATGAAGAATTAGTGAGAGATATGATAGCACTGTCGCAAACAGACGAAAACTTTGAATATGATTAAAACTGATGGAATTTTAATGAAGAAATAATCAGGTATTCGCGACGTTTCGACAAAACGGCGAATAGAATGAAAATGATAATAATAAACACGCGAAAAGGTCAACCGAAGTATGGCAGGTAATTCGTTAATAAAGATTATTCGAGGGTAATATTTTATCCATGAACCGACACATGAACGTGTAAGATGAAATAATAATAATGGTCATGTTTATCGGAACATGTCGCTCACGTGAAAACGCAGTAACTAATCGACATTAATAATTGATAAATGGCCAAGTGATTCACCCGGCTATGAATGACATATATTCGATTCGGTGTTTCGTATCATTTATATTTAATCGCAAATGGACCAATTTTTCAAACATTCGCGGGCACATATTGGCAGAAGTAATTGTAAAGGTATTTAAAAAATGAGAAAATGATTTGTCACTTGATTCGCCATCGATTTTAGAGATTTTCGCATATTCCATCGTATGCCCTTATCGCATTTTCCGACCCCTCCCGATTCCACCCTCCGCACTTCGTTAAGTAGCCTAACTTCCAGTGGGAAACTGCGCAAAACCCGAACCGATACAGACCGTATTGTTCTTTCGATTCCCTCATCCTACTCGAAAGTAAAATACTTAAGAGCGTACATGAAGGTCCCAGCAGGGAAACTGGCCCCGCCTTCGACGGTTCATGCGCTATACTCGACTGAGCGGTCACCCATCCAAGTACTGACCGCGAGAAATCGCGGTTGATTTGGGTGATCGCCGATTCTGCGCGCCGAACGTGCATTTCTGCTTATATTAAAACGTCGAAATCGACCATGTTTACCATTTTTATTTTTCATACTTATTTCTCATGTATGACATTGAATATTTCAAAAGTTTTATTACGAGGTACTTGCATGCGAAAATGCATCGCAACGATTCTTGATGAATCGAATTTCACACGACCGTCACAACCTCCCCCTCTGTGTCACTGTTATCTCTTCGTCCTGCCTTAATATATACTATATAAAAAAATACAGTATATATGCAATATATGTGGTGTATATACATATACTACATACGCGAAAGGAGGCAAGAAAGCGAATGAGTCAAGTAGTGGGAGGATATCGCGTATGGCGATTAATCTTTCACGAGGGCCCTCAAGCAGCGACGGGGCCAAACCGACAGATTGTTTCGCTCCCGAGCAAGTATTATGCGGAGAGCACTTGAATTAGAATCGCTTAGCGAAATGGCGTCTGGAAATAACGTGCCAGAACGCTTCTTTCCCGACGACAACACACCGTACAAAACGTGAAGGAGAATAAAAAACACTCGCGGGCGAATTGGCTTCGGGGTCGTGAGAAAAAGCGTAACGGAATTTCGGACGGTATAATCGAGGCCCGTGTCGATTGTTGACCAAATCATTTATTATTATCATTAAAGTTACTATTATTGTCATTATTATCGCAAGCATAACAATAATAATAAAAATAATAATAACTGTATTTCAGTTAATTCGAAATAATTTTTTTCAACGAAAAGAAATCCGTGTTTCCGGTCGTTCAATGTTGACGTTGCTCCTGTTGAGTGAGGAAGAGCACTTATGAGTTGTTTTATCAAACGTACGCCGCTGATACGATACGGTGTACGGAAGAGGACGGATCGTGGCCTGCCATTGCGTTGTATACGTTCTGGCGAGCTAGGACAAGAAGGGTGTGAGTGAGATTGCGCGGAGGGAGAAGGGGGGGGGGGGGGGGGGGGGGGGGGGGGGGGGGGGGGAGTTCAAATGCATTTCCATTATCCTAATGGTTATGGAGCGTTCGCCGAGGGCTTTCTATCCGTCGTTTGCATTTTCAACCGGTAGCTCGAGGTCCGTATAGCAGGGGGGAAAAGTAACCCGAGTCAGTCGTTAAGTAAACAATTCAATTAATTGTAACGAGACCGGGTGTACGCGCTTCGGTGTTTGCCGTCGTCAGTGGAACGCAGGGGAGGGGGGGTCGTACCGCGCACCCACATAGCCGCGGGGACTCGCGCGCTCAAAAGCTCGGAGAAAAGAGGATAACATTGAGCGATAATACGGCACGGGGGTTTCATGGAGAATTCTACAAGTCAGTGGATTACCCCCGCGTAAATCTCGTGACGTTAATGGCTCCTCTTTCTGTTATTTCGTCTAATTAATCGGTATTTTCCGCGAACTCCGCAAATCCGATAATCTTGAACCGATGTAGACCGAAGATTTTCATTATCCGAAGATTTTAGTACGATAAAAAAAACACGATTACGTAAACCCAATGTTATTTGCAGTAAAAAAAGTTTTGCTTTTAACAGATACATTTGGGTGAATAGAAGGGATTGGCATTCAGAGTGACATTTTCTTCTTATTATCGCAAGGTTTTTTTTTACAAAAAAAGAAAACTTTCAAAAACACGAAGCTTTCGTCCATAAAAAGATTAACGATTCATTTACATTCGCAATACGTTTGTTCGGGAGCAAAGAGACGAGAATTTGAAGCGCTATTCGCGACGGTTTGGTTCGGCGAATTTATCAATTTTAATCGATATTCTACGTTCCAATCGTCGCGCATCGAAAATTGTATTGCCAGAAATTGAAAGGATCGTCAGTAGCAGATGTCGCGGAGATACGACCATTTCGCGTAATAGCTCTCGGCATCGCGGGAACAATTCGCCGCGATATACATACATATTTCAGGGCGTTTACGGTGTTCGCGGAGTAAACGGGTCGTCGGTGTTGCGCTCGGAAGTCTCGCGAAAACAAAAAACTCCAAACGAATGAATCATGTCGAACGAAAGATAAAAAAATAAATAGAAATAAATAAAACAATGTGCCGCTCGGTGAACGAGACGACAGTGTATGTTTCCTCGAAATTTGTCCCCGGTAAAATTATACCATCGCGATATCGCGCGGGACAATCCATTAAACTCTCGACTGCTCGTTACACGCTTTGTGCATTATCGATAAATGATGTATCCGCGATATCGCGAGAGAGAACGCTTCTGTATATTTCATGATGCTCCCGTTCCCCAAAAAATATCGATAAATCAACGATACGCGCGGCTCGATTTTACTCCCGTAATTGCGAGGCTTAAATTTGAATAATTGATCGCCGATTCCACCGTTTCGATGATTGTTCACCTTACCTGTCGTATTGTTTATCAATATTCTACTGAAATAGAATAATATCACTTCAACTCTGTTCAACAACGATACGTTAATGCCCGTCCCGTTATCGGATATCAATGCTTCGGCATTTTTCATTCGAGAAGCTTCGTACGTTCGTCCGTACGGTTTTCGCGTCTGCCACAAGCTTAAGTTATTTATGAGAAACTTCACGAGAATAGAATGGATCATGATGAATAGAACGCGAGCACTTTGCTCCATATTGATGCAATTTATATACCGCAATGTCTCGCACTGTGTAAAACGACCACTCGCTTTCGACCTTTTTTCCTTTTTCTTCTTCTTTTTCATTCACCGTTTCTTTTATCTCCTTCCTCGCTATATCCGCGCTCTCGTTCGTTTCTGTGGCCGTAAAAGTGTCTCTTTTTCTCACTCTTCGCCCACTTCTGTATACGTATAGCATCCGTTGTTGTACAGCGAGATTCACAATAAACATCGAATTTCTCGTGGTTCTTCGGTTTTTCCAATTTTTATCTAAAAAATAACGCTACTTTAGTCCAAAAACTGAGATTGACAATTTTTTGTTTAAACATGAGAATAATAACTTTTTAAACTCTGAATTATCAGTTGAAACAATTTTCATTTCGAAAAATCAGTCTTTAAAACGAAAAGTAATTCCTTCAATTGGAAATCAAGTTAATTAATAAATCAAAATTCTGTAAATTTTCATCATTATCCGTTAAAAAATTAAGCCAGTTTTTCAATACGCAAAGAAAATTCCTTTTATGGGAATAAAAGTAATCATTCGATATTTATTGTGAATCATACTGTACTGTACATATATAGATGTCGGTACATACCCTTTTTCCTCGATAATATACACGCACGAACGCACATTCTCGCGCTCGCACGGGGACTGTGGAGTTTCCACGGCGAAGGGGAGTGAGAAAGCTTCTTTTATGTATCGAGACAGCCCAAGGTATTCGCACACGTAACCCAATTTGGCATGGCACACACGCTGGCGGAGATTCTCTCGCCTCTCTCGTCGCTTGCCTTCCCGCCGGTAGGAAGAAGCATGTCTCTCTACTCGGCGGCGTTACCGTAAGGACCACCGTAGTAGCGACGAGACGAGAAGAAGCAAAAGCGCCGGGGCGCATATACGAAGGCAACTAGACACGAGTGAATGCCGACAGAAGTAGTTTCTTATTTATGTGAAAAAATTGCGGATTCCCTCGGTACGTAGAGCCGTTCCTTCGATAACTGGATCTTCGTGTTGCATACAATTTTCGGCGCCTTATTCGCCGCTCTTTGTAGCGAAGAAGTAACAGCGAAAAATACGTTCTTCGACGAGACGCTAGTGTGGATGCAATTTCTTTCGGATTTTCCGATTCGAATGGGGAGATTCGAGGCTAGAAAGAAAATACGAAAAATTTTGTAGGCATTTTGGGAACACAATAAAAGTTACTCGTCTAGTTTTTACGAAAACGAAGATAACAGTTTAAACATTTCAGATGCATCATCAGATGCACATTTTTTATACAAATTTCTTCGAGACTTGGCGACACTTGCAAAACTTCTCTCGGACAATTTTCGCTGAGAAGTCTCCTTAATGATGATAAATAATTTTGTCATTTTGGAAAACCAATTATCCCTTGAAAGTGGAAAACATTTCGTCGTTGCGTAAAGCTCCTCGTCTCTTGACAAAAAAACATCATTTTTAATTCCACAGAAGCGCAAAGAACCAACAATCTATTTTTTAAAGCCAGCTGTTACTCAGTGGGCTTAACTATTTCCGCGGCTCTTCAGAGAATTTCGAATGACCGTCGAAGCTCGCACGGTAATGCGATATTTTTCATTACGACTCGTGTGCCATTAATTTGTTCGTATCTCCGGAAATAAAAGAGCGAGTGGCACGGATGAAAGCAATTATTGGATGACCATCGTACTGGGTTTACGCGATGAAGAGCGCGTTGAAATAACCGAGATGAGGAAGAGAACGCGGAGAAGCGCGAAGGAAGCGAAGTTGGTACAGAAGGAAATCGTGGAGTGGGCGAAGGTGCGCGGGCGGAGCGAAAAGGGGAAAAAAAAGGGAAGCAAGTGGAAATCGTACAGGCAAGTGGAAATGGTCCCCGACGAGGTACGAGAGGGTTTCTCGCGGGATTCCCGAGAATAGAAGAGCTAGTGTTCTTCACTTCCAAAGATGCGCAAGGGTGCCTTTCCGTGCGTGCTGACTCCGCCGTCTCTGCGCTCCTCTCTGTCGCGACGCGAAAGAGAAAATAATTTTATTCATGACTCCCCGAATCCCCCGACACTCGAGCTCTTCCGCACCCTTCGGAAATTCCGCGCTTATAACACGGCAATACGTATGTATAGTGTGTTGGTGTGAACTAACTCCCTTAAGAGGGTGCGCGTCGAAATGCGAATTCGTGCGATACAAAAAAAAAAAAAACAATGACATAGTACAAGGAATGCTGCTGCGCGAAAAGCGGCAATTTATTTCGAAATGTAACACAGCGACAGTGATGTAAAGTGTCGATTATAAGGCTGAGGAATATTATATCAGCGTAATTAAGTTCAGTAAATTTATATTAATGACGTAAATCCAGTAGTTAACGGTGGATAATGGGATTTCGATATCCGAGTTACATGGAAAGCGTTACATTGGGATAAATTTATATTAAATGATATTTCCCTATATCGTCGATATAACTATGTACTAACGTTACAATATAAAAGTATTTAAAAAATACGTATGCTGAAAAAATTATAATAATCGCTGCTATGAAAAGTTGGTGGGCCACCATATGGCGATACTAATCGATTTTCGAGTTTTTTGAGACACGCTGTCATTTTTTCAATTAACGATTGGACGTGAAGATTTTATCGCAAACTTTTAACGCTAGGATGTCAGTTATTGCGAGATTTAACTCGCGCGAGAGACGAAAACATCGTCAGCAAAACATCATCCCGTACAGAAGTTTGTCAGCACTGATGATGGGATTCTGATCGGGGTTTGCCGAGGTTTCTTCGAAATGCGGGTTCTCGACAGATGTCGAATCCGGAAGTAGTCCGATTTAGAAGCCAAGATTATGCTCCAGTATAATTAGGGTCGTTGTAGGGATGCTCCAAATGCCGTGTCGTAATTGATACGAATCCAGATGGAATCCGGTTTGAATGCATGATTTTTTATCAGTGCAATTTGGGACGCTATTTTTTAAATATTCGCTACCATCATGTAATCTTTTCGGGTTTTTACGAACCCTTCCCACCCTCTTTTCCTTCCCAGCACGCTCTATCTGCACTTGGCTAAGTTACCTGACTTCCATGCTGCGTCAACAGCCGACCTGACTACACTCTGTCGCATTTGCCGAAGACACGGGAAAACTGTGGAAAACCTGTGTCAGTACAGATTGCCTTGTTCTTTTGATTCCCCGGTGTATACACGAGAATATTCGCTTGAGTGTAGACAAGAAGGTCTCGAAGAAACTGAAGGAAACCTGCAGGAGACCTCTCGCTTCAACGATTGATGCACCAGCCAAAGCGCGGCTGAGCGGTCACCCATCCAAGTACTGCCCGCAAGCAATTTTGTT
The DNA here is from genome assembly GCA_963924025.1 of Ischnus inquisitorius. NCBI lineage: Eukaryota > Metazoa > Arthropoda > Insecta > Hymenoptera > Ichneumonidae > Ischnus > Ischnus inquisitorius. The sequence continues at coordinate 13,676,174 of OZ001250.1, forward strand.
TAAATTGCGTCACCGTCGAAGCCGCGCACCGAACGCGCGTCCAACGCTGTCGGTTTTCGGACGGTTCTATTAGTCGCAAAAATCGTGAGGACCGATTCGAAATTTTTCTTGAATCCACTGGCGCATCGATCGGCAACGAATAAAAGAAACAAAAGACAAAACGAAAGAACGAATATCGAAGAAAAGGAAACAAATTGGTCTGACCTCCTTCGTTCGTCGACGGCGGGAGGGCGTCGAGGACGAAACGAAGAGAAATTGCGAGACGCCAACGTCTCGGTACCGAGGGGGATGAAATTTCGTCGGGTTCGAGTCGAAGCTTCTAAGGGCCCGTTCCAGCGCTTCCGGGCGCTACCCACCGGCGCCCAACTGGGAATTTTCTTTCGAGTGATTAAGCGTTTGGTTCCTCTTTCCCCCTTCGCTTTCTGGTTTCGCTCAACGGCGAGCTGCTAATACGTTGGAAAGAGAAAAATTGACAAATTGAACATTTTACGAAACTGGATAGATTGATTTCCTCGATGGATTTGCACCTTCACACGCGCGCACACGTCTCTTTTCTTCGAACTTCTTACCAGCCGGGGCGTTTCTACTGACTCGCACTCACACGCGCGGACATTCGAACACTTATACACGAGAATGTAATGCGAGAATCCATTGGAGCTCGAAGAGCGGTGAAATTTTCACGACAAGAAACTTCTTCTTTCACCCGATGTCCCACGCCGTTCCTTCCCTCTCGCGCGAGAGAAAAAAGCTTGAGAGTTTTGAAGATGTCGAGTGAGTGCGAAAGGTGGGACGGTTAGCGGAATACTTTCTTTCGCGCTGAGACGATTTTTCTCAGTTCGTCGTTACACTTACACGAGAAAAAAGAAAGTCGAAGCGAAACTGAAGGAGAGAGGAAGAATGAACGAAAAAAAAGGATCACCTGACCGAGGCTTCGTCGTTTTAATTCATTCAAACTTATATCCTATTGCGCAAGATTATGCAGATGAAGTAAAATCTCTGAGACGGTCGATCTCGGCGAAACTTTACTCGTTAATTCGGATCCCTCTTTATGAATAAATTCACCGCAGAAACAACAACGGTGACTCTCTTCATACAAAATTGTGAATTTATTAATAAAAAAAAGAAAAGAATAACCGCTTTTATCAATATATAAATATGAAATACATCGTTGAGTAAAATATAAAGTATTGAAAAAATTAATACACACATTTTGTTTAAATTCATGTACCCAACCTTTATGAGTTTTGATAATGCTCATCTGTTGACAAAGACGATGATCGTTCGTCGTAGAGTCGGTGTGCCAAATTGTGATGAGTAATTTTTATGCGTTATCGAAAATATATCGAACGAAAAAATCGCTTATCCCCGTGAAATGCATAACTCCCGTTTTTTTCTCGCTCCGGTGGGCAGCCGAGTGGTAAAAATGGATTTCAGCATTTTGTCCAAAAATGATATTTCAGAAGGGGCGCGACCCGCATTGTCCCCGATCTTCGGAAAAATTGTTCACGGTATGCGTTTACGTGGAGCAACGTGTGGTACAGGGACAGCGGAGAGTTTCGTAGGCAATGGAACACGGTGGCGGAAACGCTTTTAGCCGTCGAAACGATTTGACGCTTCGCTGGTAACGACGACGCGCATCCCTCTCTATCTCTCTCTCTCTCTTTCGCTCTGTGCCCTTCCGGTTTCCTTTCATTCGAGCGAGCACGCTCACGGGAACGGGCAAGTTCTTAACAAATCTCTAAACAAAATAGACGATAAGGAGTCCTCGAGGTAGCAACTTCGAAGCTTCTATCCTTATATATATGTTCACCTTTATGTTCTATATATATATATGTATTATATATAGTGTCTATGTAGAGGTAGTCTCGACGCTTTCTACGCTTCGTTTCTTCTCCTTTCTATCTTCGTTCTATCTTAAAACTTCCATCGTCGCCCTTTCCATTTTCCAAGGTTTTGTCACCGAACTATTTTACTTCCGGAACTGGTTCCCGAGCATTTCCGACTGCTAAACAACTTTTCATTTAACAAGTAACCGCAACGATACTTCCGAGTGAGAGCGTCCTCCGTCGAAGTCGTCCCTTCTCTCGTCATCAAATCGTTACTTTTCTTTCCCATTCTCAATATTCAACTCACCGATTTATTGCTCGAATAAGGCGCGGTTCAAATTTTAAAACATTTTTTTTATTATTATATTCTTTATCATTTTAATAACAGTAATCAAAATAATAACAATTTGTATAATACTATTTTCTATAATATTAATTTATTCGTTAGCAATTATTCGTGAAATTCCATCCACATTCGACATCTGAAAAAAACCCTCAATCGATACTTCGCCGCTGCATTGGCCGCGATAATCCTCGAGATCGAAAAACTGTTAATTTTCCCAAATCAACGATTCGTCTTTATCGCATTTCGATATTCTCGAGTTCCATTTATGAAAGCTTCGAACTCATTAAATTCGTCGCAAAAAAAATTGTCTCTTTTAATTAATCTCGGGTGAACCGTAAAAATGTCGCGAACGAGTGATCAGACATAACTCGCGAATATGTATATCGAATGTACGGAAGGTTGGGGGCGACGGAAGGAGGAGGGGAATGGAGTTTGGCCGATGCATCGTACGTGGAATATCGAAGCGCGAAGCTTTCATTTACGAACCGCGTCATGTTGCCACACTCGTTGCTGTTGCCGAAGATAGAGTAAAGCCCTGACGATGAAAATGAGAGAGAACGAAAGAGGGGCGAGAATCGGAACGCGGAGAGAGCGATGGCACTGCCGAAGAGCGACGGAATAATATATGTACATAGCGAGCTAGGTAACTAGAGTCAGCGTCAGTTTGAGAGAGAGAGAGAGAGAGAGAGTGAGATATATGGAGAGACAAGAATATCGAAAGCTTTCTGTGTATTCGCCATCGCCTGGTCCCACGTTGATAAATGACAAATGCAGGATTCGATTTACTGATAAGTCGGCGAGTCGGTGCGCTGCTGAATAAATCACGTCAATTGTTTATCAACGGATGGGCCAAGGGCGGGGGCGAGGGAAGGGAGAGAGGGAGAGGATGTTTCACCCACGGGTTTGCGAACGGTGATGCGTTTTTCACTCGTATACTCGTTGCCTTACAGTCCAGTTATCTATAGCGATGCTACATACCCATAGGTCATGTCCGTATCTCCGTGCATGCATACGTAATAACTGACAACGGTGAAAACCAAACTTCTCGATGCGAGATATATTTTTCTACGCATTCGCAAGCTTTCGCCAATGGCGAGTGTAAAGCGAATGCAGTGTCAGGCGCTCAGTTTCCGATTTGCTTGTGAAGAATCTGTCCAATCTTAGTTACATGGGGAAAACGCTTAATGTCTCGGGTACCGCAAAAATAATTGATACGGGACGTTCTACGACGGCGAAAAATATTTCATGCATTGTTCATTGGTACAACGTCAATATCAGATGCCGAAAAAATCTTCTACGGCGTTTTGAAAAAATGATCGATGACCGATTTTGCGAGATCTTCATACATTATGGACTGTCGCGGCAGAAGGAAATTATTTATTTACTTATCGTCGGAAGTTACTCCTTTCAAAATCGAATCAGTATCAAATCTTCTACATTTATATAATTGAAATTGAATATCGGTATAAAACAAATTGGTAAATTCACGTAGAAGAAAGAATTAGGGATTGGAGGCGTGATTAGACGATTATTCGATATCGGAATCTTCACATTTGCGGTCCAATTCCTGACGAGACGGTATTTTTTTTTGTTTACGTGAATGATCGGCAAACCAAGGTCACGGGAAAAACGGGCAGATCATTATAGACGAAGAACAGGGGGAGGAGGGCAAGAAGGATATCAGAGTCGTACCAAAGGCGGGTAGAAAGGGAAATGCCTGGCGTCGACAAGCAAATTGGAATTTATGAATATAGTTCGGTTCTCTGGCGACGGCAAATAAGGGTTGGAAAGCCCGGGGACGTTGGAAAAACGAGGCCACAGTGCGAGCATGCCGAAGGGACGTCGGGCATGCAGCAAGAGAGAGAGGGAGAGGGAGAGAGAGAGGAGTTCGTGACGATCCGGGAATGGAAAACCGTCGGTCCTTTGCCGCTCTATGCTTCCTGTACTCTCTGCTGTCTCTCCTCGGCCGCTTTTTTTTTGCCCCTTCCCTCTCTCTCTCTCTCTCGTCCCTCGCGAATACCGAAAAATATGCTGTAAATTCATTGGCGCATCCTCTCGTGCTTTACGATAGAAAGCTCTTCTTTCCGGCTGGCAATTTCACCATGCGGAAAGCAATGCACATCACTCTTGCTGCCACGCGAAAGATTTTCACGTACTAGCGTTGGTTGATGCTAATGTAAAAAAAAAAGTAAAAACTAAATTAATCTAAAAATAGTTTACTAACGGAAAATACATGGGTGCTTCAGCTCGAAACGGTACGATATTTATCAGGTGATTTTTTTGTTATTCTCTCGTCGCGACGCACGGGAAAAAAAGATAATAAAAAAAACGAGAGAGCGGAGCGCCACGGCCAAAAGACGCATGCGAGAGCGACGACCCGTTGACCACTAAAACTGACCGTCAACAGATAGTCGAGTTAATGCACTCACGGAGTTTCGCTCGGGGCTGCGGCGGGCAAAAAACTTTCATCAACTGGTTTTAACTTCCATTATCTCTCGTCGTTGTAAGCCTCTTTTCGAGAAATTTGCAAATAATAGATGACCATCGCGCGCGGTGTCGTTTAAAACCCGTGGAGCGAGAGAATCTTCGTGTCTATCAAGTTTTTCGGCTAGTGAATGGGATCGATCTATTAATACTCAACTAAAAATAAATCATATGCAAAATATGCGAATACTTATGTGTTGAAGTTCTTTTTTTCACTTTCTGTAGAGTTTTTTTTCAATTCGGACAATTAAATTGAATGGATTTATGGAATTTGATAGATATAAATTGCGAAGAAATTAATTTTCTTCCCGTAGAATTCTGAGCGCTCAGAGAGAGAGAGAGTTTGTTTCGTTTTTCTCGTCGTTGAAGAATTAATCCGCTGTCGTTGATACGGCAGTTGGTTTTTCGAGCGGCATGCATTTATGGGTATACATGCACATACAATGTATATACACTATATAAAATATATACATGTATATACATACATGACGAGAGTTGCATTGAAATTCAAGCTGAAATTCTCACGGGTGCCGGTGGCGAAACGCGATTTTGTTATCCTGCCGGCCGTCCGCCGAAACGAGGCCGTCGGGACCGTGGCACGATCGCGAGAACGCTTACCATTCGCTGTAGCATTGGACTATTATATCGCTATGTGTGTACAGCGCATACGCGCGTTATATGTGTGCAGTTAGGTACGCGAAGCCGATAGCATAGTTGGACTAACGCCGCGAGACCAATGAAACCGTAAATTGATTGGTAACCCCTCCGAAGTCGATGGACATGGGCCTCTGCCGAAGGCAAAGATATATCCGTTGCTCCGCAGATGAGATACGAACACCCAAGACTTTGGGTCGTTTTTTTCTCAGCCATAATACGAGGCCATCAAGTTCTTTTTTTGTCACCAAGATTGGCGTTGCAAACTGGGTAAACCGACGAAAAAAAAATACTTTGGCGAAATAAATCTGCGGCAAGTGCTGATAGCGCGTCAAAAAGATTTTTTACCGAGAGACAGACTCACGTTAATCAACGCTTCAATCAAATCCGAGATTCGAAAAGAATTTCAAACAGACAGGTCAATTATTTCAGTACCTTCCATATGTCTGATTTTTTCCAGATTTTTATCCCATTGGGAGGTGTGCGAAATTTTCTTTGAATCGCACGTGTGAATTTTGCGCCAAGTGCTTGGATAACGAAAAAGCCACTCTCGCTTATTGGCAAGCAAAGTTTTTATTTCTTCCTCCTATCCATCCAATCTTTCGCTCCAGTTGAACCGATACCGCGACTCGGTTTCCGATATATCCATCGGTGGTCTTCCACGACCCTAATTCATTTTGTCCAAACTCCGCTCTCCTCTCTTGTATCCTCGTTTCATCGTTTTCCTCGTTCTTTTCGTCGCGCTCTCGCGGCCGCGTAACGATAAAAACAAGCCCCGGCACATCCACGGGGACTCATTTCGGCGATAAATCAAATTCCAGCGATCCGTAGAAGCCCGGCCAGCGGATAGCCCGAGCCAACCGCGCGAATTTCGGTCAGAAAAGATGGATAAAGGGTGGGTGTGCGGTATAACGCGTCGTTGTGGCAAAAAGTTGGATATATTGGTCAAGCCGCTGTCCTGAGGGTCTTATTATCTGGTCAACTCGCTTCGGGCCAGTCGGAGAGACAAATAATAAATTATGCATTCGACCTCGTACCCTTTTTTTGTTCCATTATTACGATATATGGACACAGCACTTCGAATATTAACGCAAAGGGATGAAAAAAAAAAAAAATTGTCAAAATATCGTTACAATTTTACCTTTGAAACCCCAGGCGTTGACTCTTTTAACTCGAAACACAAAATTCTTTTAAAAATCTAGCAAAAAATTGGTTTGCATCACGGTAACGTATACCGATACCAAAGGGTCGATGCATGCTTTTTTTCAATTTTCACAGCGTCGACAAAACAGTTTTTGCCTGGAGCCTGACTCTTGATGAAACACAGAAAAAAAGTCATACCAAAGATTATCCATACCGGTTCTACGTTCCGTAAAGGGTTCGGTGACAGAGACGTCTTTAATTACAGAATGTATCACCGTGCAGCGCTTTTATCTTTGCCGTCCACGCTAGTTGTGTCATTAGCAACGATGAAACCTTCTGAAGCCTTCTTTGACTTCGTAAAGTAATTTCATCAAAATTGCCTCCACCCGCGTTGTCTCCGGCTCGTCGTACGCAAAGCTTTATCTGGGCTTTTTCACGCTCGCTACCTGTATTCCTTTGCCGGGTATTTTTTGTTTTAACAATTTTCCCCGTCAGTCGTGATCCCGTCGCCGTCCGACGTGTGCGCCGTTTCGCGTCTCCGTCGCTTCAAGGCGAAAGACTTTCACGCGCGTATATACCAAACGCGATACGATCTTTGCATCGACGATGAGAAACAGCCGAGACACTCTTCTCTCCAATCTCGACGACTTTATAAGCCGGTATACTGCTCTCTCTACTACTATTGCGATAGTTACTTGTACTGTATACCAGTATCGCCTTTACCGCACGCGATATCAGCAGTAGGATAAAGATACGGGATAAGAGAAACGAGGACACCGAGCGGTTGGAGGAGCGAGGATGGGGCAGCGCGGGGTTTCGAAGAAACGTTGATGCTAGCCGAGGCGTCGTCTAAAACGACCGGCACCCCGAGGGCCTCTCCCGATGGCTCTTGCGGAGCCCGGAATACTCGAGAATCGCGAGAATTTTACGACCCTCCCGTTTCGCAGTCGCAACTCCGTGCTCTGGCATCAACTATTCCCGGCCAACGGGGAGAGGATTCTTAGTGTCCCGCGGTGGTTTCTACAACCATCTATAGCTCAGCTCGCTTCTTGACGAAAAGGCTAGGCTAAAAAAAGAAGCATGAACGACGAAGGGAAATAACAGTTTCGTAAGCGCAAATTTTGAATGAACGGGAAAAACTATTTTTACATAAAATTTCCGCTTCATTCTATCGTAAGAAAATCTGAAGAGATCTGGAGATATTTAAGTCGGTCCGACTGCATGTGCGAGATTCAAATCCATTTTCGGCCACTTCTCAATGCGACAACAATCTGGGAATATCAATATTCTCGATTTTTCATTAGATTTTCATCGCAATGAGAAGTGTTCGAAATTCTCTCGGAATCTCAAGTTTGGCCTGTACCGCATATACTACGATAAGAATAGGCAAAATGAGAAACCAAAAGTGAAGGATGTTAAAAAGGCAGGACTTCTGTTGGTCAAAGAAAAAAACGCTAGATCGAGAAATTTAATTGACGAAACGTTTTTAATCCTCTCTCGGCTTTGCTACGGGGCTGATCTCCGTTGTGGCGTACGCCACCAGCTTGCAGTTTAGCTTTCGGCGTCGCACCTTTCGCGCTGTTGGGAAAAGCGGAGCAGAAAATAGGAGCGGTACAGCCAGCCGTGTGGCTTATACTCTTTGCGATCGGGGAGTCTCGGGTAAATATATACCCTATCCTCGCGAAACTATCCCATCCCGAGCGCGGTCTACCCTGTTTCCTTGCTGCGGCGCTCGCAGTGGTGAAGGTGTGTGTACGGTCAGACGGCTCGTCGTGTTGGATAAATAGAAACTACGGTGTACATCAACAGTGGTATATATACCGGGCACTCCGTTTTACGAGACTGACCGCTAAGCGCGATCTTTTTTTTTTACTCTACTCGCCCTCCTCCGCTCCATTCTCCACTTGGGTTTATATCGTTTATCCGTTTCGTTAGTGCTCTCGTCTCTGTGGCCTCACGGGGGCTCGCTGCAGCCTCCGAATAATTCGTTCGACGTCTCTTTCCAGCCTCGTAAAACCTTCCGGCAGCGATTTTGAAGCTTTTCGCTCACCAAATCGTATATTCCACGTTTTTCATTATCGTAAAACCAACTTTGCAAACGTGTAACTTTTCATTTTTATATTTCATCTTTTTTTCTTTCAATTCTCGAATGATCGACGATTCTACGAGATTGGAGCAGGTCTAAAAACACGTATTTCCATTTGATAGCAACGCACGTTTAGCAAATTTGATGAACCATGAAAAAATAGATGTGTCGCACCGAGCCTCGGAGTTTATGAAATTTTTATGCGAGAGATTAGAAAATGATTTTAAATTCTGATTATTCGAGGCTCTTCCGCGCGTCTCGTTTCGTGGGACAGTGGATTTTCCAGAGCAAAAGTTAGGCTCTACATCTAGTCCATTTAAAAATTGCTTATCCACGACGTTTATCTAATTATTCCGAGAGTTTACGGTCGAAAGTCCATTTAGCAGAGGCCAGAGCGGCTTCAGCGGTGGTAGAGCTCATGGTGCTAAAGGATTTGCTTGCCTGGTGCCTCGCGCCACCCCCGCTTGTCCCTAGGTATATACTCCGACTATTGTTACGAGGGCAAAGAAGGGAGAGTGAAAAAAAAGAAGGAAAAAAAAAATTGCCGAGAGAGATCGGCCTCGGGGCGTCATTTCATTTATGCAAAGGCACGTCCACCTTGCTCGAGCAGCGAAATACTGTACACATATATAGATTCTGCTCTACATATACAATGCTTGATGTGTATACCTGTATATACTGCGGTATAATATTCGACTGAGGCAACGCTGCGTTGGCATGATCGCAAGCTATATATACATATGCACCCATATATACGTAGAACAACATGTATATATAATACGAAATTACGAATAGCGCAGTAGGTGTATACGTACATATGGCGTAAGGCGATAGGGCTTTGTATAATGCAGAAGAAACCGCTTACGTAGAATGGACTTTCCTGATGGTCCCGCGACGGCAATCTCTCCTATATATGGGTTATAACATTCGCCCGCTGTGCCTTCCCCGCCCGGTAATAAGTCAATATTGAGCCGAGCCAAGCCCGAGCCTTTACGAGGCATACACAATGTGAAGTGTTGCTCCCCCTTTTTTTTTTACAATTTTTTTTCACGCATCTCATACATTCTGAAGTGGCATCGGGAACTCGATTGTATTTCGATTTCCTATTCTTCCTTCCTCGTGGATGAAGCTTTGTTGTTCTGAAAAAACAAATTCCATCTTTCCATGTCAGCGTGCCCAAAATGTACGAAAACGTAAAAAAATTGGCAAAAAGAACGATAACACGACGTCGGTCGCAAGTTTTAAGCGGCTCAGCTGAAGGTGTTCAGGAATGAATGTCGTTCAAATCGATAAAATGATTTAAAAGTTATGAATATTTTTGTTTGTTGCAAAATTCGTTAAGCAACTTTCCTATGGCCGAGCGTCGCTAACGACTTCGAAAAAAAAATCAGAAAGGTCCAAAAGTGATTTGCATAATTTTTATTCAAATTCATGCATCTCACGAATTTTGAAGTGCAGATCGGGGAACCGATCCATTTCTGACGTCGTCACGCAGGCTGAAGAAAAGCAATTTTTTAATAAAAACATGAACATGACAAGAAAAGAAATTGCACAAACGGAACCGAATTCCCAGGGTCTTCAGAGTGAAGCGCAGTGCGAGAATAGGGAAGCGGAGAAAAATCTTGAGGATCGAAGTGGAATTTTTCGAGCTGAAAAGAAAACTCGGAGAACTCCACGACAGGCGGGCCCACACGTTCGAGAATATGTGTAGCGCGAACGAAGTGAGTTTCCGAGAAAAACAAAAAGACAAGTAAGGGAAGTACATAGAGTTTGTAGAGTAGAAAGTAGTTTGTACCGGTACGTTGTGGGGGTAACGTTGAGAGGAGGATTTCCTTTTTCGTTGTTGTTTCGTTATTTTCTTTTTTTCTTCCCCTCCCGTCGTCGGAACGACGGGGCTGAGAATCCTTTTTCTCTCGCCCCGGTGTTTTTGGGCAACAGCTGTTAGCGTTGAAGATGCCGGAAGGGCGAGAGGGGGAGGTTTGGGAGATGAGAAAGTTGGAAGGAGTGGTAAGGGACCGAGCATTGCCACTGCCACCAAACTCGCCGCTATAGTTCCAGCGCCTACCAGGCCCGCCGGCAGCCGGATGCGCACAGGATTGTGGGTCGGACGGTAGTGGCTTTTAAAGTGCCTGGCCACAATAAAGTGGTGAGTCCTAATGGCTTTTCCAATATCTCACCCATACCCACTCGACTCTCATTCTACTCTTCGTCCCGACGTCGTACTTTCCAACGCCTGCTTCATCGTTCTCGCTTATAACGCCCGATGGCAACCGGTACGGGTTAATTCAAGTTCATAGCTCGAACGACGTTCCATTCTTTCGTCTCTTCTCTCGATTTTCTTTTTCGTATATTTTTTCGTACCCTTATCAATAGTAATTGATACTCCTATAGAATCCTTTCACACATACATTCCATCTTTTTGTTACCCTCTTTCGAGGCACCCAATGATCGTCGAGCAACGTAGAAATCTCATGAAGACAATGGTGTAGTAGCGAAACCACGAAGGTTGGCAATCTTTTCGTCATCGCGTTTTCGTTACTTTGGGTTGCTCACAGTTTTTTCGACGCGCTTTTCAGCCGCGCAATTTTCTCAACGGTAGGGCTCGGTGAATAAGATGTGAATAGGGGAGAAAAAGAAAAAAAAAACAACCAGAGCCAACATAACGTCGGGGTAGCTAATTAAAAAACATAAAAGTTTCGAAAAATTTTATGTGAAATTATTTTAATAAAACTCTCATTCTCATGGTGCTACAAAGTATTTTGCTGGGTTTTCGTTCTGCTTCGCAGTCGACTACCAGCAGCGAGATTCCGCACAGCGTCGCGTTGAACAGCGTGTCGAAAACTCCCATTTAACAGAAAAAAATAGTTATAACAAACGCGAATAGAGAAAATCTCACTCCTCTCTTGAGTCAGTGAATTGTGCGGGGCTCCCATTGGCCCGACAGTGAACAAAGAGCGGTACGTGGAAACAACCCCGAGCCTCCAGCTCAAGAGAATGTTTTCCAACATTCTTAAGTAACCATTATGTACGTTTAAAAGAAATTCAATTCGCCTGCAGAAAAAAGAAGTATATGGCACAGTATATAAAATATATACATGATCACAATCGCGTCAAATAAATCTGAATTTCGTCTGCATTTTATCCAATAAAAACATATCTTATAAATAAAAAATGATATATCCAGACAAAAATCGATATATAAATATACATAAATAAATAAACACTATTATTATTACCATTTCATATGACGATTATTTTAATTAAAAAAATGTAAATTGTTATTTTGTTTCCATAGTATTTATATAAATATATTATTATCTTTTAAATATATTCCTATTATTGAGAAATTAGACATTTCAGTAAATACGTAATTTTCATCTACGTATATCTTCATAAATCGATTCGTATTGTTCATATCTCGATCTCCCTCCGATTGCAAAAAACTCAATGTCGCGGTGTCAAAACGAATGGTGGAGAAATAGTAAATTCGAAAAAGGTAAAAAAAAAAGATAGCGCGGTCAATGGGGAATGCGTTTGAAAACGCAGAGGCGAGCGTTGCGCCAAGGGGGTGTTATAGAGGGATGAAGTAACGTTTCAGAGTTTACGATGAACAACGCGTGGCAGCTAGCACGCTCTGGCAGCTCTTCTCTCGTTGGCAATCGCGCGAGCGTGGCTGCGTAGTTCCGGCAGGTATGTGTGAATTTATGTATGCCGACGAGGCGGACCAACGGGAAGTTACATAATACGTTTCGTGCGGGTGCGAGAGGTATACCACCAGAGCGGGATGATTTTCACTGGTTGTATGTACAACATTGTTGTACCATATACATAAATACATATTAGTATATACCGCGCGATTCACAATAAATATCGAATCTGCTTTTCTTTTAAATTTGCATTTAAAAAAAATACTGAAAAATATTCGGTTAAAAATGTATTTCTAACGTAAAAATAAAAAAAATAACAACAATGAAAATCAAGTCCATTAATAATTTTTATTTAAAAGCTCCTTATCATCATTATTTCTATTATATTGAAAAAAAGAATGAAATCTTACGAATCTCACGTTTTGCTATACGGTACGTACAGCCTTGGAAAATGTGGAAAACAGAATCGATACGGATTATGAATCATCCTGTATATATAGGCTTTTGCTGATGGTATACTGCTGTTGTTGGTGCGATGCTGCGGTGCGGTTGGTCGCCCACCGGAGTGTACCAGAGTAAAGCAACGCTTATGTACGCTTGCATACAAGCGGAAAGCAGCCAAAACGCGCGCGCCTCTCGTTATTCTCTTTCACTCACTCTCCGATCCTTGTTTCCGCGCGCGTTATTTCAATTCCGCGCAAAAGCACATCCTCCGCGTCAACCGTACCATCCGGCTTCACGGCGAGTTTCCCTCATTTCGAATTCGGCGTATATATCGAACTCGCGCGCGCCGTTCAATAATTATTCAAACGTTTGTAGATAATTCTGCTGATTGTAAATAGCTTCTTCGCGTATCCGCATATTTCGCCGGCATTGGCGCGAGTTTAATCGGGCAGCCAAAATATATGTACATATATAACGCGAGTATCTCGTTGAATCGAGCACGTAGAAGCGAATCGCGGAGAAACTACAGTCGCGAAACAGCATATACGAATGATATTCCATTGAGCGCCGAACGACCTAATTAAAACTCCGTCGACTGTGTCGAGCGAGAAATTACGAGAGCCGCAGTTTCGACAAAGCTGTGGGTCGGTAAATAAAAGAATATTTGAAAAATATGCGAATATCGAAGCTGAAAATTTTCGACAGCTCGCATCGGCGTATGAAAAAAAATATATAAAAACAGTCTGGAGCTCACGGACCCTCAATTATTTTTCACTTTTTTTCACCCTCTGTTTTTCGGCAATTGTCCTAATTGCCGAAAAATTGCGTTAATTATCGTTCGCTTTTAATTGCAATTACTACAATGGATCTGGCGAACGTTTTGCGTATTTGAAAAGAGAAAAGTGAATAAAATTGAAATATTTACGCGATAAGCCGACAGCTCAACGCCGAACTTGTCCGGCTCGTCTAGTTTGTAAATTTTCGTTAACCGGGAGAGGAACCATTAATCACGAACGCGCGTTTCGCTCAAGCCTATATTCCGCGTATGTATGCGAGGGATATCAACCATTATACGGCCCAACTCAGGTGCAAAGCGAGCGAACTCGGAAAATTACCTTGATACACGGAGTATCTCTGTACCGTTGCCATGTTGAACAAGACCGGAGAGACAGACTCCGGGAGGGTTTTGCCCAGCGACAAAACGGAAAGAGATGCTTAACGACGTAGCATGAAGGGACGCATAATACGGGGTTTATAATAACGAGCATTACTTCTGAACACATTAGAGTGCAGTAGAGAAAAAAAATCCCCGAAAAAGAAACGCACGAAAACACGTAAAGAGAATTATCTCCCGGTCTGACCCCGCGCAGCCTTTTCCCCTGTATCTTGTTCCCCTTTGTCGACGACCTAACTATATACACATCAGAGCATCCCCTAAATGTCCACTATGCTCGTAAGTAGCTCGGGAAGATCTACAAGCGACAAGCGGGGTCTAGCGTGATACGGTGGATGATAAAGAAAAAAAGGAGACAAAAAAAAAGGAACGCCTTAAACTTTAACTAGAAAATAACGTGGCAGTTTGATGAAAAATTTCGCCACGGTATATGAGCTCAGTGAATCGCAGTACACGATGTACTTGTGTATATATATATGTATATGTATATGCCTTGTACATACACACATATATATAAATATATACCGTTACGAAAACGAGGACGATGTACGTCAAGACGACGGTGGAAAGTGGCGATGCAAATGGGCGCGTGCGACTACACGGATACTCGCGCATACAACTTACCGAGCTGTATAAACCATTTCGTATAAGTTATTCTTACTTTATCACTCGTACCTACTCGGTGGGATTCGCGTGCTGGCGCGGAAGCTCCGTCCGAGCTATCCTACACTCGACCTTACTTCCTCTCTCTCTCTCTCTCTCTCTTTCCTGCTCTCCCAAGGCAGCGTTATCTAGTTAGCGTGGAGCGCTTTAATTAATTATCCTTCTTCCCCTTACTCTCTCCACGCCCCCTCGTCCCCCCCAAACGGGACTCGTATACAAGCCGCAAGAAGGAAAATACATTGAAATAGCCACGGTACAAACGAGAAGCTCCTTTACCCTTTTGCCTCTCTACTTTCGTTGTCTTTCTCTGTATCGTCTTCCGCTTTTCTCCCGCGGGCCTCGGCTGTAACGATAAACATCGATATCGGGGGAATAGCACGTTACACGGTATACTTTACGCGACAGCGGTTCTCGTTTACGAGCGATTAAAGAGCGCTTTCATTCTTTATCCCGTGTCCCGTACTTCGCTATTATCCGAATTATCGGACTTGCGGGAAACGCCGACGGGATACACGGGAGGGAAAATGATGAAATTTTGATAAAAATATTCGTGGGGTACTTGCGGTGAGGCTACACAGTCCGGTCAAACGTGAAAAATTGCAATAATCAGGCTTATCAGGTTTCGCATAACAATTATCCAAAAATGTTATCAACAGATTGGTGAAAGAACTGCAAGTGATTTGCTCAACAAAGTATTTTTTCTTTTTTCGTTAAGATGTTAACAACACTTTTGTACTAATTTTATATAATTTGCTCTAAAAATTGGTCTCGGTCCAAACATTTTCAGTACTTAAGTAAATGAGATTTTGTACACAAATTTTCTATAAACTTGATATTTTCATGATCGAAATAGTCGAGCCCTCGACCGCCGCCCGCGGACACAATTCTCTGCGCGAGGCCCTCGCCCGTGAAGGGAACGACTCGGTGGTTCATAACTCGGGCTAATACTTAATTTAATAGAGCAATTAAAATCGGTACTCAAGGGAAGGCTGAAACTTGCAACTCGGAAGCCTCGGCGAAGCGAGCTATAATTTGCGTAACTGCTCGAGTTGTCGATGCTGTCGAGTCGATGCTGGATGAAATTAATAATAGAAGAAGTGCCATTTGTCTCCACAGATTCGAATTTTATGCTATGACAACTCGAGAAAAAATGATGACAATTAAGAACGAAAAAAATTAAATTATAACACAACGATTATAACAACAATTATTATTATGTCCTTTTTTGTCGTTTTTCTTCAAACTTCGTTTTCCCTCTGTAATCATCGATACTATGTAACTCGTGCTGACGCACGTGTTACAGTATGAAAAAAAGGTTCGAAAAAAAAAAAAAGAAATCGCGTCCCCCGGTGTTTGCCTATGCGAAGCTGAAACGTTTAAAGCACGTAGCTCTATACACTTTGTAAAATATATGTAACAACAGGAGAGTTTCTTGTTCCTGGTTTCCACTGTGAAGTTTGAAAATTCTTCAAACTCTCTTTCCCAACGGACGACTGGCTGGCGTATTCCGTCTCGAGTGTAAAGGAAAGAGAGAGAGAGAGCGCGCGCGAGAACGGGACACTTGCTCGCTTCTTCGGTAAGTAATGTAGCATCCTAGCGGCGGTCGCAAACTGTGGACATAAATCGCTATCTTATATCTCTTCGGGGAGTCCCCAGGATGCGGTTGGTTTCTCCACGCCGTTGGAGAACCCCGCCACCTCTATATGCCCGTTTTCTACCCCGCTTTTCGACCGCTATGCGAGAAGAGAGAGAGGGAGAGGGACGAGAGCGTTCACGAGCGAGCGCTAACATCCCCAACGGCCCCGCGAACCCCGTGTGTGCACCCGCTGAGAAGTTTACTCTTTATGGATCGCTTTCCGCGAGGGCAGCCCGACAAACCCACCTTCCCTTCTTCTTCGTCCCTCTCGCGCTCGCGGGCGCCCGTTCCGTTTCCAGCCCTCTGTTACTATACGTGCACCATCATTATTTACGACTCGCGCCTATTACACGTTTGAGGCCCCGACGTGAGAGAGAGAGAGTGAGCCGAGTAACGTGTGCTCACTAGACCTCCGTTACCCGTACATTTCTGATTTATCGGACTGTACATAAATCTTTCGTGGGCGTCGTCGTCGTCGTCGAATCGCCCAGGAGCAAAAAGGGCATATTTTTTCTGTCGCTGAAAAAGGAAAAAAAAAAGGAACTTCAGCCGTTCGTGCGAAAGTTTATGACCATTGGACGAACTGGCGCGGTAACAGTTGTTAAGAACACGTTTGATAACCGATAATAAACTTTCTTCATTGAGCATTTTGCGTGAAAGACCCAAAATGTGTGCAATTTATTCGGTGAGAAAAAAAGGGTCGAAGTAAACGGGGAGAGAGATAGAAACAACGGGAGCAACTTGGCGGCGAGTAGATACCGACGAGACGGAGAGTTTCGCGTGTAAAGTCGAATAATACAGTAGCCGTTGCCGCACCGTCGACCGTCGTCCAACACCCCACGGGCGAGAACTCGGGCTTCCGGTGGCCAGGCCGTTCCCGCAAAATTAAATCCGGTCTCGGACTACGGACACACAGATATACCTAATGCCGTGTTTAGGCTCTATTCGGCGGTACGCTAAACACCCTCGAAATACGCTTATTGGAGGGTAGTCTGGAAACTGAGGATTCAGATCTTGGAAAACGATTCTGTTCACGATCGCACCGCGTAACGGGATGTCCTCCGATATCGGTAAATACAATCATACCGAAGTATTTTATTAACTTTCGATTGCGAAAAGCTAAACCAAAACCAAATGAAAGTCTTTGAGATCAAAATGAATTGAAGATCAATCAAATAATCAACTGCATAATTTTAATTAAAAACATCAATTATTGGTAGATAATGAATTATTTTATCCTTACTGATAAACAACACGAGATTGCATTTTTTTAAATAACTTCCGACTGTAATAAGTTTAATCGAAAGGAAGTAAAATGTATAAACGAAGCTTCTCTAAAAACAATTGAAGAATCGATTGTATAGTAAAAATTGTTATAGTTGCTCATAATTATAAAATAGATTATATTATTCTATGTAAAGATTTTGATAGGTATTTATATGCCTTTATTTATTCAAGTTCAATTTAAAGTCCCAACGACTTCGAATAGTGTTAAAAAAAGTAATTTTTCGTTTATTTTTTGTCTGTATTTAGAGATTCGATTTTGGAAGTTTTCTCGGTGCAGTTTAATTTTTGGAAAATCATCAGTTATGTGTTTTCGTTGTATATCGCAGGTTGTGCGCGAATCCTGCTGATGTTCGCAAGCCGAAAGATTAATGCTCACGTTGTACGATGAAGTTCGAATCCGTACTCATCCCTGGCACGAAAATTATTATCTATAATCCTATTAGATACATCAGGCCCGCCATACGTGGCTTAGATCTGCGAGACTGGTAGAACCGCTCGGTTCCCAGTTCGAATGTGGTACGATCGCAGCCTCGATGAAACAATGTGCAATTCGCACTATTCACGATATAAACGCGAGGTGAACAATCGACGCACCCTCGCCCAATATCGAAGCTTATGTTTTCGACTGGAGTGTTCGGAGCATCGAAACCGTCGAGAGACCGGACTTTCACCTCGATTCTCGTAATCCCAAACCCCCACCGACGCGAGTTGTTAAATAACGCCAGCTTAAACCCGCGCGTTCGGCTTTGCGTCGTTTGTTTTTCTTTTATTCTGTTCGCCTTCCCATTTTTATTATCCACGTTGCTCTTTTTCAAATCGTTGCTCTCCGGTGCTCGAACAGGTCAGTGTCTAATCTGCACCCTTTTCCTATTTTTCTTTTTCCATGGAAGCTTTCCACGAAGCACCAAATAATCCCAGTCTGCAAAAAAGTTAATATTCATACCATAATTCTTCATCCACGAACCCTGACGAAGATAGAATAATGCCCTGTGTATTTTCTGGTTCGTAATAATTCTCTGCGTCTTCCTAGAACCCAACGAAAATCCGCGTAGACTTCATGGCTATCACGAAGACAGAACCGCATACACGATTTTGCTTCAATTCTCGGAAGTTTCTCAAAAGCTGCACTTCCCAGTAGCCGGAAATCCACGGATTGTTCCCGACGAAGAATTTTCCGTTTTCCGCTTCTGTCGTTGTTTGTTTGCATCTACCCGGTATTGTTGTCGGTACTTGAATGCAGGAATACGCGGAGGAAGATTCTTCGGCGAATGAATAAAAGCATACAAATGGGATCGAGATAATTACGGTGGAGGCAAACGGCGGACTCAATGCAGGAGCTTTTGGGTCTCAACGAAACTGGGTAGAGCGGCAGTGAATATCCGATTCTGTAGCGCGTTATTCTACCTTATCCTATACTATTTTCGTACAAGAAGAGAATTCGAAACCGAACTTCGCGTATATCCGTATATTCGCGGTTTACACACATATGCGAACTTCAACCCGCATAGACTATGACAACGTAGCGATATCGTCGTATCGCCGGCTCGTGGGTCGTCCAACCGGGAGCTGCACGACCTGCCGAGCATAATCGTGGCTGATAACCCCGGCGAATGCAACACGGAGGCAACAGCGGCGGCGCTCGCTATACTGCATCTGGACAACCGTAGTCTACAGATTTTGATGCTGATACAAATGTGTCACGGGACCCCCCCGAGTCTCGCATATAACGCAGCGTAAATCTCGAACTACGGTGGTCACGAGGGAGCATTCAACTATTCCTGATTCTTCACGCAAGTCCCTAATTCATCACGGATTCAATGCTCAATTTTCTGCGACATTCGAACGACTAAGACAATGATTAGAAAAAAATTGAAAAAACGTAAACTGAGGAGTATCTCCGGGGATAAAAACTCTTAATCTCTTGGAGTGAGGACGAAAAATGGTCTTTGAAGTTTAAAAAGCTCACGACTGGTAAAAAGTTAAATAATAAATTTGAGTCTATAAAAGCTGATAAAATCGCAAACAATTCCTTATATTATTTTTTTTTTCAATACGGCAGCTGACTAGTATCTCAGTCGGAAGTTAAAAAGACGTCGATTGGACTCGATGACAATCGAATCGATTATTTGCTTCGGATACGATGGAAACAATATTACTTCGCAATTCTATCTTATTGTTAGATGAAGTTTAAGAAATATTCAGTCACCAAAAACGTGTCAATTTGGCCATGGTCTACCCATTGATTCTATATTCATTATCAGTCATACTTCGTTAAAGCCATTAAAGTTTCACTGGTTTTCACTATTTCAACAACTCCCTAATGCTGGTAGACCGACGCAGGTGTGGTATTAAGTGTACTGGTACACCGGTGCATCAGCAATGGCACTTAGTTCAATCGGGGAGCGCGTTCTGCAAGAAGGGATTGAGTGCAACATGAATAATGCGGGCTTAACAAGGCCTGCATTAACCGGGGTTATGTTCTTGCTTTCGAAATCATCAAATCACGGGAACCTTCGTACGTTCTCATTTAAATATAGTCCGTTTGGACAAATTTGTTTCATAACATAATAATCATCGGTGTAGACGTAAATAAAAGCCGAGAATAATGTTATTCGATGACACGTTGATGGATGGCTGTGATAATAATTAAGAAAATAACTAATTAATGACGATAATATTTCGAAATGTTTATAAAAAAAAAGGAAATTTTCATATTTCAGTAAAACTCCAATCTAACAATCAAATTCGAGCATCATTCGCACCGCGTTTTTTTGTTGTTGCAATATTCGAACTGTAATCGCCGACAGGCGTTATCGTGGAATTCCCGGAGCGGAATTGGACGATAGCCTTTCGCCGTTGTGTTCTCACGGATGAGTTCGCTCGACCATTCGCGTTTGTCGGCCTCTCTGGAAGCTCAATCCGTGAGTCGCCTCTCCGGGGACGTATAGTTTAACGTCAATTCTCGCAGCCCTCATAATCAGTCAGGAGGATGCAAATATATGGCGGATACGGAGGACAGAGAAACGGGGTTTGATTCCCCTTTGTCGATCGATTCCCTTGATCACACACGAGGATCGATCGTTAACGTTCGTTAGCTTAATTGCCGTTCGATCGTACGACACACGACGATACAGAATTTCCTGATGTATAAAGAGAGACATATATGCATGCGGAGTGACCGATCGGTACCGGATTGCGACAATATCGTCACGCTGTTCCACGTCTGCCAGATATTTGGAACTCACCTATCGATGGCTTTTATCGTTATTGTTGTCATCGTCGATGGCTTTTGACCCCGTTCGAAATTACGCATGGCCATTGACGCACGACATACATTTTCTTTTTATTCGTAACTCATTTTTAACATCGCGTCAACGTGCGTGTTGCGATTTTTCAGTAAAGCTTCGGCTCTAACGGCTCTCTAACTTCGTTGCAAATATTGTGTAATTCCAACTTCTGCCGTATTAACTCCATGAATAATCCGTGTGGAAATTTCTTTTTAAGGAGGCGTCGATTTTTTTTTCTAGTAATCCCATTACAATATTAAAGCATCTTTGTCGGAGGCTTCGGTGTACTTAAAAGAAGGACAAAGTACACGAGTCAGAGGTGAAGGGATTTCGCATACGGCCGCGAAACTTTCGCGGTTAGATATAACATACAAGAGTATAAATATAGCGTAGGTTATTCTCCAGACCGTGAGAGAAAATCCGCCGAGCTCGACGGACAGTCGCGATCTCGGCGAAGCGACGAGGATGAGGAAGAGCAAAGCCATCGCCACTACCAAGCACGGCCGACGGTTTTCAAAGTTGCTTGTTCATCGTTTGTCCCGGGAGACAGAGAGCTCACTCTGTGCGCGGACTTTTCATATATATGTATGTGCATATACATACATGTATATACATATGAGCGATACGATTTCGAGTAAAAGGCGTCGCAAGCAGATATTCAGATGTGGAATATTCCGCCGCAGGGCAAAGCTAGGAAAGAGGGAAACTGTGCGGGAACACTTGGACAGGGAGAGAGCATCAGCAAAGAGCGCACAGTAAATATAGAAAGCTTACGGTAGTCGCTGGTTAAATAAAAGGCATCGAGTGGCAAACCGGACAATCGTTGCAAGACCCTCGAGAGCCTCTCCGGGGAGAGAGATATTTTCTTTCCTTTTTTTTTTTCGACCGCCTTTCTTACTCCCTCTTATCGTTTTCTTTTTTCTCCACTCCCGTTCTCCGGCTGCACGACCAATTAATGAAGGGGGGCAGCTGTAACGAATTGCGCAGAACGAACTCGGTGATTAATTGTCTTAGTCCCGAAGTCTCGATCGACGCAGTAGGAGGTAATGGCCCTACGGCGGATGCCTGTCCGTTACTCCGGAAATATATTTCTAATTACCAGCAGCGATATTCTATCTTCCGAAGTAATCGAACGAGTTTCGAACTCGCGCTAATTTTACGGAGGCTCAATGTGACGAGGGTGTATTCTTCGAATGGGGTAACAAAGATCACGGCGTTAGCCCAGATAGAATTGCTTTTTCGCGAATTTATTTCTTCATTTCTTTTATTAATGGAAATACTCTATTTTGGATTCGCTAATCAGGCTTTCCGTAAATCACGGATCTTGTGGGTTAGATAAATAAATTCTAAAAGTTAAGAAGGGTTCTGTAAGATTAAAATCATCAAAGGCTTTGGTTTTCAATCAAAAATTTTCTTTTATAAAAATCTTGTCTAATAATTTGTTCAAATTCATCGTGACGATCATCAAGAGACGCGGTAGCGTCTCGACGCCAAGTACATAAAAAAAATTTTTTTTTCGTACGAGGCTGGCCGAGGCGCTGCCGCTTCTTAGTATACGCGAATATGCCGGAAGTAAAACTTTCGCTCGATAATTCTCGGAAGATTAACTTCGAATCAAATTTTTGGCAAGTCTTTCATTATATAATTTGGCCATCAGCTTTCGAATGCGCCTAGGTGCGATTGAATCGGTGCAGCCGTTGCTGAGATATCGATGCCGTGACCCGAAAGGTATCCGAACAGCGATACGAAAGAAAAAATGTGTAGATGAGAAACAGATGGGCATCCTCTCCTATCATTTAACGGGTTACGGCCATGGATATACGCCCTTCTGCTTCCCATCTACATGTGTAGATGAGAAGCAGAACGGCGGTATCGCACACCATTTTACGGGTTGAATAGTATCAGATACGCCCGTCTATTTCTCATCTACATCGGGTCGGACATCGCGGAGCATCGGGCATCGCGGAAGATTGTGAAATCGTGGCGCGTCGTGCGTGTTCGGTGCTCGCTCGGCCCGTCGGCCGTGCCGGCCCGTCGGCGGTTGACAGCGGGCGACGTAACCAAAGCAAGGGCCCGGGATTAAATAAATAAATGAATAAATTAAAATGTGGTGAATGTTTGAAAGTGATTTCAAAACAGTGTTCTCTCGTCTCGTCTCGTCTCGTCACGTTCGTCTCAATTCAATTTTTTAAGTGATTCGTGATTGCCGGCAAATGTATAACCTTACAATAAAAACTAAAATCAAGAAAAATGTTATGAATCAAGATTTACAAAATCAAGACAACATTTTTTTTTCAGTTTCGTTTTTTTTTTCACTGTTTTCAAAATCAAGAGTATCTTTTTGTCGAAGATCGGTGTGGTTGTGTTCTTGATGCGCTGTCAGACATTTCTACGCTGATAGCGTAGGAATCAAGATTCCTCGGCAGGTCTGTTATAGTATTAAAAAAATATGTCATCGCTTTGACTAAAAATTTTTATAACTCTGTCTTTGGTTATCTTGACAGAGGAATTACACAGAACTCTTTCATTGACTTCCATGATAAGTCAACTCCGCCAGCGCTTCCTTTGGTTCTCGCAGCGGAAGGATTTTACCATTTTTCGCTTCACTTCTCCGGATGAGAAAATTTTTCATTTTTTCTGTGCTTCTTCGAAGAGCATCGAAGAAAAGAATTAAGGATTTTTTTTTTCTTCCGGTCGAAGATATTGAAGTAACGAGTGGCAGAATTCTCTCGTTGAGAGAATTGGTGGAACGGACGGTCTCGTTGTCTCGCTGTGAGAGTCAAAGTAAGAAGCAATAGACCCTTTCCGCCAATCCCAATTTTAGTTTTCGAGCTGGTTTTCAAAAATGAGTCAAATCTGTGGAAAACTACTTTTTTTTATAAAAAAAAGTAAAAAAACGTACGCCAAGTACATAAATGTTACAGAAATATTCAGATCTAGAAAACTGCATTTAAAAAAAAATCCAAAATAAAGGAAAATCACACGAGCCAAGTTTCAACAAATACTTTTGAATATCCAATGTCAATGATAATGATTAAAAAATTGTATGATAACTGAAAAATAAAATTAACAAAATACTTGGCACGTTCCTCGAATACAAATGAAACACTTCATGTATAAAATAAAGGACGTGCCAAGTATTTTTTTAATTTTATTTTTCAGTTATCATACAATTTTTTAATCATTATCATTGACATTGGATATTCAAAAGTATTTGTTGAAACTTGGCTCGTGTGATTTTCCTTTATTTTGGATTTTTTTTTAAATGCAGTTTTCTAGATCTGAATATTTCTGTAACATTTATGTACTTGGCGTACGTTTTTTTACTTTTTTTTATAAAAAAAAGTAGTTTTCCACATTTAATATATCGCGAACATGGATAGAAATTGAATACTTTTTTAATTTCATCATTTTTCAAAAGTCTTGTGCGACGAGGCGTCTCCAAAACGATCGATCACGGTCACCATATTGCGATGACTTCTCGTTTCGAACGTTACAAACTTCCTCAAAAGCAGTTTCAAAAAATCTTCGTTATCTCTTCGAACTGTTCGTTAATTTAACGAATTCATCGCTAAGAACCATCCTCATTGACCGCGAAAACGGCATGCAAAGTTTGGCTTAGTGATTTTCAGCCGTTTACGAGTGCACAAAGAAATGCCCACTTTTCTCTCCGACCGGCGTGTGGTGCGTGTTAAGCAACAATTCGCGGGTAGACCTGCTCGAATGATCACCACTTGATCACCTAGCAAAGCATTGATACGAAGCTCCGACTATACATCGCTCGGTACACAAAGATCAGCAAACCCCGAAACGTGGTGTTTGCCTCGCCGGTTCTCGAACGAGCAATACTACAACAACCATAGAAACTATTTGCTCATCCACCGGGAGATAATAGCTTTTCGGAGGGCTCGGTGGTCGCGAGACAGAGAGAGCGGGCGTGGTTTCCCTCAGCATGAGTCTTCCGCCCCCGTGCACAGCGGCAATGTTTCACCACCGAATTCCATGTCTTCTGCCGTTGATGTAACGCTAACGATGCGGCGAACGTTGGAGGGTCCGCTCATCGCAGTGAACGTTCCGAAATTCCATGGAAACGTTTCGGTATTCCATAAAGTAGAGTTTAGTTTACAATTTCGACAAACAGTTGAAAGTTAACGGAACAACTTGACCGGATATGGAGTCGCCAGTCTCGTTTTGAATGACGGCATTTCCGTCCCCGTGAATTCGGTTTTCACGTTAATTTCGAGTATCGTCTAAAATTATACGGTTCCACGGGCTCGATGAGCCCGCGAAGTCTCGACGTTCTACTTCCACCGACGGTTGTCAAGCGTCGCGGAAGGCTTTAAATTTCATTCGCATTAGAATACGACGCTGCACAATCCGGGAATGGGCTTAATCCCTTCAGTGACTCCGGCAAATCCTACTCCATCTTTCCTTGATGATACACACCGGAGGATGATGGAACAGGATTGTCTTCTCTAATACTGTTACCCGTTAGTGTGTACCATTACTGCATCCGGGCGTTGTTTTGTTCGGTTGGGAAGCGTCGCTCGTCTCAACGCGGCGCAATACAGCGCGATAGGCGAGATGAGAATCTGACTGCTCGTTAGGTTTCTCACTGACTATGCGGGGGACGGCTGTCGCTTTCACATTGTCCCACTGGATCATTCCAACACTGACCAAATTGGACGAGGATCTCCGCAGGGACGGACGATATGCCGTCTGGTACTCCATTCGGCGGGATGTACGACCAAATGGATGTGTGTATTCATCTCTCCACCAATCTCGTAACCGACCTGTAAACTAATTTTCGCGTCTCTCCGATCGATCAATGTTTGACGCGGCTGGGCAAACATCGCGTCCACCGATTAATTCGGATCAGACGAAATCTCCGCTATCTCTTGAGTGCCAAAATTTGGGCCTCGAATTGGAATAATCAATGCGAAAACGGTGTTACGTATTTGTCATTCTCAACCCTCTTTAACGTCCGTTTCTGCCGGCTAGGGCACGGACTGGGAATGATGATTTTCACTGCAATTACCTACTTTCGCTGGCTTTCAAATCAGCGTTAGACTCGGTCTGCTAATGCACCGATTTATTGATTGACCAAATTTTGCATCTTTATTTTGCGAGTAATGAACTGTGCTTGTGGGCCCAATTTTTTAAGGTAGTTTGAAATTGAAAAAATTTACCTGACATTTTACGTCATCAGCTAGATCCTAAAAAAAATATCATGTTTTCTAATGCCTTTAATTCGCGAGACTGGATGTTCGAAGTGCACTTATGTGTAGACATTGCATACTGTCTCGCGTATTTTATATCACAGCCGGCACAGTATACTAAACTCTGTACTATAGCAGGAGTTCATAGTTGTGTAGGTAACCGCACCAAGGGACTGTTTCCTTGAGTCGGCCTTTATTGTTTCGCCTGTGCTTGCACCCGGCCCGGGGTCCCTTTTCTCCCCGGCAGTGCGAGCCGGGCGGGGGGGGGGGGGGGGGGGGGGGGGGGGGGGGGGGGGGGGGGGACGAATGTTTCTATTGAACGTCTCGCGGCGCCTTAAGGGGACGGGGAGAAGAGACAGAGACAACGCCGTAGCTGGAAGGCTAAATGGGCGAGCGGAGGAGGATGGCGTAGGACGAGAAGGAGGTGGGTTAGCCGAAATGCCAAGGTGGATTCGAATGCGGCGGGCACCGGGTATAAGATACGTCTGTCCTTAAACGAGGTTACGTCGGGACAAGCTGGTGCTACTCATACCCACGTATATATACCTCGCTACTATCCGCACCAGCCTGGCGAATAACAATATCCGTCTATCTCTGTCTGCCCCTCACACACTCATCTTCCTTCCACTCCGTACTCTCGTAGCTCCACCTCGGAACTTTCATCTCCTCACTCGTAATATCTCTTTCTCTCTCTCGAACTACGTATTCCTCTATCTGTATACTTCTGTTCTACCGACGGTGCGGAACTTTGATTCCCGCAAGTCTCAATGACTCCTCGAGCTCGAATTTCGACGGAACGTGGAAGGGAGAACGGCGGAGAATCCTTTCGCGCCCGACGCGAATAAATTTTATCTATATTTAGCGCGGATAAAGCTGTAAGCGCAATTAATGGTTACGGATACGCTCGCGAAACTCCGAACGCTTTGAAATCGTTGCTTGAAAACGTATGATTCGGAATTGAATACTCTGAAAGAACGGGAGCCATTTTTTTTGGGGCATTTTGGAATATGTATGTGGGATAAGACCGTTTGGTTCGCAGCAGTCGATACACGAGTGAAAGATACAGCAGGGGGAATGAAAGCTCGAATAAATATATACATATGTATATAGAATCAGCGTGTGCAAGGCTCGTTGAGACTGGGAATGTGAAATGTGTACACGTAATCTGCATGTCGAGTGTGCCTTGCAGGTCTCAGTGTGGCAAACGAGAGACAGGATACCGCCGATGTATTATGTATAAGAACTTTGGGCACGCCTCGACGTCGCGAAACGGCTTTGTGCTTACAATGTATACGTAAATATTCCTACAGTTTGTGTTATGCCCTCGTGTGAATATATATATATGTGTATATTATTCATTTAGTAGTGGGCAAATACGTGTACGTCGCGATATACATTTTCGGATGTGTGGACGAAATTGGCCGTCGGCTACGGTGAGGAAATTCGGCAAGCGTTGCTGAATATATGGGTCCTCGGCGTTGCCGCTGTCTGCGTTCGTCCGAGGAACGACGGACATGAGGTTTCACGGGTATTAGATTAAAATCCGAGAGGATCGAGAGCTCCGCTTCTCTGGGAGCGCGGGAGTGAGACGCGCGATCGTGGGATACGGGGAATGAGGAATGGAGAGAGGAACGTAGAAATTCTACGGTCGAGCGGGGACGGGTATAACGTAGGAATGAAGCATGGTTTCGAGTCCGTACGAATAGTTTGAAACAATTGGCAAAGCTGCGAGAGTTTGTACGACACACAATGCGAATAACCACTCGAGAAGTGAGATTGAGGAGGCGAACGCGGGTCGACAAAGGTAGGGATACATACACATGGCGCATAACACGAGGGTTCTGGCATTGACTCGACGTTTGGCCATGTCTGAGCGATATTTGCCGTAACTACTGGCCGCGGATACGGATCGCGGTTGTATCGCATACGCGATATTGAACGCTCGAACGAGCTACGATTCCATAAAGCTACATGCTCGCGTTCGAGCAAATTCCTTTCCATACAATACGATACGTTCGTTGCGACGATGATCCGTCCAATATTCTATGTATGAAAATTCGATAAAAGTCATAACAACGCCGCGAGTCGAGCTTTCCTCGGATTCACGGAACACGGGGGTGGAGGGGAGCGCGGGGAGAATATGCATATGCGCTGTACGTGTTCCGCCGTTTCGATGGCACAACAGGGAACTCACTTTTATTTCATCGGTAGAACCACCGACTGCACTGATTGTCGGAGAGAACGAAAGAGATTTTTTCTACATCACGCACAAGCTTTTTTTTCAATGTCGACGAGTCTTGTTAACAAATTGCCGATTCGATGAGTATAATAACCATTGACGTTATCGAAATAGATGTAATACATTTGTGCGATTTGTATCGTCATTTTAGTGTTAAGAAAATTAACAAATTGCGTATTTCTTTGATTTACTATTTAATGCCCGGGTTTTTTTGGCACTACGGCATGTCCACTGTAATGTTCCAACCGGTTTATTAATAGTTGACTTTATCTCTAAGCTTCCTACAATCTGAGTCTGAATCGGTAGGATTCTCAAAGCGGAAGTCAAGATATTGAGATGTAGAAAGTCAGCAGTTGCTTCGAGCATGCGAGTGCACACAAGTTACATATATATATCACGTATATATACGCATATATATACAACCTGCATACGAGGTGCTCTCTGCTTGTGACGTTGATTGGCTTATCGTCCTGGTGGAAGGTCTGGTCCAATTAACGGGTTGGAGCAGCCATGGGAGCAGGACAGCTAACAAGCAGGGCGCCGTGGGCCCATTTCTCCAGCCTCGCAAAGCTCGCCTTCGTCCTACACAGAGTACATTAGATGTTGTCTGAGTGGGTGGGTTTGCCAGTCGCAAGCTTCGATAGGTAACTAGACCGCAACTCTCCACCTTCGGCGACTTCTCTTCCTGGTCCCGCTTACCTACACGTTCTCCAACGGCATTTCTCTCGTTGAATCCGCACAATGTACGAACACCGACGATAAGGGCCGGAAGACACTGCTTGTACTCAGTAGTAATATACCATCGCGTTTTGGGAACGCCATGACCACCGACAACGCGACTTCGGGTTTTGCAACGTAGATAGTAATAACCCGGGGGGCAGCTCTCGGTGCATCCACACCGACGCGACCTTTGCCGGCCCCATCTCCGGAACTTCGAAGTCCCTGGGCACCCCGATTCGAATGCTAATAGGGTCATTAACAATCTCTCAGTATTAACTGCCAAGAACGCATACGGCCAATGCATCATCGCCAACCACAGGATTTACGAGATGGACCATTCGTCCGGGTCACACGCGAATGGTACGTTTGTTCTGTATAGGTCAACCACCCCAATAGGACGTACTCAACAGCCAATGTTCTCAGAGAGTGGGTGCTATATAGCCATCAACCAACTATTATAGCCCCTCCACTGTAATGTCGGGATGATGGCGATGATACTGATCTACATGTATTCGTAAGGGGATGTGTCTCCATAGATTACACCGACTAGGATTAACCGATAAACCGTCATTGGAAGGTTTAATCTTCCAAGGTAATCGGACCCGCGAATTCCCTTCATAGAGATTGATATCGTTATCTTTATAAATCCATCAACTTGATCAATAACCCTGTTGGAATCCGCGTAAATGGATGACATCAAAATCTTCGTTATGCTATTTGCGTCCAATTACAATGTGTGGTAACGCTGCGTGAAGGGGATGAATAGGTGATCTATCATGAGTAATCATGGATTGACAGTAGGATTCCAAATGACGCATGCTGATTTTTTATTATTGTTGCGTTCGACGGAATGTTGCAACGATGATTCTCGAAATCATAACGCGAGACCCTACATTGTCGTGAAGCATCCAAAGTGCCGGAAGGTTCGTCGAGTGACCGTAACACCGAGTCAGACGAGGCGAAATCATGAACAATTTCCAGTGGATTTTAGTCGTCGCGTACGCTTCGTGTCGCTCGATATATCAGTGCCAAAGGGATTTACGGTTTTGCGATTTACACACGAAAACGCAACTCTGAGCGAGGAACGTTACGGATTGGGAAGCGGATGGCCGGCGCGAAATCCGTTGTTCATATATGTGTATATACGATATTTCTACGGGCAAAGGGGGTGCGAGATGATCCAATGGGCCCCAAATCGATCAAAACCTATCACCTCGAAACGGGATAGACCACGGATGATATAAACCGGGTCGCAATAAGCGGATCCCGCTGTAAACTTCGCTCAGGGTGGGGCGCGTATGCCGCTGAAACAATGGTGTAAAGCTTTTAACGGTGAAGAACACGCATGAACGAGCGAAGCGTTCTGTTCGACGAAACGAGACGGTGGACGGCAGAGAGGAGTCGGACGATTTTGATGGCCTATACGCGATGGTATACCGATTATTGGTATATATCGTTGCATGATCCTCGATTCCGGACGATTTCAACGACCGAGTACAATATTCCGCGAACCGCAATCAAAATTTGTTGCGATATCAAACGGAGAGCTCCAGCCGTCCCCCGTTTCGTTCTCCCCCTAATCTCGTTGCTAACTTTACAGTTCCCGTCGTATGATATCCAATGCACGGGTGGATCATAATGTTTAATAAAGAGAACCAATGAAATAACCGTATGTATCGTCAAGCTTCAGGGGGAGTACCACACATCGATAGGTTATAACTGCCAAGAACATGGATGAGCCAATTCGTCATTCACCAACGGATTTACGATGATCCCGGGGGAGGGAACGGGGAAGAGGAGGTCATGGATCGATGGATTCCGCGGTTTTGGGCTTGTAGAGGCGCATGATGACTTCGGGTCTGCTATTGAGCCTACGACATACGCGGTTCAGCCTGAGCGGCGAACAACGAATAAATCATCAAAAGGGTATGCGACGCCCTGGCTATTTCCAATCTCTCGGGTTTACAGACACCTCGGTAACAAGTGAATCGTCGATAGAGAAAATAGTTTGAAACAATTGGTTATGCTAGAAGTATTGGAGGGGTTCTTCGAAATTGAGACTATCCGCTGAGCAGACACAAGGGTTGTAGGTGCGATGTTTATTAATGAAACTACAAACCGATAACTTGAACTTACTGTAAATGTAGGGGAAAGCAGGGCAAAACGGCATACCGGGGCAAAATGGTATTCACGCACAATGGGACCAGGGCAGAATGGTATCAGGGCAAAATGGGACAGCAAAAACATCTACTTCGATCGGACTTTCTCTTGTCCCATTTTGCCCCGCTCTCCCCTAACTAAAATTTATCAATTTACTTTGTGTTAAAATATTTACTCTAATTTCACTATAGGGGGATCTTTAATTAATTAGATACCTTTTACTTAATTTGATACAATTATCGACCAAGTACAATTATCTGTCACCCCCATTCTATATTAAGTTTGGTTTACCTGGTTATGCATTAATCTTCAAAGAAAATTGTAACAGTTCTTTTTTTATCGTGACCTGTATCTTTTTTCGGACTTCGTTACGATTTCATAGGACTCAATAGAGGTAAAGAATTATTCAAATGATGAGCTTAAACATCTCGACATTTTACCGATATATGCTGTCATTGCTTCTCTCATCTTTGATATGCGGTAAAAATAATTTCACAGTAACAGAAAAAAAGTGTAGCAAAGACTTTTTATTGAGAAAACTTACGAACATATATGAAATAAAGAATAATTCTTTCGATTATTTTGTGCGAACAATTACCGTTATTTCGCGTTATTTGGTTTACACAGTTTGCAATACGTTTTCGGTCGAGAATTTTCTTCATTTTTTGTAATTCTTTTCTAAATTGTATACAGTAACCGTTTGAGAACACAGAAAAGCGATCGGGCCAAAATATTTGCCGCGTGTTAGAATTTATCACGCGAATTTCATCGATCCGCTCGGCTACGTATCATGTGTTAGGTACGAAAGAATTTTTCGCGAACGGAGAGTTATGAAGTTTCAGATGAAACTGAACGGCGCGAATGGGCGGTGAGCCAAAAGCCCGCGGGCTCTTTGATTCAAAAGACCGGATTCATCGGGACCGAATTCATTTTTTTTTTTTTCGTTGTTTTCTCTTTATAGCAGATAAAGTGAAATAAAAAAGAAAAATCGATTCATCCGACGAGCGCGAAAGAACCGCGAAACTCGGGATAATAGTGTCTGAACGACAAGGTAAAAACTTGGGCATCCCGGCTGTGGACTCTGCGCCGAGGCACGTTCGCCGCGCGTTGTTAATTAACGAAGTGTGAATTATAAAAGGGCCGGCGAAGACAATGACAAAAAAACGGGGAACAAGAAAAATCTATTGTAAGGGTGAATCGAGCTGAGAAACAAGAGACTCTTTGCTACTCGAGGAGAACCTCCCCCATTTGAGCGGGATGAGGTGTTCCTTCCGAGCAACACGATGATTCGACGGAGACTTAATCGTTTTATTATAATGTACTACTAGTCCGTCCGCTCTCGAGTTCTTTTTTTTCTCTTCTTCTTTCAAAACCCTTCGCGGCCTTCTTTCTCGCTCGCTCGCTCGCTCGCCCCCTGCGGAATTAATAATACCCGTACTCGCGGCTTCAATGAAAACCGGATGACTCTTCTAAAAACGGCCGTATACCGTCGGTTTCGTAATAAATTTCCCAAAGCCCGCGGAGTAATTTATATCGTGAACAATCCCACGTAAGAAGGCGAACCGGATTTTTCATCAAGATCTCAATGAGCTGCCGAGATTGCCGGTCCGTGTCGTTTATATTAGAAATGTTTTTCCGGACGAGGTAAATACACCGCCATGTTTTTCGAGTGAGGCTTCACCGTCGACTCTACCCTTCGCGCGACGCTCATACAACGGTGAACAAACTTTCGCGACGAATGTATACGCGAGTGCAAAAAGGAATGGCAATTTCTCGTACAAACGTTCCCACCCCTGCCCCTTCGGGAGAGTTCGAGATTCTACCAACCCCGTTGAGGACCAAAGGTATTTGTAATTTCCCGACTCTCATTAGAAGCGCGCCTTCGCGCTGCCGTAGCCTCCCGTTGGCAATATCAATTCGTTGGAAGACGAGTATTTCGAGGGAAATTTCATTTTAACCCCGATGACGGCAACGTCAAACTTTTCCCACGATTTTCGAAACATTACTGGATGAGCGGGAGTTCCGATGGACTATTTGTACCGTATCGGAAATACTTTATTGACGAGAACTGTCGGCGATATTTTTATCGAATTATGAACTAAATTAATTAGCGGCGATCAGTTGAGAATCTTTAATCCTTTCAAGTATCGCATCGCAAACTTAGCGAGGCAGAAGATAAAATTGACTAAAATAATCAATAGTATATATTTATTAATTTCATTTTCGCTTTTTTACCGTCGATTTTTAAAAAAATTTCGACAGGCTCAAACTTATGAAATATTAGAATAAATGAATAAAAATCCGATATGCATCAAAATGTTATCATGAGAGGCTGTAAAAAGAAAGTGCTGAATGAAAGCTTCCGAAAATTCGTATTAAGGTCGAATATGACGTGGGATTTATATTTTTTAAGCGCATGTATATTGGTGTGTTGTCAAAGAAAAAGATTTAATTCCCCACTCGACTATTCGCGCAGATAGCGTCATATCTCGGGAACATCCTTGCGGTTCGTAATTTAGTTTCGAAAGCCCTCGGGCAATTCGTGCGAGCCCTTTTACGGCGAAGTTTGCGCGCGAGATTCGCGGCAAAAGCGACGACAGAATAAAGAGAAGAAGAATGAAAGGTAGTTTCTGGATTGGATAGGAAGTCGTGAAAATAAATAAACGAGACGGGGCGCCGTCTCTAGGATAATCCGCGGGATTGTAGTTGAGAGACGTGACGCGTAGAATATAATGTCGTGTGTCCGACAAGACCGGCGCGGTAAACGAACACGAGGGTCAAGTGATATTGGAGTTTACTGCGTGTCCGTGTCGATCAGATTTAGAGGCGAATCTCTCGGCGCTTTTGCCCTTTGTCTGTATATAGCCCGGCAAACCACCGCTTCGTAGTTATAGCTCTGAGGAAGAGTCCCGGGAGCCACCCATGTTAATAATAACGATCTCATAAAACAAATGGCCGGGTAAAGCGCCCTGTCCCCAAGCGCCCCGTTCATATTCAAGCGTTGGCATGATCGGGGTGTCGTCGTTTCTCTCTCAGTTTACTTCGTCCACCGCAGATTTCGTCCTAATGGATTATCTCCGCATAGAAAAAAAATGATTCTAATATTTTGGCGAACATTAGAGTGCTACGAAGTAGGGTAGGACTGCCGAAAAAATTGCGGACTGTGACTATAACTAATGTATGCGGTAGTCATATGAATGTTGTCTTGTCGAATTAATTATTGATCATTTATTCACTAAATTAGGAAAAGAAAACTTCCATTTATCTTTCTACGTCCTGAATTTTGCAACATTGCATTTTCTGTCGGATCGGCTCACGTTAGAAAATGATATCCTGATCATGCATGATTATGACAATCAATCAATCAGTCATGACAGTTGTAACTGAGCAGTTGAAATCTCTCAATCGACAAGTTACAAATGTTACATCGTGATACATTAATAATCGATTTTTCGGGGCAGTTCTTTATGAAGTCACTGTGGGGCAATGTAAAGTGTTCATTATACGAATCAATCTATCACTTCTGACAATTCACAAGTGTTTTTCGAATAAGTTTATTAATTGTTTTATTGAACGAGTTTAATATACTCATTCATTCGTTTATTTATAGATTTTCGGGACGAGTCACGAGCACAGAATTTTCCCGACCTGAATAAGCGGTTATTACAAGGTGAGTAACGGGATCAAAAAATGTAATAATTTTCATTTATTAGTTCAATATGTCGTCATGCGATGAGGTGCTTCAACGCAATCAACCAGAGTCCATCAATTTCTTTTTTCCCTGTTTACTTTCTTCGGATACTTATGAAATTTTCGGGCAACCCACCGAATCGAAAGAGCGAATGGATTATTTAGAGGCTTGAACTACGCTTCTCCAATTTTCGAAGTCTTATTTCAATGTAAGGAAAATCAGTAAGCGAAACAATTGGCAATATCGATAGCGCGTCGATGGCCAATAAAATAAGGGCTTGTTATGAAACCCTTCAACAAGGGGGTAGTCAAAAAACTGAGTTCAATTGACTTGTTTGAAAAAAACCATCAAACATCTATTGTCAGAAAACCAATTTTCGTTAAATCCTTTGTTTCAATTCTCGTTAACAATTATTTTTAACCTACACATACAACGATTCGATGAAAAAAAATTCCTTTGATTACATCCCGTAGTTTCTGACGAAAAAAAATGTCAAATTGCGCCGTTCACCGATGACTGATATCCGACAGTAATTAGAAAAAAAATATGGCTCGCAACCAAAATCTCTCCGAGGCATCCGACGGAATTCAACATGGAAAAGCTATTATCGGTAATTAAGCTTCAGTGGTTGATAACCATGCCACTCAACTTTTCAGCTACACGAAGCGGCTGGAATGTTTTTTTTTCGACTGACGCGAACAGGCGAAAAGCTGCACGTAATTAAGGCTCGCGCCGTAATTACTAATACTCTATAGTCAAACTAATGACGAGCGTGGTAAGCTCGAGTTCCTGGACATGGGACAAGATGAGTGGACGGCCAATGGCATGGTCGAACACCAAAAAGGAACAACTATACGTACAGTTTCGCAGTATAGAAAGTGGGTGGGCTCGGAGGGAGATGAAGGGCTCTATGCTGCGGACGCGTTACCAGCCGTTCAGAACTCTCGGTGAACACGCAAATTGCAGGTTTAATTAAACCGAGCGAGTCCGACTGGTGCCTTCGCTCACCCTCACGGCAGTTTCAACGTTGAATTTTGTTCTCTCCTGTTTTTTTCGCTCGTTTTCTAGTCCCACGCACACGCTCGTCTAACTATGCGGGATGAGCGTTCGCCGCACGCATCGGGGCGAGTAGCTTGGACACGGTTCTATAAAAAAAAATCTCACGTCTATTGCATCATATATATCGGTAGATTCGGAAGAATTGAGGCGATAGGAATCGTTATTAAAAATCAAGTCTCCCACTCGAGAGCCGATATGGAGTTGAAGAAAAAATGCTTCAAGCTTTTTCTCTTTACTATTCTAAAGCCTTGATATGAGATCATATTTTTCTTTCATTTCGATAATTAGCTATTGGATCGAGGCAATCAGCCTACGATCGGTAATTAAAACTTTCCCTTTGGCGGGTGATCATCCTTTGCTAAATTCGTGATTATATAGACGACTAACACGGGACGGCTTCGACAACTCCTCGACGCGGCATGGCTCATCTTCCTAACCGATCCTCTTTCTGCTCTTCGTCGTATCGTTACCGCAGCTGTGCGAGCCTTCGAATGGCGCCAGGAAAGTTTTCCCTCGAAGCTGTAATACGGCCGTGGTGGAGCGTAGCATCATCCCCCTAACCCCTCGCCCCCGGAATCCGTTGCGAAGTTGCGAAAGCTCGCGACGGAGGTTTCGAGAGCGAGCGCGGACTTTGCGGCGGGTCGCCGATGTGCAGCAACGCGAGATAGTTTTCCCCGCGGGGATAATATAAACAGGGAGTTTCTTATCTTCGAGTCTCAGTCGGCTGTTCGGTGCGAGGGGGAAGGGCGGATCGGTCCAAGGAGGCCCGCCTATTCCTTCAACGTCCTGGGAGTTATAAAATAGGGTAGGTATGGAAAGGGAGGAAGAAGATTTTCGACTCGAGCGAAATGTCGACTCTCGGCTTCTATCCACTCTCGCTATTCACCCCGACGCGGACCATAGCGGATTTGAGAAGCAAAAATCGGTAAATGTGGTAGAAATGTGGCTCAAGACGGGCAGGTAAGAGTTTGCTATCAAAATATTGGATTTTCTCTAGAGGAAAGATAAGCATACCTCACCGGCATCTCGGGGATACTTCTTATCTCTACCGGAGCCAAATAGCCGACTCGTCTTTATTAGCCACAGAGAATCGAACCGGTATTGGCTTTCTTTTAATTATATCCCGAGTGTCTCTTGATTTCTGTGTCTGGTAAAATTTGCATGGAAATTCATCGGTACAACAGGTCCATGAGTTTTATGGGCTCGATAGAACCATGGTCGGACGATGGATTTCAATCAAAAACGCTGGAGCAATATAAAAAAATTGGAATGTTTCTTTCGCCTTTTAGCTCGTTACGCCCTCGAGGGATGATTCTCTACTCAACCGATTTACGCCTGCGTAGCGGAATTGAATAGATTCGATATTCCAAAAATTTTAACGAGAAGCCCAATTAATTAACGCTCGCGGGAAGGAAATTACAGCTAGGGTGGGACAGGTTCTTTAAAACGGCGAAGCGCCATTCGATCAGAAATCACGTTTTATTATCGAATGTAAATTGCTTCGGTCAAGCGGGCTGCTCTCTCACGGGAAATCAAGCCGTCTGCCGAACGCGCGATAGTAAACGAACGCGGTAATTAATGGAAACGAATGAAGAAAACATTTGATGCGAGAATTCACGGCAGGGATTTTTATACACGTGGGGATATTATTCTCATAACTTTCTCTTTGCTCTCCCCTGATACGTTTTCCAAGGTATTTTTTTTTTCAAGTTCATGCAATTTCCTGAAAAATTTAATTGGCGAGCGTAATTCGCGAGGAATTCGTTGACTCGTTCTGAAGGCGATATTTCAATTATTCCGCATGAACGTTACCATTAGCGTTAACTTTGTTTCCAAAGGTCGTTTACGAGGAATTTCATCATTCTCGTGGAAAAAGTCGACAAGTTTCATCGCACAGTAAATTCGTATTTATCTTGATTTTTTTAGCCCCATGTCTCAAAATTCGTAAGACAAAACAGTAATGAAAAACGAAAAAAATGCATAAACTGTAGAAAAATTGTTTCCCATTTGATAAAGTGAGAATCGTGTAATTACGAATCAGTACGACGATGTTTACTGCTTACGGCATTTTCGCGAGGAGGACAAAGTCTCAGGCCGACGGACAGTCAGCGAGCAACAGGAATTGGTTTCCGGCACTGGGCATCTTCGGCAGAGTTTCGTAACTGTTAATACTCGCGCCCATCTTGCCTCGTCTCAAATATCTGCTCTCTCTTCTCTCGCTTCGCTATCAGCGACGACTAAGTTCGAACTTATAATTGAGGAAGCATCGTGAATCTATCGAGTAGCGAAACGCGAGACGAGGCAGAATGGCAGTCGCTATCAAACTCTGTCGGCCCTCGCGGTGAAACTCGAATTTATCAGTTGCCGTATTGAAATACATCTCGTCTCTCATGAATACGACGCTGATGCTATATTCGCGTAACCGAAACGGTGAGGATTCTTCGTTCTCGCGTCAGCCGCCTACCTCGCGCCGAATTCCGTTGCTGTTTTAATTGGGAAAACAGCGCCCGCGCAAGGGATGTTTGAGGGCAGAGCGAGAGAGCGCAAAAAAATTTTTTCAAACCAAAAAAACAAAAGATATCCCCAGCCTCCGCGATACACAAAGTTGCAGAGGGTGCGAGGAAACGAACCGAAAAAAAAACATCCAATGCGGAAACGAGAATAGAGAGCGCGGAAGGGTGGCCGGGGGGTGGTTTATGTGTGGAAACTGCGCTCTGTCCCCAATGTGAATTGGATGCTCGTCGTCAATTGTGCACACGTATGTATACTCGAGCTATGACGGTACACGCTGTAAATATATATACAGATAGCAAAGCGCGATGCGGTTGTAGGCAGAAGACTGGAAAGCCTGAAATTGAATAACAAACAGTGGACTGGTAATCATATTTTTCGCTCGCGAGCCGAATACGCATGAACGGCAGAAAAAAAAGTCGTAAACGAAATGAAAGGAGAAAAACGCGGAGAGATGGAGATAAAAATGTTGATACTTTTTTTTTTCTGGTTTTTCTCTAACGTACGGATTTTTATTTTTTCCGCATTTTTTTTTATGGTCCATGAGATTCGCGCGATAGTGAAAACACACGAGCCACCGAGTTATAACCACTTCTGATATAGTTATAATGTCGCTGCGCCTCGCGGAGAGGCGCGCTGAGCTTTCGTATAATTACCAAGCTCCATGCTTGCCTCCTCCCCTTTCGTTCCAAACCCCCCACCCCGCCGCCTCCGAAGATATAATTAAGTGAGTAGAGCGAAGTAATTAGATATAGCATTATTTACGAAAGTAAATTAATCTGTCCGCGAGAGCCGGGGGTAGGGTTATGGGAGCGAAATGGTGGCAACAGACTACAGCATAACGGAGGCTGAGTGCAATGAAACGCCCGAAGAATGTATGCTGCATTTGTCTCCCGCCTGGAGGGCGAGAAATGCCGTCGCCCCATAATACCCCCACCGTGGTTCGAGGATACAGTAACACGTTCGCGTGACTCTCGCGAAACATATTATTCGCTCTTACAAAACATAGAAAAGCTACAGAAATATATGTGTATGTATATATATATATATATAACATGCATTATAATAGTGTATAATACATCTTGGGTGTACGTGCTTCACATTTCCGGCTGCACACACTGCGTTCGGTCTCGGGAGGTTGTAAGTCCCTTGGAAAATTCAACATTAACGCAATTCTCGGGCCGCTGGTGAAAATTCGCAAGGGTCATTGAACCACTCATGTCGAAATTTTCGAGCTCTCGCACGGAGTTCGCGGGTAGTTAGCTCAGCGCGAGCGAATTGTGCAAGAAGTAGGCAACTCCGCGGTATTGCCTATTGCCTCCTCGCCGTAACCACAATTTTTTGTGCTCACTGCGCGAACAGTTAGAATTGGAGTGCCTTAGTCTCTCCAGACTGTCGCAGAAAGAAATTTTTTATACACTAGTGCGTAAAAAGCCCCATGCTCGTCAGTTTTTACCCACTAGTGCGTAAAACGTGACGAGCATTCCGCTCGTGAATACCGCCGTTTCATAAATAATAAATTGTTTCGTTTGTCCACGATAAATTGCATAAATAACCGAACCGGAAAATTGAATTCGTGAAAGCAGCAGAGAACGGTATATGGAAGAACTTTGCCGGTTCGTCCAAAAGGTGTAAGCCGAACGATAGAAATTGTTGTGTATTCGCTGAGCCCTGCACGAAACTGCTTTTGCATCTCGAGCCTCGAACGGTTGAGCTACATGTACCGCTGTGCCGGAGAGACACTTTTACGTACCAAGCTCTCTGCGTACTCTACGAAACGTACATGGATTTTGTGCAAAAAAAGTTGTTTTCTCCGCCGTGAAGCGTTTTCTCCTTCGCGCTCGTTCCCGCTCACTCCTCGATTTCATATTCCGATTGAATTGTGGAACTGCCGCGAGATGGGCTACGGCTCCGTGCGGAGAACGATTTATCGACTGCCTCCGTGAAATGCACGACAGCGATTTCTCGCACTCTTTTACAATATATTTCTCTCGTAGACCACCCTTTTGACTACCCCGTCGTCGAACGGGAGAGCTGAAAGTGTGTGCGCGCGAGCGAGCATTCTCGTTCTCATCTCTTTTCTCTTCCATCGTTCGTCTGCTTGTTTTACAATGTTGCGCTTCTCGACAATGCTCCTGCAGTTAACCCCCTCTGGAGGACAGTATATAGTACACTGCGAGGAGGAGAAGTAGTCTGGGAAAACAATGTCTCAAGTCCCCGGATCCCGACGTCTGGAAAAATATATTCCCGTCCGACTTTCAATTAGGCGGACGAATATCGATGAGCCGACGGCGGATGAAATACCGAGTTGAAATACGAGTATAGCGATTCGTCGATGAAAAAGAAAAACGTATTAAAAAATCAATTCTCTATAATGAGGCCGTCTACCGATACTTTTTAAGAGCACTTAAAAAAAGTCCTAAAAACGCGCAAAGTTATTTTAACTTTGAACGACTCTGGCGCGACTTCCGTGAGTGAAAAAAAATAGTTCTTGGATCTTCTTGTTATTTTACCGATATATTTAATTGACGTCGTTCATTTTCACCGTCTTTGAGAAGTACTTAAAAACACTGCTTAATTAGTTGGGCGGTCTGCAAAAATCGTCAAATCTCGAAAAAAAATTGATTCGACAAATCACTGGAAATTTCGCTAAAAAAAAACGGCCAAAAACAGACGAGTGAAGAGCCAGAGGACGATTCCTCGCTAGCTGCGTCGCTTTTGGCACTCGAGAGTTCTCGAGACCTTTCCTGGCTCTCGGCAAACTTTCCCCGGTTTCTGCAACTTCCGCACTTCTCATTCACCGCGGCAACTATGTGCCAGCTTTCTCTTCGATCCGAGTTAAGACGCGCTCGCGAGGCGAGGGTGGCGAAGGGCGGGGGGGTTCTTACAAATTTATACCATGTTTTTGGGATTTGGCACGGAACAGCGTCTCGGGCGCTTGACACGACCAAGGACGATTATCCTGTGTACGAGGATCGAGCTTCGTGCGTTTCACTTCCCACTGTTTTACGTTTCTTGCCAAATTCGACTTTTTCGAAGCATAACAGAGCTCTGAAGTTCCGGTCGGTCCGGCCAATGAACCGCGAGACCGGGTGAATTCAGAAATATGACCCGACAACAAGAGTAACGACGAAGCGGAGGAGTTTAAGGTCGAAATATCGACAATATCCTTGAACATCAAATGCCCGTTTGAATCGCATGGTTTAAATACTTATGTCATTGTTTTTTTTTCAAGTATTGTTCCATTATTCTTAATTACTCTTGTACTTATAAACTGTAGGCTCGACGAGGCGCAAGCATAGGCGCGTCGAACTGTTCGTAGTAGGCTGAACGGACGATCGTGGATGGAAATTCAGTTAAGCGAAATCATTGCCATGGTAACGAGTTAAAATGTCCGGTCGGTTGGGTCAAGGGAAGTCAGGAAAACGGGTG